>OX336396.1:189639434-191124967 GCA_946902985.2 Meconema thalassinum
ACAGGCCACAGCGCGGATCTGTGACGTCAGAGGAGTGGTGTCACTCGCTCGCTCGCTCGCCGCAATGATAGCACCGAGGTATTCTCATCTATACAAGCCTACCAATAGCCGAGTAATTTGTTAGTTTGAATTTAAGGACACGGCTACTCAAAAATAAAGTTAAATGCTGTGGAAGAAATACACCTCTATCACTAGCTCAAAACTTTCGAGCAGTAGAATATTAGGCAGTGTTAAAAAAACATTGAATGGATGTTCCAGTTTATGCAGATAAACAAAACTGTACATATTATCCTCTTATCTTTGTTCATCAATAAGTTGTTTCCATATATACCAGTTTACATGTAAGTTTAACTTTAAAAGCAGCTGGAATTAAAAAAAAGAAGAAACAACCAAGCATTGCATTAGGAGATAGTGGCCAGTGTTTCATTTATCGCAAGGGAAGAGTCATTCATGACCCAAAATAATAAAAACGAATATAAGCAATTTGAGCCTACACTCGTGGTTTTTAACATTTTGCTTTTTTGAGTAGGCCTACCAAAAGACAATCTTTTTCAACAACAAAAATTTAATGCATAGGACTACTTCAGATACATATATGAATTGCTGAGATTATACTTACCTCCTTTAGCAGAGAGCCTTTTATCTGACACCAATCCCCTACAGTGGCAGGTTTACTTCTTGTGGCAACTACCTTCATGTTGGACATGTTTAACGGTTTCTCCCGTTCCCAGTTAGGCTTAGGTCAAATTTATGGTTTTATGGGCTCAAGGTTTTTATAACGAAGTATATTACTACAAATGAAGGACCTTGGAAAATTATTCATTGTGAGTTAATTTAGTGGATTGAAATTTCGTGGATATCAGCCCCATGCACTTATGTGTGTACTGTTCTTGTAATAGAAATGGATGTGGTAGTGGTTTTCAGTTAGCTTTTATTTACAATTGAGTTGGGAAGACACTTCCAGGATTCAAGGAGTGGGATTCAAATCATTCTATCAAGAGCCTTCGTGCGAAGCTTTGAAGACTATTTAAATCCTATATCAGGGTTCAAATACTCCTTCGCAAAGCAGGTCACCTGGACAAGAAGCCACTTTACTTACCCCTACTCCATGTAGGTGGAACTGTTCCATTTATTAAAATTAAAGAAAGACCATACTTGCCATTGTAATTTGGATCTATGCTGGCTACACGGACATGGTATCTCCCTCCCAATAAGATGTCCAAGATCTCCACCAAATGGCAAACGAGACCCTTCAAATTATTCAAATGAAAGCATTTCTCAACTTTTAATTATTTTTTCTTATTTTTGTTTCACCCTGGTGGTCTGGGGATGAAGAATTTTATAACATACCCAGTCCTCCCCTACCCCTTCCTCCCAGAAAATATCGTATACTCCTCACCACATCCATTCCCCCTGAAAAAGAACATGGGCATCCTTGCAGGCCACATGGTGAATAAGCAGTTAACAGTACTACACACTGGGTAAATCGGTTTGAAATGGGTAAATCTAGAGCTTTAACAGAGAATTCTGGATATATGGTGATTGGTAGGGCCCTGGAGTACAAAGCTATGCCCGTATCTTCAAGAACACTAGCAAATTTCAAGTAATCCTCATCCAATGACACAGTAATGTTTACACTTAATTATAATAAGCACACACAAAATGTATTACAGACATTATTTTATTTAGGACATTGGTTATAAATATAAACATCTCAAGCACATTAACACATTGTCTGGAAGAATCTTAGAATGTCGAAAATGAAGTTTGCAGGTTTCACCAAGTAGGCTATAAAGATGATATCCTGCTGATCTTGGATATATTACTGGCGATGATTAGGATCTAATATCCTCCAGCTATTAATATTCTCAAAGAATCCTGCACTGCACATAGAGCCTACAGCCATTACACCCTGCTGATGATTCATGATCACTTCAGGATTTTAAATTTTTCTGACACCGTTTCTCAATCTCACTGGAGCTTAGTGGGTTACAAATTCATCGTTACAAAGATGCATGAATACAATTTGAGGACTGGACATGTCTAACTTGCTTCCAGCTGCCTTGCTACAGTTTCCTTATGCAGTGCAAAATCACTATCAATTACAATGGTATCTTGCAGCCTTGGCAACGATGGAATCTTGTATTAACTCTTGTACTATTTTCATCTCTAATTTATCTCAACAAAACAAGCCTGCCAACTTGTGTCAATAGCTTTAATGTGGACATGGAATGTAATTCACACTTACAAAATTCCCCTAGACACAAAATGGCATCATCCATGACAACATGGACAACACTTAGGGTTTAAACGCTGCATACATGTTAAATTCTATGTGTTATACTCTGATTTACAAAAGATGAACGGTGAAAGCTGCCATCCACTTGAATGGTGAGGTGAGGAATGGAGACAAGAGGGGTAACGGTGTCCATAGCAACAGCGAGCAGTGTTGCAATGAATGCCGACACAGCAGTGAGCACATGGTTTGACGCAGTGTTCTACTGTGAACTAACTCGTCACTGCCATTAGTAATATACCGTGTATATATTGAAGTGCATTTGCTTATTCTTTTATAGGCTACAGTAAGCGTTATCGTTCTGTGTTTGTTGGAAGCGTGTGTATATACAGATTTTGAGTTTATTTCTTTTATTTGCATCATCGTGTCTACTTTCGTTGTGTAAAAATGGCATCGGTACATGCTCGCGGAAGGCCCAGGATCCATTCTCTGCGACAGAGCAACTTCAGGCCGTGGTGTGACTCTCCATAGCCAAGTAAAGGAGATGGTATGTGCGGTGAGGAATTTTATGGAGGAAGAAGAGGAAAGTATGCGCTTACGGGAGGAACCTCTGAAAGTACTGCCAAGAATCTTGGTGTGAGTGAAATCACTGCGTACCGAGTGACGGAAGGGAAGTTCCTGTCTGATGATGCTGGCCCGTCTAAACTATCAACTCCGGGGAAGAAGAGGCATAGAGAAGGTGTGGTCACTAATTTAGATGGTTTTCAACAAGATGCTGTTAGACGGCGTATTTATAGCTATTATTTTAGGAAAGAAAATCCAACATGTCGCAAACTTCTTGTTTTTGCTCAGAGAGGCACAATTATTTCAAGGAAGCCTTTCTTCACTGAATAAAGTGTTGCACGATCTGGGATTTAAATATAAGAAAATTAATGGGGGGAAGGTGATCATGGAGAGGCCAGATATTGTGGCTTTGAGGTGTCAGTTCCTACATGAAATGGGGAGACCCTACTAAGTTGTAGGCCAAAAATTACAAACAAAAAACCAAAATCTGGTTTCATGCCCTAGAAGTTACCTCATCACTTGGGGCACTTAAATATACATTTGTTTTTTATGTACGGCCATTTTTAAATACCTTACGGGGGCTTTTAAAGAACACGTGCTTAGGTCTTGAAATGGGCAACGCCCACTTCCTAGAATCAAAAACCCCTCAATTTTATTGTAATTTCATACTCTTGGCCAAGATTATCATGCCAATCATCTGAATACAAGCTTATGGTGCCATCTGTTGGTAAATTTATCAGTTATGAGTAGCCTAGGCAATGTTTGTCAAGTGTGAAACTTTTCTTACCGTACATGTTATTTTCTTATCCCATATAATTTTTAGCTGTATGGCATTCACTAAAAGAATATCATTACTATACACATGCACATAGTTAACATCGAACAGAAGTATTTTGGTTTGTAGTAAAGTATAGGCAATTTTGGATACATGGTGGAACCATGCGTCTTTGTTTATTTTGATGGTCAGTGGCTTTAGTGAAGTTTATTCGCAAGAATTATATTTTTATTGGTTTACTGTGAGTGGTGGAACTTGTGTAAGTTAATGGCATTTTAGAGATGTGTGAGCAGTTTATTAGATGTATTCTGTATCTAGTCGATGGTGTAAACCGAAAGTCCGTGAAACAAAGAAATGGAATAATGCTATTTTGAATGTTGACAAACAGTGGGGTGATATTACATGTGAAGTTAAGTAATGCGAGTTCAACAGCTGCAACTACTTCTTCTGCCAGTGTCAGAAAACTGGAATAGGCTTATTTTAGTGAGGAGAATACTGTTAGACCTAGTGTTAATGACAAGCACATTCTCATTCATATATGGTGCCCTCCAAAATTTGTTTACAGACCTGTGTGGTGAATGTGGCAGTAAATCTTCGTGTCAACATCAGGGAGAAAGATGGGTTTAGTAATAAGTTACCTCTGATGTGTGGGAAAAGTGATTTGTAAACTCAGGGAAGTCTTGATGCAGGAAATTCCACTAAAATAATGTTTTTTTTTAAATAAAGTTAGCTTTTTCTCAATACTATATTTTTCAGCATTTTAAATGTTCCAGTTGCCTGCGTTTTGATCCCATTACCTTCAAACTTGGTTTGCACATACAACTTTGTGGTCTTAATAATATGTGGAATCCAAGAGGAAAAATATTAATAACTTTCAGAAATATTTAGGTTCAAATTTGAAAAAAATGACATATTTTAACAGTACAACAGGTCATTCTAAGAAAAAAATATTTTAATAATAAACCATTTGCACTGATTTTAAAAGTAATACCAATTTTTATTTGTAGACCATTGATGATCATTCCATAGAAGTTTTAGATTGATAACTTTAAGTTGATGTAACTTAAGTTACCTGGGACATTTTCATAATTTGTATAGGCCTATTTATTACATAAAATGTTATAATTTCTAAATGACTGAACCAAATACCTTCAAAGTTTAGAATTCCCTTAATTATGCCCCCTTTAAAGAACCTACAAAATTTGGTGAAAATTGGGTGAAAATAGGCTACTGGAAAATTCAAAACTTAATAGGGCAAAAATGTTATGGATATTGTGTGGTTAGGTGAAATGTGGGTCAATGCTGGTCATACAGTGTCTAAGGGTTGGAGTGGCAACTCAGTTGAGGGGACAAGGAACGGCCGTCAGGCAGAGGGGGTCGATTTATTATTCTACACGCTGGGCTATCACACGGCTTTGTTAATAATACACTTTTGCTCTTTAGGTCGAAAAGAACTGGTGATTACCATGAAGACATGGACTACAACTAGTTTTTAAAAAGGTTCCAGGAACAATTGTTACCCAACATCCCTGAACACAGTGTTATTGTAATGGACAATGCTTCGTACCACATAGTACAGATAGAATAAGCTCCAACAACTTCAAGCACGGAGCCGCGAATGTTGGAATGGCTCGACCGCCATAGTGTAGCCTACCATGCGACAGCTCTCTGACAAAAGGAATCCGTCTCGGTAGTGCTGAATGAACATAGAACGAGCGATAACATTCTATATAATACATGAATTAGCCAAAATCTTATATATAAAAGTGAAAGTCTGTATGTGGGTATGTATGTATGTATGTGGGTCTGTTCCGTATACAAATCTACACCGTTCCGCCAATCTCAACCAAATTTTGCATACATATAGTTTAGGATCCAGAAGGAACCGCTGGCTACATGAATTTTCGATAGTCTTTCTCATTCTTCTGATTTCGGCCCTTTTGCACTCAAGCACAGGCTAATCAAATCATAAAATATACTCATGAAGGAATGGCAAGCCAGATAGTTTCCATGGCAACATAGCTAAAGTCGAGACACGGCCGACCGGATGCCAGTTCTGCTCTGCACTACCGGTATAGAAAAAGAGGATATTTATTTGAAATCCCGTTAGTTACTCAACTACTCACACAGCACTGTCAACCGAGTTTAGCATAACAAAGACTTGACTCTATCATCTACTATCATCTACTCACTCACTCATTCATTCATCACGAAATCTCAGAAACCACCGACGGATTGGAATGAAATTTGGTATGCAGCTTCCCAAAGGGCCGCAAATGCCCACTAAGAGAGGATTTTTGGATATTCAGGTTATAAAGGGGTGTTAAGGGGGTAGACCTGCATTTCATTGAATTGCAATATCTCCCGATTGGTTTCATTGGGGGATGTGATACTCGGCACGTAAACTCATCCTTAAAAATAAGAAGACAAGAGTCTGAGGGTTTTTGGATGTGGTGTATATCATGAGGTGAAAGGGGTGAAAAGTGGGGATTGAAAGATTCCTAACGGAGCGTGTATCTCTTAAACGACATAGGTGAGGAGTTTGAAACTCAGCGGAAAACAATCAGCATACATAATACGTAAGTATGTGTTTTACCGTTTTTTCATAAATCCAATTTAAGGAGCCCATGGGAGGGGTGAAATTCTGGGGAGGGGGGGGAGGGACAGGAAGAAAGTGTCCTAACTGATTGACTGACTCACTCACTCATCAAACTCAGGGGGAAAAAACTGCTTTAAAGTAAGTAAATAGCTGTTCGACAGTTTTTTTATTAAATCAAATTTAAGGGGTTCATGGGGAGGGGTGAAATTCTGAAAAAAGAAAATTGAAAGATAATGTCCTGACTCACTCACTCACACACACACTCATCATCGCCCAGCCAAAATTATTGAAGTTAGAAACATGACAGTTTGGGGATATGTTCATTGTATGTCAAAACCGTCTACTAAGGGAGGATTTTCGGATATTCAGGTTCTGAAGGGGTCTTAAGGGGGTTAAACCTGCATTCCATTGAATAACAATATCTCCCGATTGGTTTCATTGGGGGATATGATACACGACATATAAACTCATCATTAAAAAGGAAGAAGACACGTCTCTGAGGGGTTTTCGATGTGGTGTATATTATGAGGTGAAAGGGGTGAAAAGTAAGAATTGAAAGATTCCTAACGGAGCGTGTATCTCTTAAACGACATAGGCAAGGAGTTTGAAACTCAGCGGAAAAAATCAGCATATAAATTAGGTAAAAATGTGTTTGGCCGTTTTTTCATAAATCCAATTTAAGGGGCCCATGGGGAGGGGTGAAATTCTGGGTGGGTGGGAGGAAACAGGAAATAAAGTGTCCTAACTGATTGACTGACTGACTCACTCATCAAACTCGGGGGGGGGAACTGCTTTAAAGTAAGTTAATAGCTGTTCGACAGTTTTTTTGATCAATCATATTGAAGGGGTTCATCGGGAGGGATGAAATTCTGAATGAAAAAAATGAAAGAAAATGTCCTGACTCATTCTCTCATGATCGCCCAGTCAAAAATATTGAAGTTGGAACCATGGCATTCTGGGGATATGTTCGTTGTATCTCAAAACCGTACACTAAGGTGGATTTTCTGATATTCAGGCTCTAAAGGGGTCTTAAGGGGGTTAAACCTGCATTTCATTGAATAACAATATCTCACGAGTGGTTTCATTTGTGGATGTGATACTCGGCATATAAACTAATCATTAAAAATAAGCAGACATGTGTCTAAGGGTTTTTCGATGTGGTGTATTATTATGAGGTGAAAGGGGTGAAAATTGGGGGTTGAAGGATTCTTAATGGAGCGTGTAGGCCTATCTCTTAAACGACATAGGTGAGAAATTTGAAACTCAGCGAAAAAAAATCAGCTAAAAAATTAAGTAAATCGGTGTTCGACCGTTTTTTCATAAATTAATTTAAGGGGCCAATGGGGTGGGGTGAAATTCTGGGGGGAAAAAGGAGAGAAAGTGTCCTAACTGACTGACTAACTCACTCGCTCATCAAACTCAGGGGAAAAAGACAGCTAAAAAAATAAGTTAATAGGTGTTCAAGCGTTTTTTCATCAATCCAATTTAAGGGGCCCATGGGGAGGGGTGAAATTCTGGTAAAAATAATTGAAGGAAAATGTCCTGTCTGACTCACTCACTCATCACGCCCAGCGAAAACTATTAATGTTGGAAAAATGAAATTTTGGGAATATGTTCGCTGTATGTCAAAACGTCAACTAAGGAATGATTTTTCTTTATTCGGGTTTTAAAGAGATGATAAGGGGATAAACGTGCATTTCATTGAATAACGATATCTCATGAGTTGTTTCTTTGGGGATGTGATATTCGGTATATAAACTAATCATTAAAAATAATCAGACATATATCTAAAGGTTTATCGATGTCGTGTATATTTGAGGTGAAAGGGGTGAAAATTGGGGATTGAGGGATTCTTAACGGAGCGTGTATCTCTTAAACGACATAGGCGAGAAGTTTGAAATTCGGCGGGATAAAACAGCTTAAAATACAAGTAAATATGTGTCCGACCGTTTTTTCATAAATACAATTTAAGGGGCCCTTGGAGAGGAGTGAAATTCTGGGGGGATAAAACAGGAAAGAAAGTGTCCTAACTGATTGACTCACTTACTCACTCATCAAACTCAGGGGGAAATCAGCTTTAAATAAGTAAATAGGTGTTCGACCGTTTGTTCCATAAATCCAATTTAAGAGGTTCATGGGGAGTGGTGAAATTATCAAATATAAATGAAAGAAAATGTCCTGACTGACTCACTCACTCATCATCGCCCAGCCAAAATTATTGAAGTTGGAAACATGAAATTTTGGGGATATGTTCGTTTTATGTCGAAAACGTCCACTAAGGTAAGAGTTTTGAATATTCAGGTTCTTAATAGGTGTTAAGGGGGTAAACGTGCATTTCATTGAATAACAATATCTCACGAGTGGTTTCATTTGGGGATTGATACTTGGCATATGTACTAATCATTAAAAATAAGCTGACACATGTCTAATGGTTTTTCGATATAGTGTATATTATGAGGTGAAAGGGATGAAAAGTGGGGGTTGAAAGATTCTTAACGGAGCGTGTATCTCTTAAACGACATAGGCGAGGAGTTTGAAACTCGGAGGAAATCAATCAGCTTAAAATAAATAAATAAGTAAATAAATAAATAAAATAAATAATAATAATGTTATTGGTTTTACGTCCCTTTTAACTACACTGGCTTTTAGAGACGCCGGGGTGCCGGAATTTTGCCCCGAAGGGGATCTTCAACGTGCCAGTAAATCTACTGACACGGCTCCCTCGCTTTTGCGCACCCTCAAATGCCAGCTGGCTGCGCCAGGTTTCGAACCTGCAACCTTGGGCTCAGCAAGCGAGAACGTAATAAAATAAATAGGTGTTCGACCGTCTTTTCATAAAACCAATTTAAGGGGCCTATGGGGAGGGGTGAAATTCTGGAAGAAAAACGTCCACTAAGGAAGGATTTTTGGATGTTCACTCTCATCGACCAACCAAAACTATTAATGTTAGAAGAATGATATTTTGAGGATAAGTTTGTCGTGAGTCGAAAACATCTACTAAGGAGGGATTTTTGGATATTCAGGTTCTAAAGGGGTGTTAACGGGGTTAAACCTGCAATTCATTGAATAACAATATGACACGACTATAACGCGAGCGAAGCGAGACTAAAATTGAGATAGTGTGTGTCTGTATATTACTCAATCACGCAAGTACCACTGGTCCGATTTACATGAATTTTACATGGGAGTAGCAGATCTACCTGGTTAACATACAGGTACCGGTTGAGTTAGCCGTGGTGGTTACGGCATGACTGATGGCAGTCGCTCACATCCGGGAGGTGAGGAGGTTCGAATCCCCCCGCCGGCAACCTTGAAGACGGTCTTCTGTGGTTTCCCATCTTCCTTCCAGGCAAATGCCGGGGTTGGTCCCTAACTATAGGCCACAGCCGCTACCTTCCAACTCCTCGTCCTTACATTCCAACTTACCTCCTTCCCTCCCCAACGGTACTTGTGGCTCACCCATTGGGTGTCCGTCTCGAAGCAGCTACAAAACTGGCGAGCCGAACATGTCCTCGGACACTCTCGGCACTAAAAAAAGCCATACGCTAAAAAAAAAAATAAAAAAAAAACAAAAAAAAAAAAACCATACAGGTTACTTTTGATTTCAATACTTTGCACTAATTAAAGATGGCGACCATTTTAGTGACGTCACTCTACCCTTTGGTTTTAAACTTTCATATTTCCATTTCAAATAAAAAGAGAACGCTAAGATATAGCAAACTTTTGATGGCATGTACGAGGTTAAAAATTGCATTTTCTCTCCGAAATGTATCTCCAACCGTTAGCGAGTAAAACCTAAATGTGTGCTATAAAACACGGTCAAGGCAGAGCGGTGTAGTTGGACAAAATGTTCCATCCTTAATCTCCCTCTGCGCAGCACCTCGCTTATCCCCTGTTTTAACTGTCACCTTCACATTTTAATTTATTTACGGCCCGTAGCGAAGCACGGGTACTTCAGCTAGTACCTTATAAAAGGAGGAGAAATAAATCAGGAAGCAATGTTTTAATAGATGTTTCCTCCTCCACCGTCTGTGACCCACCCAGCCATCCCAAATATAGCGAAAATTACAGCAGTGAGCGCCATTGTTCAAATCAATCTTCAAAGAGTACCATAACAGTACTGCCAACCTCGCCCTTACGGTACTATGTGAAACAAAAAAGTGCCCAATTCAGTCTCTAGTGGGCATCATTCGTGCGCAGCACTCAGTTCACGACTCTAATTATGTTAGTGTGCGCAATATTTCGCATCTCTGTACGGCTGAAATGAGTGTATTTTGTTATCTGCTCTGTAATAACTATGCAGTATATCGCTCTCCTGTAATAAGTATGTGTATTTTTTCCGCGCAACTGTGGTTTTGACAATGGTTACAGCCTAACGCACCCAGATCAATGGTTTTGTGTCAACCATGCCCCGCTGGCAGCGCGCCGCCGAAGCAGTACCTACACCCGACCATTCTTACCTTCGTTTTGTCCAATCCAATGGTTTTTGACAAAGATTACAGCCTAACGCGCCCATATCAATGGTTTTGTGTCAACCATGTCCCGCTGGCAGCGCTCGGCCAAGGCCACACCTACACCCGAACATTCTTACCTTCGTTTTGTCCAATCCAATGGTTTTTGACAAAGGTTATAGCCTAACGCGCCCAGATCAATGGTTTTGTGTCAACCATGTCCCGCTAGCAGCGCTCGGCCAAGGCCACACCTACACCCGAACATTCTTACCTTCGTTTTGTGCAATCCAATGGTTTTTGACAATGGTTACAGCCTAATGCGCCCAAATCAATGAGTTTTGGCAATGGTTACTGCCTAACGTGTCCCGATGATTCTTTTTTTTTATCAACAGTGATTTTGCATCCCACTTATTTTTATCAACAGTGATTTTGCATCCCACTTCTTTTTATCAACAGTGATTTTGTATCTCACATGTTGGCAGCAATGTGTGTCCCTCAGTGCGTTCTGCTAGAGTGAGCCTTGATGACGGTTGAACGAGATGCAAGTGCTATCGAAGCATGGCAGCTGTTTTTAAAATAGCAAAAAATAAAAACACATATTTACGTACTTTAGCACATATATGAGGTTCAGTAGTAATTAGGGTTCCTAATTTCAATACGTAATATCGCCCAAAAGATGAAACAAGGACACAAGGTATGTAAAAGTACATTCATGTCTGCTGCAAATGTATAAGCCGCGTTCCACTTTCATTCAGAATTAATATCCTTCTCAACCTTATACAGCAGCGCAAGCCTAAACCCACATAGGCTACCACGTGGATGAACTGGCGAGAAAGCATGGCCATGAGATCATCACGCTGCCCCATATCATTGCCACTTCAATCCTATGGAAATTATATGGGGTCAAGTGAAGGGTTATGTAGCACGGCATAATAAGAATTTCACACTCCGTGAGGTTGAGAAGCTTACCGTTTAGGCTATTAGGGAAGTGAATTCATAAAACTGGAAGCGTGTTGTGTTAATAGTGCAAAGAGAACTGGATGAGGCTACGAAACGTGAATTTATACTCGATGATGGGGTAGATTGGTTCATCGTTTCCCTGGAAAGCAATTCCAGATCTAATTCAGACACAAGTGACGACGAGGGGGCTATGAAAGGAATAGACCCATAATTAAGTTAGTAGCAGCTAGAGCGATTAGGCAACTAAAAATTACCCTAAACTCGCGTGCATCGCAATGTTTAATTGACCCTTCACACGAATACGGCTGACACACCACATATCCCAGTATTTGTGTCTTCCTGGAAGCTTCTTGGAATGTTATGAGTCATGATCTGCCTCAGTGGCAACGCAGCATTTCCTCATGTGTTAGCTTTGACAGCTGCCAGCGCTCATTATTGGTACCAGCAATACAGAGTATTCTTTACATACAAACACAAACCTAACCCCAGACCTCCTTGCTTGTACTACTAATAATAATTTTGGTCCAGATAGTCGCTTAACCAAGTAGCGACCAATGGCTTTGTCTCGCCATGGCTTTAGAAGAGTACAGTTCAACTTTTCCATTAAAATGAACTAAAAGTAATTTATGAACATTCATGATCTTTCAAGTAATTCTTCTTCTTTAGACCGAGATAGGCTACTCAATACTCCCAATAATGTCAAAAGTACTCAAATCAAACTTACCAAGCAACTTTTGATGGATGAGGCAGATAAATATGACCACTCCGATGTAACTTTTTGTACACTGATGACAATTGAACATATTATATGGAAGCTGCCAAGAGTAACATGTCTCCACTGTACCTACGATTGTTTGCCTAACATCTAAAAAATTAATTTGCTCTATTAAAGACTATAATGGTGTGAAATCATCACTCCAAAAACTTCTCTGTAGGATGTTCACAGGAGCATTCACTGCTGACAACTTTCTTCCATTTTCATCGCACTCAGAATTTTCAATGAACTGAAGTAGGCTAGTTCATCAAATGAATTTTTATCAGTAATGCAAAGAAACTTTTGTGGCGCTTAATATTTGGGAATCTGCAACCCATTGACAGCCAGCTCAATGCTGAGGTTATTTAGCATACACACAGAACCTGTAATTATGGGCACTGCATCACTCACATTCTTCAAGCACGTCACCAACTTGTCTTCTGTCTTGATATGTGTCCATTCCTGCTTAAATTTATTCCTGTTGGAGGAGAAGTGTTCAGATATATCCGATAGACTGTTCACAGAATTCTCTTCTTCGTAGTGTCTGAAGTCTTCCAGGCTCGCTTCTATGGCTTTATCCATAATTTCTTTCTCTGCATCACACAGTCTTCTAGAAGAAGGCCCAGGAGTGGATAGATATCCTGGCAAATTCGGAAATATTGAAGGAACTTCATCAGGCTTCAACTTCGGATAACTCCTAGCAAATGTCTTTATTTCCCCATCAACTATAAATTGCTCTGTCCTGATAACAGAGCTATCAGGAAAACGTTTTATACAAACTATAGGCTTGCTCACTTGTGAGAAGTCAGTGGGAATTTTTCTAAGCCATATATTTCTTAAATTTTCGTCCTTTGGGAGAGAAAATGTAGAAACATTTTCATGCTGAGATCTGTAATTGCTCTTACAGCCAGCCACATTACAGCATCTCGGCATTTTGATTTCCTGTAAAGGGATACATTCATTAAATTTCTAACTTTAACTCAGGTAATTAACTTAGCATGCATTACAATATTCCTCAACATCCACAATATTAGGCTAACGTAAATTCGTACATAACCTACACCACACGTGCGTTTGATTAATCTGTAGCACTAATAAGAAATAAAGTAACGCAAGTGTTAACACTTACCCTGTAGGCCACTTGATTATTGCAGCTACATGATGCACCACAACACAAGTTGGTTGCAAAGTTGGACGTTACACTTTATAAAACACTAACTATTCTCACACTGCTATTCACAAGAAATTCACAAGTCGACTCTACCAGGGTCACTACATCGCCAACGTCACAGACAAGATGGCTGCTCGCACTGGGGCCAGTATCTTTCGTCGGCCACGGATATGGCAATATGACGTCATCACGATAAACGTTCCTGGCATTGCATTATATCGTCACCACGGTAAACGTTACTGATATGGCAAGATGACGTTTTCACGGTAAACATAACTGATATGGTAATATGTCGTCATTACAGTAAACATAACTGATATGGCAATACGACGTCATCACGATAAACGTTACTGGCATGGGAATATGTCGTCATCAAGGTAAATGTTGATGGTATGGGAATATATAGCCATAGCGGCAAAAGCTACTGGTATTTGAAAATAAAGCATAGGCGATCGAAGTGTTCGTGATGAGTCTTGTAGCCGTAAACGAAGCATACAGGCGGGGAATTGTATTGGTGTGGCGGAATCAATTCAACTATCAATGATTAAGCACACTGGAAAACGTTCTGGATAGTTAGGAGTTCAGCGATTGACAACAAGAGACCACACGAGAAAGGACTTGTGCTTTTTATATTATCGCTCATCCACAGTGAATGAGTGGTATGTTCGTCGCCTGCTGGTATGTCGAATACTTTTCTATCGCAACTTGTGTGCAAATGATAAGAGAAGTTATTTTTCTCCAACAAGGGTACGAATAATCGCAGCTCGTGTGTCGAATTATTATTTCTGAGTAAAGGACAATCCGCACTTATGTGAAGGAATCGAGAGTAATAGGGCGTATCTCTCCCACTGTTGGATCTAAAAACCTTTTAATTATAACTCTTGATTGATTGTGAATGCCACTCAGATGTGGGGACAAATTACTTCGTTGTTCTGCCACTTAAAACAACAATATCTTATACAACATGTCTGGTGATTTTTGATCCGCAAACAAATCGTACCTTATTGGGCACTCACAAGGGATCATGTCAAGTGGGTTATAAATGAGTGACGTAATGATTGAGCATTTGGGAGAGAATTATCACCATTTAGTACTATTGCGAGATGGTTGGAAGCATTTAGACACGAAATGGATAACCATGAGCACATATGACGGACTGATAGACATACCGTTACGACAGACGATATCTTTGTTGAGTCTGAAAGGAAGAAATGTATTTGGATTTATTCCAACAGTCACTTAATTCAAATTCACCAGACAAGAACCATTGTGAGAGCACTTTTATGTACAACTTGTTTCTGGATCAAAGAACATTTGGTAAAGGTGGACGAAAACATAAAAGTAATCTTCCCTCTTGTAACATACGAGGATAGATTCAAAAATAAGTTTCCCACATTGGTCAGAAATAGTTAGCATTTTTCACTTTACCTGAAAAGTACACCGTTAGAAAGTTTGTTATTTCGACTATTTTTCAATATAGTCGCGATTTCTTTGAATACATTTTTGTTGACGAGAGATCCCATTTTGTACAACTGCCTCACAGAAGCCCACCGCCAAACCGTTGAGGAACCTGGTAAGTGTCGAGGAACTAGAATAACTGTTTACTCACTTCGATACTCTAGGAGGTCAGAGGGTAAAGGTCAGAATTCAGGCAAGAGAATAGGCATCAGGAGGAGAATTATAATACTAGAGGTAGGAATCACCAAGGTCAAATAGGAGAAAATTACCAGAGAAGTGAGAATTTACAGATAAAGGAGAATTATTATCAGAGGGATTGGGGGCGGGAGGAAGTTGCCGGAGATAGAGTGCAAGATGCTCCTACGTGGCAGGAACAGATGGAAAGACCAGAGTCTTCCGTACGTGATTACTTCGGATCAGTCCTAGGGTCCATCGGAGTATCCTCATATCCATTTTATGTAAGTTAGTTAGTGAAATCCCCTGTTTAAGGAAGACATTATATGAGGAAATTTTAAGGGAAGGTAATGATTATTATCGTGTTGGAAGCCATTTTTCACTGTTGTCTTAGTAATAGATATTCGATGCTTTTCAGTCGGTCAACAAGATTGAACTCAATTCCAATGGGTGTTTCCCAAATCCTGAAAAAATGAACATGTGATTAATAAATTCACTTGGATGACCAGTGTTCAATCATCAAGCGATCATCAACAAATTCATTACACTTATGCTATTAAATCTTTGTGTACAAGTAGCTGGATAATGGTATTTTCATTATAAGCAATTATTTAGTTGCAACAGTAATTAATTATAAACTTGCGCACACTGTCGAGATTTGTTAGTTATCTTCTTCTTGGTCTCCATGACACTTAGCCGACATTCCGCTTCCTTGGTGATCGGCCAACATTCAGTACCATAAAGCGCCACGGGGCGAATGACAGGTCGGTATATCTTCGCTTTTACGTGGTCTGTCACCTGTCGTTGTTCGCCACTTCATCCACGCAGCATTAACTTTTACGTAGATCTCCTCTTTGAGTCGACCTTCAGCAGTTATCGTAGAGCCAGGATACTTAAATTTTGTCGTTCGAGGAAGTCAACGCCGTCGACTTGGATTGTCCCGATTTGTTAGTTAGATGTGATTATTGTTGTTGATTGTGAAAGCTCCCTCCCCAGCTTACCTAAAACTATACCCAAATGTGTCAAATGTGTATGAAGCAATGACAAGATCGTTACCAACAATATCTTAAGAACAATCACATATAAATAACAAATCTCGAAAATTTGGACAAGTTTATAATAACGACTGCATCTAAATAAGTGTATATATTGTAAATGCAATCAACCACATGTTTGTAGACATAGATTTAAAATCCTATGTGAAAAGGATCTGATTTCTTGTCGATCAACACTCGTCATCCAAGTGATTTTTTTAATTTTACGTATTTTTCTTTCAGGTTGAGCGAAACACCCATTACATTGTGCTGTGATTGATTTCGATCAGGGTGTTATTAATCTAGTGAGAGGTAAGGTCAACCAAGAAATTAGGGTGAGATGTGAGAGTGCGGAGATCCTGAGGATGGCTTGTGTTACTTAGGCCAGTGAGGAGAGGGCAGAGTGTGAGTCTGTCGAAGAAGGAGAGTATGGTGGATATTTCTCATTTGTTTGTGGTAAGTGAGACGTGTGATTAAATTAAGGAAGCTGTTTGAGCGTAGGTGGGAAAGCTAGTTTGATTTCTGTGTTAGGAGAGAATCAGGGGGTATTCAGTGGCAAGCCAGGTTTAACATACGACTATACATATACGTTTGAGTCAGTCGATCACTCTCCATTATCAGGACCTTCGTATCCGAACCTTACAGGTGGATAATGAGATCAGTGTGATTTTAAACCAGAGGATTATTGAACCCGCCTGTAGCGCGTATTTGAACCCGTTGGTTGTGGTTAGTAAGATCGATGGCTCAGCTAGACGTTGCATTGACGTTCACAAGTTAAATACCTAGATATCTGGACCCAGCAGAGACCTGAGTGCATTGAGGAGTTAGTGTAGAAATTTAATGGACGAATGTGGTATTTCACTATGGATTTAAGTACTAGTTCTTTTTAGATGCCTTTGAGGGAGGAGGACAGGAAGTTCACTGCTTTTAGCTAAAAGAGTGGTTTATTCCAATTTGCTGTCGTGTCATTCCGGACTGAGACCAGTAGTTCAGCGTTGATTAGGGCCTTGAATATAGTGTTAGGGAGGGACAACACATGATTTTGTAACACTGTACATAAGACGATCTTATCGTTGCTTCATACACATTAGAGCTATATTTTACACATTTTAGGTATTGTTTTATGTAAGCAGAGGAAAAGGGGTTTCACAATCCAACTTAGTAAGTCTCTGTTTTGTACACACCGAATTAGATTTCAAGGGTACGTGTTCAACACACAAGGTTTTTTCCCTAACATTCGAGAATAGATAAAATAATCACCTATATCACGTAACGCCAAATAATTGCGATATGTTATGGGGGTATTCATTTATTTTAGACGGTTTGTAATTAGGCATTCATGTCTAGTTGAACCTTTTCGGGATCTGTTGAAGCAAGCTACGACATGGGTCTGGACCTAGAGCATGATGTGGTTTTCTCTAAGTCAAAGGAAGGGTTTGTGGAATCTGCCATGTTGAGTACCCTATATTAGACTGTCGTTATGTTTTGATGACAGATGCGATTATGCAAGGTATTGTGGATATCGTATGTCAGTATGAGAGTGAGGGCAATCTAGATGTAGTCTCATTAGCTAGCAGAGGTCTTAACATGGCAGAAAAGAGGTGCACAATAACCGAGATTGAGTTATTAGCTATCTTCTACTCATAGAGTGAATTAATTATATCAAAGCAGATTTGAGAACGGCCGAAAATTCTAAATATTGCATTTGTTACCACATACTGTATGTGTGGAACCCTATTACTCGTACATTTGGTCGCCCAGCTGTGGAGAGAATACTAGAAATCTATTAGAGCATTAATATTCAGCAATCTTTATAGGTTTGTTTCGTGTCTTGTGTGGGGTTTCGCTCATCACCAAGTTGGCTCATCAGCAGTCTCTTGGTGTCCTCGGCCGGACCCCCACAGGAGTAGCGAACTGCGAGCTACCTCTCTTTTTATGAAGCGCAACTGTGGCTCTTTACTGCGAGAACTAAAATCTCAAGCAGCCATAACCTCCCTATGAAAGCTTCCAAAAAGTAGTCTATTGGCTTTCACGGCCAGTGAATTAAAACTCAGCAATGTTTCTAGGTTTGTGCCGTGTCTTGTGTGGGGTTTCGCCTAGGACACCAAGCTGGCTCATCAGCGGGCTCTTGGTGTCCCCACCTGGACTCCCTCAGGAGTAGCGAACTGCGCGTTACCTCCCTTTTTACGAAGCACACCTGCGCCTCTTTACTGCGAGAACTAAAAGCTCAAGCATCCATAACCTCTGTATGAAGGCTTCCAAAAAGATGGTAAATTGGCTTTCACGGCCTGTGAATTAAAACTCAGCAATTCTTCTAGGTTTTTGCCGAGTCTTGATTATATAAAAAAATACGGGCCTTGCGGTAGTCGCATATGATGTGTAACATCTGACATAGAAGAAACCTCACGTGAAATTGTTGATACACCGGTATTTTATTGTATTATTGGCACAAATATTAATCTATTGTAAAAGGGAGTGTTTTACAGATATTGTAGTTTATAATACGGAACTCATTTCATTAGATGATTTGTAGCTTCCACCAGCCCTAGCCTAAATAAAGAATACGATATCGATCAACTAGATTAATAGACGCGACACCGGTCATAACCTTAAATTTCTTATAAACAGGTCCTCTTGATTCACAGACCAACACGTAATTTCATATGGATTCTGTTAAAATGAGTCATATTGATATGATAAATATCGTTTAAAATGATAATCTGGTAGCAAAAATATCTACCCGCCCAGGATTCGAACCCAAGATCTCTAGATTAACAGTCATAGGCAATAACCCCACGGATATTTCGACTATCAAACATTGTGCACAAGATGGTGACTTATTTCCACGTTCCAATAATACTGCATTACGGAATTAAGTTTCATTTATATTTTGCTTGTTTCGATAATGTTCCTGAGTGACATTGAGTTTAAAATGCCATATGCCAATGCAGTGCCGACTACTTACAATGTTTGATATTAAGGCATTTTACCATTTAAATACTGATACGAAGACTTCGAACAAGTACCATGTCATTTGTTTAAATCACTTGACACCAGAGTTCGCTTGAGCGTTTTACGTTCAGTATGTCATACACATTCCACATGGCCGAGAGTGCGTCATGGTATCAATTTTCGACACCGTACGCTGATTATTTCTCTTACCAGTGCCAGCAGGATCGATCGATCGAGTTGGCAGTGCGCCATATACTTCCGTTCGATCCACCACTGCCAGCTAGGGCATACCTCCATTCGATCGATCGAGCGGGCAGTGCATATTTCCGTTGTCCACCACTCCCAGCTAGTACACTTCCGTTTGATCGATCGAGTGGGCAGTGCATACTTCCGTTGTCCACCACTGCCAGCTAGTACACTTCCGTTTGATCGATCGAGCGGACAGTGCATACTTCCGTTTGATCCACCACTGCCAGCTCGATCGTTCCGATCCACTTCCGTCCCCAATTTTCAAAATCACTCCCACAAAACTATCCAGCAACCGAGCGGAAAGATGTTCTACATCAAAAGAAAAAATGATTTTTGATCTGGTAAGCTGGATCTCTCCTTTTTGGTATTCTGCAGCCAGTTAACCACAGATAGCATGAATAATTTAAAGAACAATAAAGCCGAGAATACTCACGCTTACAGTCTACACAAGGTGAAACTAAAATCGGCATTTTCGGGCCAGCCTTTTTTCGCCTCAATTTCCACATCCTGATGGAATCCAATTTAATTAAATCCCTTTGTTACCCCATCCTCAATGACGCACCCACAATCTACCTCCAGTGCTTCACTTTCACTAAACATAGTAATATTTCGTGTTTTTTTTGTTTCTTTGGCGTTTACCCTCCAGGTTGGTGGAACCCACGGACTCAGCGAGGGAATTCACCACTACCGCCTCTACGAGCAGTGTCCTAAAGCTGGGAACATCGAATCGGAAGGGATACAACTGGTGAGGTGGAATTGGCACCTCGCCCAGGCGGCCTCATCTGCAAAGCGAACAGGGCCCTCATGAGGGAAGGTAAGGGATGGTTAGGATGGATAGGCAAGGAAGAGGGAAGGAGGCGGCCGTGGCCTTGAAGAAGGTACCATCCCGGCATTTTCCCGAAGACAAAGAGGGAGACCACGGAAAACCACTTCGAGGATGGCTGAGGGGGAATCGAACCCCCTCTACTCATTTGGGCCACCCGAGGCTGAGTAGACCCCGCTCCAGTCCTCGTACAACTTTTCAAATTTCGTGGCAGAGCCGGGAATCGAACCCAGGACCGCCGGGACGGCAGCTAACCATGATGACCGCTACGCTACGGAGGCGACGTAATATTTCGTAACGTTTATTATGAGGATGACATATTGTCATATCAGTTACCGTTTACCGTGATGATGACATATTGCCATATCAGTAACCGTTTATTGTGATGATGACATATTGTCAAGTCAGTTACCGTTTATTGTGATGATGACATATTGTCATATTAGTTACCCTTTATTGTAATGATGACATATTGTCATATCAGTAACCGTTTATTGTGATGATGACATATTTTCATATTAGTTATCGTTTATTGTGATGATGACATATTGTCAAGTCAGTTACCGTTTATTGTGATGATGACATATTGTCATATTAGTTACCCTTTATTGTAATGATGACATATTGTCATATTAGTTACCGTTTATTATGATGATGACATATTTTCATATTAGTTATCGTTTATTGTGATGATGACATATTTTCATATTAGTTATCGTTTATTGTGATGATGACATATTGTCATATCAGTTACCGTTTATTGTGATGATGACATATTGTCATATCAGTAACCGTTTATTGTGATGATGACATATTGTCAAGTCAGTTACCGTTTATTGTGATGATGACATATTGTCATATCAGTTACCCTTTATTGTAATGATGACATATTGTCATATTAGTTACCGTTTATTATGATGATGACATATTTTCATATTAGTTATCGTTTATTGTGATGATGACATATTTTCATATTAGTTATCGTTTATTGTGATGATGACATATTGTCATATCAGTTACCGTTTATTGTGATGATGACATATTGTCAAGTCAGTTACCGTTTATTGTGATGATGACATATTGTCATATCAGTTACCGTTTATTGTGATGATGACATATTGTCATATCAGTTACCGTTTATTGTGATGATGACATATTTTCATATTAGTTATCGTTTATTGTGATGATGACATATTTTCATATTAGTTATCGTTTATTGTGATGATGACATATTGTCAAGTCAGTTACCGTTTATTGTGATGATGACATATTGTCAAGTCAGTTACCGTTTATTGTGATGATGACATATTGTCATATCAGTTACCGTTTATTGTGATGATGACATATTGTCATATCAGTTACCCTTTATTGTAATGATGACATATTGTCATATTAGTTACCGTTTATTATGATGATGACATATTTTCATATTAGTTATCGTTTATTGTGATGATGACATATTTTCATATTAGTTATCGTTTATTGTGATGATGACATATTGTCATATCAGTTACCGTTTATTATGATGATGACATATTTCCATATCAGTTACCGTTTATTATGATGATGACATATTTTCATATTAGTTATCGTTTATTGTGATGATGACATATTTTCATATTAGTTATCGTTTATTGTGATGATGACATATTGTCAAGTCAGTTACCGTTTATTGTGATGATGACATATTGTCATATCAGTTACCCTTTATTGTAATGATGACATATTGTCATATTAGTTACCGTTTATTATGATGATGACATATTTTCATATTAGTTATCGTTTATTGTGATGATGACATATTTTCATATTAGTTATCGTTTATTGTGATGATGACATATTGTCATATCAGTTACCGTTTATTATGATGATGACATATTGTCATATTAGTTACCGTGTATTGTGATGATGACATATTGTCATATCAGTTACCGTTTATTGTGATGATGACATATTGTCATATCAGTTACCGTTTATTGTGATGATGACATATTGTCATATTAGTTACCGTGTATTGTGATGATGACATATTGTCATATCAGTTACCGTGTATTGTGATGATGACATATTGTCATATCAGTTACCGTTTATTATGATGATGACATATTGTCATATTAGTTCCCGTTTATTGTGATGATGACATATTGCCCTGTCAGTAACATTTATTGTGATGATGACATATTGTCATATTAGTTCCCGTTTATTGTGATGATGACATATTGCCCTGTCAGTAACATTTATCGCTGCAATTTGTAAGTCAGATCATGTATCAGTAGCGTAATTATAATGAGTTGGAAACAGTAGATTAATTTTAGTATGGTTTCGTTTAAAGTGCACCACGCAGGTAGCTAAGATAAGACCACGTGTGAAAAGTTACAGTTTCGTTATAAATTTATAATCGTCAGGAAGGCAGTATTTTTCAATGTCCATTTCGTGTCATTTCAGAACAGTTATTATTTACTTTTATTTTGTCAAGCTGATGGCAAAGAAACTAGTTTTGGCATATGTTAATACAAAGTCAAGGTTACGATGTGTACAAGCCAAACCACTACACAGCACACTAGATATTAGGCAGTGATTATTTATTTAGAAGGCTGTGAAATTCCTAGTATTATATAATCGGAATGCAGAGTTCCGTTATTCACATTTTTTGACAGATCAATACTTGAAAACAGGTTGATTTCTTTACGAGAAGCCAGACAGGCAATGAAAGAAACAGTATTCTGTAACCAGAGAACATAGGTTCGACCTCATTCAGGGAAGAGGCAATTTAATAAATGCACAATCTGACACTTTAGTTTTTATCATGTTAATTCAAAGTGTTGATAGAATGTGTTTTCTACACACATAACCTTTATGACCAGTATTTAAAACATGTATAATTCAGGGATCCACACTTATTGTAAGTAACGTTGTTATTGTATTATTGATATGAGTCGTGATGGTGGATTAATACCTCCGACATGTTATTGTGGTTATTCCGGAGGTAACGAACTACTGCAGTCGAACCAAACCGATGTTGCCAGGATTGGCGAATCCGTAATTGTAAGAGTGAGACACAGGGTATCTGATAATAATGAAGTATTGTTGGGGACACAGAGTGTCTAATAATAATAATGAAGTATTGGTGGAGACACAGGGTGTCTATTAAACTATTAAGTTATTATGCATTAGATGGATACACACGTTACCTGAGTACACTGAACTCTAATTAAAAGTCAATTAACTGAACAACTATACTATGAGGAATAAATAATTGTGTGAAGCTTTAATATTCAAAGATGGGATTTTGTGAAAATAAACAAAACTCATAATTCCCCCTGAGCCTAAATAAAGATAATACAGTAAATACTACAAATAAAATATGTTTTGGACCAAATGTTGGACACTTAGTCATTGCTAAGTTACTTTAGATACAATTTGATACATTTTTACATGAATAGTCGACAACCAATTGGTGATGTGATAACTGTAGCACACACATCAGATTGGTAGCAATATGAGTCGATGTAATTGTTTAATTACCATCGCATTTGCAGGCTTTCCTATTTTCTAACTTTCTTAACACTTTGAAACTATGACCATTTTTTACAAACAGTAACAAATCGAGTACGCAGGCAGAGCCAATTCCACGACCATAGGAGTGCTGAAATATTGAATGCATTTGTGTTGTATTAGCATAGCTCTTTTTTATTCAGCAACGTTGTTCATATAGCTTGATTTTCTTTGTAATAAACGTGTCTCATTTATTAATTAATGATATTTATAACTAGCTAAACACGTAAATTTAAAGATAAATGTTAGAGATGGCACCATCATAGCATAGGACACCAGCCTATGAATGCGTCGTCCCTTATACTTGTGTGTTAGCTGGAAGAGAGTCTCGGAAGGGTCATTTGAAATCGGTGACTCCTCGAAACCTTCGGCCAGCGGGCACATATAGTACGTTGTTGCCGAACTTGGTTGCGTCTCATTTTGTGTTCGATCTCGATGATTCGTTTGTTTCTGAGGTTTTTGTTTTGTTAGCAAATCCAACAGATTAGTGACGAATTGAGATTTCGTACTAGTGTTTTGGAAGGCTATATGGCATTTTAATCCCAGAATTAACACCAGGAATCTAGGTAACAAGCCTCCGTGGCTTAGGTGGCAGCACGCCGGCCTCTCACCGCTGGGTCCGTGGTTCAAATCCCTGTCACTCCATGTGAGACAAAACGGAGACAGACAAGTTTTTATCGGGGTACTCCGGTTTTCCCTGTCACAATTTCATTCCAGCAACTCTCTCCACTATCATTTCATTTCATTTTTCATTCATTTAGTCATTGCCCCAGAGGAGTGCGACAGGCTTCGGCAGCCGGCACATTTAATATCCTCGCCGCTAGATGGGGGCTTCATTCATTCCATTCCTGACCCGGTCGGAGACTGGAAGCAGGCTGTGTATTTTCATTTTCAAGCTAGGTAACATTTATTAATGACAATAAGTTGTGGATTTGATTTGCAGTTACCTTAGTCTTGAGTAAATGTAAGTTTGTTTGTTGTCTTGATGTCATTTATCTTTTACTAGAGGTTCAGCTGTTATCATGGAATGAATTTATGAAGGAAAGGATTTTCTACTGAGTTCCAACTCAAATCATTGTTAAGGCATGTGAAGTTGTTAGTTCCCCGTATTTCCCATTTAAATTATTATGTCTGCGCAGGAGACGGCCGAGTTGTTGGCAAACTTGCCTGCTATACTGCACAATCTGCACGTGTCGATGGACAATATGACACGAACTAATAATGATTTAAAGGCTGATATGACACAAAACAGTGAAAATTTAAGGGCTGATGTAAACAATATCAGGGTCGATATGACAGAGAATAGTGAAAATTTAAGGGCTGTCTTAAGGGCGGATATAAACAATGTGACGAAAAACCTAAACACTGTCAGGGCAGACATGAATGAAAACAGTAACACAGCAACAGCTACTCTGTTACAAACCAGTAACAACATTACTACTAATATTAGGGCTGACATGGCACAATTAGACACTAACATTAGGGCAGATATGGCACAGAATGTAGTGGAAGTGAGAGAAGACATTGTCAATGTTAAAGCAGACATCACTATTACTATAATAAGGTTAGTGATGACTTGCGTGCAGAGATGGAAACTTACCGCACGGAATATCAAGCGCATTTAGAAGGAGTGAAGAAAGAAATACGTATAAATCGGTCAGAAATCAACCAAAAACTCGAAGGCGTTCAGACGGAGATGAACGATAGCATTGAGTCGGTTAGAATTGAAGTCGCTAATGCTAGAGAAGTTGTTAGAACAAGAATTAATAACGTGGAATAGGGTGGAAGAAGTCAACACGTGCGTTGGAGTTTTAAAGGCTTATGTCGCGATAGTTAACACTGGGCTAAGATTAACGCGAGGCATAGCAGGTGCCGTACACTTGAACACTAAACGTGTAGCGAGCAAAGTGCAAAAGGTTGAGGATGAAGTCAATAAAATAAAAGAGGGCTTAGCTAAAGATATTGAAGCGAGTTGAGAGGAAACTCGTGAAAACAACCATAAATCAAACCAATATGTAGGAAAGACAATAGATGAATACCTTGAGGAACAGGACGAAAAACAAAAAGAATTCGATAGATGTATCCGAGGAAAAATCGAGCGGATAGAATTGCAGATCAATGCTATGACTAGTAAACAACCTGAGAAAGTCCCAGAATACGCTGAACTTGATAAACGCATCAATCGTCTATTAAAACCTAATAGAGAGGGTGTACAATCTACAAACACTACAACTAGTATAGAGGAACCGAATGTTCCAATGGAAAATGAAAAGTATAATCCACTTCGAACATCTCAATTTGCAACACCGAATACCAATATAACGCCGAATTATGGGCTGACACCTAATTTTAATGTCACGCCGAATTATGGTCAAACACAGTACTCACACATAGTGTATTTGAGAAGCCATGAAGATAGACCGGCCAAGTTCAATAATTCGAATTCTGTTACACCGATTGATTTTCAGAGAAACCTGGAATCTTATATGAAAGAAACCATGGTAACACCTGATAGGGAGTTACGGACTGTCGAAAAATATCTAGAGAACAGCCCGTTAACCTGGTTTAAAGCTTTTAGATATTCATTTTATAATTACCAGGAATTCAAAGAGGCATTCCTTAAGACGTATTGGTCAATGGAACGACAACAAAATATAAAGGCGGAAATGTACAATAAGAGGTACGCTAGTACTCAAACAACCAAGTACGCTACCTACTTCGCAAGTCAAATCTCGAAACTGCAATGTTTGCAACCTCCTTTGTCAAAGTAAGAACTTGTCCAAACAATTAGAAGGCAATACCCCATGGAAGTACGAAGGCTATTCATAGCGTGAGATGCTAGTACATTCATGAAATGCGACGAAGTCCTAAGGAAGCTGGCTAGCAGCCACGAGCAATTTGCACCTACACCTAGGCATCGTACAAGCACACATGAAGTAAATATACCTTTAGTCGACAGGACTAGCCAAACTATCCAACCTACGGATAATCGTCGAATGAACAATAGTCAAAACCAAGAGGGACCGGATAGGAGTAGAGATTTCCGTGATTACCGCAAATATAATACACCTTATGGAAGGAATCGTCGGTATGACACGATCAATAAAAATTATCGGAATAGGTATCAGAATAGAGCAAACGATTATAACAACAATCGTCGTGGCAATAATAGCAACAACAACAATAACTACTACTGTGATTACAGAGGACAGCCACGTGATCGTGAAGATCGTAATAACCGATACACTGATAATCCCAGGAAATCTACAGATATAATGGTGGTTACCATAAAGAAAATGATCCTCATTTCCAATATGACAATGATTGGCGAGGTAAGGCAGAAATAAGTCGACAGTATCCTCAGGAACGGAGGAGAAGAAATGGAGAAGATGAAGAATCTGACAGAAGAAGAGATGGAAGTAACCAACGTCGTAAGAATGACAGGAAAGTTACGACAGCTGATGTTCACTACATTGAAATTGAATCAGCAGGAGAAGACAACCGTCTGAGTGACAAAGAATATAATAGAATCACTGATAGAATGGATCTTGCGAGGAGACAAACCAAGGATTGGTAGATGGATGAAATGAAAATTGACTTCCACAATTTTTTATTTACTCGACGTGGAGATGTATGCGCCTGTTGATGCATGTTTGCAGAGTTAACAAAGACCAATATCCGTGCTGGTGTGTAACTGAACATACCCTGCGAACAGCGGAAAGAAGTCGAAGCAATATCGCTTATAATACAATTTTTATGCATTTTAGGCATTCCATAAATCAACAATAATTTAATCAACGTAATGCTGCTTATTTAAAATACGGTATATTTCGCAGATCAGCGAAACCGTCAATTGATGCGGATAAATCATGTCATGAGTGAACGCCATACATTGTGAAGGCAGTACCGACTGGTCGATTGATGAAACAACATCTATGTGCATGTTGAAGCACGAGTAAGGACACGTTCCGTGAACGGAACCAATGTGCTATGGAAAAATCCAAGTGTATTAGTCGAATGGACAACCAACAGGGCATTATCTAATAATTAAGTGATTGGAGACATTCATTAACATTTAAACAGTGAAATATTTTTTTATCCACGAGGTGAAACTATGGAAGCGTGTTACGCAAACTTTACGACCGCATGGTCAAACCTAAGTGCATCGTAAACTGTGAAACGGATAAACTGTGTAAATCTACAAGTATATTTTATGTTTTGCAGGATGGGCAGTTATTTTGGGATACATTTTGTGTAAATATTAGTAAAAGTTGCGAGTGTGCATCGCACAAGCGATAATTTAACGCCAGTGGCGGAGTGAAAAAATTGGGCAATTTAATACCGCACCTTAGAGTCTGTGAGTGCAAGTTTACTTTAAAAATATGTAATTGAATAGCCAACGGCAACATTATGGAGCTACTAAATCATCTATCTTTGGAATATAACCCCAACCACGCAATGGAAATGGATTACTAAGCCATGCGTGGGGAATTGATGACGAAAGATGCCCGCTACGATGATGAGATGATTTAAGACCATAGAGGAGACCACTCATAACACCTCCTGGCGGGTCTCGAACGAGGATCGCTGCAATCTGTAAGTCAGATCATGTATCAGTAGCGTAATTGTAATGAGTTGGAAACAGTGGATTAATTTTAGTATGGTTTCATTTTAAGTGCACCACGCAGGTAACTAAGATAAGACCACGTGTGGAAAGTTACAGTTTCGTTATAAATTTATAAACGCCAGGGAAGGCAGTATTTTTCAATGTCCATTTCCTAACATTTCAGAACAGTAATTATTTACTTTTATTTTGTCAAGCTGATGACAAAGAAACTAGTTTTGGCATATGTTAAAACAAGGCCAAGGTTACGATGTGTACAAGCCAAACCACTACACAGCACACTAGATCATAGGCAGTGCATTATTTATTTAGAAGGCTGTGAAATTCCTAGTATTATATAATCGGAATGCAGAGTTCCGTTATTCACATTTGTTTTGACAGATCAATACTTGAAAACAGGTTTATTTCTTTCCGAAAAGCCAGACAGGCAATGAAAGAAACAGTATTTTGTAACCAGAGAACATAGGTTTGACCTCATTCAGGGAAGAGGCAATTTAATAAATGCACAATCTCACACTTTAGTTTTTATCAGAAGTCTTCATGTTAATTCAAAGCGTTGTTAGAATGTGTTTTCTACACACATAACCTTTATGACCAGTATTTAAAACATGTATAATTCAGGGATCCACACTTGTTGTAAGTAACGTTGTTATTGTATTATTGATATGAGTCATGATGGTGTATTAATACCTCCGACATGTAATTGCGGTTATTCCGGTGGTAACGAACTACTGCAGTCGTACCAAACCGATGTTGCAAGGATTGACGAATCCGTAATAGTAAGATAATAATGAAGTATTGGTGGAGACACAGGGTGTCTAATAATAATAATGAAGTATTGGTGGAGACACAGGGTGTCTATTAAGCTATTAAGTTATTATGCATTAGTTGGATACACACGTTACCTGAGTACACTGAACGCTATTTAAAGGCCCATAAACTGAACAACTATACTATGAGGAATAAATAATTGTGTGAAGCTTTAATAATCAAAGATGGGATTTTGTGAAAATAAACAAATCTCATAACTCCCCCTGAGCTCAAATAAAGATAATACAGTAAATACTACAAATAAAATATGTTTTGGACCAAATGTTCGACCCTTAGTCATTGCTAGGTTACTTTAGATACATTTAGATACATTTTTTCGTGAATAATCAACAACCAATTGGTGATGTGATAGCTGTAGCACACACATCAGATTGGTTGCAATATGAGTCGATATAATTGTTTAATTACCATCGCATTTGCAGGCTTTCCTTTTTTTCTAACTTTCATAACACTTTGAAACTATGACCATTTGTTACAAACAGTAACAAATCGAGTACGCAGGCAGTGCCAATTGCACAACCATAGGAGTTCTGAATTATTGTATGCATTTGTGCTGTATTAACTTAGCTCTTCTTTTATTCAGTAACGTTGTGCACATAGCTAGATTTTCTTTGTAATAAACGCGTCTCGTTTATTAATTAATGATATTTAGGACTAGCTAAACACGTAAATTTAAAGAGAAAATTTGAGATGGCACCATCAGAGGATAGGACATATTTTCCCCTTGCTATTAAATGTAAATGTTTCTAGTATTTGTAAACAAGTAAATGTCTTGCTTTGCAGTAGATTCTTTTGATGTTTGATCCTCCCGTAGTCATTTTCGATGTAATTGCTTAGGGCCGATCTTAGCTTTTTCGTTCTTAGTCGAATTTTGTATTAGGACCATGACAGTAATTTAGATCTTGATTAGGACTTTTTTATATTTTCTTTCAGGGCAGAATAGTATCGGACTAGCCGTTTGCAACCCTCATGCTAGGCTAGGGACCTATTCTGAATAAAATTTATTCGTGATTTTAACATAAGACTGACTTCTCTTTTCTTGTTTTGTTTTGTTATCGATGCATTCCTCTGAGATGGTTAATAATCGAACCTCACCAATTCCCGATACCCCTGAGTGCAGACTTTTGTGCAACACCAGCCTATGAATGTGTCGTCTCTATACTTGTGTGTTAGCTGGAAGAGGGTCTCGGAAGGGTCATTTGAAACCGGTGACTTCCCGAAACCTTCGACCAGCGTGCACAATATTGTCATATCAGTTACCGTGAATTGTGATGATGACATATTTTCATATCAGTTACCGTTTATTGTGATGATGACATATTGTCATATTAGTTACCGTTTATTGTGATGATGACATATTGCCCTATTAGTAATATTTATTGTGATGACATATTGGCATATTATTTACCGTTTATTGTGATGATGACATATTGTCATATTAGTTACAGTTTATTGTGATGATGATATATTGTCATATCAATTACCGTTTATTGTGGTGATGACATATTGTCATATCTGTTACCGTTTATTGTGATCATGACATATTGTCATATCAGTTACCGTTTATTTTGATGGTGATATATTGTCATATCTGTTACCGTTCATTGTGATGATGACAAATTGTCATATCCGTTACCGTTTATTGTGATGGTGATATATTGTCATATCAGTTAGCGTTTATTGGGATGATGACAAATTGTCATATCAGTTACCGTTTATTGTGATGATGACATATTGTCATATCAGTTACCGTTTATTGGGATGATGAAAAATTGTCATATCAGTTAGCGTTTATTGGGATGATGACATATTGCCATATCAGTTACGTTTATGGTGATGATGACATATTGTCATATCAGTTACCGTTTATTGTGATGATGAAAAATTGTCATATCAGTTAGTGTTTATTGGGATGATGACAAATTGTCATATCAGTTACCGTTTATTGTGATGATGACATATTGTCATATCAGTTACCGTTTATTGGGATGATGACAAATTGTCATATCAGTTACCGTTTATTGTGATGATGACATATTGTCATATCAGTTACCGTTTATTGTGATGATGACATATTGCCCTATCAGTTACGTTTATGGTGATGATGACATATTGCCATATCAGTAACATATATTGTGATGATGACATATTGCCATATCAGTTACGTTTATGGTGATGATGAAAATTGTCATATCAGTTAGCGTTTATTGTGATGATGAAAAATTGTCATATCAGTTAGTGTTTATTGGGATGATGACAAATTGTCATATCAGTTACCGTTTATTGTGATGATGAAAATTGTCATATCAGTTAGCGTTTATTGGGATGATGACAAATTGTCATATCAGTTACCGTCTATTGTGATGATGACATATTGCCATATCAGTAACATATATTGTGATGATGACATATTGCCATATCAGTAACATTTATTGTGATGATGACATATTTCCATATCAGTAACGCTTACCACGATTGCGTCATATTCCCATATCAGTAACGTTCACCGTGACGTCGTCATATTCCCAGCCCTGGATTTACCAATAGGCCCCATAAGCCCCGGACTAGAGGCGCACCATGCTGAAAGGCGCAAAATTAATCCACAATTTTTTTGTCAGAAAATTTCCATAAAATGTTATAGACAACAATATACGTCTACATCTTCATGCTCTCCACGAATCAAAGTCCCGTTTGCCTGCCTTGTATAGGTGACTCTGGACGGGCAAATCTTACGCTTGGCTGTCAGTGTGTCTCTGCTGGCTTTGGCTAGGTCCAGCCGCACCGCATGCGCGATGTCATTGTTTACAATTCACCCGCTCACTGGCGCCTCTCTCACAACCACGAGACGTGCCCTGATCGATGGTCGTCTGTAGCGTTTTCAACAATGTCGAGTAGTGTTGCAACGTTGTATATTGTTAGGGAGCAGAACCTACCCGGTTCGGGTGTAACCAATATTATTTTTCTTTAGAATAAAAAAGATTGACTTTCTACGTGTTTGGTATTTTATCCCACACACAGAGTATACAGAAAACAAAACACAAGAACACATATAAAACCAAAGCCAAAGATATGACTGTTCTGGATGCAACATATATTTTGTTGTGCTAAGACGTGAGTTTATTAACATTTGTGTATTAATACCGTATGCATTGTGTGTCTACTATGAGTAATAAACTGAAACTTAGTGGGGCACTTTTTAGAAAACAGCGAAATGAAAAAGACGGATGAAATGAAAAAATCAAAAAGCAGGTTCCTAAAAGAACAACCTTTCTTCACGCAATACGGAGTGTGGAAAAGTGTGTGTTAATATTTTAAAAGCAATGACAGTTTACCGTCAGTTTCTTCTGCTTGTGAAACTGAGTTCGGGGATGTGGACGATGTAGCTTCATTCATTTGTGAAACTGATTTGCAACGGGTTATGTTTGAAAAGCAAACTGAAGGAGAAATAGCTTTAGAAAGTGGGGAAGCTGATTTGATTCGGATCCTGCTTTATGGAATGTAAATGCAGAACTACGAGATTATATATGTGCTAATGGTGTGGTACAAAATTCACATTCAAACTTTAATCAATCTAAAAGATAATATTCTGACAAAGTTCGTTGTCTGTCCAAGAGCTTATTTTTCAAAAATCCAAAATGGTGAAACAATAAACAGAACATGGATGGTCTATTCACCATCAAAAGGATGCGTTTTCTGTGTTCCATGTATGCCATTTGGACACTCTGATAAGGCGGGCGCATTTCATAGTGGAGACAATGACTGGAAAAATGCTAATCGACGAGTTTTAGAACATGAAAATAGTTTCAATCATAAAGATAACTTAGAGAAACTAAAACTTAGAGGTACCGTAGTTTAGAAGGCCGTGTTGACAGCCAGCTTACTAAAGCTCTCGAACTAGAGAACCATTATTGGAGGGAAGTACTTAAGCGAGTAGTGGCGGCAGTTCAGCTGCTCAGGGTCTGGCATTACATGGTACTCACGAACACCTAAGAAATCTTCACAGTGGGAATTTCCTTGCACTATTGCAATTCTTAGCTGAATTCGACCCTTTCATGGCGGAACATTTAAGGCAGTATGGTGATATAGGTTCCGGAACCACATCTTATATTTCAAAGACAATATATTAAGAACTTATTGTTATATGGCAGACAAAGTTACAGACACAATTAGAAAAGAAGTTAAAGAAGCTAAATACTTTGGTATAGTGTTAGACTCCTCACCGGTCATATATCATGTTGATCAACTGACATTAGTACTCAGATATGTTGCCAGTAATGGCATTCCAATTGAAAGGTTTATTTGTTTTGTGCCAAATGTGGGCCATAAAGCTGAGGAAATCTTTAAAGCAGTTCTAGAACTCTTTATAAAACTTGATTTGGACATTTCTAATTGCAGAGCACAATCATACGACAACGCGTCAAATATGTCTGGCGTGTATACCGGCGTTCAGGCTCGTATCAAGGAACTTAATCCTCTAGCGGAGTATGTGCCATGCTCACCATATCCTCTAAATTTAATAGGTTCTTGTGCAGCAGAATCATATACGGAGGCTATTTCATTTTTTGGATTGCTGCAGTCACTTTTCAATTTTTTAAGTGCCTCAACCCACAGATGGGCTATCCTACAGAAAAATAGTACCCTTAAATTACAAAGCCTGTCTAAGACTCGATGGTCTGCTCGTCACAACGCATGCCGAGTTGTAAGTGAAAACAGAGAAGGTATTTTGGAATGTTTGAATGAAATTTCTACTAAATGTGATGAGAAACCTTCAACAAGGAATGAAGCCGATGCTTTGAGAGAAAAGTTGAACTCCATGGAGACAACATTCATGTCAATTTTATGGAGTACCATATTGGAAAGGTTTAACAAAGTGAACATAAGACTTCAGTATGAAACTACAGAGATAGGGAAGATTATTACTTACTATGAATCTCTTTGTGGTTTTCTTCAAGAAGTAAGAGAAAACTTCGATAGCCTAGACACAGCAGCAAGCGACAAATGTGGCAGGAAGGAGTATGTAGCAGACAACCGACGCAAAAGGAAAATATCTATCAAGTTTAATGATTATAGTGGACAAAGCAGTGATGTTGAATTCACAGGTTCTGATAATTTTCGTGTGAACACTTTCAATGTCATATTAGACAGCTTACATTCTGAATTCAAGAGACGTGGAAATAAATACACTCAACTATACAACAAGTGTGGATTTTTTGAAGTTGTTAAAGGGCTAGAAGCCTCAGAAATCACCAAACATGCAGGAGAACTATTGAGCCAGTTTTTGTTGACGAGTGTTTACATTTGAAACCATTTTTGGTGCAAAATACTCCCAAACAAATAAAAACAGCATGACTTTAACGGACATTATCAAGGTTTTGCATTATTTTGATGCAGTTGAAATCCACCCAAACATTGACATTCCCTTAAGGATGGTCCTTAGTGCACCAGAAACAAACTGTACAGGAGAAAGATCCTTCTCTGTCCTTCGTCGTGTGAAAAACTACTTAAGAGCTTCAACCAGCCATGATAGATTGACATCATTAGCCCTGCTCAACATCGAGGGAAGGCTGAATCAAGATGTGCCTTATGATGATATCATAGACACATTCGCTCGAAATAAAAACATGAAGGAAGGTTTTATAAACTGACTTTGAAGTAAAATTGTCTCACATCTTATATATAAAAGTGAAAGTCTGTATGTATGTATGTGGGTATGTATATTTGTTCCGTATACAAATCTACACCGTTCCACCAATCTCAAACAAATGTTGCTTACACAAAGTTTAGGACCCAGAAGGAACGGCTGCCTACATGAATTTTCGATAGTTTTTCTCATTCTTCAGATTTCGGCCCCTTTGCACTCAAGCACAGGCTAATCAAATAACTCATGAAGGAATGGCAAAGCAGATCGTTCCCATGGCAACATAGCTCAAGTCGAGACAGGGCCGACTGGATACGAGTTGCGCTTTGCACTACCGGTATAGAAATTGAGGTACTTTACATGAAATCCCGTTAGTTACTCAACTGCTCACACAGCACTGTCAACTCAGTTTAGCATAGCAAAGACTTGACACTATTTGTAAATATAATTTCCGCAATATCAAAATGCAAATTATATCACAAAATAATATACCGTAATAATAATAATCCCTGGCACTACAGCCCATGAAGGGCCTAGGCCTAACAAGCGACCGCTGCCCAGCCATTTAGCCTTCAGATATTGGGGTGATGCGTGATCAGCGCATCGGGTCCCCTCGGCCGTTAATCTTGGTTTTCGTGTTTGGGCCGTTACCTCACTATGAGACAGCTACTCAATTGTCCTCACGAGGCTGAGAGCACCCCGTTCCAGCTCTCACGTCAGTTTCTAAAATCCTTGACGGAGCCAGGAATCGAACCCGGGGCCTCTGGGTGAGAGTTAGGCATGCTACCCCATCACCACGTGGCCGGCCACAAAATACAATAGCGTGATAATAAATGACAGAAAATAAACATACCTTTGCACCTTATTAAAATAGAATTCCATTAGGTTCACTCGATTTATATAAAACTTAATGAACTTTCCTGCTGAGTGGTTGGTACGGAAATTATTTGGAAGCAACCGATATTTCGGCTTCCGCAATAGTATTCGTAATCGGTGATACCAATTTCTCTGCAATGACGCTGGGAGGCCCACTGCTGCGGTCAGGTTAATGAGTGGAGAGGATTACTGTTCTGAGAGATGGAATCCAAACATTTCATACAATAAATTCTTTCCACTGTGAATACGACTTATATCAGACTTTCAGTTTTCATTGCCTTAAAAGATATTGCTGAAATTGTTATTTTATGATGATAGTTGATGTTAAAGGGCCTAACATGGAGGCTATAAACCTCTTAATTCTTTGGGATGAAAATGAGGAATGATGAAAAAATGAATACTAGAACTAAAATTAACTACAACTTACAACCAAATTACGGATTAGGAGAACAAAAGGACAAAAAGGAAGGAATAAGGGAAATAAAATGCGGGTAAATGAAATGCTCTCAACCCTCAAAAAATGAGAATTGACGGATTTGGTAAGGGCAATAGGAGAGAGACCGCCCCAGAATCACTGGAAAAAGGGAAAAAAACAGATCCAGCTCAGGTATTCTCCCAAACTCAACAGCCGTGAGCCCTTGAGGGTTTAGCACCTCGAGTAGTGGGGATACACACACCCTGCCTCCTTTATGACCTCGTGCAGAAGGGAGGAGATACGATGGAAAGAAAATCCAAGAGATCTGATCCTTCGAAGAATGAGGGTATCAGGAAAGATGAAATAAGGTCCAATTAAGGCGGGAATTTGAAAGACTCCTCAGACCTCGGATATCCTAATACCATCAGGGTCGGAAGAGAACAAGAATTGACCAAGGGAGGCCGACAGTAAATATGCCGGAGAGGACCCCGGCACAATTAAGTGGAAGCAATCGTGAAGTCAGCTGGGGTCCCCTGATCGCTAACCAGCGTTCCACAAGTTGTAAGCCCCTGAAGGAGGGGGAGTGTCGTAATGTCGTAAGTGAACGAGAGGTGACCAAGGTTGGTCAACAGGAAAGATGACAGAAGGATGCCCGGCACAGGTAAAACATTATGATACCCATTATTCAAAAGATAACTTATGAATATGCACCGGACGGTTGAATCCGTAGTTAATAGGGATGTAGAGAACTAGCACCAATAGAGCGCACTGCTGTTGCACTGGGTAAGCGCAAGGCGCTCTTCATTTGTCCCCTGTGTTCTCATGCCGCTAATATCCACGAATTTAAGTTGTTTAAATTGATATTTTCGTGACTATGCCGAGCTATTGCAGCGAACCTCTTTGCAAAAATCAGGGAAGCCCGTTTTCGTGTCACCAATTTTCACAAAATAAAGAAATGGGAATATTTCGGTGAAGAAAATCTGACCGAAAATATTAAAGTGTGTTCCCATCATTTTCAACTCGATGACTTCACGAAAACTGTGTTGGATAAGTGTGATCTACAAAGGGAAATAATTCCTACCTTTAAACTGATTAGACATTTCGATAACAACCACTGAATTTATGCGTTTGTATTTGAAGGTGAGAGAGCAAGATTAAAACCGGGCACTGCTCCATCGCTTTTTCCGTGGACCACGAACACAACCAAAATAAGGAAGAGGCCATACACAAGAAAATTGTCGGTTTACCACGATAAGCCTACATAAATTATCTCCATTGAAGTACGGTACGGGAAGAAATCGTCAATATACAGGAAGAAGTGAATGTAAAATTTGTGACTCCCATTTTCAAAGGCATCAATACTCGGACAAATACTTCAAGAATAAATGTCACAACATTAACAGTCAAAAACGTATTATGGTTGGTTTCTTGAAATCAGAATTAATCGTCAACTTCCATCTGCCCGGCGGAGAATGTGTACCGGTAGCGACTGACTTCTACATTCTTGAGACATAAGTTAGCCGGATGAATGGAAACAGTTCGTGGCCCTAAAGCAGGGATTCTCAAACTTTTTAAATACTGTACCCCTAAGTCGTATCCAAGGGGTACGGACAAGATTCGTATTAAGAAATTGACAAAATTACATAAGAACCAAACGTTGCGATGCATTTTGAGATATAAAATACCGGTAACAACATTCTTTGATTATGTTTACCTTAAAACATGACAGTTTCATGTTACCTATCAACCAAAAAAACATGAATCGAAGTCTATAAGCAAGGGGAGCAAGTGAATATTTAAATCTATGTATAAAAGGAAGTGTTTGCTCTCAGGGAGAATATAAGTGTTTTATTTCCACAGTTGGCAAAGGACATTTATTTATGTTTAGGTTGGCAGCAGTGACCTGGACAGAGAGTGAAGTAGCCATCATGGCTGAATGTGTTTGTGTTTCGGAGCAACAGCTCCTTCGCATATCAAGTGTTGTGTCTTTGTAACATGTACATTTTTGTAAATACAGTCCACTAGAGTTAATTCGACATTTTCATTTATCCCCTGATGTTTCATCTGGGGCACGTATGTCGCAGACAGACATATGTTTTGGTCCAACACGGGCAGGATTCCCGCTATATCAACTGAGGCCATGTGGTCCCGACAAACGGTAAAACTGCTGTATTTAAGTGAACCAGTGCGAAATACGTATGTAGAGACAATACTAGTACATTATTGTGAACAATGCAGGCGCAATTGCAATTTATTTATCAATGTTTGTCTGTTCGATCTAACTTATTTGAAAAGTGAGCATAGTGGCTGCCATACGAAGCCACCATTGTGCTTTGGCTTCGGGTCGCCTCGGCTAGCATCGGTAAGCTTCGATACACGCGCCAGCTGCAGCGCTCGCCAGACTACTTGATCCATGTTTACAACTCAGCTGTTGTATTACAAATTTACTACGTATGTGAATAAGTTAATACATGCAGCGGGACTTGCAAAATTAATCATGATGAATTGTATATTCGTAAAAGCATATCCAGTATTGTGAAAGTTTCTGTGTGCAGTTGAAAGCATCAATGGACACAGTTCCATTTAGCAGTGCAGCCTTCGATTCCTGACGGACGCAGTTCCATTCAGCAGTGCAGCCTTCGATTCCTGACGTACGCAGTTCCATTCAGCAGTGCAGCCTTCGATTACTGACGGATGCAGTTCCATTCAGCGGTGCAGCCTTCGATTCCTGACGGACGCAGTTCCATTCAGCGGTGCAGCCTTCGATTCCTGACAGACGCAGTTCCATTCTGACGTCCTGACTTCGATATCCGACCATTGGGTGACGACGCAGACTGAAAGAACCTCTACACCAGATAAGTTAACAAAGGCATTTCATAGCAATTCCTTCCCATACTCAGCAATCCTTCCTGTGCATGAACCATTTTAAGCATGTCTACTGAACGTGAGATAAAGTCACTGACCAAGCGCAGAGGTGTTCTCCGAGCATCCCTCACGAGACTCCATACCCAAATTAATGAATTTAATAATGAGACTCCTGCTGAAGTATTAAATGTGAAGAATGAACGTTTATTAGCTCTATTACCAGAATTTAATGAAATTCAAAGCAAATTGGAGGATTTGGATGACAAAAATCCTCATGAGCAGGTCCGGTGTGAATTCGAAGATGATTATGATGAACTTAGGGCTAAGCTACAACAGTTACTAAATACCCATTGCACACATGCCTCATCTGTCTCTAGCAACGGTAGAGAATCTACAAGTAGTAATACAGGTTCGTACAGTTTGCCCAAGATACGGTTACCAGAATTTTCAGGTGATGTTACACAATTCATGCATTTCCATGACCTGTTTGATTCATTAATACTGAAGAATCAGTCTTTGGGTAATGTTGAAAGGTTCCATCACTTAATGTCAGCACTGCGTGGCAATGCTCATCAACTCATTCAAAACATTCCTCTTACTGCAGATAACTTTGAGCTAGCTTGGGAAACGGTCTGCAAGCGATACCGCAATTCAAAGGTAATAGTAAATGCACATATCAAATTACTGTTATCTCCAGATATCGTCCAAAGGGAATCATCTTCTAGTCTACGCACACTTTTGAATCAAGTTCAGTCCAATTTAAAGGCTGTTGAGTCTTTGAATTTGAATATTCCCCTACATGAAATCATAATAGGTCAAATCATACTTGACAAGTTACCTGAAGCCACACGTAAGCAATGGGAAATGAGCAACAAATCCAAGGAACTATCTACACTTACGGAGTTGTTAGAATATCTTGAAAGGCGGGCTCAAACCCTTGAATTAATTGATTTTTCACCTACTAAGGGTCACAGTTATAAGATCAGAAGATTGTCTCAAGATAAAACTTCTAAGCATGGTTTCAAGCATGAGAAACAACCATTTACAAGTAGTTCATACATTGCAATTAACAATAATTGTGAAGCCTGTAAGGGGCAACATCCAATCTTCAGATGTGATAAATTTTTAGGTTATGATGTTAATCGTAGATACAACCTAGTTAAGCAGCATAAGCTTTGCTACAACTGTTTGCATGAATCACACGCTATAAGTTCTTGTCCTTCGAAGTCAACATGCAAAACTTGCAACGGTCGTCACAACTCACTGTTGCATTTTGATTCTGGGAATCAGCAATTCAATGCCAACTCGTCTAAACAGTCTCAGCAAGGAGCTATCATCAGATGCTCAAACCCCGAGTCAAACCAGGCTCACAATGCTCAAGTTCGTGGTAACTCCTCCAGTTATTGCACTATGAAACTCAAACCACAAACTCAAGTTCTACTTTCTACAGCAATAGTAAAGGTAAAGGATAGTGCTGGTAGGCTACACTTAGCTCGTTGCTTATTGGACAGTGGCAGTCAAAGCAATTTTGTAACCGAGAGTTTGGTTCAAAATTTGGGCTTAAGAAAGGCCAAGAATCTCACAGCCATCGAAGGTATTTCTCAGTCCATGTCTGAAGCCAAGTATAGTGTGAGCGTTGAAGTGAATTCTTCCATAAGCAACACACGTCACAATGTTGAATGTCTGGTCCTATCAAAAATTACAAGCCTAGTCAGCAGGTACCCTATGAAAGGTGGGAGCTCCCTAATGATATTCAGTTAGCAGATCCGAGTTTTTATGCCCCAGTCAAGATAGACATGCTTCTCGGTGCTGATGTATTCTTTAGAATTCTACAGAGGGGACACAGGACGAGACCAGGGAAGTTTCCAGTCCTACAAAACACAGATTTTGGATGGATTGTGTCAGGTTCATATGAATCCACCTCGAGAAAAAGAAACAATGCAGCAGGGACGTTTTTCCTTCGTAATGATGATCACCTTCATAACCAAGTACAACGATTTTGGGAGATCGAAGAACTTCACGAGCCAGTCAAGTCGCAAGAAGAGATTGAATGTGAACAGCATTTTTCTGATCATGTGACACGAGATGCATCTGGGAAATACATAGTCAGACTACCATTTAAGCAGGATCCAAGTATATTAGGCAATTCTTTACAAACAGCTACTAGCAGATTTCAATACCTTGAGCGTAGGCTTAACAATGATACGCAACTGAAGGTAGATTATGACCATTTTCTCAGTGAATACCAGGAACTAGGTCACATGGATATTGTTAATTCTAGTATGGCAACATCGGTAGCATACTACATGCCGCACCATCCGGTATTCAAGAAATCCAGCACTACTACAAAAACTAGAGTTGTCTTCGACGCTTCTTGTAAATCGAGGTCAGGAAAGTCACTTAATGATATTTTAATGACGGGTCCTACTATTCAACAAGATTTATGTTCGATTGTCGCTAGATTTAGAACTCACGCCATAGGCTTTACAGCTGACATCGAGAAGATGTACAGACAAGTTAAGGTTGATTTCAGAGACAGCAGCCTTCAACGCATCCTTTGGAGAGCTTCTCCTAATGAGCCTATCAAGCAGTACCAACTTCAGACGGTCACATATGGCACATCATCAGCTCCATTTCTAGCAATAAGATGTTTAAGGCAATTGGCATATGATGAGGGACAACAGTATCCGCAGGCAGCATCTGTCCTTCTTCGTGATTTTTATGTAGACGACTGCATTTCAGGAACAAGTAAAGTTGACAATGCATTACTCCTACAACGTGAACTGATCCAATTGTTATCCAAGGGAGGCTTCAAGCTCCGCAAGTGGTGCTCTAACCATCCAGCATTGTTAGAGGCGGTTCCAAAGGACTGCAGAGAGACGCAACTTCCCCTTCAGATTGATTCTGGAGAAAATATAAAGACCTTAGGTCTACTTTGGCATCCAGCGACAGACAAACTACAGATATCCAGTGGTGTGCAGAAAGAACAAGGAAGTGGATCTCCAGTGACCAAACGCAAGGTGTTATCGATTGTGTCGTCAATTTATGACCCTATTGGGCTAATCAGTCCTATTGTCATCGCATTCAAGATGTTTCTGCAGCAACTATGGCAAGAGAAGATAGGATGGGATGATGAACTTCCAACGGATCTTCTTACAATATGGCGTACTCTGCATACTCAAATACCCTTGATTGACAATATATATATTAACAGATTTGTGCTTCAAGAAAATTGTACTCAGGTTCAGTTGCATGGCTTCGCTGATGCATCCTTGAAGGGCTACGGTGCATGTTTATTCCTACGCTCGTCAACAGATCAAGGTCACGTAATAACACATTTCCTGTGCTCCAAGTCCAGAGTGGCTCCACTGAAACAGATCACGCTACCCAGACTAGAGTTGTGTGCAGCAGTACTATTGTCACAAGTGGTTAAACAGATGTGTCATGTTCTCAATATTGAATTTCATAGTATTCATCTGTGGACAGACTCAAAGATTGTTCTCGCATGGTTAGCAGGTGAACCGTCAAAATGGAAAACTTTTGTTGCGCACCGTGTGGCTGAAGTGCAAGGCAACACTTCGGTCAAGGATTGGAAGCACGTAGCATCAGCAGACAATCCTGCAGATCTGATTTCTCGAGGAACTGATCCTACAAACCTTTTAAATAATCATCTTTGGTGGCATGGCCCTGAATGGCTACAGTGTTCGGAACGGAACTGGCCCACTTCCAGTCAACAACCTGAATCAGAGATTCCTGAGCAACGCAAGATAGTGCTTAGTTGTTCAGTCCACTCTAATCCTGCAGACGTGCTCACAAGATTTTCATCCCATCTCAAGCTACAAAGAGTGTTAGCCTACTGTTTAAGATTCGTGCACAACACTAAACACAAACCTTCAGAACGGAAACATGGTCCATTAACAATAGAAGAGTTGCAGCAAACTAACATGACATGTGTTAGACTAGTCCAGTCAATAGCATTCCGCGAGGAAATAGCTGATCTTTTGAAACACAATGCAGTGTCAAGACGTAGCAAACTTCAAAGTTTTGTACCATTTTTAGACAAGGATCAAATCTTGAGAGTTGGAGGAAGACTAGAGAACTCCAATCAAGACTACGATTTCAAACATCAGATGATTTTGCCCGCTAAACATCAGTTTACTGATTTAATAATCAAGAGGGAACATGAAAGACTCCTACATTCAGGAAACCAGTTGACTTTAGCATCCATCAGACAGTGCTACTGGATCATCAATGGAAAGTCGGTGGTTCGATGAGTTATTAACACTTGTACAAAATGCTTCAGGTTCAAAGCCAAAACTACACAGCAAGTAATGGGACAGTTGCCCTCAGTTCGTGTGTCTCAAGCAAGACCATTCCGCAACACCGGCACAGACTTCACGGGCCCTTTCTACTTGAAGATCGGCAATCCACGTAGCAAGACCATTGTCAAGGGTTACATATGCATTTTCATATGTATGTGCACCAAGGCCATTCATTTAGAAATAGTTTCCGACCTTACCATTCAAGCTTTCCTCGCAGCACTCAGGAGATTCATCGCAAGAAGAGAATTATGCAGCAACATGTACTCCGACAATGGTACAAATTTCCAAGGTGCTAGTAAAGAGCTCAAGAAATTGTTCACTCAGGAACGGACTAGAGAGGAGATCAGTAACTTCGCCGGTAGTTGTGGAGTTAAGTGGCATTTCATACCTCCTCATGACCCTAATTTTGGAGGGCTTTGGGAGGCCGGAGTAAAATCCCTCAAACATCATCTAAGAAGAGTTCTCGGAACACTTCATTTCACATTTGAAGAATTGGCTACATTAACTGCGCAAATTGAGGCTTGCTTAAACTCACGTCCCCTTCTAACCCTGTCAAATGATCCTTCAGATGCATCTACCTTGACACCAGGTCACTTCCTTATAGGCGAACCCCTCACGACTCTTCCCGAACCCGATTTAACATTATGTAAACGGCCTTTGTTAACTAGATATAAGGTTCTGCAACAAAGACTCCAATCCTTTTGGAAGAGATGGTCATTAGATTACCTCACCCATCTGCAACAGCGCAGCAAATGGACGACCTCCTCCAGCAACGTATCACCAGGTACTGTGGTGCTGATACGGGAAGACAATGTTCCCCCACTCCAGTGGCCCCTTGGTGTTATCACAGAAGTGCATGGTGGTAAAGACAATGTGGTAAGAGTGGTTTAAGTGAAGTGCAACAGTAGTATTTTTAAACGACCAGTTTCCAAGGTAGCTCCGCTACCAATTGAGCAGACACATAATTTTGAATGTTAATATGTCAGTGTTTTAAGTTAGTGAATATTTTAGTGTTTTATGTCCTTGTCATTGGAACATTTCAGTGTTTCCATTTCAGATTATTGAAATCCATGTATTTCAAGGTAGGGAGTATGTTTGCTCTCAGGGAGAATATAAGTGTTTTATTTCCACAGTTGGCAAAGGACATTTATTTATGTTTAGGTTGGCAGCAGTGACCTGGACAGAGAGTGAAGTAGCCATCATGGCTGAATGTGTTTGTGTTTCGGAGCAACAGCTCCTTCGCATATCAAGTGTTGTGTCTTTGTAACATGTACATTTTTGTAAATACAGTCCACTAGAGTTAATTCGACATTTTCATTTATCCCCTGATGTTTCATCTGGGGCACGTATGTCGCAGACAGACAGGAAGATTGTAGTTTTACGTGACCGTTAATCTAGAGATCCTGAGCCACGGGACCTCCGTTTTATGTGGAATCCGAACAACAGGACATGGCATTTCACTTTGAAAATCTCACATGCATTGACCGGGAAATCTCTATTTATGATTTAAGTCTTATGGAGATATATTTATCAATATAGGCCTACAATTCTCAAGCATTCTGACTCCTATTCATTATTTGAATAATAAAGCGTGTTAGAATTTTGTTATTACCGCTGTAGCCTGTTAATTCTTCCTTCCTCCCACTAGTTTTAGCACCTTTAGTCCATAGCTCATTTTGCAGCTGTTTAACGCTGAAAATCGTTCATAATAGATTAGAGGATATACCTATAGAATTAATTAATATAGTCTTGGAGTAAATTAGAGAAATTATAATTTACTTTAGCTTAGAAAACTCGGTCACAATTTACACATTCCTCGCAGCTGACTGGGGGAAACATAGGACGATCGCCTTGCGCTTACCCAGTACTACACGAGCACTATCTGGCGTGAACTTTCTCAGGCTACATCCCTATTGGATATCATCGTAGGTATCAGAGGCAAAGAAGTCCCTATCATGTGCATTACTAGCAATGGTCAAGTACTATCCCGGCATTTGCCTGGACAGAGTGTAGAAAAACCACACTCAGGTTAGGTTCGAACCGACGATGTCTGGACTTGCTGCAGCTGCCCGCGCAACCGTGGTGCACGATTAAACGATCACAACTACGGTGCAGGACTCTCAAAATGACGACTACACACAACAGACGAAGGAGTGTTTGTGTCCGGAACAAAGTTATCGCCGGAAATCACGTAAGACCATCTCACCTAACTCTGTCTCACGTAAACTCGGGAAATGAAAGCACACCTCCTGTGGGGGACCAAGAGTAGTGTTGAATACGACATCTACCATCGGTACTTGCAACTGGCATATGTAATGCAATTGTAGATATGTTTTGTTCTCTTTGATAATAGCTTTAAACTGCCTGTTCATTTAACACAAGACAAGATAGGTTGCAACACCATTTTCACTGCCAGCTGGATCGCATCCCTCCTGGCTGCTTTAAACTGCCTGCCCATTCAACACACAGACGCGTACAGGATCTTTTCACAGTAGCGCTCCATTCGTATTTACGTCTTTTTTTTTTTTTTTTCAGAACTATCACTGACGTTATTTCATTTCTTACTACCGTCTATTTGAGGTTTTGGGCTTTGCTACACCCATAAAATATTAAACAATAGACAGTAACACGACGTGGTGGAAAGTTAAGAGGTTAGCTCAAAGTATATGGTGTCTAAATAAACTTGATGCCGCTTTGATTAGAAAAGGCTTATGGATCTTTAAGCATGCAGGCTCTTCATTAATTATACACGGATTGGTGAAGTATTGATATTCCATGTCTGCCATTTCAAGCTTTTAACCAATCTTACGAAATACTTTAGGGGCTAAAGAAGAAGCCAAATGTGTTCTCAATCAATGCATCACATTTGACATTATACTGGGATTATACGTTGCTGCATTTACTTAAACAAAGTGAGATAGATTAGTTGGTTACTCTGTTTAGGGGCTGCGATATCGCGGTCATGCAGCTCCGTGTACTTTGGATGTGTGTAGAATCTGCCTGATAACCGGTGTTAATTGTGATGGCTGTTTTATTGTGTGTTATATGTAATTCAGGTAAGGACTACAGACAGTCAGTTTTAAGTAGTTCCTACTTTTTCTACCAAATGCTACCGTCAACGACACCTAGCTGCAAACTTGGCTAGTAGATACTCCTGCAACCAGACAGTGACCGTTGGAACTTAATAGCGTTAAATGCTACCGTCAACGACACCTAACTGCAAACTTGGCTAATAGATACTCCCGCAACCAGACGGTGACCGATGGAACTTAATAGCGTTAGTCAAATTTTACTTGCACACGAGTGTAGTTAGTGGAAGGTTCTTTTACATCACATAAATCTATGTCGTATGACATGGGCCCACCGGCTTTACTTCCAGTCCGAAGGAAGGCATACTGAGGGATTTTTAACGCTCTTCAAAACTCCGATGACTTCGGTTTGAACTCGCGAAATTGCGCATAGAAGCTCAGAATGCTACCAAATACGCCACCAAAGCCGCCCAGTATGAGATAATAGGCATGTAAATACAGCAATACTATTCCCTAATATGCAGCCATAGTAGACTACACACTGCCGTATGTACATGAATAAGCCATTTCTTATTAATCACACCATTTGTGCGGGGATAAAAATCGTAAGTATATTTGACTCCAGATTGATGACTTTATATTCCAAATATTGAATAATTTAAATATTGTTTCCTTTCAAAAATGTAGATGCAACAATTTAAAAATGAAAGAGAACTATGTGAACTAGACGTCTAATTTACACCCATTACAACAACAACAAAAATACTATCGGGAAAGTGCTGTAATTGTGAGACTAGGTCCTTGAGAAATGTGCATATTCAGCTCTTTTTGTTATTGATGCATTCTCTACTACGTTTCTGTACTCCACAATACCCTTTGCCTAGATTTACAGTGAGTTAATATTGCACTTGATTAACTTCAGAGCCCAGGAGAACTATGTTTTAAACTCACTTGGGGCAAAGTGAATATACCTTGCGTAATACTGTATATTGGCATGTATCTTTCTATAACATATAAATACACCTCTCGGGCAACGCCGGGTAAAATAGCTAGACACTTATAAAAGAAGTAAGTCCTACTTTTTATCAAGTGGTTTTCCGTAAATTATTTTGTTATGCGCTCCTTTTTAAGCTTGTAGCACTTCAAAAAGTTATTTTTACAGTTCAAATATAGATTAAACAGACTTTTAATACTTATGATTTTTTTATCAATTTCGTATAATTTTATTATTTAAATTAAACTTTTAAACATTTTGACACGTTTACAATTTATATTGTGGCCAACATTTTCCAAGAAATGTTTTGCAACAGCATAGTTTTCGACTTCAGCTTTAGAACATGAATGCTTTACGATTTATTGGGAGAAAATGTTAGTCTTGAAAATTAATATCAGTTTAATTTGAAAAACTCATTTTGCATAGTTGTAGGTAGTATGATGTAGGTATATGTATATCCGAATATCTTTAAGTGTATAATGAGCCTTAAATGATTTAAACATATTTTTATATCTCGTTGGCCTGTTTATTTATAGTTTATATATACACATATAGAAACAGTTGATTCTCTCATAATTTTAATTCAATTCATTGATTTTACTTCACGATACATTAGAATAAAATAATAATTACCTTCACAAAGACCTTTCTGAGGTCTAAATTCTCGCTCCTTCACGAATGGTAAGAAGAGGGGGCGGCAAAAACTCACAGGCCTAGGAGCGCATAAAATCTAAACCCGGCCCTGCATATTCCCATGCCAGTAAAGTTTACAGTGATGACGACGTATTCCCATATCACTAACATTTACACTGATGACGTTATTTTGCCATATCATTAACGTTTACTTTCGTGACGCCATAGTGCCATATCTCCATACTATTGACCAGCTCAGTATAGGATGTTCACCTGGCGTAACTGCCTAATTTCCGTCGTATTCAATCTTTTCCTAGAATTAATTATTTATGTTGTGAAACTAAAATTTGCTAACTAATAAAGCGATACATTTCGGTCGTGTTATGTGAGATATAACATTGTTTTTTTTATTGTCCATGATCAAGTGCGTGACCCCCGAAAAGAGGATTGTTTTCATATTTGGAGAGGAACCGGTTCAATCATACAAGTTCAAACTGCTCAACGGTGAGCTACGAATCCCAGTTTTGGTGGAAATTTACAGTTGATCATGAAACTCTTCTTTGAGTTTACAGCTATCTGCTGGCTGTTCTTGTGCATCATTGTGCATGATGTGATAGCATCCTTCATGCTGGCGGTAAGTAGCCCATCCTTTTGCAAAGCTCCATATTTAAATGGAAATATTTCTGCAATAATTTAAGAGAGCTTAAATACTTGAGCAACCAATGAGATACGGATATTTCCAATTACTGTAAATATATTCACTCAGTCAAAATTAAACTTTACTTTTCTTTAAATGAGTTATAGCTACTTTCTGCCTCCACACATTATAAAGCAAGGTGTATCACCTAACCCCGAGCCTACCGTGATTGTTCCCTCCAATTACTAAATTGATTATCTTTATTATCTGAGAATATATATAACCTTCCCAGGCGATTGCCACTGATTGCATTGAACACGGAAACAGTTGTTCCGTGCTCAGTTAGCGTGAAAAATGCAGAATCCCCGCCTACCACAGCGGTTGTCCGGTTCTTTTTGTACCCCTTCGTACGTTTCGCACGCCATAGATCTCATCGCACTGCACATTCCTAGCTAGTTCATAGAATGGAACATCGACTCATTATAATTTATTCCACTATTGCCCTCGAGATAGTAGACACAGAGAACAAAGAGAACATTAACACCCATCTTCAGACACACAAATTTTCAGGCGACATGACTCACAGAAAACCAATAGGGATTTTAGATGAATTGAGAAAGCTACCTTCGGAACGAATGAAGAGGTACTGGACAGTTCGTAAGAACCAAACAGTACCATACAACCTTTTAAGGAGAGTGCAAGTGACGACTCAATTGGTACAATGTGAATTTTAAAGTTAATAATAATAATAATAATAATGCTAAACTAAGACACTATCGTACAATTATCCGACCTGAGGCGCTGTACGCAGCAGAATGCCTGGCAAAGAATAGGATGGGTCTGGTTGAGAAATTAGAAGCCAAGGAAAGGAAGATCCTCAGGAAGATCTTAGGGCCGTTGAAAGACGATGGTGAATACAGGAGACGGCATAACAATGAGCTGTTCCATCATGTACAAAGGGTATCTGAAGTAATTCGGAAGAGAAGAATATCTTTCTATGGCCACTTAACCCGTATGAAACCCAAGAGGATCACCAATCGTATATTTACCTATTTTCTTAACAAAAAAAAACAAGGGCCCCTGGTTTTGTGAGGTGGACACGGATTTACACGAAGTAGAGATCACCCGCGCAGACATTATGGAACGTGACCTTTTGAAGGAAAAGCTTGGAGCACACCACCATTCAAAGAAAAAGCGAAATTAAAAACCGGCAAGAAGTGGTCTGAATTAAGAGAGGAGTCTCACAGGCAGCGAATATGTGAACTCTGGGCTAAGATCAAGGCCCAAGAACGGAAGCAGTTGAAATGACGTGGTCCGTAGTTGGCCTAACCGAAGAAAGAATAATAATAATAATAATAATAATAATAATAATAATAATAATAATAATAATTGGGGATTAATAGAGCAAGGCAGTCGTCCACTCCATTTTTCTGACAGAGTCATGTTCTTCCTTTGTCTAGTGAGGGGTATATTACCTCCTGTGTTATTTTAACATCATTAATTCATTATAACAACTATAATAAACACCACTAATATCTCATTCCATTACATATCTTCCATCAATATTTTGAAAGACGTCTGAGCTTCTTTTAGGAGTTAGCTATGTATTTGGAGTGTACTAAAGTGTGTGTTCTTGCGATATTAGTCTGATAACTTGTGTTACTATGTTGTAAGTAGTCTATGTAACAAGTAATGACGTAGCGTAACCAATGTAACATTTATTTTTAAAGTACAATCTGCTTGTATAAAAGAACTGCACGCTTCTGAATTAATATCCCGTAAGTTTTAACACAACTCTATTGATCGCTTATATTATTTTCAATCAGTTACAACTTGGAAACAATATATTTTCAGATAAGTTTACTTCACTTCCTTAACACAGTGTTGATAATGATAAGAGCTTGATGATAATAGGCTTTATGATAAGTTTTCATTTCAATTCATTTAGTGCAGTATTATTGGACAAACGCTCAATATTTGTTTTTCACACTTGCAGAATGTTAATGTTTATTTCTGTTCACATTTATAGATTTTTCAGGGGCTTACCACTTAGGTGTTTCATAATAACCACTTGACTTGGGCTATCGAAAAGCATTTAGAGAAATTAACATAAAAATATCTACTTTTGAACAGACTTGTAGAAATATTATTATTTTAGTGTTTATTTCCCTATCCCTTTAAGTGATTTTCAACAGTAATACACCAAGCCTTCGTGGATTAGTTGGAGGAAGGTGGCCATTTATTGAGTGACTCTGTGATCTTGCAGCCTTGTTGATGATAATGCGTTCAGGGGTCAGCCTTCTTTTCCTTTTCTGCACAAGGTCAGCAAGGAGGCAGGGTGTGTGTAGCCACACCACTTCTGGTGCACCCTGGATAGTGGTAGGTTTTTGCTGAGGATTAAAACTACCTAAGGGAAGATGATACGAGGGAAAAGGAGATAGGTTTCGGCATAGAGACAAGTATTGGTAGATAGGATGAGAATCCACCACAATAATTTAAGTTAATTTATGTATAAAAAATTACGATCCTTACAGTAGTCGCATATGATATGTAACATCTGACATGTTATTCGAATAATTCCATTTTAATTACTCGCTTTTTTTAAGATTGAACTCATAGTGCTACCTTGTGCCAGCAAACATTATTATATGTATGATGCAAATACAATAATAGCGTTCCAATAGCTCCCTACATACTTAAGTTGTCATTCTTTCCTTATATTGCATATGATCGTTATGCAAGTAATTCTACACGGCTGGGATTATGTTGGCATAACGGTAAGATTATGTGTTTTTTGCTGCAAGGAGCATTACTCACGCAACGAAAATCTTTGACTCCCACCTTAAACTCAGTTCACCTAAGCGAAGTACGAGACGGGCTAGTGCAACACCCAGCCTTAAGCCGTCGTATTTAAGATCGCTTAACCGTAAACCACCCTTAGCAAAGCAGGGTTTAAGCGGCCTCATGGTGAAACCGGCCCTAGAAGTGTAACTTTTGGGCTATGTATGGGTGTATCATTACAAAATACAAAGTGATTAAGCTATTTGGACCAACGAAGTTTCAATTATTGTTAGTAGTCGGTGTTAATATACTGAATTCCTACGTTGTTTGGAGTTTTGGTTGATGCGATTTAGCACTGGAGGTATCGAGTGCTTACATTAAATAAGAATACAGCAAAAGTATGAAGATTTAATAAATCGTAATTGTTTTCAGCAAATATGATATAATGAATATTTTCACACCAAAGAACGACAATTTAAAGATGATTTATTGAAGCAATTTCTTTAGTGGGGCCTCCAAACCTTGAGGTTAACCATAAGCGATTTTACATTCCACATAGTAACATGGCTTACAGTACGTCGTTGTACCGATCTCCGCCACCGCGCTCGCTCATTTTTTCCGTCCCATGCACTTCCATTCCATCCACTTCCGTCTCTTTTCCAAAATCACTCCACCAAAAATATGCAGCTACCGAGTGCCACAGAAATATCCAGATACCGAGTGGAAAGATGTTACTCATCAAAAGGAACTTAGCCTTGCAATCCGTATGAAAAGTCTAACTTTAGTGGGGACTCACAGAAGGCAAGCGGAGAGCGCAGCCTGAATAGAGGTTGCCTGCAAGCGCTTGGGAAGTGCACTTTCCCTCTCGAGCCGATATTCTAGTACTATAGGGACGGGTGGTAGTCTGGCAAGACAAAGTATGCAAAAGGAAAACGATGTAATAACTTTCCCTTCAGAAGGGTTAGATTTTATTATGCTTTTAAAAATGCTGGAAAGTTTTGAATTGGGAGTGATAATTTTATTTCTGGGCACTGTTGGATCTCTGGAAAACCAATCGAATGCTCCCAGAGAGTGAAAAGAGAAAGTGGTTTTAAGGATTTTAGCGATGTTGTTATTGATTTTTGCGAAAATCTTACACGAATACCAATTGTTGCACTTAAGGAAAACTAAGCTTATACCCAGCAAGATGCCGAATAAAAGTTTAGAACAGAGGAAGACCTCAAAACAAACTCAAACAAAACTTAAATTTTTAGAACAAACCATAAGTCAGAGAGAAAATCTCTACAAGTAGGAAGCTTGCCTCAATGGCTTGTTATAATTGGCTATGAAAACCAAGAGAAACTTTAAAAATATTGTTACTAGAAGTTTTAGTTCAAATGCAACACGTAGTAAAGACTATTGTTTGAGGAATTATACGTTTTAGTGAAGAGGGCTTAAGCTTAGAGGAAGAATCAGGGAAGAGAAGGTCCTGCCTAATCGTGATTCTAGAGAGTAAGATAAAGCAAAAAGTAGAAATAATGTATTTTTTCAAAAAGTATAGAATTTAGAAACTTAACAATACTTAGGTTGGGATTTAATTTGTGTTAAGAGTAACAATTGTTTATAAAATGCCAAGGGCTCAGACATAATAATAAGAAGTTTACAATGAACAATATTAAATATAGTACAAGTTTTGAACCTGTTAAAGCACTAAAATCTTACAAAGATTTTACAAAATGTGTGCTTACGATTAAGAAATTTGAAGTTTGTAACAATACTTGTAAAGCAACTGTAACTTTGAAAGTTTAATGGGTATAATTCAAGCACATTTAGAATGCCCTTATGGCTAACGAAAAGGCTATAAACAAATGTATTTGATTCCTGATTGTAACAGAAAAGGAAGAACAAATCACAAGCGTAAATTACCGCTGTTTTTAAATATAAATTACTAGAGGTAATATACAAAACAATGCACACGTCGTACTAACGAAGCCTGGATTGCAATTAGTTAACTTCTTTATAATTAGAAAAGTACGATTTTAGAAGGGAAAGATACCTATTAAAATGTGGACTAGCCACAGTTTATGCAGAATGAATATATTGTATATCCGACAAAAAAGAAAAAAAAAACAATATTTAAATTTAATTTGGTTAGTAAAGGTATTTGGGAAAGGGAAATAGGAACTTTAGGAAAAAGTCCTGGCCAGATTTATTTTCTCTCAACCGAACGCAGCACGGAAGATATTTGACACACACAAATTCGAAGCACTGATAGTTTTTGATAAGTTGAAAAACTTCACTATCGGAGTGTATGTAGGTTTGTAGAACAAGAGAAAGTCATTGCAGCTATGTAGAACACTTAGTGTAATTTGAGCTAGAATCAGTTTATTGCGTTGGAAAGTTTATGGGTTGCAGTTACATGTTGCAGTGAAGTTCCCACGGTGGAAAGCAAATCAGGTGTTGACCAGCAGTTAATATAACATGAATTCCTCGGTGAGGAAAAGTATTCCCATATTTTGGCGTGGAAAATACTAGATTGCTTGAATAATAGAAAGATTGGTAGACATAGATAGTTCTGGATTTATGATGACGGTTAAATGGGGCAAAAGAGATCCCGCGGTGGAAAGCTAAGTTTTATAGACATTGGTTAGTTTACCAGGAATCCCACGGTGTGGGAAGGTATTCCCATTTAAGAAGTACAAAATTTTCATGGTTTAAAGTCAACTTAGATGGCTAGAGCAAAACAAGAAAAATCCCTCGAAGACGATTATTGCACAATAATTAGCAATTCCACACACTGTCTCTAAATTTAAATTAAAAGGCATTTAGCTCTTTAAAAAACATTAAAATATTTTTAAAAACATTGAAGTTTTGTACTTAGCTTTCTTTTCATGTAGAACAGGTGATGGTTCCTGGTGACGGTTGGTTTAAAATGCAGACATGGCATCTGGTTTAAAAAGTCTCAAGAGGACAGGAGACTGGCCCGTGGGAGGGCTTTCCACTGCACTCGACTGTCAAACTATGATAAGTGAGAACAAGCAATACATCACACGACAGAGGAGGTAAACTAGGGGAAGGGAAAGGGAAAGCAAGGGAGAGGGGGTATAAGACAAGAGAGTATACCACAGAATGTACAATATGACAAAGAGAAAATTCTTATATAAAAATATTCTTCTTCATGGAGCGGTGTTCATGGAGATGTTAGCTGGCGACAACGACGAAGGCTGATGGTTTGATGAGGAATTTCTCTTTAGTTCAGAGAACTTGAAGAACTTCGGCAGTTAGCTGCTAGATGCCGCTAGGTTCTCCATGGAAGTTACATATTTAGAACAGACTCAAGGAGAAAATCAACCTGTGCACAAAGAGAAAATGAAAAAGATCACTGTTGGTGTATCCGAAGAAGGAATTAAATATAATAAATAAATCGAAGAGCAGCAAAGAATACACCATACTGGGGGGGGGGGGGAGGGGGGCAGACACCAGCAGGGAGCAAAAAATACAATGTTAGAGGTTGAGAGGCAGGGGTGCTAGCATAGAGATGGGTCTTGTGACGTGCCAATTAGTTGTCAAGATCCTAGCTACCCTGATTCTTTCGTCCCTTCCCCGTTAACACTCGACCACCCAAGTCCCTCACGTTGATGTCAGGATTAGAAAGAAGCCACTTCTGCCTCCGTTGCAAAGAAGTTATATATTCAAATTTCCACCTCTTCCAGAAATAATTACGAAGAGCTTCAAGTTTACGTCAAACAATTTGTAAATTAGAATTTCTATAAGAGATAGGAAGGGGGGAGGGGAAGAAAGAGAAGTAATTATAAGGAAATGACCAGGTATTAAAGGAAGCAAATCATCAGGGTCATTAGAAAGTGGGGTCAACGGGCGAGAATTAACACCCTCAATCAGAATAGAAAGTGAGTTAAATTCTTCATAGGTTAGAATGAGACTACATAAAGCCTTTTTTAGATGACCTTTAGTAAGCTCGACACAAGATTCCCAACTACCGCCGTGATGAGGGGCTAGGGAGGTATAAACCGCCATTTGAAACCTTTAGAGTAGGAGAAATTAGATATTAGTTCCATGGCAGAAAGAAATGTGAGAGCTTTCTTCCACAATGAAGCTGCGCCTTGAAAGGTAGAGGCGTTATCGGAGAACATTTCAGAGGGAACGCCACGCCTGGCAGTGAAGCAAGAAACGGCTGACAGAAAGTAAGAAGTAGAGGCATTTATTACTATTTCCAAATGGATCGCACCAGTAACCATGTAAACGAAAAGTAAAACATAGAGTTTTCCAAACAATTTGCGTTTATCTTCAGGAGAATTACGTTGATATTGAAAGGGGCCCATATAGTCCACGCCAGTTAAAGCAAAAGGACGAATAGGGGAAGAGCGGAAAGAAGGCAGATCAACCATCAATTGGGTACTAACCTTAGGTTTCACCTTGAAGCAAGGGATGTTTTTTTTAAATTACAGAAGAAACTTCATGAACTCCATTTATTATCCAGTACTTTTCCCTTAATAAACAAAGCAGTGTGCGAGTGCCAACATGCAGATTTCGATAATGAAAGTCACGTATAATTAAAGAAGTTACGTGATGTTTAGAAGGCAAAATAACAGGATGCTTTTTGTCTTTAGAAAGTGAATAGTGCGAAAGCCTGCCACCTACTCTGAGTAACCTACTGTTATCAAGGAAAGGGGCTAAGGCGCGAAGACGACTAGATTTCGGAATACCTTTATTAGCTAAAAGCAAAGACAATTCAATAGGGAAAGCTTCTTGCTGTGTTAGCTGTAAAACTTTAATAGTAGCGAGATTTAATTCATGATTAGTTAGATGCGGTTTAGGAAGAACGGGTTGTTCAACAACAAGATGTTTCTGTTACGTGCAATGCACGTCCCAATGTTTTTTAAATCCCTCTTCCCTGTATTCTGGTGTTCCATGACATTTTGAAACGACCGCCTGGTCGTTTGGTTCCGTTTGTGCACACGAGATAGCAGCTGCTGTTGGACTTCGGGGTTACTTCAAGTAGTTCCTGCTTCTCCGCTAGAGAGTGTTGCTTGTGCCTTTTAAAACTCTACCAATTCGTGGCATAATTGAAAGGCAATTATATTCTACGTCATGAAACAAATGCCTGTGTATTCATGATACCGCCAAATTATTTACTTAATAATGCCATTGTTGATTGATGTGTCAAGCCTTGATTGGACGATAAATATTTACATGAATGCAGTTCGGCATCTGACGCGGGATTTCTCCGCCATCTTGTGAAGTCCATTGTCTGTCGTCGAAGAAGCAACTTAACTGCTGGTGTGACAGAGTATTTCTTCAAGGGCTGGGGGCGCCCTTGACCCCCAGCTTTTACAAATATGAATGCCAATTCTAATAGGAAATTGCCTGTGCTCTTCAGGCTGTGAATTTCATCGTTTCGCCGTGAAGTGGACGTGTGAAATGTAATCGCATCTCGATGCAGACCTGTGCTTGTGACCAAAACGAAGCATGTGCTGGGTGGGCCATTTTCAAGGCAATATAGTGCCGTATTTTATTTTATTTAAAATGTGTTAGTTTTTTATTTTCATTGTGTCTCCACTGTGAAGTTTTAAGGTACGTAATTATTGTATATATTTAATTATTTTATTTTGGGATCTCCAATATTGGCCTTGTATGAATGTTTGATCTTGTGTTTTGTTTTGCATGATAGGCCTAAAATTTCTTTTATGTTTTAATAATGTTTACATATATATATATATATATATATATATATATATATATATATATTAATTTTGTTATTTTTTGTACCTTCTGGAGACACAGTTATAAGTTTATTTTACGTTTTAAATTATTATTTATTTTCTTTTGGCAATCTTGGGATTGGCATATTATCAATCTAATGTAAGATCCGTCGAGACATAAACCGACTAGTGTTAATAGTTCTTAGATGTAATTGTTTTCCTCATTTCATTTCGCTCTGGGGATTCTAAATTAATTTAATGCTAATTGTTTGCCGTAGTTTCGATCAGGCATGCGGTCTCCTGTTTTTTAGTGGCCATGTTTGTTTTTTGTTTTTCCCAGATGCATTCTGGTCTCGAGGTCAGTCTCTTGGCGCCGGCCACGAAACTGAAACGTGTTGTGTGTTAGCTTAATTTTTTTAAATGTAATCTTGTTGGTTTAACTTTGTGTTTTTGGTAAATGTTCCTGTGTTTTTCTCCGTCATGCAAATCATAAATTTATTTTCTAATCCCATTTTATTTTGTTAATTTAAATTTTATTTCTCGTTTCATCGTGGTCTGGATCTCCGCATGTCGGATCGGTATTGCATTCCCTTGTAAATTATCAAGCCCTTTCTCATTGTATTATGCCTGTAATTTTTATTTTAATCTTTGGGCTTTTAACATTATAATTTCAATTTAATTCTTTGCAAGCAAGCATGTTCTGTTTCTGGTGGAGGTGTTTTCCTTTTAAATTTTAACATTTTTATTTTTTATTTTTAAACAGCTGTTGTGGCATTGTTTCATCGACAGGAGTTCTGTCGGTTATTGGGGGTGTCTGTAGAATAGCCTGTGCGTTCCCCTTCTCCACTTTCCTTCCACCCCTTTGGAGCTCTTCTGTTGGGACATGTCATCTGGAGGTGATTTTGCTGTGGAAGCGACGCGGACCTCTGAATAAACGGTAAGTTGGCCCATCCTCGCTGGCCATTGGGCGGTGTCATTCTGGTGAAGCAGAGCGTTGGTTATCGAGTTACCGACGTGCTGCTGACCTAAGCCGCCGTGTCAGTTTTCATCTGAGAAGAGAGGCAAAAATTCGAATCAATTTATGAAAGGAAGAGTAGCGAGACAATAAGGGAAATAAAAAAATCCTCTCGGCACGCCGGAAGGCGAAAGTAGATTTCACCTGGCAAACTAGGGGATAGGCTATAATAGGCAACATATGCAGGTTTTCGTAGAAGGATCAGACCTCATGTATTACGAGAAAGTATTTTACAATGTAATTGGAGCTTAATTAACTTTTCATTCGTCTTACTATGCATATTTTTAACATTTTTTGTCTTAGGGGGGCGGTAACCTTCTTGTAATTTGGGGTCCATTTTTATACTTGTGATCACACTGTCCTTATGCAAGGTTTGGAACTGATGTGTAACTACAGTATCTAACAGTCTGTTCTTCTTCACGTCAAATTTTATCTCCCGCAGAGACGTTGGTTGATTCCTCAGTTTAGGGCTGCGACAACGCGGTCATGTAACCCCGTGTACTTTGGGTGTGTGTAGAATCTGTCTGATAAACGGTGTTAATTGTGATGGCTGTATTAGTCTGTAATTCAGGTAAGGACTGCAGATGGTCAATTTCAAGTAGTAGTTCCTAATGTTGGTACCAAATATACCGTCAACGACACCTAGCTGTGAACTTGGCTACTAGATGCCACCGCAACCAGTAACTTGCAACGTACGTTGGACTTCCCCTCTGAAGGAAAGCATACTGAGGGATTTTCAGCGCTCTTTGAAAATCCGACGACATCGGCCGGCTTTGAACCCGCGACCTTGGGCATAGAAGTTCAGCACGCTGCCAGCTAGGCTACGTCACTGAAGCCGCTTCCCACATAGTCAGATGGAAAACTGAATGTGATCTCGTTGTCATGGCAACCTCTGATAGCTCATCCCTCATCAATTTAGAGGCGTTGTCATGGTAACCTCTGATGGCTCTTGGCATTTTCTTCTAATTCCGAAAAAAAAATTCTCATCCCTAGGCGTAATGGTGGGTTGTATCAAAAATTCTTTCAGACAAAAGTTTTAGGTAATTATTAGGGGAATATCGTCCATTTTGTACGGTTTTGATATTGTGCCTATTAAGAGAGATATGATTAATGTTTCCCGCTATGTTTGGTGCTATCAAAAAAATGAACATACATTTTTGGCACTTATCCGATACATTATATGAACTTTGAAGGGATTCTAAATTTCACATATTAAGAGAGTTATAGTGATATTTCACTTTTTCGAAAAACGCCCCCCCCCATTTTTACCCCCTTCGACCGATTTTGCCCATTAACGAACTCGACCGAGATTTTATAGCGATACATACTATGTAAAAAATTCAAAGTGATTGGTGCAAAATTACGGCAGTTATCGTGTCCACAAGAATCTGATATATATATACATATATATACATATATATATATATATACATAAATTATATATAAACTTTTGAACTGACTGTGGTTTTGGGGTCTGGGGGATGTGAAACTCGAAGATATGTCGAAATTTTTCGGAAGTCGAAACATGGTACCCATTGCAATAGTTAGCTTTCTAATTAAATCTACCTAAAACGCTGGAAATAAGACACGAAGCGGTAGATTTAGATACTTTAGAGTCAGGCAAATTGGATTTTGTGACCGGAGGTTTAGAAGGCCAGCAAGAAGTGTCTTCGATTAACCACGAGGGCCCATACCAATGCAACTGAGATGCTGCCAATTGAGAGGGTAAGCAACCACGGGAAAATATGTCAGCGGGGTTATCAGCGCTAGGCACATGTCTCCATTGACATCCCGAAGAAAGGGTTAGAATTTTAGGAACTCTATTTGCAACGAAGGTTTGCCAGTGGGTGAGGTTTTTGGCAATCCAAGAAAGAGTAATCATGGAGTCGTTCCATACATAGGTTTGCATAAATTCAATTTTAAGACTTTCTGAAGTTTTTTAGCAAGGTCTGCGGCCATGAGTGCAGCACACAATTCGAGCCCAGGCAAAGTGATAATTTTAAGAGGAGCAACTTTAGATTTAGCGCAAATAAGCTTTGAAAGCGAAGATTCGTTTAGAGAATTACGATAAACCAAATATGCACAGCAACCGTAAGCTTTTTCGGAGCTGACGGCAAAAACATGTAGAAAGAAAGATGTATTAGGAGGAGCGTTAATTATATTTCTAGGAATTTCAATAAAAGAAAAAAACAAAGTCGACCCCTGGCACTGTACAGCTCATGACGGGCTAAGGCCGACCAAGCGACCGCTGCCCAGCCATTTGGCCTGCAGATATTGGGGTGACGCGTGATCAGCGCGTCGGGTCCCCTCGGCCGTTAATCTTGGTTTTCGTGATCGGGGCGCTGTCTCACTGTCAGACAGCTACTCAATTGTCCTCACGAGGCTGAGTGCACCCCGTTCCAACCCTCACGACAATTTTAAAATCCCTGACGGAGCCGGGGATCGAACCCGGGGCCTCCGGGTGAGAGGCAGGCGCGCTACCCCAACACCACGGGGCCGGCAATAAAAGAAAGATCAAGTAAATTATGTCGAAAAGACATCCATCAGTTAAGGAAAAAAAGGGAACCGCATCGTCCCATTCACATTTAATACACCATAGCTCTTGCATGAATAGCTTGGCGATAACAATAACTGGAGCAAGGACTTGAAACGGATCGATGATTTTTGCAATTTCAGATAAAATTTGCCTTTTTGTGTTAGGGAGCTCTTCGGAAAGCGAGACCTTATAAATGAGAGTATCAGTGCGAGTGCACCAGTGTACTCCTAGCGTTTTATGGATTCAGACACTCCGCCGATTTCGACAGACGAGGGGTCTACATCTTCGATGGGAAATTGAGAAAGGAACTCAGGGGAATTAGAAATCAACTTAAGAAGTGGGAATCCTCCATTCTTTAACAATGCCTTCAGTTCTAGCGATAAGAAAGAAGCTTCTTCAAGAGTTTGAAAGGACTGGAGGTAATCATCAACGTAAAAAGATGTAGTTAATGCTTCTGAAGCTTTAGCAATAAATAAATGATCATCTTGAGTGGCTAGCATATGTAGGGATCGAATGGCTAGGAAAGCGGAAGGTTTAGGACCATACGTGACAGTTTTCAAGCGAAATATTTTAATGGGTTTACTAGTTTCGTCACGCCATAAGATTCTTTGGAGATATTGCTGTTCGGATTGAATTAAAACTTGACGGTATATTTGTTTAATGTCTGCTATGACAGCTATGGGAAATAAGCGAAAATTTAAGAGGATAGTAGACAAATCGGATTGAATAGCAGGACCAGAGTAGAGAGTATCGTTGAGACTGTTGCCATTAACGTCAGGTGATGACCCATTAAACACGACTCGGATTTTATCCTTGACGAGAGGGGTTTTCCATACGGGATGATGATTTAAGAATACAGTTTCAATTGGGGGGTGGAAATCGTCATCAGATTTGCTGACAACTTCCATGTGATCCAAACTTTCGTATTCGTCCATAAACTCTGTATACTGTTGTTTAACGAGAGGTTCATTCTTAAATGTACTCTCGATAGCAAAGAGAGCATTTCGAGCCTTGGGTTGAGAATTAGTGAGTTTGGGAGGATTGAGTAATCTCGGCATCTGAACAATGAATCGGCCTTCTGGTGTGCGGGTAGTGGTAGAAACGAAGAGCTGTTCACAGAATTCATTTTCTGAGGAGGTTAAGCTAGGGGAATCGATGTTTTCACGTTTCCAGAATTGTTCCAAATCAGTACTTGCGAAATAACATTGGGGCACGGGTTGAGGAGAATAACGAGGGAGTTGACCAGTAACAATCCATCCAAAATTAGTGTCTCTGGCAACCACATTTGAAGATAATTTACGATTTTTTTGCGAAGGCAATTCCAAAAAACATTGGCACTAAAAGTATGTTTATTGAACAGAGGATCGGCTAGCTTTAAGTGAGAAGGAATATTTAAACATGAAGTATCAAACAGAGTGGCTTGGAGTATCTTTTCCCATGCTGTTAAGAATGAGGCAAATCAGTTTGAGAAAATTATTTCTATGACAAGTATATTTTATGGTTAGTTTTGAGAATTGCAAAGCTTGCGATTTTAAGCTGTTGATGCCTGATACACTGATAGAAATGGGAGTTAAGGGAAGACCCAGTTTTTTGATTAAAGAGTTAGAAACAAAGTCATGGGTCGCCGCTGAATTGAGGAGACCTCTTGCACGAACCCAGTTGCCAGATTTATCCTGAACTTCAACTTGAACAATGGGTAATAATACTTGAGCACTACGCAAGGATTTAGCGTTTTGAATAAAAGATGAAGCAATGGGTCTGCTAGTATTATCACTTTTTTGAGAAGTGGATGCTGCTGATGACCTCGATTAATCATGACGACGCAATAAGGTGTGATGCGATTTTTCGCAATGGAAACAACGTCTAGAAGACTTGCAATTAGAAGCAGAATGCTTAGGTGAAAGGCAGTTGAAACAATATTTATTGTGAGAAACTAATTTCCTTCTGTCGTCAATTGAGAGTTCTTTAAAGGATTTACATAAGTATTAAGCGTGAAACTCTTTGCAGAGTATGCACCTTAATGGTTCGTTGAAACTTTTACGGGGTTCACTTTGAGTATTTAAGGCAAGAGAACTTGCAGCACGGCGTTCACTAGACCTAGTTTGGTAACCAGAGGCGTATGACTTGGATTTTGAAGAGCTAGACCCACGTTTTTGGGTACTAGACGCTGCATATTCGCTTATAGATTTAAGAGACATAGATTCAAATTGAGAATGAGGAGGGGCGGGTTCACTTTGGTTAGCTAAAGCGGTTAAAAGTTGACATCTAGCATTTATAAAGGTGACTAAATATTCGTAAGAATAATCATCATTGTTAGAAAGATCAATTTCCAAAGCTTTGAGGGTAGCAGTATCAACTTTTGAAACCACTAAATGTATTAGGAAAGTATCCCAATGGTCAGTGGGTTGATCTAATTGGGATAATGCTTTTCCATGAAGTTGTGTCGTATCGATGAGGGTACGCAGGCTAGAGACGTCATTATGCTGTGACGAAGGCAAGTTAAATAGAGCCTTCATATTATGGCGTTGAATACATAAACGTAAATTACCGTATCTTTTCTTCAATAAGTTAAAGGCAAAGGGGTAGTTTTCGGCACTTAATGAGAGTGCTTCAACTAACTGCAGGGCTTAATCACGGAGAATAGATCTCAAATAATGAAATTTATAAATGACTTGAATATCTTCATTGTCATGGACAAGGGAGCAAAATAGTTCGTAAAAAGAATCCCAAGTAGCTTCGTCTCCTGAGAAGTGAGGCAAATTTATTTTGGAAAGTATTGGTTTCGGTTTATGAGTGCCGTCACGATACGAGGTTTGTTGTTCGTGGAGGGGACTAAGAACCGAAACATCCTTTTTCTGGTCCTCCTTAAGTTGGCGAATTATTTTAAAAGCAGAGCCTATGCCTTCATAGTATTGGTTTTCTACTTCTACTCGATCGTCTGTTTGATTGAGCATACAAGTTTCGATTTCTGTTTGGATAGTGCAATAGTTTTCGAAAGATCGTTCATAATCCTTTACAAGATGTTTTAATAAATCTAATTGAGCTTCTGAAGGATCAAGGTCTTTGATGTATTTTTAAAATCGGGTAATTTGCCCTTTATATGACGCTCGTTTGGAAGTAAGCTTGTCATCCTTACTTTCCATCTCCTTGTCTGTGGAAGGCATGGTGAAATGAGTAAATCAAAGTATAATTTACGAAACTGTAGAGTTTTGGAAAAACTGTCAGACTGGCAGCAGCGAACAAATTGAAAGGGGGAGAGACCGAAGGAGACAGGAGCAACTTCATTCCCTTTCACCAGCTTTGCACAGTAAAGTTTTAGCTGAAAAATTCAAAATAGATATTAGTATTTTGCAAGATATTGACAAATGGATTCTCCCGGGTTTCTGGGACCAACGTTTCTTAGGTTTCTGCTGAGGATTAACACTATCTAAGGGAAGATGATACGAGGGAAAAGGAGATAGATTTCGGCATAGAGACAAGTATTGGTAGATAGGATGAGAATCCACCAAAAAAAAATTAAGTAAATTTATATATAAAAAGGAACTTAGCCATGCAAACCGTATGAAATGTCTAACTTTACTGATAACTCGAAAAAGGCAGGCGGAGTGCGCAGCCTGAATAGAGGTTGCCTGCAAGCGCGTGGTACTATAGGGACGGGTGGTAGTCTGGCAAGACAAAGTATGCAAAAGGAAAACGATGTAATAACTTTCCCTTCAGAAGGGTTAGATTTTATTATGCATTTAAAAATGCTGGAAAGATTTGAATTGGGAGTGATAATTTTATTTCTAGGCACTGTTGGATCTCTGGCAAGCCAATCGAATGCTCCCAGAGAGTGAAAAGTGAAATTGGTTTCAAGGATTTTAGCGATGTTGTTATTGTTTTTTGCGAAAATCTTACACGAATACAAATTGTTGCACTTAAGGAAAACTAAGCTTTTACCCAGCAAGATGCCGAATAAAAGTTTAGAACAGAGGAAGACCTCAAACCTAACTCAAACAATACTTAAATTTTGAGAACAAACCATAAGTCAGAGAGAAAATCTCTACAAGTAGGAAGCTTGTGGAGCTGGCTATACCTGCCTCAATGGCTTGTTAGAATTGGCTATGAAAACCAAGAGAAACTTTAAAAATATTGTTACTTGATGTTTTAGTTTAAATGCAAGAAGTAGTAAAGACTTTATTGTTTTAGGAATTATACGTTTCAGTAAAGAGGGCTTAAGCTTGTATATCGCGAATATCCTTGGCGATTAATATTGTTGCTGTTGTTAATTCCCCTCTGGTATTATTTATTCTGGCGATAAGCACTGTTATATTGATAACCCGTTCTTCTATTCTGGGTATTATTCCGTGAATATCGTTGATATGGCCTGCTATCTTGCTGCCTACGGATTTGATACTCATTTCTATGGTTCTGAGTATAGCCATTCCTAATAGGTCCTCCTCTCCTATTATCTCTTACATTTTCCTCCGTCTGCTGCATCTCATCGATCATGATAGTGTTTTCTTCGCGATGATCCGTTCTCGGATTGCGAAAGCTTGAATTTGATGCACTAGACGTATAATCTAGTTGTCTGAGCAAATCATCAATTTCTTGTAGACTGGATATTCTAGATGCTATTATGTTTCTTCTTACATCGGCTGGAAATTGTCGCGGTATGGTCTGGATCATTTCTATGTCTAACGGTGGAAGTTGGAAATACTGGAGCCATACTAATTGCGTCGCAAAGTAGCTAGCATAGCGAGTGGGATGCGAACTAGCGTACTTCCATAGGTATGCCTCTGCCCTTAAATTGTCCATCGACCAAAATCGTTTGATGAGGGCATCCGCGAAGTCCTCAAAACATCTAAATGTCCATCGAAAAGCACGATACCACTGAAGAGCAGTAGTGGTTAAATAACGCTCTACTAGTCTTAACTTTCTTTCTTCAGGGACGTTATCTATATATATAACAAGATGTTCAGTAAAGAACATATAGCCTACTTTCTCCTAAATGCATGGGTATTGTTATAACTCTTTGTCCTTTTCAAGGAGTATAATTGAACGTTGGTTGTAGTAGCTTGTTGAAATACAACGTGCTATAGGGATATTAAACATGGATATGAAGTGCCATTTGCCAGTGCTACCTCTGTAAAAAAAATCATTCAATTCGGTTTCACCGTGTTTGAATTGATATGGGGAATGGATTTGCACATATACATGGCCGCTATTTGCAAACTATTGGGCTGATGACCTTGTAGTCAGTCATAGGATGCTTTCCACAAAAAGGCATGTTGTTGCAAAATCTGGTAGAGTTCAAATTATTAGGATGATCTTAATTTGATTCAAGCTTTTAACATTTGGGTGGCCGTCATTCCGTTTCCGTCAAGATGGCGGCGATATAAAACATGACACTGAGGTGCCCTTTGCTAGTGCTACCTCTGTATCAAATTACGTTCAATTTGGTTTCACCGTATTTGAATTGATAGGGGGAATCGATTTGCACACATACTTGGCCACCATCTGCAAACTATTGGGCTGATGATCTTGCAGTTTGGTCAGAATATGCTTCCTACATAACGATATGTTGTTGCAAAATTTGGTAGAGTCTAGATTATTAGGTTGGTCGTAATTACATCTTAGCTTTTAACATTTGGGTGGCCGCGATTACGTTTCCGTCAAGATGGCGGTAATATAAAACATGACACTGAGGTGCCCTCTGCTAGTACTACCTCTGTACCAAATTTCCTTCCATTCGGTTTCACCGTGTTCGAATTGATAGGGGGAATCCATTTGCACACAAACATGGCCGCCATCCGCAAACTATTAGGCTAATGACCTATTAGATTGGTCAAAGGATGCTCCCTCCACAACGGTATGTTGTTGCAAAATTTGGTAGAGATCGGATGATTATGATAGTCGTAATTTGATTTAAGTTTGAACATTTGTGTGGCCGCCATTACGTTTCTGTCAAGATGGCGGCGATTTGAAACATGACACTGAGGTGCCCTTTGCTAGTGCTACCTCTGTACCAAATTGCGTTCCATTCGGTTTCACCGTGCTTGAATTAATAGGGGGAATCAATTTCGACACAAACATGGCCGCCATCCGCAAACTATTAGGCTAATGACCCATTAATTTGGTCAAATGATGCTTCCTCCATAAAAGTATGTTGTTATAAAATTTGGTAGATATCGGATGATTAGGTTAGTCGTAATATGATTTAAGCTTTGAACTTTTGTGTTGCTGCCATTACGTTTCCGTCAAGATGGCGGCGATATAAAACATGACACTGAGGTGCCCTTTACTAGTACTACTTCTGTACCAAATTTCGTTCCATTCGGTTTCACCGTGTTTGAATTAATAGGGGAAATCGATTTTCATACAAAGATGGCCGCCATCCGCAAACTATTAGGCTGATGACCTATTAGTTTGGTCAAAGGATGCTCCCCCCGTAAAGGTATGTTGTTTCAAAATTTGGTAGAGATCGGATGATTAGGTTAGTCGTAATATGATATAAGCTTTGAACATTTGTGTGGCTGCCATTACGTTTCCGTTACGATGGCGGCGATATAAAACATGACACTGAGGTGCCCTTTGCTAGTACTACCTCTGTACCAAATTTCGTTCCATTCGGTTTCACCGTGTTCGAATTAATAGGGGGAATCCATTTTCACACAAAGATGGCCGCCATCCGCAAACAATTTAGCTGATGACCTATTAGTTTGGTCAAAGGATGCTCCCTCTGTAAAGGTATGTTGTTTCAAAATTTGGTAGAGATCGGATGATTAGGTTAGTCGTAATTTGATCTAAGCTTTGAACATTTGTGTGGCCGCCATTACGTTTCCGTCAAGATGGCGGCGATATAAAACATGACACTGAGGTGTCCTTTGCTATTGCTACCTCTGTACCAAATTTCGTTCAATTCGCTTTCACCGTGTTCGAATTGATAGGGGGGGGGGGGGGGGCAGACATTCAGAGTACACACACTCACACACACACACACACATACACACACACACAGCCAGACACACATTTTTTCGGCCTTGTGTTGATCTCATAAGTCTACTTTCATATTTTGCAAAAATCGAAAGTATGCTAAAAATCAATGTTACGTGATAGTATGTATGTGGGTGTGTATGTCTCCTATGCGTTCATACACCACCCATCCGATTGCGCTGAAACATGGGTGAGTTGTTGATTACTCTCCAAGGAAGGTTTCTGGGTTAGTAAATCCATTTTACAATAGGCAGCGCACGAGTAGATGAAACAAATGAGCGACGACGCGCGAAGCATTTCGACCCAGTCCCGTATTTGTTCGTAAACCTTCCATCCGATTGCGATGAAACTTGGGTGAGAAGTTGTTTCCACTCCAGGGAAGGTTTCTAACTTAGTAAATACATTTCACAGTAGATAGCGCACGAGTAGATTCAACAAATGAGGGACGACACGCAAAGCGTTTCAACAAAGTCCCCTATGCATTCATATACCATTCGTCCGGTAGCTATGACACTTGGGTTAGATGTTGTGTATACTCAGGGAAGGTTTCTGGCTTAGTATATCCACTTTACAATTGGCAGCGCGCGAGTAGATTCAACAAATGACCCATGACGCACGAAGCGTTTCAACAAAGTCACGTATGCGTTCATATACCATTAGTCCGATAGCGATGAAACTTGGGTGAGATGTTGTGTACACGCCAGGAAAGGTGTCTGGCTTAGTGAATCTACTTTACAATAGGCAGCGCACGATTAGATTCAACAAATGAGCTACGACGCGCGAAACGTTTCAAGAAAGTCCCGTATGCGTTCATATACCATTCGCCCGATAGCCATGAAACTTGGGTGAGATATTGAGTCCACTCTAAGGAAGGATTCTGGATTAGCAAATATACTTTACTATAGGTTGTGCACGAGTAGATTCAACAAATGAGCGACGACGCGCGAAGCGTTTCAACAAAGTACCGTACGCGTTCATATAGGCCTACCATTCGTCCGATAGCGATGAAACTTGGCTGAGATGTGGTGTACAGTCCAGGGAAGGTTTGTGACTTAGAAAATCCATTGCACAGTAGGTAGCGCACGAGTAGATTCAACTAATGAGCGAAGGCACGCGAATCGCTTCAACAAAGTCCCGTATGCGTTCATATAGGCCTACTATTCATCCAATTGCGATGAAACTTGGGTGAGTAGTTGTGCACACTGCAGGGAACGTTTCTAATTTACTAAGTCCATTGTGTAATGGGTTGCGCACGAGTAGTTTCAACAAATTGGTGACGGCGCACAAACCGTTTCAACAAAGTTCCATCTGCGTTCAAATACCATTCGTCCGATTGTGATGAAACTAGGGTGCGTTTTTGTGCACACTGCAGGGAAGGTTTCTGACATGGTAAATATATTGTACAATAGGTAGCGCGAGAGTTGATTCAACAAATGGGTGACGGCGCGCGAATCAACTCAACAAATTCCCGTAAGCGTTCATATGGCATTCATCCGATTGCGATGAAACTTTGAAGATTTGTTGTGAATACGCCAGGGAAGGTTTTCGACTTAGTAAATCCATTTTACAATATGTAGCGCACGAGTAGATGCAACAAATGAGTGACGATGCGTGAAGTGTTTCAGCAAAGTTCATCTGCGTTCATATACCATTCATCCGATTGCGATGAAACTTTGGTGAGATGTTGCGCACGCTCCCACAAATGTTTCAAAATTAGTAAATCCATTTTACGATAGCTTAGAGGCAGTTAACGGAAATTGAAGAAAAAATTGTGTATCCAAAAGCACTTCAAGAAACCAAATTACAATGCCAACACTTTCTTTGATTGGCATTGCAACGCAAGCCGGGTACAGTTTGTATATATATATATATAAGGAATGTCTGTCTGTCTGTCCGTCTTTTATGCGTTCATAAACCATTCATCCGATTGCGATCAAATTTTGGTGAGTTGTTGAAAACACTTTCGGGAGGTTTATAGGCATAGTTAGTTCATTTCAAAATAGATAGCGCGCGAGTAGTTTAAACAAATGCGTAATGGCGATGCGGTCATATACAATTCATCCGATTGCGATCAAATTTTGGTGAGTTGTTGTGCACAGTCCTGGAAAAGTTATAGGCGTAGTAAATCCAATTTACAATAGATGGCGTGCGAGTAGCTTCAACAAAATCGCGTGCGTTTGTTTCAAGAAAGTCCCACATGCGTTCATATACCATTCATCCCATTGCGATGAAACTTGGGTGAGATGTTCTGTACACTTCAGGTAAGGTTTCAGGCTTAGTAAATCCACTTAACAATAAGTAGCACACGAGTAGATTCAACAAATGAGCGACGACTGGCGAAGGGTTTCAACAAAGTCCTGTATGCGTTCACATACCATTCGTCCGATTGGGATGAAACTTGGGTAAGAGGTTATGTACACTACAGGCAAGGTTTCTGGCTTAGTAAATCCATGTTATAATAGGTGACGCACGAGTAGATTAAACAAATGAGCGATGGTTCGCGAAGCGTTTCAACATAGTCCCGTATGCGTTCATATACTATTCGTCTGATAGCGATGAAACTTGGGTGAGATGTTGTGTACACTTCAGGGAAGGTTTATGGCTTAGTAAATCCACTTAACAATAGGTATCGCACGAGTAGATTCAACAAATGAGCGACGACGGGTGAAGCGTTTCAACAAAGTCCTGTATGCGTTCGCATACCATTCGTCCGATAGTGATGAAATTTGGGTGAGAGGTTTTGTACACTTCAGGCAAGGTTTCTGGCTTAGTAAATCCACATTACGATAGGTAGGGCTTGAGTAGATTCAACAAATGAGCGACGACGCGCGAAGCATGCGTATGCGTTCATAGACTATTCGTCTGATAGCGATGCAACTTAGGTGAGATGTTGTGTACACTTCAGGGAAGCTTTCTGGGTTAGTAAATCCACTTTCAATAGGTACTGCACAAGTAGATTAAACAAATGAGCGACGACGCGCGAAGAGTTTCAACATAGTCCCGTATGCGTTCATATACCATTCGTCCGATAGCGACTAAACTTGGGTGAGTTGTTGTGTACACTTCAGGGAAGGTTTCTTGCTTAGTAAATCCACTTAACAATAGGTAGCGCACGAGTAGATTAAACAAATGAGCGACGACGCGCGAAGCGTTTCAACAAAGTCCCGTATGCGTTCATATACTATTCGTCTGATAGCGATCAAACTTGGGTGAGATGTTGTGTACACTCCAGGGAAAGTTTCAGGCTTAGTATGTCCATTTTACAATAGGTATCGCTTAAGTAGATTCAACAAATGAGCGAAGTCGCGCGAAGCGTTTCAAGAAAGTCCCGCATGCGTTCATATACCATTCGTCCGAGAGCGATGAAACTTGGGTAATATGTTGTGTATTCATCAGGGAAGGTTTCTGGCTTAGTACATCCACTTTACAATAGGTATCGCACAAGTAGATTCAACAAATGATCGACGGCACGCGAATCGCTTAAACAAAGTCCCGTAGCGTTCAAATACCATTCATCCGATTGCTATGAATCTTTGGTTGAATTGTTTTGCACACTCCAGGAAAGGTTTCTGACTTATTACATCCTTTTTACAATAGGTAGCGCACGTGAATATTCAACAAATGAGTAATGGCGCGCATATCGTTTAATAAAAATTCGTATGCATTCATATGCCATTCATCCGATTGCGATGAAACGTTGATGAGTTGTTGTGTACACGCCAGGGAAGGTTTTCGAATTAGTAAATCCATTTTACAATACATAGCGTACGAGTATATTCAACAAATGGGTGACGGCGCTTGCATCGTTTCAACAAAGTCCCGTATGCGTTCATATACCATTCATTGCATTGCGATGAAACTTTGTTGAGTTGTTGAGCACACTCCCATGATTTTTTTGAGATAGTAAATCAATTTTGCAATAGTTTAGAAGTGGTTAACGGGAAAAGAAAAAAAATTGGGAATCATAAAGCACTTCAACAAGCAAAGTTACAACGCCAATACTTTCTTTGAATGGCATTGCAACGCATGCCGGGTACAGCTAGTTTTCAATAAAGTATTCAGAAACGTCATTTACGAATTCTATTGGAGTTATACCATCGTTTCCTGGGAATGTACATGGTTTCTGGTCTATATTGCGGATTATCATGATATTAGGGATACTTGATACCGTATTTCCTTGTGGCATGTTCTCATTAGGCGTCGAAAATCCCAGCTTATTATCTCTGAAGGGTGGTAAATTTCGCCTCCTCGCTTGAAATAACTCCTCTTCCAATCTATCTATACATTATTGCAATCTTTCTCTCTCTTCTCTAAGACTACTTTCTTCTATTCCGTCTGGCATCGATTCGTTTTAATTTTTCAGTTCGATAGTCTGACCTTTATTTATATCCTCCAAATTGTGAGACTCGCTTACTTTAACTTCGTGTAATTTACTTCAGATTAAATCAATTTCGATACTTAAATTGGAGATTTTACTGTCTATCTTTGAATTTACGTGTTCTTTAATCTTACTACCTAGACCTGGTTCTAAATTCACAGGTTTTTGTGACTGTAAACTTTGTATTTTCTTAACAAAATCATCTCTAACATTTCCTATATCCTTATTGATACGATATTCGTCCATTACAAGTTTCTTAGAAAAGTCATCATCTAAACGTTTCACAGTAATGCCTGAGGCATCAATCAACTCATTTTTAAGTTCAACAATACTTTCATTAACAACACCCTTTATATCAATTTCAATATCAGCCCTTACAAGATAAGCTTTCTGATTCATCTGTACTTGTAGCTTAGCCACAGTTGTTATCAACTCATCCAGGTTGGAGTTGATACCTAGATTTTCAGACTAATTGGAGGGTTATATCGTTTTGAAAATCTTTTTACTGTTATCTTCAGACTGGATTTCTAAAGCTCTCAAAGATCTTTGCGTCCTAGCTAAAGTATTCTGGGTCTATGTAGGTCTGGTATCTAGTGTAGCTAAAGTTGCTTGGGTATTCGCTAATGTGTTTTTAGTCCCATTGGAGTTAGTTTGTAGTGTTGCTAATGTTGTTTGAGCATTAGCTAATCTTACATGGGAATTGGCTACAGTTGCTTGTGTTTCAGCTAATGTTCTTTGGGTCTCAGTTGCATTATTCTGGCATTCCCTAGCTAATCTATCTGCGTCAGCCTTAGCCTCTCTCCTAATTTCTTCTGCATTTCTCTTAATTCATCGTTCTACTTTTTCTGATTCTGATGTGTGACTTATGTAGGGCTTCCAAGTCTTTGTCTAATTTGCCCTGCGTTTCCTGTAATTTGGCAAGCATTGCCCTAATAGCATACAGGTCTCCTGGCATCTTCTTATCTTGAGAAAAAGGGAACAATCACTATGACAGCAATCGAGAATATCCGAAACAACTACAATTTATTCCACTACAATAATAATGAAGGAGATTCTATCGTTTACCAGTCAACTTACTATAATTTACGAATAACTGATTTCTTTAAATTACAGATTTAAAATCCGTAGTCCCTATATAACATATTATTATTTATAGCCAACGGTTTACTAAAATAAAAATTCAAACAGATATCCGAATTTACAATATTAACTATACATTACTTATGACGTCAAATAGCCATACAGCCAGTAAATCAAATAAATAAGATCTAGCCATCACCTTCCTGAGGTTAATCCATTGACTAGCCTTCCCTTAACAACAATACATAGTTAACAGTTCAGGATAGATATCTTTCGTCAATCCATTCTCACCTCGATAAACGTTGGTTGACTATTGATTACAAATTTCTAGTCATCCTCCGATTATCTAACACTCTCGTGTAACAATTAAAAATGTTTTCTAAGGCGATCACATCATGTCAAGGTTCCACAATGCGTCTACCTTCAACCTACATTCCTCCCTGTGTACTAACTAAGATTTCTAGTTAATCACATCGGAATTACTAATTACAATCTCTAGACACTCAACTGTGGGATCCAAAATCACGAACAACCACATTGACTTTAGCATAAAATCACTCGGCTTTCAACTCAGAGACTAAAATCTCTAGCACTCATGTTGAAGGCGTCATAACATCACTAGGCTCTAAAGCAGGGGCCAAAATCACTAGCCAAACACGTTGGTTGTGCCATAAAATTGCTTGGCTTTCAACTGTAGGACCAATATCACTAGCACACACGTTGGCTTAGCCATAAAATCGCTAGGCTTTCAACTGTGGGACCATAATCACTAGCACACACGTTAAAGGCACCATAAAATCGTTGTACCCTTATATCTGGATGATCCACCAAAAATCCGCCGCTGGAAAAATAACGGATTGTAGCATCTTGAAGTCCCGGCTAAAAAACAACACAGTGCTACTTGGCGAATACACTCAGAATAAGAGACAGGGATTTTACAAACTGAATGTGTTATAGAAACAAACTACAGAAAAATAGGGTTCTCAAACTACTCAGGAAAGAAGGGAATCCATGAAAATCTCGGGCGTAAGGATACGGATAAGGTCCCTCGGAAAACTTGCACCCTATAGCACATTCCACAACCATTTAACTACAAAGACAAAGACAGATTTCTATAAATAAATCAGGGAGTCGTAGAAACGTGCCTGTCATATTCATTGACATTAAATATACACGCCTCCTAACTCTTGAATTTATAGTATGCGTAACTCATGTTAAAAACAAGTAGTTCCGTGAAGAACTATACAGCCTATTTTCATATATCCTGCTCATGTTAATTGCCTCTATCTTCTTCTTCCTTCGGCTTTTTCCCAATTAATTGGGGTCGCCGGAGCTAACCAGGCTCATTTTGGTTTTGGCCGGGGATTTAAGGCCGGATGCCCTTCCTGACGCCACGTGATTTTTCAGGTGAAAATTCCACCCCGCTGTCACCGGGATTCGAACCCCGGCCGTCCGGGTGAAAGACGAGCAGCTAAGCCACTGCGCCACCACGCTCCCCATGTTAATTGCCTCTATCAACATACAAAATTTCAGTTTAATTGCTGTAACAGATTCGTAGATATTGAGAACCGTCTAAATATTTCAGATGGTCGCCAAGTTGGATTTTTAATTTTGTACTATTACATTAAGATTGTTGTGTACGTGTGGTATTCAAACTGCAATCGCATGATTAGAACACAAGAAGTAAAAACGAGATTTTAAAATTACGCACAGCAGCCATCTTGTGATTATGCAAACAATTGAAATAAATTAGGTGCCAGTGGATCAACATTTGTACAAGCATTTAACGTGCAACGTTTCATGGCACTCGGATAGTTAATTCGCGAGAAACGTCCATTTAAATATTTATAATTCGCGTCGCTGCCATATTGGATTTGTACTCACCAGGTTACTGAAAGTCCTATAGGTGAACATATGTTCATAGTCTCTATGAACATAAAAAAAATCAGTTTGGTTGCTGTAAAACATTCATAGATATTGAGAACCGTCTAAATATTTCGGAAGCTCGCCACTTAGGATTGTTATATGTATATGCCATAGAGTTATGTACCATTCAAGGACAATTATTGCCTAGGTTCATTATTCAAACTTTCACTTCGATCGCATGATTACGACACAAGAAATAAAAACTTAATTTTAAAATTTCGCACAGCCGCCATCTTGAGGTTATGTAAACAATTGTATTAAATTAGATGGCAGTGCATTACAATCTGAAAAATCATTTACTGTACCACATTTCACTGCGCTCAGAGAGTGAAATCACGAGAAAAGTCTATTAAAATATTTCAAATTCGCTTGGTCGCCATGTTCGTTTTGTACTTTACAGGTTTATGAAATATACATAGATAAACTTGTATCAGTACCCTTTATCAACGTACAAAATTGCAGGGTGATATCTGTAATAGTTTCGGAGATATAGAATGTCAGTGAAATATTTCGCACAGCCGCCATTTTGAGGTTATGTAAACAATTGAACTAAATTAGACTTCAGTGCATTACAATGTGTATAAACATTTGCTGTACTAAGTTTCATTACGTTTGGTTAGTTAAATCGCGAGAAAAGTCTATTTAAAAGTCTCAAATTCGCTTGGCCGCCATGTTGGTATTGTAGTCACCAGGTTTTTGAACGTCTCATAGGTGAACTTCTAGTAGTGCCCTTTATCATCGTACACAATTTCAGGGCGATATGTGTAATAGTTTCGGAGATATTGAATGCTAGTGAAATATTTCGCACAGCCGCCATGTTGGATTGGTGAAACGTAACAAAACTTGAAGGGCACGGTCGAGGTCGCCGGGAATAGTGCTATGAACTTACCGAGTTTCATTGATATCGCTCCAGCCGTTTAGATTTTATTAGGGGGGACACACACACACCTCACACACACACACACACGCACACACACACGGACAAAAGGTGATCTCATAAGCCTATTTTTTCAAAATTTGAAAATAGGCTAAAAAATGACCAAATGTCATTATTCAGTTTCATTACAAAATTGTTTCTTCTAGAGACAATTAAATATGTTCACATTGGCATTCATAAGCTCAAATAAAAAGTATTAATATTCGTGGCAAACAACTGCTGTGCCCTAGGTAACGGGAGTTTAACAACAAAAATAAATTAATGTTATTAAGCTTTAAAAAATATGCCCAAAATAAAATGAATTTATCCCTGACGTAGATCTCCGTCATTACAAAACTATTCGTTATTCTATACAATTTATCTCCCGTTTCCTATCACTTGCATTCTTCTCATAGAAGAAGGAAAATCTCCATTAAAAATTAAATTAAAGATAAAAGTTAAAACACGCATAAATATGACTATAAACCTTTCGTAAATCCTAAAAATAATGTATATACAACACAAATATCAGCGATGTAGTTCAACGACTACTCAAGTTAAAAGTACATTATTTACATTGGGCAAACTGCCTTCGTCACATTCAAAATAGACACAAATCATCTTCCTATTTCTTTGCTTAAATTCTTATAGACTTTCAGAACAAATCTTTCACCATACTATGTCTTATTCGGGAAACTATTTCAATTTGGGATTCTATAATCCGTACAATTAAATAAAGACATAGTTCATAGACCTCCTATAACTGGTCTCTCATCAAAAAATAAAAATACTTAATAAATATAAAGTTTTCCTATTCGTTGAATAATTACTGTAAATTCAATCTCCGATTAGAACCATTTAAATAGAACTCAGTTTACTGTCAGTTTTAACAAAGATCCATTGAGCCTATAATTTCTATCAGATACAACTTCAACTTGGAGTCACTGTCCTAATGCTTTCAAGGAGTTTCAACTCTATGAGGCTATTTCAATAATTTCAAATATTAATAAATACCAACAATACTGCTTCTTCTTAAATCTGTCACTACAGACATTCTTTCAACAATTGACCAATGGCTTCACAATGATCATTATCATACTTCTAACAAATACCTCCGTCAATACGGGAATAATAAAGATCTCTCTCTTAGAGATGTTTCGCAGTTCCTTTCCAAATAACATATTCTTCTCAACTAACTTCACGTTAACAACTTCTATAGCAGTTTCAACGTCATACTTAAAAATATCAATAAAAATACTGGTTCTATCGACAAATTAATTCAACAAGTAATAAAATACTAATCTTCCAATAACTTTATATTTCTTTTATAGAACTCACATTTCAATAAAGCTTCCTATTAGCTGTGATATTTCCTTCAAATCATTCTTCAAAATCTTATTTCAAAAATAAGCTGTAATTCTTATTCGTTAACTTCACATTATATTCTGATATTAATTCTTGCTTTACTACATTTCTTATTACCTTCCAAACTCTTATGTTTGTGAATCATGTCACCAAATATTTATAACCAGATCTGTCTAATAAGTTATCAAATCGTGACTTGATATAGATCTTCCAAATAAGATCTTTAAGAATCGCATTCTCTCAAATAAACTTCTGTATAACATTCTTGGAACAAATTTGCATTACTTCCATCGTTATCAAAGAACGATTTGACACAATTTAAAAACCAATAAAATGTGATCTAAAAACACGTAAACGTTACTATAAAATATTCTGAGTTATACGTTAAATTCTCCATCATTCAAATTCGAAAGTCGCAAAATCAAAAATTAGAAATAACATTTCTACATTGTCTAAATCGACGTAAAATCGAGAATAAACATCTACATACGTAGCTATGAAAATATAAATTCGAAAACCCTAATAAAGATATTGCAATAAATGTAGAAAAATGGCATTAATATAGCAAGTTGTCGGATATTCTCAACAGTATCTACAATTCTACAAAATGGGATATATCATTGGTCATGAGACTACCTTATGTTGCGTTATAGTTGACTAGAAGTGGGCTTTCTTTGCTGTTTCTCAGAAACGGATTGTTTCTGATAGCTCGAAACTACATGATGTCCTGTGGGCCTCTCCTCGATCTCCTTCAGAAGTTTCCACGTTGTCAGGAACGGAATTCGGACTCGAACATCTGCGTGTAGCCGTCCATTCTGCTGGTGTATATTCTTGTGTGAGATGGGGAACCCTTTCTCTCTTGATGGCACTGGGATCAACCCTAGCCGCCCTCGTTCGTGAAATTCTTCTGTCTTCTCCGCCAAAGTTCGATATATTAATATTCGTCTTTGTAGTTGTTGAAATGACTTTTGTAGATGTACTATACTTTAACATGGGAGAGACGAGGTGTTTATCTCCCCCACGATAGAGATGTTATGCCATTTCAAATATTCTCGCTGCTATCATAGCTGTGATCCCAAGAAAATTTTAGTTCGCCATTACGATCTCTGTAGATTCAGTTATATTCACCTCCCTCAACTTCAGAAGTTTCGACATGATAAAATACGTAGAACACTTAATAAGTTTCAAATATAGTTAAATGTCGACTTAATAATTTTGCACACAACTAAGTGCCGTCGTTCTCATTACTTTTCTCTAGAAATAGTAATCTTCTTTAGAAGTATAATAATTTCTATTAGCTTTGTTCATTGGTAGAGTATTTCATTCAGACGTCCGCTCCTCTCGAAGTCGTAAGTAATAAGAGCCTCGATTCCTCTCTCCGATGTTCCTCCCCTACAATGAAATTAGTGTCACCTTTCAGAACATGGCTCTGATTGGTTCCTTATTAGGGATGATAATAGGCCTATAATCCATAATTAATCATTTAATTAGCCGCAATGTTAATAAATACTTTTTATTACTTAATACCTTCAATGATATTATGAAGTGTTATAATCTCGCTGGTAATTGTTGTTGTTGTTTGAGTCTTCAGTCTTTTGACTGGTTTGATGCAACTCTCCATGCCTCCCTGTCCTGAGCTAATCGTTTCATCTCTACATAGCTCCGACACCCTACATCCGAGGCAATCTGTTTAACATATTCTAACCTTGGTCTACCCCTACAGTTTTTGTCGTCGACCCTTCCTTCCATAACTAAGCTTGCTATTCCTGGGTGTCTTAGTATGTGTCCTACCAACCTATCTCTTCTCTTCATTAGCAGTCGCCAGAAACATCTCTCCTCTCCCACTCGTCTTAATACCTCTTTGTTTGTAACCCTATCTACCCATCTGATCTTCATCATTCTCCTGTAACACCACATTTCAAATGCTTCAATTCTCCTCTTTTCTGCTGCACCAATAGTCCAAGTTTCACTTCCATAGAGCGCCACGCTCCAGACAAAGGCTTTCAAAAATGACTTCCTAATACCTAAATCTATATTCGATGTCAGCAGATTCCTTTTTTGTAGAAATGCTTTCTTTGCCTGAGCCAACCTACTTTTAATATCCTCTTTGCTTCGTCCATCACTGGTTATTCTGCTTCCTAAGTAACAGAAGTCTCCTACTTCCTTCAGCTTTTCACCTGCCAATTTGATCTCCATAGAGGTTTCTGATTTATTTCGGCTGCATTCCAGTATTTTTGTTTTACATTTATTTATTTATTTTCATCATGAATTCTTTCCGTAAGACGGAGTCCATACCATTCAAAAACTCATTCAAATCCTCAGGCTTGTCGGCCAAGATGACGATGTAATCTTCAAATCTCAGAGTTGAAATTATTTCTCCTTGAATCTTCACTCCCACTTTAAATTTTTCTCTAATTTCCTTCATTGCTTGTTCAATGTAAAGATTGAAAAGTATGGGTGATAAGTTGCAGCCTTGCCTTACACCTTTCTGAATACCAGCTTCTCTCTCATGTCCTTCAACTCGAATGACTGCTGTCTGGTTTCTGTACAGATTGTATATCACCCTCCTATCCCTGTACTTTATTCCAATTGATTTCAAAATGTCAAACAATTTAGTCCAATCAACGTTATCAAAAACCTTTTCTAAGTCTACAAAAGCCATGAACGTTCTCTTATCTTTCCTTATTCTACCTTCTAAAATCAGCCTAAGACTTAGTACAGCTTCCCTTGTTCCTACATTTCTCCTGAAACCAAACTGGTCTTCACCCAACTCCGTTTCTATCTGGCTTTCAATCCTCTTGTAAATTATTCTAGACAGGATCTTTGAAGCATGAGTAATCAAGCTGATTGTACGGTAATCTTCACATCTGTCATCTCCCACTTTCTTTGGTATAGGGATGATTACATTCTTCTTGAAATCAGGGGGTACCTCACCTGTCTCATAAATCCTACACACCAAGTGAAATAACCTGATCAGACCTTCATCTCCTATGCACCGTAGCAACTCAATCGGTATATCATCTATGCCTGGTGCTTTGTTCCTGCTTAAGTCTTCCAAAGCTCTATCAAATTCTGATCTCAATATTAAATCTCCTTTCGCATCCTCATCAATTTCCTCCTCCCTTTCCATTACATGATTCTCAATCTCCTTTCCCTTATACAAACTCTCTATGTAAGCTTTCCATCTCTCAACCTTTTCTTCCCTATCTGTTAGAGGCTTTCCATTTGTGTCCTTAATATTACAGCACTTAGTCTTCTTTTCCCCAAAAGTATTCTTAATCCTTCGATAAGCTGTGTCTACTTTTCCTAATTTCAGACAATTTTCTATACCTGCACATTTCTCTTTCAACCATTCTTCTTTCGCTTCCTTGCACTTCTTGTTAACCTCATTTCTCAGACGTCTGTATTCTGCTTTCCCCTTTTCATCTCTTAGATTCTTGTGTTTCCGCCTTTCATCCATCAATTCTAGTATATCCTGAGTGATCCACGGTTTTCTACCTATTCTTTCTTTCCTACCAATGGTTTCTTCTGCGGATTTTGTTATTTCATTCTTCAAACGTGCCCATTCGTCTGCAATTGAAGTTTGTTTAGGGTTTTTCATTAGTCCTTCCTTTATACTCTTCTTGAATCTTTCGTTTACATCCTTCTCTTTCAGTCTGTCTATTGCCCACCTTTTTGGCTTTTGACTTTTCTTCAGTTTCTTCAACTTTAATCTGCATTTCATTACAACCAGATTGTGATCAGAGTTTATGTCAGCTCCAGGATATGTTTTACAATCCAAAATCTGGTTTCGAAACCTCTGCTTGACCTTAATGAAGTCGATTTGGTAACGCCCTGTATCTCCTGGTCTCATCCATGTGTATATTCTTCTATTGTGGTTATTGAATAAGGTGTTAGCTATGACCAATTCATGCTCGGTGCAGAATTCTACCAGCCTGCTTCCTCGATCATTCCTTTCACCTAATCCGAAATCTCCTACTATCTTCCCTTCTCTCCCTTTTCCTACCACAGCATTCCAATCTCCCATTACTATAACATTTTCATCACCCTTGATATACCTCAAAATGTCGTCTATTTCTTCGTAGACCTTTTCAACATCCTCATCATCAGCTTGACTGGTAGGCATATAGACTTGTACCACTGTAGTGCAGGTAGGTTTTGTATTGATTTTTGCTACAATAATCCGTTCACTATATTGCTCATAATATTCCACCCGCTGTCCAAGTTTCCTACTCAATATGAGGCCAACCCCTGCTTGGCCATTGTTTGATTTAGTGCTAATGACCCTATAGTCTCCTGAACAAAAGTCCTGTTCTTCCTGCCAGCGCATTTCACTAATCCCAACCACATCCAACCTCAACCTATCCATTTCCCTTTCTAAGTTTTCTAACCTTCCACTTCCTAGCAGACTTCTAACATTCCACGCTCCGATCCGTAGAATGTCAGATTTCCTCTTAGTCACTTCTGTGATGTTAACCCCCTCTCGAGTAGTCCCCACCCGGAGATCCGAACGGGGGACTAGTTTACCTCCGGATTGAAATTTTACAAGGGAGGAGGCCATCATCACATGTAATTATGCATAGAGAGGTGCATATCCTCGGGAATAGCATACGGCTGTAGTTTCCCGTTGCTTTCAGCCGTGCAGCAGGACGCAGTGTAGCCATTATTGGCTTATATTATCAATATCTTAACCGTCTATAAGACTAGTAAAGAATTGATTTATTCTGAAAGGCTTCTACTCCCTTTCAGAATAAGTATAGAGCAATTCTACTAACAAAAATACTAACCTTCTACCGTACTAACAATTAAATACCAAAACTCTACTAACAAAAAACTTAAGTTCCACCAACAATAAATACTACCACTAAAACAGTCTGTCAACGGGCACACTTACATGCACCCTCACACATCACAGTCTACTGAAACAATGAACTATAACTAATAAACAATGCAACTGCTACCAGACACACTCACACACCACAGTCTAATAGAACAATGACATATATCTAATAGACAAACTAACTACCTACTTACAACTAAAACTAACTACATACTTACTGTACTTTTATTTGAATTGACAATATTTACAAAATGCAATTTAGATAGAAAATACTTACAAAATGTAATTTAGATTCAAAATTGTCACAAAATGCAATTTAAGGGGGACGTATGCAAAATTGCACTAAGTGAGAAATGGTTTCATTTCGGCTGTATTAAGGTAAATAAGGAGGATTGTGTAGTCGGGAATTGGTTTTTGACGTTTGTAACAGTGTTTTATACGAGTGTATTCATAAGAGAATCTGCGTCTGATACTAGATCGTTCAGTCCATAACATTTCGTATACTGGCGAGGCGAGCAGCAAATTTATGTGAAGTGAGACGAACATTATTAGCACCGTATTGAAGCCATTGATTAAATTAATATTAATATTAATTAATTAATATTATATAAACAGTATTTCATACCAATGGTAACATATGGGCTGGAAACACTGGTAACGAATAAAAGGCAAAATACTGTAGTAAGATACAAGCAGCAGAAATGAAATTTTTAAGTACTTCAGCTAAAAGACAAGAAGGGATAGAATTCAAAATATTAAAATCAGAGAAGAGTTAAATATGGAACCGTTAAATCAGGAAGATACAGAAAGCAAGGTTCTTATGGTTCGGACATGTAAAATGAATGGGTAAAGAAAGAGTAGCAAGAAGGGAATTAGAAAGCGAAGTCAAGGGAAAGAGACCAGTTGGAAGACCGAGGTGGTGGTTGGACCAAATTTTGAAGGACATTGGAGAAGCTGGATTGGATGTGGCAGAAGTGTTGGACAGGAAAAATGGAAGGACCAAAAGGAGTGGAGGAGGCTTGTAAACCACACCCGGGTGACTGGAGTGGGACTTTGATGATGAAGACATAATTGTAAAATTCTAAGTTATATAGCCAACAATTAGTGGCAATACAAAAGGAGTTGTAAAATACAACACAACACACAAATACAATTTTATACTTAATGAATTTTCTATTATGGCCTACGGAGTATGAATGGCAAATATCTAAGTATTTGTCAATTTATTAAGCAGAAAGGTAAACAGTTTTTTCTTGTTTACAAATTAATCATTATTTCTCAGGAATACCGTACTGTGAAATTCTCAGTTTTGCCTCACAAGGGATATCTACCGCCGTATACTGTTCTATAGACCCACTAGAGTACGGGGAATTGATTTGTACACTTTGTATTTTAAATTACCCCACAATTTAACATCAAACGGGCTCAGGTCCGTGCTTTGATTAATTACAGTAAACACGCAGGGTGGTACAGGAGTAGATACATAATGTAACGATGAAACTTCCAAAGATATAACAGCTTAGGCTTTCACGGCCGGCATTGATAATTAAGTACAAGTTTTTCGGGCTTATAGGCCGTGGTCTAGACAGGATATCTCCCGACGTTTCACCGGAAACTGCGTCCGGCATTATCTAGACCACGGTCTACAAGCCCGAAAAACTTGAACTTAAACTTCCAAAGATTTAAAATTCAAGTGTTGATAATAATGTTATTGCATGACGAATAGAAATAAATAGTGTTATCACTCACCGAGTTCAACCGCGCCCCGCTTTGCTAGCGCTAGCGGCGCTGATCCCCAACGCTACACAGACAGCTGTTCAATAGTGGGATACGCGCTGGGCTACGTAAACCTCTTTACGATGACTGCGGTTACGCTGATTACAACAAATTGTATGTTTAGACATATGAATAATACTGTCAAAAAAGTTAGCATTAATATTCTCTGTCCCCATGTAGAACTATCGTTTAAAACCCTCCGTTAGTCGCGCATTGGTCTGACAGCTCCATGGTTCGTTATATTAGTTTTAATATCAAGCCAACAGTTCAAGTTATGATCTTATCGTCTCGTGACATCTTACACCAAACCATAGTAAGCATTTTTTCTGTAGTTGTGAAATAGCGTTTCTAAAAATAACTTTATCACGTGTAACACTTTGTCAGCGTGATATTGATAGTACCAGCGCTCCCAATGATGTTACATTCTGTTAGTGAGTGGCAGGTGTGCTGTTATAACGATTATTTGGCTTAGTATGTTGCCTTAGTTAATATCAGTAAGGAGACTGCGCCTTACGAAAAACTAAGGATGCAGATGAAGCGTGTCACCTTCTGCTGAAAGATAACGAATAGCTAGTTCATGATTCAGTAATTTCAAAGGAATTTGTGACTCTGATACTGAAGACAAAGTTGAAACAAGATCCGAAGATCAGGAGGACGGTAACGGAAGCGAAGAATTGGATGACCGTTTATTTTATTGGCAGGTTGGCCATTATTATATGTCCGACTCATTCTTGGCCACTTGGCTATCACCACGGAAGTCCGGGTTCGATTCCCAGCTCTGCCAATAAATTTAATACTGGTCTGAGGGCTGGAACGGTGTTCACTCAGCCTCGTGAGGCAAAAATGTTAAGAGGCGCGTTCGATTCCTACCTCAGCTATCCTGGAAGTGGATTTCCGTGGTTTCCCACTTCTCCTCCAGGCAAATGCCAGGATGGTACCTAACTGAAGGACACGGCCGCTTCCTACCCATATCCGACCTCAATTCCAAATACACACACTACTACAGACATCATATTGACACAGGTTATCAGACGAATTCTAAACAAACCCAAACACACGGGGATACGTGACCACGATGCCGTTAAGTCCCTAAAGAATCAACAACTATTATTATTTTAGGCCTATTATTATTAAGACGGATTTTTTTTCGTTTTAGGTAAGGATGGCACTAAATAGAACAAGTAACCATGGAAGGCTGCCTTCATTCCGTATCCTACTGGGCGGCTTTCGTGATTTTACATCAGTGGATAGATATTTCGGTAAATTTTGAAAAATTTGAGGTACTGATCCTGGTTTTAATTTCCACTTCACGCGAAGAAGTTTCACGTTCTCATAGTTCACTACGAAAGAGTCCGCCTTTATAATAATTAAATCTTCCGAAAAACGTTCGTCACACATTCTATTTTTGATCGACAATTGCTTATCCTTCCACGGAAAAACTCTCGCTCATTTCGAAAACAGATTTGTTTCTTTTGGTGGTGTGAAAAATGTCTACCATCAGATTTTCTTCGTAACCCGATTTACTTCCAGGAACAAAACTTTACGACATTTTCCCGAAACAACAGAAAACTTAGTTGTTTGCACAAACATTCGTAAATCATTACAAAGAAACAAATTCCCTCGAATAATATGACTTCTTGCGCACAGGATATTACAGTACTAACCTCGTGGGTCACTGTCATACGTGCTTATGGTTCGTCGCGACTTCCGCGCCACACACTGGCTGGACCATGAACTACAATGCTTAAGTAGCAGAGTGATGACACTGTTTATTTCTATTCGTCATGGTTATTGGTTGTACATCCCTTTTAACTATTGTGGCTTTTAGAGATGCCGGGGTGCCGGAATTATGCCCCGAAGGAGCCTCAAGTGTTGAAAAATGTTGGCTATTGTCATTAGTCAGCTGAGAATCTAGGGCTTATTTGTATTTTCTGTATTTAGTTTGAGCCCACGCAATTAGTCCAGCTGCCTGGAGAGGCAAGCCAATCTTTTTAAGTACAGGCGACGACCGATACAGACCAGTAGGTGTGCGTGCTTGCTGCTACATTTACGAACTTTGGGAGTGGTTAGTTTCTATCTAGCCACACACAAGTATGGCTGCGAGGTTCACCACACAACAAAGAATTTTCATTTGCTGTACTTTTATTAAGAACGAGTCTGCAATTAATCTGTTATTAGGAAAACATTGTTTTTTCTCCTGAGGCAACAAAACACCTCCCCCTTTACTTTACACGCTCCTGAACACAGAGCCAGTTGCTTTTCTTCCACAATTTAATAGCTTTTGTCTAACTCGGAAACATTTCGTTGAGCAGCAGATGTAAGATGCTATCAGAATGTTAACACTGCTCCGAAATCAGTGAGTCCAACCCCGTAAAATTTTACACTCTCGGTGGTCAGATACTTAACACCACTGTTGCCAATTTATATTCACTGAACAAGTTATCCAAGTCTTCATGTCTGTCAAGGAAGTTGAAACTTCCTTTTTAACCATGGAGGAAAGAAAGACTGGAGATGTCCTGAGCTCGTTTTAGTGAAGCCAAGCGCCGAAAGCAATACCGGTGTGGGGCTAATCGGCAAGTTTGTAGTCCACAAACAAAATACCGTAACGTATGGTGCCGGAAAGTGTAGGCAATGCCGTATTTCTTGTGGAAATATGCGTCTTTTCCAAGTGTTCTAATTACCTTAATTTTGAGATACCGCACTTTTGAACATTTAAATGTGTACGAACAATGAGTGAAAATGTATTAAATGTATGTGCTCGAAATTAGGCCTAAAAACTGATGAATGCAGGAACAATAAGAACTTAAAAATCAATTTGGTGTAGATACCGTAATTAGTTCGGCATCATTAGCTGCCAAAATGGTAATTAGCTATGCTAATTGCTTTATTTGCTCTCTTCTAAGGAAGGTCGCTTCTCATTGGCTGTTCGACACGTGCCAAACTCGAGTCTCCCCTCCTCCTGCGTCTTTCGGTTCGACTCGGAGTATCTCCCTGCATTATAGTTCCATCGTTCTCAAGGAACTGTGTTCCCTAGTGCTAAGTCGCTCACTTGACTCCTAATAATTTCCTCATTGGTAGGCTCGGTTAACTGGCTAACTCGGCGAGATGTATAAACCCGTTTCGTGGCTTGATTCCAGTATCGCTTTTATTGAACATTGGCAAGTCAGAAACATTTTGAGAATACGGATATTTTCAAGATTCTCTATACGAGTACAGTAGGTCTTCCAGCAGGGAAGGCAAAGCCACCCGCAAGAAGCGTCGATAGTTCTAACCTGTTAGGTGACGTGGAAGGAAGACTGGTCCCAAAACCTGGTCGCCAAATATCCCGGCCCACACATTCCGGCTTAACCCCTGCTGATAATTCGCTGGCACCGAACCATGGGGGTTCTGCATACAATCCCACAGATGACTGTTATGGAATTTGAAGATACCACTCCGCGTAAAGGTGGCCTCATCTGTGAATAGGATGGATGGCACAAATCCCGGAATGTGGTTGCCTGGTGAATAACGCAGTGACAAAACCACTCCCGATGTGATGCTAATAATCCCTGCACACGCTGTAAATGATAAGGGTAGTAACAATTGTCATGGAGAATGTTCCACACGGTCGTCTGTCTTACCCTGTACATGGCGGTCGTCTTCCACAGTGTTAATCATATTTTCCTCTACGTCTGGTGTCCGAACAGGGCGGGTACGTCCTTCATGATATCCTGCTTCCTTAAACAACCCTGTCTCAGGCAAACGGCGAATGCTGTCGTAGTTGTCGGCAGGGATAGGTCTCCCGATACATCCGTGCTGCCCGCCGCCCGTTGCCATTTGCCTTGCCGTAAGTAAACACCATGTTGCCAAGCACTCAAGTCGAATACGGAACCATTGTGTACAACACTGTAACACATCCACTACCAGGTGGGTCAGCACGAGAAGTGACTCAGACAAAACGGTACCAATGGTTGCGTTCTCGGTAGCAAACAATTGATCAACTGCTTAAAAAAGTACCCTGTGAACGCGATCTGATGTGAGCGCTCCCTCAACAGTTGCATGGAGCGAACGCCATTTTATGGAGCGTTGAAAAACTTCGCTCCATTCACGAAACATGTTTAAATCCAACATGGCGTAGCATGAAGTAGATTTAAAAACAAATGTAAACATTGTTGAAATCGCTCGAAAACTTCCTAAACTGATGAATACTGAAATAATAATAATGAAGAACACAACATTAAGGTCCCTCTATATCCTATAAAATGACCTGCATTGTGTTAAATTCGTGATACTGTATGTCATTATTCCGATTTATGGACCGCAGTTGCGACAAATTTTAACCAATGTGTGAAACAACATAACCTGATATATCGGATGTCACATCCTTTCTTTTGTTCTAAGTATTAAAAAGTATCTGAATTCAGGTGTGTGGTTTCCTTTTTAGAGGCAATGTTCATTTATAAGTTTTTAAATCGATGTTTCAGCGTTTTTTTTTCATCACTTGTCTAAAATTTAATGGATCAGTTCCGTGGTAATTTGGTCTGAAAATACGATTTTAGCCCAGACTTAGGGCTCAATACTGTGAGACGAATATATTGTTGTGTAGGTAGAATAGAGAGAATCAAACTTATTGGCTACTGTATAAAAATACAGTACCTTTCATTCGGAGCAAGCATAGGCTACTGTATAAAAAAATACCTTCCTTTCCGAGCAAGCATTGTACTGGGCCTACCCTAAATTCTGATAAGACCTATTGTCAAGAGTCTCGACTCAAAAATAAATTATTTCAATACCGTTTGCTACGGTACTTGGTGGGTTAAGAATTTGTGTGCAATAGGATATAAGAATTACCGTAGGTCTGTCTGTGTCTGTGAGTGTTTGGTTGATCAGAATGTAATGACTGGGAAATACAGGTACGAGTATTTTTCTTTTAATGGTATTATTAGACTTATCTTAACAGTTCTCTTGCTTCTTGGATGCTGTTGAGGTCTAGATTACACATCCACATTCCTTTCAAAAATGCTGAAAAACCTATTCACTAGGCCAATATTTTTTCTTGAAACAATCGTAAATGTTTCACTAAATTTTACGATATTTTAAATTGACACTGTTCTTTATCAGACCGCAAGATCTCCCTCTACCCCCCCCCCCCCCCTGGCTTTCAGCTTGGACTGAAAGAAGTTAATTTGGTTTTGTATAGGCCCTAGCCTATAAAAATGTTTCTATGCTTGAAAGAAACCAGCTTTCCCTTGGTAAGCATTTCAAGTATGGTAATCATTACTTTTCTTTTCATGGCATTAGCAGTCTTATCTTAACAGTTATCTTGCTTCTTGGTTGCTGTTCACGTCTAGATTAAACATCCACATTCCTTTCAATGTAATGAATATTACCTACCGTACTGGTACCATTGGCTATAATTGGGCAAGCTCAATAGCCAATGTTCACTGCAGTAGGCTACCAGTACCGTACATCAAGAAGCTGGGAATGATTATGCACTGAAACTCAAGATATATAATATACTAGCAGAAGTACCCATTCTTCGAACGGTCTTTGGTATTAATAAGCAGACGTTATCAATTGAGCTACTTTAGCAATGATTAGTGGCTTGGAACCTGTTTGTTGACAAAGAAAAAATATTAGTTAAAATGTTCTCTCAAACTAAATTTACCTAACGTGTACTTCCTGACTTGAAAATAAAATTGAAAACCTCATAGACGAATCGCAATACACGTCACATACAAACTGACCCTAACCGTTGTGTCAAGTGCCCAACCACAGGAAGACCCCTTTTATAAATTATAAAGGCTTGTGGTGCATGAAAATTTAGGTTTCTTAGCCTCCAATAGCCCAAATTACTAAAATCAGCAAAAATTGGTCTACTCTTTCAAATCAGGAATTTTTTAAAATAATGTTGCTGTTAGGAGTTATAATAGACCTTCTGTACGACATATCGTACGTGTAAGCCGTGTGAAAAAATTCTACGGTACTCCTTGAACCCCTTAAGCGCATTGATGAATTTTACAGTTTTAGTTGGTTCTGTGATAACCTTATAGCCATTTGCAAACTTTCACAGAAATGTAATAAATGCAGTGGCATTACTTCTTCCAGAAATAGATGGAAAGTTGGATGTCACCACTTGAGATACTGTTGTCATGGTTACTGGCTTGCATTCCTTCATTAGTTTCATAAATGAAATTAGTTTTCTGGCAATATCTAAGAAACTGTTGGATTTAGAGCCTTAAAATATAGATTTCGGGGACCCTATACGGCTCTTTAGGGGCCCCGAGTTTTGTTTCTGACACCAAGGGGCTGAAAATGAGCTTTGTCTCGTCGTTGTACGCCTAAGTAATGATAATAATAAAAAGAATAATAATAATAATAATAATAATAATAATAAATATATATAACAATATCTTCTTCTTCTTCTTCCTCTTTACATCCTTCCCACTCCCATGTGGGGTCGATGTTTCTGACTGCTCTCCTCCATTTAGCCCGGTCATGCACATCCTCTTCTGACAAATGTTTTTCTCTGAGGTCCTCCTGTACACAATCCATCCATCTTCGTTTAGGTCTGCCTCGCATTCTCACTCCCTGTATTTGCATGTCTAGCATCTTCCTCCCCACGTAGGATTCCTCCCTTCTTCTCACATGCCCGTACCATTGAAGTCGATTTTCTTGTATCTTCTTAGATATTTCCACAATCTTCAATGTTCCTCTTATTTTGACATTTTCCACTCTATCACGCTTAGTCACTCCACTCATCCACCTGAGCATTTTCATTTCCGTGACGTCAAGCCTGTGTGTGTGCGTTTTGCGTGCAGGCCATGTTTCAGAGCCATACAGCAATGCAGGTCTTACGACAGTTTTATATATTTTCCCCTTAACCTTAGGTTTGATCCTGCGGTCACAGAGCACTCCTGACATTTTCCTCCAGTTCATCCATCCTACCTGAATCCTGTGTGACACTTCCAGATCCAGATTTCCATCTCCAGTCACCACCGAACCCAGGTATTTGAACTCATCCACTCTATTTAACGTTTCCCCTTACATTCTGATCTCACAGTCTTGGTCTGTATTGAACCTCATATACTCTGTCTTCTTCCTGCTAATCCTGAGTCCTCTGTCTTCCAAGGCTGCCCTCCACTGTTCCAGTTTTTCTTCTATGACATCTTTGGTGGTACTACTCAACACAATATCGTCCGCAAACATCATGCACCAGGGGGCTTGGTCTCGTAATCCACAAGTCATTTCGTCCAGAATTAGGTCAAACAGATATGGACTTAAAGCCGAACCTTGGTGTAAAACCTACTCGAACCGGAATCCAATCTGTAAGTCCAACGCTGCTTCTAACCTGTGTTCTTGCGTCATTGTACATTTCCTGAACCAACTGCACGTACTTCCCTGGGACTCCCTTCGCTCGTAAACATCTCCAGACTTCTCCTCGGGGCACCCGGTCATATGCTTCCTCTAGGTCCATGAATGCGAAGTGTAATCCCTTCTGTCTTTCACGATACTTTTCCATTACTTGTCTCAGGGCAAACACTGCGTCTGTGGTCCCTTTTCCTGGCATGAAGCCGAATTGTTGCTCGCCAATGCTAGTCTCCTCCCGGATCCTCTTGTCTATCACTCTTTCCCAGATTTTCATGGTATGGGACATTAACTTAATGCCCCTGTAGTTAGCACAGTCCTGAATATCCCCCTTCTCTTTATATATATAGGCACTAAAATACTTTCTCTCCATTCATCAGGTATTGTTTCCTGAGAGTACATTTTTTGCATTAAATCCAGCAACATGTCAATTCCATCTTTCTCTAGATACTTCCACACTTCAACTGGTATTTCATCGGGTCCTGTTGCCTTTCCGTTTTTCATTTTCCTAAGTGCTAATGTTACTTCTTCTTTTCTAATATCCATTGTCAGACCCTGCTGTTTTTCTCCATCTCCTAAATATACCAATATATGGATATGAATATAATAGACCTTCCGTACCATACCCGCATGCGTTAATCGCGTTAAAAATTCTAGAGTACCTCTTGAACCCTTAAGCGCATTATATGTATTGATGAATATTTCAGCTTAATTTGGATCCGTTATAACCTTATAGCCGTTTGCAAACCTTCACAGTAATGTAAAATGGAATTACATTGCGTCTTACAAAAATAGATGGACCTCTGAGATTCTGTTGCCATTGTTACCGGCAAGCATTCTTTCATTAATTTTTTAAGTGAAATTAGTTTTTTGGGAATATCCCAAAAACTGTTGGTTTTAGGGCCTTAAAATGTAGTTTTTGGGGTCCTTTTAGGGCCCTCGAGTTTCGTTTCTCACATTGAGGGGATGAAAATGAGCTTTGTCTCACCCTTCTACGCTTATTTCAGCATGTTTTTAAGGGGGTAGGCCCCCTGTTATGAGAGGTATGGAGAATAGTTACATCAATGATTAGTGTCGTGCCTCTGATGGATACCTGTATCAAATTTTACGTTATTCCACCCAGCCGTTATCGAGTTATAAGGACACAAAAATTGTCCACAGACAAAGAGACAGATAGACAGACAAAAAAATGTTTGCGCGCATCCGTCATAAAACAGTCTGAAACGGGCAAATATCGCAAATTTCCGTGGACATTCAGAAAAACAGACAAACTTTCATTTATATATATAGAGAGAGAGATATATACTGTATATAAATTTCTTTTCTTACACAAGGAGAGAAAATTGAGCACTCTTCAAGACAGCACTTACTCAGTTTGTCCTTTATTTCCTTCACTTATCTCAACATGCCTGAGTACTAACATGTTGTGACAATTATTGTATGCACATACTGTATTTTGTCCATGCTTCAACTAATACAACACCAAAATTTCCATCCATGACTTCCTTTTGTCAAACGAGCGATGATTTTCTCTCAGGGAACAGGTTAGGTCTCTGTACTCAAATAGGAACTGACTAATAAGTAAAATGAATTATGAGAAAGGATTGTGACATAAGACTAATACTCCCTTGTCTGTATGCTACGGTACATTTTCATCTCTATTTTAACAGTAAATGATACCTTTTAAAATGCTGTGGTGTCTGTAGTAGTGCATGTATTTTAACTGAGGCTAGGCTTGGGAAGGGGGCTTTAAGTTACAAACTTAGTAACCTGTAAAGGAAATTGTTAGTAAGCAATGATAGCTTTAAGGGAGTGAGGAGTCACGAATATTACCTTCTGGTACTGTACAGTATAGGCTACAATTAGGCAAGCTCACTAGCGTAGGTTCACTGCAGTAGGTTACCAGTACATCAAGAAGCTGGTAATGGTTATGTAATGAAAGTCAAGAAATATAATATATTTCTCTTCTTACACTAGCAGAGAAGATTGAGCACTGTTCAACCCGGCACTTACCCAGTTTGTCAAATATTTTCTTACCCTATCGCAGTTTGCCTGAGCTTTAACACCTCATTACACTCATTCACTTTATAATCTGCATATTCTATCACACAGCAGTATTTGCTGCTGACCATAGAAGACCTGATGTTCTTGTACGGTGACTGAATGAACTATGTTACAAAACTACACCTATAGGTCTGCTGTATTGTAGTATAATTTGTACTCAATCTGAAAATGAGCCTATTTGGAAGATATTACTTCTTTTAACATTTAGTTTGCTGATTCGTACCAACCATTTCTCTACCAGGTAGGCTACATATTGAGCACCAAAGGGAATTGTTAGTAACCAAGTATCAATGCCTTTAATATAGTGATGAGTCATGATTGCTACCTTCGGTATGGTATGTAATTGTACGAGCCCAATAGCCAAGCTCCATTGAAGTACCAGTATCGTATATCAAGCAGCTGGTAATGCTTATGTACGGTACCGAAAATCAAGAAAAAATGCAGTAGTATGTAACCACACTCCTGGAAAAAGTTACATGTATTAGTGAGTTATCACACTTAAATGGGCAACTAATACATGTTATTGTTTCCGGGAATGTGTTTACATATTTATAATTTTGTACCCCATGTTGACCGACTGAGAAGCAGCAAAGATAATTTTTATAAGCAACACTGAAAAAAAAAGTTTCAAATTTCCACAGGAAAACTGTATTCTTTAGCACTGCTTCATTTATCTCATTTTTTCCTAGGAGTCATTCATTCTGGCACTTTCCTGCTTTTTATATCTTATTTTTTCAGTTTATATTTTTGCAGTGTAGTTTCCTCTACCTCATTCTGTACTGTCCAGACTTGGGTAGCAATAATTTTAAAATGCCCTACATTCCTTAATTCTTTCTATGTTACTGGACAATTTGATGACGTGATCTATTGAAACATCAATTGTGAAAGCATCTTTTAGACAACTGTTTTCAACCAAAAACCTGTAGCCTAAAATTTTGCAGCTTCATTAGATGAACAGTAGCCTATAGAGAATATGGTATGGAAAAGAATGGTGTATTGATAGGAGGAGAATGGACTGCCAAGTAAGAGAATAAGTTAGTCCATCAACAGTTCATGTTGTGCCTTTCTCTTTAGGTAATAATATTGGGGTGTAAACAAGTAAGGTATAACAAGGATAATACAGGCTCGTATCATGATTTCCTTTGCTTTAGATGAGGAACCCAGAAATTTTCTTTCTAGATGCTGGTTATAATTTTAAAGGGTGGGACCTCGTGGTCATCTGGCCTTATTAGTTATGGGAAGGGTAATGATCCAGATAAATACCCCTAGCTGACAGGAAAGGGCAATGTGATTTATATTCTTGTAGTGTTTCAAATTAATTTTACAATCTAACCTGATTTTTTGTAAATACAATTATTTTTATAGTACAGTAACTAAAACTCTACAGCACAGTTAAGCTAATTAATAAATCCAAAAGCTTCAAATACTTGAGAAGCCTACTAGATTGGTAAAGAAAAGATATAAGAAGCTGGAAAGTATCAGCATGAAGGATATCTCGGAACAAATTAATTAGATGAAGCAGTGCTAAATGAAGTCATCATGTGTGGACGACTGGTAAGAGGTTTACTGCTAGACTTACAGAGTCTTGACCCTTCTCATAGGATATAACCCTACATTAATAAAATCAAAGCTATATTGAAATTCTTGAATAAATATTCGGTCTATTGAGACGTAGGCCTAACCTACCTTGTTCAATATGAAGGGATTAAAATGGCTTCAATTATCAGAAGTCTTGGGATATACCACCTTAATATACCGTATCATATATTAAACTGTTACCGACAGTAGTGGCTACGCTGGCTAACGCGCAGCATTAGGTCATGGGGCCAAGCTCTCTGCTGACTCGGTAGACGCGTGGGTTCGAGCACCACCGTCGGCCGTCCTTGAAATGGTTTTCCATGGTTTCCCATTTTCAACACCAGGCAAATGCTGGGACGGTACCTTCTGACAGGCCACGGCCGCTTCCTTCCACATCCTTGCCCAGTTTCATTCACCATCATTCATTTCATCTCTCATTAACTCCTCTCATGAGGTTGGCGTCAGGATGGGCATCCGGCTGTAAAAACCATAGCCAAAAAGACTTCCATCGCATCTCGTCCCCGACCCCGTTGGAAAACGGGAATAATAAGGGGGTAGACAACATACATTAAACTGTTAAGTATTCTTTACCGTAGCCGAACTAGCTTAACACAAGAAATGCCGTATCAGAAAGGCAAGAAATTTACGTACGGTAACTTACGTAATATTATCGGGAGCAAGGTATGGTTTGATACATGTTCACAGCCTTTGGTACATAGTTTCAGAGCAAATTCGTTCTGAGTTGCAAAACTAAAGGGTACATAGGTAAATTAGATTCTGATCTACTATATCAGCGTTCACTCTCACAAGATTATCTGATTATTTCAACATCGCAGGCTCGAGGATAGTACATCACCCTTGTCAACCTTCGAACAACGCGCGCTGCTACAGATCAGATGGAGCAAACCGTTCACAAGTACATGTAAAACCTGATCCCACTCCCGATGCTTCAGCTTTGGAACTGTTTGCTACGGTGGACGCAACCATATGACTATGGCAGGAGAGGGCGCTAAGCATGACGTATGAGGAACAGTACCACCCTGTAGGAGGAAACCATGCATACAGTAACTGTGGTGGCATGGTACAGCACGTATTGGACTGCCGTCTCTGTAACAATGTATGGCTGAATACATAGTCGCTAGCTATCATGGACACCATGCATTTCCGGACATAGGTTCATTAGACCACTTTTCATCCGTATCTTCTCCGCGATCAATCCCTAGAATTTGTACACGGTGGAAAAAATTACCCTGCATATAAAACAATCCAGCATGGCGTCCATACAATACATTTCAAAGGTTCTCAATATCTCCGAAACTATTTAAGCAATCAAACTGTAATTCTGTATGGTGATGGAGGATTGCTACGCAAGGTCAAATATGTGACTTTCGAAATCCTGAGAAATACAGAATCATCCTAGCACAAAGTAATTTTTAAATATTTGAACTAATGTTTCTGGCTATCTAGCCACCCAGGTGCAATGCAACTTGGGACAGCGAATATTTATTCAGAGATTAGTGTTAGTTAGTGTGCTGTTTTACGGGGTGGAACAGTTTAGTGTAGAGACATCTAATGGAGTTCAATAAATTGTTTTCAAAGATTCAAGAAGAGTTCGAAATTATAAAACCTTAAATTTTAATATTTCCGGTAACTTATTCAGGCGGTTGAAGAGATGAATCGTATGATACTGTAGGCTATGATAACATTCATTATCTAATGGCACTAAAGTCTGTAGCTTTCTTTTCGTAATTCATAAAGGGCGTGCATTTGACATTTCTAAAAACAACTCCGGTGGTTCCTTACATCAAGATGCCATTTCGCGGGAGGAGTGTTAACCACCGATATTGAAAGATATTTTATTCTAGCAAGTAAATTTTCATTGTAATCGTGTTGGTGAAGACATAGGCTAGGTCGTAAACCGAAAGATCCATTTATAGGCGGGAGAATTTTAATGGAAAATACCAGTGGGATATATAGTAGTGTGTTTGTACGGGTTCTGGCCCCTCCACCTCCACATTCATTAACACTAGATGGTGACCACGTGATATCTAATGAACCAATAAGGCTAGAGAGTTGTACGAGGTGTCAAATTACTCGGGTGGACACCTCCTTTCCATTGGACAACATATCTCCACCCCAAAAATAAAACATACCCCATACTAGGGGTTGAAATTGTATTTTTTAAAAATCTCGCTTTCCATGTGCAACATGTGAGAGTTTGAATGCCAATATGGAATTAAACGTTGTTCTACACAAGAGACATGTATACGGTGGATAGCCAATATGAATTAACATGCTTGTTGTTTGCTTTTACGCATGCCCACTCATAGCTTTTGTAAGAGGGCGGGCTTTTTAAAAGATGGCGGCTGTAGTGTAACCTAACCTATCACAACCTAACGGGTCATTGTTGACGAGTCCTTGTTGACAGGTCCTTGTGGATGAGTCCTTGTTAACGAGTCATTGTTGACGGGTCCTTGTTGACGAGTCCTTGTGGACAAGTCCTTGTTGACAGGTCCTTGTGGACGAGTCCTTGTGGACGAGTCCTTGTTGACAGGTCCTTGTTGACGTGTTCTTGTTGACAGGTCCTTGTGGACAAGTCCTTGTTGACGAGTCCTTGGTGATGAGTCCCTTTGGACTGGTCCCTAGGGACTAGCCCATGAATTTATTTAAATTATGTCAAAGGACCTAACTACATTTTGCGTGTAAAGCAGTGTGTTGAACTGACGTTGTTCACTAGTCCCCCACTACTATAATGTGATAACGATATGAAAGGAAAGTGACGAAATACATGTGAACACGTGTGAGATGACATTATTACCGTCCTCTTTGTGAAACAAGTCACATGTGAGCTAACAAGTTACATCCTGTTTTTTGGTTCGTATAGGTGTAAAACTTGGTAGATAGAGGACATGTCAAGGGGTAAGTGCAAAACTTGTTGGATGAATATGTTCTAGTGCTAGGGTTAATGAACACACCCTAGTACACGGGCTACATGTAATTTGTGGACAGGCCAAGAGACCTAACTTGGTGGATGGATGTGTCATTTGTAGTTGAAAGAGAATAATGCACATTCTTAAGATGTTAAAAATGAGGAGATGGTACGTGCAGTAAACCGACTTGTTATTTCCTGTGTCATATTACAGACATGACAGAGAGCACACAGTTCTGTTGCTATGACTAACGCTGCAGTAATTTGAAACCTCAGGTGTTCATCAAGACAATGAGTGATGAGCATGCAACGTTAGCACTCATTGGATATTACACAGGTGTTCCTTCCGGTGTCATGTTGCTGACATGGCAGAGAGCGCACAGTTCTATTGCTATGACTAACGCTGCGGTAATTTGAAACCCCAGGTGTTGATCAAGACAATGGGTGTTGATCATACAAAGTCAGCAGTAATTGGATACCACAAAGGTGTTCCTAGTGTACGTTGGACTCTCAGCTGTATTGGGAAAGGAATTGCAATGATCTGCAAAAAACTACTGACACGAGCGATGAGAGTTTATATAAGAGAGGTGTCATATATTTCCCTACTGTCAGTCTTTATTACTCGCTTTGAGTGAACAGTGCTCTATTACTGTTCAAGAGTTGTAAAAAGCCTTTTTGGTAGAAAATCATTAAATTATTTTTGCAAGGTAAGTACTTAGACTATTATTAATGGATTGTAGTCTTTTATTACTAATTGATGTTGAAGTTATTGATTGGAATGTATTTATTGATTGATTGATTGATTGATTTGTTTACAGATAATTGGGTACCTGTAGGTTACCAGATTCCTATAATCTGTCCATTCAGTGGCAGCAGTTGATAAATTATAAAAAGGTAAGTGCCCCTCTAATAACTTTTAAACAGTTTTTTTCCTATGTTCCAATGTTCACCACTACATGTCAGTGAAAATGGTATATTTGGCAGTCAAAAGTTGGAAATACTTGATCATGGTGTGTAAAGCTAAATTTGTAGGTTAGATCTTGATTACCGCTCTATTAAGTCGGAATGTTCATTGCTAAGTGTTAGTGACAGAGGGAGTATTTAAAGACTTAACCTCTGTTCACCTAACATAACCTAACTTTACCGAACTTAACCTTGTCACGTGATATGTTTTATAAGTTTAGACTTGCTTTATGACTGACTATGGCGTCACACTTAGCTCACTTAACTGGTGACTACTGGTTTCTATCACGTGACATGTTCTACAAGTTTAGACTTGTTTTAAGACTGGCTATGACATCACACATAGCTCACTTAACTGGTAGCTGTTGGTTTCTATCACGTGACATGTTTTACAAGTTTAGACTTGTTTTAAGACTGGCTATAACGTCACACTTAGCTCACTTGACTGGCGATCACTAGTTTCTATCGCGTGACATGTTCTACGAGTTTAGACTTGCTTTAAGACTGGTTATGATGTTACACCTAGCTCACTTAACTGGCGACCGCTGGTTTCTACCACTCTATCAAGTTCCAATGTTCACCGCTAGGTGTCAGTGACAGTGGTATATAGTAATCCCCAGTTAGAACTACATGAAGTTTGACTTGCTAGGAGTTCACAGATGATCGATTTAAATACCCTGCTATAACCATTGACTGGAATATAATTAAACTATTTATATTGTACTTTGTTTTGTCATTTATTAACATTTATGATTTCTTTCTTTTATAGGTAATTTCGAAAGAGATTATCATGTTCAAGTGTGGTGACTGTAAGAAACAGTTCTCAAAACCTAACAACCTTCAACGACATGCAAATGCTAAACATGACATTAAAATGTTTGTGTGCAGTCATTGTGCTATGACATTTAACAGCAAAGGATAGTCTTGGACGCCATGTAAATTTAATGCATGTTAGTTCAGCACCATTTTCGTGTTCAGTTTGCGAAATTGTTTTTTCTGCTGTAAAGCGATATCAATCCCACATGGTTAAAGTACATGGAGAACAACAGGAATTGAAATATGTAAAACCATCAACTAGCACGGAACCTTTAAATGAATGTGATGCACAAAAGCGTAAACGTTCTCAAGATTGTGAAAATAGTCGTGCAACAAAAAGAAAGAAGAATGGTGAACCTTCGATAACACATTGCAATGTATGTAATATTGATATACCTTCTTCAATCATTCATGGACATTTACGCAGTATTCAACATAAAAATAACGCTTGCCATGAAAGAAATTCTGGAAATATTCAACAAATTGGTAGTGCATTTAAAAGTAGAATTGCTAGTTACAGACTTTATAGTAAAGAAAAAGCTCAAAGTATTAAAAAACATTTTTACAGAATGTTAAACCTAGTATGTTTGGAATGGTAGATAATGTTTTAGTATAGCATAAAACATTTAAAATGAATTTTGAACTTTTTGGACTCTATGTAAAAACTGGGAGCGAAGGTGAAATTACAGATATCAAATCTTTTAATACAAAAAACATAATTATTAGCGAAACAGCTAATATTAGTGATATATACCAAAATATTTCAAGTGCTATCATTGTGAAGATTGAAGTGTTCCAGGAAAGGGAGTCAGGCTGAGCGTTGGTTGAAGTACTTTATTTAGAAACCAACATGAATAAATACAACCTCCTTAGAGCATCATCATACATTGATTTGCCAGGATGGATCAAACGTAAGCATGCTTGTGTAAACGTTATGAATAGTGATGACGCATGCTTTGCATGGGCTGTAACCTCAGCTCTCCATCTAGCAGTGGGACATGTGGAGAGAACATCATCATATCCTCACTATTCCACAGTGTTGAATTTAAAAGAAATGGAATTTCCTATGGAAATAAAAGACATTCAACATTTTGAATAGCTGAAAAATGTAAGTATTAATGTTTATGAAATTGAAAATAAGAGAATAGTAGGTCCTTTATATTATACTCAGGAAAAAAACGATGCTCATGTAAATTTACTATACATAACCGAAGGTGAAAATGCTCACTATTGCTGGATAAAACATTTAAGTAGACTTGTCGGTAGTCAGATATCAAAAGATAAATCTAAAAAGTGGTTGTGTGATGGTTGCTTGCTATATTTTAGAAAAGAGGATCAACTATCTCAACATCAAAAATGGGGATGTACTCATGTGTGTACGGTATTACCGACTCCTAAAAATAACATTCTAAAATTTAAGGATTATGAGAATCAGCTTCGAGTACCATTTGTTATATATGCTGACTTTGAGGCTATGCTAAAACCATTTCATACATGTTCATCGAATCCAGCCCAGCCTTTCACCAACACTACTCATATTCATGAACCTTTTAGCTTTGCATATTATATTAAATGTAGTTACGATGATTCTTTAAATATGTTTGAGCTGTATAGAGCCCCTGATGCACCTAAAGTTTTTATGGAAAGGCTTGAGAAAGATGCCATCCGTATATCCTCTATTTTAAATACGATCATTCCAATGGAGCCACTAACTTCATCAGAGCAAATTAATTTTGAAACTGAAACTAATTGTTTTATATGTGGTGAATGTTTATATAAAGACAGGGTTCGCGATCATGATTATTTAACAGGATAATATATCAGGATAATATCGTGGTGCTGCTCACCAAGAATGTAATTTAAATTATAGAGTAAGTAAAATTTATTCCAATCATTCTACATAACGGTAGCAAATACGATAACCACTTTATCGTTAAAGAATTTGGAGCTTCAGATGTGAAAATTGATGTGATTGCAAATAATAAGGAACAATGCATATCGTTCACAAAATACATCAAAACTGACAATAAGAAAACGATAAAACTGCGATTTTTAGATTCATTCCGCTTTATGCCGAGTAGTCTTGATCATCTTGCTAGTAATTTAAAATCAGATCAGTTTTGTGAAATTCAACGTGTCTTTCCTAAAGAAGATGATTTTAATTTGATTCGTCAAAAGGGTATACAGTATTCCCTTACGAATATATTAACTGTGTGGAACGTCTTGAGGAGTGTTCTTTACCACCAAAAGATGAATTTTACAGTTCCTTAAACACAAGTCATATCAGTGATCAGGAATATTTACATGCACAACGTATATGGGCATAGTTTGACATTCAAACTTTACGATAATTTTCAGACATATGTTTCAAGACATATGTGTTATTATTAGCAGATGTTTTTGAAAATTTTCGGAATGTTTGTATGAAAACTTATGACCTTGATCCTTGTCAGTATTTCACTGCTCCTGGGTTAAGTTTCAGTTCAATGTTGAAAAAACGAAAGTAAATTTAGAATTAATGACTGATATAGACATGATCAATTTTATAAAATCATCAATTCGAGGTGGACTAAGTCAATGTAGTGGACGGTACTCTAAAGCGAATAATAAATACATGGCTAGCTACAACCCTTTTGAAAAGTCAAAGTATATTGTCTACCTCTATGCAAATAACCAATATGGTTGGGCTATGAGTCAATATCTACCACTGAAAGATTTTCGCTGGCTGACACAACCTGAAATTGATGCCTTACATGTTGACACTCTTAATGATAACGATGATTAAGGATATATTTTAGAGGTAAATCTTGAGTACCCTAAAGAGTTACATGATGATCATAATGATTTACCATTCTGTCCTGAGAACATGAAATCTCCATACATCACATCACGAACAAAAATGTTAATTGCTAATGTAAATGATAAATGTAAATATGTAATACATTATCAAGACTTGAAACAGTGTCTACAGCATGGATTGAAATTAACTAAAATTCATCGCGTATTGCAATTTCATCAGTCAGCATGGCTCAAACCGTATATTGATCTAAACAATAATCTAAGAACACAGTCAACAAACGCGTTTGAAAAAGGTTTTTATAAACTCATGAATAATAGTGTTTTTGGAAAGACTATGGAGAATGTTGATAAACGAGTTGATGTAAAGCTGATAACAAAGTGGGAGAATGATGGTAAAAGGTATGGTGCGAGCAACCTAATAAGCAAGCCTAACTTTCTTACCTGTTCAATTATTCATGAGGATTTAGTTGTAATACAAATGAATTGTCTTAAAGTAACTTGCAACAAACCCACATATGTAGGTTACACCATTCTGGAATTGTCAAAAACACTTATATATGAATTTCACTATGATTATGTAAAGAACAAGTAGTTCCGTGAAGAACTATACAGCCTATTTTCATATAGCCCACTTATTGCAACTATCAACATACACAATTTCAGTTTGATTGCTGCAATAGATTCGTAGAGATTGAGAACCGACTAAATAATTCGGATGGTCGCCATGTTGGATTTTATATATGTAGGTCCTAGAGTTATGTACTGTTACATGCAGATTATTGTGTACGTGTAGTATTCAAACTTCAAGCGCATAATTAAGACACTAGAAGTTACAAGGAGATTTTAAAATTTCGCACAGCTGCCATCTTTAGGTTATGGAAACAATTGAAGTAAATTAGATGCTAGTGGAATACCATTCGTATAAGGATTTACTGTACCAAGTTTCACTGCTCTCGGATGGTTAAATTGCGATAAACGTCCATGTGATTATTTATACTTCGCGTCGCCGCCATGTTGGATTTGTGATCACCAGGTTATTTGAAGTCCTATAAGTGAACTTGAATTCATAGCCCCTATGAACAATAAAAAATTCAGTTTGATTGCTACAATAGATTCGTAGATATTGAGAGCCGTCTAAATATTTCGGATGGTCGCCAAGTAGGATTGTTAAATATATAGGCCATAGAGTCATGTACCATTATAGGAAAATTATTGGGTAGGTTCATTATTAAAACTTTCACTTCGATCGCATGACTACATCACAAGAAATAAAAACTTAATTTTAAAATTCGCACAGCCGCCATCTTGAGGTTATGTAAACAATTGAACTAAATTAGATACCAGTGCATTCCAATGTGTATAAATATTTCCTGTACCAGATTTCAGTGCGTTTGGAGCATTAAATCGCGAGAAAGTTCTATTTCAAATTTTATAATTAGCTTGGCCGCCATGTTTGTTTTGTATATAACCGTTTTTTTTAGTCGTATAAATGGACTTCCAGCAGTGCCCTTTATCTCCGTACAAAACTTCAGGGAGATACCGCTAATAGTTTCAGAGATACAGAATGCCGGTGAAATATTTCGCACATCCGCCATCTTGTGGTTATGTAAACAAATGAACGAAGTTATGTGTCGGTGCATTACAATGTATAAAACATATACTGTACCAAGTTTCATTGCGTTTGGTTGGATAAATCGCGAGAAACGTCTATTTAAAAGTCGCAAATTCGCTTGGCCGCCACGTTGGTTTTGTAGTTAGCAGGTTTTCAAAGATCACATAAGTGAACTTATAGTAGTTCCCTTTATCACCATACATGATGTCAGGGTAATATCGGTAATCGTTTCAGAGATATTGAAGGCTGGTGAAATATTTCGCACAGCCGCCATGTTGGATTGGTGAGTCGTAACAAAATTTGAAGGGCACGGTCAAGGTCACCCGGAATAGTGCTATAAACTTACCGAGTTTCATTGAAATCGCTCCAGCCGTTTAGATTTTATTAGGGGGGACACACACACGAATCACACACACACACACGCACACACACACGGACAAAAGGTGATCTCATAAGCCTATTTTTTCAAAATTGAAAATAGGCTAAAAACTATCCTGATAAAGCTAAATTACTCTACACAGACACAGATTCTTTAATTTATGAGTTTAAAACTGATGATTTTTATGAGGATATCAAAACTGAGCTAAATAGGTTTGATACAAGTGACTATCCCGAGGATAATATTTACCATTTACGTCTAGTAAACAAAAAAAAAAGTTCTTGGGAAATTTAAGGATGAATGTGCTAGTGTAGGCAAAAAATCCAAATCATACAGCTATATGACAATTGATGATGTAGTAGTTAAAAAATTAAAGGGAGTGAAAAAGAATGTTGTTAGTAAAGAGTTAGATATAAGTGATTATAAAAACTGTATAGTTAGTAACCCACTTGTATTATAAAAGAAAATAAGTGTATTTAGAAGTAAAAAGCATCACCTACATACCAATTTGCTGAACAAAGTTGCTTTAAGTAATGAAGACAACAAACGATTCATTATACCCAACACATTTGATACTTTTGCTTGGGGAAACAGTCGCATTGACGACTATTACTTTACTTAAGTCTAATGATCACTATATTGTAATATGTATAGTGTGTTTTATATTGTAATATTTTTTGTAAAAACTGTAAGTAGAATGTATAATGTTAGGCTACTGTAATTTAGTAAAAAATAAGATAAGTAATACATTTTAGTGTAAAATGTTTGCTTTTGTATATTATGAAAAAGATTTTAAACAAGATGTTCAGTAAAGAACATATAGCCTACTTTCTCCTAAATGCATGGGTATTGTTATAACTCTATGTCCTTTTCAAGGAGTATAATTGAACGTTGGTTGTAGTACCTTGTTGAAATACAACGTGCTATAGGGATATCAAACATGAATATGAAGTGCCATTTGACCAATGCTACCTCTGTATAAAAAAATCATTCAATTCGGTTTCACCGTGTTTGAATTGATATGGGGAATGGATTTGCACATATACATGGCCGCTATTTGCAAACTATTGGGCTGATGACCTTGTAGTCAGTCATAAGATGCTTTCCACAAAAAGGCATGTTGTTTCAAAATCTGGTAGAGTTGAAATTATTAGGCTGATCGTAATTTGATTTAAGCTTTTAACATTTGGGTGGCCGTCATTCCGTTTCCGTCAAGATGGCGGCGATATAAAACCTAACACTTAGGTGCCCTTTGCTAGTGCTACCTCTGTACCAAATTTCGTTCAATTCGCTTTCACCGTGTTTGAATTGATAGGGGGAATCGATTTGCACACATACTTGGCCACCATCTGCAAACTATTGGGCTGATGATCTTGCAGTTTGGTCAGAATATGCTTCCTACATAAAGATATGTTGTTGCAAAATTTGGTAGAGACTAGATTATTAGGTTGGTCGTAATTACATTTTAGCTTTTAACATTTGGGTGGCCGCGATTACGTTTCCGTCAAGATGGCGGTAATATAAAACATGACACTGAGGTACCCTTTGCTAGTGCTACCTCTGTACCAAATTTCCTTCCATTCGGTTTCTCCGTGTTCGAATTGATAGGGGGAATCCATTTGCAAACAAATATGGCCGCATTCCGCAAAATATTAGGCTAATGACCTAATAGTTTGGTCAAAGGATGCTCCCTCCACTAAGGTATGTTGTTGCAAAATTTGGTAGAGATCGGATGATTAGGTTAATCGTAATTTGATTTAAGCTTTGAATATTTGTGTGGCCACCATTACGTTTCCGTCAAGATGGCGGCGATATAAAACATGACACTGAGGTGCCTTTGCTAGTGCAACCTCTGTACCAAATTTCGTTCCATTCGGTTTCACCGTGTTCGAATTAATAGGGGGAATCGATTTTGACACAAAGATGGCCGCCATCCGCAAACTATTAGGCTAATGACCTATTAGATTGGTCAAAGGATGCTCCCTCCACAACGGTATGTTGTTGCAATATTTGGTAGAGATCGGATGATTATGTTAGTCGTAATTTGATTTAAGCTTTGAACATTTGTGTGGCCGCCATTACGTTTCTGTCAAGATGGCGGCGATATTAAACATGACACTGAGGTGCCCTTTGCTAGTGCTACCTCTGTACCAAATTGCGTTCCATTCGGTTTCACCGTGCTTGAATTAATAGGGGGAATCAATTTCAACACAAATATGGCCGCCATCCGCAAACTATTAGGCTAATGACCCATTAATTTGGTCAAAAGATGCTTCCTCCATAAAAGTATGTTGTTGTAAAATTTGGTAGGTATCGGATGATTAGGTTAGTCGTAATTTGATTTAAGCTTTGAACATTTGTGTGGCTGCCATTACGTTTCCGTCAAGATGGCGGCGATATAAAACATGACACTGACGTGCCCTTTGCTAGTACTACCTCTGTACCAAATTTCGTTCCATTCGGTTTCACCGTGTTCGAATTAATAGGGGGAATCGATTTTCACACAATGATGGCTGCCATCTGCAAACTATTAGGCTGATGACCTATTAGTTTGGTCAAAGGATGCTCCCCCTGTAAAGGTATGTTGTTTCAAAATTTGGTAGAGATCGGATGATTAGGTTAGTCGTAATTTGATTTAAGCTTTGAACATTTGTGTGGCCGCCATTACGTTTCCGTCAAGATGGCGGCGATATAAAACATGACACTGAGGTGTCCTTTACTATTGCTACCTTTGTACCAAATTTCGTTCAATTCGCGTTCACCGTGTTCGAATTGATAGGGGGGACAGACATTCAGAGTACACACACTCACACGCACACACACACACACAGACTCACACACACAGACAGACACACTTCTTTTCGCCCTGTGTTGATCTCATAAGTCTACTTTCATATTTTGCAAAAATCGAAAGTAGGCTAAAAATGTACAGAATGTGTGAACTAAACAAGGGAAATGTAAACAATGTAAAGTGGAAATTGTAAATATCCATGTGTGAAAAGTGAAATGGCTATCACAATTTTAAAATTAAAAGACATTGTGATCTGGTAAACCTTGTTTTTATTTCACAACCAAAAATGTACAGAATGTGTGAACTAAACAAGGAGAATGTAAAAATTGAAATGTTGAAATTGTTCACTAGATCACAATGTCTTTTAATTCTAAACAAGATGTTCAGTATAGAACATATAGCCTACTTTCTCCTAAATGCATGGGTATTGTTATAACTCATTGTCCTTTTCAAGGAGTATAATTGAACGTTAGTTGTAATAGCTTGTTGAAATACAACGTGCTATAGGGATATTACACATGAATATGAAGTGCCATTTGCCAGTGCTACCTCTGTAAAAAATTATTCAATTCTGTTTCACCGTGTTTGAATTGATATGGGGAATGGATTTGCACACATACATGGCCACTATTTGCAAACTATTGGGCTGATGACCTTGTAGTCAGTCATAAGATGCTTTCCACAAAAAGGCATGTTGTTGCAAAATCTGGTAGAGTTCAAATTATTAGGATGATCGTAATTTGATTTAAGCTTTTAACATTTTGGTGGTCGTCATTCCGTTTCCGTCAAGATGGCGGCGATATAAAACATGACACTGAGGTGCCCTTTGCTAGTGCTACCTCTGTACCAAATTTCGTTCAATTCGGTCTCACCGTGTTTGAATTGATAGGGGGAATCCATTTGCACACATACTTGGCCACCATCTGCAAACTATTGGGCTGATGATCTTGGAGTTTGGTCAGAATATGCTTCCTACATAAAGATATGTTGTTGCAAAATTTGGTAGAGACAAGAATATTAGGTTGGTCGTAATTACATTTTAGCTTTTAACATTTGGGTGGCCGTCATTCCGTTTCCGTCAAGATGGCGGTAATATAAAACATGACACTGAGGTGCCCTTTGCTAGTGCTACCTCTGTACCAAATTTCCTTCCATTCGGTTTCATCGTGTTCGAATTGATAGGGGGAATCCATTTGCACACAAATATGGCCGCCATCCGCAAAATATTTGGCTAATGACCTATTAGTTTGGTCAAAGGATGCTCCCTCCACAAAGGTATGTTTTTGCAAAATTCGGTAGAGATCGGATGATTAGGTTAATCTTAATTGATTTAAGCTTTGAATATTTGTATGGCCGCCATTACGTTTCCCTCAAGATGGCGGCGATATAAACATGACACTGAGGTGCCCTTTGCTAGTGCAACCTCTGTACCAAATTTCTTTCCATTCGGTTTCACCGTGTTCGAATTAATAGGTGGAATCGATTTTGACACAAAGATGGCCGCCATCCGCAAACTATTAGGCTAATGACCTATTAGATTAGTCAAAGGATGCTCCCTCCACAACGGTATGTTCTAGCAAAATTTGGTAGAGATCGGATGATTATGTTAATCGTAATTTGATTTAAGCTTTGAACATTTGTGTGGCCGCCATTACGTTTCTGTCAAGATGGCGGCGATATGAAACATGACACTGAGGTGCCCTTTGCTAGTGCTACCTCTGTACCAAATTGCGTTCCATTCGGTTTCACCGTGCTTGAATTAATAGGGGGAATCGATTTCGACACAAACATGGCCGCCATCCGCAAACTATTAGTCTAATGACCCATTAATTTGGTCAAAGGATGCTTCCTCCATAAAAGTATGTTGTTATAAAATATGGTAGATATCGGATGATTAGGTTAGTCGTAATTTGATTTAAGCTTTGAGCATTTGTGTGGCTGCCATTACGTTTCCGTCGAGATGGCGGCGATAAAAAACATGACACTGTGGTGCACTTTGCTAGTACTACCTCTGTACCAAATTTCGTTCCATTCGGTTTCACCGTGTTCGAATTAATAGGGGGAATCGAAACCAACGACCCCAACTCGTACAGAGGAATTGCACTGGAAAGCAACACCTTCAAGTTACTGACAAGAATTCTAACCAACAGGATAGTATATGAAGTCGACTCCAAGATACCAGAGGAACAATTCGGCTTTAGACGAGGAAGAGGAACCTTGCACGCAATTCAAAATCTGTTAAATGACATAGAGGAAGCAAAACGACTCCAAAAGGGAAAGTTTTATGCAGTCTTTATAGACTATACAAAGGCCTTCGACCTAATTGACAGAAGAAAGCTCACATCGAAACTTCAAAATATCATCGGAAATCACAATCCTTTAACAATCTTAGTAAAAAATATCCTTGCATACAACCAGATCACCATAGATGACGCAGTAAGCAAAACAAAGGAAATCACCCAAACTAATGGAGTGTTGCAAGGCGACCCCCTCAGTCCCATACTGTTCAATATTGCCACAGCCGATGTAACAACAGCAATCCGAGAGAAATCAAAAGACGCGGTGATCTACATATATGCGGACGACATGGTCCTAGGATCACCAAATAAGGAAGAACTCCAACACGCCTTCTCAGCACTGGTAGAATGGGCAGGAAATAACAGTCTGAAAATAAACTGGACAAAAACCCAACAGATGGTTTTTCGGAAAGGTGGGCGTGTAGCAGCAAACGACAACTTGCAATATGAAGAGGTCAAAGTGGAAATAGTGAATGCAGTTAAATACCTTGGGATCACTTTACAGACTACCGGAACATTCAGACTACACATCCAAGACAGAGCAGTGGCTTGCTTGAAAGCCATGTACGACATTATCAATCTACAGCAGCTATCCTTAAAAACAGCTATGCATCTGTTTGACGCAAAGATCCTACCAATTCTCACGTACGGGATCCACTTGATATGGGACCGACTAACGAAGAGAGATCTGGCCACCATCGAAAGAGTAAAAGCCCAATTCCTGAAAACCTTAATGGGCATCTCAAAATACACGCGCTCCCGCCTAACATATGAATTAGCACGGGAACCCTTCCTCGTCGAAGAAATAAGAACAAAATTACAACTTCCATCAACAAAGAATGCTGAAGCGCACCTAGCAGAGAGAAGAGATAAGAGAAAAGGCATTCCGCTAGAATTTTACAGCACGGATGCCATGATCAACCGGAACTGGACCAGCGCCAATCAGAAACTAAGACATGTGGTGATAAAGTTAGCAGTGCATGGGTACCACCATAAAATATGTAAACACATGTCCTACCACGCCCCAAATGAACTCTGCGTGTGCTCGTTATGTGACCAGTTCTGTGACACATATCACATCACACGATGTAAAAATAACCAGAAATCACTCTGTGATTATAGCAAGGACAAACATTTAAAAAGAACAAAGCATCATACAGTGTTGCTCTATTTCACAAATAACATTCAATTCACAATATAATGACTGGTCATGAATGAATGCTTTAATGCACACATTCCTGATTGATTACTGGATTATGATGTTTTTCACATCAATTAACTCTTTATAGCATGTTTGTTTCACTAGTGTAAATCTATGTTATAAACATTCGTGCGCTTTTCTGTTAATAATAATTTTCACACAATGATGGCCGCCATCCGCAAACTATTAGGCTGATGACCTATTAGTTTGGTCAAAGGATGCTCCCCCTGTAAAGGTATGTTGTTTCAAAATTTGGTAGAGATCGGATGATTAGGTTAGTCGTAATTTGATTTAAGCTTTGAACATTTGTGTGGCCGCCATTACGTTTCCGTCAAGATGGCGGCGATATAAAACATGACACTGAGGTGTCCTTTACTATTGCTACCTTTGTACCAAATTTCGTTCAATTCGCGTTCACCGTGTTCGAATTGATAGGGGGGACAGACATTCAGAGTACACACACTCACACGCACACACACACACACACACACACAGACTCACACACACAGACAGACACACTTCTTTTCGCCCTGTGTTGATCTCATAAGTCTACTTTCATTTTTTGCAAAAATCGAAAGTAGGCTAAAAATGTACAGAATGTGTGAACTAAACAAGGGAAATGTAAACAATGTAAAGTGGAAATTGTAAATATCCGTGTGTGAAAAGTGAAATGGCTATCACAATTTTAAAATTAAAAGACATTGTGATCTGGTAAACCTTGTTTTTATTTCACAACCAAAAATGTACAGAATGTGTGAACTAAACAAGGAGAATGTAAAAAAAATGAAATGTTGAAATTGTTCACTAGATCACAATGTCTTTTAATTCTAAACAAGATGTTCAGTATAGAACATATAGCCTACTTTCTCCTAAATGCATGGGTATTGTTATAACTCATTGTCCTTTTCAAGGAGTATAATTGAACGTTAGTTGTAATAGCTTGTTGAAATACAACGTGCTATAGGGATATTAAACATGAACATGAAGTGCCATTTGCCAGTGCTACCTCTGTAAAAAATTATTCAATTCTGTTTCACCGTGTTTGAATTGATATGGGGAATGGATTTGCACACATACATGGCCACTATTTGCAAACTATTGGGCTGATGACCTTGTAGTCAGTCATAAGATGCTTTCCACAAAAAGGCATGTTGTTGCAAAATCTGGTAGAGTTCAAATTATTAGGATGATCGTAATTTGATTTAAGCTTTTAACATTTTGGTGGCCGTCATTCCGTTTCCGTCAAGATGGCGGCGATATAAAACATGACACTGAGGTGCCCTTTGCTAGTGCTACCTCTGTACCAAATTTCGTTCAATTCGGTCTCACCGTGTTTGAATTGTTAGGGGGAATCCATTTGCACACATACTTGGCCACCTTCTGCAAACTATTGGGCTGATGATCTTGCAGTTTGGTCAGAATATGCTTCCTACATAAAGATATGTTGTTGCAAAATTTGGTAGAGACAAGAATATTAGGTTGGTCGTAATTACATTTTAGCTTTTAACATTTGGGTGGCCGTAATTCCGTTTCCGTCAAGATGGCGGTAATATAAAACATGACACTGAGTTGCCCTTTGCTAGTGCTACCTCTGTACCAAATTTCCTTCCATTCGGTTTCACCGTGTTCGAATTGATAGGGGGAATCCATTTGCACACAAATATGGCCGCCATCCGCAAAATATTAGGCTAATGACCTATTAGTTTGGTCAAAGGATGCTCCCTCCACAAAGGTATGTTTTTGCAAAATTCGGTAGAGATCGGATGATTAGGTTAATCGTAATTTGATTTAAGCTTTGAATATTTGTGTGGCCGCCATTACGTTTCCCTCAAGATGGCGGCGATATAAAACATGACACTGAGGTGCCCTTTGCTAGTGTAACCTCTGTACCAAATTGATTTCCATTCGGTTTCACCGTGTTCGAATTAATAGGTGGAATCGATTTTGACACAAAGATGGCCGCCATCCGCAAACTATTAGGCTAATGACCTATTAGACTAGTCAAAGGATGCTTCCTCCACAACGGTATGTTCTAGCAAAATTTGGTAGAGATCGGATGATTATGTTAATCGTAATTTGATTTAAGCTTTGAACATTTGTGTGGCCGCCATTACGTTTCTGTCAAGATGGCGGCGATATGAAACATGACACTGAGTTGCCCTTTGCTAGTGCTACCTCTGTACCAAATTGCGTTCCATTCGGTTTCACCGTGCTTGAATTAATAGGGGGAATCAATTTCGACACAAACATGGCCGCCATCCGCAAACTATTAGTCTAATGACCCATTAATTTGGTCAAAGGATGCTTCCTCCATAAAAGTATGTTGTTATAAAATATGGTAGATATCGGATGATTAGGTTAGTCGTAATTTGATTTAAGCTTTGAACATTTGTGTGGCTGCCATTACGTTTCCGTCGAGATGGCGGCGATATAAAACATGACACTGTGGTGCCCTTTGCTAGTATTACCTCTGTACCAAATTTCGTTTCATTCGGTTTCACCGTGTTCGAATAAATAGGGGGAATCTATTTTCACCTAAAGATGGCCGCCATCCGCAAACTATTAGGCTGATGACCTATTAGTTTGGTCAAAGGATGCTCCCCCTTTAAAGGTATGTTGTGTCAAATTTTGGTAGATATCGAATGATTAGGTTAGTCGTAATTTGATTTAAGCTTTGAACATTTGTGTGGCTGCCATTACGTTTCCGTCAAGATGGCGGCGATATTAAACATGACACTGAGGTGCCCTTTGCTAGTACTACCTCTGTGCCAAATTTCGTTCCATTCGGTTTCACCGTGTTCGAATTAATACGGGGAATCCACTTTCACACAGATATGGCCGCCATCCGCAAACTATTAGGCTGATGACCTATTAGTTTGGTCAAAGGATGCTCCCCCTGTAAAGGTATGTTGTTTCAAAATTTGGTAGAGATTGGAGATTAGGTTAGTCGTAATTTGATTTAAGCTTTGAACATTTGTGTGGCCGCCATTACGTTTCCGTCAAGATGGCGGCGATATAAAACATGACACTGAGGTGTCCTTTGCTATTGCTACCTTTGTACCAAATTTCGTTCAATTCGCGTTCACCGTGTTGGAATTGATAGGGGGGGACAGACATTCAGAGTACACACACTCACACACACACACACACACACACACACACATACACACACACAGACAGACACACTTTTTTTCGCCCTGTGTTGATCTCATAAGTCTACTTTCATTTTTTTCAAAAATCGAAAGTAGGCTAAAATAGTGCTTTACAACAGTAGAATACAAAGAAAATACCAATTCCTCAATCCTTTTCAATTTTCATGTCCACCTATCATTAACTTACCTTTTATGGCACTAATCACAATGAGGGCTGCCAACCTCTCTCCCACTGAGACATCACAGGATGTCAAACGTTGTTTAGCTCTTCAACGATACTTTATCCGCTACACGTCTTAATGCAGAATGCCTATGGCGATAAGAAAGGTGCATGCTCGATCCAAAAGAATTAATAGGTATATCACCACGCTGCAAAGGTTCTTTAAGACAATTTCCAGGACCAGAAAAACGATAACCAGGAAGATGGATTTCAAAAGGTAACTATTGAATGACTTTGTCAATGACGCCATGACCAGTACAAGTCTGGCATATCCTTTTCCATAGGTGGAGAAACGGTTTGATTTTTCTCTTCCTCCTCTGTAGATGATGCTGATGTTGTTGCTTTTTTCTCGCCATCACACCCGTTGAATGAAGAAACAAAGTCTTTACACTGACTTTTATGACCGTGATAGAGTTTGACCAGCTGATAAGTAGCACGCTGTCGCATAGAGGGTATTTTTGCCATGGCCACTTGCTTATGATGATCATAATCTGTTCATGGTTGCAATTCACTTCACATTGGGTTTTGAGTCCATGATGTTGGTACATGTTGTCAGATTTCTTTCACTGCATTTGCTGCCACATAATAAATGAACCATTTTGGAAGAGTCAATAATTCTTCTTTGGTAAAACTGTCTAGTATCTTTTTACACACAAAGAATTTGCCAATGGCTATATCGGTAGCATCCCCTTTCTCCATGGTATAATGTAGATGTTTACACGTCGCTTGTAGAAATCTCACTGGTGTCATTCACAGGTAGCATTATTTAACAATTCACAGCAGGCATTGGTGGTTAGCCAATGAAACAATAGCCACACCTGTGCCAAGGCTTTATGGGTAATGTTGTCACAGGGGAAGTGGTCCATGAGTGTTTGCAGCGAGGGACAGCCCAAGTCCATTAAATCGATACATTGACAGTAAGATTCCTAGAATGGTTGTAGCCATTGACGTTTTTCACTACCTTTCACAAATACCACATGGGCAGAAGACAAGTGGGCTTTCATGACCGTGTCCAGATGCTTATATGAAATGGTTCCTTGCTTCCAGTCTAGTTGCATATGAGTTTCAATCCACTGGGTTTGTTTACGGTCTATTTCACACAGCAAATCAAACGCATAAGGTGGTTTAAACACTAAATGGGTAGCTTGCTATATCCAAAAAGTGGAACAATCAATGATGGCCACTTCTTTAAATATAAATTTGTTATCTCCAATTTTAAACCCTTGATAATCCACAATCAGTGTGCGCAACATTTTCACTCTTGTCTGGACCAAGTCCAACTGACCACAGACTGACAATCGTCCAGTAAGGTGTACTCATGACATTTACTTACATTCCATTCCATCACTGACTAGTCACTATTGAGGTTAGGGAAGGACAGGGTACATGTGAAATAATATTAACAACCACAAAATATTTTTATTACATCATTTTATTATCATAACACGTCTTACAAGCCTTAGTCATTTTGGGGTAGGGACGATACCAACTCATACAACAATACAGTCTTTTGTGTTTGTAACGTCCATAGCACCGATGATGCCCCAATGTCTCTAAACTAGACGTTTTTGACGGTGAGCTGCTCACCAAAGCACCATTGACACCATACAGACCACACATATCGTAACTTGTTTTACATTACACAGAGGCATGAGTGAGGGATAGCTTGAATGATAAGGTATATTTCCCACCTCCATTCTGCATAGGTAGGGGCAGGCGGGTGACCAGCGCTGATGTTCTTGCATAGGTTCATTGCTCTCTTGCCATGGATCTATGGTTAGGTGAGCTAAGAGTGACGTCATAGTCAGTCTTAAGCAAGTCTAAACATGTAGAACATGTCACGTGACAAGGTTAAGTTAGGCAAAGTTCGGTTATGTTAGGTGTGCTGAGGTTAAGTCTTTAAATATTTCCTTCCTTTGAGATACTTTCCAAAACCAAGAAAAAATAATTCACTAAATACATTGACAAAAATAACTTGTCAAATAAGCCAACACACAAAAAGCCGATATAAGCCAACACAAAAGCCAATACATAAGCCAGTACAAAAGCCAACGCAAAAGCGAACACAAAAGCCAATACATAAGCCAACATAAAAGCCAACACACACACAAGCCATTGTTTATTTTGCATGTCATTATCTCCTTTGGTACGTCGTAAGCTGTATATATCAACATACTGTTTAATACATGCATCTGTAGAAAAATAACTTATCAAATAAGCCAACAGAAAAGTCGATATGTCAGCCAACACAAAAGCCAATACGCAAGCCAATACAAAATCCGACACAAAAGCCAATACATAAGCCAACATAAAAGCCAAAACATAAGCCAATATATAAGCTTATGGTAAGTCACTCTATCACCAGAACAGTTGTAACCTTTATAGCGTGAACATCATACTGACAGGTCAGTTACTACTATGGAACTTACTGCAACCAACAAAGGTAGGCAACGTGCACTCTATCAAGGCTACTCTTATAACTATAATCGTCAGAATGTGAATGGAATAATATTCTGGCGATGCTCGAAAGAGAGGTTAACAAAATGTCGAGGCAATCTAAAAAAAAGTAAAAATGGAAATGTTTTAAGTGTGAGTGTTCATCAATGTAGTGCTCCAAACAAACCACGGTTGCTGTTTACAAAAAATCATGAAAATGCTTAATGCTGAAAAGCAAGTTCAAGAAAACGATATTGCTGTTCAAGATAATGTAGGGTGTGTTCAAAAATTACTTATCATGTCCTCAAAAAGTCATGTTAGGAGAGTTGTCAACGTCTAAGAAACCCTCAACACTATCAACGTCAACACAGACTATGGGAGAGGCCTCTGTGGAAAAGAAACAAAAGGAATTGAATAGTTTTAGTGATGTTGAGGATAAAGTTGATCGCAATGATGGTGATTATAATAATAGTGATAGAGATGCTGAGGATGATGATGATGATGATGATGATGATAAAGATAATGGCAATGCTCTGTTTACCCCTAAAAAGTCATTTGTTAAATTTGTTTACTGGAACAATCCCAGTAAGCTAATCCAGAGGCTTCAACACTTGCATGCCAGCAAACAGGCTGATCATACTAAATATGAGGAAGAACTATTGGATATAGAAAATGAGCTTCGTCATGCTAAAATTATTGTGTAATGAATCCATGTAACCGCTTAAACTATTTCTTAACAATACATGTATTATTTTCTACCACTTTGCTACCACTTTGCTACCACTTTTCTACCACTTTGCTATCACTTTTCTACCACTTTGTTACCAATTGTCTACCACTTGTCTACCACTTTGCTACCACGTTTCTACCACTTTTCTATCACTTTAAACTGGACATATTAAATATAAAAGCCAACGCTAAATAATTCTATTACCAGAACAGATATAACCTTTTTAGTGTGCAAATGATACTAACAGGTTAGTTGCTACTATGGAACTTACTACAACTAACCGAGGTAAACAACGTGTACTCTCAAAAGGCTACTCCTATAACTATAGACGACAAAATGTAAAAGATATCGAGGCAATATGAAAAGTAGAAATGGTGTGGTTTTAAGAGTGAGTGATCATCAATGTAGTGCTCCAGACAAAACACTGATGGTGTTGACAAAAAATCATCAGAATGCTAAAAAGTTAGTACAAGAGAAAGATGTTGCTACTCAAAATAGTGCATTGTTTATTGAGCAACATTTAACCCCTGTTGTAAAAGTTATGTTTAATCCATCTCCCACGTCTCAATTCATCAACATCACAGATTATGCAAGAGGTAGTGTTGTTGTTTTAAGGGGCTGAACTACATTGTCATCTGCCCTTGATATGCAAGTGGATCGAAAAGGACTAGATAGTAATAGACAAATGAATGTTGTATTTTCTATATAACTATTGTACAAGTACTTACATTAAATAAATAAAAATTGTGTATGGGTATTGTCTGTTTTTCTTAATTGCTATACTCATGTCCCACTATTATTGCAATTGTTAACCATCAACAGTCTCTGACTATGTTCGGAAAGAGAGTGGTCTTAAACAATGCACTCCATTCATGGTTTGTGTACCGAGTATCATAATAATACAGTGTGATCAAGTCATGTTAAGGCAATAGTTATGTAAGATAAGGGATTCGAACCCTTGCTTTCTTGTACAGGAAATTTGAACTTAAGTCAAACACCTTAACCACTCGGTCAACCTGGTAGTTACTAATTTAATTAGCCTTGTGGACTTGAGAGTTTACAAAACTTTTTCCAGTATACATACAGTTTGTCTATGTGTTTACAAAAACATATAGGTCTACTACTACTACTACTACTACTGTTTTACACACTCTCTCACTCTTTTTCTGTGTAAACATACATTCACACACAACCATGCGTGTCTTTAAAAACAAACACAACCACTCTATTTATCTCCAGAAACATCATTAACCTGCACACTCATCCCAAAGAACTTTTAGTTATACATTTAACATTTACCATTACAAAAAAATGGAATCCAGTATTTACAAAAATTAACTATTTACAATTACAAAAATGAATATTTACAAAATACTAAATCTACTGGTTACAAAAAGCCATGTTTCTAAACAATAAAATATAGAAATCACACCTCCTCCTCGTGGTTATAACCCCATGGTAGGCTAATACGGAGGTCTATCGTCTGCACACATTTGTTATCCATCAAGGCAAAAGTGCATTTTCTCTGTTCCTCAAGGTACCAATTATGGTTGTTGGATTGTAACCTACACTGTTTAAGTGACATAGATTTGTCAGTTCATAAAACCGCTAGTAGTTTTCTACATATAGCGATTTTACCACTGCTCTACCTACGCATTTTGCTCTCTTGGCTTTCTTACAGTCAATTGTGTGATAGATAGCATTAACTGTATATCAAACTCAGTCCGCCCTTGTATTTTGTAATCCAAGTAATAAATTGAAAAGAGGCAAGTGTAATCGGTTTTAAATATTATCTCTGCTTTTTGTATGTTTATGACATACATATTAACCTGAAATCAAACCCTAGTTTATCTTAGTGACAGTCCAACAGCTTAACCACTGCGCCACCATGTCCTACTTTCTTAGTTTGATTCGTTCTAGGCCTTGAAGCTGGAAATCGAGTTAAAATCTCTAGTGCAAGAGGCACATGTGCTCGCCACTGCAGCACAAAACGGTTAGCTGGTAACATTAGACAACGGCTGACTGTTAGCCAAGCATAACTGTCATCTACCTACTGTGTAAGCACTACCAGCAAGACAGTTCAGTTTCGAACAGATTATTAGATTATTAGCCTCAAGTATTTAAAGCTTGATGTGTGGAGCGACCATCTTGTCCCAGTAACCACTGAGCAAGTTTTAACAGTCAACCCATAAAAAAAGCATAGGATAGTTGTGTGAGGTTCATGTACTTGGATGTATGCATTAGGACCATGCACTAGCTTTACCTTACCCTCTATAGGTAGAGCGTTATCCCTTTCCTTTTTGACATCACCAATGACCATATCCACCTACAAGTTTTTGATTAGGTTTGGTTCGGTTTAGTAGGGTTTGATTCAGCTAGGATCAGTTTAGTTCGTTGTAGTCAACATTTTATGTTTTAGCTATCCTCTTTAACCAATCAATTAAATATAGTCTACTCTTAATCCTTGAATCTATAAATCAGATTTTGTGTACACCGTTTATCATTTATTAACTCATACCTGCAACCTATACTCTCTCCTAGGCGGCTTCGGTGGCGTAGTTGGTAGCATGCAGAGCTTCTATGCCCAAGATAGCGGGTTCAAGCCCAGCCGAAGCCGTCGGATTTTTTAAGAGCGTTAAAAATCCCTCAGTATGCCTTCCTTCGGAGGGGAAGTAAAGCCGGTGGTCCCATGTCATAGATTTATGGCATGTTAAAGAACTTTCCACTAATTACACCTGTGTGAAACTAAATTGTATAGGTTAGGAATGTAAACAACGCTCTTAGGTTGCTACGTTCGTTGCCAAGAGCCGACTGCGGTGGCGTCTATTAGCTAAGTTCTGAATTAGTCCTAGTAGTCGTTGACGGTGGCGTTTGGCGGCAAAAGTAGGAACTACTTGAAATTAAATATCTGCAGTACTCACTTGAATTGAAAACAGATAACACACACTAATACAGTCATCACAATTAACACCGGTTATCAGACAGATTCTACACACACCCAAAGTACACGGGGCTACATGACCGCGTTGTCGCAGCCCCTAAACTAAGGAACCAACCAACCAACTATACTATCTCTGTACCGCAGTTTGATCTGAAAAACAAGTTCCAATGGTGAAAGACTTGTCAGTCACCATACATGTAGCCTACAATAATTCTTTCTCAAAATAGCTATGTTTCATCACTCATGGTAAACATCTCACATGTTCGTATCCGCTTATTAATTTATAAAAACTCAGGTCGATGACCTTGATGTATTGGGTATTTTGGGTAAATTCATTGGTTATGACACCTCACATGGTGATATCCAATTCTTAGTTTATAAAATCTCAGGTCAGTGACCTTGCTGTTTAGGATTTTTGGGGTAAATTCATTAGTAATGGAAAAGCGTTAACCATTCTAAGTCCTGTGACACCTCACTTGACCCTCTCTGATGATAAAGACTGACAGTAGGGAAATATATGACCCCACTCTTTCATAAACTCTCATCGCTCGTGTCAGCAGTTTTTTTTTCAGATCATAGCAATTCCTTTCCTAATACAGCTGAGAGTCCAAAGTACACTAAGAACACCTGTGTGGTACAAATTACTGCTGACTTTGTATGATCATCACCCATTGTCTTGATCAACACCTGGGGTTTCAAATTAATGTAGCGTTAGTCATAGCAATAGAACTGTGCGCTCTCTGCCATGTCAGCAACATGACACCGGAAGGAACACCTGTGTAATATCCAATGACTGCTAACTTTGCATGATCATCACCCATTGTCTTGATGAACACCTGAGGTTTCAAATTACTGCAGCGTTAGTCATAGCAACAGAACTGTGCGCTCTCTGTCATGTCTGTAATATGACACAGGAAATAACAAGTCGGTTTACTGCACGTACCATCTCCTCAGTTTTAACATCTTAAGAATGTGCATTATTCTCTTTCAACTACAAATGACACATCCATCCACCAAGTTAGGTCTCTTGGCCTGTCCACAAATTACACGTAGCCCATGTACTAGGGTGTGATCATTAACCCTAGCACTAGAACATATTCATCCAACAAGTTTTGCAATTACCCCTTGACATGTTCTCTATCTACCAAGTTTTACACCTATACGAACCAAAAAAAAAAAGGATGTAACTTGTTAGCTTACGTGTGATTTGTTTCACAAGGAGGAAGGTAATAATGTCATCTCACACTTGTTCACATGTATTTCGTCACTTTACTTTCATATCGTTATCACATTATAGTAGTGGGGGACTGGTGAACAACGTCAGTTCATCACACTGCATTACACGCAAAATGAAGTTAGGCCCTTTGACATAATTTAAATAAATTCATGGGCTAGTCCGTAGGGACCAGACCAAAGGGACTCATCCACAAGGACTCGTCAAGAAGGACTTGTCCACTAGGACCTGTCAACAAGGACTCGTCCACAAGGACTCGTCAACAAGGACCTGTCAACAAGGAGTCGTCCACAAGGACCTGTCAACAAGGACTTGTCCACAAGGACTCGTCCCCAAGGACCTGTCAACAAGGACTTGTCCACAAGGACTCGTCAACAAGGACCCGTCAACAATGACTCGTCAACAAGGACTCATCCACAAGGACCTGTCAACAAGGACTCGTCAACAATGACCTGTCAACAATGACCCGTTAGGTTGGGACAGGTTAGGTTACACTACAGACGCCATCTTTTAAAAAGCCCGCCCTCTTACATAAGCTATGAGTGGGCATGCGTAAAAGCAAACAACAAGCATGTTAATTCATATTGGCTATCCACCGTATACATGTCTCTTGTGTAAAACAACGCTTAATTCCATATTGGCATTCAAACTCTCACATGTTGCACTTGGAAAGCGAGATTTTCTAAAAAAAAATACAATTTCACCCCCTAGTAGGGGTAGGTTTTATTTTTGGGGAGGAGATATGTTGTCCAATGGAAAGGGGGTGTCAACCCGAGTAATTTGACACCTCGTACAAGTCTCTAGCCTTATTGGTTCATTAGATATCACGTGGTCATCATCTAGTGTGGAGGAATGTGGAGGTGGAGGGGCCAGAACCCGTACAAACACACTACTATTATGTTGGGAGCCCTCAGGCGTGCAATCAAAAATACCCAGCTATGGCCATTGGCTGCAATTCAAACACAATAATACTAATATATAAAAAAGATGGTGTGTGTCTGTGTGTATGTGTGTATGTCTGTGTGTATGTCTGTGTGTCTGTGTATTACTCAATTACGCAAGACCTACTGGTCCGATTTACATGAAATTTTGCATGGATGTAGCTGATTTACCTGATTAACATATAGGCTACTTTTGATTTCGTTACTTTGCACTATTTAAAGAAGGCGACCATTTTAGTGACGTCACTATACCCATTGGTTTCAAAATTTCATATTTCCATTTCGAATAAAAAGAGAAAGCTAAGTTATAGCAAACTTTTGATGGCATATACAAGGTTTAAAATTCAATTTTCTATCCGAAAGGCCCTCATCGCCTTTCGCGAATCTCCAACGGTTAGCGAGTAAAACCAACGCCACCTAGATAATAAGGCCTCCGCGCTCGGAAGCACGCGCGCCAAGAGTAGTCATTCCTCCCTGCCCTTCCAAACGATGTTCCTACTCGCAATGGAAACGCTCATATTGTTGCACTGTACAACTGTAAATGAACACTGCATAGCCTGCAAGTCATTGAGTAGCCAGTATTGCTAAATTACCCGTACCTCGTAGAATTTACCTTCTTCCTTACCGTTCATAAAATACGCTTTCCAGTAATGTTTGTACCATGAAACTCGTTCTATACTGAGGGAGGAAAAAGAAATAAACAGTTTCATCATAATAAATAAAGGCCCGTAATTATTATTATAATGATGTTTATTATGATTTTCAGAACGTTATGAACTTATTAACCTCACTTTTAAAAGCAGGGAGAAAGGCAAAAACGGAAAAGAATAATTTAATAGCTGAGTCGAAAAACGATAACATTCCATTTCCAAGAGGAAAAAGAACGATCATCTGTCGAAACTATACGTCGTATTGAAAAATTCACTATTAGGCAATTGTAGTACTAGTAGCAAGACGTTATGTCTCAAAATGTCATAATAGGAGTGTCATCAGTTAGCGACTAATTAATGATTAAATATGCTGTAATATTATCCCATTTCTTTGAATATTGTCCTTTTTCCACTCACTCGTTCAATTTTTAGTATTATTTTACAGGCGTTGGATTACAGAATATTAATTTAATTAAACGTTTTGAATTCTGCAGGTATTTACATAAAATGTATCAACAATTTGGCTACAGTCAGAAATACAATACAATACAATACAGTTTTATCTTGAAATATATTTAGCCGAGAATACATTGTACAGCAGGAACATAATTAACTCTCACCAAAAATTCAACCTGTTCAGCCTACTGTTCTTGTAGTTTAATAGAGAATAGAGAGAGCATAGGAAATCTTCAGTTTCTTAACTATTATTTTAACAGATTGTACATTAAAATTACATTTTTCTACTAGATAATTTCTTAAGGGATGTAAGTGAAGGTTAAAAAATTAGTTTAAATGGGTAAAATATTTTCAAAATAGATTCAGTTCACATTTTGAGCGGGTAGTTTTTGAAATTACAATAGGACTAAATTTCTTAATCTTGGGAATCTATAATAAGCTTATTGACTTTCTGATATACTAAGAGATATGCTTCACCCATCTGGTACATCAGGACTGCCAAAGCTAAATCTTCAATTAATGATATAGGCTGCATTAAGGTAAAATTATGAGCAGGGCTAGGACTTATATGTACTAAAAAGTGTCAAAATGTGTACATATGTATATATATATATATATATATATATATATATATATATATATATTGAACCCTTATTGATTTGCCGATCAATAAGTTTTCATGATTTTTATTATTATTATTACTGGTGCCCAGGCAGTACATGTTGAAATTGACAAAGGGGAGTCAGGTAGTGTGTCGCAACGATTACAACAGAAGCAGCTTGGTAGTTATGCCTGAAGATGACCGGATAAGCCGAGTTCAAGGACAAATTCTGTACGAACGCGCACCTCAATCGGCGTCATTATGGGTGTGCCAGAAGTGAAGTTCCAACCGATCCACGATTGAATCAGCAAATCAGAAGAGAGGAAGCCAAAGCCACGCGGTGGATTGCGTACCCTAGAACAAGGCGCGAAAACGCGTATCTAAAGAACCGCCGATACGATATAATTCCGCATAAGTCCATTGAGACGTTTGGATGAAAAGAAGAAGATTGATACTAGTTCCAAGTTTGTGAGGTGAAAACTACAGATTATTTTCACAAATTTCCCCCACCTTACCCCATTCTGTCAGTTTCAAATAAATTGATCGGTGATGAGCTGTTTGAGACACAACTTTATTGAGCTCTGGTGAGCAACGTTCACGCTACTTTGCGTCACGATTTATCAGGCTCTAATGAGCGTACTTCATGTCTGTTTGACAAACATTTTATCTTGTGCTCAAGGGAGCAGAGTTCACGCTTAGCCTTGTGGAGATCTCTTGTCGAGATAAGCGCTACGTGATAGACATATTTGAGACTTGTTAGAAGCGAGTTGCGTGGTGATTGAAGAGTGTATTTTATGTAATTTTTTGTGTTAAATTTTGAATGATGTATATGTGCGGGTGATAAGCAAATGCTGAGATTGGGCAAGCTATACGTTGAGTAATCGCCTAGGACATTATTGTAAGTGCAAGTCAGTAGCTCATAGCGATTCTAGCTAGGCAAACTAATAACTTTGAACATTTATTTCCAAGACGCAACGCCTAGATGTCTGCTGAAAGGTCGTGTGATGGAATGAAGTGCATCGCCTCTACCAATACGTCGACGACGGACGAGTAGATTTCCCGTAGGGAAATGCTGCGGGATGGAGGTTAAGTTCTACAAGCTGCAACGGTGATGTAAAACCATTGATTTACTCAATATGTAGTTAGATTAGACGCGGGAACGTTTAAATATTTTATTCATTGTTTTTCTTGTATTTAGATTTTTTTTGTGTGCCGACACTATATTATTTAAATGTACATTGGCACGTGACCAAAGTGTTCGTTTGATGTATATTTTTTTCTTATGAGTCATATTTAGCATACACGGCGTGTGTATTTGATTTTATCCATGCGAATGCGAAAATCGTCACGGTCGATAAGTGGTGCTTTATTCAAGTTCATATTTTTTGTAGGAAAAGGGGGTAAATATTGTAAGATGTTTTTACGAACAGGTTTTTATTCATACTAGGGTTGACGAGCGCAACAAATTAAGATGTCACTGTAGAACACCTTAGTTCTATATTTTTGAGTTTTTTTGAGTCCTTTTCAGGTTCCTTAGTCACGGACTAGATTGGGAGCGCAAGTTGGTGGAAAATATTTTATGTCATTTATTTCAGGTTTCTGTCAAACCCATACGTGTGATTCTGGTGTGTGTTTTGTGTCAGGTGTGTGTATTGATTCTTCGTGATGAGGGGTAGGATGTGCTACCGCCCTCAAATATTGTTGTTGTATTTTTTTTTGGAAAGGCAGAGCACTCTCAGAGGCTACTGTACCTTGTCCAGTGCTGATTCTTGGATTTCCTTGGGAAATGCTGAGATATTTTATTCTGACACACACACGTATATTATGTGCTTTTGGGAGCACGCTTCTTCGAGACTCGAACCCGTGCCATGGCAGGTCGAGGTTATTTGACACGTGGGGTTGACAGATGTGCAGATTCCACTTAGCGCCCGTCTATGTCTGGTGATTCATCTTTTAGGCAGTCCAGTTGACCGACTGACCCCTGTAAGCTATCAGTAGCAAACCTGTTCTTTTGATGGTCATTGGACCGTAATTAATTGGGAGTTCGCCATGTCCGTTACGAATTACCGCATATCGTATGAGATGAAATGTTGTTTTAATGATGTAAATGTTGGCTTTGAGCCTAGTGATTTATGTGACTCATTTCATTGTTAGATTTGTCTGTTGTGACACCGTTGGGTGTACTTTTGTATTTTTCTTGTAAAAATGGCAAGCGGCCATATGTGTATTTTTCTTGTGTGGTCACGTGTTAATTTACTTGTGTTGATTTGAAAAGTCCTAGTTTTAGGCGTTAATGTTGTTTGCTTCGGCAGTTCTTTGATTCCAATTTCATGCGGAAATTATTTGTTGTTTTATTTAGTATGGAAGTGTCGGATTAATTTAATTAGTGTTTAGTTGGTTCTCCGTGTCTGTCTAGCTCTAGACAATGCAGATTCGTCCCCTGAAGGTTTACTGGATGGTAACGAATCTCGCATTAATTTGTACACATCGTAACGCATGTAGAACAGCCGCACACGCACATTGTCATTGTAGCAATTTGGGACATTTTGTCCAGATATTTTACAATCTCTCCTGAGATTAGGCCTATGTTTGGCAGTTTATTAATTCAAGTGGGAGTCATGTGGGAGACCTTGTTTGTTTTGTTTTGTTATAAATAGTGTAAATAGTTGATCTGTTATTAAATTCATTTGTTTTAACCCTGGTATTCACTTTTTCCTGCATGTTATTTTGTTATATGTTACCCTGCATGTTATAAGAAGTGCTTAACAACAACTTAACGAAATGGACTGTCACACCCCCGAAACTGAGTCTCATATGCTTCTTTGCAAGGGTTCAATATATATATTTTAAAAATATGTAGAATCTAAAAAATTTCAAAATGTTAATATATTTTAAGAAATATGGACAAAAGACAAATTTATCCCCATAATACTAATTTTGTTACTCCTATAACTCACACAAATGCATTAAAAATAGTGGATTTATAAATTAAATTATCCAATTATCTTTTATTTCACTTACTTTTCACTTGCTTTCATTCATCGATTATTCCTGATATTCCTGCCTACCATAACAGTATACCATGAAATGCTCTAAATTTTCAAACTTGAAGCTTCTTTTCATAAGGATTGCTATTGTTACAACTACGTACCTCAGAAATCTTTCTTTTCATTACATACCTGAAGGCTAAACTTGTCCTGTGCTGTCATATTTCCAGTCACTGAAAACTACAATTCTATATATTTTTAATCATAAGAGTAAAATATGTACAAATATTGGATTGAAATTTACTAAATATATAAAATTATTTACAGTGCATGTATGCACTGAAGTCAGAAATATGGTGGAACATGTCAAATAAATTTGTTTAATTTGAAAGAGGACAACATAATCGATGGAGATAAGTTAATAGGATATGAATATCTGTGTAATAGAGAAATAAGTATTTACATATGAATCCTAGCCCTGATTATGGGAAATCTGAAGCAGAAAAGAAGTAAAGGAACAGTAGGCAGATATGTTGATTTGGACATAGGTAACTTATCAAGATGAGTGTCCGTTGCTTTGGGATAATATGTTTGTTTTTCTGGGCACAGTGTCCGTCAGATTTCCTTGAATTTTGTATCTTCAATAATTATTAAGGCAAACATTCACAGAAACGATCTTCCTACAAAGGTCCTGTGCACTATGCTCAGAACTTTCTCTCTCTCGCAATAATTTATTGTTTAGGACAGAATCTAAAGCTAGATTTGTAGCTACTTCTCTTCGGTTTGGCACATGAAGAAATTCCTGTTCAAACTGATCACACAATTTTTGACAATCACATAAGTATTGACAACAATACTTTTTTTTTTTCGTGTAGCCTCCTGAGAGGCCGAGTGCAGGTCTTTCTAGTCGACGCCCGTGGGCGACCTGCGCGTTGGGATGAGAGATGGAATGGATGAAGATGAATGAAACTGGGCAAGGATGTGGAAGGAAGCGGCCGTGGCCTGTCAGAAGGTACTGTCCCAGCATTTGCCTGGTGTTGAAAATGGGAAACCACGGAAAACCATTTCAAGGACAGCCGACGGTGGGGCTCGAACCCACGCGTCTATCGAGTCAGCAGAGAGCTTGGCCCCTTGACCTAACGCAGCGCTTTAGCCCGCGTAGCCACTACTGTCGGTGACAACAATACTGATAACATGATATTGAGGAATGAGCAGCTTTCCTCGACTTACATTCTCTATCAAGGTATACATTGTATGATCTTGCAAAATGTCATTGAGCACTAGGTGATCCTTACAAATTTCACATTTTGGGTGCTTTAGAATTGAATAGCAACAATACCCTGCAATATAGGTCAGCACAGGCAAATCATCACTGGTATTTTCAACTTCTGACTGACCAAGCTCAAGCTTTTCAAATTGAAGGGAAACTTTAGGGAGAAATTCTGGGATATCTGATAGAAAATCCCTTATTGAGGGAATACTGATGGTACCAAAGACTTCTGATTTTTAAATTTAGCCTAACTACTGATTGTAAACGAAGTTTCTTTTCCACTTCATAAACTTGCCTGATACTGACATTGTACTAGCCACCACATAACTGCCTATACATTCCAAATCAATCTTCCAGCATATCTGTTTGAAATTGACCAGGCAAAAAGTATGAAAACTGTAGTTCTTTTAAACAATATTCACTTAAATTGATGAGAGCCTGTGTTCTTTGACGTATTGCAGAATGAGTTTCTCTTGTCTGTGAACCCCATGGATTTTTTTTGCTAAGTTTTTCCCACCGACCTAAAAATTCCAGAATGTCCTTTAGATATGCATAACTTACATCAATTTCTGTACATTGCTTTATAGGACACATGAGTTCATCATTCAACCTATCACCTTTGAAAGGTATTTTAACATTGACAATTTTCCACCACTTTACAAACAGTGTAACGTAATTTGCTGTTTCTGAACAAAGAAGTAAGGAATGTTGGGGACCAAGCATTTGAAGGCTACTAGCAGTGACATCTCAAAAAATTTGCAGAGCAAGTTTTACATTTTGCTTCTCAAAATTATTTGGACACAATGCTTTTAATGTCAAGCCATAGCAATATTTAGCTAGTTTTTCATGTTCAAGATCATACAGTTTCAACAAGAGATTAAAACAGGTATAATGGACACAACTATTACCATCCTAAAATGTGGGATAAATCATACAAGAATTATCCTTTTGCTTTAATCAGTTATGCCAAATACTCTTCATGATGTGGACTGGGTCAATGACAAAAAACAAAGGTCTCTCATTATCTTTGGGATGTTCATACACATGAGAAACTGCTGGAGGATTTGAAAACAATGACATAGCCTTCCTATTAACAGCATTATTATCTGAAATGACAGATAATACTTTGAATCCTATTTCTTCAAAAGTTATAATCACTTTCTTGACCCATTGATGCATTAATTTTTTGACTGCTAATATATGAACAACATCCTTATAACTACTTAGTATACTGGTTATCATGAACACCTCAGCTGAATTTGCTGCCACACACGTATCATTAGCCATTCCTACAACACCTCCACCTTCATAATCAAAATACTCTTTTAAGCGTACCTCATCTATTTGCAGGGTGACTAAGTGCTTGTGGGGTTTTAAATATTTATATTTTCCTCTTACATAGGACAAAAAATTATCCTTACTCTGCTCATTTTGGGAAGCCAAGTCAAAACTGGAGAATATTCTTTGGATTGTATAAGGATGAGGGCTTATAAAAAGCCCCTGTTCTCTATTAAATTTATAAGAACATGCAGAAATACTATAAGACAAACAAGAAAATATCAGGAATGATGGAGTGTATCTAATCTTCTTAGCTAATATTAATGTCAGTTGTTCAATATTAAAATAAATATTTTTACTTTTACCATATTCAGATAGCAAAAGTGACTGCAGATGATCCAGGACAAAACTCAAAACTTTCTCGATAACACCTGGTGAATTAATACATTTAGGCCTATGAAGATTCTCTAATGAATCTAATGCATCTGCTAATTCATATAAGTTTGAAATACTTTTGGGAAACCTTTCATCATTTAAAGTCTTCATGCTCTCACTGAACACAAATACCGACACATCAAGGGATTCAGAAACTACTACAAAATATTTTATCACAGGAGCAGGTTCTTGCTGAATGTTCAAAAACAACACTGAATTAGGATTTACAATAATGTTCCAAAAATTAGATAATACAAGGAGTGACAATTTTTCTTTCAACTCGCATAGTGAATTCACAGATCGAGCTTTCAGATGTCTTTCTCTTTCCATCCAACTCTCCTCAACAGCTTCTCGAATATTTTTTTGTTCAAGGTTCTGTCTCTTTGCTTCAGGGCTCTCCCTGTAGCTAGCAGGTTTACTTAGGTAATGAGGGCAACTTGGGAAGATAGATGGCACTTCTCCTGGAAGTAAACATGGTCTAGTAAGTCTGCGAGGATCTCCTTTGTTCTTTCTGGCATCCACAGATGTTCTTATAATTTCAAGGTGGTGAAAACGTTGTTCACATACCTGTGAAGAAAGAATGAAATACCAGTCTTAATACTCCTTCAGGATCTATTTGATGGTGTTTGTGCTTGGATGATCATAAATGGACATCAATTTCCTGTCCATTAGAAGAACCATCAACACCAAAGCTAGGTAAGATGGGTTACTGAAAGAAATTCTATATGATAATATAAAATTGGTTCATGTTTTCATACCAACCCTCCAATTTATGCCCAGATGTAAGGCCTACTCCAACAGAGAACATTCTATATTAATCGAGAATTCTTTTGAAATACTGTACAGCTGGGAATGTATAGTGTTTTAAAATAGGCTACATCCTGTTGAGGAGGGCGAATTTTGTTCTTGAGAACCGCTATAAAAGCAATTAGTGTTTATGAAATCAAAGTTGAAGTTGGGTTTGAATATGATTTATTATATTTAATTTAAAAAGTGCACTTTGAAGTTCTGAATGGTGTAGTTTCACATCCTTCATTAAAGTTTTTATTGAGGACATGAAGTTTGATTAATTATGGTGTTTTTAAAATTATTAGCCCAATGCTTCCTTTGTAATAATGCTGCTAATTTGACAAAGTAATTTAAAATTCCCTGTTTTCTTAAGAATTCAATTTTGAACATGTCCAAAAATAAAACGAAAATACAAAAAAGAACTCAATAACAGACCTAAAAAAAGGCTATGTTGTGCTGAAAATACTATTAGTTTTCTAAGTATTTAAAATATCACAATATGGGTTACTTTGATCATAAAGAACACATGACTAGGTAACTTTCAAATGTCGAATGTTTAATAAGTACTGCAGATTTGCAGCAAAACATAAGACTGGTAACATTTCTTACTGTATATATCTGCTTTTGTAAACCTGTATTGGGTGTTAAAAAGGAATTTAAAACACAATAGCTCTGCACAGTAGGCTAAGTTTCCAAGTGGTAGTCTGGGAGAGCCACTAGAAGGACTTGTTTGCAAAAGCCCTGAAAAATCACCTGATTTCTTTGGTCATGTGCAACTTATTTTAACATGTTAAAGAAGTGTTCGTTCTATTAACAGTCACAGGAATAATTAAGGCAGACATAATTTTAAGCTATGCCCTATTTCATAAAATAAAATATTTGTGACAAATTGCTACATCTTAAAAATGCTTTATAATATTTCTTTATAGGACCTAAAACCGGGTGAGTTAGCCGTGGTCGTTACGGCATGACTGCTGGCAGTCGCTCACATCCGGGAGGCGAGGAGGTTCGAATCCCCCCGCCGGCAACGTTGAAGATGGTCTTCTATGGTTTCCCATCTTCCTTCCAGGCAAATGTCGGGGTTGGTCCCTAACTACAGGCCACAGCCGCTACCTTCCAACTCCTCGTCCTTCCATTCCAACTTTCCTCCCCAACGGTACGTGTAGCTCACCCATTGGGTGTACATCTCGAAGCAGCTACAAAAACTGGCTAGCCGAACATGTCCTCGGAAACTCCCGGCACTAAAAGCCATACGCTAAAAAATGGACCTAAACAAGAAGGTCTAGAGAAAATCTTGCATCTAGGTGGACAAACACCTTAGGCCAACTTACTGGAACCTGAACTCTAGGAATACTCTGATTTTAATATACGGGATGCTAGGCTACATTCTATACCATGAAAGAATTTATGTACTTCTAACCAATGAACCAAATAAACCTGTTGTTGAAAATGGGAGTAACCTAGTCACAAACTTGGCAATGAATACCTTACATCTAAACAAATGCAATACGCAGGGCTACCGTAGGCCTATATTGGATTAATTCAAAAGAAGGTCTTTCTCATAGGCATATGTACTGTAGCCTACAATAACATGCGCAATGACAGACGTGCACTGGTACAACGATTTTACTCTAATGTAAGAAAAACCAGTATGAATAAACATCTTGTTCTTACACATACCCCAGGATTATAACATAGCCTATATTTTTTTAAATAATATAGTAAGGTTATGTTAGAACTATGCTATAGTAATATTTTAAATAATTGTAGGCTTATGAATTCAGGGAATGTTCTGAAAATTAAATTATCAAACTGCATAAAGTGCACATAGTACGTCGTAGTGGATTACAAGCCTAATTTGTATCACAGCCTACGGTACTGTATTACACTACGTAAATTATACTATGTAAAAAGTAATTCTTTATAATTAATATGACAAGATTAATAATATAATGTAATTACTATTTTGTTGAAACAGATGGTTATTGATGAAAATGTCGAGTATTGGAATAAAATAACCAGTTGCTATAATATTCTAAGAACATTAATATATGTCAAGATAAATAATTAGAGGGTTATTAAATCCAAATAAATTTGTAACTAAATCTTTTGTGAAGAGAACTCAGGAAATTCATTGTTAAGAAACATGTATTGAAATATTGAAAGAAATGACAGGGTGACATTTTGAAGGGTCAACCTACAGTCAGAAATAAGTCAGGATGGACTTAATTAAATGATATTCATTATTTTGGATTCATTAAGGGAGGAAATGTTTGTATTTGTATAAAATATGAATTCGTGCAGACTATACTCATAAAGTTACGTTAATACTACAACGAAATTTAATGTTTGTATTAAAAGGGAAATAAAAGAAGACACAAGGTGTCTACAAATGTTGTACAGAATCGTTTAAAGTTTGTGAATCGAAGGTGAAGGTTTATTGAAAGCACGAGGAAGTAATGTATAAAAGAAGTTGGAGTTTTGTCGTATTGTGACTTGAAAAATATTCACAGTTGTGTGAATATAAAATACGGTTACTGATTTTCCTTGCATTAGTGTAGAATGCATTGTAATGGATTTAGTATTTGAGATTCCGTGCGAAAGTTGGCGTAAATTAAGTTACGCATTGTTGATAAAGGAAGCATGTTGGAGATGTTTCCTAGATTTGTTCACAGGGAGTGTGAGGTTGTTAAATGCTATGAGGCAAGATTCTGTACAGGGTGTTTAACAAGTTAATTAATTATTTGTGGAAATTTGAGAACATAGGTGTGGAGTGAAATAATATGCCACGCACCGGATTAAATGAATATGTAACTGAGGGTCTTGCAACGAAATTCACCACTATCGGGAGTTATTCAAAGATTGGCGTGAAAACTTTTCAACAGTGCTTAACTTTATCTTTCGTCGCAATTGTTCAGTTTGATATGACAAGTATGTTAATACTTACCATTATAACAGGTACGTGTGATGTTAATATGAGTGATATACATTCAAAGAAATAGCGAAGAGAATAAAATCTTTTAAGATTTAGTTGTTATAAGAAGAAAGGTTTGTGCTGATCACAACTTTGTATAAATTTGTATATAATAAACATTTAAATATTTTCATTATTAAATTTAGATTCGGAACTACTGTTCACGTTAATAAAACGCATTGTATAGATTAGGGAAATGTCTGAAACCACCGTCGTATCATATTTCACGAATTTTAGCGATAGTTCAGAGGAACTACACATTATTAAATATTATTAAAAGTTTAAATTTATGTTTGACATGCAAGATTTATGCATCATTCTACATGGAGAGAATGAAGGCTCAGTTGGAATGCCGAATTCTTCCAATATTACTTCCTGACAACATGAAGTTTGTCAAAAGTGTTTTTTTTAATTTACTTGAGGTTTCAAATAGGACACAATTTTTATTTATGTGTGTGAGGGACATAGTTGTATTGTCCAAAGTAAATAAACTTAACAAGAACTTTATAGTACGCTTGTCCACTATTTTATCTTAACTGACCGCTTACTCATTTGATAATCGACGTAAAATAGTACTACTAGTTAGATACATGTGCCCACTATAGTTTTAACCTTATAACCCTTCGAGATCGGAGTTTCTCGATTTGCTATTAACGTAAATAATAGTAAAAGTATGTAACTAGCCTGGTAGTACTATTTTATACTCTGTATGAACCACGAATATCCCAATTCTACACCTAGCAGGCAACGGTAAGTTATTTTGAGTTGATATCTATGTTCCTGCAATCTTTTAGATCTCAGCGGATATAGGTGCTGATTGGAGAATTCGGGCGCATATAGGTGGAAAATTTTATGGCGAGCCCGAAACTGGGGGCCTCGATGGGCACGGTAAGACGCATATTTGTATGGCGCAGCCTACTTGTACGGCCGAGTTGGACATAATTCAGTTGCAATAAGAGGATGCCGATCCCAAATTTGGTGATTGTTGAGATGAACGAGACATAAACAAATTTGTGGAGTACGTGATAGTTGTGTGGCATATTGATAGAACCAGCTAATGACAGTTTGTCAAGTAATGTAAAGGTAAAGTGTAAATTAACGTTGTTTAAATAAGTTAGGTAGGACTATTTAATGAGGTAATGCCAGTACGGTAAAATGCGGTAAGAATAGGACATAAACTTAAAGTCATTTTAATAGACTTAAATATTATTAAGATTATGGATGCATTCCATGCTTGTATAAAATAAGTATGTTGGTCAATTCTGGATATCCAGTTGTAGTTGATGTAGATGATACTTCCCCTATCTCAAGAAAGAAGAAAATTATGTCGTCAAGTGACATGTCCTTTATCAAGGCCATGCTTGAGCAAATGAAGGAAGGTCAAAGTGTGTTGACCAAGGACATGGAATCGTTACACAATTTAACACATAGTAACAACAAACAAATAAAGACAGAAATCCAGAAATCAGTAGCTACAGTTAAGTCAGAAGTTAAGGCAGAATTATCAGTAGCTCAGGCCCTTACTAAATATAGTATCACCCTTGTCCAAGAAGAGTGTAAGAGAGCTCAGGATGAAGCAAGGAGATCGCAGGGGGAGGCTAGGGAGGAAGATAGTTTAGCTCTGGAGAAGGCTCGCGAAGAAGATAGAAAGGAACGAGAAGCAATTAGATTAGCACAGGAAAAGGCCTAAGAAGAAGCTAGATTAGCACGAGAGAAGGCTCGAAATGAGATCAAATTAGAAGGCACGAGAAGAAGATAAAAAGGCCCGAGAAGAAGACCTATTAGCGCGAGAAGAAGATGGGAAGGGGCAAGAACAAGCTAAAATAATGCAGGCAGAGATCAGATAACACAGGAAAGGGCCCGCGAAGACAGATTAAGTCAGGAAAAGGCTTGAGAGGAAGATAGGAAGATCCAAGCCGAAATTAGAACAGCCCAAGAAGTAGTCAGGAAAAATCAGAAAGAAGCCAAAGGATTTCTGGAGAAAGCAGGAAAATCCCAAGAAGAGTTGAAAGTAGCTTTTGATAAAGTGAAAGAAGACATCAACTTTACCAAAATCGAGATAGGTATTCTTAGGTTAGACATGATAGGAAAGGAGTTAGAAGCCAAGATAGATAGCAACAATAATATGATAGAGCTGGAGGAAAAACTGAGGCTAGCATAAACACGGTAAAGGTAGAAAACACACAACACCATGAACACATTTCAGGTTCCCAGGAGAAACTCAAGGAGCAACTTGATAATCTCAAAGGTACTGTAACTGATTTACAGTTCAAGTTGTCCGATCAGAAGAAACTGATCGAAGAGGGTATCAATGTCGACATAAATACTGCTATTGCTAATGCTGTCAAGGACTTGAAGGAGGAGGTCTTGACAGAAAATAAAAAGTCTGTGTCGGAGTTACATTCCAAAATTGTCAAGGATGTAAAAGCGATAGAATTAAGTGCTAATATTAATGTCAGTAGTGTAAGGGAAGACTTATCGAAGCGTATTGATGAGTTGCAGGAATCGAGCATTACCACACTTATGGAGATTGTTAATAAAGCAGTTTTTCCAAGCCCGAACGAGTTAGATAACATCAAACATACGGTTGAGGTCATTAACACTGAATGAGCAAAAGTCAGATCTAAGCAGGAGAAAGAGTTAATTGAGTTAGGTCAACAATTAAAAATACTCAATATCGGAGACCCTAAATTTTCGTCTACGCTTAGGACAGAAGTCCGGGAAGATATCAGAAAGGACCTAGCTAATTTTTTTTTAAGGAACGAGATGAAAAGTTAAAGTAAGAACTGAATAAACTCGAAGCTAGGACAGAAAGGATCGAAGAGGATAGAGAGAGCTTGGTCAGGCAACAATACTCTAGATCCAACGTAACTTTTAATAGAGAACCTTTCCAACGGGAAAATGAGGACTTCGGAGGACCTTACGAACAGTTCCCAAGTAGAACTAACCCGAGCATTATCGTGATTAAGGGGAATGACGAGAAGCCGAACAAGTTTAGTGGTGTAGGGAACACCAGAGGTTACCTCGTGAACGTCACATGAGGGTAGTAGAGAAGTACCTGGATTCTGAAGCATTGATTTGGCATCGTGCATTCAGATACACATATCAAAACTTTGAGGAGTTTGCTGAAACCTTACAGAAGCGATTCTGGAGTAAGGAATTACAGCAGGATATACGAGCGGAGATATACTCCAAGAAGTACGCATACTCAGTTCCAACGAAGTACGCGAGCTTCTTTACAAGTCAGTTAGCTCGCTTACAGTATCTTCAACCCTCATTTTCAGAGGGAGATTTGGTGCATGCAATATCGTGTCAGTTGCCGACTGAAGTCAGGAGACACCTTATTTTCGCGGACGTGAGAACCAACGAAGGAATGGCTGAGATTCTGAGGAGATTGGACCATACGAGCAATGTAGGCTATCCAATACCTCAGTAGGAAATCACAACCCAAGGTCACGTAATTAAGAAAATAGAGAAATCCATACAGTCCATGTTGAACAGACTCAAATGACTGAAAATAACAAAGACAGGGTAGGTCCGACAAGAACGAACTTCTATGGTCAGAATCGTTACCAGCCAGACTATAGTAGACCAAGAGAAGGAAGACCGTACCAGAATATGCGTTGGAATGAGGGACAGCGGAGAAATAGCTATCAACATCGCAATAACGATTATCGTCGAGACGGTTACTATAACCAGGATAACCGGACGAGTAACTTTGGGTACAGGAGATATAAGAACTGGAACGATAATAATTTCTCCAGACAACAACAGCAACAGCAATCGCAGAACCGAGGATGGCGGAATAATGAGAATCTAAATCGGTATTATGACGACCGTGAAAAGGAAAGTCAGCAATACTTGAAGAGCCTTAGAAATAAGGAATAAAGAGACGCCAAGAACAAGAATCAGGCACAGGGAGGTCAAGAACAAGATCCAAAACCCGGTACTTGCAGAGATAGGAGTAACGAAGACCCAGGTGGTGTACAAAAAAGAACGCCATTTTCCAAACGGAAGTAAAAGAAAGGGAAAACATCACCATACCTGGACACGAAATCACGATTAATGAACTTTGCCAAGCAACAAACGAACACCTATTGCATGAAAGAGAGGAGCCGAAGACAGGAAGAGTAGCGAGGCTAACCATTATTGAGATAGTGTCAGAAAGAGAATGTCTGAGAACGCTTCTGGACACAGGCACTACCGCATCGATATTGTCGGAAAGTTGTTTTAACAGATTCAAGGACGGGAGTTCCTTAATTGCAATGCCAGTCTCTACAATTAAAGTAGAGATGACAAAACCATGAAATGCAAACTTCTGGCATTAATGGAGTTCACGATCAATGAACATAAATACGAGCAGATATTTCTCGTTTTCAACCATATAAGTTTCGATGCAATTCTAGGCATTGACTTTATTACGAAGACGGGAGCTGTCATTGACCTGAGAAACGGGGTTATAAAGTTCAATGAAAGTCAAAGTCATGTAGAGAATTCGACGAGCAGGAGAATGAGTTCGTTCTGGATGATGAGACTACAGAAAAAAAAACAAGATGTTCAGTAAAGAACATATAGCCTACTTTCTCCTAAACGTATGAGTATAGTTATAACTCGTTGTTATTATCAAAGAGTATAATAGAACTATTCTTTGTTGAAGACCTTAGAAACGATTTACCTCTACCAAACGCCACAACCTAGATAAAAACTGCTACCATCATTGAAGAAAGAAAGATAAGAAGTATATCAAGAATGTTATGGATCTGGAGACATAATCGACCGGACTGGCTGCGTGGCTCAGCGGTAACGTTCTCGCTTGTTGGGCCCTAGGTTGCAGGTTCGTATCCTGGCGCAGTCAGCTGGCATTTGAGGGTGCACAAATGCGAGGGAGCCGTGTCAGTACATTTACTGGCACGTTAAAGATCCCCTTCGGGCCAAAATTCCGGCACCCCGGTGTCTCTAAAAGCAGCAGTAGTTAAAAGGGATGTAACACCAATAACATTATTATTAGTATTATTATTATTATTACGACCTGCCGTGGGCAACATCCAACTTTGAGTTGAGGCATGTCTTTACACGTCTGGTTGTGCATGGCTTTCACAACCCTAATTGAATTAACAAATCTTTCCATGACCCTACAGAGACGTGTGTATACAAACTATGTGGATATTTTCGATAATATAATCCTAACAGAGCGAGTGCATTCTAGCGGCCAGAAGAAGAAACTTTTCAATAAAATCTGGAAGTTACCTTTTTGGCAGCTAGATGTCTCGAGTAAATCTGCTGGCGAATTATGTTTTAATTAAATATATATTTTACACCATAATGTGCACAATATAACGCTTAATTTTAAAACATCTGAGTCATTACAAAACAATAAACATATAACATTTCAAGCAAAAAACCTAGCTCTGATCGGGTTTGAACCATAGGCATTTGAGCGATAGGCTAACGCTCTACCACTGAGCTAATTGTGTCAACGATTATCGTTCTATTTAAAATGACTTACATAGAACTTGTTAGCAAATAATGATTTATACTAAACGATTTCATCACTGGAGTATATTATTTATATATAAATCATTTCATACAAAGTTTATTTATATTTTATCAGTACGCTATATTGCATGCAATACTCAAATTAGTGAAATATAAGTCAGGCACAAGATATCCGCTGCCATCTTGTCTTATTACTGAATCAGTTCAGCTTTTTAAAATCACGTCTGCACTATAGTATTACAAAATAAACTTTTAATTTCGAACGTGCCTCTTCCTTTAGAACAGTTAAAACGATTCTCGGCTCGATAATCGGAACTGGTGGGTCCCATGATATGGATTATAAAGTTTGCATAATTTGCACGGCCGCCATCCTGAAATGGTATGGCGGACGACCTTGTAGTTTGTTTCACAAGACGCATCCTATACGAAGGTATGTTGTTACCAAATTTGGTAGAGATCGGATGATTTGGTTAGTCGTTATTTGATTTTACGTTTTGAACGTTTGAGTGGCCGCCATTCAGTTTTAGTAAAGATGGCGGCAATATAAAACATGACACTGAGGTGTCCTTTGCTAGTGCTACCTTTGTACCAAATTTCGTTCAATTCGCATTCACCGTGTTCGAATTGATAGGGGGGACAGACATTCAGAGTACACACACTCACACACACACAGACACACACACACACACACACACACACACAGACTCACACACACACATACATACACACACACACACAGACTCACACACACACATACACACACACAGACAGACACACTTTTTTCGCCCTGTGTTGATCTCATAAGTCTACTTTCATTTTTTGCAAAAATCGAAAGTAGGCTAACTAGTAAAAATTGTCACGGAAATCGAAGCAGGAAACCCGCCTCAATATGGGAAGAAAATCGAAAACTTTGAACATTATAGAGAGAAGTTAGAAAACTTAATACTTCATTTTACTGATGTTTTCGACGATAAGCCTGGCATGATTAAAGGATACAAGTATCAGATAAGGCTTACTGATAATACCCCATTTCAAAAGAGATTATAACCGATTCCAGAGAAGTATCAGGTGGAAGTCACCGAGCTGATTAAGGGTATGGAAAAAGATGGCATTATAAGGAAGCAAGCCACATCGTATTTAAACCCCATTATGGTAGTTAAGAAGGCAGATGGAAGCCCAAGGTTATGCTTAGATGCAAGAAGCATTAACCTATTACTTTTAAAAGAATTCGACAGGCCACCTAAGATAAGGGAACTACTGCGTAAATTCAAAGATAAAACCTGATTTTCCGTCATAGATTTAACCGCAGCGTTGTATCAAATAGAACTTACTGAAGACAGTAAATGCTACACGAGGTTCATGTTTAATCAGACCTGTTATGTATATCAAAGGGTACCATTTGGGCTGATTAATTCAAGTCCAGCACTAATAAGAGCCTTAGACAATCAGCTGAGTGAAGAGGTAAAGGAATATGTCATCTGTTATGTTGACGATATAATATCTTCAGAGACGCCAGAGCAACATCTTCTGCATCTGAAGAAATTATTTGAGAATCATAGTGAATTCAACATAAAGGTTAAGTTCAATAAGTGTCACTTCTTCCAAGAGAAGATCAATTTTCTAGGACACACAATCGAGGACAAAATCAAAGCGATACAGAAATTCCCCAAACCTAAGAAGATTAGGGATATCAGTGCTTTCGCGGGACTGTGCCAATTTTTTAGCAGTCATTGCCCTCGATATTCGGGGATCATGGCACCACTCCTTGAAATATTGAAAAAAAGAATCGTTGAAAGTGGGACACAGCAGCAGAAAACGCCTTCATTCACGCAAAGGAGATGTTGAAAAACGATATTAAGCTGGAATATCCTGAGTTTGAACGATCATTCATCGTAGAAACCGACGCATCAAGAATTGGTATTAGCGAGTCTTGTGTCAGAAAGATCAAGACGGCAATAACCATTACATCTCATTCAACAGCAGAAAGCTACGCGCTCATGAATTGAACTACTTCACGAAGGAGCTAGAAGCTTTGACCGTCATTAATGCTCTTCAGAAATGGAAAAAGGTATTGCTAGGACAAAAGATTCCGATCCGAACTGATTATAAAGCATTAAGAGTTCATGCTGAAATCAGATTTGTCAAGTGACCGCATGAGCAGATGGACCATGTTTTGCAGCAGTTTCTAATCATATTTTTCAATTCGTTTGTAAATTATATGTGTCGGTACGGTAGTAAGTAAATAGTTGTTTCCCAATTCATTATTCTCATTATCATTACGGTAAAATGACCTGAATGCTACGTCCATTAGTGAACTAGTTATAAACCCACCACCACCACAACCACCAACACAAAAAGTTATATTTTTAAAATATTTTTTCTGTTAGTTTAAGTATTATGTGCCAGTTCTGTAGTAGTATACATTATCATCCATAAAACAAATAAATCCACCGGGCGAAGCCTGGAACTACTGCTAGTATATGACAAAAAGTTGTCTAGCTCTTCACGAAACAATTGTTATGTTGTCTGTTTCCAATCAGTGAACAAAAACAGTGCCATTCAGGTCAATCGTGTTGCATGCGACCAAAAATGTATAACCTTGCTTTTGTTCAAATATCTATGATCATCTGTATTATTCCCGATAGAGGGAATGTGCTTATATTAGGAGAGGAAAAGATTTAATCATCATAGTTCATACTTCCCAACGGTTAGTTATAAACTGAAGTTTAGGTAGAGGTTTACTTTTCATCATGAAATTCTTCATTGAAGGCACAGGTATCTGCTGGCTTTTGTTGTGCATCATGGTGCATGATGTGATAGGAGCCTTCATGCTGGCGGTAAGTAAACTTTCGCAGAGCTCCATATTCAAATGGAAACATTTCTACAATCATTTAGGAGAGAATAAAACGCAACACTTGAAAAACCATGTTAGTTAAGCAAGTTTCCAATTACTGTAAATAGTCAAAATTAAAATGTATATTACCCACAAAAAATGTATAGATTCTCTTTGCCTTTGCACATTATAAAACGAGGTGAATCATCCACTCCCCAGCCTATCGTGATTGTTTCCTTCAATATTAAATTACTAAATTGATTACATTTATTAACTGACAAGGTTCCCTCGCAGTTGGGCACCCTCAAATGTCAATTGGCTGAGCCAGAATTCGATCCATATGAATTGAGAAATCGAAATTCTATGTTCATCAATAAGTCAATGGGATTGCACCAACTGCGATGGATGAATCCCCAATCCTAAGAGTAATTTACATGAGGTCAACAAAATACACATTGATGACAAGTTTCGATCATAAAGCGAATCATCAGATCCCCCACACCCAGGGTACCAAATCAATGTTCATAAGTATGGGTTATGATATTTACAGTATAAGCACTTATTTAGGTGCAGTGATGATTGAATTAGCACAGGCCACGCCAACGCGAGAACTTGGTGCTTGCTCGCCCCAGTGCCGCGTCGAGTGGCACCGGTGCTTTTCCCCTCCCCCCTCTCTTTCCACCCCGTGTAGTGGCAGTAGCCCAGTTAGACTTGGATGATGACCTCGCCTTCATGAAAGACATCGCGGGGTATTTAAATGATTTAAATATATCGTTGAAATCAAAAAATGCATTAATCAGTACTATGTGTGACCATATTGCAGATTGTACTTTTAAAAGGACAGCTTCAAGAAGGAAATGGCAAAATGTTCCCTCTCGGAAATCCTTGAATTTAATTACTTAAGAACACATCAGTGAGTACACAAAAGCGTTACAGTCATTGCATAAAGGACTCGAAGATAGGTTTGAAGAAATAAAACAAGTAAAACCGGCACTCAAAACTTTTTGAAGCCTTTTTTTTGGTGCTCCCAGAGGATGGCCCATAAAGTCTCCAAGTTGAGCGCATAAAACTACAGTGCTATCCAATTTTTAGAGAGTGCTATAACCATTACAATGATGATTTGATTTAATTTTATAAAGGCGTTGAGGAAGAAGAATTCCCGAAGATTCATGCCCTTGCCCTGAAATTTGTTGCTATGTTCGGAACAACGTCCGTTTGTGAACATTGTTTTCAATTATAAATATTAACCAAACAAAAACAAGGTCAAGTTTGTCTGATGATTCCTTGGAAGCTATACTTCAGATTGCAACTACCAAAACGATTGTCCAAAATATCGGAAAATTAGTGGCCTCAAAGCGATGCCAAAGATAAACAAAAGTGTTGAAAATTAGTGCAAAATCAGGAGGGCAATAAAACTATTATTTCTGTATGTACAGAAGATTGGCATTATTATTATTATTATTATTCATATTATTATTATTCGTTTTCATACCAGTACGCTGCCTGACGTGCGCTTATTTGCCCAACCCCATTCTCCAAACAACACCACGATTCTCCCCTCGCTAATCGCTGCCACTACACGTTCCTCACCTACAGCAGAGCACCGGTGCCCTTGCCGGTGCCGACCAGTGCTCGCGATGCACCTGAGTAGGCGTGGCCTGAAGTAGCACAACTAGTCAAGATATGTGATTTGCTTTGTTGAGATACTGGCGGTGGTGATTGACCTTCAAGTATGTTACCTTGGTGAGCAACCCACAATAATCAGGAAAGACAACTACAGATTACAAAATAGATCATTCAGTAAACCCAATAAGATGACTCTACTCAGTAGATCTTATAAGTACTGGTGAACCTGAAATTGAAGGAAGTGAAGATATTGATAACCGTCTAAGTATATCTGATGGTCGCCATGTTGGATTTTTATGTAACGAGTAATATACCGTCCGATGACGAATGTTGCATAGGTTCATTTTTTAAACATTGAATTCGATCGCGTGATTAGTACACAAGAAATAAAAACTTATTTTAAAAATATTGCACAGCCACCATCTTGAGGATATGTAAAAAAAATCTAAATTGGATGTCAGTGCATTACAATGTGTATAAACATTTGCAGTACCAATCTTCACTGCGCTCGGATGGTTAAATGGCGTAAAAAATCTATTTAAATGTTTCATCGTTGCTTGGGCGCCATGTTCGTTTTGTACTTAACACGTTTCTATAAGACACATAGGTAAACATCTAGTAGTACCCTTTATCCCGTAAAAGTTTTCAGGGTGATTTCAGTAGTAGTTATGGAGATATAGAATGCTGGTGAAATATTTCGCACAGCGGCTATGTTGGATTGATGACACTTAACAAAATTTGAGGGCCACGGGCAGGGTCAGACTAAATAGTATTATGGCCTTACTGCTCCAGCCGTTTATAAGGGGAAAAGGGGGGGGGGGGGGGAGGCACACACACAATCGGACAAAAGGTGGTCTCATAAGCCTATTTTTCCATAAATGAAAATAGACCAAGAACTAACCTCAGGAGAGAATCTACTAATGAAGGGCAAAATATGGGAAGAATCTTCAAAGCAAAAATCACAAAGGAATTCTTCACAACAGTAGAAAGCAGACTAACAACCAAAATTAACCTCACGCCAAACTTGACAACATTAACAGCAGGACATGGATATGTCAACTCGTATCTACACCACAGACTTAAAACATTTTACGCAGCCCCGAGTGTTTTTTTAATGGAGGACCTCAAACAGTGAACCGTATAAAATTTGAGTGTGGTGCAGTGAATAGCGCAAGATAAATTTTAATAAACACTGTTTTCATAGAAGCCGATCCATAAGTCTGTTCTAATCAGAAAATATGCAAAACCATTTTCAAAATTCCTGTACTCTTTGGACTTAACAGCACTGAAAGAGAATCAAGCTCATCACCCACCAACAAATCATTTATAGGAAATACTGTATTTTATAATTACACAATTGTATGAAATTGTATAAGAGCGTTCAGTACTACGACGGTAATGGAGCATACAGAGAGTACGGTATGTCAATAAAAATAATAATTTAAAAACCTGACCATTTAATAACAATCACATAATCACTTTGTCTCAATGCACAGTATGTAGACAAACAATTAATTTTGCTGATTCATTTCAAGCAATCCACACGTGACAGTGTTACCAACATAATTTACGCCTGCTGATAGGTTCAATATTTAACTGCATCTAACCTTCGTGACATTTAATGGATGACTTACAAATTTTATATATTTTGTGTATTCCGCGAGGGATACATTTGTGTGCATTTTCAGGGACAGCACACCTACCAACTGCTGTACCTTATAACTCTGTCTTAGCATTTGTTCCGTAGGCTCTCAGTATCTCAGAATCCATGAAAGGAAACTATTTCAAACAAATTGTAGTGCTCTATTAGGCTATAATATTTCAGGTATATTTAGAGATACGTTACAATTACTGGTGGAAGCTAAATACTATTGTATTATAAAAATGATATGGTATTTTACTAGTAATGAAATAAGAAAGTGGGGGCCAACCCCATCTATGGGTCGAAAATTGTAACCTATGAAGATACGGTCTATCAGTTGGTTTTGTAACCATTGTCCACAAAATGAAATATGTATGTATACTAACTCTACCTAGTGAGCGAACATTGTACTGGAATTATAATGTTTGTGACCGCAGCGAAACTGTTTGCGTAGAACTACTCAGTGGTATTGTATTGATGTATTGATCGTTTGGATCCAACACATACCGAATATATCGCGATATGTAACTATTGTTTACGGATGATTGGCCCTTATTGGAGGTCAATTATTACCGTTTGGAATCTCGTCAAGGAAAGATGGATTTATTTCAAGAACACTGATATCGGGAAATTAGACTAGCCTACGGGCTATTCTAAAACCTATCCAAGATTTCGACACATTTTGATAAAGGAGATCATTGGAAATGACCTCCGTGTGAACTTAATACTATGATATATTAAACTTATATATAAATGACTAGTGATCAGTAGTGGACTTCAGAAAGATATTTAATCCTTGTGCCTTGTAAAAGGACACTGAAATTATTATTTAAATAACCTGTATTGATCGAGGTCTGACAGTTAGGTAATTTATGTTGTATTGATCTTTACTTTGAACTATTTATTAGTTTACTATTGCATTACAGTTGAGTTCTTGAACATTATATGTGACGTTGGTAAGTTTGGTTAGGATGGCAAACTACGTAATACAGATTTATGTAAGTAAATTTTCAGTGTTTCGATATGTTTATATTTTATGCTTTTTGGAGGGGATTCTTTAATTTATTTTTAAAGTCAATTCAACAGAACAGTTTTGTATGACGACCGTCAACTTTTCTCTGAACTAGAACTATTTGATGTACAACGATGTCGAAATGTAAATATTATACTACCGGTATGTCAGAAAACTGTAACATAATGGGGGGGCATTATAACACTATTTTTCATTATGAACTGTTTCTCCCACCAATTAGAGCTCAAGAAACTGTTATGTGGCCAATTAGGTAAGGATATCATCGCATCTGCGCTGAATTCCATGGCCACGTATTTGAAAGTTCACTGCGTGGCTAGTGTCATAGTGGGGTATTTGAGGAGGCCATGGTCAAATACAAGGTATTATCTGCGCTCTGTTCGGTACATAAAACTGGCGAAATCTCGACAGATATTTATTAATATTTATGTTCGAACATAAAATAATTACAATTATCGTCGAACATAAACAGCCGTATGCAACTCGCCTATATTGGTAATTAAGACACTCGCTTCGCTCGTTTTATAAACATATTCGTGTCTTAATTATTGCCATTATAGGATCGTTGTATAATGTACTATTATTATCATTCATTTAATAAATAAAATATTTAAACAACTTTATTCTTTCCTCTTGATCCTAGTTCATGCAGTATATCTTCCTTATGAAGATCTGTATAATTACATCGCTATAGATGTCTATCTTATCCTTTATACTTCTGTTGCCATGTATACCGTGTACGGTATTGTTAGCACAATTTTGTCTTATTTAAGCAATTACCGTTTTTTTATATTTGACGAGAAGACATTTTGGATTTCATGAAAGATAGACGTGTTACGAATGAGCTCGTGATAATTTACAGGTATATATTTTATACTGTTGTAAACAGAAGAAGAAAAAATAAAACCAACTTTATGTATTGCTACAAATGTATGGTGTTATATTTTACGCAAGTTCGGTGTTCCGGATTTGTCTATTTGACATTAGTGTTCGACAAGTTGAGAGTTAACATTTGTGCATGCTCTATCTGAATGAACTTTACTTAAATGAGTATTGATCATAGCATTGGAATTATCTTCTGATCCATTTTATAACTACTTTCCGGACTAATGGTGTTCTTATAGATAGCTATTGACCACGATTGTGTGTGTGTGTGGGGGGGGGGCGAGTGTCTTACCAACGTAATTTCGTAATTAATCTAGATAGGTCTATGTTGATTATTCTTGAACTAGATAAGTCTGGCCTGTTATTAGAGATTTCCAATATCCTCTAAATACAAGACGTTAGTAGTTGCCAATTCTAATGTATTTACAATTTTCGTTACTTCGTAACACTACTGTTTAAAGTAGCGAAGTTACAGTTCCTGAATTCGTTACCCTCTGTTAGCGTAAGAGTAGCTGTTACTATTGTTCGTCCAGAGTTACGAGCGGACTATGGGCTCATGTAGGCTTTTACATTTAGCGGACTCCGCCAGAATTGAAGACTTCGAAGACTTAAAAAAATGTATTTTCCTTGTCTTGTACAGGGTGGGTGGAGTCAGATCTGTTATCCGAGAACATACGATTCCCCTGGTCAGGAGGCGCCGAATAACATCACAAACGTATAGTAGAAGGGGCGTGGTTTAGGAGAGAACGGGAGCAAAACGACGTCACTCTTGGCAACACTGCTTGCTACTGTGTACACGATCGGATGGAGGAAGTGCCATTCGACTGACAGAACAGCCGGTATCCACCGGTGTAGGTGTCGCAGACAACTGATAAGTGAAGGTCAGTTCACCGGAGGGGAAGTAACTTGCCCAGCCAGTTCCCACGGACTAAGAACAACCGAGTTCCGAATATGCTTATCTTCCCCTCTAAGATATCATGTACACGAGTAGGGGGAGGTTGTATGTTCTAGGCCGCCTATTTTCATATAAACTTTGCCGATATCTTCCGAACGCATGATCTGATTTTAACGAATGAAGTGTTGTTGGCGTTGGGATGACGTCCTCTTTGGTGAGAATGTGTGTTGGTATATATATATTTATTGTTGTTTTTGAAATTTGCGCTATTTTGGAAACGGTGAATTTTAGAAAAAAGTTTGTTTGACGTTAATGAAAGGTCGCTATTTCCTCTAGGCAGACAGCAAGAATCAAGTGTGTAGGACAAAAAATGATAGCCTAATTTCCCGCGAACATTGGCGATAATTTGCGAACGCATGGTCGGATTTTAACAAATGAGGTGTTTTTGGCATTGGGATAATGTCCTCTTTGCTATGAATGTGTGTTGGTATTTTTTTAAGTTTTTTGAAAATGTTTGTTTTTGAATTTGTTATTATTTTGGAAACGGCGAATTTGAGAAAAAAGTTTGTTTGACGTCAAAGAAAGGTCCCTATGCCCTCTAGGCAGAAACAAAGTTTCAAGCCTGTAGGGCAAGAGAAAATGAATTTTGAAAAAAAAGGTCATAATTTTGGAAACGGTGAATTTGACCAAAAAAATTTTGTTTGACATGAATGGTTGGTATTTATCTCCCCTAACCGCACCATAAATTTCAAGTCTCTAGATGAAAAACCTTTGGACGTTTTTGGGTTTAACCAATGTTTTTTGTTATTTTGTTACTTGGAGATATCTTGAAAACGGGATGAGATATTGGTATGATGGAGATCATGTTGTCTTTTCAGCTATGATGGATTGGATAAAGCAAGCGCTGAGTTTGAAATGACGGGAGTGGAACAAGCAGGTTATTGGACATGCTAAAAATAAAAGGGGATTAGTGAAAGGGAAAGTTATACACCTTTTTTTGGAAAAGGAGTTTAGTCTAAATAAATAAATAAATAAATAGGGTTTTATTATAAAAATGATGTTTATAGACCATGAATTAAACGTGGATGGAAACCCTAACCACTTTAGAAAATATTTTTCACCTTTGACTTTAATTACTCGTTCAATGAGATAATCGTTGGGATATAATGGTTTTCGCACTTCTTTATAATAGAATTGACCTTTAATGGGTTGACCCCTTTGATCTTGTAAAAGATAAGTCACTGGTTGACCTAGCTTGACTTGACGAATTCTGAAATTTTTTGTCGACCACTGTGAAGTGTTCGACTTTGAAAACACACTTCTATTATTACTGAAGCCAACAAAATCTCCAATTTTATGGCGATGTCACCTACGGTCAGCCCTTTTTATAGGGTTATAGAGTCTATTGAGTCTGGGTAGGTTTTTAGTGACGAGACGTGGTTTCTTGCCAATGGGGGAATGAATCGTGTTGTTGTATCGTGACTCAAGTTGAGGTAACCAGTCTATCCATCGATAGGAACCATGTATTGTAAACTATTTCCACGTATAACATTTTAATGTTCGGTTAAACCGTTCAACTACGCTAGCTTTAAGATTGCTATACGTGGTGTAATGGTGAATATCCTAAGATTTGAGAAAACTGGAGAAATCCGTGTTGAAAAATTATTTCCCCTGGTCGGTTTGTAAGAAGTGGGGTTGGCGTTTTGATTGTTGAATAATATGTTGAAAGATCTTTGTGTCTAAGACACCAGTTTTATTTTTTACTGGTTCATCAGAAGCCATTTTAGAATAGACATCAATGACCGTCAACATACAGCGTACGCCGTCGTTAACGTTAGAAGAAGGTATCATTTCAACCAGGGCTGCCTGCCATAAAACATCGATTCCTTTGGAAATGACACGATGGCGTTCATAAATGCGTCGGGCTGGTTTATGCAATTCATGAGTGATGCCTACTTTAATGGGTGATGGCTTATAAGGTATTTTTGGCATCCCGGGGTTGTTCTTCAATATGGGCGATTTCTGCCTCATGTCTTGTGTGCCCAGCTTGTTTTTACGCATGAAGCAAGAATAAGCGCTCTACTAACTGCTTGGGATTATTCCAATAGGTTATATCCACGTAGAGTTTTAATTTCTTAAACCTTACGCCAGAAGCAGAGTGGAGTTTTCGCTTACCAAACATGTTTGCAATGATGGTTTTATATTTTTGGGAAATATTGGCATTGACCTGCTGAGAGGATTTATAGTTTCTATTGTGAGCGTTGGTGTGTGATAAAATGGATTTATATTTAGCAAGTTCCTCGGGCGTAAAATCTTGTAGAGACTGGGTGAGAGAGAATAGCAGCTTTAACAGTCCTGATTTTAATTTATAGTTGAATTTTTCAATGACAGCTTTATTACGAGCAAATTTTATCGATGGGTCACCAATTTCAAGACTATCATTCTCATAGCGAACACAATAAGTGGTATCGGTTCCAGTAATGCCCCATAATGATTGATTAAAATGTTTTTCGGTTGAGCTTTATTTTGAGGGGTGGACAAGACTTGTGAAAACGGAGACGATATGGAGGGAGACGGTGTTCCTGCTGTGACGGATGATTTATGTTTTGTTTTTAGAAACTGTTGAAGGGGTGAGGATTTGTTTTCTTTCAGTATTAAATACGGTTTCGCTCTCACTTTCACTTCGCCCATGTTGTTCTTCTTGTTCTTCTTCATGTTATTGTTCACTAACATTGGAGGAGGACTTTACCTGCCGTGTGGAATCTGTTTGAGTAAATTTTGAACTTGTTAAGGGTTTGGTTTGAGAGGTAGCAGTAGCAGCAGCAGCAGCATTTGGTTTGAACCTCATGGGATCAACCGATGAAGGAGCATGTTTTATCTTGGGCCAAGGATTCACGTTTTCTAAACGTTGTAATTGACGAAATTTATGTCGAATTGTATTTCGTGCCTCAATAATACGCTACATTATTTGAACAAGTTTCTTGTACCCTATGGCGTTCGCCATGGTGAAGGTAAAGACACACTAACAGGAAATTTCAAACCCTGGGTCTTTTTAAACAGAAATAAAATGATCAAAATCCAAGCGGTAACGCCCCTCACATCGTTCACTCTGTTTATAAATGATCAAACAGGCATGGGGATGATGGTTCCAACATGAGGCAAACAATTGCGTGAAAGCAGTGAGGGATATATCACATGATCTTGAAAAGTATGATAGAGATTTCTAGAGTCTTGGCGGAAAAGAACGATGAGATTGGCATTGTCAGGAATCAACTGTCTGGGGATTTTAGAGTAGGTCTGAGCCAGATAAAAACAACTTGTCTATGGCGTCCCATACTAAAATACTCTTGAATAATGGCCTGTCGTTGAGAAGCAATATCATCAAAAATTATAAAGGAATCTGGTTGCATGCGATCTGGTTGAATAACATATTGAGGTACGTTGAATGTAAAAAAGCCCATGGCTTTTTTTATTTAACGAAGACTTAATTTGTTCCCGACACACATACAGAGACTGGTACAAGGATTAGGTAAAATATAAATATTTTGATATCGTAGGCCATGAGGCGTGGTAATAATGTAGAGCAAAACATTGGTCTTTCCGCGCCCCGAAGGCCCCACCATGATACATCGAACGGTAGATGGAAATAGGGTGCCATGTTGTTTAGGTTCACACACGGTCAATGATAGCTCTGAAACCAAATCAGAGACGAGCAAAGCATGGGATTGTTTCATTAATTCCATAGTGACGATGACTGAGTTTTTTCATGTGTGTAAGGTTTATATAAGTAGGGAGATGGTAGGGGTTCTGCTTCACCCATTTTATTAGTACCCGACTGTACATGCTAAATCATTAATATCTGGCCAACCCAAGGTCCCATTTTGACAAATGAGGTGTCGTTGGACTCGGGCTGACGCCCTCTTTCCAATGGACAACTCATTTCAACCCCTAAATAAAACCTACCCCTACTAGGGGGTGAAATTGTACTTTTTTTAGTGAAAGTCTCTTTTCAAATGCGACATGTATAAGGTGCGCTGCTAAAATGAACATAAACGTTGTTGCTCATATAGCGCACGCGTTTTGCAGGATGCCGCTATGGATTAACATTATTGTTTTTGTTTTGTACGCATGCGCACTTGGGATTTTTGTAAGAGGGCGCGCTCTTTGAAAAAAAAATGATTGATAAGAAGGGGTTTTGGTGGTGAGCAGAGAACCAGATAGTCGGCTACTTTCCTACGAAGTTTGCCGATATTTCTCGAACGCAAGGTCGGATTTGGACGTGTGACGTGACAAATCGCTTGTCTCGAAGCCCTATATATGTTATTAATAAGTTAAAGTTTTGAGAATGAGGGAAACAGGCTTTTTGGGGGTAAAACCATGACTTTAGACGTTTTCCGATATTTCACGAATGCATGATCGGATTTGGTCCTATGACGTGTCAAATGGCTTGCCTCAAAACCCTTATTATTTTGGTAATAGGTTAAAAGTTTTGAGAATGAGGGAAACAGACATTTTTGGGGTAAAACCGTGATTTTAAACTTTTTGCTATATTTCGCGAACCAATCATGCTAGAGACGTGTACGAGGGGTCCAAGGACTCGGGGTGACGTCCTCTTTGCTATGGACCACTCGTTATAATAAACAAAATGGAAACTCGATTTTGGGGTAAACAGGTGTTTTTTGTGATTTTTGCTGATAACTCACGTACCAATAAGCCTAGAGACAAGTGCGAGGTGTAATTTTTTTCATGGCGTTGCCCTCTTGCCGAGGATGTTCGTGTTGAGCAGGAATGAAAAACCATGTTGAAGTAAAACCATGATTTTAGACTTTTTGCTTTATCTCACAAACCCATAACGCTAGAGACGTGTACGAGGTGTCCTAGGGCTCGGGATCACGCCCTCTCTTAGAAACTATGCCTAACGCCATACATGTTGAAAAACATTTCTTTACCGATACCTGTTTATAATGTTCATGAAGCGTGGTGGTTGAGAGAGACGATACTGCTGGGTGTGTGTGTTTCAACGAACCTGTCGCTGACCACGGTGGCTGTGCTCAATAGAACAATCGCTATTTCGGCGGGTCGGTTTATGACAGAGCGAGGGTTCGTTTTTCTGATATTTTACCCCCGAAGAGAGCCTATAACGTGTAAACGGTGATGAGAACTTGGTTCTATGTTGGTCGAAGCGAGTAGAGAAAACAAACTTGCAGAGGAGCAGACGAGCAGGAGGTGAATGTCATTTGAGCTTATTGGAGTGCGCTGATCAGACTTGACAACAAGTGCAATGGAAAATGACAAAGACGCAGAGGACGCATGAAGGTGAAATAATCTGACAATCGTGGTACAGGGAAGAGCGAAATGCATGCATACGCATGTGAAACCACATGAGGGCTAATCAAGTTACACCCCGTTTGTTTCGTACGTGACAAAATGCAAGTTCATGTGAAATTTGATCCGGCACAGGTGTTCACTTTGGGCGTTAGCTGTCCACGTGACCGATAACAGGATGTTCAAAGCGTGGGAAAAAATGATTATACATGCAATGTATCATATATAAAGACATTTCGTTATCATTTCCACTCTCACTTAGGTGACTACCTTTGAACACATTGCGTTGCGTGAAACCCCTGGTCTTGTTTAACAGTTTTGGTGTTGGTGGAAAATACTTAACCTTGTTGTGGGGTAGGTACTTATTTATCTATTTATTCATTTATACATTTGTTGATTTATATATATATATATATATATACAAGCAATTATTTATTGATTAGGTAATTAATGATTTATTTATTTATTTGTTTGCAGATAACCGGTATACCTTACATGTCTGAGAGAGAAGAAACCATTGCAATTTTGAGCCCACTAGAAGGAAACAGCAACAAGCCACTGCAAGTAAAGGTGAGATGATTTTTTTAAACTAACTTGTTTCATTTTTTTGTTTTATGTTTTATTTTATGAAATGCATTTATTAACCTGAATTTAGGTATTTATAGCGGTTTATTTTATTTATTTTTAGAATCTTGGAAAGAAAAGCCTTACCGCCGTAGCAGTTGCTGAAAAAAACCGAAACGCACTAAAGCGAAACAACTGCCAAAGAGTGAACTGTTTAAAACTCAGGTAAGTCTAATTTAAAATTCTATTCCATTTTACCACTACTGAAAACTCGTAGACAAAAAAAAAATTACCTGTACATGACTGGGACAATGATTGCTTTCTTGATTAATGGCTATGTTGTTGTTGTTGTTGACTGGGAAAAGTACAAGGCCATGTTGGATTTTCTAAAAATAAAAAAAATAAATTTAATTTATAGACTCAACGAATATCTACAGGTTTGAACATGATAATGTGAACAAACTGACATGATATTCATTTTTGTTTATATATTGGTTAAAGGGGGGAAGTAAATGACTGTAGCTTTATAAAAAGAAAATAAGTACATGGGTTACTGTTAGTGCCAACATACAGTTTATTTTTAATGGTGTTTTGATATATTAATGCCAATTAACGTTAAAGTTTTATTTACAAGTATTGATTGATTGATTGATTGATTGATTTATTGAGTGAGTGATGTGTTATTTTGTTTGCCTTTAGGTGTCGTCATTGCCATTTACGTAGTGAACAGACAGTGAACAAGCATACATTATGCTTTAAAGTACTCTGTGCTCTTGTGCAACATTAATAACTTACAATAAGAAAAAGTTTTATTATAACACATGGCGTTAGTACCAAATACAACAAGCGAGCAAGTTGGTTTACCACGTGGGTTAAATTTAAAATCAGATCATGATCGATGGTTAACATTTGAATCCTGGCCTGTAGGCTTTTTGTCGACTCATAAACTTGCAAAAGCCGGTTTATTTTACTTGAACCGAGAAGATGTGGTGCGCTGTGTGTTTTGTCGTACTGAACTTTCACACTGGGAAGAAGGGGATGATCCCTTTAGAGACCATTTGCGATGGTATCCTCATTGTCCTTACATGCTTGGGAAGCAAGTGGGTAACCTACCCGTGCATTCATTTTACCGAACCACAAGGCCTTTGGCCGCTACTTACGTTGCTGAATCACAAATAAATAATAATAATGATGTATTACCAGCCAACGGTAGTGTCGATATTGAACCCGCTGAGCTAAGGTTCATGTGATATTTTTTATAACAGAACATTTATGATGGGATGTAGTACCTTTGAACACACCCAGGAAGCCACGTGGAGCTGAGAGCTCACGCTATACTCTTTGAAGTAGCGGTGAATCGCACTTTTGACTTTGGTGAAGTCTGCTAATTATTTATCTGAGGTCTTATTAATTAATTTTATCTTCCCACAAGACTCAGAATATTCCATTTCGTCATGCTGCATTATTAAAACATTTTGGAGAATGTTATTTTTTGCTTAAGATAAGGTAATACCCTTGCAGATACGCAAATAGGAATGTAAGTAGTCGCTCAACGACTTCTGCTTGACGACCTACTTCCTAGAGGAACTCAGTGCCTTGCACTACGTCTGGAGAATTCGCCCCGTGTAGGCGTGAAATTGTATCTGTCCTATAAGACGTAGAAAATATCCGCTGTTTAGCGTGGAAGTTATTATCAGGTGCCATCGTGCACGAACATACTGCAATTCACTGTTATTTATGCACAGTGAGCCACAAGAAGCATATTACGAAATAATTGGCAAGTATAGTGAATTATATAACATTACCGTAATACCAAATTTTTGTACCCACGTGTTTGTGGAGGGCCGAGTGCCTGGTGAAAAATATAGAGGTAAAGGTGTTACAACTACTTTGAATAAGTGTGATTATGAATGTATGACATGTTTGAATTGCCATAGTGAATTTTTCAATTCCAAAACGACGCACATTTCACGGATGCTACGTGATATAAAAGTGGCGTCATTAACACGTGAAGAACCACAGAACAGTGCTCGCCCACGTATCAATTCATATCTGCGAAATAAAGGCTGTGTTATCTATTGCAATTAATGCCTGTAACATTTACTACGAACATTGTATTTTTGAAGTGAAAGAATGAACTACTACACGATTTATTTCACCACCCACGTGATCAGACTATTCTACACCATGTTTGAGACCGACATCATGGGCTAATACCATTACGGTATGAGGGTGATGTTTCTATTGCAACCAGCATGATGGTGGAACTTCCAGAACAGCGAACGAGGAGGAAGGAACCCAGGATGCCGTTCCCAGGCATATCCAGTACATCCACGAGGTTGTCGACAGGGACAGATCGAACCCTGGTCTTTGGAGGAGTCCAGATGGGAACCCTGATGAGGATGATGCCGTTCCGCAGAGCCAGGGATGTATTTGTACAACCCTTGTCGTTGAACAGAGGGCTGAGTGAGAGCTCCTACATTTCGAGAGTTTTTGTACACCCTTTCCCGTTCTAGTTTCTGGTGGTATAGTAGGTTTAATGTAGTTTGTGAACCAACCGAACTCAGTGTCAGCCATTTTTATAGGTAAGAAATGTAACTGGTCTATTTACATGTCATTTATTTCATTTAGAGTGAGACACCCTTGGGTCAGACATTTTGGTCAGCCCTGGTGCAGCTTGATGAACGTCGTAGAACGTCAATGCCTATCTTTTGCTAAACGTGACCGTAGTCATTTGAGGATACTTTGTTTAACCCTATTTGGGGTAATTTTCAAGTCTTTGCTGACTTTAGTTATGACAATCAGATGTCATGGATATTTTTCTTCAACTGCATTCTTTGCAGCCAGTCTTTGTTACACCCCTGACTTCGTTAGAACAGTCGTATCAGTTAGGTAATCGACTGTAATTACCAGTTTTGTAACTGCATTATATTTCATTTGAAATGAGCTCTGAAGCCATTCTTGGTCAAGTGTGGACCTAATAAATGGAAGGGATGTTTCGTTGTCAAGCATCGAACCCAGTTCCCAACGTGTCATTAAGCAGATCCAGAGTGTGTAATCTGCGCCACAATTATTATTTTGTTAGTGTCATGTGAAGACACGTATTTATTTGATGTTGTACAAGCAACTACTGAATTATATCTTTGAGAGCAAAGAGCTCCAGTAATAGTAACATTACTATCATTTACATGTCTTTGGTTTGAAAGACGAATTATATTATTGTATTCAGATTTATAGCGTGTTTTTATACACGTATTCTTCGAGGTTCATAACCTATGATAAAGATTTTATTGGGAGGCCAGATGTACAGTTTTATTTTGTTTAAATCTCCGGCCTTGAATAGTTAGTGTGTTGTGTCAGATGAGCGCAGGAATGTTATAGCCTGCCAGCGACATAAATTGGTTTGTGACCCAGTGCCCTTGAGAGCACGCCTGTTATTGTGAGACAGAATTACTTTGACAAGAGACAGAATGCTTGTTGTATTCGCTTTTCCTTTCATTGCAACTTAGCTCATGGAACCCATTTTCCATTCTTGAATCTGATCACATGTTTTATAGATAGTTTTTGGTTAGTTAAACGCACTGTTGCGTGTACCGTCGTTTGACGTGTACAGTTATGTCAGGTTTTCTATAATACGTTGAAGGCTACCCTGTTATAGGAGGAATTTATTGTATAAAGGTATCTGTGTGTGCCTTGTCCGGGATTGTTCCCGTTGACCAGATGTTATTGGAGGGTGACTGTAGTGTGCAGGCCCATCCCAGAGTTATTGAACGCGAGCTGTGCGCCGCTGGTAACTTGTGTTATTGTGTGTCCGAGTTGTTATTGCTCGTTGATTATATTCCGACTTTAGAATCGAGGCTTTTGGTGGAGAATGATCTCAGTGGAGACACTCCGTGCCCAGGCTATTGCCAGTATTATTCGCCATAAACCAACGATAAACCTAAACCGACATCTTAATAATAAAACGCATAATTTTGGTAAAACAAAAGCTAACTAACGAATTCTTTCTATCTTACTTTGTTCTTTTGCATTTGGAACCTGCTGACATGACCGTGCAGATGAAGGTATTTCCTTTTGAGGAAATGACAAGGACAGCTGACACTTTTGTAGCGACCTGAAGCATGCTCGAACCTTGAGTTCGTAGCTTGTGGAATGCAGGCCATGCGATGTTAGACGTAGTCTTTACTACGCAGTCGTCACCGTAACTACACACATTAGATGACTATGGCTTACAAAGAGTAAACCAAGTTGCAGGCAGGCATTTTAATAAAACTGTTGTCGTTTTCATTACTTATTTATGATGTAAAAGTGTATAAATCCTACATGTTACCTTATTGTGTGCTGTTAGCACCTAGTTACTAAGAATAATTAAATGTTTTTTTGTATGGCTGTTCACTTAGATTTGAATGTAATTGTTTTCCATTACGGACGTCATCGCCGTAAATTTTGTGATTAATTGATAGGACTTAGCTAGATGAATTAACGTTAAATGTAAATGTGGAGATGGTATCATCCTAACTTAGATTTGTTTTGCTACCCTGTTAAATGTAAATTCTGATATTAGCTTGATCTTGTAACTTGACCTAGGGACTTGCGTCGTACCATTTTCCTAGCGTTGCTGTTGTTGCTTTATTATTGTGAGATAGATCTCTCGCGAGGGTTTTCCGTAACTTCTCAGGTAGGGACCTGCTCTTTATTTTTGTTTGTTTATTAGCTTGCGGACTAGCCGATTGAAACCCTCCGAACTAGGCTAGGGGCTTGTGAATTTTAACAATAAATTTTCACGGTGTTTTACATAAGTCTGGATGTTTATTTTCTCAGTCTAGTTTTTAAGGTGAACCTTTCCTTAGGAAGTCTATGACCATCGTCACCATGTACCACGATCCCTGTGGACTACAGTTTCTCGTGCCGCTTTGGCCTATTTGGAAGTTCACCTGATCCTCACGGCAATTATGTCCGACGGGTGAGATGTCAGGGAAGTCATTTCGGCTGTTGGCTATCCTGACAGCTCCACCGACGGTCTCAATATATGTGGTCCATATGCCATAGACAGTGTTGAATTGGCATGTGCTTTTGAAAAATTGGGAGTTTGCCAGACTAAACCACTAGCACACCCAGAGTACAGCTCTGTTGAAAAACGTTAGGATCTTATAAAAATATTTGCCATTAATATTAAACACCTTACCTAACAACTAAGTGAAGCTGGATTTGTTTATACTGGTGAAGGGGATAAAACAATATGTTTTTATTGTGGATTTGCTTTAAAGGATTGGCAAATGACTGATGACCCTTTTGTGCAACACGCTCGTTGGTTACCTAACTGAAAATACATGGTGTTGCTTAAAGGTCAGGAATTTGTGAACACTATTCGTAAAGAAAACGTGATTCCAGCACAAGACATAAAAGTGCCTTTAGAGTTAGAACACGCAGAGCAAATGCACGAGGCTGAAAGAAAAGACTTGTCTCACGAACAGATACAAAAGTGTGACCAACAATTATGTAAAAATTTGTTATCAAGATGAACTAGGTGTTGTATTTTTGCCTTGTGGACACATGATTGCCTGTGTCAAGTGTGCATTAGAACTTAACAATTGTGCTATATGCAGAAAAGTAGTATCTGCTACAGTTAGGGCTTTTCTTGCATAACTACTATAATTTATTCGTCATGCATAGTGCAAAATCCCTAATTGCACAATATTATTAAAGCTGTTTTAGAGGTTAATAGATATGCTCTTGTTTTGTTTATAGACTACTACAATGAATGTTTTGAATGCTGTAAAAATGAAGTAAAAATAGTGAGGTTTTAAGTGTCAGTGATCAGCAATGTAGTGTACTGCATGAAACACAGTTGCCGTCGACAAAAAATCAAGAAAACCATATTGCTACTCAAAATAGTGCATTGTTTAATGAGCAACGTTTGGACAATGTTTGGAACGTTGCTTTGAACAACGCCAAATAACAGTTTCATTTTTATTGGTTCGTTTCACAATATATGAATATCCTTTATAGTATTCGTAAGGCTTACCATACCTAGTCACTGATACTTCCATATCAACTGTCAAGCATAGACGGCTTCGACAATTGCATGCTTTACAACAAGCTGGGCATACCGGTCACGATTGAGAAATCATAGAAATTGAACAAGAGCTTCGTCGTGCTGAAATTATTGCGTAATGGGTCTACCACTTTGCGACCACTTTTACCCCCACTCTTGTTTCTAATATTTGCTTATTTGCTTCCTCTTTTACCTGAACTCTTTGGATCCATATTTGCTCTCACATTAAACTATTATTCTTATTACCAAGTTGACTTTACTAGAGCTTAGTCTATGCTTGACAGTTGATATGGAATTATCAGTGACTAGGTATGGTAAGCCTTACGCATACTATAAAGGAAATTCATATATTGTGAAACGAAACAATAAAAATGAAATTGTTATTTGGCGTTGTTCAAAGCCACGTTCCAAACATTGTCGTGGTGACCTAAAAAGTAAAAATAGTGAGGTATTAAGTGTCAGTGATCAGCAATGTAGTGTACTGCATGAAACACAGTTGCCGTCGACAAAAAATCAAGAAAACCATATTGTTACTCAAAATAGTGCATTGTTTAATGAGCAACGTTTAACCCCTGTTCTAAAAGTTATCTTCCACGTCTTAAGAGCCATCAACATCACAAATTATGCAAGAGGTAGTGTTGTTGTTGTCGTTTTAAAGAGTGGAACAACTAGTTTAACTGCTCTTGATATGCAAGGGAATCAAAGTGACTCAATAGTAATAACAATAAGGTTTTAATGCCTATACAACCATTGCGGCTTCCCCACTTTTCGAAAACAACATTGAATGGACATTGCTATAAAATGATCTACAACAAGCCTTGTGTTTAAAACTATAACAGAGTATTGTAAAGTGAGAAAGGCTTGTATTCAGTGTGCATTCATTGTCATAATCATGTATACTCTGCAATGTTAAATATACTAAATTTGCATAAAATAAAACAACATTGTAACATCATTTTGCATTTATTTACAAACGTTATATACATTCCTTGTTTTTTTGTTTCATCATAATATTTTTAAAGACAACACTAAACACTAAAACATTACTATTCTATACACATATTTTCTTTCTTTTACAGTATATTGGCATTACTTATATTTTCCATTATATATACACCGTGGACAGGCCAACAAGGACCACGCAAATATCACTTCTTTATAGGTCTAGTTTCCAGCTTTCTCTTCCAGAAGTCTTTCATCCTGGTCGACTGTGCAGCTCTTCTTTCAGCAGTCCATTCTCCTCTGTTGAGATTTTTCTTCTCCCCGACAAGAATTTTGAGACCAAATTTTTTTTTGTACTCTATTCGATTTAGACAATCTTCTTCAGTAATTTTGAATTGTTGAAGTTCTTCTTTCATTTGTTTTACATAGCCTCCTTGTCCTTTATAATTCCAGATTTTATCAAAAATTTGTTTGTTTAACCTTGAGCAATCCATGCGGACCATATGTCCGTAGAACTGAAGTCGCCGTTTTCTGATCATCACTTCAAGGTTTTCGATTTTACTATAAATTTCTGCATTCGATCTCAGTCTATAACCTTCCTGTGTTTTCCTAGGACCATAAATCCTTCTTAAAATTCTTCTTTCTATCTTGAGCAAATTCTCCATTCCGGTTATATTTGTAGTTTCCATGCCGTACAAGATGACTGGTCTAACAACAGTATTAAAATGTCGTAATTTTGCATTGATAGACAGGTTCTCTTTATTGTATATATTTTTTGTACAAAAATTTAATCTTTCCAATTTCCCTTTTTTGTTCTCGATTGCCAATTTATCCGTCCCATTGCTACTAATTATTTCTCCAAGATATTTAAATCTGTCAGTGACCCTGATGCTCCCATAATTTGTTTTATCATTTTCTTAGTGTATTTCTGATCACTTGTCATCATCTCTGTTTTTACAAACGAAATCTGTAAGCCCGCTTTTTCCGCCGTTTCTTTTAACTGATCAATTTGGTTAATAGCTTCTTGTTCTGATTCAGCAAACAACGCTACGTCGTCAGCATATGCTAAACCTTTGACTTTGAGGGTCTTATTCTTTGTACCAATTTTAGCACTTGAATCGTTCTTCTCCCAAAACGTCCTCATGACTTTATCCAAGACCAAATTGAAAAGCAGTGGTGATAGACTGTCCCCTTGTCTTAGCCCAGTTTTTACCTCGAAGGGCTCGCTAATTTAAAAATTTGACTCTGGAGATCGTATTAGTTAATGTAAGTTTTATTAAATTTATGGTTTTTTGATCAACTTGGTATTCCTTCAATGTGTCAAAAACAGTATCCCTATCCACTGAATCATACGCTTTCTGAAAATCAACGAATGAGATAAAGATATTATTTGGCCTGTTGTTGTAATATTTTAATATCAATTTTAAACTAAGAATTTGTTCTGCACACGATCTATTCCTTCTGAAACCTCCTTGGAACTCGCCAAGCTGTGGTTCGATCTGTGGTTCAAGTCTGTTTAAAAGTAACTTGGCAAATATTTTATATGTGACAGACAACAATGAGATCCCCCTATAACTATTGACATCAATTTTTGGGCCTTTTTTATGTAGTGGATGAATTAAGGCGATTAACCAGTCTTCTGGAATTGCTTCCTCAATCCAAATTTTCTGGAATAGATTTGTCGTCGCTATTAAAAATTCATCATCTACAAGCTTCCACACTTCAGCAATTAATCCATCCTTGCCTGAGGCTTTATTATTTTTAAGTGAGTTGATAATACATTTAACTTCATTTAAATCTGGGGGCGTAGAGTCAAAATTTTGTGTTGTAAATTTGAAACTCAACTTGTCTGTCGGTTTTGGACAATTTAACAACTTCTCAATATACGCAGCCAAGATATCACAATTTTCCTTGTTGTTTAATGCTAGCGTACCATCTTCCCTTTTGAAATTTAAACTCGGCGCTGAATATCCAGTGATTTCATTCTTAAATGCTCTATAAAACAATCGGGTGTCATTTTTCTTAAAATTGTCGTCCATATCCATTATTTGGTCCTTCATATATTTTCTTCGAATCGTTCTTAAAGTCTGGTGGACCATTTTCCTTAATCTTTGTACTTCCTCTAAATTTTCTGGAGTCTTGTTCCCGTTCCACTTGTGCCAAGCACAATGTCTTTCTTTGATCACTCTTTCACATTGTTCATTCCACCAAGCATGTTTCCTATAAAAGTTCAACGGTGCAATTTCCTGAGCTGGTTCAAGAAGGTTATTAGTAACATCATTCCAATTGGTTGGTATTTTAAGTTTTCCTTGAAATTCTATCCTTTTTTCATTTGTAAGAACCTCTCTATTAATTTTCGGAATTTTAATTCTAGTTGTATTTTGTTTGCGTGTAAAAGGTATGAAATTCATCTTGATTTGAGAAAGGTAATGATCTGAAGTTACATTAATGGATTTTCTGACCTTGACATTTTGAATTTCTTTGAAACAATTTCGAGAGATAGCTACATGATCTACAGCCTCCGTGGCTTAGGCGGCAGCACGCCGGCCTCTCACCGCTGGGTCCGTGGTTCAAATCCCGGTCACTCCATGTGAGATCTGTGCTGGACAAAACGGAGGCAGACTGGTTTTTCTCCGGGTACTCCGGTTTTCCCTGTCAAAAAATTTCATTCCAGCAACACTCTCCACTCTCATTTCATTTCATCTGTCATTCATTTAATCATTGCCCCAGAGGAGTGCGCAGGCCTCGGCAGCCGGCACAGTCCATATCCTCGCCGTTAGATGGGGGCTTCTTTCATTCCATTCCTGACCCGGTCGGAGACTGGAAGCAGGCTGTGATTTTCATTTTTTCAGCTACATGATCTAGTTGAAACTCACCCAGCAACGCATTTGGGGAGACCCATGTTTTCTTTTTACTTGGTTTTGCATTAAAATGTGTGGACATAATCTTTAAGTTTAGATGTTCACAGAGTTTAACCAATCTCTCACCATTCCTGTTGGTTCTATTGTGAGCGGGATATTTTCCTATTATATCAGAAAATTTACTCTCAGATCCAAGCTGAGCATTGAAATCTCAAAGTAAAATTTTTACATGATTAGAAGGAATTTTGAGAATTTCGGCTTCTAACTCGTCCCAAATTTCATCAACTTTCTCTGGATTCGTTTTATTATTCTTATGTATAGGAGCATGGGCGTTGATTAGCGTGTATCTCTTATTGGGAGATTTTATAGTTAGAAAAGATAGTCTGGCATTCACACTTCTAAAAGCGATAACTGCGTCCAAAAATTTCTTGTTGACCATAAAAGCTGTTCCAAGATGTGGCATGTTCTTCATCACTCTCTTCCCAACTTTTCCCTTGAAAATTCGGAAGTTGTCAGATTCAAAGGTGTCCTCATCCAAGAACCTGGTCTCTTGAAGGGCTAATATTGTAATGTGTTGTCTATGAAGTTCTGCTGTTAGTTGTTTTAATTTTCCAACCTGAATTAAGGAATTCACATTGTATGTTCCAAAAAAATATTTTCTCATTTTCTTGAATCTTGAACTGTTCTTGTGGTGCTCCGATTCACCATAATGTAACCCTAAACTGCTAGGCACCCTGGAATCCGATTTACGCCTAGCATTGTCTTCAGGGTAATCATGACCATTAGAAGCTAAATCCATGATATTAAAGTAAATGTGGGTTGGACAAAGTCCAACGTTATACAACTAAGATTGTGAGTCCTAGAGGTTGCCTCAAGATGTGTTCTGGCTCTTATTTTACGGCTTAAGCCAACCCTCCTCCTTTCTCCGGGCTTGGGACCGGCAACAGAACTACTGAGCTACTCAATCCACCCAGTAGATCCTGCAGGCGGAGTTATATTTTCCATTATTATTTCACATTTTTTATTTATTTAATTAAAACGAGCCATGCACCTAAAGTTTTTAAAACCTTCATAAATTAAGTGTACAGGTTGCACAGCATTATTGACTTCATCAAAAACACTCTCCAACATATCATTAAACCGTATAGGCAGAAATGTCTCAAAGTTTTCACATACACAAAGTACACGATCACCATATGCTGTTTCCAATTTCCGAATCTTGATAATGCGGAATGGAATATGCGTTGGCAATTCACTGAGCTTCTTTGTCTCTAAGCCACATGATTGTCCCACAGCATTCAAAACATTCATTGTAGTAGTCTATAAACAAAACAAGAGCATATCTATTAACCTCTAAAACAGCTTCAATAATATTGTGCAATTAGGGATTTTGCACTATGCATGACGAATAAATTATACTAGTTATGCAAGAAATGCCCTAACTGTAGCAGATACTACTTTTCTGCATATAGCACAATTGTTAAGTTCTAATGCACACTTGACACAGGCTATCATGTGTCCACAAGGCAAAAATACAACACCTAGTTCATCTTGATAACAAATTTTACATAAATGTTGGCCACACTTTTGTATCTGTTCGTGAGACAAGTCTTTCCTTTCATCCTTGTGTATTTGCTCCGCGTGTTCTAACCCTAAAGGCACTTTTATGTCTTGTGCTGAAATCACGTTTTCTTTACGAATAGTGTTCACAAATTCCTGACCTTTAAGCAACACCATGTATTTGCAGTTAGGTAACCAACGAGCGTGTTGCACAAAAGGGTCATCAGTCATTTGACAATCCTTTAAAGCAAATCCACAATAAAAACATATTGTTTTATCCCCTTCACCAGTATAAACAAATCCAGCTTCACTTAGTTGTTTGGTAAGGTGTTTTAATATTAATGGCCAAATATTTTTATAAGATTCTAAACGTTTTTCAACAGAGCTGTACTCTGGGTGTGCTAGTGCTTTAGTCTTGCAAACTTCCAAATTTTCAAAAGCACAAGCCAATTTAACACTGTCTATGGCATATGGACCACATATATCGACACTACCGTTGGCTGGTAATACATCATTATTGTTATTTATTTGTGATTCAGTAACGTAAGTAGCGGCCAAAGGCCTTGTGGTTCGGTAAAATGAATGCACGGGTAGGTGACCCACTTGCTTTCCAAGCATGTAAGGACAATGAGGAGACCATCGCAAATGGTCTCTAAAGGGATCATCCCCTTCTTCCCAGTGTGAAAGTTCAATACGACAAAACACACAGCGCACCACATCTTCTCGGTTCAAGTAAAAAAATGGCTTTTGGAAGTTTATGTGTCGACAAAAAGCCCACAGGCCAGGATTCAAATGTTAACCATCGATCATGTTCTGATTTTAAATTTAACCCACGTGGTAAACCAACTTGCTCACTTGTTGTATTTGGTACTAACGCCATGTGTTATAATAAAAATTTTCTTATTGTAAGTTATTAACGTTGCACAAGAGCACAGAGTACTTTAAAGCATACTGCATGTTTGTTCACTGTCTGTTTATTACGTTAATGGCACATGACGACACCTAAAAGCAATCAAAATAACCCATCACTCAATCAATCAATCAATCAATCAATATTTGTAAATAAAACGTTAACGTTAATTGGCATTAATATATCAAAACACCATTAAAAAAACTGTATGTTGGCACTAACAGTAACCCATGTACTTATTTTCATTTTATAAATCTACAGTCATTTATATCCCTCCCCCCCCCTTTAACCAATATATAAACAAAAATGAATGTCATGTCATTTGGTTCACATTCTCATGTTCAAACCTGTGGATATTCGTTGAGTCCATAAGGAACCACCCATAAATTAAATTTATTTTTTTATTTTTAGAAAATCCAACATGGCCTTGTACTTTTCCCAGTCAACAACAACAACATAGCCATTAATCAAGAAAGCAATCATTGTCCCAGTCATGTAAAGGTAATGATTTTTTTTTGTCTACGAGTTTTCAGTAGTGGTAAAATGGAATAGCATTTTTTAAGTTAGACTTACCTGAGTTTTAAACAGTTCACTCTTTGGCAGTGGTTTCGCTTTAGTGCGTTTCGTTTTTTTTCAGCAACTGCTACGGCGGTAAGGCTTTTCTTTCCAAGTTTCTAAAAATAAATAAAATAAACCGCTATAAATACCTAAATTCAGGTTAATACATGCATTTCATAAAATAAAACATAAAACAAACAAAAAATGAAACAAGTTAGTTTAAAAAATCATCTCACTTTTACATGCAGTTGCTTGTTGGTGTTTCCTTCTAGTGGGCTCAAAAGTGCAATGGTTTCTTCTCTCTCAGACATGTAAGGTATACCGGTTATCTGCAAACAAATAAATAAATAAAATCATTAATTACCTAATCAATAAATAATTGCTTGTAAATATATATATAAATCAATAAATGTATAAATGAATAAATATATAAATAAATACCTACACCACAACAAGGTTAAGTATTTTCCACCAACATCAAAACTGTTAAACAAGACCAGGGGTTTCATGCAACGCAATTTGTTCAAAGGTAGTCACCTAAGTGAGAGTGGAAATGATAACGACATGTCTTTATATATGATACATTGCATATATAATCATTTTTTCCCACACTTTGAACATCCTGTTATCAGTCACGTGGACAGCTAACGCCCAAAGTGAACACCTGTGCCGGATCAAATTTCACATGAACTTGCATTTTATCACGTACGAAGCAAACGGGATGTAACTTGTTTAGCCCTCACGTGGTTTCACATGTGTATGCATGCATTTCGCTCTTCCCTGCTACCACGATTGTCAGATTATTTCACCTTCATGCGTCCTCTGCGTCTTTGTCATTTTCCATTGCACTTGTTGTCAAGTCTGATCAGCGCACTCCAATAAGCTCAAATGACATTCACCTCCTGCTCGTCTGCTCCTCTGCAAGTTTGTTTTCTCTACTCGCTTCGACCAACATAGAACCAAGTTCTCATCACCGTTTACACGTTAAAGGCTCTCTTCGGGGGTAAAATATCAGAAAAGCGAACCCTCGCTCTGTCATAAACCGACCCGCTGAAATAGCGATTGTTCCATTGAGCACAGCCACCGTGGTCAGTGACAGGTTCGTTGAAACACACAAACACTGCAGTATCGTCTCTCTCAACCACCACGCTTCATGATTATTATAAACAGGTATCGGTAAAGAAATGTTTTTCAACATGTATGGCGTTAGGCCCTTCGTCAAAATTTCAAACATAGTTTCTAAAAGAGGGCGTGATCCCGAGTCCTAGGACACCTCGCACACATCTCTAGCGTTATGGGTTTGCGAGATAAAGCAAAAAGTCTAAAATCATGGTTTTACCTCAACATGGTTTTTCATTCCTGCTCAACATGAACATCCTCGGCAAGAGGGCAACGCCATGAAAAAAATGACACCTCGCACTTGCCTCTAGACTTATTGGTTCGTGAGTTATCAGCAAGAATCCCAAAAACACGTGTTTACCTCTAAATCGAGTTTCATTTTTTTTTATTATAACGAGTGGTCCATAGCAAAGAAGACGTCAGCCCGAATCCTTGGACCCCTCGTACACGCCTCTAGCATGATTGGTTCGCGAAATATAGAAAAAGTTTAAAATCACGGTTTTACCTTAAAATCTGTTTCCCTCATTCTCAAGAACTTTAACCTATTACCAAAATAAAAAGGGTTTCGAGGCAAGCCATTTGACACGTCATAGGACCAAATCCGACCATGCATTCGTGAAGTATCGGAAAAAGTCTAAAATCATGGTTTTACCCCCCAAAAAGCCTGTTTCCCTCATTCTCGAAACTTGAACCTATTAATAACATATATAGGGCTTCGAGACAAGCGATTTGACACGTCACACGTCCAAATCTGGCCTTGCGTTCGAGAAATATCGGCAAACTTCGTAGGAAAGTAGGCGACTATCTGGTTCTCTCCTCACCACCAAAACCCCTTCTTATGAATCATTTTTTTCAAAGAGCTCACCCTCTTACAAAAATCCCAAGTGCGCATGCGTACAAAACAAAAACAAAATGTTAATCCATAGCGGCATCCTGCAAACCGCATGCGCTATATGAGCAACAACGTTTAAGTTCATTTTAGCAGCGCACCTTATACATGTCGCATTTGAAAAGAGACTTTCACAAAAAAAAAAAAAATTCAACCCCTAGTAGGGGTATGTTTTATTTAGGGGTTGAAATGAGTGGTCCATTGGAAAGGAGGCGTCAGCCCGTGTCCAACGACACCTCATTTGTCAAAATTGGACCATGGGTTGACCAGATATTAATGATTTAACATGTACAGTCGGGTACAAATAAAATGGGTGAAGCAGAACCCCTACCTTCCCCCTACTTATATATATATATATATATATAGGCAAGCGGTGAGTAGGACAGGTTAATTAACGTCTATCACCATGGACGTGTTTGGGCGAGCTCGTGAAACCATGGCCACGACCGCCTCTTTGTCAAAACAGTTTCGAGAGGTGGCTACAAAAAGCTATGTCGATCGCAAAGTGCAATGTGTATACTACATGGTCCCGAGACTAACCGCTGAGGGCTATTCATCCAATCATCATCGTATTATTGATGTGCAAGAGCCTCGAGACGAAGATGACGTCTGCACGAAACGTTATGTGACCTATCAAATGAAAAAATTTGTCCCATCTGTATTTTTAGTGTATCTGTCAAATCGAAAAATTGACCATGAGAGAAACCAGTCCCCACGACCACCACCACTGGTGAATGATCGCCTTACCTATATGCTTGCTTCTGGTTTAAGACATTATCGATTGCACTATGATGGTGTGATTCATATTAAATATGCGATGCCTGATGAGAAATATTTACAAATAGATATAAACCGTGATAGGCTGTTGGTCCACAACCATCAAACGGTAAATGCTGGGGATCAATTATCCTTTCATCTCAATGCTTACGTTTGAGGAAAAGAAAGCTGGGAAAACGGTGAATTATTTTAAGCTTTATATAGAATTGGAATATTCTGCTATGAAATAAGTTTCTCTAGGTTATTTGTTATCGAATGTTTGCGTTAAAGGTTCACCTAGTATCCCCATGGTTAAAAAAATATATTTGGTGAACATAAAAAACAAGTAGTTCCGTGAAGAACTATACAGCCTATTTTCATATATCCTACTTATTTTAATTGCCTCTGTCTACATAGAAAATTTCAGTTTGATTGCTGTAATAGATTCGTAGATATTGAGAACCGACTAAATATTTCGGATGGTCGCCTTGTTGGATTTTATATCTGTAGGTCCTAGAGTTATATACTGTTACATGAAGATTATTGTGTAGGCTACGTGTAGCATTCAAACTTCAATCGCATGATTAGGACACAAGAAGTAACAAGGAGATTTTAAAATTTCACACAGCTGCCATCTTGTGGTTATGGAAACAATTGAAATAAATTAGATGCCAGTGCATTAACATTCATACTAGGATTTACTGTACCAAGTTTCACTGCACTCGGATAGTTAAATCGCGAGAAACATCCATGTGAATATTTATACTTCGCGTCGCCGCCATGTTGGATTTTGATCACCAGGTTATTTCTAGTCCTACAGGTGAACTTAAGTTCATAGCCCCTATGAACATAAAAAATAGTTTGATTGCTATAATAGATTCGTAGATATTCAGAGCAGTCTTAATATTTCGGATGGTCGCCATGTTGGATTGTTAAATGTATAGGCCATAGAGTCATGTACCATTAAAGGAAAATTATTGCGTAGGTTCATTATTAAAACTTTCACATCGATCGCATGATTACGACACAAGAAATAAAAACATAATTTTAAAATTCGCAAAGCCGCCATTTTGAGGTTATGTAAACAATTGAGCTAAAATTAAATACTAGATGTATAAACATTTCCTGTACTAGATTTCATTGCGGTTGGAATTTTAACTAGCGAGAAAGGTCTATTTAACATTTTCAAATTCGCTTAGCCGCCATGTTCGTTTTGTAGTTAACTGGGTTTTGAAAGTCTTATAGATGAACTTCCAGTAGTGCCCTTTATCTCCGTACAAAATTTCAGGGTGATACCGCTAATAGTTTCAGAGATATAGAATGCCGGAGAAATATTTCGCACATCCGCCATCTTGTGGTTATGTAAACAATTGAACCAAGTCAGATGTCGGCGCATTACAATGTGTATTAACATATACTGTACCAAGTTTTATTGCGTTCGGTTGGATAAATCGCGAGAAACGTCTATTTAAAAGTCGCAAATTCGCGTGGCCGCCATGTTGGTTTTGTAGTTACCAGTTTTTCAAATGTCACATAGGTGAACTTTTAGTTCTTCCCTTTATCACCGTAAAACATTCCAGGGTGATATCGGGAATAGTTTCGGAGATATTGAATGCTGGTGAAATATTTCGCACAGCCGCCATGTTGGATTGGTGAGACGTAACAAAATTCGAAACGGCACGGTTGGGGTCGTCCGGAATAGTGCTATGAACTTACCGAGATTCATTGAAATCGCTCCAGCCGTTTACATGTTATTAGGGGGAAACACACACACACTCCCCTCTCACACACACACGGACAAAAGGTGATCTCATAAGCCTATTTTTTTCAAAATTGAAAATGGGCTTAAAAAAGCCAGGTTTGAAACCGAGTCGATCTGCCTCACACCCTAAGTTAAAACAAAAACAAAAAAATAATAATACAAAAAAGTGTGGCTATCGAAAAAGACTTACAGGTGGTGCGATTGTCTACAACCCCGAAATCCCACCGTAATGCATCGATAAAAACAGGGAAGTAAGAAAGAAAGAAAGAAAGAAAAAACGTGGGCGAGTCATTCCTGTTGCTGCGCGTGGTTTTGTTTGCCGGCTTTATTTGCGCGGTTGGCAGCTTTGGGCTCTCTTTTGGGTGGTGCCTGTGCCATGGCAAAAACCATTAAAGCCGTTGAGCAAGCCAAGCAACATCTCAAAGAAAGCGAGCGACATAATAAAACGTTGGAAGCCATTGCTATGGAGGCTAAAAACGACAATCCTTTAAAACCCGTCTTTTATCAACAAGGCCATGGCCTATCGTCTAAGAAAAAAAAGTCCAACTTTGATAAGCGCTTAAGGCAACTGCCTCGTCATGCCATGGCCCATGAACAAGTGGAAAGCTATGCAAAACAACTAATGATTTCTCATTTTCGAGGTGTATTTATGCGGAATGAATTACCCAAAGCACCGTGGAAAGAAGAACGAGCCATGCTCAATTTAGGATGATGCCGGCCCAGGGACCCATTTTGTAGCCTATGTGAAACGAGGTTCCACGGTATGGTACTTTGACAGTTATGGAAATTTACCAACCCCGATCGTGTTGCTACGTTATTTGGGAAACCGGGTGAAGATACTCTATTATGTGAATCGTCACAAACCTATGACAGTCATGAGTGTGGGCGTTTGTGTTTGCATTTTAGGTAGATTTCATTAGAAAGCTAACTATTGCAATGGGTACCATGTTTCGACTTCCGGAAAATTTCGACATATCTTCGCGTTTCACATCCCCCAGACCCCAAAACCACCGTCAGTTCAAAAGTTTATATATAATTTATGTATATATGTATCTATCTATCTATCTATATATATATATATATATATATATATATATATATATATATATATATATATCAGTTTCTTGTGGACACGATAACTGCCGTAATTTTGTACCAATCACTTTGAATTTTTTACATAATATGTATCCCTATAAAATCTCGGTCGAGTTCGTTAATGGGCAAAATCGGTCGAAGGGGGTGAAAATGGGGGGCATTTTTCGAAAAAGTGAAATTTCGCTATAACTCTCTTAATACGTGCAATATCGAATCCATTCAGAGTTCATAATATGTGTAGGATAAGTGCCAACAATTTATGTCCAATAAGTTTTTTGATAGCACCAACCATTGACCAAAGGGGTGGAAAAAAGTGGGTTTTTCGGGAAACATTAATCATATCTCTCTCAATAGGCACAATATCAAAACCGTACAAAATGGAAAATATTCCCCTAATAATTACCTAAAACTTTTGTCTGAAAGAATTTTTGATATGACCCACCATTACGCCAAGGGATGAGAAAAATGATTTCGGAATTTTAAAAAATGCCAAGTGCCATCAGAGGTTACCATAACAACGCTTTTAAATTGATAAGGGATGATCTATCAGAGGTTGCCAAGACAACGCCATTGACGAGATCACATTCATTTTAGCCTACTTTTCACACTTTTCAAAAATGAGGAATAAGTAGACTTATGAGATCGATCCGGGAAAATGTGTCTGTCCTTCTGTCTGTCTGTCAGTCCTTCTGTCTGTCTGGCTGTGTGAGTGTGTGTGTCCCCCCCTATCAACTCCTAAACGGCTGCAGCAATCGAAACCAAATTTAGTATGAGTAAAGTTGTATACCGGAATATCTCAGGCCCGTATTTGAAAAAGATGCCAGTGCTACCAACTGCTAAAAAAACGCACTAGAAATTTGAGCTCCATGTTGCATATCTTGGAAGGTATACATGGGAGCTATTATAAAATTGGCACACATGTAGATAATACTATTTCAGTTTAATTTCCAGGTGGCCATACATGATAGCTTTGCCAAAATTATTTTAAGCCTTCTGATAAGTCCAATTTTAAATGCATATAACTTCTACACTATCAATTGGATTTCAACCAAATTTTGTATGTAATATGTGTACATAAACAGGTATGACTGAGTTTATTCTTAAGAGCCACCAGGGCTGCCAACTGTCAATAAATGATATCTCTATTATTTTATCTAAATACCAATATATCTGAAAGTATGCAAGCCGACAGGTTTAAACTATGCACACGTAAATTACCTGACATTTTACATTAATTTGGAGTAACTTATATACGTCAGTTCTACCAACATGATTCTAAGCCTGCTGATAGGACCAATTTTTAAATACATGTAACTTCTATACCAACAAATGGATTTCATCCAAAATTGGTACAAAAATATATAATATTTCAGATTATTTCTGACCAGCACTCGCATGACATTGTTTCCAACATGCTTTTACGTGTACTAATAGATCCAATGTCTAAATCCATGTAACGTCCTTTGGACTTCAACCACATTTTGTATTCTGTACCTTAGGAGATGGAAGTGAGAATATATTCAGTCACCAGAGCTGCCAACTGTATTGCTCTATTAGGCTACATTATGCCTAGTATACCTTATTTCGAACTAATTAAGACATTTCGATATTACCCACTTAATTTCGTCATTATTCTTGATAGAATCATATACTGTAGATTAATCTATGGCATGAATCTTAATTTTAAGAAAAGTAGGCTCTTTAGTTCGTCACGGAACTTCTTGTTCCATCTGATTATTAGGGAAGCGGCTAACTGGTAGCATGCTGAACTTCTATGCCTAAGGTCGCTGGTTCAAAGCCGGCCAAAGTCGCCGGATTTTCTAAGAGCGCTAAAAATCCGTCAGCATGCTTTCCTTCGGAGGGGAAGTTACAACGTTCGTTGCAAGTTGCTGGTTGTGGCGGCATCTAGCAGCCAAGTTCACAGCTAGGTGTCGTTGACGTTAGTATTTGGTACAAAATTAGGTACTACTACTTAAAATTGACCGTCTGCAGACCTTACCTGAATTACAGACTAACACAGTAATCACAAATACCACCGTTTATCAGACAGATTCTACACACACCCAATGTACACGGGGTTACATGACCACCTTGTCGCAGTCCCTAAACTGAGGAACTAACCAACATCTCTGCGGGAGATAAAATTTTGCGTGAAGAAGTAACAGACTGTTAGATAGTTACACATTAGTTCCAAACCTTGCATAAGGACAGTGTGATCACAAGTATAAAAATGGACCCCAAATGACAAGAAGGTTACCATCCCCATAAGACAGTAAAATGTTAAAAATATGCATAGAAATACGACAAAATGTTAACTAACCTCCAATTGTAAAATACTTTCTCGCAATAAATGAGGTCTCATCCTCCTACGAAAACCTGCATATTTTGCCTATTATAGCCTATCCCCTAGTTTGCCCGGTGAAATCTACCTCCGCCTTCCGGCGTGCCGAGAGGAATTTTTATATAAGAGGTCGCGTCAAGACAGCAGCCTCATCATTATGAATGTAAATGCCAAGACCTTTACCGTGCACAGCCGCGGACCTGAAGTGTCCCTGGATTCCTCCCCCCCCCCCCCCCCCCCCCATTGAATGCATCCCGAACTATCCTATGTTTTGGGATTACTTTCCTTGGAATGTTGCAACAGAATTTACAATATACAACTGGATATTAATGATAAGTTTTATTATGATAGTTATATGTTGAGGCTACCCCCTGGAGGTTATACCATAGTCGATGTGCACGAGGCCATTAGCGTGGCGATGATAACAAAAAATTGGTGTCAAGCCATTTGCGGATGGGACACACAAATTTGAACTTACAGCCAGAACGATTACTCATCGCTGTCGCATTTTCTCTACGTTTAACATTGACTTTGAAACACGACTTCATTCTATTGGCCCTTTACTAGGATTTAAACCAAGAGTGTTGGCAGCTCACCAACCCCATGATTCAGATTATCCAGTGAAATTTATCGAGGACGATCACATTTCTGATACTTGTACTATTATTAGAGACGTGTTTAGGAATCAAGAATAAAGCCATTCGCTGTATGATTTTATTGTGACCTCCCCTTGTGGCTATATTATTCGTGAAAACCCTTCAGTGATTCTGTATCATCCTGTGTGCGTCAGTGGTATTAGTAATATTACCTTACGGTTAGTGAATAGAAAGCAACAATTGATTGCTTTGGATGCCATCACCCCTGTGACCTACGAGTTGGTTTTAAAGACGCTATGAAATTTATCTATAAAACAACAACATCGTCTACGGGGTCGGTTAGTTGTCGACCGTGTATGAAACGGTTGACACGTGTAAACCGACAACGTTTACAACACCTTGGTTATACGTTACACCCCCATCATGAACAAGGAGCTGTTTCAAGTGTTAAATCCCATACAAGTGGAAGATGGCGAGGTGCGCATTGATATGCATTCCTATCAACCTCAAACAACAGGACTCAATAACATTGACGAGATTCAATTCATCATCAACAATCAAGATATTTTACCCTACCTGATGAAAGTGTCCTTCAAATTGAGGGTAAATTGATGAAAGCAGATGACAGCACCCCCACAACATCTACGTTGGCTAATCATGGTTTGGCTTTTCAGTTTTCTGAAGTACGCTATGTGATTAATGATATTGTCATAGATCTGAGTCTAAATGTGGGTATGACAAGTCTTATGAAATTATATCCCTCGTATAGCGAGGAAGAAGGAAAAACGCTCTCTGAGGCAGGATTGTGCCCCAACAGAAGCAATGAGTGGTTAGTTCATATCGATGGCACGTTTACAGGCTTCCTACCCTTAAAATTACTCCTTGGCTTTGCTGAAGATCACAAGCATATTATTTTAAATGCAAGACAAAGTTTGTATCTCGTAAGAGACCGCAGTGATTATAATGCACTAAAGGGAGCCTCTGATCAAGTGATAGACTCAAAAATTCAACTGCTTCGATTACTGTGGAAATTTCCCCACGTGACGTTATCGGATCGTAAAAAGCTAAGCATGTTAAATTTGGTGCAAAAATATAAAGCCTTGCCTATCGCCTATCGAAGTTGGAGTCTGCATGAGTACCCCTTGCTACCAACCACAGACATTCATAGTTGGAGTTTGAAATCGGCTCGCTCTACCGAGCCACCTCTCTATGTTATTATTGGTTTACAAACAAATAGAAAATAAAAAAGGAAGATTGTAGTTTTACGTGACCGTGAATCTGGTGATTATGAGCCACGGGACCTCCTTTTTACGTGGAATCCGAACCACAGGACATGGCATTTCACTTCGAAAATCTCACATGCATTGACCGGGAATCGAACCCGGACCGCCTTGGTGAGAGGCATACAGCTAGACCGCTGAGCCACCACGCCCCCCAAATAGAAAATACCAACAAAGCAAAGATGTCACCATGTTTGATCACATTCACTTGAGAAATATACGACTATTTTTAAATAATGTTTGCTTTCCCTATGAGGGGTTGGAACTCAATTTTCCAAAAAATAAGTTTGGCCCCCTCCATGATATATTTGCTAAATTTCAATCGTCTTATTATGAAAAACAGGAATGTCCCATGTTGTCGCCGCAAGAGTTTAAAGCAAAAGCACCACTGATTGTTTTCGATTTTTCGTATTTAGAAGAATCTATGAAAATCACCACCATTGATTTAAGGGTAGATTTTGAAATACAAGAAAATGTACCAGACCATACAAATGCCTACTGTTTGATTATTCATGCCAGACAAATAAAATATCATCCTTTGTCCAATTATGTCACCAGCATATAAGATACCTGTGGTCAGGTGGAAAAAAAAATCATAATTCATAGGATTGATGATAAGCGCCTGCATGCACATTATCTGTTGCGCTCTGACACTGTGCACACATACAACAACAACAACAACAAACGTTATATGTCCCTCAATAAGCAACAACAACAACAACAACAACAACAACGTTACAGACAAACCATAGAATTTAAAATATGAATTTAATTGTCTGAAAACTTTTGAAACATAGACAGTTCCCTTTACGGATTATGGAGAATTGGCAGCGACTGGATTTTATTACTTAAATTGTCGGGATGTGGTCAAGTGTATTTTTTTTTTCCAACATTGACATTGGAAACTGGGAAATGGGGGATCGACCATTTAGTGATCATCAGCGATGGAGTCCATCCTGTCCTTACCTGAATCGCCATGATGTGGGCAATATTCCGTGGAGTTTGAATTACCCTGTCATTGTACCCCCAAAAAACTAGGAGATACCTGTGGACCGTATGTGCAAACTGTTCATTTGAATGTTGTTCCAGATTTAAAAAAAAAAAAAAAAAAAAAAAAAACAAATTTTGTATTAAAATAGTACGTGTTTTGTATGTCATCAATAAAACCTTTGTACTAACGTAAGAAAATATTTACTTGTTGTTCAATTCATTTGTTCTTTTTTTCTCAAGTCGTTTGACATTTCAATGTTAAACCATGTGATGGGTTAGTTGCTGATTAGTCTCAACGAGGTAGCAAGTAAAAAAAAAAAAAAAAAAAAAAAAAAAAAAAAAAAAACATGATGCGTTCACTCATCGTGGATTATCAGGGCTATAAAATTGCAGATAACAAATGTATATTTAAGGAAGTGGCTTTTATCGAGTGTAGTACGTTTTGGGTGTCACACCCCATTGATTTGGTGTTTAAACCTCCCTATGCTTTCGAGTTGCTTGGTGAAAAATATAAAAAGCAGAGCCGTGGTTTAGGCGGCAGCACGCCGGCCTCTCACCGCTGGGTCCCTGGTTCAAATCCCGGTCACTCCATGTGAGATCTGTGTTGGACAAAACGGAGGCAGACAGGTTTTTCTCCGGGTACTCCGGTTTTCCCTGTCAAAATTTCATTCCGGCAACACTCTCCATTATCATTCCATTTCATGTCATTCATTTAATCATTGCCCCAGAGGAGTGCGTCAGGCCTCGGCGGCCGGCACAATTCATATCCTTGCCGCTAGATGGGGGCTTCATTCATTCCATTCCTGACCTGGTCGGAGACTGGAAGCAGGCTGTGGATTTTCATTTATGGAAAGAGGGTGATATTTCTTACAAGTATCTTGACATAGTCATGAAAGCCCATTTGTCCTCGGTCAAGGTCTTATTTGTTAAAGGGGGTGAAAAACGCCGTGGCTCCAACCATTTTTACCCTCTCACTGTCAATGTATTGGTCTTTTTGATTTGGGTTGCCCATTCCTGCAACAATATAGAGAATAGAGCCTTAGCGCATGCGTGGCAATTGTATCATTGGCTCACCACCAATGCATGTTGGGATTTGTTGAATAAAATTAAAACTGAAAGTTTATCGTCCAATGATAGCAGTGAGAGTTGTACACGTGAGGTGATAACATCAACGTTATAAAAAAGTCCTCTCGGCACGCCGGAAGGCGGAGGTAGATTTCACCGGACAAACTTGGAGATAGGCGAAAATAGGCAGAATACGCAGGTTTTCGTAGAAGGATCAGAGCTCATTTATCGCGTGAAAGTATTTTATAATTGGAGATTAATTAACTTTGTTTTTCTTCATTTTAAACATATTTTAAACATTTTATTGTATTATGGGGACGGTAACCTTCTTGTCATTTGGAGTCCATTTTTAGCCTATTTTCAATTTTGAAAAAAAAAAAAAAAAAAAGGCTTATGATATCACCTTTTGTCCGTGTGTGTGTGCGTGTGTGTGTGTGTGAGGTGTGTGTGTGTCCCCCCCCCCTAATAAAATCTAAACGACTGGAGCGATTTCAGTGAAACTCGGTAAGTTCATAGCACTATTCCCGGCGACCTCGACCGTGCCCATCGAATTTTGTTACGTCTCACCAATCCAACATGGCGGCTGTGCGAAATATTTCACTAGCATTCAGTATCTCCGAAACTATAATGGATATCGCCCTGAAATTGTGTACGGTGATAAAGGGTACTACTAGAAGTTCACCTATGAGACTTTCAAAAACCTGGTTACTACATAACCAACATGGCGGCCAAGCGAAGTGGAGACTTTTAAATAGACTTTTCTCGCGATTTAACAATCCAAACGTAATGAAACTTGGTACAGCAAATATTTATACACATTGCAATGAACTGGACTCTAATTTAGTTCAATTGTTTACATAACCTCAAAATGGCGGCTGTGCGAAATATTTCACTGACATTCTATATCCCCGAAACTATTAAAGATATCACCCTGCAATTTTGTACGGTGATAAAGGGTACTGATACAAGTTTACCTATGTATAATTCATAAACCTGTAAAGTACAAAACGAACATGGCGACCAAACGAATTTGAAATATTTTAATAGACTTTTCTCGTGAGTTAACTCTCTGAGCGCAGTGAAATGTGGTACAGTAAATGATTTTGCAGATTGTAATGTACTGCCATCTAATTTAATTCAATTGTTTACATAACCTCAAGATGGCGGCTGTGCGAAATTTTAAAATTAAGTTTTTATTTCTTGTGTCGTAATCATACGATCGAAGTGAAAGTTTGAATAATGAACCTAGGCAATAAGTGTCCTTGAATGGTACATAACTCTATGGCCTATACATATAACAATCCTAAATGGCAAGCTTCCGTAATATTTAGACGGTTCTCAATATCTATGAATCTTTTACAGCAACCAAACTGAAATTTTTATGTTCATAGAGACTATGAACATATGTTCACCTATAGGACTTTCAGTAACCTGGTGAGCACGAATCCAACATGGCGGCGACGCGAAGTATAAATATTTTAATGGACGTTTCTCGCGAATTAACTATCCGAGTGCCGTGAAACGTTGCACGTTAAATGCTTACACAAATGTTGTTCCACTGGCATCTAATTTATTTCAATTGTTTGCATAATCACAAGATGGCTGCTGTGCGTAATTTTAAAATCTCGTTTTTACTTCTTGTGTTCTAATCATGCGATTGAAGTTTGAAAACCACACGTACACAATAATCTTAATATAATAGTACAAAAATAAAAATCCAACCTGGCGACCATCTGAAATATTTAGACGGTTCTCAATATCTACGAATCTGTTACAGCAATTAAACTGAAATTTTGTATGTTGATAGAGGCAATTAACATGAGCAGGATATATGAAAATAGGCTGTACAGTTCTTCACGGAACTACTTGTTATACTTGTGGTCACACTGTCCTTATGCAAGGTTTCGACACTGATGTGTTACTATGTAACGGTCTGTTACTTCTTCACGCAAAATTATATCTCCCGCAGAGATGTTGGTTGGTTCCTCAGTTTAGGGGCTGCGACAACGCGGTCATATAACCCTGTGTACTTTGGGTGAGTGTAGAATCTGTCTGATAAACGTTGTGAATTGTGATGGCTGTATTAGTCTGTAATTCAGGTAAGGAATGCAGACGCTAAATTTCAAGCAGTAGTTCCTAATGTTGCTACCAGATACTAACGTCTACGCCACCTAGCTGTGAACTTGGCTACTAGATGCCACCTCAATCAGCAACTCGCAACGAACGTTGGAACTTCCCCTCCAAAGGGAAGCTTACTGAGGGATTTTTAGCGCTCTTAGAAAATCCGACGACTTTGGCCGGCTTTGAACCCGCGACCTTGGGCATAGAAGTTCAGCATGCTACCAGTTACGTCACCGAAGCCGCTTCACACTTAGTCAGATGGAAATCTGAATCTGATCTCGCGCAAGGGCGTTGTCATGGCAACGTCTGATGGCTCATCCCTCATCAATTTAGTAGTGTTGCCATGTCAACCACTGATAGCTCTTGGCATTTTCTTATAATTCTGAAATCATTTTTCTCATCCCTTGGCGCAATGGTGGCTCATATCAAAAATTCTTTCAGACAAATGTTTTAGGTAATTATTAGGGGAATATTGTCCATTTTGTACGGTTTTGATATTGTGCCTATTAACAGAGATATGATTAATGTTTCCCGAAAAAAACACTTTTTCCCACCCCTTTGGTCAATGGTTGGTGCTATCAAAAAACGTTTCAAACATAAATTTCTGAGCTTTATCCGACACATAGTATGAATTTTGAACGGATTCGATATTTCACATATTAAGAGAGTTATAGCAATATTTCATTTTTTCGGAAAAAAAAAGTCCCCCATGTTCATCCCCTTCGACCGATTTAGCCCAGTAACGAACTCGTCCGAGATTTTATGAGTATACATATTCGGTAAAAAATTCAAAGTGATTGGTGCAAAATTACGGCAGTTATCGTGTCCACAAGAAACTGATATACATATATACATATATTACATAAATTAGATATAAACTTTTGAACTGACGGTGGTTTTGGGGTCTGGGGGATGTGAAACGCGAAGATATGTCGAAATTTTCCGGAAATCGAAACATGGTACCCATTGCAATAGTTAGCTTTCTAATGAAATCTACCTAAAATACTACCGTCAACGACACCTAGCTGTGAACTTGGCTACTAGATGCCACCTCAATCAGCAACTCGCAACGAACGTTGGAACTTCCCCTCCGAAGGAACGCAAACTCAGGTCTTTTAGCGCTCTTAGTAAATCCGACGACTTCAGCCGGGTTTGAACCCGCGACCTTGGGCATAGAAGTTCAGCATGCACCAGTTCCGATACCGAAGTCGCTTCCCAAAGACATATGAAGACTGAATGTGATCTCGTGCAGTGGCGTTGTCATAGCAACTGCTGATGGCTCATCCCTTATCAATTAAAAGTAAAGTTGTCATGGCAACCTCTCTTGGCACTTGGCATTTTCTTATAATTTAAATCATTTTGTTCACCCCGTGGCGTAATGGTGGGTCATATCAAAAATTCTTTCAGACAAAAGTTTTAGGTAATTATTGGAGGAATATTGTCCATTTTGTGCGGTTTTGATATTGTGCCTATTAACAGAGATATGATTAATGTTTCCCGAAAAACCCACTTTTTCCCACCCCTTTGGTCAATGGTTGGTGCTATCAAAAAACTTATTTGACATAAATTGTTTGCACTTATCCGACACATATTATGAACTTTGAAGGGATTCGATATTTTATGTATTAAGAGAGTTATAGCGATATTTCTCTTTTTCGAAAAAAGCCCCCCATTTTCACCCCCTTTGACCGATTTTGCCAATTAACGAACTCGACCGAGATTTTATAGGGATACATATTATGTAAAAAATTCAAAGTGATTGGTGCAAAATTACGGCAGTTATCGTGTCAACAAGATACATATATACATAAATTATATATAAACTTTTGAACTGACGGTGGTTTAGGGGTCTGGGGGATGTGAAACGCGAAGATATGTCGAAATTTTCCGGAAGTCGAAACATGGGACCCATTGCAATAGTAAGCTTTCTAATGAAATCTACCTAACATGGATGCCACTACAATCGACAAGGCTATTGGAATGTTCTTTGTGTGCAAGAAAAAACTTATTAGCTTTACTCAACTTGAATTATTAGCACTACCTAAATAATTTCTTTTTTATGTTGCTGAAAACGCTGTGAAGGAAATTTGGGAAACGGCGCCTGCAAACTCCGTATTGAGTGAACTAAAACCATGCAGCCATTTTTCTCATCACAAGCAATTAACCATGGCAAAAATACCCTCCATTCGACAGTGTGCCACATGCCAATTGATGAAATTATATCATGGTCATAAAACTCACTGTAAAGACATTGGTTCATCATTCCATGGTTGTTATGCGAAAAACAACCACCAACCATGCTCGTCAGCAGTCGCTGAAAAACAATAACGACAACAACAACTACAACAAAAAAAGTGTTTTTCACCCATTGAAACCTCCATGCCCCAAATGTACTGCCCATGGAATTATTGATAACATTATTAACAAGATGTTCAGCAAAGAACATATAGCCTACTTTCTCCTAAATGTATGGGTATATTTATAACTCTTTGTCCTCATCCCTAAAACAATCACCTCTACCACCATGTAGTGTTTGTTTTCTTTTATATTGATAATTAGCCAGTAAGTGTCAAAATCAATATTATGTACTTTATGATGATTGAATAACAAAACTACTAACTTATTGTAGTGCATTCTCGTCCGTTAATCTCTATATTAAGCCAGCCTGCAAACTACCGACAGTAGTGGCTGCGCGGGCTAAAGCGCTGCGTTAGGTCAAGGGGCCAAGCTCCCTGCTGACTCGGTAGACGCGTGGGTTCGAGCCCCACCGTCGGCTGTCCTTGAAATGGTTTTCCGTGGTTTCCCATTTTCAACACCAGGCAAATGCTGGGACAGTACCTTCTGACGGGCCACGGCCGCTTCCTTCCACATCCTTGCCCAGTTTCATTCATCTTCAGCAATTCCATCTCTCATCCCGACGCGCAGGTCGCCCACGGGCGTCGACTAGAAAGACCTGCACTCGGCCTCTCAGGAGGCTACACGACAAAAAAAAAAGCCTGCAAACTTAAGAATTTTTCGTTTTGGGTACTTTCCCCTTTAAAAATCCGCGCCGATCACAGTAGGTTGGTGCTGCGACCTAGCAGTGAATTAATATTTTTATGTTCGACCCTAACTAATATGTGTCAGAAAACTGTATCATAATTAGGCTCATTATAACACTACTTTCATTATGAAACAGTTTCTCCCACCAATCAGAGCTCAAGAAACAGTTGTGTGACCAATTAGATAAGGATACCTTCGCGCATGCGTTCAAAATCCAACATGTCTATATAAATTACCGAAATTGCACCGTCCATATGTTCCCGTAAATAAACTGAGACAAGAAATGGCACTGTACCTTAATATCTCCAAAATCAATTTCTACACAGCGCGTGGTTTTGAAACGACTTCGGTGACAGTTTTACTGAATACTGGAGCACAATCTGAACATATGGCATTGAAGCACACAGAGCGCATGCGTCGGTTGTCCAGAGAGCTTAGGAAACAGAGATATACTACCCACCGCAGCACCCGATCACAACATTCTAGTGACTGAACAGATATTTATGAATATTTATGTTAAACCATATAATAAAGTTATAATTATCGTCGAACATAAACAGTCGTATGCAACTCCCCTATAATGGTAATTAAAACACTCGTGTGGAAATTATAATACTCGCATACGCTCGTTTTATAAAAATACTCGTGTCTTAATTATGGCCATTATAGGCTCGTTGCATAATGTACTAATCTTGTACGCCTCTGGCTGTTCAATGAGCAGGCAGTTTAAAGTAGCCAGGAGGGAGGCGATCCTGCTGGCAGTGTTTGAAGGTAATCGGAGCGCGACCGTGGCTAATAGTTGAACTACCAGTATTACAAAATTGCCATACTTCAGGAGGCCAGGTATTTACACAGCGGTATGTTTGGAACAATATTACCCACATAACCCACAAGAGGACAGCACCGTACAGGCTGTGGTTAATGACAACGTGTATCTAGTTCTTCTATTCTCCTTTTCCTAATGTCCTCTGTTTATGTGCAATGCTGGGACTGTGATTTTATTAATGAACGAGTGTATACATTAGCCTCCCCTTAGAGCTAAATGACATTTTATTCAGAATCTGTGGTAAGAACCTGTGCACATCATTTGTAAAAGAATTCAAGAAAAAAAGGTTAACTGTAGCAGTATTCGATCCCCAGTCTACTGCGTGACAGACTAACACGCTAGCCCAGAGCTAAACATATCCTTAACATCATCGTGTTCTTAACTGATATATTAGATACAACCTGTTGGAAATAATGACTTGAAATAAACGATTTCTTCACTGCAGTACATCTTCATTATAGATCATTTCATACAAAGTTTATATTATTGTATCAGTAGGGTATATCACATATAACATATTAAAACTACTGAAATATAAGACAGGCTCATGAGGACAGCTGCCATCTTGTCGTGTGTCAGAGACGGCTCAGCTCTTTTAAGACACTCATACAGTATAATATTATAATATTAAATTAAAATAAATAACGGATCACGACCTTCAGGATAGCTTAAACCACCCTAGGCTCGATAATCGGAATTGGTAGGTCTTAAGCTATTGTTTATAATGGTTGCATAATTCACACGGCCGCCATCCTGAAATAGCAAGGCCGATGACCTTGAAGTTTGGATGAAAGACGCGTCCTATATAAAGGTATGTTGTCACCAAATTTGGTAGAGATCGGATGATTAGTTTAGCCGTAATTTGAGTTTACGTTTTGAACGTTTGAGTGGCCGCCATTCAGTTTTGGTAAAGATGGCGGCGATATAAAGTATGACACTGAGGTGCCCTTTGCTAGTGATACCTATGTACCAAATTTCGTTCAATTCGGTTTCACCGTGTTCGAATTGATAGGGGGGGGACAGACATTCAGAGTACACACACTCACACACACACACACAGACTCACCCACACACATACACACACACAGACAGACACACAATTTTTCACCCTGTGTTGATGTCATAAGTCTACTTTCAGTTTTTGCAACAATAGAAAGTAGGCTAAAACTTACCACTCGAAGTTCACCTACCTGCTTACAGCTTTAGCGGTCCTGGTACTCGTCTTGATGATCATTTGAGGAGAGGGGATATGGGGATAAATGCCTTGGACCATGCATGTCGTAATCATGATATAGCCTATAAAAACAGTGTTCCCACACGAAGACGCATTGCCGACAAAATCTTGTTAAGCATTGGCAAGCAACGATAAACAGCTTCAGATGCCAGCCTATCGTAACGAATGGCTGCATTTATGGTTATTGCTGCTATGAGAAACAAATTACTTTTATCTAAATATGGACTTTAACATGATCAATTTATTTTAAAAAAATGTATAGTATCACTGATATGATTTTCAAAAATAAATAAATAAATAAATAAATTAATTAATTAATTAATTAATAGACAAGAGACCATGTCGTGTGTTTTTTTTCATTATTATTGACTAATCGATTGAATATGATCGTTATAAATATTGTACTATTTTTTTAAAATTGTAAACAGTAAAAAGGATGACAATGCATTATTATTGACTAATAGTTTGATTAAGGTCATTATAAGCAATGATATAAATGGTATTTAAACTTAAACAATTTTTTTAATTATCTTTACTAGAAGACCCGTGCTGCTCCGCAGCATTCACTTCAACAATCCTACAGCACTTCTGTCCATATGACATTTGCATGTCATCATGCTAGTGACCTGAACAGACATTACGGTACCGTCGCTTTTGGGTAAATGATGAAGTAAACTTATGAGATCAAATGTGTGGGTGTCTGCCTGTCCTCTGTATGTGTGTCCCACTATTTACTCTGTGTAAGCTTAAAAGGCGAACGGATGTCAGGCCGTGGTGAACAGCTAACTCCAAACACATACGCTATACTCTTCTCTTAAGAATTAACTCGACACGACTCGGCAGTTTGATGCTGGCTGAAGCTAGGGTGATAGGTCGCTCGCCAGCTCGTCAACACACTATGAAGCTAGTAATTTAAATTTCCACTGAATGGAGGTTGCTGGATGCAATGAAAACGTAAAAACATTTACAGTGATCGGTGTGGGAGCTGTTGCGGACTTTCTTGGAGAACTTTTTATTCAGAACAATTCTCAGAGAATATCGATATTCTTAACGGTTTACCCAGTGTAAGCTTAAAAGGCACATGGACGTTAGATTTTTCTTCAACTCAATTCACTGAAATCGTAAATGCTCGGCTTCTTTTGGTCATAAATAAATGTTTTTCTACCTAATCCCTCATCGAGAAATCCTTTACAGGATGGTGAAAACCGCTTCAAAATTCATCAAGTTGCTCTCGAGATTACCCGTTACATCCAAGAATTGGGAACTTTGTTTTATACTAAGTAGATAGAGATATCCACACAATTTAAGGCTACAGCGGTACAATTTGGTGTTTTGTCTACTTATAAACAATGGTATAAATTTAAAATAAAAGACGGGTCTCTTATATTTGAATTTAGAGATGTAACTCTTGGGTAACATATAGAGGTGTGCAAATTAATAGAATTAAATTAATAATTTTATTTAGTTATAATTAATTTTATTCAAAATCATTTTATTAACCAACTTCTTTTGTTGTCCTACTTAGTAGTGTTTCCTCTCCCGTGGAATTACTCCTTTTCCCATAAGGAATTGCGTCTGGAAACTTTCAGATTATTAGATTCCGAGGGATATCTGAGCTGGGTTCATTTTCAATTTTTCATTGACTTTAGAATTCAAGTCAGGTGATTTCAATGCATAGTTCATGAATCTTTGAATAGTTCAATAGCGTTCATCAGTTAAAAGACCCCAAATCCCTCCGCTCTAAATTCACACGTAAAGTAGATTGAAGTAATAAAAACGAAACAAGTGGCATTTTGCATTTGCAAGGCTCCTCTGTTAGTGGAAATCCTAAAAAATAATTTTGATTTGAGTTTATTAAATAAAAATATAATTAGCAGTCTTGGTTAAATATTTCAGGTAAATTCATCGTATTGTAAACATACTTAGTGCATTAAACCGTGAAAAGTAAAAATGCAATTTTGGAAAACTGACATCGAATCTAATAATTTGCACATCTCTGTATAAAGACAGCTATCGCCTCCACCCCTACAGATAGAATAGTAAGTAAAGGCGATTGATGAAAAATGAAAAGATAACACACAGAATAATTCATATATATTAAGCTGTAAATTAGATTGAGTATATCTTTGTTATAGAGCTGAGGAAATGAAATAACAGGATGTAGGATAGTAATCACCGATGTATGACAATAGTATTTTTTTAACCGTTACCACAGGACAGTTATCGTATTAGGGATGCGGACGTCCTTGTACAATTGTTATTTAATCTGTGCCCCGTTTGCTGAGGTCTGTGCTCCTCCGCAACATTCGTTTCAAAATTCTAATAGTACTTCCTTCCATTCGACATTTGTTGTTCGCTTGCCTTTTGGTTCTATTTGAACTTTGACGTCATAAAAGGATTTTGCTCGCGATAGTGCGGCATACAGTAAAGTTGTCCGTGGCTAAACACCTGTTGACGTAAATAAATGCCTACTTGATCTAGTGTTTGACCTTGAGCTTTATTGATAGTTATTCAAAAAGCCAAACGTACTGGAAACTGCCTCCTTCTGAAGGAAAATGGCGTAGAAATATCTGATGGCGTAAGGTCAAGGCGAGGGAGTAGGACATTGTTTCCAACATTTAAGCCAGTAATAATTTCCAGGTGTAAGCAATTGTCATGCATCTTCCAAACCAACAGTTTAGTACCGTTCAACAGACTTTGGGTAACTTTAATATTTCTCAACTAAATCACAATTGAGCCTTCTTTTAGTCGAAGGATATGAGGTGGGAATCCACTTATGCCTATGCTGTCTATAAATTCTATTGGCAATTGTAGAAGTTCACTCTCATCTTCAGTGATCAAATTATTCACACTGATGTAAGTTCTCGATGATCCTGGGATTAGGTCTAAAACGTTGTCATTGATTTCTTTACAATGTTCATTTTTAAGTGCTAAAATCGCTATTTTTGAAAAGCGTGAAATATTTTTCAGCGTGGGACTAATTCTGAATTCTCTCCATCGACGTGAGGGTATTCACCGTTACCAATTTGTATCAAGAAGTTTGCAAAGTCACGTTGATCTGTATCCGCTCGCATATTTTTGTTGAGTTTAAACATTTTGAATAATGGCCACAAAGGAGAGAACCTTACTGACATTTGGACTGATGCTGCTTTTGATGCGTGAGGCACAACAGGCAATACCGGCCTAAAATCTCCACCTAAGATGATAATTTTTCCTCCGAAAGGCACATCATTATTCATGATGTCCTTGAGCAACCGATTTACGCACATCAACGCGTGATTATTAGCCATAGGGGCTTCATACCAGATGATAATTTTTGCTGAACGAATATAAAAAGCTTCCTTGCTGTTAACTTTTATTCCTGATACAGAACTTTCATGTAAATGTAGAGGTAACTTCAACTGGCTGTGTACAGTGCGCCCCTGAGCTGCAATACCAGTCCATGCAACAGAAACTATATTTTACCCCAAATTTGTGCAACTGTGAATCAAGCATGTTTTCCCGGTGCCCCCTGGACCGTCAATGAAATATGCATTACTCATCCTTTCATTGCTGTTTTGTACTAACCCCAAAATTTCTGTAATTATAGCCGTTTGGTTTCCATTTGTTTGGTTTATCATCCGACTTAATTGATCCTCATTAAGTTTTGGATAATTCATTGGTAAATTTGTCTGAGGGAAATTATCACTAATAGCTGGCAATTCGAGAGAAGTAATGGGAAGACCAAGGAGCTTTAATGTATTAGAAATATGTATAAGAGTGAACTGATATGCAATGTTAGGTTCGTGAAACTGCAGATAATCTTCTGATAATGAATTCTTGAAAATGTCCCATAACTATCTTACATTTGAAGGGGTCTGAAAGATACATATGTAAGAAAACAGTTGTCGTAACTGAGAAGGCATCTGAAATTGTGACGCTTCTGCCAAACAACACTGCCATTCAGAATCGTCAATCAGCAAACCTCGCTCCTTAGCTGTTTCTTTAAAAGTAGAATAGACAACTCCTTTGTATGTTTGTAGATCCTGGAGGCTGGTAGCACCTATGACGTGAAGCAATAACAGGCGAAAATAATACCTTTCTGTTTCTGTAGGCGAAACATTATACATTCTGTCTATAGTTTTTGAAACATTTTTTTCTTTTTTGCCACTTACAGTTGCACTTATTCCAGACGTAATGTACTGGTGCTTCAGGATATATATTTACGGACTTCTGGCTTGCGAATCTTGATTTAACTTGAACCACGCTTCTAATTCCGTGTTGCGCAACTGTGCTTGAAGTAAAATATCATGAGTGTTATCATTTTTAAAATAGATATTTTGCAAGTTTGGCAAGTGAACTGATAATCGCACGAAAGAATGTGACTGTTCATGCATGTGAAATAAAAATATCCTGAATGCGGCTTCTGTTGGACCAACAGAAAGAAGAAATTTCATCGTAGTTCACCGTTTCGCCTTCAAGACATATTTTAACAATGCAGCAGTCATGACCTTTGTACACATACTTGTGGATTTTAATATATAAGATATTTGTGGATGTATTTAACACTCCGAACACTTGAGCATATCTAAACATTAATATGAGCTTGCAAGTAAAGTAATGTAAAAGAAATGGATTGTAGGGAACAATGAATCGACTATCGATTTCAATGTCAATGCTTCGAATTGTTTTTATAATAATCCGTCCATTATTTCTTCTCCTATACGAAAGATAACCATTGGCATTATCTTTGGTCTCTTCCTGAAACTGTTTACGGAAATCTTTCTGACATACGCCATCTTTCATACAGACTGAAGAAGGATTCAATGATCCGCGAGGACCAAGTACCATATGACGCCTTACCAACTCGTATAGCGCTTCATCCTCTAGATCTGGTATTTCGGCAGACACCACACTGTCATTGTCAGAAATTTCTCGAAACTTACAATATTCCGTTAATGTTAATGATAGAACGTACAAGGCACTGCCGGCAGGACGTTAGGTCCTCATTTGAGTACGTAATTCAATTGCTTATATGAGGACGAAGCGTCCTGCTGGCAAGACCGTTCGTTTTTCCATTATAAAGAGGGAAATGTAACGAATCAGCGCATGCAAGTCTGAAGTTGGTAGCTCTGACCGTTCAGTAATGGCGGCGATTATACGTAAGGGTGACCGTGTTATGTTTTGCTACCTATTTCGATGCTCCAAACAGCGGAAATACATGGAGTCGCTCGTTATTTGCTAGTAATTATGATACCACTAAATACATTTGGCGTTTCACCAGAAACAAGACCTGTAGAAGCTTTGTTGGCCGATGAAGTGAATTTACCTGTAGAGGTAACCTCACACGTCCTTGTGAATCTTTCTAAATAAGTCCAGCGGCTGCGCGTTCAGAGAAAAAGTCTGATTTGCTTGAGAGTGCATAGAAAACAAATGAAGCAAGCTACTTTTGCAAGAAATGCGGGCCTACAGCTGTTATGTGTAGCCCACAAACAGGCAGAGATTGTTTCGAATACCACATAAGAAGCGGTATACCCTTACGTCGTACCCTTACGTAGATGTGTACTGAAATGACTACAGTCGAGAAGCAAGATATCGAACATCTTTTTCATTTATATATTTTAGATGTTAATTTTCGATATATTAGATATCACTTCTTTGAAATGGCTAAAGTTGTAGGGTAATAAAACCCATTTTTATACATTTTTATATAGCCTATTTTAGATCTTAAAATTTTTACAACTTTTTTATACTTCTCATACATTTATATAGTCTCTGTACTGTAAGAAAACACGTTTATACGTTATACGTTTTATAGTCAATAAGTGATTAAGAGACACTTATTGTATTAGTCAATATGAGTCATATTACACTGTTTTAGAATATTTACAGACTTATTGTTTGCCCAGTACCAGATCTGCAGTATTATTACGCTCCGATAACCCAAAGTACTGCCGGAAGGACGCGTCCTGCTGGAAGGCCAGTTCAAACATTTGCCATAAGGGTCCTAAGTCCTGCTGGAAGGACGCGCCGCCGTGTACAAAAGTACTTCCGGAAGGTCCTTCCAGCAGGACGAGTGACTGTACGCTCTATCATTAAGAGTAAATGGATGTGCGGGAGACCTCGTTTTTGAAATTCCACTGTATATAGATTTGCTTTTACCGAAAATTTCCTTAACATTAATCAATCGTAGCAATAATACTTTGCAATGGAAAACTCTCACTTCAATATCAGCCCTATTATTAGCCGTTTCCCAGAGATGAATGCTGTTAAATATTTCCGGCCAGCCTGCATTAGAGGTGAACGTAATAAAAGAAGATGGCAAAACTACAATTCGACCGACTCTGAGATTTTCATTTTCTGCTCGTACATGCAAGGTGTCTCCAAAACCGACATATGTATCAACTCGTAACTTCGTTTGTTGATGCCGTATATATTTTAACCGGTCACCTTCCATACGACAGTAGTAATCCACGAATAAATATCTATTTTGCAAACTTGAGCAGCGACAACTAACTCAACATGACCTCCTTGAACACCATTCATAATCATCGCTCGTATTGATAGCAGTTTCGTACATATCGCTGTTGCCAACAATAAAGGATGAATAATAATTATTATTCCACTTGTCTGTAACATGTTTTACAATTCGCTTTTTAACCTGTGAAAATAAACACTGATTTTTGTACTCACAATATGCCAATGACCTGAACTGACAATTACCGTCACCTTTAATCTCTATAACATTTGTAATTGAGTGTCGCCTCTCATTCATCATAATATGATTCATTGTATTGATTGAGCACACAACCTATGAGGACGAATGATGAAACGAAAAGAAGACATAACAGCTTAGGCTTCCACGGCTGGCGTTCATAATGAGGTACAAGTTTTTCGGGCTTGTAGGCCGTGGTCCAGACAGGATATCTCCCGACGTTTCACCGGAAACTGCGTCCGGCATTATCAAGGGTTCCCCTCCTTACCTTGGTCAGCAGTGGAATGAGGAAGAGGCTTGAAATAATGGGTAACGGATTGTAGTGGGGTATTGTTGTTTGAATATGGCTGTTGGTTGGGTGGATCTGGCGATGAAGTAACTGCTGGAATGTAGTTTTGGATCTTCAAATAGCATGGTGAGCCGAGCGTTCTCTTCGCATATCGGCTGGATCGTCTGGTCTCACGTACAGGTTGCGGGGTGCGGTGCGTGCTCCGGCTTCGGCGACCGAGCTTGTGAGCGTCAGGTATTCCCTGAGCGACTGCCGGGCTGTAGCGGGAAGGTTCTTCAGGTTGACGTGTGAGTGATTTCTTGGCCTTGGTGTTCCTAAGGGCTGGGATCCATATATTACGCACACGTTCAATTTCTTCCTTCCGATTGAAATTGTCGGGGTGTTTGAAGATTTCTATGTCTTCCCGTTGCAGCCTGGCGTGGTAGTGTGTGGTCGTGGAGAGTATCTCCGTGTCTCCGTACTGTACATCGTGACCGGGCAAGAGAGAATGCTCAGCGACTGACGATTTATCAGTTTGACCCAGGCGGCTGTGTCTGTTATGTTCCTTGAGTCTGGTGGTTACGCTCCTCTTCGTCGTTCCTATGTACACCTTACCACAGGAACACGGGATTTTGTAGACACCTGCAGTGGAGTGTGGGTGGCGCTTGTCTTTAGCGGATCGCAGCAAGTCCAGGATTTTGGCGGTGGGTTTATAAACCGTCTTCAACCCATAGGTCTTCAGTAATTTGCCTAACCTGTCCGTCACCTTCTTCACGTACGGCAGGAATGCGGTGGCCACCGGAGTTTCCTCAGAATCTTTCCTCGTGCTCCGGCGCCTGGGATGAGAGGCTCGCTCAATCTCCTTATTGCTGTATCCGTTGGCGCTTAGGGCCCTCTTTATATGTTTCAGCTCTTGATTGAGGTTGGATGGCTCACAGATTCTCCTAGCACGGTCTACCAATGTTTTTAATAACTCCGTGTTTCTGTCGGGGGTGGTGATTGGATGTCTTGTGTAGATACCGGTCGGTGTGTGTGGGTACCCGGTATACGGTGTGCCCCAAGTGCAGGTCATTAGTCCTGGTGATCAGCACGTCAAGAAAGGCCAGGCAGTTGTCTTTCTCCTTCTCCATTGTAAATTTTATGCTGGTGTTGAGGCTGTTAAGGTGGTCCAGAAAACGTTCCAGCTCTTCCTCTCCGTGGCTCCAGACTATGAAGGTATCGTCAACATAACGTAGCCATACTTTCGGTTTGATGGGTGCAGTCTCGATCGCCAATTGCTCGAACTTTTCCATGTAGAAGTTCGCAATCACAGGGCTTAGTGCGCTACCCATGGCAACTCCCTCTATTTGCTCGTAGAAGTTCTCGCGCCATAGGAAGTAGCTCGTGGCGAGGCAGTGGCGAAACAAGTCAGTGATGTCTTCCGTGAAGAGCTCGGCAATCTGGTTTATGGATTCTTTCATAGGCACCTTCGTGAAGAGGGATACTACATCAAAGCTGACTAGGCGGTCTTCAGGTTCCAGACGTATTTTCTGCAATTTCTCAATAAAATGGCTTGAATCCCTGACGTAAGTCTCAGTGTTACCGATGTGCGGTTGTAGAATGGTGGAGAGATGCTTGGCGATGCTGTTGTTTGGAGAGCCGATAGCACTCACGATAGGTCTCACTGGAATGTCAGTTTTGTGTACTTTGGGTAGACCGTACAGCCTGTGAGGTAGAGCTTCACTCTTGCATGTATCCTTCTTCACGTGGTCTGGTAGTGGAGAGGCCTTGATTAACCTGTTGGTCTCTCTAAGTATCCGTGTTGTGGGGTCTTTCGTGAGTTTTTGGTATGTCTGAGGTTCTAGTAGCGACAGGATCTTAGTGTCGTAGTCTTCCGATGACATGACTACAGTCGCGTTGCCCTTATCTGCAGGTAGAATGATGATGCTTCTATCCCTGTTAAGGGTTTTAAAGGCATTCTTCTCTTGAGGTGTGAGGTTACTGCTGGGCGCTGGAGCTTTACGAAGGATGCGTGAGGCCTCTGAGAGGACTTCCTCGGCCTGCTCCCTGGGTAAACGATGTATGGCAGCCTCAATGTTGCTTATAATGTCTTCTACAGGCACAGAAGGTGGGGTGACAGAGAAGTTCTGACCTTTCGCCAAAAGTGAAGTTTCCCCTGGCAATTGATGACGGTTAGTCAGGTTTAATACAGTGCGAGACGAGTCCGGCGCAGATGTGGTTGCAGTTATCGTCTTGAGGTCCTGACATAGCTCAAATTTCTTTTTCTGGCGATTCGTCGACTGGTCGAAGGTGGAGCGCATAGAATAGTGCGTGATGTGGTCGATGTTGTCCCAATCCTCGCTTGAGAGCGTAGACGTGAGTCGGAGATGTACTGATTTGAGGTCCCGGTCAGTCGTAGCTAAGTCCCTGCGTGTAGCATGTATCTGTTCTCGCAGCATTGAGCGCTCAGCTCTGTCGTATATACGGTGAGCATGTGCTGAGCCGAAATTCCTCTTCATCCTAATGAACTTAGGAATCGTGTCCGTGTCCCTGGCTTAGTTCTGGCTTAGTAAATCCGCTATACAATATGCAGCGCACAAGTAGATTCAGCAAATGAAGGACGACGCGCGAAGCGTTTCAACAAAGTCCCGTACAAGGTCATATACCATTCTGCCGCTAGCGGTGAAACTTGGGTGAAATATGGTGGACACTCCAAGGAAGGTTTCTGGCTTAGTAAATACATTTCACAGTAGGTAGCACTCGAGTAGATTCGACAAATGAACGACGACACGAGGAGCTTTTCAATACAGTCACCTATGTCTTCATATCCCATTAGTCCGATAGCGATGAAACTTGGTTGAGATGTTGTGGACATTTTCGTGACGGTTTCTAACTTAGTAAATACATTTTACAGTAGGTAGCGCACGAGTAGCTTCAACAAATGAGTGACGGGGCGCGAATAGTTTAAACAAAATCCGGTATGCGTTCATATACTATTCATCCGATTGCGATGAAACATTCATCAGTTATTGTGCACCCGCCAGGGAAGGAGACTTAGTAAATCCATTTCACAATAAGTAGAGCAAGAGTAGATGCAACAAATGGTTGACGACGCGCGAAGCGTTTCAACAAAATCTCCTATTGCGTTCATATAACCTTCTTCGGTTGCGATGAAACCTTGATGAGTTAATGTGTACATGCCAGGGAAGGGCTTCGACTTAGTAATACATTTCTCTAGGTAGCGCACGAGTAGATTCAACAAATGAATGACAGCGCACGAATCGTTCAAACAAAACCCCGTATACGTTCATATGCCATTCATCCGATTGCGATGAAACTTTTGAAAGTTATTGTGCACGCCCCCACGAATGGTTCTAAATTAGAAAATCCATTTTACGATAGCATAGAGGCAGTTAACGGAAATGGAAAAACATGTTGTGTATCCAAAAGCACTTGAAGAAACAGAATTTCAACGCCAACACTTTCTTTGTTTGGCATTGCAACGCATGCCGGGTACAGCTTGTAAGATATATAAAAATCAATGTTACGTGATAGTTTGTGGGTGGTAGGTGGGTATGTGGGTATGTCTCCTATGCGTTCACATACCATTCATTCGATTACGATGAAACTTGGGTGAGATGTTGAGTGCCTTCCAAGGAAGGTTTCTGGCTGAGTAAATCATCTTTACAAGAGGTTGCACGCGTATAGATGCAACAAATGAGCGACGACGCGCGAAGCGTTTCAATAAAGTCCGTTATTCATCCGATTGCGATGAAACGTGGGCGAGATGTTGAGTACACTCTAGGGAAGGTTTCTGGCTTAGTAAATCCATTTTACAATAGGTAGCGCACGGATAGATTCAACAAATGAGCGAAGACGCGCGAAGCGTTTCAATAAAGTCCGTTATTCATCCGATTGCGATTAAACGTGGGCGAGATGTTGAGTACACTCTAGGGAAGGTTTCCGGCTTAGTAAAACCATTTTACAACAGGCTGTGCACGAGTAGATTCAACAAATGATCGACGACGCGCGAAGCGTTTCAATGTAGTCCCGCATGCGTTCATATACCGTTCGTCCAATAGCGAGAAAACTTGAGTGGGATGTTGTGTATACTCCAGGGAAGGTTTCTGGCTTAGTAAATCCATTTTACAATAGGTAGCAGACGAGTAGAATCGACAAATGAGCAACGATGCACGAAGCATTTCAAAAAAGTCCCGTATGCGTTCATATATCATTCGTCCGATAGCAATGTAGCTTGGGTGAGATATCGTGTGCATTCCATGGAAGGTTTGTGGCTTAGTAAAATCCATTTTACAATCGGTAGCGCACGAGTAGATTCAACAAATGAGCGACGACGCGCGAAGCGTATCAACAATAAAAAGGATGACAATGCATTTTTATTGACTAATAGTTTGAGTATGATCATTATAAATATTGTATTTGAAATAAAACAATTTTTAAAAATTGTAAACAATAAAAATACACTGCATTATTAATGACTAATAGTTTGATTATGATCATTATAAACATTGTATCAATGGTATTTGTACTAAATGATAAAATAAGTTAAAACGTCATGGGCTTAAGGGTCGCTTGCACTGCAACCACAAGTTAAAAAATAAAGTAAAAAATAAAATAAAAACATGTTTTAGAAGGTAGTGATAGTAGCGTATGAAACCATTAACAAGTCTAGGACTATGTTTTTTATTGTAAAATGATTATTATTATTATTATTATTATTATTACTAATATTATTAATATTATGCAATAAAAAACATGTCATGGTGATTTTGTTTGTACAAAACCATGTGACCATTTAAGATAATGTAACGTTAACTTTAAATTATTTCATCTAATTAGTAAATAACCATTCACCTATAGCCATTATAGGCATCATTGTATTGACATAGCTTAAGGCTAAAAACAAACATAAAAAAATTGAAAAAAATATTATTATTATTATTTTATTTTTATAATAATAATTATTATTATTATTTACCATTAGAAACTTCGAGAAACAATTAATCATCTGTTGAGCACCAAAAAATTACTTTTGTTATAGTAAGGCATCAATAAGAAAAGTCATGGCTATCGTACAATGATTATTCGTTTTCTATTTTTACAAAACGAGTGATGCAACGATTAATTTTTTCACCCTCATAGATTAAATACACAGGGTGAATACTCAAAATTACATCATCCATGACATCATCAGGTAGGTTATTTATTCGTGTGGGAAGAAATGTCTCAAAGTCTTGACAAATGCAAAGAGCTCGTTCGCAAAATTTGGTTATTAATTGTTGTATTTTATGTATGCGAAGGAGTGTTTGTGTAGTCAATTAACTCATTTACTTGCGTGAAAAACCACAATCTTGGCCAATGGCGTTCAAGGCGTCCATGCTTGGCTATAAAGAAAGAAAAGAGTGCTATTTTTTAACACTCTCATCCTTATAACAACAACAACAACATTGTCAATACATTAAAGCGTGTTGTTTTATTTTAGCCTGAGCGTTTAATGCCTAAAGTTGTAGATAGTATTGGATACATTGACAAAAATATAATAATTTTTTGTAAGAGGTACGCGATAACTGTTGAACCAACATCAACAGCCAATTTTTTTTTTTTTGTGTTTCATGGTCCACATGACGTAAATAGGTATACTGTTGTAAATGACAATCATCATCGATAAGAAAAAATTGTGTTTTGGTGCATATGACGTCCATTAATAGTGCTTGATGAATTTCTTGCCACGGACCACGTCCATCAAAACAAGTGGCTTTTAACACTGGAAGAAGCAACAACTGTGTTTGCTGAATATAAACTAGGCTCTCTTCGATATGGTGATTCATATCAGATACATGCTCATGTTTTCTAAAAGAAAGAAAGAAAGAAAGAAAGAAAAAAAAATAAACCAACCTATCATTTTAAACTATTTTTTAAAGCTATAAATAAACCAAGACCTTGTTTTTTATTTTAAATTAAAAGAATAGTTGATTCCTACCACAGGGTAGAGGGAGTTATTGAATCACATCAATAACGTGCTAGAGCATCATTAGACAAATCAATTAAACGTATTTATAGTGATAGGGTTCAATCACTTGCGCATCTGCTAATGAAATAGTGCAAAACATAACCACTTCCACTGACGAAACGTATTTTCAAAATCTGGCAAATATCTAAATGGTATCAAATCACCATCATTTTAAATTAAAAATAGTGGGGCTCTCACATCTATAAAATCTAAAATAACACCTTGGTTTAAAGGTTGATTACCAGATAAACCTGTTTTTGTATGGGTACAACTAATAGATGTTTATGTTGTATCATCAGTAACTGATCTTGAACTTCTGAGCAAAGGGCTTCATACATTTTTCTAAAAGAGATAAATAACAAATCGCAAAGTTAATATTATTATTATTATTAACATGTTATAATTCATATTATCAGTTATTTTGTGGCAACAGTTTCCCTGACAGATTAAAAAAACGTAGGCCTGTGGACAATTTTCACATGACCAATGCATTGCCTTTCGGTAAAACGTATGTAAAACAAACAAATGATTATCCCACACTGTGTAGCCTACTTCTAAAAGTTGACATTCATTTTCATCGTTTTCAGCCAAAACATGAATTTAAAAATTATTTCATAGAAAATGTTTTATGAAGATTAAGTGTGAATCATTTTCAAGATCGCTTGGAGGTAAATGTATGCCTCTGTTGTCAATAGGTAATAGCATATAATCCCCCTGTTGAATGAGTTGTATACTGTTCCCCTGTCAGCGTGCAAATTCGCACTGCTTACTGTTAAAAAAATAAAAATAGTATGCACAGATAATATAAACAAACATCTGCATGCTAAAGGTTGCCTATAAAGTTAAAGTTAAGATACCATGCAATGTATTAACCGTGTCTACATCCAAGAAACAAAAGAAAAAACAGTACAAATTTAAACCAGGGTATGTATTCCCATAATCATGAATACACCATAAACTAAAAAAAAATAGCCAAAGGTCTTTTCAATGTAGAGTATGTTCCTAAAAGCAGAATCAAACAAAGAAACATAAGCATCACATGTTGTTGTTGTTATTATTTTCTAACAGACCGTATTCTATGTGGTGAATATTGATTCATAGGTAAAGTAAAATAAAGTTCACGAAATGCTTGTTGGGGATATGATGTGGTTCCTTCCTCAGCAGGGAATTTATAAAAGTGGAAAAAAAAACATATTTGATGTTTGCATATTAAGGCTTTCACGGCCCGGATTATTATATAAATAATTCATGCTTTTGGGTTAATGCCGTGTGTATTTTTAATTTAAACCATACGTTTCGGAGAAACCTTGCCTCCTTTTTAAATGGAAATAAACAATGTGGCCAAAGAAAGTATATCAATGAGATTACAAAAAATATAGATAAATTCCTCTGTTCGTCACCAGAGAGCAGCTGCCAGAAATTACTGTATGGACATGGCGGAACGGCGGACAGAGAAGTTAGTAACGAGAAGGTAAAGGGGGTGGTGTGAAAATATAGAAACTCCTCGAAGAATGAGGAGGGGGGGGGGGGGGGAGGGGGGGAGGGTTAGATGGATATAAGGAAACATAAACAAAAGGGAAGTGTATCTGAACGATACCTAACGTCATACAGTCAACGGCGAAAAAACAGATGGAAACTCCTCCAGTGACGAACAAAGGAGATCAAATCCAGGCTCTGAGCCCTAGAAGGAAAATGTACAATTTTAAATATGTGAAGAACAGAGAGACTGAGAGGAACTATCTCCCTAGATCTTTAATAACTGGTAGCCAAGTGTCACTTAGCTGATATCCAGTGTCTCTGTTAAAATTATTGGGATTTTTACGAATTTCAACTGCCTCCCTTACAATTCTAGACCAGTTGTGCTTAACAAGGGCAAGCGCATGAGCATCCTTGAAACATACATCGTGCCCTGAAGACAGGGAATGTTCAGCTATAGCTGATTTGTCAGGTTGGTTTAGACGGATGTTCCTTTGATGCTCTTTGATGCGAGTTGCAATGGACCGTTTTGTTTGTCCAATGTAGACTTTTCCGCAAGTACATGGGACTTCATACACCCCAGGTTGTAGTATTGGGGACAATTTATCTTTGTTTAATGCTAAACGTTGACCAATTTTCGTCATAGTGCCGAAAACTGTTTTTATCTTGTGCTTGCGGAGAATCTTAGCAACGCGGTCAGTGGTGTTGTGAATATAAGGGAGGTAAGCAGTTCCTCTCACGTCGGAGCTCTGAGAAGGTTGTCTATCCCTCCTTCTGGGATGTAGGGACCTATATATAGTTGATTCATTATAGCCATTACCCTTAAACATGGTTTGTAAGGCATGTAACTCTTCCTGAAGAGTTGATGCCTCACAAATACGTTCCGCTCTTTTGGCTAGAGTTGTTATAATTCCTTGTTTTTGTGCTGGGTGGTGGTGGGAGTCCGCATGTAACGGTTAGTGTGAGTTGGCTTACGGTAGACGCTGTGCCCCATGGAGCCATCCGCTTTCCTCCTCACAAGAACATCCAAAAAAGGTAAGCATCCACCTAAGGAGATAGTTCCTCTCAGTCTCTCTGTTCTTCACATATTTAAAATTGTACATTTTCCCTCTAGGGCTCAGAGCCTGGATTTGATCTCCTTTGTTCGTCACTGGAGGAGTTTCCATCTGTTTTTTCGCCGTTGACTGTATGACGTTAGGTATCGTTCAGATACACTTCCCTTTTGTTTATGTTTCCTTATATCCATCTAACCCTCCCACCTCCCCCCCCCCCTCCTCATTCTTCGAGGAGTTTCTATATTTTCACACCACCCCCTTTACCTTCTCGTTACTAACTTCTCTGTCCGCCGTTCCGCCATGTCCATACAGTAATTTCTGGCAGCTGCTCTCTGGTGACGAACAGAGGAATTTATCTATATTTTTTGTAATCTCATTGATATACTTTCTTTGGCCACATTGTTTATTTCCACTGAAAAAGGAGGCAAGGTTTCTCCGAAACGTATGGTTTAAATTAAAAATACACACGGCATTAACCGAAAAGCATGAATTATTTATATAATATTTGATGTTACTGGAAAATAAACATTAAAAAGGGGTTTTGTACAGAACGTGCACCAAAAATCTGGAAAACAATCCTCATCCGCTAATTTAACAATCACTTGTTTCATCGTTAAACCATACCATGATTTATGAATCACTTCTGTAGACACTGCGCCCTAATTCTCCAAGCAGCACCTATATCCGCAGAGATGTAAAGGATTGCAAACACATAGACACCCAGCTCAAAATAACTTACTGTTGCCTGCTAGGTAAAGAATTGGGAATTCGTGGATCATACAGAGTATAAGAAATAGTACTACTAAACTAGTTACCTACTTCTAGTATTATTTACTTTTAATAGCAAATCGAGAAACTCCGATCTCGAGGGGTGATAAGGTCTAAACTATAGTGGGCGCCTGTATCTGGCTAGTAGTACCATTTACGACGATTATAAAATGAGTTAAGCGGTCAATTAAGTTAAAATAGTGGACAAGCAAACTAAAAAGTGCTTGCAACATTTATTGGCAAAGGACAATACACTTATGCCCCTAACACAAATAATTTAAATTAGTGTCCTATTTGACAATCTAACACATCGTCCTGAAATAAAAATTGTAGAGTTCGGCGCTCCTCGTAGAATATTGCATGTATTTGCATTTCAAATGAACAAGAATATTTTAAACAAATATATATGACACTTGTGAAGTTCCAGTGAATCCACTGAAATTCGTGAAAAGATGAAACGACGTGATTGTAGACATTTCCCTAAACTTTACAATGCATTTCATGTAATTGAACCGTGCATAAACAAAATATTAAATGTTAAGCGTATTTATAGATGTATACAAATTCCTGATCTGCACAAATTTTAATTTCTTCTTGTCAAATCAAAAGAACATATGTGTCGAACGATAAAGTTAAGCACTGCTCTAAAATGTCACACCGATCTGTGTATAACTCCGATAATTAATAAATTCGTTGCTAGACTTTCAGTTATATTATGAACGTCGATATCAATAGGGTGCAAGGCCTTATCCTCATTCCACACCTCTATTTCAAAATTGAACAAACAATTATTTTATTTAATGAACACCTTGCACTGAATCTTGCCTCAATGCAATTCATTAACTTCACACTCACTGTGAACAATATCAGGAAACATTTCTACGATGCATCCAGTATAATAATAATACGTAATTTCATTTACGTCAACTACCGCACGGAATTTCAAATATAAATCCATTTCAATGCATTCTCACCTAATGCAAGGAAAATCAGTATCTTTATTTCATATTCACCACCAGATGTGAATACTTTCAAAGAAACACTCCAACAAAACTTCCCCTAAACTTATACAGCTTATTTCCTCCTGCCTTCAAATACAAAAACTTAAAATGATTCTGAACAGCTTCTTAATCACTTCAATGACTTCAATTTGTAATCTTTAATCCACATGTTAAATTTCGTTGTAACATTACTGTAACTTTCAAAATTTAGTCTGCAATAATTCATATTTAATAAAAAATACAACATTTCCTATCTTCCTGAGAATTAAAATTCTAAATATAATTCAGTTAAGTCCATCCTGACTTATTATCTGACACTGGGTTGACTTATTATCTGACACTGGGTTGACTTATTATCTGACACTGGGTTGACTTATTATCGGACACTGGGTTGACTTATTATCTGACACTGGGTTGACTTATTATCTGACACTGGGTTGACTTATTATCGGACACTGGGTTGACTTATTATCTGACACTGGGTTGACTTATTATCGGACACTGGGTTGACTTATTATCTGACACTGGGTTGACTTATTATCGGACACTGGGTTGACTTATAATCTGACACTGGGTTGACTTATTATCGGACACTGGGTTGACTTATTATCTGACACTGGGTTGACTTATTATCGGACACTGGGTTGACTTATTATCTGACACTGGGTTGACTTATTATCGGACACTGGGTTGACTTATTATCTGACACTGGGTTGACTTATTATCGGACACTGGGTTGACTTATAAAGGTCGCCCTGTCATTTCTTTTGACATTCAAATACAAGTTTCTTAACAATGAAGTTTCTTGGTTTCCTTCATGAAAGATATTTATTACAAAAATTATTTAGACTTTTTAATGCTCTAATAAATTTATTTTCATATATTAATGTTCTCCGAACATTATATTAATTGGAGAAATATTTTATTCCATTTCTTAACTTACAGCATAGTTTTCAATAACTATCTGTTTTCACAAATAAATAATGACATTTAATTATTTAATTGGACATATTATTAATAAAGACATTCTTTTACCAAAATTAAGTGTCGTGAAATAATGCATTCATTGCACGCAGTAGACTTTTAATAATTTCGAAGCTCGAATCAACATCATAAGCTTTCGAAATTTATTGTACTTTCGTGAAGTTACGAATTTTTATAACATACTGTATTTAGACTTATCAGTACATTCCACCGCTCTCATAAAACAGATTCAGATAACGTTACGCAAATTTTAAGAATAAATTAATGCATTTACAACTTAAGTTACTAAACGTGAAAACGGTAATTCACTAATAAAAATGTCAAAGTGACTGAAATCTGCAATGAAAATGACAATAAAAATTTGAATTTAACTGATTTAAAGATCTACACAAAATATTACAATTTACTAAAATACGTTGGTCAATCGCTGAATAAACACAGAACATTACTATACTACAACATATATAATCCAAGCGCTACATCTACCTTTGCTGGCGACGAATGATTCTTCCTGGATTGCTCTGTCAAGAAAATAGATATTGCCTGAATCCTTCAAACCCAGCTGGTCGCGGATCGCTTGTGATGTAACAGTGGAACAAGGTCAGTGGGCCAGGCCGATAACCTCGCTGCTAGCGACTGGACTCTCCCCCACTCGGCTCCCGTCTCTCAGCATACTGGTAAATTCTTTAGGCGTATCATCGCCAATCTCGACTGGAACACTTGGTCTTGTAGAATCTCGTTCCGTAGTAAATGTTGGTGAGAGTATTTCCAGTTGTACGTGAAATCTCTTACTGTTGTATAGTATCGTTCTGCTATCCAGAGTGTCGCGGAGATGGTCTTCCGCGATATCTATAATGCGTGAATATTCTGGATCTCACTCTTAATTGATGCATTTCAACTCCCCTTCATGATGAAACTTAGAACATAGCCACCCTCTGGCAAATCGTTGATAACATTGTGTACTGGTTTAAATGTGAAGAATATTTCCAGTGGAATACTGCCTTTATGTAGTGAAGTATTGCTGCAGTATTTATAAGCAGTTATAATGCTGTCTATACGAAGTAAGCTTGTACTGCGAGCTGCGTTATGAATGTTCACTGTTCTGTAGAACGCGTTTATAAAAAGAAATGAGCTTAGTTCTGCTCGGTCTGTTTCACAAATGAAATACGATCAGTTCGGCCTTCAAACTTGGCTTGCTCGGGCGGAGAACTGTCTCCTATATAGTCACAGCCTTCTTGGCCTCGCACTCTTCTTAACATACGATGCACCCCTGCTATAAATCACTCACTTTTCAGCCCAAGGTCTAACTCGGACCTGATATAATCAGAGACTGAATTCCTCTTGCCAGCGTCAAGATCTCAGTTCATGTCTCCCCCACTCTCTTGCGTTGTGACGTAGCTCCTCGCTTCTCCTCACTCGCGGACCCGTGCCAAATACTCTCCTATCTGGTGACGACACACTTCGTCTCCTGGAAGTACAATCCGTGGATTTACTGATGTGGGCCTCCTTCGTTCCAATAATTTACTCAATTATTTAAACAATTCTGGGATTTCTTCCTTTCAATCTAGCCTTCTGTAATTGTTTATTATGGCTTCTAAATATGCTGATATACTAATTTTCAGCATAAAATATCCAGATATTCGTTTTTATTTTATACAAGTGATTTTACTATATTCCTTATAAAATTTAAGGGTCCCAGTTCGTTTCTCGGCTGGATCGTGGTCTTAGCCTTAAGTAAATTCGAGCGCAATACATTATTATGAAAACCAAAATTTTTGCATAGAGGATTTGCAATAGTGATGACTTGGATCCTGGAACAAGACATCATCATCATGATCAATGATGCTGTCATAAAAAGTGGTATCAATGCGTACCTTAATGTTCCTATATTCTTAAGGATAGACCACACGTTGCGAATTAAAATTTACCCTCGTTGCATATTCATCGAACGTGATGTGTTTGGTGACGATAAAAGAATCATCATCATGGCTCATCATTGAATATGAAAAGTGGTCGTAGACGTTTACTAAGTAAATAAAAAAATACTATCTAACTATACACTGTCTGTCCCCTAAGTGAATAGCAAAAATAAAATAAAAATAAGCAAAACACAAATAAATAACCATATGCCTGTTGACTTCTTTACCTGTGGGCCAAAAAGATAACATGAATCAGGTCTAAAAATCAATTTCTGTTCAGATATTCGACTGGTATTGTTTTCAAATATACCACCACTCTTAACACTAGCCATAAAGTGAGATTGTCCATAGTAAAAAGCAGTAGATTATTTTTTTGTTCTTGCATGAGGCCTATTAAGCCACAACCTAGTGAGGCCTATTAAGCCGCATATCTACTGAGGGTGGGTACTCACTTTGCCGAAACATTAGGCCTATTAAGCCACAACCTAGTGAGGCCTATTAAGCCGCGTATCTACTGAGGGTGGGTGCTCAATTTGCTGAAACATGAGGCCTAATAAGCCACAACCTAGTGAGGCCTATTAAGCCGCATATCTACTTAGGGTGGGTGCTCACTTTGCTGAAGCACGAGGCCTATTGAGCCACAACCAAGTGAGGCCTATTAAGCCGCATGCCTACCGAGGGTGGGTGGTGACTTTGCTGAAACATGATGCCTATTAAGCCGCATGCCTACTGAGTGTGGGTGGTCTCTTTTCTGAAACATGGGGCCTATTAAGCCACAACCTAGTGGGGCGTATTAAGCCAGCACCTAAAAAGCCAACATGTTTTTAATCTAGCCTGTGCACAGTGAGCCATGCAAACGTTGATGCCTGGTTCTCTTTATGCGTTGTTAGGCCCCTTAAAACAACAATTATCATTATCATCATTTTTATGCATTGACAGGCAAATAGCACAAGACATACAGTTTATATACAATTATTTACACACATTCACACATCCTTGCTTTCATCCAAGCACACAGGTTAAAAAAGAGAAAGTATATGATAAACTAAATGTTTTTTTATTCCAAGGCTCGAGATGGCTTCACACACGTTATAGCAACCAAACCAAACACTTGCTGTGTTGTACAACAACAATAGAAACAACCATTACTGGTTGTAAACAAAGGTAACACTTGTCATCATATCCTGGCACCACTGTCTTTTGTCATCCCACAAAGCGAGTGTTTGTTTTCGCTGTTTCATTAAAAATAAATTATAATTTTTTCATTTTATTAAACTGACCCTGTGTCATGCCGGTGTGGGTCTGAAGGACATGTAAATAATCAACCACAGAGAGGCGTATAACCACATGCTGGCTAATCCCTTTGGCTCGCGTGGATTCACATCGATCCGCATGCCGAAAACTATAGATTTTCGGGGCAAGCCCTTCAAACTCTAACATCCTAATGTCTGAGCACTCATCTATCATTAAACCAATTTCTTTTTTGTTCAGACGGGGGATATCCAACATGTTCTTCTCACTAAACGAGGACGAATCAAACCATTTTGGATTTTGTTTAATAACGACATATGGATTACAGTCATGTATATGGTAAATGAAACTATCCGTGTCTGTATCTAACAAGGAAATGCTACCAAATCGCTGCATTGCAAAACCATAGTGAAATGTATACATATGTAATTTTGAAAAATCTAAAATAACTTGGCTAAATAGAAGGGTTTATTCATGACCACTTTAGTTTTAGCAAGTTCAGTAGTGACTATATCATGATGAATAACGTTCAAGTATTTGAAATTTGGTTTTGCAACGTATTTTTGAGCTCCCCATTCGCCATGCCGTGTGTTGATCAATTTAATCTTCATATACTGGCGTACATTTTCCAAACTCTTGCCATAAATACAATTATTCATTCGTTTAAAAAATATTTTAAATGGCTGAGTAGCACTGTCTGTGACTGGTATTTAAATCCATGTACGGTTTCAACCACCATATCTGACAGAAAGAGATACCTGTATGGATTTTCTTCAGGGTTAAGCCCTGGGCCAAACATTCTACCAGCATGTCAATATGCAACACATAGTGAATTTTGTCATACAAGGTGCCCATCAATTTTTTATGATTGCCCTTACTATCGGGCGGCACCAATTTTCTATGCAAACGGGTAAATCACCATATCGCTGTCTGAGATCGGGGGATAAGCTAACTGAACGTCAAGGACATATCGTACGTCCTGTTGCTCGCTTCCGCTATGCACATTAAAATCTTTAATTTCATCCTCAGACAGCCATACAAAATTTCGTACGGCAGCGGTCGGCTCATATTGTAACCATATAAATTGTTGACATCCAAATACATCAATAAAGATTCTGGTTCTTCGGGAAAATAATCAAGTATGTAATGATTTTGCCTTGGCATGTCGCTGATTGAGCGTTACGAACACTCCGCGAATCCTTTTATCCATCATTAGCACCATATCGGGATCCGTTAATAAATCAATCTCGATTTGGGCATACTTGAGAGCTGTGTCCCAACTTAACCCTGGACTGGTATAGTAGTGGGCAGGGTTGAGGCCATATATCGAGTGATATAGCTGACGGAAAGTCTCAAATACGTCTGTCAACAACAACACGTCTAATTCAAAGTGGTGCATAACATACTGGCCCATGGTTTCTATGCCAAACGTTCGCCAAACATGGCATGCGTGGGCATATTGTTGCTCAGTAATAGTGCTTTGAGTTAACTGAGAAAAGAATTTTTCTCGTGAAGGCAATAACCTTTCCTCTAGCACGTCCCGACTTCCCAAGTAATCGTAAGGAAATTCACCTTTGCGAACACACAATTTAAATTGTTCTGCATTGGTAAAGTGGGATTGGGTGTGTTTCAACTCTTTCTCGCTTAGTCCTTTCACAAGACTATCCAGAGAACTAGACATAAACTTGAGTCCAGAAAGCGAATGCTCTTGCTTCCTTTTCTCCATGAAAGTGAAGTAAAACTCTCATGGTTCTTAGCCAAAATGGTGAATTTCCCCTTATCTACATGAGCAAATTCTTTAACAATGAAGTGAAGGTTATAGCGATAGAAATTGTGTAAGAAGACCGGGAGGAAGCGTCGTGTAGAGTACTTCAAATTGGATTCGCTATGTGCGGCACCTCTAAAATGATCTGTCCTGTGGCAGTGGTCTCTTACTATTTTTCTTCACCTAAAATAGGCTTTTGGCATATGTGGCAGGTGGTGGCTTCATCATATTCTTTTTGCTGTACGTCATTCATCCGAATAGGTACAGGCTTGTCTAAAATATTTTCTACTTTGCCCGCTAAAGCCTCCATTTGATCAACAAACCACCGCGCACAATCGGGTCCTTTGTGAGTTACTTACTGTGCCCGTTTGACAGAAATCCCACGTCCACACGAGCATGAATTTCAACATCCGCCGCGCATAAGACTCAAGATATCTCGGGGTCCATCTGAGAAAATAAAGCAAACAAATGAAAACTAGCTGGATGGATATCGAAATTCACACTCCATAAAGGATGGAAGGAAGTGCAAATAATTTGTGAATGACACCGATTTCTTAACACAGTTTAATTTAACTGTCTGCTGGTCCTACTAGAATACAATGATCTCCCAGGGAGAAATCTAAAAATTTCGGTCCTGAAAAATAAAAACATCCTGCGCTCCCCCTGGGCCCCTCATCTACATATAATTGTCAAAACGCACAAAAATAAATATTTACAGCCATTTACCAAAATTAATTTCACTATTTTCAAAAGTTTCATTTGATGCCTGGGAAAATCTTTAGTCCATCTCAGCATCTATTTAAATTAATTACAAAAATACTCTACATTTACCACTGATGTGCAGGAAATTATCAGTCCATCCTGCCATCGTAATTTAATTATGTAAAAAAGTATTACTTGTAGCATGTATCCGCATTGTATCAAAAGTTTCAACATCTGTGATGAAATTCACATGTCCAACCCAAATCTGAAAAGTTATTTTCAACGATGTGAAATCAAAATCACTAACTCAAATGACCAAAATTCTTCCAATACAAGAATTTAATGAACTCTAGACATTCTTCCACATTAGCATCATAAATAAATTTTATTCAACGATAAACATTTAATTTAATTCTTTTAATTTAATTCCTTTAGTTATTTGGTAAAAATTATTTTTAGAATAATCCTAACTGGTATTTTATGAATACTAATTGATCAACAACTTCAATCAACTATCAGCTTAATTTATTAATTTATCATCCAACCTCTGGAAAAAATGCCTCTCATACTGTAAATCTGTTGAATATAATACGGTAAGGCCTTCAGCAAATCTAGGATAAATTATAACCTTATTGATATTTAAACGACTACACCATCTGGGCAATTATACAACAGTTTAGGAATGTGGAATTTCACTGACGATAGGCCACTGGCTTCTTATGTAAGCGACTATATTGTCCTCAATTATATCATATCAGAGCATGGAGCAATTATTTAACCCTCAAAACTCGGCTTCAAAAACCTCCTTCATTAATTCATACTTTTTTCTCTTAACATTTTACCATTTTATTCTTATTTTTATAATATTTGACCATTAAAATCTTATTTTTATAATAACCCCTCAGCTACACAGGCTGGGTACAAAGGCTTCTACACAACCAGCATATGGGATCATGTCTCCGGCATGCCCTCTCATACAATCACCTTAAATATCTCGGCCAGGCCTCTCACATAGGTGTAATAAATTTTAATGTCTTCTCTAACACACCCCCATTTAACCGTCGCATTATTTCCAATACATAGTTCCCCTCATTTTATACAAAATTCGTATATGACTAACCTTCCATTCATAGCATCAAACAATCATGCTTTCGGCATGTCCTTGTGCTCAAAAGAAACTCCAATGTTCTCAACCAAGATCCATGATTTATCCAATTATTATCCGCTATTGTTACCAGGAATTACTATTATTATTTTTAGCCTACTTTTCACATTTTGCAAAAATGAGGAAAAAGTAGACTTATGAGATCGGGCAAATGTGTGTCTGTCTGTCCTTCTGTCTGTCTGTCTGTCTGTCTGGCTGTGTGTGTGTCCCCCCCCCTCTATCAACTCCTAAACGGCTGCAGCAATCGAAACAAAATTTGGTAGGAGTAAAGATCTATACCTGAATACCTCACGGCCATATTTAAAAATGATATCAGTGCTACCAACTGATGACAAATCGCAATTGAAATTTGAGCTCCATTTTGGATATCTGGGATGTTATGAATGGGAGCTATTTCAAAATTGGCACACGTATAGATAATAATATTACAGTTTAATTTCCAGGAGGCCATACATGGCAGTGGTGCCAAAATAATTATAAGCCTGCTGATATATCCAAATTTTAAATGCATATAACTTCTACACTATCAATTGGATTTCAACCAAATTTTGTATGTGCTATGTGTACATAAACAGATATGACTGAGTGTATTGTTAAGAGCCACCAGTGCTGCCAACTGTTAATAAATGCTCTCAATTTTTTTTTATCGAAATACCCATATATAAGAAAGTATGAAAGCCGACTGCTTTAAACTATGCAAACGTATAGTACCTGACATTATATATTAATTTGGAGTAACTTATATACGTCAGAGCCACCAACATGATTCTAAGCCTGCTGAGAGGTCCAACTTTAAATACATGTAACTTCTATACTATCATTTGGATTTCAACCAAATTTCGTATGTGCTATGTGTACTATAACAGATATGACTAAGCATATTCCTAAGAGCAACCAGGCCTGCCAACTGTTAATAATTACTGTATCTATTTTTGTTACCCTAATATCAATATATCAGAAAGTATGCAAGCCAATAGCTCTAAACTTTGCACACGTATAGTACCTGGCATTCTAGATTAATTTAGAGTAACTAATATACGTCAGTGCTGGCAACATGATTCTACGCCTGCTGATAGGTCCAATTTTAAAATGCATGTAACTTCTATAATAACTAATGGATTTCATTCAAAATAGACACAACAATAGATCATATTATTTCAGATTATTTCTGACCAATACATGTATGTCATTGTTGCCAACATGATTTTACGCGTGCTGTTACATCCAATGTTTCACTGCATGTAACGTCCATGCTATCCACTGGACTTCAACCAAATTTTGTATTCTGTACCTTAAGATATGGAATTAAGAATATATTCAGTCACCAGGGCTGCCAACTGTAGTTCTCCATTAGGCTACATTATGCCAGGTGTACAGTATTTCGAACAAATTAGAAATTTCGATATTACCAATTTAATTTCGTCATTATTCTAGATAGATCCATATAGATTAATCATTGGCAAAAATCTGAAATTTTAAGATAAGTAGGCTCTTTAGTTCGTTACGGAACTTCTTGTTTTAATATGCCTTGACTTTGAGTCATAAAGCCTTCAAGTATCACATCTCACATCCATTTACAAAGAAAATATTTTACAACATTTATTTCAAATTCAATTACGGTATCAAAAATTTTATAAATTCACAGAAAATTTCGTTCGTGTTAACTATTATTCCCATGGAATAATATTTAATCGAAATGTGGCTATCCTCATTCCTCATCCGTCAAAATACTCAAAAGAGAAAACTCCCTAATAGATATTTGAGAAAAAATAATATTAACAATTAAATTTAATTATAAACAAATAAATTTAAACAAACTCCAATTATATTTCAAAGTTCCCTAACATAACGTTTAGGCGTAGAATGGTTTAAAATAACCTCCGCATCATAGCCTACTGCTATGTCGTTGCATATCCGGCTGAATTCCCAACACACTAGATTTCCATAAAAGGGATCAATTAGAATGAATTGGCTGATAAATCCGCAAACGGACTGTAACCTCTTGAAGTAATATCCAACAGCAGAATCCTACTTAGCAGGCAGTATAGTCGAAATTGAGAATGCAGTAACAATAGCTAATAAACAATAAATTTGTCTCACATTGTGAAGTTCTTGTAGGCAGAATCCTTCTGACGTAGAGTCCTTGTATACCGGCTGGTAAGCATTTCTTCCTGTGCACAGATGTTCCGCGTCATACCTCGCCTATACTTCATTATACACGATGATGTTCCCAAATATCCCCTGACATCTCACCTCCAGTTCTTTTAGCAGCTCATTATGACGGTTCGATCTAAAATGTTCAAATAATTACGATGCATTTCCAGCAACATAATGTTAGAATTTTCGAGTTCCCAATCTTAACACTTGCAGCTTGTGCCACGTAAAATCTTCCTATCACGACTTATTCACTTTTCCGTTCTAGATTATGTAAACCGGGTTGAAAAATCATTGACAACCACGAACGTTGGTTCGACAGTGGACAGTGTTCCAGAATGTCATTCAAGTTAAATAGGTGAAGGCAATTCTGATTACAGTGGCGTTGATGAAAGAGACATTTTAGAGCAGGTTGTTAGTGACTCAGAGGAGAGTGTTTCTGAAGAAATATTGCAGCCGTGTGAAGATGGTGTCGATCAACACTCCTCCACCATCCAATAAAGAGGCACTGAACCTCTCAGTAGGCCCTCAGCAAGAACCTCACCATCAGTGTCGTTTGCTTGAATTTGAATTCCATTACCCTATATCCTAAATATTAACTTTTTAACTGCAGTAAGTCATTTGTTACTTGTAATACTTATCGTGTAATGACAATGGTCTTGTGTTATAATAATGGAATTTATTTGAAAATGACCAATATTTAAACTCTGCGGCAATTTGCTGACGGGGCGTGCTTTGATTTCACATCACAGCCTAGGAATTTCGGCAGTTTGATAGCATAAAATGCTCTCGCGTTTATAAAATAATTTATAGTACTTATAATTATTTAAAGTTCTAAATAGCATTTTATGGGATGAAAAATCTTGTTTCAATAGATGATTTTAAAGTTTTGGATTGTATTTTTCACTTTAAAATTATAGTTACAATTTATCACGTGTGTGAGCAAATTGACGTGGGGCGTGCTCTCGTGTAAAAATGAGGGGGCGTGTGATGACGTGTTAAATCATATTCATTGATCAACACCACATAAATGTGTTCATAAATATCATCTATCGTATATCCACCAGGGTTTACGGTGAGCACGGAATCATCATAGTAAAACTTGTTGTTCACATTTTCACGTATGTTGTATATTCTATTGTACGTTTCAAGAGAAACAAGTCCCAAACCATAAGGTATTTTTCTCAATTCGATAGGTGGGTAAAAGTCTAGGCTGACTTCAGGTCCATGTCCATGTCCATGCAGTGTCAACGTTTTACTTTCTGTCGACATACTGTTGACGTTTTTGTTTATGCCGTGTCTTATATAAAAACATTAAGCACAAACGCCCAAACTCTTGGCTGTTAAACATTTGCTCACGTTTCACATTATAATATATATTGGTCCTGTTTCCAAAGTAGTCACTAGTCCCATGGGCAGGGGCAGGTTTCCAAAACTGTCAAAGTACCATACCGTGGACTCCTCTTTCACATAGGCTACATAATGGGTTCCTGGTCCTTGGTGATCATCCAAATTTAGAATGGCACATTCCAGTTTCCAGGGTCGTGGGGGTAATTGGTTCCGCAGAAACACATCTCGAGGATGAGAAAGCTTTAGTTGTTTGGCATAGTTTTTCCAATTGTTCATGGGTCAGGGCATGTCTTGCTATGGCAGTGGTAAAAATTAAATCGAGATGGGGAAATCGCAAATCCTTGTTGATAAAAGGCTGGCATTAAATTGACGTTTCTAGCCGCCATAGCAATGGCTTCCATCGTTTCATTGTGTCGCTGACTTTCTTTCAATTTTTGCTTGCCCTGCTGTGCAGCTTTAATGGTTTTCGCCACCACATTGGCACCACCCAAAAGTGAAACCAGAGCAGCCAGACCGGCGAATAAAGCAGGTAAAAATCCCGCTCGTTTGAGGACAGGAATCACTCGCCCTTGTTTTGAAACCTGTCGCTGACGTTTTGGAGTAACACGTCTCTGTGCTGCTCGAAGGGCTTTCTTTATCGTCAACAAATTATATTAATTTTTTTTATTCGCAAGGGCATGTTAACCAATGCTTTAACCCCATGCTTTGCCAATGACAATGTCTCCTTATTAGCCCTTTTCGCCACATATATTTCTTTCACCTTGAAGATGACCAACAACCTTTCACAAGAAAGTTTAAATGACAACTAACGTGAGGTTGTTATTTCATGGCAGGCCAAGTGCTGGAACACTCAACGTCATGCCTGTTTAGTGATTTGCAAACAAAGTGAACTCAACCAAGGACGATACCGCTCAGGGTTTGATCATTTTATTACTATTTAAAGCACTGTCTCATTACCTCTCAAGTCATTTGTAAAGACACCATGGCGTTAGCAGAGAATCAGTTGAAAAAGCATTTTATTTCAGCGAACAAGGAACGAAAGTCAGTGGAGCATGAAAGAACTCATCTTCTATATGGACACGAACCACAGCCACAACGACTGAAGCCGACGAAGAGTTTCCTTAGAACATCAAAGGAACTTAGAACCATTGCTGAAAAAGCTAGGTTGCAAATGTGGAGGGCTATGACCAACCTTCCCCCTGGTTGGGAAAATGTTTCGGAAACTCTACCTCCTGCTATGATGAGGAATGGACGACTTGGAAGTCTCTGAATAGATGCGCTCTAGAGTAGGCAGATCAAGGGTTAATATGGCAAGATGGGGTTACATTGACCAGGATGATATTCAATGTGATTGTGGAGATCAGACTGTTCAGCATATGATTGAGTGTCAACTGTGCCCAGCATCCTGCACGGAACAAGATCTTAGTCGGGGAGCACAGAATGCAGTGGAAGTGGCCAAGTATTGGGCAAAGATAATATAATAACTGTGTTATATGTTTAAAATGTATGTTTCTGATACGAGAATAATAATAATTTCAGCAAATATGCTATTCGTCAAGAGAATATGGGTTACTTCACATTTTTCATGCAAGAAAATGTTATTGCCCCGGATGCAGTGAGGCATGACTCACTCATGATTTTCGATGATGTATCCACTGAACGACAAGGCATTATTCGAAGCTATTTCAGCATGGGTCGTCACAAACATATCGCTTGCATCTATCTTGGACAAATGTATTCTAAAATGTCCAAACAACTCATTCGTGGCAATGCCAATGTCATTGTTTTATTTCGCCAGGAAGAGCGGAATAGACGTCACATTTATAATGAACATGTCAATCCAGATATGACATTTCAAATGGTTACTGAATTGTGTGCCTGGTGCTGGAACACTCAACGTCACGCCTGTTTAGTGATTGACAAACAAAGTGAACTCAACCAAGGACGTTATCGCTTGGGGATTGATCATTTTATTACTTTTTAAGACCCTGTCTCATTCCCTCTCAAGTCATTTGTCAAGACACCATGGCGTTAGTAGAGAGTCAAGTGAAAAAGCATATTATTTCAGGAAAACAATTATATTCGCTAAACATCTCGTCAATTGAAACGATCACGTGAGGACAATGCTTTGTTTATTCAAATCATTTAGCACCTCCACCAAAAGTCATGTTTAAACCCTCTTTCAAACCATCTGAAACGCTACCCACCGTTTCATAAGCCGCGCAGACTCTACACGGGGACCCTGTGGAAGAGAAAGAGGAACAGGAAGAATTGAGTAGTGTTAGCGATGTTGAGGATGAGGATGATCAAGCGTTTACGCCTAAAAATTATTTTTAAAAAGAAATCATTGGCCATGGTTGAAACACCTTCCTCTTCTAAGCAAACACCATTCTCATGACCCTTGGGCACGCCTCAACATAAAGATCAATTAAAACATATTTGAATAAAATATTATGGATCAACACTGGATCCCTATCTCACAGACCTATTTACTGGAAAGACGGATACAACGTGTTCGCTATGAGGATAATGGTTTTAAAATTGGTGATTCATCGATTAAATTTGCTCGTACTAGTGCTGTCGTTAAAAATAAACTATAAGTTAGCGCCAGGTCTGTTAAAGTTGTTATTCTCTCGTACCCCATCTTCTCATGATTATACGAAAGAGGACACCGCCTCAAAATAGGGGATTTTGTTCGTGTCAGTAAATTTAAGTCTGCCTTCGATAAGAGCTACACATCGAATTGGGGGACCGAAATATTTTGAATTTGTAAAGTCAACCTGGACTCACCTATTTACTGGAGGACCTCAACCATAAAAGGTAGGTTTTATATCCAAGAACTTCATAAGACAGCGATTCCAAAACATAACTTTGTGAAAAAAGTGTTGAAACAAAAAGGAAATAAACTCTATGTCAAATGGCTGGGATTTAACTCAGCCTTCAATTCTTGGATAAATAAATTAAATGTTGTGTCAACCTGTGCGTTTTTATTTATTTATTTATTCATTTATTCATTTATGTTTTTACTCCACTTAGAGCTCTGTGTACTGTGCACAGCACTTCATGCATGTCCACATGTTTTACTCTTTCTCTCTCCTCGCCTCTGTCCCACTACCTCAATCCCCGCCCCTCCCCTCTCCTCCCCTCTTTCTCCCACCACTAACTGTTGACACAATACTTGTCTGGCTATTGGCCTTCAAGGGATCCTGAGGTCTCTGGGTTTCCCCCTCCCTCACCCCCTCCCCCACCCCTATATCCTTCTCTCACCACAGCTGTTTACCGCTCTTGCCCCTGGCAATTGGCTGTGGCAATGGTAAGGGCTTACTCTTTCTTACATGGTTGCCAGACCGTTTGACGTTCATCTGCCCTCTATCGCAATCTAGCGGTGTTGCCAAGTGTGGTCCACGCATTCCTGAGATAGCGTTATCAAGTGCTGGAAGTGGGGACTGGACCTGGCTACCTAGCACAGCAGGTTTGTTCTTTTCAGCCTTCAAGCTACAAAACACTTGGGGCTCGCTAGCAGGCTACCAGCTACAAAAATTAAATCATACATTTCATTTAACCATTCAAAGCTTGTGTTTCATCCTTAATCTATCTCATCACAGAATTATAATTTGCATTAACGCTAATGTCTTGCCTTCATTCAAATTGCTTGGTCGACCGAACGTTATAGCTTCATATCCTACATCCGTCCGCTGGCATCAATGCCACAGTATCGTGTCACTACATCCTCTAGCACGTTAAAGATCCCCTTTAGGGGTTAACAAATCTTAGCACAGTTGACACATTTTGGGATATTAGCGTCCATCCCTACGCCATAGGAAATATCGGAAAACGAACCGTCCTAGACCGCCCCGCCAAAATATCCATTGCTCTATTGAGCACGGTAACCGTGGCTGGCGACAGGCTCGTTGAAACACATGCCAGTGGTACCGTCTGTCTACAATCACTCTCAATGACAATTTAAAACAGGTAAAAAAATAAAAGTTAAAATTTTTCATCATGTATGGCGTTAGGCAGTTTTTTTTAATAACTACCACATTTGAAAGAGGGTGTCACCCTGAGTCCTACGAGCCCTCGTACAAGTCCCTAGCAGCATTGGTTCGCCAGATATAACAAAACGTTTAGAATCATTGTTTTATTCCGAAATACATTTCTACACCTACTCTAAACAGATATGCTTGTCAACAGTAAAACACGACAAAAAATGACAACTTGTACAAGTCTCTAGCCTTATTGGTTCACGAGATATTAAATGCCGATGAGCTTTTAGTTTTTGCTCCTTCTGCTGTATTTGGGGGTGGGGGTATTGGAGAGATGGGGTATCACCCCAAGTCCAACGACACCTCATTTGTCAAAATCCGACCATGGGTTAGGGAGATATCGGCTTGGACTCGCACGGCGGCCAAGACACTTATTTTAGACCACCACTACTCGCCTACTAATTTTGTTTGTCCTAGTGACTTTGGACTTGTTTTAGTGGTTGAGGGGAGTAAAGGCCTTTCATTTACGTCAAACAAACGTTTTTGTAAAATTCCTAGTTTCCGAAATACAGCCCACTTTCTAACAGCATTTTGGAAAAAATGTAAAAAATATAAAGTTTTGTTCTTACGATAAAGAACATAGAGACCTTCCGTTCGCGAGATATTAAAATGCCGATGAGCTTTCAGTTTTTGCTCCTTCTGCTGTACTTGAGGGTGGGGGTATTGGAGAGATAGGGTATCACCCCAAGTGCAACGACACCTCATTTGTCAAAACCCGACCATGGGTTAGGGAGATATCGGCTTGGACTCGCACGGCGGCCAAGACACTTATTTTAGACCACCACTACTCGCCTACTAATTTTGTTTGTCCTAGTGACTTTGGACTTGTTTTAGTGGTTGAGGGGAGTAAAGGCCTTTCATTTACGTCAAACAAACGTTTTTGTAAAATTCCTAGTTTCCGAAATAGAGCCCACTTTCTAGCAGCATTTTGGAAAAAAAATAACAAATATAAAGTTTTGTTCTTACGATAAAGAACATAGAGACCTTCCGTTTAAGCCATTGAACAACGTTGTATCTTCATTGGTTTTGGGAATATCACCTATTTTCAAGTAGTCCATAGGAAAGGGAATTTAACCCTGAGTCCTACAACACCACACATGTCCAAATTGGACCATGGGTTCGCGAGAAAAGTCTATTTAAATGTTTCAACTTCTCGTGGCGGCCATGTTTGGTTTATGGCCACAGCCGCGTCAACTGTAATAGAACTCCTATTACTCACCAGTAGAGGGGTATAGAGAATTCTACTTCATTCTAGAACCCTCCTTGCCCCACTACTAAGCCTCAGCCATGTAATATTTGTCAATATCTGGCGAACCCATGGTCGGATGTTGATAAATGAGGTGTCGTTGTTTTCAAAAGTATGTGATAGTTTGAAAATCAAACATGATAGAACGTTGTGCCATGGCTCAAACGAATGGTCTTTATGATCTTTATTTTGAGTAATAAAACTTTTTATAATATTCATAATGTTGAATTTTGGGCTTATGCCGTGTTTATTATATTAAAATTCGACGCGTTTCGAAAGAAACCATGCCTTTCTTCGTCAGGAATAATCTGGAGTACGACAATGATTGCTAAGAGAAAGCAACAAAGAACATATAGAAGGTGCCCAAAGATGGACGCCATTATAGCCCCATGTTAGGGACAACGGAAAGCAGCAGTGAATTACTTTCTCAGGGTTCTGATAATAGGTAGCCAGGATTCGCTGAGATTGTAGCCGGTGTCGCGGTTGAAATTATCTGGATGTTTACGTATTTCAACCGCCTCCCTGATGATTCTGGGACGATATTGCTTTATACGGGCAAGAACATCCACTCCTTGGAACATGACATCATGGCCAGGTGTTAATGCATGATCGGCAACAGCTGATTTATCAGGTTGAATGAGCCTGATACATCTATTATGTTCCTTAATGCGAGTGCATATTGCTCTCGAAGTCTGCCTGATGTAAACCTTGCCACAAGTACAGGGAACTCTGTAGATACCCGGTTGTTGCAATTTAGGCAAACTGTCCTTAGTTGGTCGCAGGAGTTGCCTAATCTTAACAGAAGTTCCAAATACAGTCCGTATGTTGTACCGACGTAGGGTTTTAGCAATACGATCCGTCGTGTTATGTATGTAAGGTAGGTAAGCAGTTCCTCTTACATCTCTTTTCTCAACTGACGTCCTATTATTATTTGTTGGTTTCAGAACCGTAGAGATCAAAGCCTTGCTATAACCGTTGCTCTCAAAGGTGGTTCGCAAGGTATTAATTTCTTCTTGTAAAGAAGACACTTCACAAATCCTCCTAGCCCTGGTAGTTAGAGTTGTAAGGATACCATGTTTCTGGGCAGGGTGATGGTGAGAACTTGCGTGGAGATATCTATTGGTGTGTGTTGGCTTATGAAAAACGCTGTGTCCTAAAGATCCATCCTCTTTCTTGGTGACGAGAACATCTAAAAACGGTATTTTGCCGTCAGATTCCTTTTCCATGGTGAAACAAATAGAAGGGTGCTGGAGATTAAGGTGACCCAGGAAATGGCTAAGATTTTCCTCACCTTCCGTCCAAACAACACACGTGTCATACACATAACGCCACCAGATGTTCGGTTTGAAAGGAGCCGACGACAAAGCTTTCTCTTCAAAGTTCTCCATGAAGAAATTAGCCACAACAGGAGAGAGAGGACTACCCATGGCCACACCATCAGTCTGCTCATAAAAGTTCCCATTCCATAGAAAGTAGGAGGAGGTCATACAGTGATAAAAAAGCCTTGTGATGTCTTCAGGAAATAAGCCATTAATGAGAGACATAACACCATCAATAGGTACTCTCGTAAACAGAGACACCACGTCGAGACTCACTAGGATATCACCCGGCTGAAGTGTTATAGCTTTCAACTTTTCCACGAAGTGTGTGGAATCCTTAATGTACGAAGGCGTGTTACCCAGAAGCGGCTGAAGTAGTCTACCTAAGTATTTGGAGAGGGCATATGTAGGAGAACCAATCGTACTAACAATAGGTCTAAGAGGAACATCTTCTTTATGTATTTTAGGAAGGCAATAGAGTCTCGGAGGAATAGCATCCCCTGGAAGGAGAGTCTTCGCTGCATCCGCTGGAATAGATGATTGCTTGATCAATTTGACGGTGACATTTGAGTAGCGAGTAGTAGGATCACGACTATTAATCCTATATACAGGATCTGATAACAAAGACGAGATCTTGGAATCATAATCAACCTTATCCAACACCACTGTCGCGTTACCCTTGCCAGCGGGGAGAACGATAATATCAGAATTGTCCCTTAGATCTTTAAGTGCCTGGCTTTCGCCTTGTTTTAAGTTGGTGTTAGGTGGCTTAGCGTTCTTGAGAATCAATCTGTAGAATCCTCGGTACATCACCTCACACCTGAAGAGGCCGAGGAAGCCAGACAAGAATGCTCCAGAGTTTTGTGTTTTGTAAGTAGTGTCAATTGGGGAGCTGCTACACTTAGGAATTCGTGAGCCCCTGGCGACCTTGGAATGGAAGGAGTCGTGATAGGAGGGCGAGCCTGGATTCGTTTTTTTTTTCGTCTCGTTGCGCTCTTTACGGGAATTAAGGTGTCGAAAAGTGAAATGCTGGAAAGATTTTTTTTTGGGGTTAAAAACGTGATTTTAGACTTTTTGTTAAATTTTTAAATTTGTAAACTCGATTTTGGGGTAAACAAGTGTTTTTTGTGATTTTTGCTGATATCTCACGAACCAATAAGCCTAGAGACTTGTACGAGGTGTCATTTCTTCGTCGCGTTGTCCTCTTGCCGAGGATGAAGTGGTGTCAATTGGAGAGAGCTGCTACACTTAGGAAGTTGTGAGCCCCTGGCGACCTTGGAATGAAGGAGTCATGCCTGGAGGGCGTGCTTGGATTCGTTTCTTTTCGTCTCGTTGCGCTCTTTACGGGATTGTAGGAATCGAAAAGGTGAAATGCTGGAAACATGTTTTTTTGGGGGGGGGGGGAGTAAAAACGTGATTTTAGACTGTTTGTTATATCTCGCGAACAAATCATGCCAGAGGCGTGTACGAGAGGTCCAAGGATTCGGGGTGACATCCTCTTTGCCATGGACCACTCGTTATATTTTTTTAATAAATTTGGAAACTCGATTTTGGGGTAAACAAATGTTTTTTGTGATTTTTGCTGATATCACACGAACCAATAAGCCTAGAGACTTGTACGAGGTGTCATTTTTTTCGTTGCGTTGTCCTCTTTCCGAGGATGTTCGTGTTGTGCAGGAATGAAAAACCATTTTGAGGTAAAACCGTGATTTTAGACTTTTTGCTATATCTCGCAAACCAATAACGCTACAGACGTGTACGAGGTGTCATAGGACTCGGGCTAATGCCCCCTTTCGAATGTGGTAGATATTTTTTCCAGAAAATAATTCACAAAGGGCCTAACACCATACATGTTGAAAAACTTTTTTTCTTTACCTGTTTATAATGTTCATGAAGCGTGGTTGTTGAGAGAGACGATACTGCTGGGTGGGTGTGTGTTTCAACGAACCTGTCGCTAACCACAGTGGCTGTACTCCATAGAACAATCGCTAATTTACGGGTCGGTTTATGACAGAGCGAGGGTTCGTTTTTTCTGATATTTTACCCCCGAAGGGGATCCTTAACGTGTAAACGGTTATGAGAACATGTTTCTTTGTTGGTTGAAGCGAGTACAGAAAACAAACTTGATGGAGAGGGGGACAGACTAGCAGAATGTGAATGTCATTTGAGCTTATTTGAATGCGCTGATCTGACTTGACAACAGGTGCAATGGAAAATGACAAAGACGCAGAGGACGCTTTAATGTTAAATAATCTGACAACCGTGGTGGCAGGGAAGAGCGAAATGCACGTGAACACGTGTGAGATGATATGTACGCTAAACAAGTTACATCCTGTTTTCTTCATACGTGACAAAATGCAAGTTCATGTGAAATTTGATCAGGCACAGGTGTTCATTTTGGACGTTAGCTGTCCACGTGCACGATAACAGAATGTTCAAAGCGTGGGGGAAAATGATTATACATGCAACGTAACATATAAAAAGAAATGTAGCTATCATTTCCACTCTGACACACTGTGTTGCGTGAAACACTTGTTCTTGTTTAACAGTTTTGGTGTTGGTGGAAAATACTTAACCTTGTTGTGGGGTAGGTATTTATTTATATATTTATTCATTTATATATTTATTGATTTATATATATATATATTTACATGCAATTATTTATTGATTGTTAAAGTTATAAAATAAATGTTTATTTATTTGTTTGCAGATAACGTGTATAGCCTACCTGTTGTGTATCTGTGGGAAAGAGATTGAAAATGAGAGGAAGATGGACAGCTAGATACGGAAACCATTACCACACTAGCCCATGAGACGGGAATAAAGCAAAGCATTACAAGTCAATGTGAGATTTGTTTTTATATATATACCTGTTTGATTTTGTTTTGATTATGAAATGCATAAACTATATGGAATGGATATACTTATGGTGGTTTATTTTATTTCTTTTTAGATATTTGGAAAATAAAACTCTACTGCTTTAGCCACAACAGCCGAAAACCAAGTGGCTTTAGAGTGGAACCATTGTCAAGCACTCTATAGCTGAAAACTTAGGTGAGAGTGTTCTCTCAAAATAATGTATTTTACTGCTGCGGATACGTTAACGTGGGAACCCCTAAACAGTTGTTTCAGATCGCGTGTGTGCTCTGGTCGTGTGGTCAATGTTAGAAAAAGTTTGATGCCCAAAGAATTTTTAGAATCTTGTTTTGAAGTTTTTAAAATTGAAATTTGTACAGCGCAAATGTTGCAAACGGCTTTAAAGGTGAATACAGAACTGGTCTGCGATTTCATATATAAAAAGTAGGACGTAGAGCATAAAGAGACATTTTATATTTGCAGTAAAATGAAAGAGCTTTTGATAGCAGATAATCTGAACGAGTGGTATCAATCCAACGTGATTAACGCCTTGCTATCAAAATTTGATAACTGCAACAAGGACCCAGTGGTTTAGCGTTAAACAAAATCCATTACCTACAAATCAACATTTATCATTTCAACTCGTTGAATGCTGGGTCTAGCTATATTAAAACACCACCAGCAATAGCATTGAAAAAGGCTGTGGTGAATATAAAGAATCATGACAATGAAGGTTTTCTGTGGGCTGTGGCCGCGTATTTGCAGCCAGCACAAGACTAAAATGGTTCTCGGCCAGGAAAACACAAGGCCAAGTTTGTTGAATGAAAACAATCTTTAAATTTAACTCGAGTATCGCTCCCGATGGACTTAACCGAGATCCATAGGTTTGAACAAGACAACCATGACTTTTCATTCATGGTGTATAGCCTTAATGGTAATGAGATTGTGGGTCCTCTTTATGCCACAAAAGAACCGAAACGACACCACATTCATCTTTTATATTTATCTGTGGGAAAGGTGAATCACTATTGCCTTATTAAAAGCTTGAGTAGATTGCTAAGCAGTCAATTGTCAAAAACCCATAATAAAAAGCATATTTGTGACCGTTGCTTGCAATATTTTGGGAACCCTACGCTTTTGGAACGTCATAGGGTAGATTGTGTTTCTCAGGAAGCGGTGAGATTGATATTGCCACAAGGGGACAAGGCTGTGTTAAAGTTTAAGGACATTCATAAGCGTGACACTGTTCCCTATGAGGTGTATGCAGATTTCGAAGCACTCACTACCCCCTTGGCGGGATGTGAACCAGATCCCACCATAAGCTCAACCACACCCATTCAAACACATGAACCCCTTGCCATAGGATTTAATGTGGTGTGTGCCTATGACCCCACGCAATCCGTTTATAAATACCGTGAGGGGCCAGATTGTGCCAAATGGTTCTTGGATGAACTTGTCAAGTTGGCTCATGATGTACAGGAATTACTGGACCACCCAGTACCCATGAGCCTATCTCCAGAACAGCAGCAGCGGTACGGACATGCCACGACATGCCATATTTGCGAAAAGCCACTGATCAGTGCTGAAGACACCGTTGGTGATCACTCGCACATTACGGGGGTGTTTCGTGGAGCTGCGCATAGTAAATGCAACTTGAACTTTCCAGCTCCTCGTTTCATCAGTGTCTTTTTCCACATTCTGAAGAATTATGACATTCAGTTTTTGATTCGTGAATTGGGTCATGTCAACAAGGGCTCGTTTACCATTAGCCCCCAAAACCATGAGCGTTTTACAGCCCTGACATGGAGGTTGAGCGACTTTAGCATTCGATTTTTGGATTCCTTTAGGTTTATGGCATCCTCGCTAGACAGCCTTGTGAATGGCTTGAATGAGGAGGACTTAAAAAATACTAGAATGCATTTTATTGATCCTGAGCAATTTCAATTGTGCATTCGGAAGGGTATATTCCCGTATGATTTCTGCAACAGCTGGGACGTGTTAAAGCAAAGAAAACTCCCACCACAAGAGAAATTTTACTCAAAACTAACACGCAGTACCGTTTCCGATGAAGACTATTGCACATGCATGCCAAGTTTGGCGAGTGTTTGGCATTAAGGCGCTAAGTGAATATGCTTTGCACTACCTAAAACTGGATGTATTGCTCCTCACCGATGTGTTTGAAAAATTCCGTGAGTTGTGTCAACACATTTACGGTCTTGACCCGGCTCACTATTATTCAAGTCCTGGGCTCTCGTTCGATGCCGCTTGGAAATACACTCAAGTGGAATTGGATTTACTCACTGACGTAGACATGGTACTATTTTTTGAAAAGGGCATTCGTGGCGGCTTTGTGTCGCTTAACCATCGCCATGCCGAAGTGAACAATGTCTACATGCCTGATTATTCACCAGACAAACCAGAAACGTACATAATGTACTATGACGTGAATAATTTGTATGGTTACGCCATGAGTCAGCCTTTTCCCTATGGAAAGTTTGCTTGGTTGACAGACAAACAAGTGTCAGAATTTGATGTGATCAAGGCTAGCCAAGAAACATACCGTGGATATGTGCTAGAACTGGATATTGAATATCCCTCATCCTTGTATAATGAACATGCTGATTTCCCATTTTGCCTTGAGCAAATGGTTCCCCCTGACAGTAAAGTGAAAATTGAAAAACTCATGGGCACACTTTACAACAAAATTCCGTATGTTTAACATATCCAAATGTTGGTGCAATGCCTCGCCCAAGGCTTGGTGTTGAAGAAAATCCATAGGGGTATTTTTTGCTCAAAAAGCATGGCTCAAGCCATACATGCAACTCAAAAAAGGAAGCTTGTAGTTTAACGTGACCGTTAATCTCGCGATCATAAGCCACGGGACCTCCGTTTTACGTGGAATCCGAACCACAGGACATGGCATTTCACATCGAAAATCCCACATGCATTGACCGGGAATCGAACCCGGTCCGCCTTGGTGAGAGGCATACAGCTTGACCGCTGCGCCACCACGCCCCTCTCACATGCAACTCAACACAGAGCACCGACAAATGGCAACACAGCAGTTTGAAATTATTTTTTTAAAATTAATGAACAACTGCATCTATGGCAAGTCCATGGAGAATGTCCGCAAATACCGCGACATTAAATTGGTGAATGTCTGGGAGGGGTAGTGGAGTGCCCGGCGGTACATTGCCAAGCCAAATTTCAAATCGATCAAAATTATCGATGAGGATTTGGCCTCTATTGAAATGAGTAGGACCAGCGTGATCATGGATAAACCCATTTACTTGGGCCAAGTCATTTTAGACTTTTCAAAATCGGTCATGTATCAATTCCACTATGAGTTTGCCAAACGCCATTTTGAGGACGTATCTCTTTTGTATATGGATACGGACTCATTCATTTACCACATTCGCCACTGCAACCCCTATGACGTCATGAGGCAGCATAGTGACTGGTTCGACACCTCTTCGTATAGCGCTGACAACGTGTTTCAACTACCCGTAAGAAAACAAGAAGGAAGTGGGCGTTTTAAAAGATGAATGCGTTGATTCCGTTATGACGGAATTCGTAGGTTTGGCCTCGAAAATATATGCTTATCGCACACTAGACTGTAAGGAAGCCAAAAGAGCAAAAGTTGTAGGTAGGGCAGTGGTAAAATCGCTACGTGTAGACGATTACTTAGCGGTTTTACGCACTGGCAAAGCTATGTCCCATACACAGTGCAGGATACAATTCAGCAACCATCATTTGTATCTTGTGGAAGAGAGAAAACGCACCCTCGCCTCCATGGATAACAAACGTGTGTGGGCTGATGACCTGCTCACCAGCCTGCCCTGGGGTTATGACCGCAAGGAGGAGGAGGTGTGATTTCACTGCTTGTTCGTTGAGGGACATGGCTTTTTGTAAATTGTAGATATAGGATTTTGTAAATATTGGTTTTTGTCATTGTAAATAGTAGATATTGTAAATAGTGGCAACCCACTTGAACCTTTTGCTCTTAAAAATAGTTCTATGCAACCTTATTTTTATTTTTTATTTTAAATTTAACAGAGTTGGGAATTGGAAAATGGTATATAGTTTGATTCTTTTAAAGCTGTACAAAGTTGTAGTTTTTGTAAATATAAAATAAGTAATATATTTTAGTAACTTTTTTTGTAATGTAAATCGTAAATGGAAAACTATAAAAGTTCTTTGGGATGAGTGTGCATGTGGAGAATGTGTTTACGGGATAAATAAAGTGGTTGTGTTCGTTCTCAAAGACAGGTATGGTTGTGTGAGTAGAGTAAAAGCTGGTGTGTCTGTATGACCAGAGCAAAGACGGTGAGGTAGGGTGAGTGGGGAGGGGGAAATTGTCACTTATATACTCATTTTGTTTTCAATAGTTTTGTTTTTTCTTTAAAATGTAGCGGTCAATAGACATATTTTTTTAAAAACAGTCTTACCTGCACTAGTCGTAGACCTCGACGTTTCTCCAAACACACATAAACTCACTGCATCATCATCATGGTCAAGCACTCGCAATAACATCATTGACAAATCTCAACTTTCGACATACACCAAATGGAAAAATGACAAAACAACAAAATGGAAAATCCATGCTTCAATATCACCAAAAAAAACGCAAAACTTAAAACACACATTTTTAAAAATTGGAAATGCTCATGTGTGAAATATAAAACTTCAAAAACATAGAACAGACATTTTTAAAAAGTGTCATCAACAAAATAGAGAATCCATATCATCAAAAACGCAAAACTTGAAACAGATAATTTTAAAAACTGTAAATTGCAAATTGACAAATGGCAATGTGTGAAAATGTGAAAATGAGAAATCAGCCATCAACATTATGATTTTTTAAATAATAAAAACACATCGTGCTCTGGTAAACCTTTGTTTTTATTTCATAGTCATAGTGAATTGACAAAAGAAAATAGAATACAAACGAATCCCAATTCCTCACTCCTCCATTCCTTAAAGTTTATGTCCACGCATTATCAACTTTCCTTTCATAGCACTCATCACAATCAGGGCTGCCATCCTCTCACCCACTGAGGCATCACAGGATAAGAAACGTTGTTTAGCTTTTTTCAATAACAATTTATCTGCCACATGTCTTTAACCACGATGACTATGGTGATAAGAAAGGTCATGTTCTCTGCATGCTTGATCCAAAAGATTAATGGGTACATCACCACGCTGCAAACGTTTTTCAAGATGAGTTCCAGGGCCACAAAAACGATAACCTGGAAGATGGATTTCGAAAGGTAAGTATTGAATCACTTTGTCAATGACGCCATTGCCAGTACAGGACTGGCATATCCTTTTCCATCGATGGTGAAAAGATTTGGTTCTCCTCTTCTTCTGTGGACGATGTTTGTGTTTGTTGTTGTTGCTTTTTCTCGCCATGACACCTGTGGAATGATTCAACAAAGTCTTTACACGGACATTTATGACCGCGATACAGTTTCACTAGCTGACAAGTAGCGCACTGATGCATAGAGGGTATTTTTGCCATGGCAAGTTGCTTATGGTGATCGTAATCCGTACAGGGTTGCCATTCACTCAACACAGGGCCTTGAGTCCATGATTTTGGTACATGTTGCCAGATTTCCTGCACTGCGTTGGCGGCCACATAATAAATGAACGACTTGGGGAGCGCCAAGAGTTCCTCTTTGGTAAAACTGTCTAGTTTCCTATTTTCACACAAAGAACTTGCCAATGGCTTTGTCTGTAGCATTGCCTTTCTCCATGTTATCACGTACTGTAGATGTTTACACGTTGCTTGAAGAAATCTCACTGGCGTCATTCACAGGTAAACCTTGATTTATAATTTTGTTCAACAACTCCCAACAGGCATGGGTGGTTAACCAATGAAAGAGATGCCACACATGGGCTAGGACTGTATGGGTAATGTTGCCACAGGAAGAAGTATCCATGACCGTTTGCAGGGAAGGGCCACCGAACCCCATGAGGTCGATACATTGAGAGTAAGACGCTAAAAATTGTTGCAACCATTGACGTTTTTCATTACCTTTCACAAATACCACATTGGCCGAGGACAAGTGTGCTTTCATGACCACGTCCAAATATTTATAGGATATGGTTCCTTGATTTCAGTCTAGTTGCCTATGATTTTCAATCCACTGGGTTTGTTTACGGTCTTTTTCACACAACAAATCAAAAGCATGGGTCGGTTTAAATAGCAAATGCGTAGCTTGCGATAACCAAAACGTGGTACAATCGATAATGGCCACTTGTTTAAATATAAATTTGTTGTCACCAATTTTAAACCCTTGGCAATCCACAATGAGTGTGCGCAACATGTTGCCACTTGCCTGGACCAAGTTTAACTGACGACTGACTGACGATCAATGACTAAGGTGTGATCATGACACGGACTTACCTGCCATGCTAGTTTGAAAAAAAAAATGAGGTAAGGTTAGGACATGAGGGCATGAAAAAATAAGAATTTAAGAATTACATCATTTTATTATCATAACACGTCTTACAGGCTTTTGTCGTTTTGGGATAAGGACGATACCAACTGATACAACAATATAGTCTCTTGTGTTTGTAACGTCGATAACACCGATGATGTCCCAATGTCTCTAAACTAGGCGTTTTTGATGGTGAGCTCCTTACCGAAGCACCATGGACACCATACGGTCCACACGTATCGTAACTAGTTTTTTTCATCATTCAGAGGCACGAGTGAGGGATAGCTTGAATGACAGGGTATATTTCCCACCTCCATTCTGCACTGGTAGGGGCAGGCAGGTGACCAGTGCTAATGTTCCTGCTTGGGTTCAACACTCTCTTGCCAATGGTCTATGCTGATGGGACAAAAGGCACGTTTCACTTCATCCCTTGTTTTTAAATAGTAGAAGCCAGCGGCCGCTAAGGCTTGAGGGTTTATGAAAGGCACCGACCACGTTGCAAAAGTCTTGAAACGTTGTTCCTCAGAGTTTAAATTCATGGATGTGACTTCCCTTGAGGCTTTAAAGCAAGACATGACTGAGCGGCTTGACGTGGGTTGACCTGTTATTTATACACTCGTCACTTGTTTGGACAGTGCATAATAGTTGACTTGTTTGTGATGAATAATCAAACAGTAGGCCGTCGTATTGGCTGGTACACTGTCATGCGTTTCGAACTCTAGTCGAATGTCATTATTGGATGGCTTGACAGACTCTTCCAGGTAAGAACAGTCAAAGACAATCAGTGGTGCTCATGCCTTAAACGCTTGGGTTAGTTGCATGGGGCCGTTCTTTTTTTGATAATACGACCATCGAAATTTACAAAACAAGTCGTACAGGGGGCCAAACTTATTTTTTGAAAAATCCAAATCCAGTCCTTCATAGGGAAACACAGCACCGTTGAGGAAAATACGTGCATTTCTCAATTGCAGGTGATCAAATCGCGTGACATCTTAGGTTTGTTGATACTTGTGATTCGTTTGAAAACCCACGATCAGGTAGAGAGGTCTCTCTGTATAGCGGGCAGTTTTTACAGACCAACTGTGTGTGTTGGTGGTGGGCAATAGCGGGTACTCATGGAGTGCCCAGATTCTAAATTCCATAGGTAGAGGCATATCACTCTATACCATTTTGAGTATGTCCAGTTTTTTGCTATCGTCAAGGGTCATATGGGACACTTTCCATAGCAAGCGTTGTAGTTTAATTTTTGAGTCTATGGGGGCATTGTCAGCTCCCTTGAGTGCATTATTATCACACCTGTCTCTCACCAAACAAAGCACTAGCCTTGCGTTGACCACAATGCGCTGATGATCTTCGGCAAAGACTAAAATCAGTTTAAGAGGTAAATTTCCAGTAAAGGTGTCATTGGTGTGTACCATCCAGTCATTGGTTGAGTCAGGGCACCAACCTGCCAAGCAAAGTGTTTTACCTTCTTCCTCACTATAAGAGGGGTATTGTTTCATGACACTGGAAATGCCCACATTTCGAGTGCTATCCACCACGATATCGTTAATGACATAACGTACTTCAGAAAAGAGAAAGGCCAAACCATGGTTGGCCAACTTGGATGTGGAGGCTGCAGAGCCATCGGCTTTGGTGAGCCGACCTTCAATCTGAATGACACATTCATGCGGTAGGGTGTAAATATCTTGGTTGTTGATAACAAATTGAATTTCATCATTTTTATTGAGTCCAGGTGTTTGAGCTTGATAAGAATGGAGATCAATTCTTACCACCCCTGGTTGCTCATGCGGTTCGCAACCTCTAGGATAGAATTCATCATGGGGGTTGACGTGGTAACCCAAATGCTGTAAAATCTGCTTGTCCTGAGATGTTAACCTGTATTTACGTGGCAAACAACTAACACCATTCCTAGACGGTGTTGTTGCTTTATACACAAACTTCATAGTGGCTTTAGCTGTGTTTCCCTAAGTCACTGGTGTGGTAGAATCTAGATCAATGAGTTGTTGATCTCTATTTATCAGTCTTAATGTTATATTATTAATACTATCGACAGCCACCGAATGAAACAGCACCACTGGAGGGTTTTCACGAATAATATACCCATTGGGTGATGTCACAATAAAGTCACAAAGCGAATGCGATGGTTCTTGATTGGTGTACACTTGGCTAATAATATTACACGTCACCGACACATGATGGTCCTCAATGAATTTCATTCATGGTCTGATTCATGTTTTTTGTTGGACTCCAACACACGTGGTTTAAATCCTAGTAATGGACCAATGGAATCGGGGTGTGTTTTAAAGTCAATGTTGAAGGTAGAGAAAATACTGCAGCGATGAGTGTTGGTATTTCCTACAAGTTCAAACTTGCGCGTTCCATCGAGAAATGACTTTAAACCATATAAATTGATCAACATCACATAAATGTGTTCATAAATGTCATCGTTCGTGTATCCACCAGAGTTCAGGGTGAGCACAGAAACATCATAGTAAAACTTGTTGTTCACATTTTCACGTATGTTGTATATTCGATTGTACGTTTCAAGAGAAACAAGTCCTAAACCATAGGGTTTTTCACTCAATCCGATGGGCGGGTAAAAGTCTAGGCTGACCTTGGGTCCACGTCCATGGAGAGTAAACGTTTTACTTTCTGCCGACATATTGTTGGCGTTTTTGCTTATGCTGCGTCTTATATTAAAAAAATAAACACAAACGTCCACACTGTTGGCTGTTAAACGTTTGCTCACGTTTCACATTACAATATATCTTGATTCTGTTTCCAAAATAGGTCACTAGTTCCATGGGCGGGGGCAAATTCCCAAAACTGTCAAAGTACCATACGGTGGATCCCTCTTTGACATAAGCTACATAATGCGCTCCTGGTCCTCGGTGATCATCCAAATTGACAACAGCACATTCCTGTTTCCAGGGTCGTGGGGGTAATTGGTTTCGCATAAACACACCTCGAAAATTAAAAAGCTTTAGTTGTTTAGCATTACTTTCCACTTGTTGATGCGTCAGGGCATGTCTTGCTATGGCTGAGGTTAATTTTTTTTAAATATTTTGAAATGGTGTAATCCCAAATCCTTGTTGATAAAAGGCTGGCTTTAAATTGCCATTTCTAACCCCCATTGCAATCGTTTCCATCGTTTCATTGTGTCGCTGACTTTCTTTGGGTTGTTGCTTGCCCTGCTGCGCGGCTTTAATGGTTTTCGCCACTGCACTGGCACCTCCCAAAAGTGAACCCAAAGCAGCCAAACCGGCAAATAAAGAAGGTAAAAATCCCGCTTGTTTGGGGACGGGGATCACTCGCCCTTGTTTTGAGCCCTGTCGCTGACGTTTAGGAATAACACGTCTCTGTGCTGCTCGAAGAGCTTTCCTTATGGTCAATACATTATTTTTTCTTTCGCGAGGGCTTGTCCACGAATGTCTTAAGCCTAGGCTTTGCTAAGAACAGGGTCTCATTTTTAGTCTTTCTCACCACATACCTTTGTTTCACCATGATGACCAACAACCTTTCACAAGAAAGTTTAAGTCACAACTAACGTTAGATTGTTATTTCATGACTGTATATTCCTATTCCACATAAAGTGGGAAATCGTTTATGAATTTTACCGCTTGCTTTTCATCCCATGTCAACATGAGATGAAAGAATAATTCGTCTCCTGCATTGACCATTTCGTGGTTATGGACGAACATCCTATGACCATTTATCTCTATTAGTAAATGGTTCTCTTCTGGTATGGCATATTTGATGTGAATGGTTCCATCATAGTGAATTCGACAGTGGCTTAAACCTGAAGCAAGCACATAGGTCAAGTGCTGGTCACGAGCTAGCGGTATATGGTTTCTCTCATTCACAGGTTTTTCATTTGTCAGATACACTAAAAACACAGATGGGCTAAATTTATAAAGCCTTTTCGTTTCATAGGTCACGTAACGCTTGGTACAGACATCGTCTTCGTCTTGTGGGTCTTACACGTGAATAGTACGATGGTGGTTAGCGCTATAGCCATTCACTGTAAGCTGAGGCACTTTGTCATAAAATTCATACACCTTCTTATCCACATACGTTTTCGTAGTAACGTCTGTATACACTTGAGGATATCTTAAATGGGTTAACCGCTTTCCCTTAAAGTCATAATCTCCCTGTTTAGTGCGTGGCACTACAGACCTATCCACATGGTGTTTATTAGCAGGATCTGTTTCTTGTTTAGGATCATGTATGGGAACAGACCTAGCTTTGGCCATCAACGCACGTCCATAGATATCCATCTTCAACCTGTAGTACAAGTTCACTGTTTCTCTGACAAGGCTCAGTTCCATGTATATAGACAGCCCGTTAGTCTCTCTAAGCCTTAGTTGATATGAAGATTATAAAGCAGCAAGAGTCATTCCCCGTGGGGGACATGGTTTCCCATCTCTATCCCACATCACGTGAGCAACGCCCTGGTTCACTGTTTCCATCTTCCATTCGCTGCATCATTGTGGGACCTTCCGGCTGTGGAAGGACCAATCTTTTGCTGACGCTCATCACAGCGCCCAATGGTCAGCGTTTTCAAAATATTTATTTTTTGCAAAATCTCTCTACCAACCCCTCTACGTGTTTCTGGATCAAGTCAGGTCTGGATTACAAAAAGAGAATATGGGTTATTTCACATTTTTCATGCAAGAAAATGTTATTTCACCGGATGAGGTAAAGCCTGATTCACTCATGATTTTCGATGATGTATCCACTGAACGTCAAGGCATCAGTCAAAGCTATTTCAGCATGGGTCGACACAAACATATCGATTGCTTCTATCTTGGACAAACGTATTCTAAAATGTCTAACAGTTGATTCGTGACAATGCCAATGTCATTGTTTTATTTCGCCAGGACGTGAGGAACAGTTGTCACGTTTATAATGAACATGTTAATCCGGATATGACCTTCCAAATATTTACTGAATTGTGTGCCAAGTGATGGAACACTCAACGTCATGCCTGTTTAGTGATTGACAAACAAAGTAAACTCAACCAAGGACGGTATCGCTTAGGGTTTGATCATTTTATTGCTATTTATGGCCCGTCAAGTCATTTGTCAAGACACCATGGCGCTAGCAGAGAGTCAATTGAAAACGTATATTATTAGAGCAAAAAATACTATTCGCCAAAAGTTTCGTCAATTGAAACGATCACGTGCAGAACATGCTTTGTTTATTCAACAAAATTTTAGCACCTCCGCTAAAAGTCATGTTGAAACCCTCTTTCAAGCCATGTGAAACGCTACCCACCGATTCACAAAACACCCAGACGCTGCACGAGGACCCTGAAGAAGAGGAAGAGGAACAGGAACAGGTAGATTTGACTAGTGTTAGCGAGGTTGAGGATGACGAGTAACAAGTGTTTACGCCTCAAAAAAAGGCCTCACACCTTGCAGAGTTTTTAAGAAAAAATAAATCCTTGGTCATGGTCGAAACACCTTGCCCTTCCAGATCGTATCCGTTTTCACAACTCTTGGCCACCCCTCAACATAAAGCCCAACTGAAAACCATTTTAATTAAATATTATGGATCAACACTGGAACCCTATTTCACCGATCTATTTATTGGAAACACAGATACCACGTATGGTGTTCGCTATGAGGATGATAGTTTTAAATTTGGCGATTCTTCCATTAAATTTGCTCGTACTAAAGCTGTCATAAAGAACATTAATTGTAAATTAACGCCAGGACTGTTAAAGCTGCTCTTCTCTCGGACCCCCTCTTCCCATGATTATACGTCAGAGGATCTTGGCAAATATAAATCCATTTTATTGCACACCCATGCCCACAAAAGACAGTATGATCCCACTCAACAAGTGAATGCCAATATATCTCAAAAATATAAAACCATCATTGCAAAAATGTTTCCCACCAGTCCAAGTACACGTCGTAAAGCGTCCGCTTCGGGAGTGACATTTAAACCATTAAATCCCATTGTGGATGTTACCTACTGGCACAATCCCAATAAGCTTGTCCAGCGGTTACAGTTGTTGCATGCTTCACGTCAAGCTGGCCATACCAGTCACGATTGGGAAATTCAAGAAATTGAACAAGAACTTCGAAATGCCAAAATTATTGTTTAAGCCCTCACCCATTAAAATGGGTATTGCTCATGAGTTGCATCGCCCAGCTAGGCGTCACTATCTGCGACTCAAGGTGATTTCACGGGGTGTGGATGAACTTCGGCAAGCAGACCTGGTTGAAATGATACCCTCTGCTGGCGTTAACGACGGTGTACGCTATATGTTGACCGTCAATGATGTCTATTCCAAAATGGCCTTTGTTGAACCTGTGTGTCGCAAGTCTGGTCCACTGGTCACCAAGGCCTTTCAACATATTATTCAACACTCCAAACGTCAACCTCAGTTACTACAAACTGACCAGGGGAAAGAATTTTTCAACAAGGATTTCTCCAGTTTTCTCAAATCAAAGGACATTCACCATTATACCACATACAGCAATCTCAAAGCCAGTGTGGTTGAGCGGTTCAACCGAACATTGAAAACCCATATGTGGAAAGCGTTTACCGCTCAGAGCACGTCTCGCTGGTTGGACATGTTACCAGAGCTAGTATCACGTTACAATGACACCAAACATAGAACGATCGGGACCAAGCCGCGCCTCGTGACTAAGAATAATCAGCGATTGGATAAACTGTTTAACCCCATAAAAACTGCCGATCCTAAACGTCACCGACTGAAAATTGGGGATTTTGTTCGTGTGAGCAAATTTAAGTCTGCCTTCAATAAGGGCTACACGCCTCAGTGGGGGACTGAACTATTTCGAATTCGTCAAGTCAACTAGGACAGTCCAGTCACCTATTTACTCGAGGACCTCAACCATCAACCCATAAAAGGTAGATTTAATCTCCATGAACTTCAGAAAACAGCATTTCCTAAGCATTATCTTGTGGAAAAAGTGTTGAAACAAAAAGGAAATAAACTTTATGTCAAATGGTTAGGATTTAACTCTACGTTTAATTCTATGATCAATAAGTTACATGTTGTGTGAACCTGTGCACTTTTTATTCACACATGTTGTACACCACCTATAGCTCTGTTTGTACAGTCCTCAGCTCCACATATTTCTTTCTCTTTCCACCTGTGTTCTCTCTTACATTACCCCTCCCAATCTCCCCCTCCCCCTCCCCCTTCACCTCCCACCTCTGCTGTTCGCAACTCTTGCCTATCTATTGGTTGTGACATCATTCCCACAAGTTGCATCATACTTTTTAATGATTCAGCGATTCCCACGCTTTGAACATTCTGTTATCGTGCACGTGGACAGCTAACGTCCAAGGTGAACACCTGTGCCGGATCAAATTTCACATAAACTTGCATTTTGTCACGTACGAAGCAAACAGGATGTAACTTGTTTAGCGTACATGTCATCTCACACGTGCTCACGTGCATTTTACTCCTCCCTGCCACCACAGTAGTCAGATTATTTAATATTAAAGCGTCCCCTGCGTCTTTGTCATTTTCCATTGCACCTGTTGTCAAGTCAGATCAGCGCATTCCAATAAGCTCAAATGACATTCACATTCTGCTAGTCCGTCCCCCTCTCCATCAAGTTTGTTTTCAGTACCCGCTTCAACCAACATAGAAACATGTTCTCATAACCGTTTACACGTTAAGGATCCCCTTCGGGGGTATAATGTCAGAGAAAACGAACCCTCGCTCTGTCATAAACCGAATCGTAAAATAGCGGTTGTTCTATTGAGTACAGCCACTGTGGTTAGCGACAGGATCGCTGAAACACACACACACCCAGCAGTATCGTCTCTCTCAACATCCACGCTTCATGAACATTATAAACAGGTAATGAAAAAAAGTTTTTTCAACATGTATGGCGTTAGGACCTTTGTGATTTTTTTCTGGAAATAATATCCACCACATTCGAAAGGGGGCGTTAGCCCGAGTCCTATGACACCTCGTACACGTCTGTGGCGTTATTGGTTTGCGAGATATAGCAAAAAGTCTAAAATTACGGTTTTACCTCAAAATGGTTTTTCATTCCTGCTCAACACGAACATCCTCGACAATAGGACAAAGCGACGAAAAAAATTACACCTCGTACAAGTCTCTAGGCTTATTGGTTCGTGTGATATCAGCAAAAATCACAAAAAACATTTGTTTGCCCCAAAATCGAGTTTCCAAATTTATTAAAAAATATAACGAGTGGTCCATAGCAAGGAGGACGTCACCCCGAGTCCTTGGACTCCTAGTACACGCCTCTGGCATGATTGGTTCGCAAGATATAACAAAAAGTCTAAAATCACGTTTTTACCCCAAAAAAACACGTTTCCAGCATTTCACCTTTTCGACACCTACATTCCCGTAAAGAGCGCAACGAGACGAAAAAAACGAATCCAAGCACGCCCTCTTAGCATGACTCTGTCCATTCCAAGGTCGCCAGGGGCTCACAACTTCCTAAGTGTAGCAGCTCTCTCCAATTGACACTACTTACAAAACACAAATTTTTGTTCTAGAGACTTGAAATTTATTTGGGGGGTAGGGACCTTTCATTTATGTCAAACAAACTTTTTTGCATAATTCCCAGTTTCCAAAATATAGGATTTTCAAAATTTGAATGTTAAAAAAACACAAAAAATAAAAAAGTTTTATTACAAAAAATAAAGGTCATAAATACCATTTGTTTGAGCCATGGCACAACGTTCTATCATGTTTGGTTTTCAAACTATCACCTACTTTCGAGAACAAAAATTTTCAAAAAAAAATCTAAAATGTAACGAGTGGTACATAGGAAAGAGGACGTTAGCTCGAGTCCAACGACACCTCATTTATCAACATCCGACCATGGGTTCACCAGATATTGAGAAATATTACATGGCTGAGGCTTAGAAGTGGGGCAAGGAGGGTTCTAGAGTGAAGTAGAATTCTCTCACCTACTGGCAAGACGAAGAGATGCAATACTTTCTATTCTTACAGGTTTTAACGAAAAGAATAAACTATGAGGAGGGTAAATTACAAAACAAAAAGGACTCCGCCGTATGACATTACGTAAGATCCCGGGGATCTGGTTCAAGGATTAGAATACAAAAAGCATCATCGTGAAAAGATGATGATTATAATTGTTGTTTTAAGGGGCCTAACATCGAGGTTATCGGCCCCAACATCGTGAAAAGAAAAGTCAATTAAGCAAAAGAAGAAACACGGAACACAAACAATTATATTTTGGTTAGATTGAGATACATTGAGCCGTACTCACATTCCGCTGCGCCATGAGAGTGGGCCTCTGCCCGAATACAAACGTTCGCACTACATCTTGGCACGTCCAAGACTGACATCCGCTACTGTCCCTCAGAGAGGAGAGAAGCCTCCCAGAAATATAAAATGCGTAGTTTGGGAGTCGCCAAACCAGCTTCAAATATTGGCAGAGCCAATAGCAGATTAACTTCCACAACAAAATGCAAGGTAAGCAACAACACTAGCCTATAAAGAGGTTACATGGGTTACTTGGCTAGGTGTTGCAACACATTACACATGCTGGAGCAATAGAGTGCCTTCAAGCAGGCAAAATCTTCGCACTACGGCGTTACAAAACTGGTGAAATCATAATGGTAAATATAATCTTTCTTTAACTTTTCCCAATTAATTGGGGTCGCCGGAGCCAACCAGGCTCGTTTTGGTTTTGGCCGGGGATTTAAGGCCGGATGCCCTTCCTGACGCCACGTGATTTTTCAGGTGAAAATTCCACCCCGCTGTCTCCGGGATTCAAACCCCGGCCGTCCGGGTGAAAGACGAGCAGCTAAACCACTGCGCCATCACGCTCCCCTAATGATAATAATAATAATAATAACAATAATAAATTAGGAAGAGTGGTTCAAAGGTACATAAGTTATCAAACAATGTGTTGAGAATTTGAGAGTAGTGAGTGTTATGCAAAATAGAAACATTGAGGTACGAGGTATTTATGAACACGTTTGATGACTGTTACCGTTTTTTTAATGCAATTTGACGATGTATGCTGTGTTGTAGCCTGCAAGATTTTCATTATTGCTGTAATCAGTGTCGTAGTTCTTCGTTGAGTCCTACACCATACCTGCACCGCTACACGCGGCAACACTTGTACTATAAGAGCTGTAGTCCACCCTCAACTCTAGACGGACAATAGTAATAGCGTTACTCCCTGACTCTGGAATGATCCTTATGATCGGTGGTTGGTAAGCTGACAACTATCTTTTCTTCTTTATGTTTCAGGGTCCATACGAAGTTATACTTGAAAGTTTAACGGATTGTGACGACAGTGGAACAAGAGACATACAACTACACTTACAGCCTCACAAGAAAGATGCTCACACAATGGTATTTCGAGGAAATCTGACGAATGCGATTCCCTTCGATGAAACTGTAGGGGTATGTAAGACCAGGGGATCATCCAAATCCTTCCTCAGAGGCTCACAATTAGTAGAAGAAAGAAAGCTAGTAGTTTCACGTGTCCGTTAATATTATGATCATGAGCCACGGGAACTCCATTTTCCGTGGAATAAGAACCAAAGGCGATGGCACTTCACTTCGAAAATCTCACATGCATTGATCGGGATTCGAACCCGGTCCACCTTGGTGAGAGGCGAATAGCTTGGCCACTGCGGTACCACGCCCCCTGCTCACAATTAGTGAGACTTGGATTGGCGACCCTATCGATTCCGACATTGCTCCCAAATATGTGTACGGAATCTCTCTTGGATCAAACTGTGGGTGCAGTATATATGTTTTAGAATCAAGGTCGGTTGGTTCCTTAGTTTAGGGGCTACGAAAACGCGGTCATGTAGCCTCGTGTACTTTGGGTGTGTGTAGGATCTGTCTGATAACCTTGGGGGGCGTGGTGGCGCAGCGGTCAAGCTGATGGCCTCTCACCATGGCGGACCGGGTTAGATTTCCGGCCACTTCATGTGAGATTTTCGAAGTGAAATGCCATGTCTTGTGGTTCGGATTCCACGTAAAAAAGGAGGTCCCGTGGCTCATGATCGCGAAGATTAACGGTCACGTTAAACTACAAGCTTCCTTTTGTGTGATAGCCGGTGTTAATTGTAATGACTATATTAGTGTATGTTATCTGTTTTTAATTCAAGTAAGGACTGCAGACGACAATTTCAAGTAGTTCCTACTTTCGCTACCAAATGCTTCAGTCCACGACACCTGGCTGTGAACATCGCTACTACTAGATGCCATCGCAACCATGCCCGGTGACCAACGTTGGAACTTAAGAGCATTAATCTAACCTAACCTACATATTTTGGCTTCTCACAAGTGTAATTAGTGGAAGGTTCTTTCTTAAGCCACAAATCTATGACATTGTACCACCAGCTTTACTTCCCCTCCGAAGGATACTATACTGAGGGATTTTTAACGCTCTTAAGAAAACCGACGACTTCGGTCGGGTTTGAACCCGTGACATTGGGAATAGAAGCTCAGCATGCTACCAACTACGCCACCGAAACCGCCCTTTAGAATCAATTTCTTCAATGTAGCTTTCGTAAGGTAATTTACAAAAAAAAATATTGTTGTGCATATACATAAGACTTAGTGAACAGAACCTGAAGATACTCCCTGTTGAACGAAATATGTCATCCAATTAAACTTATTTAGAAAAGTGTATCACACGTTGATTACTAGCTCTGCCAAGAAGTTTAATTCTGATCTCAGAGTTGCAACGGGGTACCCTCAGCGTCGTGAAGCAAAGCTGAGAAGAGGCTGTTTCGATTCCCACCTCTGCCATTCTGGAGGTGGTTTTCCGTGGTTTACCTTTTCTACTCCAGGCAAATGCCATGATAGTGCCTAACTGAAGGCCACGACCACTTACTATCCATATCCTACATGAATTAAAAGTACACACACTAGTACAGATTGGGGCTGTACATTTAATTCCAATTTTTCGAATAATCTCGAATACGACTATTTGATTCGAACATGATGTGCCCATATGAGAAGCAATGCATATTGAATTTGAATTTGAACTCGCACTGAATTACGTCAGCCCATCAGGCAGCGAGCGCGGCAAGTTACCACCAATGCAAGTACAAGTTCGCGGTGGAACATACTGGAAAGTATGGAACCCTGCCCATTAAACCAAAATACTAGAATGTCTCATAAGTAACGTCTTTTTTAACCTTGGTGTTTAAGAAGATAGTATTGGTTTTCTTTGGTTCACCAATGCTATTTACAGGAGGCCATGACTAGAGTAGCGTATATTGCGGGAATGTAGCAGTCCTCAGTTGTTGATACACGATCACAAATGGAACTTACAAAGTTGGAGGTTAGGGTGCTCCTAAATCACTGCTGGAAAGAAGATTACCAAGATGCTACCGCAGCTCGAAGAATTTGAGTGGAAGGAGAACGTGTCGTAAGTGATCGTGTGATACAACGATGGTTCCAACGTTTCATCACTCGAAAAGAAAACTCGACATATTTATCGCGTTATGGGAGACCTAAATTATGGGATATTGGAATTCACTCAGAGTTTTGTATGAAATCTCGCGAAGTATTCGTAGGATGTCAGAAGAACTTGGTGCAAGAAAAGATACTATACATCGCCAGAGTAAGAGATTTGGAAAATTAAACAGAACGTGTAGACCTCAATAATTGACCCGTGAACAGGTTCAACGTTGAGTGGATATCTGTTGTCAGCTTATCAGTAACCCCATGGATGATAGATTTATCAGGAGAAATGTCACATGTGATGAAAAATGGACCAATTATCGCAACGCACACACCTCGAACAGTGACTTAGTCCCCGTCAACCAGCCAAAGTCATTGTCAAAAATTATCTGTTCGGCACCAACGTGATTTTGAGTGCCTGGTGGAATTTTTAAGGAGTGATTCAACGGGAGTTTGTTCCAAACGGGCGTGTAGTCAATGCGAATCTCTATTCTCAACAACTGGAACGAGTTCATGAAAAGGTCACACCCAGCATCAGTTCACCAAAATAGAGTTCTCTTGCAGTAGAAAAATGCGAGACATCATACTGCATGAAAACCATGGCAAACATTTAGGAATTGCCTGGATTCGAACTGCTACCACATCCAGCATACAGCCCTGATCTTACGCCTTCAGATTACAATATTTTTCGATCCATGGCCCATTTCTTGCGTGGAAGAAATGTTGAAAGAAAATATGCTGCGGTAGTGGGTCTCGCTGAATTCTTCGCATCAAACCCCAGAGACTGGTACAGTCGAGGGATATGAAACCTCGCTGAAAGATGGCTCAAGACCATAGTGATATCTACTGTGAAGACTAGTTCAATTTCTTATCAGAAAACTTTCCAAATAAAATTTTCTTTAGAAAACAACATTACTTATGAGATATCCCCTATATTATTTGCATCCGCCCTGGAAATATCCTGTGGACACTATTGGTCAAAGCTAAGTATTAGCACGCTGTAAACGAACCATACGAGAACATGAGCACCAAGATAGAAGCACACGTAATGGTGTGTATGAGAACAAGGTGTTCATCGCGAGGTCATTCCGTAGACAGAACAACAGCCTGCAGAGTTACAATTTCAGGTATTTCAACTGGTTGCGGCCCCTCTACCAGATTTATATGATTAAATATGATATTTGTTATCTAAGGGTAATTTTTTTGCTCCTTAGCAGTATTGAAAACTCTCCTCTCCATTACATTCGATTTGGAGAACTGAGGAGAGAGGGCATTTTTTTGAGCCACAGTGTACTTCCAAATGTTACAATAACAACAGGTTCTTTCTACTTTCAGTATAAGTACACGGTAGCAAAGTGGGGCTCCGGCGGATGGGGTGAAAATGCATACGTCAGTGAAGGAACCTACTACTGTCAAGATGAAATTACCTCCTTCCGGGAATTTTGGGAAGCTCTGATGTCTTTTGAAGGACACCCAGTGGAATGCCCCTTCCCAGCTGTAAGTTCACCTTAATTCAATTTTAGATTTATTTCTGTTTGTGCCCACATTCTTGCCTCCAGGGTTACTTTCCCGCTCCAAGGGGTTAGTGGTTTCGTTCTTGGCTGTCACATCTTTATCAGACTACATTCCTATTTGTATGTCCCCACTAAGTAGCCATGCGCGTTAAATCGCATATCAAGCCCTCATTGGATAGCTGCAGCTAGTCCGGAGATCGAGGTTTGATCCCGGCGCTTGCAGTGGCTATCCTGAATGTAGTTTTCGCCTTGTTTTCCACACTTCCTCCAAACAAATGCCGGGATAGTAACTTATTTCAAGTCCCAGGGCACATAACCTATTCCCAAACCTTTATAATTAAAGTTACACAAACTGCTTCAGTCTTAACAGAAACACAGGCTATCTGTCAAATTGATCACACACACAAATAGACGGGGCAAATTACCAACATGTCATAAGCCCCTCAAACGAAGTAACAAGAACAATCAATCCTTTTACCTAACATTTACAGTTATACACACTGCTATATTTACTACAGAAACACAGGTTAAATCAAACTAATCCAAATACACACGGAGCTGATGACCAAGAGCATTCTAGCTCCTAAAATGACATCAGCAACAACAGAAAGATTATTCTTTATTAAATAATGGAAATAGGTTTAGTCAGCCTAAAACATGTCAGTGAGGTGTGACGTTTTTGATTCGTGATGCCATTATACCGATTAATTTAAATATAGGAAGCAAAAATCTCCGAGCCATATTAACGAGATATTGGAAAGAATCTGTCGGGTGAAATGAGGCACATTCTAACACAAATGAAACCAATGAAAGAGGGAGACAGTTATACCTTACTGCAAGCCCAACTCCGTGGCTAATAGGTTCTGGCCCGGAGGGTCCCGGGTTCGATTCCCGGCTGGGTCATGGGGAATTTAACTTCCTGTGGTTAATACCTCTGGACCGGGGACTGGGTATGTGTGACGTTTTAATGTACAAAAAGAAACCAAACCCTGGACACAAATAGAAACAAGATGTTCAGTAAAGAACATATAGCCTACTTTCTCCTAAATGTATGAGTATAGTTATAACTCGTTGTTATTATCAAAGAGTATAATAGAACTATTCTTTGTTGAAGACCTTAGAAACGATTTACCTCTACCAAACGCCACAACCTAGATAAAAACCGCTACCATCATTGAAGAAAGAAAGATAAGAAGTATATCAAGAATGTTATGGATCTGGAGACATAATCGAACGGACTGGCGGCGTGGCTCAGCGGTAACGTTCTCGCTTGCTGGGCCCTAGGTTGCAGGTTCGTATCCTGGCGCAGTCAGCAGGCATTTGAGGGTGCACAAATGCGAGGGAGCCGTGTCAGTACATTTACTGGCACGTTAAAGATCCCCTTCGGGCCAAATTTCCGGCACCCCGGTGTCTCTAAAATCAGCAGTAGTTAAAAGGGATGTAAAACCAATAACATTATTATTATTATTATTACGACCTGCCGTGGGCAACATCCAACTTTGAGTTGAGGCATGTCTTTACACGTCTGGTTGTGCATGGCTTTCACAACCCTAATTGAATTAACAAATCTTTCCATGACCCTACAGAGACGTGTGTATACAAACTATGTGGATATTTTCGATAATATAATCCTAACAGAGCGAGTGCATTCTAGCGGCCAGAAGAAGAAACTTTTCAATAAAATCTGAAAGTTACCTTTTTGGCAGCTAGATGTCTCGAGTAAATCTGCTGGCGAATTATGTTTTAATTAAATATATATTTTACACCATAATGTGCACAATATAACGCTTAATAACATTTTCAAGTAACGCAAAATAGGCTGTTACAAACCCTTTAAAATAAAAAGTTAAACTGTATCGTAGTATCATCTTGTCATTCTTCAAATTCGATGCGCATAGAATGATAATGGTATAGTAATCAATGGATCCCCAAGTAGACTAGTCGTGACATCTATTGGTGAAATATCGAACAATATAATCCTAACAGAGCGAGTGCATTCTAGCGGCCAGAAGAAGAAACTTTTCAATAAAATCTGGAAGTTACCTTTTTGGCAGCTAGATGTCCCGAGTAAATCTGCTGGCGAATTATGTTTTAATTAAATATATATTTTACACCATAATGTGCACAATATAACGCTTAATTTTAAAACATCTGAGTCATTACAAAACAATAAACATATAACATTTCAAGCAAAAAACCTAGCTCTGATCGGGTTTGAACCATAGGCATTTGAGCGATAGGCTAACGCTCTACCACTGAGCTAATTGTGTCAACGAAAATCGTTCTATTTAAAATGACTTACATAGAACTTGTTAGCAAATAATGATTTATCTAAACGATTTCATCACTGGAGTATATTATTTATATATAAAGCATTTCATACAAAGTCTATTTATTTTTTATCAGTACGCTATATTGCATGCAATACTCAAATTAGTGAAATATAAGTCCGGCACAAGATATCCGCTGCCATCTTGTCTTATTACTGAATCAGTTCAGCTTTTTAAAATCACGTCTGCACTATAGTATTACAAAATAAACTTTTAATTTCGAACGTGCCTCTTCCTTTAGAACAGTTAAAACGATTCTCGGCTCGATAATCGGAACTGGTGGGTCCCATGATATGGATTATAAAGTTTGCATAATTCGCACGGCCGCCATCCTGAAATGGTATGGCGGACGACCTTGTAATTTGGTCACAAGACGCATCCTATACGAAGGTATGTTGTTACCAAATTTGGTAGAGATCGGATGATTTGGTCAGTCGTTATTTGATTTTACGTTTTGAACGTTTGAGTGGCCGCCATTCAGTTTTAGTAAAGATGGCGGCGATATAAAACATGACACTGAGGTGTCCTTTGCTAGTGCTACCTTTGTACCAAATTTCGTTCAATTTGCATTCACCGTGTTCGAATTGATAGGGGGGGACAGACATTCAGAGTACACACACTCACACACACACACACACACACACACACACAGACTCACACACACACATATACACACACACACACAGACTCACACACACACATACACACACACAGACAGACACACTTTTTTCGCCCTGTGTTGATCTCATAAGTCTACTTTCATTTTTTGCAAAAATCGAAAGTAGGCTAAAAACGGAACAATTTTAAACGGAACAATATGTCCACCACCCGTCTCTGGACATCACCTCACTTTTACCGAGGTGGACCAGGTTAGATCCCCGGTTAATGCATGTGAGAATTTCGAAGTGAAATTTCACATCCTGTGTATCAGATTCCGCGAAAAAACGAATTGCCGTGTTGAATAATCGCGAGATTTATGGTCACGTAAAACCACAAGCTTCCTGCCTCCTTCATCTCTTCGCCCGATCTACAACACGCTGGGTTGCCCCGCAAATCTGCATTTCTGGGATGGTAGCAACGGCGAATGACGATATTTTTGTAAAGTTTGTAACTGTTCACAACTCATTTGGGTTACTAATGTAACTTTTCCACGCACGTTTGCAACTGTACTTCCCTTCTTTGGATGTACAATATTATTGTTGTGTACTTCCTTCTTTCGGATGGACAAAAATGATGGTTCTGACTAATACTGAATTGATAACTACTTCTATCTCTCTCATCTAAATCAAATGTCAGGTGGTGGGGGTTGAACATCGTGACGGAGATAATAACAGGGATAACCATTAACAGCTAATTACTGTATACTAGTGAACTTCCTTAAATAAAATCTCAGAAATCTGGTAAAAAGCTATATATTCTTGAATAACCACAATACCAAGGATACTCGTCGCGTTCAGGCAAACTATGAATTTCCCTAACACACACATAATTATAACGTATTGGCCCTAAAATAAGCCTCACTGTTTATTAAAATAATGTGAATAAAAATATGGGTGCGTCTTAAATTAACTAGGCTACCTACACTTTTATAATATCAGTACGGCACTGTTTAAAAAGGAATGCTCATCAGAAAGAACACAGCAACAAAGCAACAATACACTCTGTAATAGAAACTGGCGGCATTTAATGACAACAATGTGAACTTTTGTTTTGGCGTTGGAGTTGGCATCACATGGTATTGTATCGTAAGCTTTAATAATCTACAGTAGCTCAGTTTCAGTAAGTGTAAGAAAGCCTGTTTAACGCAAAAAATGAGCGATCATTTACCGGTGGAGTGGAGAGCCTCATCAAGCAAAGGAATTCGGTGAGCTTATGATGCAGCCCTCAAACTTGCAGTTGTGCGTTTTGCCAAAGTACAACCAACAGAGGGGATAGAAGAAACTACGGATTAGACGAATCTAATAATCGACGTAGGGTTGCATCAGAAAACAAATGGGGAATAGCAGTTTCAACGAGAAAATCGGTCAGGGGACCGAAATGTGGCAAATATCCTGAACTTGAAACTGGGTTCTTTCCTATGAGCAAGAACGAGAAAAGACGGTATGCCTATCTCACGAGAAATAATTCAACTGTAGACCTTGGAAATCGCATATGACTTCAACATACCACGAATGGAATTCTGGGGGAGTATTGGTTGATGCCGTCGCTTTATGCGGAGAAGTGGCCTCACACTCCGTCGAAGTACTTCACTAACACAGAGAATGGCAGTCAATTTGGAGAAGAAACTGATTAACTTCCAGCAGTACAACATGAGAATGCGACAGCGTTGCTCATATCCTTTCCATCACATCGGCAATGCGGACGAGACGCCCGTAGTTTTTCACATGCCAAGCAAAACTACGGTGGTCATGAAAGGGGAGAAAAGTATCCCACGAAGAGGAACCGGGAATGAAAAGAATTGAATAAGGTTCCCGGTACGGCAGTTGGGGGAAAGTTACCCACTTGCGTGATCCTCAAGCGGGAAACAATTCCCAAAGAAAACTTTGCTGAGCGTATAGTGATTCGTTGCCAGGAAAAATGTTGGATGACAATCGAGCTGATGGTTGGCTGGCTATCTATCGTCTGGAATTGCAGAACTGGAGCACTGCTTGCTAAGCAAGTCCTGCTGGTTTTGGATGCTTTTAAGGGGCACCTAACTCCTGAAGTAAACAATAAGCTTGTTCTACAAAAAGAAACCTTGTCGTTTATCTGGTGCCATGACTTCAAAATTTCAGGCGCTAGATGTTGCGGTAAACAAGCCGTTCAAAGACTATCTCCGGAAACGGTATTCAGATTGGCTCCTCGAAGCAGATCATGCATGTACACCATCTGGTAAGAATAAGAAGCCAACAGTCACTCTTCTGTGGAAGTGGAATCTTGGTTCATAGCCCACCATATCATCAGAGTTCATCATTAAATGGTTCAAGAAATGCTGTATATCAAATGCGATGGATGGCTGCGGTAATTACGTTTATGTGACTAGGATGAAGAAATGGAGGAGAATTAAGAAAACAGTGGGAGTGATGAATTGATTCTGGCAATAATGACCGTGAATAAGACAATAATGGTAATGTGTCATGTGCCAGTGTTGCGTATGACAGTGAATAAGACAATAATGGTATTGTTCACACCTTGGATATTCCCTTGGTGGATTACTCGCTTGGAGTGTTAGAGGGCTTGCACGTGCGGGACCGAGGGGTGCATTACGGGGTATGGGAAGGTGTTTGGGGGAAGCAATCAGTGAATTAGCGGGCGGCGAGAGCCGACCTTGCTAGTAGGGAGACGCGCTGACTGGGCAAAAGTGTGGCTCGGTGCGGTATGACCGTGACAGGGAGTAGGAAGTGTTGCGGCAGCAGACTGTTCGCGCAAGGGAAATAAATAGCTGACGATAGGTAAACAATTGAAGCAGATAGGCACTGCACGATTATTCCAGCACGTGAACAACAAGTTATAATTAGTGAACATCAGATTTGCTGGGGGTGTGTAGAGGGTAGGAAAGAAGGAGTAACTAATGCGCACACTTACCCAAGTACGGTGTTGATGTCGAGTGGTTTCTTCAAGCGATGGTGCAGGCGACGGGTGGCGGCGTTACAACAGGCAACTGGCCATGAGGTTCTGTTCTCCCCTCTATTTAATTGTTTGCCCGTGTTAGACCGGCGAGTCAGCGGTATTTGTTATGTTACCGGTGTTGATCTTCCTGTGTTTTAATGGCCCGCATCCTGTGTCTTAATACAGGGTCATTATCTATGTGCGCCCCGATAAACACGGCAAGCTACCCCGGCGTTAACTGGCTAAGATCGCGGGTGCGCGTACACGTTTCAGCCGGTGGTGCCGCGAACATTTATACTTTTACCTAACATGTTCAATAATGTGTACTTACAGTGCTCAAGGCCGATGGTAAAAAGTCCTCCCTCTCTTGTAACACGGACCTGACACCTTCTGTTGAATGAATGGACAACATTCTCATCTAATGATTGTCCTGTAAGAACACAACCTAGTCTGTTACCTTTTTTTTAATATGTTATGGAGTCTGTTTTCATGAATCGTTTAGCCAGCATCCTAATTGTACTGGCATTAGGCACAGGTCTTCCTGGAAACTTGATTCGAAATTTTCGTCTTGTTTTAAAACAAGACTTTCTGCTTTTCATAAACGAATTATGGATATACACACGTTCGCACAATGTGAATTGGTGTCTAGGCTTGGATCAACAATCACAGTAATCACAATACTCACTAAACGTGCAACACTAACGTCTAGCTTTGCAGTTACACATCCATATGAATGACAAATCACGTGTGAACTAACGATATGCGTCAGCCGAGCGCGCCAACCACAGGCTAAACCGTGTACGCGTGGCCGCGATCTGCGCCGGTCAAAGCCGGCTTAGCTTGCCGTGTTTATCGGGGCGCACATAGATAATGACCGTGTAGTTGTCTCACGTGTGTGGCCATCTATCCAGTATAGCTTGGTGCAGTCGCTTCATTACTTTGAGATTTGGGGAGTTTTCGTGGTAAAGAGCCCTGGTTAAGGGTTGGGCTTCAGCAACTTCCCTCCTCTGTTAATACCTGTTCTCAGGTATTGTTGGAGGCGTGTAATTGTGACTTTGTGATCTCTTCTTCTTTTGTTTTCCTGCCCTTTTCTTTTTTCGTTGTGGTCATCCCTTTTGATCCTGGTATGTGGTTGCGTATGGCGTTCGTCTTATTTCTGTCGTTGGATAGATAAGTGTGCGCTAGTCAAGGTTGGGTAGGGTAGGTACATGTTTTTGTGTATATATACATAATAGTTTGATGATGGTGAGGTATGATAATGTTTACATTATATTCATGACGTTGCTGTGTGCATATATAATTGAGTGTTCTTTGGGAGCATGGTAGAGGTTTCTGACTTTTTTTTTTGGCTCGGGGTTTGCCTTGAATGTTTGTGGTTTGCAGTGATTTACAATTAGGGTGATTGTGGGATGGATGTTATTTCCGTTTGTTTTGTTTAATGTGCTTTATTGTGTCGTAGGTATGAGGTGACTTATGCTATATTGCACTATTTCAATTTGTATTTATGTTGAGGACATCGTTCAATATTATTTTTGGTTGTGATGGAAGATTTGGTTTGGCACGGTCTGCTGTCACTGGGACGAGTAATTGGCCTACTCCTACCATGTTTTGTTTCGTGTGCCTGCTTGTGATTGCCTTCGCTACGTGGGTCATCCCCTTTCATGATGGAGATTGCTTCCTTGAGAGAGGAGCCATTCTCCATACTATGAAGTGGGTGAGTATAGATGAAATGTTTGGGGCAATCCAGTTTAATGAGCGGGTTGTTGAATTGATGAGAAAAGAGATGCTGTGAATGTGGGTTTAGAAAAAGATAATGTGATTAAATGAATGAAGGGTGTTTATATTTTGGTGTCATATTTGATTTGATGAGTGCATACAATTATTCTTATGGGCTATGGTACTGTACCCGAAATTCAGGTAACCACCACCTATTATCCGAAGGATGGAAATGATAGCAAGGGACGCTGATCCCCACTTAGTAAAACCAACAATTTTCTGCTATATTGCAGGTTGGGAACTTCTCGATACATAAATATTTAAAAATACGGTCGTACTACTACCTAGTTACATACAAATCCTAGAACAAAGTAATGGAGGACGAGATTCTCGGAATCTCAAGCGTGAACGGTTTAAAAGTGGGCGCCAGTAGTTAACTAGTATTGCCACCGTAGCTGATTATTAAATGATGAGAGCGCAAAGTTCTAAAAAAGGAACAGGCAAAATAAACAGTGCCTTCTAACGTTTATTCATAAAGAACAACAAATATAAAAATATCCAACAAACAATTTAATAAAGATCACTCACTTCGAAAAGAAATCTTGTGACATCGAATAAAAAGCAAAATATACCGTGAATTTCGGCATTGAGAATTCAGTGTGTCCTTATTAAGGAGTAAAATAAAACTGTTTTAATAGACACCTCGTCTATTAATATTCATGAAACTATCAACCACTTATTGATCATACTTTACACATTCATGTTAATAAAATTCTTAAAACGATGTTCTCTAATTACATTTTATTCCCTACTTTATGTATAAGTCTCCTTAATTCGTAGTTCTAAAAATTCTAAGCCTTAATAAAAATCTTCAAAACTTTAAATTTTTATTATTATTATTATTATTATTATTAAATATTAATTATTTACGATGTTGTTTATTTTTATTGTTACCAGCATGATACTCCTTCACTCTACAATCATTTTCTAGATCACATTATCTCTCATATAACGCTTTTAGTTTGTCAAATCCAAGTGAACATACGTAACAAACAATAATTAAGCTAATTATTATTCAAAAGTCTAAATCTTGATAAAATTCGATAACAGAGGATATTGTATCAGACTATCTTCGTGGCTTTCACCTTATTTGAAATATAGTGGTTTACAGTATACATCTTCAGATTCATGTTCATCGCTTACGTATATATCGCTTTCATCGACAACACTGTCGTTAATACCATTTTACAATTCGGTATCATTCTTAACTTCGCTGAAATATTCATATTTCCCATAACAAGTCGTACATGGCGTTACATTACACGCATAAATTCATCCATTAACATTTCTCTCCACTTCAACTCAATATTGCACGGAATTCAAATACTTCTACGTATCACTCACGTTTGCGTAACTGACTTACTCGAAATTACAATAATCATTCTACCGATTATACAACACTATACATTTCCTCGTGATCCCATTATTTTTGACTTATTATATTACCACAATCATAATGCTTGTTAAATATTTCACCTTCTATTCCTTAGCGAGTCATTATAACAATGCCATATCATTATTTAATATAACCACTGTTTCGTTGAACTATTACATTTTAAGATAATCGTCTGTATATAAATATCATATTAATAAGAATACGTTCCATTTCCTCTCAATTCCTCGTTACAATTCATGAATAATAATTAATTTCATCTTCGACTTACTCCTATTACAAATATGCGTTGATGCATTTCAATTACATTCTTGCATTATTTTTCATATCTCGCTAGTTTAGCGTTGTCAAGAGCACTGCTCTGCAAATGAACTACAAATCCATTCAAATTTACTTTAATGTCAACAAAACGTTGCTTCAATCAAGTTAAACATATGACGTTCAATAATGAACCAAGTCAATATTTTTATTAAATCCGAGGATTTAAATAAATACAATTATGACAAATATCATAGAATATGACTCCTTATTTAACATTACGAAATAATTACGAAGTAATTTAAAAAATATTCTGAAATATTCCACTGTCTATAAACATGGATTTACATAAAAATCAAAAGACTAAACAATATAAAAAATGCGACGAAGAATAAAACTAACGCTACGTCAAAATCGAGTAACGATAGCGTTTGAAAATACTAAAATGAAATCTCTGAAATATATTAACTAAACTACACTATCAAACCAGTAATAAAAGGTCAAATAGTTACTTAAGAAATGGTCAGATCAAATATACACACTACTGCCAAACAAAACTACGGAAAATAATCAGATCGCTCTATCTACCTTCAGCTCGAACCATCATTTACATAACCTGGATCGTTGTTGAATTCTGGAATTACATATTGCTTCAGCTCGCGATCGAAAACAGCTGATGCGGGCGGGCGCTTGTGTGCGGCCCACAGCTGACCTCGAGCTCTTTGCTGCGGCTGCCTCCGTCCGCTTGAAGTCGAAATATCTCGCCTCCTCAATCTCCCCTGGATATGAATCTGGCATCTCTCGTTCTCTTCTTGAACCAGATGGTTCGGATGTTCATGCTTCATTCGCGCCTATCTGGAAGTTCTCTGCTAGATTGTAGATAATTGTTGATATATTAATGAAGTTTCTGAGATGATATTGGAAACTCATTTTTTCGTTGTTTCTGTAGTGACTTTAGTGGATTGTAGTTGTAGTTGTCGATATACCACTCTATAATTTTATGTGTTCCTCGGCGCAATAAGTTACTCCGGGAATCCACATATTGAAGTAGGCTAGTTCCCCTTTAAATGCTTAGTGTGCCATCGCTGCTGCTGCCGAGGACTTCATAATAAATATCCTCGTCGACTCAGTTTTAATAAACATTTGAAAATATTTCAAAGTTACAGTAGAAATATTTCAATGTTCAAAGATTCTCCGTGAAAATATTGTTGTTATTCTTCTTCTTCTTCTTCTTCTTCTTCTTCTTCTTCTTCTTCTTCTTTCGAATAACTCATTTGGAGGGTACGATGAATCAACGTTGGCTATAGTCCATTGTATTCAATTTCCGTTGTTATATTTATGAATAACTCTCGTAGATGTAGAATTTTGGATATTCTTCCATGTAGATCTTGTATATATGCGAAGATTTCCTTTCACTTATCTAAAATATCATACTCACTACGTTGAAACAATCATTTATATGTTCGTGGCCTCAAATAATCTAAGTCCTTTTCTATTGTAATTTTCATTCAGCGCAACCTCTCCTCACTTTGACCGAAGGTGAAGACTCAATCTTTGCGTTCCTAGCAATATATTTGTCCTCAGACACTTACGCCTGTTCTCAATCGCCGCTCAAAATGGAATAATATGACTGAGGACGCGTCTCTTCTCTCCTTATCAAAATAAAATGGCGTCATTGTCGTTTATTGGCGGTGAACAATGAAGGTTTACTTCATAACTAAATATCTCCGGTATCTGCTTTCAACTAAACGTTCCAAACATTCCAATATATTTTATTTTTAATTCCCTTTATCTTTCTGCAGTCTAATTACTTTTAAATGTACCCCCAAGTAATTATGATATAATTGTTCGTCACCAGTTATTAATATTATGATTGGCTGTGCTTTTTCTATCACGTGATTCCTTTGTCTTCTTAATCCAGCTTCACCAACACGCGACTAGGTCGTACCTGACTTGAGACTCCCCTACTGTTCACGTGACTGGTCAAACACCGGTTCCTGCTCACATTTCCTCGAAGAAACTTGATATTGTAATATTTCCAGCTCGATCCAAATCTCATTTATAGCCATGTTAAAACTATTAATTTATAAAACTCTTCTTTTCCTTGCTATTAAAATGAACTGATAAAATATTTTCAATGCTACTGCGTAGCTCGCTGGCTCTGCGCTGCTTGTATGTGAGGCGTGCAGTCCATCCTGTCCCTTTAAATTGAAACATAGCATTCTTACGCGCGACCGGTTGGATAATCACATCGCGACTTACAATGGGCTTTATTAATACGGGTCCAGTGCCGTTGTATGCTAACTTGCGGCCGCACTATGTCTAGGGGTGAAGATGGTGATTAGTCACTGATGAAAATGTTATTTTACCCTGTGGGTGGGTAGTTTCGTGTGCTGACAGGCAATAGTGAGAGATATCATTTACAAAGGTATGACATGTCTTACTGTTGTTTAATGTGCCGCATTGGTGGCACTCGGTGTGTGTAGAAGGTAATTTTGGTGTGTAGTCGCGTGTCCGATGTTCGATGCCTACAGTCATCGGAAATTGGCATGCGAGCGTCTTCCTGGAATGCGTTAAAAGGTGAGAATTTTTGGTAATATTGTTCAGCATGTCTACTGAAACATAACATTTTTGTCAATGTTTGGGTTTATTTCGTTGGTTGTTTTTTTCCTTTGGGGGTTGAGATTGCTGTGCTGATGATCCTGGTGCATCCAGAGTGTGTGGAGATGTGTGCAGCTATAATTCTTGCGGGGTGTCCTTTTGAATTTGCTGCGTCATGTGCCTGGATTTGCGTACATTGTAGGCCTGGACGTGTTTTTGTATTCTTGTAGAATTATTGTGTATGGTCAGGGACTTTGTATTTTATGATTGCGTCAGTTGGGGCTTGCGTGTGTCCTTGGTGCTTTAAATTGCCGCAGGGTTCGGGCGAGTGTTATTCGCCGAATGAGGATGTAAATGATGGCAGTGGTGAGTAGTGAGGTAAGGAGAGAGCTACGGGAAGTAGCTAATGGTGATTCCTTGAGGGCTCTGTGGGAGTATGGTTAGGTGGGGATATCTTGGGAAGCCATGGATGTAGAGGGTCAAGCTCGGTTCGATTTGAGGGTATTGTTTCCGATGTATGTCATGGCGAGGTTGTTTTTTAATAGGTTGACTATTAGAAACCTGTTTTGGGGTAAAAACCTGTTTTTTATATTTAGTGGTAATATTTCGGGAAGGGATAGTGCAATTTTGATGTTTGAGGAATTATTGTTTTGGTGGCGTTGTCCTATTTAAGATGATGCATGTGGTGAACATGAGGGAAACGTGTATTGGGGTAAAAACCCGATTTGTCCCATTTTTTAGGATAATTTGCGGAGGGATGGTGCGATTTGGATGTGGATGGTAGGGATTTTTTGAGGCTCTTTGCTATGATGTATGGAGAGGGGCGGGGGGATTTTGTAAAAAGAGGAAAAAGGATTTTTTTTTTTTAGAAATAGTGAGTTTTGGATTTTTTTAAATGTTTGCTGAGGTAAGGTGAAAGGAGGAGGAGCTTTGAGGTGGTGGATGAATGTGTGATAACCTGTGCGATGCTGATGGCTGTTGGTGTTTAACGCTGGCCTGGCGTGGTAGTAAAGGACCACGGAAAACGACGTTCAGGATGGCTGAGGTAGGAATCGAACACGGGGCCTTTGCGGTGACACTCAAGCCTGCTAGCCACCACACCACGAGGGTAATAACGTATGATGATGTACTGTCTACATAGTAGGGGGGTGAAAACTACCCCCAAAATTGAAAAAAACGATTCCTTGGGAACTAAGAAACCTAAAAGGATATGTGATAGCTCAAACAATATGTCATGCCATAAGCTTTTACCCTGATAGATCATTTTACCCATAAAACAGGCAATAGAGATTTTATTTCCTGTGCCCGCCCTCAAGCAAATGCATACTGAAGATACCTCGAGTTGTGTACATCGGTTATATGTATATTTTCGGCTGATTTTTCAAGGGAAGTTTATTCGCGAAATCTTCCGAAACTCAACATAAACCTCTCATTTCTGTTATTTACCTCTATATTTGGAGATAATCTGAAATTGAAGTCCAGAAACAACTCAAAATAATTTAATGTCGCTATCATGCGAAATGACATCGAAAACAAATTCACGAAATGACTTCAAATTACATATCTTTTAAAAATCACTCTCTCGTAAGTTTGAGACATCCAGAATGATTAATTCGAAATTCCGTTATGTCGATTTTTCCTTCGAACTTTCGTTCCATCAGATATGTAGTCTAACCAGTTATCTCAAAAACTTGTGTAACTTCGTGATTCGAATTCGAAAGAAAATGTGCTCTCTTGTGGTAATATTTGTGCGATCCTCTCAAAATGATTCGTAATATTCAATACCTAATTTGAACGTTCATCCTCCAAAATCAGATCCTCAAGACGGGTGGCTAACCACACAACTTGCCTGCGGGAATCTCGTCAAATGGACTGAGATAGACGTCGGTTGCTTATAATCATAAATTCCGTATCCGATCGTGAACTTGTGACCACAAAAACTGCGGGAATCCTGTCAAAGGTGATTGGGCGCCCATCACGAAACATCCCTAAACGTACTCGATGCTTTTCCCATGACCGTATACTTAAAAGCGAGAAAGAATTGCATCAACCCACTTGCAAGCGACATTGACTACGTAGCATCGTGATACTCATTTCTCCTAGTGATCCACCGCTAACTCCCAAGCACAGCATAGGGACAGCGGGAATCACGGTGCCGACCATACAGCATGTCCATAACTGCTTGTGAATTTTACCCATGCAGAACCATGAACTTGCCTCCGCAATTCACCTAGGACAGATAGACAGGCAGACAATAGTTGAACTTCCTTTCTGTGGCGCTTATTGCTGATTGCATAATATCTTGTTCTCAGTTTCCAACCGCGAGGACATCGTAAATCTCTTAAAACGGCAGAGAGTGGCGGTGATTGCGTAACATCGGGATATTTCTACGCTTTCGATGACTAGGACAACTGGATTCTTGTCAAACGAACAGTAAGCAGCGCTGATTGAGTAATGTAGCAATATTTATCCGTGCCCTACCTCAAGGACAGTGGAAATCTCGTCATACTATTAAAAATTACACAGATTGTTTAAATCATTTTCTCCGCGTTTGACTGTGAAACTGCTGAGAGCAGCGCCGTTTATGTATCATCTTGATATTTCTCTGTATTTGACTGCAAAGACAGAATTTGGTGAAGATCACGTAATGTAGCATATATTTCTTCGTGCTTTACTGTGGGGACAAAATAAATCTCGTCAAACGGACAAGAGCAGAGCAACCTCTTGGTAATCATAACATCATCTTGTACACATGACAACATGTTTGCTGAAATAACTCATTTGATATTACATATCTATTGGCCTATTTATTTAATTTTAAGAATACTGGAAATGAATTTTATTTACCGTTTTAAACACATTTCATTTTTTTTTTCATTTCACTGCGTGATGAGCTTCTATGCTTGCAGATCGCATCTTGAATTAAAAGGTAGCTAATTTTTACTTCATCCTTACAGTAGACAACCTGTATACCAGACTCAAAACAACTCTGAACATGAGGGAGGAGCCAGATTCACTTTCTTACCTGCGCCAGCCAATAGCATAGCGTTACGTTGCCTAAATAACTGAACTCGCCAGGCTCGCTGTGCCGTTGGGAATCTTTATTCCTCTCAACGCACGAAAATAATTATTTTAATGATCATATGTTACAGTGCTAAAAGTTTTGAAGAGGACTGTCCAATCCCTGTGACGCTACGACCAGCCTTTCGGAAGATAACACCTGTCCTTGAATTGGAGGGATAATTAAAGTGAGGAAGATTAGGTGTTGACATATTTAGGTTCGCTGGGGAAATACAAGCCAGTGACACTACTTACTGCTGTATTAATTCAGTAGTGGATCTTTAAGACGTGCTGTGAACTGAAGTATTGAACTCTTAAGAATGTCCCTTAGCAAGCCAAGTGGCAGCCGAACAGTTTTTCACAGCCAGGCGAGAAATATAATTCTAAGTGTGTATGTGTGTTTTTCAAAGAAGCTTTCGAATACAGAAGTACGTGATTACTCAGATTTCTCTCTCAACCTACGTTATTGTGACTTATGCAATTGCGTGTTTTTGCAATCGAAGCGAAGAAACTCGCCTCTTCTTAGTTTTACCCCTCAAGGCATAGTAGACCCCGTTCCTACCCACCTCTTCTCAGATTTGCCTCACGATGATGAGTGCACCCCGTTCCAACCTACAGACCAGAATTTATTAGCAAGTCATAACCGGGAATCGAACCCGGACCTCCTGGACAATTGCCAAGAATGCTAGTCGCTACACCTGGAGGTGGACATGTATACGAATAATTTTTGTGAGACATCTTATACTGTCATCGCGGCAGGAGATGGCAGTTGAACACGCTGTGACGGGGTGCGAGGGGTCTTGCAGTACGCATGCGCGGTCCGCCTATTCCTAACTTAAATATATCAGCTTCCCGCATGCCAATGGTTGTCATTGCAGCAGGCGACACTCAGTCAGTGAAAGAAGGAATGTGCTGAGTGATTGAAGCAAGTAGTGGCCAACTGAATGTTTTTTGGAATGCGCGATACGCAGTGAGCGGGAACACCTCTGCAGTTCAAACCCGACTGTCAACTCCTGGCGCGATATCAGTATCTATGTCAGCCTTATATGGTAATTGTAAAAATGTGTGCACTCCGTTGTAAGCATGGATGTTCGTAGGATTAGGCCCTTCATCTCGAAAATGCACTTGCGTTCAAGGGGAAGGTCGTGTGTATACTGCGAGCCTAGAGCCGTGTCTTTCTGTTTCTCTCGCCAGTCCCATTGTGGCAACAATGCTAAGCAGGACGCACCCTACTGGATGAGCCCATGTTCACAGTTGTTCTATGTTTTGTGTAGCGACAAAGAAGTACATTTTATATCTTCTCTTCTTCCGTCCACAACAAACATGATTGCGGCGTGCTGGAATGGATCCCTTGGCAGAGATAAAATTGAAGAGTTTTTAGTTTATAGGGACTCGGATAATGACATTCAATGAAAGTGGCAGTGAATATGAGGTTGGAGATCTTGTGATAAAAAGTGGCGGTGAAGCTTCGGACAGTCAACTGTGTGATGTTGGGATGTGTGTTGTACCTTGCTTTGAACGATATCACATTTGTGTCCATTTTTAGAATGTGAACATAATAGTGCAAATATGTGCTTAATTTCCATGGTTTGTCTTAAGGTCCGTTAAGTAACTAATTAAACTATCATTTAATAATCACATATTCTTGAGAGAAAAATGCAGTACAGTGCGAGTACTTATACATAAATAGCAAGGCATGAATGGGTTAATTTTTGATATAGTGTGTTTGACTGGGCCATAGTGAGGAGCTGGCAGACGACATGGCTGCTAATATTATGTATGTCCATGGCAGATATTGTACATATCATACAAAGGCCATACTACAAGTCGTGAGCAACATTTTTTCTTTAATCACAATCCTTTCATATAGAATAGCCATGCTCATCAACTCAATCTTCAGACTTTGGTTGGTTGGGTGGTTCTTAAGTTTAGGGGCTGCGACAACGCGTTCATGTAGCCCCGTGTACTTTGGGTGTGTGTAGAATCTGTCTGATAACCGGTGTTAATTTTGATGGCTGTATTAGTGTGTGTATCTGTTTTTTAATTTAAGTGCAGACTGCAACTTAGAATTTTTCAAATAGTTCCTACTTTTGCCGCCAAACGCCACCGTCAACGACTACTAGGCTTAGTTCAGAACTCAGCTACTAGACGCCACCGCAGTCGGCTCTTGGCAACGAACATAGAAACCTAAGAGCGTTGTTTACATTCTTAACCTATACAATTTAGTTTCACACAGGTGTAATTAGTGGAAAGTTCCTTAACATGCCATAAATCTATGACATGGGACCGCCGGCTTTACTTCCCCTCCGAAGGAAGGCATACTGAGGGATTTTTACAGCTCTTAAAAAATCCGACGGCTTCGGCCGGGTTTGAACCCGCTATCTTGGGCATAGAAGCTCAGCATGCTACCGACTACGCCACCGAAGCCGCCCTTCAGACTTTCCGGAACATGATCTGGTATTCTGAAGTCATTAGCTTTTATCACGTGACCACAGGAAGGAGTTACAAAATGGCCGACATCCATGTGTCGTTCCGTCAACGTCCTGTGATAGGATTGCTTGTTAAAGAAGAAATCCCTTCTGCTGAAATTCACCAGAGACTTAAGCGTGCTTATGGAGGTGTATGTATGGCTGCTAACAGTGTATAAATTCAGAGGGTTTAAAAGACAGCGGAGCAACAAAAAATGTCACTAGTGATATAAATTGACGCATTAAACTAATCCATCCCTAGTCCAGGAAGATAAAAGGATCACAGGCTCATGGAATTTTAGTTAAGTGGTAGAATATCCTAGAGATCATCAAAATACATTTGCTTCTCAGAGAACTCTTGGAGTCCTTGAGAGTTACCGTACAAAGTACTTAAGACGAGTGTGATTATTTGTGGGCAAACGAGTACAGGTCCGTTCTGTATGCTACCTAAGCTTGTATTCCACTACTTGAAATGTCTATTCTTCTTCCGCACAAAGGAGATACGGAGAAAGCTAGCTACTTCCAAGTTAGCAAAATCATCAATTACTGCAAATTATCCAGTTGCTGAAATCATCTTCCAACGTGAGTGCAACATGCATCAGTTTCTTACATTGATAGAACTGGTAATACATGCCTTTGATGATCGTGGGACTAGGCGGCACAGTCGTTACCAGTGGCAATAGGGTAAAAACTGTGGATAGCAAGGCCAGAAATGATGTAGAGAAAGGATTAAACTTGGGTGTTGTATTACCTAAAATATGTGTATATATGTTTTATATACTATAGGAGTAATTATTAATATACTTGTGCCGGGCTCCTCTCCGTCTTCTTTCCTGTCGACCTCCCTTGGTCAACTCTTGTTCTTTTCCGACCCCGACGGTATTAGGGTATCCGAGGCCTAGGGAGCCTTTCACTTTCCTACCTTAATTGGCCCTTGTCTCATCTTTCCTAATCCCTCCTTCTTCGAGGGGTCAGACCTCTTGTTTTCTTTTCATTATATTTCATTTTCTCTTTAAGATCCCGCACTGTTTTTGTTAATTGGCTCCCGTCTATCTAAATTCCATTTAGCGATTTCTTTTGCATCCACACTCCATTTTGTAGGTGTTTTCAGTCTACGTTGCATTTTGTAAGTCTTTTCGATCTACAGTAAATTGCATTTTGCTAGTGTTTTCAGCCTCGATTGCATTTTGTAAGGATCGACAATCTAAATTGTCTTTTAGTAAGTCTTTCAATATAGGGGATGGACTTTTGTGAGTATTTTGAAGTTCAATTGAATTTTGTATTTTCAACCTAAACCGCTTTTTCCACGTATTTTGAATGTAAATTGCATTTTGTATGGTGGTCATTTTGCAGGGATTTTGATTCTCAATTGCATTTTGTGGGTATTTTGAGTCTAAATTACATTTTGTAAGTATTTTCAATCTAAATTTCATTCTGTAAGTATTGTCCATCCAATTGTGTAGTTTGAATCTACCATGCATTTTGTAAGCATTTTCAATTTCAATTGCATTTTGTAAGTATTTTGAATTTCAATTGCACTTTGTTATTTTTTGGAATCTGAAATGCGATTTTTTCAATCTAAATTCAATTTCAATTGCATTTTGTAAGTATTTTGAACCTCAATTGCATTTTGTACGTATTTTCAATCTCATTTGCATTTTGTAAGTATTTTGAATTTCTTTGCATTTTGTAAGTAAAGTATTTCGACTCTACATTGCATTTTGTACGTATTTTGAACCTAACTTATATTTTGTGCGTCTTTTTCAATCTATTCCTTTTGTGAGTGTTTTCGTTCTAAATTCCCTTTTGTAAGTATTACCGCTCTCCATTTTGTGAGTAGTTTCAATTTGAGTTCCTTTTTGTAAGTATTTTCCTTCTCACTTAATTTTCGTTCTGATTTCCAGTTCATTGTCATTTTCGCTATCACCCAGACAATTAGGGGCCGATAACCTAAATGTTAGGCCCCTTAAATCAACAATTATCATCATCATCTCTGAAGTATTAACTCGACACGACTCGGCAGTTTGATGCTGGCTGAAGGTAGGGTGATAGGTCGCTGGCAAGCTCGTAAACTCACTCTGAAGGTAGAAATTTAAATTTCCACTGAATGGAGATTGCTTGAAGAAATGAAAACGTAAAAACACTTACAGTGGTCGACATGGGAGCTGTCGCGATCTTTCCAGCAGAACTTTTTGAGCTGAACAATTCTCAGAGTATATCGATATTTTTAACGGTTTACCCAGCGTAAGCTTAAAAGACACATAGACGTTAGGGTTTTCTTCAACTCGATTCACTGAAATCGTAACTGCTAAGCTTCTTTTGGTCATAAATATTTTTTTTCTACCTAATCCTTCATCTTAATCGAGAAATCCTTCACAGAATGGAGAAAACCGCATCAAAATCCATCAAGCTGCTCTCGAGATTACCCGTTACATCCCAGAATTGGGAACTTCGTTTTATACTAAGTAGATAGAGATATCCACACAATTTAAGGCTACAGCGGTACAATTTGGTGGCCTGTCTACTTATGATACTAATGGTATATATTTAAAATAAAAGATGGGTCTCTTATATTTGAATTTAGAGATGTACCTTAACTCTTGGGTGTGCAAATTAATAGAATTAAATGAAATAATATTAATTCGTTATAATTTCTTTTATTCAAAATCATTTTATTGACCAACTTCTTTTGTTATCCTACTTAGTAGTGTTTCCTCTCCCATGGATTTACACCTTTTCCCATAAGGAATTGCGTCTGGAAACTTTCAGATTATTGGATTACGAGGGATATGTGAGCTGTGTCCGTTTTCAATTTTTCATTGACTTTAGAATTTAAGTCAGGTGATTTCAATGAATAGTTCATGAATCTTTGAATAGTTCAATAGCGTTCATCAGTTAAAAGACCCAAAATCCCTCTGCTCTAAATTCACACGTAAAGTAGAGTGAAGTATTAAAAACGAAACGTGTGGCATTTTGCATTTGCAAGGCTCCTATGGTAGTGGAAATTCTGAAAAATAATTTTAATTTGAGTTTCTTAAATTAGAATATAATTAGGAGTCTTGTTTAAACATTTGAAGTAATTTCATCGCCTTGTAAACATACTTAGTTCATTAAACCGTGAATAGTAAAAATGCAATTTTGGAAAACTGACATCGAATCTAATAATTTGCACACCTCTGTAAAGACAGCTATCACATCCACCACTACGGATAGAATAGTAAGTAAAGGCGATTGATGAAAAATGAAAAGATAACTCACACGGAAGGAATTAATATTTATTACGCTGTAAACTTGATTGAGTATATCTTAGTTATAGAACTGAGGGAATGAAAGAACAGGATGTAGGATAGTAATCACCGATGTAGGACAATAGCACTTTTTACCATTACCACAGGGCAGTTATCGTATTAGGGACTCGGACGTCCTTGTATAATTGTTATTTAACCTGTGCCCCGTTTGCTGAGGTCTGTGCTCCTCCGCAACATTCGTTTCAACATTCTAATAGTACTTCCTTCCATACAACATTTTCTGTTCGCTTGCCTTTCGGTTCTATTTGAACTTTGACGTCATGAAAGGATTTTGCCCGCGATAGTGCGACATCCAGTTGTCCGTGGCTAAACACCGGTTGAGGTAAATAAATGCCTACTTGATCTAGTGTTTGACCTTGAGCTTTATTGATAGTTATACAAAAAGCCAAACGTACTGGAAACTGCCTCCTTTTGAAGGAAAAGGGCATAGTATTATCTGATGGCGTAAGGTCAAGGCGAGGAAGTAGGACATTGTTTCCAACATTTACGCCAGTCTAGTACCGTTCAACAGACCTTGGGTAACATTAATATTTCTCAACAAAATCACAATTGAGCCTTCTTTTAGTCGAAGGATATGAGGGTGCAATCCACTTGTGTCTATGCTGTCTAAAATTTCTGTTGGGAACTGTGGAAGTTCACTCTCATCTTCAGTAATCAAATTATTCACATTCATGTAAGTACTCGATGATCCTGGGATTAGCTCTAAAACTTTGTCATTGATTTCTTTACATTGTTTTTTGAGGTGAAAAAAATCGCAATTTTTGAAAAGCGTGAAATATCTTTCAGTGTGGAAACTTCATTTCCATATATTTCAGTGATGATATCAGTTTTTGCAATGATGGAGGGTGGTAAGTCGACTAATTCTGAATTTTCTCCATCGACGTGAGGGTATTCACCGTTACCAATTTGTATCAAGAAATTTGCAAAGTCACGTTGATCTGTATTCGCTCGCATATTTTTGTTAAGTTAAAAAAAATTGAATAGGCTAATGGCCACAAAGGAGAGAACCTTACTGACATTTGGACTGAAGCTGTTCTAGATGCGTGAGGTACAACAGGCAATACCTGCCTAAAATCTCCACCTAAGATGATAATTTTCCCCCCGAAAGGTACGTCGTTTTTCATGATGTCCTTGAGCAGCCGATTTACACACATCAACGCATGCTTATTAGCCTTAGGGGCTTCATCCCAAATGATAATTGCTGAACGAATATAAAAAGCTTCCTTGCTGTTAACTTTTATTCCTGATACAGAACTTTCATGTAAATGTAGAGGTACTTGAACTGGCTGTGTACAGTGCGCCCCTGAGGTAGTAACATTGCTGCAATACCAGTCCATGCAACAGAAACTACATTTAACCCCAAATTTGTGCAACTGTGAATCAAGCATTGGTAAAGAAATGTTTTACCGGTGCCCGCTGGACCGTACTCATCCTTTCATTACCGTTTTGTACTAACCCCAAAATTTCAAATTATTATAGCCGTTTGGTTTTCATTTGCTTGGTTTATCATCCGACTTAATTGATCCTCATTAAGTGTTGGATAATTCATTGGTAAATTTGTCTGAAGGAAATTATCAATAATAGCTGGCAATTCGAGAGAAGTAATGGGAAGACCATGGAGCTTTAATATATTAGAAATATGTATAAGAGTGAACTGATATGCAATGTTAAGTTCGTGAAACTGCAGATAATCTTCTGATAATGAATTCTTGAAAATGTCCCATAACTGTCTTACATTTGAAGGGGTCTGAAAGGTACATATGTAAGAAAACAGTTGTCATAACTGAGAAGGCATCTTAAATTGTGACGCTTCTGCCAAACAACGCTGCCATTCAGAATCATCAATCAGCAAACCTCGCTCCTTAGCTGTTTCTTTAAAAGTAGAATAGAAAACGGCTTTGTATGTTCGAAGATCCTGGAACCTGGTAGCACCTATGACGTGAAGCAATAACAGGCGTAAATAATACCTTTCTGTTTCTGTAGGCGAAACATTATACATTCTGCCTATAGTTTTTGAAACATTTTTTTTCTTTTTTGCCACTGACAATTGCTCTTATTCCAGACGTAATGTATTGGTGTTTCAGGATATATATATATGGACTTCTGGCTTGCGAATCTTGATTTAACTTGAACCACGCTTGTAATTCCGTGTTGCGCAACTGTGCTTGAAGTAAAATATCAGAAGCGTTATCATTTCTAAAATAGATATTTTGCAAGTTAGGCAAGTGAACTGGTAATCACACGATAGAATGTGACTGTTCATGCATGTGAAATGAAAATATCCTGTATGCGGCTTCTGTTGGACCAACATATTTAGGAAAGAAGTAATTTCATCGTAGTTCACCGTTTCGCCTTCAGGACATATTTTAACATAGCAGCAGGCATGACCTTTATACACATACTTGTGGATGTATTTAACACTCCGAACACTTGAGCATATTTCACCATTAATATGAGCTTGAAATTAAAGTAAAAGAAATGGATTGTAGGGAACAACGAATCGACTAACGATTTCAATGTCAATGCCTCGATTTGTTTTTACAATAATCCGTCCATTATTTCTTCTCCTATACGAAGGATAACCATTGGCGTTATCTTTGGTCTCTTCCTGAAACTGTTCAGGGAAATATTTCTTACATACGCCATCTTTCATACAGACTGAAGAAGGATTCAAAGATCCGCAAGGACCATGTACCATATGACGCCTTACCAACTCGTATAGCGCTTCATCCTTGTGATCTGGTATTTCGGCTGACACCACACTATCAACGTCACAAATTTCTCGAAACTTACTATCTTCCGTTAATGTTAATAGTAAATGGATGTGCGGGAGACCTCGTTTTTGAAATTCCACTGTATATAGATATGCTTTTACTTTACCAAAAATTTCGTTAACATTAATCAATCGTAGCAATTCCAATACTTTGCAATGGAAAACTCTCACTACAATATCAGGCATATTATTAGCCGTTTCCCAAGGATGAATGCTGTTAAGTATTTCTGGCCAGCCCGCATTCAGGTGAACGTAATGAATAAATCTGGCTTTCCAAACTTCCTCACTATCGCCATCGCATCCAGGTAATTTTGCATCATATTTCTTGGGCTACCTGTAAAAGATGGCAAAACTACAATACGACCGGCTCTGAGATTTTCATTTTCTGCTCGTACATGCAAGGCGTCTGCTTAACCGACATATGTATCAACTCACAACTTCGTTTGTTGATGACGTATATATTTTAACCGGTCACCTTCCATACGACAATAGTAATCCACGAATAGCTGTTGAGTCAATTTACCAGTATTAATAAGGGGATTGAAATCGAACTCAGCTCCTAGACCTCGAATGGCAATTCTGTACAGAATATACTCATGCATTGTTACAGTATGACGTATTTTAATTTGTCTCACTCCAGCAGTTGGCATTGAAATGTGCCAACCAGACTCTCCGCAAGGCCAAATCAAGGTATAACACATAGGATCACAGTGCATACTATCATAATCAACATTCCTCAAGCCACCTTCCCTCTCATATACTGCAATGTGTCGATGCGATGGTGGAGCTCCATCAACAGTTCCAAATACAGGAGGAATTTCTGAACATGTGGGGTCATTATAACGTCTTGGATCTGAGGAAGGTTCGTGATAGAAACGCATTACCAATTCCTTTTGACGACGATTTTCTTTTAGAGGTGATTTTTTCTCTTCACTTACTTTCTGGTGGATTGTTTTATAAGAGCCCACGTAAGGATTGTGATGATTTAGTAAACGATTTAAAAGACTCAGTTCTCTCAGTTCGTGATTAGCATCATTCAGTAGCCTTAAATCATTTGCCTCTGAAAATTCTAAGATGTATAATTGGCCATATGAACTGTTTTCCTGTTTTCTGGCATATAAAGGGGAAATTCTATGATGAATGACACCTTTGATTTTGAAACAGTAAGGCCCATGGCTCGGTAGTAGCTCATCAGTAGCACCAAAGGATACAAACGACATAGCATTATTATACTGCCGAAAATTTTTCCTAAAATTTTTAAAGATTTCGTCACAATTCGTAAACAAATGCTTTTTTTCCGGAAGTATTGTGTATGGTGGAAGTTTCATTTTGCCATCGCTACAACGATGGATTATTGCTGATAATTGGTCTATTCTATTACAGCAATCGCGGCTATAGGTGGGTCCATTCTAATTCTGAATATTCTGATACATACAGTATATTGATATGAGCAGCAAAGTGGGAATTTTATTGAGTTGTGAATGTCTGCAGGGTTCGATATTACATGATGTTAACACATTTTAAAATTACGTTCTTGGTTTTGCCATCTTCTGCTGAGACATAACGATTTTGTTGTCCGGACGCTCGCGAGCACGCCACATACAGTTGCCCATGGGAAAAAATGGTTTTTGTCTAAATGTACACGTTCTACTCTTAAGTGTGTGTCATTGCGCTTTGTTAAAGAAATTGCGAATATCGTTTGAAGAGGGAACTGCACTCTTGCACACTGGAATGGCAAATCTATCGGAATATGGGGAATTAAAAGTATTCTAACTTAAGCTATCCTGGATGTAATTTGGCCATACTTATTGATGATTTGAACGTCATCATATCGCTATTAATAGACCTATAGTTAAATATCTCTCACCTTGGCCGCTGATGTACACTATGCAGTCTCTTCCAGTGTTACATCCCAGGGATTGATATCTCCAAACACCCTTTTGCCTCACATGCCTCTCCAAGTAATTAAATCCCTGATTGTTGTTGTTTGAGTCTTCAGTTTTTTAACTGGTTTGATGCATCCCTCCATGTCTCCCTCTCCTGAGCTAATAGTTTCATCTCTACATAGCTACCACACCCTACATCCGAGGCAATCTGTTTAACCCTGGTTTACCCCTACAGTTCTAGTCCGCGACCCTCCCATCCATAACTAAGCTTGCTATTCCTGGGTGTCTTAATATGTATCCTACCCTCCTACCTCTTCTCTTCATTAGCAGTCGCCAGAAACATCTCTCCTCTCCCACTCGTCTTAATACCTCCTACTTTGTAACCCTATCTACCCATCTGATCATCATTCTCCTCTATCACCACATTTCAAAAGCTTCAATTCTCCTCTTTTCTGCTGCACCATTAGTACATTAGTCCAACTCAGCAACTTTTCTAGGTTTAAGCCGTGCCTTGTGCGGGGATTCAATGGCCGTGAAAGACAAAATACCAACATTATTCCTCAGTAAGGGTAATTAAGAAAAAATAATAATTAACGTGAGAGCCGGTAGAATACGACACATTCGACTGTGAATATGGGTTGCTGATCATGGTAAAAAACGAAAAAGAGCAGATCAAAATTGGCAAACAAAAATATACAGTTAACAAAAAACAAATTTAAAAGAAAATGAAAGCATACCGTGCAAAATAGAAAGAATCTTAATATTGTAAATTAGAGTAAAGATCTGAAAGCTCGCTTACAATAACCAGCTCAAAGAGTATAAAATTAGACTCAAAATCACGATCCTATTCGACCCCAAAAGCCACCACTATAAATAAAACATATCTCATTTTACGCGTATCAATGTGAGGAGCAATGTTCGCGGTTAGAAGTGGGAACCGAACCCCGCGTTTTAAGGCCCTAAAACGAACAGTTTTCGAGATATTGCCATAAAACTATCCCCGGTCTGAGAAATTTCAGCGGTTGCCATAGTAACGTTGATCTGTTTCTCAGAAGGAACACAGTTATTTGGGAATATCTCCGAAACCGTTCATTTTAGGAACTTAAAAAGTGTGTTTCGGGGTCCCTACAGGACCTCCGAGTATTGTTTCTCGTATCTGCCGGCTTAAAATGAACTAAATCCGGCCTTTGTACCGACTGCCCTTCCTCAGTGCCAAAGGGCGGGAAAAAAGTCACTTACAAATTGAATTTTCAAAACCCACCTCTCAGTGGGCCTCTACATACTCGGATCAACCAACATGCAAAATTTCAGCTTTCTAGATCTAGTGGTTTGAGCCCTGCGGTGATGAGTCAATTTTGGATTATATATAATCTCTTCTCTATATATATAAAAATGAAAGTTTGTCTGTTTTTTCTGAATTTCCACGGAAATTTGCGATATTTGCGCGTTTCAGGCTGTTTTATGACGGATGCGCGCAAAAATAAAATTTTTGTCTGTCTGTCTATCTGTCTGTCTGTGGACAACTTCTACGAGTCCTTATAACTTGAGAACGGCTGGGTGGATCAACGTAAAATTTGATACAGATATCCATCAGAGGCACCACACTAATCATTGATGTAACTCTTCTCCGTACCTCTCATAAAAGGGGCCCTACCCCCTTAAAATACATGCTGAAATAGGCGTAGAAGGGTGAAACAAAGCTCATTTTCAGCCCCTCAATGTGAGAAACGAAACTCGGGGGCCCTAAAGGCCCAAAAGGGCCCCCGAAAACCACATTTTAAGGCCCTAAAACCAACAGTTTTTGAGATATTCCCAGAAAACTAATTTCACTTAATAAATTAATGAAAGAATGCATGGCGGTAACCATGGCAACTGAATCTCAGTGGTCCATCTATTTCTGTAAGACGCAATGCAATTCCATTTATTACATTACTGTGAAGGTTTGCAAACGGCTATAAGGTTATAATGGATCCAAATTAAGCTGAAATATTCATTAATACATACAATGCGCTTAAGGGGTCAAGGGGTACTCTAGAATTTTTTCACGCGACTGACATGTGCGGGTGTGGTTCCGCAGGTCTATTATATCCCTTCTCTATTATATAAAAATGAATGTTTGTCTGATTTTTCGGCTTTTCTACGAAAATTTGACATATTTGCCCGTTTCAGACTGTTTTGTGACGGATGCACGCAAAAATATATTTTTGTCTGTCTGTCTTTGGACAATTTTTGTGTCCTTATAATTCGAGAACGGCTGGGTGGATTAACGTAAAATTTGATACAGATATCCATCCGAGGCACGACACGAATCATTGATGTAACATTTCTCCGTACCTCGCATAACAGGGGGTCCACCCCCTTAAAATACATGCTGAATTAAGCGTGAGACAAAGCTCATTTTCAGCACCTCAATGTGAGAAACGAAACTCGGGGGCCCTAAAAGGACCCCGATAACCACATTTTAAGGCCCTAAAACCAACAGTTTTTGAGATATTCCCAAAAAACTAATTTCACTTAATAAATTAATGAAGGAATGCATGCCGGTAACAATGGCAACAGAATCTCAGAGGTCCATCTATTTTTGTAAGACGCAATACAATTCCATTTATTACATTACTGTGGACGTTTGCAAACGGCAATAAGGTTATAACGGATCCAAATTAAGCTGAAATATTCATCAATACATATAATGCGCTTAAGGGTTCAAGGGGTAATCTAGAACTTTTTTAACGCGATTTACACGTGCGGGTATGGTCCGGAAGGTCTATTATATCCCTATCCCTATTTTGTTATATTATTATTATTAGTATTATTATTCTTTTAATTATTATCATTATTATGGCGTACAACGAAGAGACAAAGCTCATTTTCAAACCCTTGGGGTCAGAAACAAAACTCGGGGCCCCTCAAGAGCCGTAAAGGGTCCCCGAAAACTATATTTTAAGGCTCTAAACCTAACAGTTTCTTGGATATTCCCAGAAAACTAATTTCATTTAATAAACTAAAGAAGGAATGCAAGCCACTAACCATGACAACAGTATCTCAAGAGGTGACATCCAACTTTCCATCTATTTCTGGAATAAGTAATGCCACTCCATTTATTACATTTCTGTGAAAGGTTGCATATGGAGTACCCTAGATTTTTTTCACACGACTTAACGTGCGATATGTCGTACAGAAGGTATATTATATCTCCAAACATCAACATTATTTTCAAAAAATCCTGAATAGAAATAGTAGACTGTTTTTTGCTGATTTTAGTAATTTGGGCCATTGGAGGCAAAAAAAAAAACACAGAATTTTCATGCACCACAAGCCTTTATAATTTATAAAAGGGGTCTTCCTGTAGTTGGGCACTTGACACAACGGTTAGGGTCAGTTCGTATGTGACGTGTATTGCGATTCTTCGACGAAGTTTTCAATTTTATTTTCACGCCAGGAAGAACAGGTTAGGTAAATTTAGTTCGAGAGCACATTTTAACTAATAATTTCTCTTTGCTAACAAACAGGTTCCAAGCCCCTAAACATTGCAACAGTAGCTCAATTGATAACATCTGGTTATTAATACCGAAGACCGTTCGAAGAATGGGTACTTCTGCTAGTGTACTATATAAAGCTCAAATACCACTCACTGACTCATACATTCATCACGAAATCTCAGAAACCACCGAACGGATTGGAATGAAATTTGGTATGCAGCTTCCTCAAGGGCCGCAAACGCCCACTAAGAAAGGATTTTTTGGATATTCAGGTTTTAAAGGGGTGTTAAGGGGGTAGACATGCATTTACCGATTGGTTTCATTGGGGGATGTGATACTCGGCATATAAACTCATCATTAAAAATAAGAAGACACGTATCTGAGGGTTTTTCGATGTGGTGTATATTATGAGGTGAAAGGGGTGAAAAGTGGGGGTTGAAGGATTCCTAACGGAGCGTGTATCTCTTAAACGACATAGACGAGGAGTTTGGAACTCAGCCGAAAAAAATCAGCATAAAAAATAACTAAACAGGTGTTTGACCGTTTTTTTCATAAATCCAATTTAAGGGACCCATGGGGAGGGGTGAAATTATGGGGGGGGCGGGGGAACGTAATATGTCTGAGTGTAAAATTATACATGGCATATATTGTAGACAATAACACATTACACCTTTTCTGTCTCTTGCTATTTCATCATACGACGAATACTTACGGAGTTATTAATGATTTTGTACTTTTTGGTCGGAATTTTCTAAGTCCCTGGAATGACATAAAAATTGATTCCAATGAAATTTCAAAAAATTGTTTTTTTAATACTTTTATTATATTTTTCACGTCTTTTAGGGTCCGAAACCAACATGATATTTTGATGTTTTTTTTTTCGTCCCATGCATTTTTAGTTTCAGGTGATAGAATTATTTCCCACTAGGACCGATGCTTATGTACTATATAAAGCTCAAATACCACTCACTGTCTCATTCATTCATCACGAAATCTCAGAAACCACCGAACGGATTGGAATGAAATTTGGTATGCAGCTTTCTCAAGGGCCGCAAACGCCCACTAAGAAAGGATTTTTGGATATTCAGGTTCTAAAGGGGTGTTAAGGGGGTAGACCTGCATTTCATTGAATAGCAATATTTCCCGATTGGTTTCATTGGGGGATGTGATACTCGGCATATAAACTACGCACAAACAAGTAGTTCCGTGAAGAACTATACAGCCTATTTTCATATATCCTACTTATGTTAATTGCCACTATCAACATACACAATTTCTGTTTGATTGCTGTAATAGATTCGTAGATATTAAGAACCGACTAAATATTTCGGATAGTCGCCATGTTGGATTTTATATATGTAGGTCCTAGAGTTATGTACTGTTACATGCAGATTATTGTGAACGTGTAGTATTCAAACTTCAATCGCATAATTAGGACACAAGAAAAAACAAGGAGATTTTAAAATTTTTCACAGCTGCCATCTTGAGGTTATGGAAACAATTGAAATAAATTAGATGCCAGTGGATTAACATTTGTATAAGGATTTACTGTACCAAGTTTCACTGCACTCGGATGGTTAAATTGCGAGAAATGTCCATGTGAATATTTATAATTCGCGTCACCGCCATGTTGGATTTGTGATCTCCAGGTTATTTAAAGTCTTATAGGTGAACTTAAGTTCATAGCCCCCATACCTAACGTATCTTGTGTTTATTTTATTTCGGTTTCTTGCCTCTCATTTTATGGTTTATTTATCTACGTCATATCTACGCGCGCTTTTATTAAACTCCGTCCTTTCTTGTAATCCCTCACCTCCTCCATTTCTTCTGGGCTATTAGAGTTACCGTTCGCTTCTTTGGCGGTAGCCACACTTTTCCTGACACCTTGTCTAGCCCTTTTATCTTTCTTATTTCACAATGTAATTTTACTCTTTACGAGTATTCCTTCCCCATATATGTCCCTCCCTTTTACCTTTACCTCCTACCTCCCATAACCTTAACGTCACGGTCCTTTGTATCGTTAGTTTACCTTATGTCATCTGTTTGACACCGACAGTAGTGGCTTAGCGGGCTAAAGCGCAGCGTTAGGTCATGGGGCCAAGCTCTCTGCTGACTCGGTAGACGCGTGGGTTCGAGCCCCACCGTCGGCTGTCCTTGAAATGGTTTTCCGTGGTTTCCCATTTTCAACTCCAGGCAAATGCTGGGACAGTACCTTCTGACAGGCCACTGCCGCTCCCTTCCACATCCTTGCCCAGTTTCATTCATCTTCATCCATTCCATCTCTAAGCCCGACGCGCAGGTCGCCCACGGGCGTCGACTAGAAAGACCTGCACTAAGCCTCTCAGGAGGCTACACGACAAAAAAAAAAAAAAAATTGCTAAAATAGATTCGTAGATATTCGGTATCGTCTAAATATTTCGGATGGTCGCCATGTTGGATTGTTAAATGTATAGGCCATAGAGTCATGTACCATTAAAGGAAAATTATTGCGTAGGTTCATTATTCAAACTTTCACTTCGATCGCATGACTACATCACAAGAAATAAAAACTTAATTTTAAAATTCGCACTGCCGCCATCTTGAGGTTATGTAAACAGTTGAACTAAATTAGATACCAGTGGATTACAATGTGTATTAATATTTCCTGTACCAGGTTTCAGTGCGCTAGCAACATTAAATCGCGAGAAAGGTCTATTTAAAATTTTCAAATTCGCTTGGCCGCCATGTTCGTTTTGTAGTTAACCGGTTTTTGAAAGTCTTATAGATGGACTTCCAGTAGTGCCCTTTATCTCCGTACAAAAGTTTAGGGAGATACCGCTAATATTTTCTGAGATATAGAATGCCGGTGAAATATTTCGCACATCCGCCATCTTGTGATTATGTAAACATTTGAACGAAGTTAGATGTCGGTGCATTACAATGTATATAAACATATACTGTACCAAGTTTCATTGCGTTTGGTTGGTCAAATCACGAGAAACAACTATTTAAAAGTCGCAAATTCGCTTGGCCTCCATGTTGGTTTTGTAGTTACCAGGTTTTCAAAAGTCACATAAGTGAACTTATGGTAGTTTCCTCTATCACCATAGAAAATCTCAGGGTAATATCGGTAATAGTTTCGGAGATATTGAATGCTGGTGAAATATTTCGCACAGCCGCCATGTTGGATTGGTGAGTCGTAACAAAATTTGAATGGCACGGTCGAGGTCGCCGTGAATAGTGCTATGAACTTTCCGAGTTTCATTGAAATCGCTCCTGCCGTTTAGATTTTATTAGGGGGGAACACACACACGAATCACACACACACACACACACACACACACGCACACACACACGGACAAAAGGTGATCTCATAAGCCTATTTTTTTTCAAAATTGAAAATAGGCTAAAAATAAGAAGACACGTGTATGAGGGTTTGTCGATGTGGTGTATATTATGAGGTGAAAGAGGTGGAAAGTGGGGGTTGAAGCATTCCTAACGGAGCGTGAATCTCTTAAACGACATAGGCGAGGAGTTTGGAACTCAGCCGAAAAAAATCAGCATAAAAAATAACTAAACAGGTGTTTGACAGTTTTTTCATAAATCCAATTTAAGGGGCCCATGGGGAGGGGTGAAATTATGGGGGGGGGGGGTGGACACGTAATATGTCTGTGTGTAAAATTATACATGGCCTATGTTGTAGACAATAACACATTACATCTTTTTTGTCTCTTGCTATTTCATCATACGACGAATACTTACGGAGTTATTAATGATTTTGTACTTTTTGGCCGGAATTTCAAAGTCCCAGGAATGACATAGAAATTGATTCGAATGAAATTTCAAAACATAGTTTTTTAATACTTTTATTATATTTTTCACGTCTTTTAGGGTCGGAAACCAACATGATATTTTGATGTTTTTTTCGTCCCATGCATTTTTGGTTACAGGTGATAGAATTATTTTCCACTAGGACCGATGCTTATCTATCTATCTATATATATAAAAATCAATGTACGTGATAGTTTGTGGGTATGTATGTCTCCTATGCGTTCATATACCATTCGTCCGATAGCGATGAAACTTGGGTGAGATGTTGAGTACACTCCAAGGAAGGTTTCTGACTTAGTAAATCCATTTTACAATAGGTAGCGCACGCGTAGATTCAACAAATGAGCGACGATGCAGGAAGCATTTAAAAAAAGTCCCGTTTGTGTTCATATACCATTCGTCCGATAGCGATGAAACTTGGGTGAGATGTTGAGTACACTTACGTGAAGGTTTCAAAATTAGTGAATACATTTCACAGTAGATAGCGCACGAGTAGATTCAACAAATGAGCGACGACACGCAAAGCGTTTCAACAAAGTCCCGTATGCATTCATATACCATTCGTCCGATAGCTATGAAACTTGCGTAAAATGTTGTGTACACTGCAGGGAAATTTTCTGGCTTAGTACATCCACTTTACAATAGGCAGCGCATGAGTAGATTCAACAAATGAGCTACGACGCGCGAAGCATTTCAACAAAGTCACGTATTCGTTCATATACCATTCGTCCGATAGCGATGAAACTAGGCTGAGATTTTGTGTGCACTCCAGGGAAGGTTTCTAGCTTAGTAAATCCCTTTAAAAATAGGTAGAGCACGAGTAGAATCAACAAATGAGCGACGACGCGCGAAGCGTTTCAACAAAGTCCCATATAATTTCATATACCATTCATCCGATAGCGATGAAACTTGGGTGAGATGTTGTGTACACTCCAGGGAAGGTTTCTGGCTTAGTACATACATTTTTCAATAGGTAGCGCACCAGTAGATTCAACAAATGAGCGATGGCACGCGACGCGTTTCAACAAAGTCCCGTATAAAGTCATATACCATTCGTCTGATAGTGATAAATGTTTGGTGAATTGTTGTGTACACTCCAGGGAAGGTTTCTGGCTGAGTACATCCATATTACAATATGTAGCGCAAGAGTAGAATCAACAAATGAGCGACGACACGCGAAGCGTTTCAACCAAGTCCCGTATGCATACATGAACCATTCGTCCGTAGCTATGAAACTTGGGTGAGATGTTGTGTACAGATCATGGAAAATTTCTGGCTTAGTAAATCCCCTATACAATATGCAGCGCACAAGTTGATTCAACAAATGAGGGACGACGCGCGAAGCGTTTCAACAAAGTCCCGTATAAGGTCATATACCATTCTGCCGTTAGCGGTGAAACTTGGGTGAAATATGGTGGACACTCCAAGGAAGGTTTCTGGCTTAGTAAATACATTTCACAGTAGGTAGCACACGAGTAGATTCGACAAATGAACGACGACACGCGGAGCGTTTCAATACAGTCCCCTATGTCTTAATATCCCATTAGTCCGATAGCGATGAAACTTGGGTGAGATATTGTGGACACTTACGTGGCGGTTTCTAACTTAGGAAATACATTTTACAGTAGGTAGCGCACGAGTAGATACAACAAATGAGTGACGGAGCGCGAATCGTTTAAACAAAATCAGGTATGCGTTCATATACTATTCATCCGATTGCGATGAAACATTGATCAGTTATTGTGTACCCGCCAGGGAAGGGGACTTATTAAATCCATTTCACAATAAGTAGCGCAAGAGTAGATGCAACAAATGGGTGACGACGCGCGAAGCGTTTCAACAAAATCCCCTATTGCGTTCATATAACATTCTTCGATTGCGATGAAACCTTGATGAGTTATTGTGTACTTGCCAGGAAAGGGCTTCGACTTAGTAATACATTTCTCAATAGGTAGCGCACGAGTAGATTCAACAAATGAGTGACAGCGCACGAATCGTTTAAACAAAAACCCCTATACGTGCATATACCATTCATCCGATTGCGATGAATCATTGATGAGTTATTGTGTACACGCCAGGGAAGGGTTTCGACTTAGTAAATCCATTTCACAATAGGTAGCGTACGAGTAGGTTCAACAAATGAGTGACAGCGATGAAACTTTTGAAAGTTGTTGTGCACGCTCCCACGAATGGTTCTAAATTAGAAAATCCATTTTACGATAGCTTAGAGGCAGTTAACATGTTGTGTATCCAAAAGCACTTCAAGAAACAGAATTTCAACGCCAACACTTTCTTTGATTGGCATTGCAACGCATGCCGGGTACAGCTCGTCTTTATATATATAATTCTTCGACACGTGTGTAAGTGACTGAACTCCTCCTAAACGACTGAACCTATTTTGATGGAATTTGGTATGTATATTAGGGTGGGTCCATGTATGGTTTAGATTCACAATCTGACCCGGTAGGTGGAATGAACACAATTTTAGAACCACAATTTACACACAATTTTAGAACCATAATATACAGTCAAAAACAGTCGTCATGGAAACCACTAGCCTTGGCCTTCGTGAAAGTTGATTTCTTTGGACGGTTTGTCTCTGCACGTTAGAGCCACCTGGTCGCAACCTGTGCAACTACCGCCATTACATACACTCCGTCTGTGGCGAAAAGTTGTGTTTTATAGCAAAGGTGGCAGTGATGTCGAATTCTACTGTTTGTCTCTGCACGTTGGAGCGTTTCAAAGTACCGTATGCGTTCATATATCATTCATCCGATTGCCATGAAACTAGGGTGATATGTTGAGTGAGCTCCAGGGAAGGTGTTTGGCTTAGTAAATCCATTTTACAATAGATAGCGCACGAATAGATTCAACAAATGAGCGACGACGTGCGAAGCGTTTCAGAAAGGTCCCGTATGCGTTCAAATACCATTCGTCCGATAGCGATGAAACTTGGGTGAGATGATGTATACACTCCAGGGAAGGCTTCTGGCTTAGTAAATCAATTTCACATTAGGTAGCGCACGACTAGATTCAACAAATGAGTGACGACGCGCGAAGCGTTTCAACAAAATCCCGTATAAGTTTATATTCCATTCATAGATTGAGATGAAATTTTGATGAGTTGTTTTGTACACTTAAGTGAAGGCTTCTAACTTAGTAATCCATTTCACAGGAGGTTGCACACGAGTAGATTCAACAAATGAGCGGCGACGTGCGAAGTGTTTCAATAAGGTCCCGTATGCGTTCAAATACCATTCGTCCGATTACGATGAAACTTGGGTGAGTTGTTGTGTACACCCTACGGAAGGTTTCTGGCTTAATAAATCCATTTTACAATAGGTAGCGCACGAGTAGATTCACCAAATGTGTGACGGCACGCGAATCATTTCAACAAAGTACCGTATGCGGTCATATATCATTCATCCGATTGCGATCAAACCTTGGTGAATCATTGAGTACACGCCAGAGAAGGTTTCAGGCTTAGTAAATTTATTTTACAATAGGTAGCGCATGAGTAGATTCAACAAATGAGTGACGGCACGTGAATGGTTTAAAGAAAATCACTTATGCGTTCATATGTCATTCATCCGATTCCGATGAAACTTTGATGAGTTGTTGTGTACACGCCAGGGACGGTGTTCAACTTAGTAAACCCATTTTAAAATATTGGTCGCGCACGAATAGATGTAACAAATGAGTGACGACGCGCGAAGCGTTTCAACAAAATCCTGTAAGCGTTAATATACTATTCATCGATTGCGATGAAACTTTGATGAGTTGTTGTGTACACTCACGTGAAGCTTTCTAACATAGTAAATCCAATTCACAGTTGGTAGAGCACGAGTAGATTCAACAAATGGGCGACAGCGCACGAATCATTTAAACCAAATCCCGTATGCGTTAAATGCCATTTATCCGTTTGCGATGAAACTTTGGAGAGTTGTTGTGCACGCTCCAACGAATGTTTCTAAATTAGTTAATTCAATTCACGATAGTTTAGAGGCAGTTAACAGAAATTGAAAAAAATATTGTGTATCCAAAAGCACTTCAAGAAACATAGTTACAACACTTTCTTTGATTGGCAGGACAACGTCTGCCGGGTCAGCTTGTCTTTATATATATAATTCTTCGACACGTGTGTATGTGACTGAACTCCTCCTAAACGACTGAACCGATTTTGATGGAATTTGGTATGTATATTAGGGTGGGTCCATGTATGGTTTAGATTTACAATCTGACCCGGTAGGTGGAATGAACACAATTTTAGAACCACAATTTAGACACAATTTTAGAACCACAATATACAGTCAAAAACAGTCGTCATGGAAACCAATAGCCTTGGCCTTCGTGAAAGCTGATGTCTTTAAACGGTTTGTCTCTGCACGTTAGAGCCACCTGGTCGCAACCTGTGCAACTACCGCCATTACATACACTCCGCCCGTGGCGGAAAGTTGTGTTTTATAGCAAAGGTGGCAGTGATGTCGAATTCTACTGTTTGTCTCTGCACGTTAGAGTGTTTCAAAGTCCCGTATGCGTTCATATACCATTCATCCGATTGCCATGAAACTTGGGTGATATGTTGAGTGAGCTCCAGGGATGGTGTTTGGCTTAGTAAATCCATTTTACAATAGATTGCGCTCGAATAGATTCAACAAATGAGCGACGACGCGCGAAGCGTTTCAAAAAGGTCCCGTATGCGTTCAAATACTATTCGTCCGATAGCGATGAAACTTGGGTGAGATGTTGTGTACACTCCAGGGAAGGCTTCTGGCTTAGTAAATCAATTTCACATTAGGTAGCGCACGACTAGATTCAACAAATGAGTGACGACGCGGGAAGCGTTTCAACAAAATCCCGTATAAGTTTATATTCCATTCATAGATTGAGATGAAACTTTGATGAGTTGTTGTGTACACTTAAGTGAAGGCTTCTAACTTAGTAATCCATTTCACAGGAGGTTGCGCACGAGTAGATTCAACAAATGAACGGCGACGTGCGAAGCGTTTCAACAAAGTCCCGTATGCGTTCAAATACCATTCGTCCGATTACGATGAAACTTGGGTGAGATGTTGTGTACACCCTACGGAAGGTTTCTGGCTTAATAAATCAACATTACAATAGGTAGCGCACGAGTAGATTCAACAAAAGTGTGACGGCACGCGAATCATTCCAACAAAGTACCGTATGCGTCCATATACCATTTATCCGATTGCGATGAAACTTTGGTGAATTGTTGTGTACACTCCAGGAAATGTTTCTGTCTTAGTAAATCCAGTTTTTAATAAGTAGCGCAAGAGTAGATTCAACAAATGAGCGCTGGCGCGCGAATCGTTTCCACAATGTCCCGTATGCGGTCATATATCATTCATCCGATTGCGATCAAACCTTGGTGAATCATTGAGTACACGCCAGAGAAGGTTTCAGGCTTAGTAAATCTATTTTACAATAGGTAGCGCATGAGTAGATTCAACAAATGAGTGACGGCACGCGAATCATTTAAAGAAAATCACTTATGCGTTCATATGTCATTCATCCGATTCCTATGAAACTTTGATGAGTTGTTGTGTACACGCCAGGGAAGGTGTTCAACTTGGTAAATCCATTTTACAATATTGGTAGCGCACAAGTAGATGTAACAAATGAGTGACTACGCGCGAAACGTTCCAACAAAATCCTGTATGCGTTCATAGATTGCGATGAAACTGATGAGTTGTTGTGTACACTTACGTGAAGCTATCTAACTTAGTAAATCCATTTTACAGTTGGTAGAGCACGAGTAGATTCAACAAATGAGTGACAGCGCACGAATCATTCAAACCAAATCCCGTATGCGTTAAGTGCCATTTATCAGTTTGCGATGAAACTTTGGAGAGTTGTTGTGCACGCTCCAACGAATGTTACTAAATTAGTTAATTCAATTCACGATAGTTTAGAGGCAGTTAACAGAAATTGAAAAAAATATTGTGTATCCTAAAGCACTTCAAGAAACAAAGTTACAACACTTTCTTTGATTGGCAGGACAACGTCTGCCGGGTCAGCTTGTCTACTATATAAAGCTGAAATACCACTCACTGACTCATTCATTCATTACGAAATCTCAGAAACCACCGAACGGATTGGAATGAAATTTGGTATGCAGCTTTCTCAAGGGCAGCAAACGCCCACTAAGAAAGGATTTTTGGATATTCAGGTTCTAAAGAGGTGTTCAGGGGGTAGACATGCATTTCCCGATTGGTTTCATTGGGGGATGTGATACTCGGCATATAAACTCATCATTAAAAATAAGAAATCACGTGTCTGAGGGTTTTTCGATGTGGTGTATATTATGAGGTGAAAGGGGTGAAAAGTGGGGGTTGAAGGATTCCTAACGGAGCGTGTATCTCTTAAACGACATAGGCGAGGAGTTTGGAACTCAGACGAAAAAAATCAGCATATAAAATAACTAAACAGGTGTTTGACGTTTTTTCATAAATCCATTTATTTTCCACTAGGACCGATGCTTATCTACTATATAAAGCTCAAATACCACTCACTGACTCATTCATTCATCACGAATTCTCTGAAACCACCAAACGGATTGGAATGAAATTTGGTATCCAGCTTCCTCAAGGGCCGCAAACGCCCACTAAGAAAGGATTTTTGGATATTCAGGTTCTAAAGGGGTGTTAAGGGGGTAGACCTGCATTTCATTGAATAGCAATATTTCCCGATTGGTTTCATTGGGGGATGTGATACTCGGCATATAAACTCAGCACAAAAATTAAGAAGACACGTGTATGAGGGTTTTTCGATGTGGTGTATATTATGAGGTGAAAGAGGTGGAAAGTGGGGGTTGAAGCATTCCTAACGGAGCGTGTATCTCTTAAACGACATAGGCGAGGAGTTTGGAACACAGCCGAAAAAAATCAGCATAAAAATAACTAAACAGGTGTTTGACAGTTTTTTCATAAATCCAATTTAAGGGGCCCATGGGGAGGGGTGAAATTATGGGTGGGGGGGTGGACACGTAATATGTCTGTGTTTAAAATTATACATGGCCTATGTTGTAGACACTAACACATTACATCTTTTTTTGTCTCTTGCTATTTCATCATACGACGAATACTTACGGAGTTATTAATGATTCTGTACTTTTTGGCCGGAATATTCAAAGTCCCAGGAATGACATAAAAATTGATTCGATTGAAATTTCAAAAAATAGTTTTTTTTAATACTTTTATTATATTTTTCACGTCATTTAGGGTCCGAAACCAACATGATATATTGATGTATTTTTTCGTCCCATGCATTTTTGGTTTCAGGTGATAGAATTATTTTCCACTAGGACCGATGCTTATCTACTATATAAAGCTCAAATACCACTCACTCACTGACTCATTCATTCATCACGAAATCTCAGAAACCACCGAACGGATAGGAATGAAATTTGGTGTCCAGCTTCCTCAAGGGCCACAAACGCCCGCTAAGAAAGGATTTTAGGATATTCATGTTCTAAAGGGGTGTTAAGGGGGTAGACCTGCATTTCATTGAATAGCAATATCTCCCGATTGCTTTCATTGGGGGATGTGATACTCGGCATATAAACTCATCATTAAAAATAAGAAGACACGTGTCTGAGGGTTTTTCGATATGGTGTATATTATGAGGTGAAAGGGGTGAAAAGCGGGGGTTGAAGGTTTCTTAACGGAGCGTGTATCTCTTAAACGACATAGGCGAGGAGTTTGGAACTCAGCCGAAAAAAATCAGCATAAAAAATAACTAAACAGGTGTTTGACCGTTTTTTCATAAATCCAATTTAAGGGGCCCATGGGGAGGGGTGAAATTATGGTGGAGGGTGGGGGAAACGTAATATGTCTGAGTGTAAAATTATACATGGCCTAAGTTGTAGACAATAACACATTACATCTTTTTTTGTCTCTTGCTATTTCATCATACGACGAATACTTACGGAGTTATTAATGATTTTGTACTTTTTGGTCGGAATTTTCTAAGTCCCAGGAATGACATAAAAATTGATTCGAATGAAATTTCAAAAAATTGTTTTTTTTATTACTTTTATTATATTTTTCATGTCTTTTAGGTTCCGAAACCAACATGTTATTTTGATGTTTTTTTTCATCCCATGCATTTTTGGTTTCAGGAGATATAGTTATTTTCCACGAGGACCGATGCTTATCTCTATATATAAAGCCCCATGTACACATCATGAGATTCATAAATCAAAGGGTACTTCCCGACCACCTACAGAGCTGAAATTTGCTATGATGGTAGAACGTCGGTCGCAACCGGTCGAAAAAATTCGAAATGTCAAAATTTTGCATTTGGGACAATATTAAGGGGGTTCAGTATAGCAAGATAAATTTCAAAATTTACATTTCAAGACCTAGGATCTTGATATGCATTATATACATGCATTGTGAGGTTCTGATTAATAATCAGTTGACAGAATGGAGCTATTTTAATGCATAGGGAAAAATTTACGATTTTAGATTTGTGGCTGAAATTTTTCTAAGTTTTTCGACCTGTTTGAGCCGAATAGATTTTCAAAATTTGTTAATTTAGGAATACTTTCATTCGATTTATTAGGTCTTTTTAGGTCTAGAACCGTAATGTTATTTTGCTTTTTTTTTTGTCTATTGGAATCCTTCCAGTGTGATCTGATTAGGTATTGTAATATTTATAGAGGGGTTTTGTGGCGTCGGAAACAACACGTGATTTTGAGTCTAATTTTATACTCATCGTGCCGTCTGTATAATGTGAGTTACTGTCTCTTTAGGCCTTTTTAAGAAGGTATAGTATCTAATATTTTCCGCGGTGTGCTTTGATTCTATTAACTGGTTTTATTTTTCGTCAATTGAATATTTCCGTTGCCAGTAGTTGACTGCTCCTTGCTGTTTTTTGAAAGGAACAGCAACTTGAATTCTCAGATTAATGTGACGAATCCTACCGACTATCAGAGTATTAATTTTTATTTTTCTGTATTAACTTTACGGTTGTATTGCTCATACGTAATTAATATAACTGCTTTGCTATTATAACTTAGATTGATTTAAGTTGGTTTTGTTTCTGTAACTCTAAATCATGACATGATACATTTTCTTAATAATATTCACTGCGGATATGCAAATTGCTACCTCATTTCATATATTTTTAGCACATTTTTTTTAATAATCGGAGGGCAAATTTTTAAGCGGCTCAATATTTTAGGAAGTTTATTTACATTTTACCATACAGAAACTGATATTCAATAAATAGACACATTTTTAGCCTATTTTCATTTATGAAAATTTAGGCTTATGACATCACCTTTTGTCCGCGTTTCTGTCTGTGTGTGCGTGTGTGATTCGTGTATGAGACCTCCTAATGAAATCTAAACGGCTGAAGCGATTTCAATGAAATGCGGTAAGTTCATAGCACTATTCCAGACGACCCCGACCGTGCCCTTCAAATTTTGTTACGTCTCACCAATCGAACATGGCGGCTGTGCGAAATATTTCACCAGCATTCAATATCTCCGAAAATTTTGCCGATATCACCCTGGAATTTTTTACGGTGATAAAGGGAACTACTAAAAGTTCACGTATGTGACGTTTGAAAACCTGGTAACTACAAACCCACATGGTGGCCAAGTGAATTTGCAACTTTAATTAGACCTTTCTCGCGATTTAACCAACCCAACGCAATGAAACTTGGTACAGTATAGCTTTTTACACATTGTAATACACCGGCATCTAACTTCGTTCAATTGTTTACATAACCTCAAGATGGCAGCTGTGCAAAATATTTAACCGGCATTTTATATCTCTGAAACTATTACCGGTATAACCGTGAAATGTTGTACGGAGATAAAGGGCACTACTGGAAGTTCATCTATGAGACTTCCAAAGCCGGTTAACTACAAAACGAACATAGTGGCCATGCGAAGTTGAAAATTTAAATAGACTTTTCTCGCGATTTAATGATCCAAACGCAATGAAATTTGGTACAGCACATGTTTATAAACATTGTAATGCACTGGTATCTAATTTAGTTCAATTGTTTCCATAACCTCAAGATGGCGGCTGTGCGAATTTTAAAATTATGTTTTTATTTCTTGTGTCGTAGTCATGCGATCGAAGTGAAAGTTTGAATAATGCTCCTACGCAATAATTTTCCTTTTTTGATACATGCCTCTATAGCCTAAACATATAACAATCCAGCATGGCGACCATCCGAAATATTTAGACGGTTCTCAATATCTACGAATCTATTATAGCAATCAAACTGATTTTGTTTAATGTTCATAGGGGCTATGAACATAAGTTCACCTATAGGACTTTCAATAATCTGGAGATCACAAATCCAACATGGCGGCGACGCGAAGTATAAATATTCTCATGGACCTTTCTCGCAATTTAACCATCCGAGTGCAGTGAAACTTGGTAGAGTAAATCCTTATACAAATGTTAATCCACTGGCATCTATTTTTTTTTCAATTGTCTCCATAACCACAAGATGGCAGCTGTGCAAAATTTCAAAGTCTCGTTTTTAATTCTTGTGTCCTAGACATGCGATTGAAGTTTGAATACCACACGTACTCAATAATCTTCATGTAACAGTACATAACTCTAAAACCTACATATATAAATATCCAACATGGCGACCATCCGAACCCATATAGTCTACACATCATATTAGTGAAAATGGAAGGACTTTTGTAATTTGACGTGACAGTTAATCTCTTGAACATGAGGCATGGGACCGCCTATTTTGTGAGGATTTGCAACCACAGCACTTGATATTTTAGTTGGTAAATCTCACATGCATCGTAGAGAATTGAAACCAGTCAGCCTTGGCAAGAGACAATCAGCGTGAATTGAGAACCACGACGTCCCCTTCATAATAATAATATTAATCGGAATATAAAGTCAAATGTCATTGCCAACCACATAAAGAACTGAATGGGGAAAAGAATCTATCTCTGTAAATATGCGTAATGTTGTAAACTAATTACTGGATGTTATGCGTTCGTGTACGTTTCTTAGTTCCAAGAAATTTACAGGTTCTGGGATTTGGTATTGGGTTATTATATTGCATGTTCTGAACAGCAGCGCATCGGCATTTTGGAACCCGTTAGCCACACCACACAATCTAAAACAGACTGTTTTCCTAGGAGACCTGCTTTACCAAATCTTCCCGCCATGATATAACTGGCAGTAGACTAAAAGGCCTTTCATAATAAAATCCTGAAATCGGAATTACTGGCAGGCTGGGGGATCTGGGTTAACGAAACTTCCTGCCATGATATAAGTGGCAGTAGGCTAGGGGACATGCCTTGGCAAAACTCCCCACCATATTATTATAAGTAGAAGAATACTAGAGGAGCAGCCATTGTCCTAACAGACATAAAACATAGCAGTGCGCAGATTCCTTCTTCAATTGGAAATAAATTTAATTAGAGGGAAAATATATGTCAAAAAGAGGCAATAACACTGTAGAGAATTATAATTTGGACTCATAACCGAATATTTTCAGATAATACGTACTGTATTTTTTGAACTTGAGGGCACGTACGAAAAAATCTGAAAATTTGACTAGCAACAAACGTGTCGGACGTCGTACACTGAAGACACTACAAACTTCAGAAGAATTATAACAAAGCAAAACTAAAATTTTATTAAGACTATTAGCATAATTTATTTTGGTAAGTGACATCCACGAATCAACTAAAAAATTTACATCAACGGAAAATCTGCATGCAACATATTCGTCTTTATTTTTATTACAAAGTCACAGCAAACATAAAAACCTTAAAATCAGAACGATATGTTTAAACTCTTCAACCCATTACTTTCCCTAAAAGTACACGGTTCGTCAATCGCACCGGGGGCTTGGGGGCGGAGCCCCCAACGAGCAAAGCGGGTCTACTATATAAAGCTCAAATACCACTCACTGACTCATTCATTCATCACGAAATCTCAGAAACCACCGAACGGATTGGAATGAAATTTGGTATCCAGCTTCCTCAAGGGCCGCAAACGCCCGCTAAGAAAGGATTTTTGGATATTCAGGTTCTAAAGGGGTGTTAAGGGGGTAGACCTGCATTTCATTGAAGAGCAATATCTCCCGATTGCTTTCATTGGGGGATGTGATACTCGGCATATAAACTCATCATTAAAAATAAGAAGACACGTGTCTGAGGGTTGTTCGATGTGGTGTATATTATGAGGTGAAAGGGGTGAAAAGTGGGGGTTGAAGGATTCCTAACGGAGCGTGTATCTCATAAACGAATTAGGCGAGTAGTATGGAACTCAGCCAACAAAAATCAGCGTAAATAATAACTAAACAAGTGTTTGACCGTTTTTTCACAAATCCAATTTAAGGGGCCCAAGGGGAGGGGTGAAATTATGGGGGAGGGGGGGAAACGTAATATGGCTGTGTGTAAAATTATACATGGTCTATGTTGTAGACAATAACACATTACATCTTTATTGTCTCTTGCTATTTCATCATACGACGAATACTTAGGGAGTTATTAATGATTTTGTACTTTTTGGTCGGAATTTTCTACGTCTCAGGAATGACATAAAAATTGATTCGAATGAAATTTCAAAAAAAAAATTTTTGATGCTTTTATTATATTTTTCACGTCTTTTAGGGTCCGGGGGCGTGGTGGCGCAGCGGTCAAGCTGTATGCCTCTCACCAAGGCGGACCGGGTTCGATTCCCGGTCAATGCATGTGAGATTTTCGATGTGAAATGCCATGTCCTGTGGTTCGGATTCCACGTAAAACGGAGGTCCCGTGGCTTATGATCGCGAGATTAACGGTCACGTTAAACTACAAGCTTCCATTTTTTTTTTCTTTTAGGGTCCGAAACCAACATGATATTTTGATGTTTTTTTTTCGTCCCATGCATTTTTGGTTTCAGGTGATAGAATTATTTCCCACTAGGACCGATGCTTATCTACTACTAGCTGAAGTACCCGTGCTTCTCTACGCGTCATAAATAAATTAAAATGTGAAGGTGACAGTTAAAACAGGGGATAGGCGAGGTGCTGCGCAGAGGGAGATCAAGGATGGAACATTTTGTCCAACTACACCGCTCGGCGTTGACCATGTTTTATAGCACAAATTTAGGTTTTACTCGCTAACCGTTGGAGATACCTTTCGGTAGAAAATATAATTTTAAACCTCGTATGTGCCATCAAACGTTTGCTATTTCTTAGCGTTCTCTTTTTATTTGAAATGGAAATATGAAAGTTGAAACCAAAGGGTGTAGTGACGTCACTAAAATGGTCGCCATCTTTAAATAGTGCAAAGTATTGAAATCAAAGTAACCTATAAGTTAACCAGGTAAATCAGCTACTTCCATTTAAAATTCATGTAAATCGGACCAGTGGTACTTGCGTGATTGAGTAATACACAGACACACACCATCTCATTTTTAGCCACGCTTCGCTCGCGTCATAGTCTTGTCATATTGTTATGCAATGAAATGCAGGTTTAACCCCGTTAACACCCCTTTATAACCTGAACATCCAAAAATCCTTCCTTAGTGGACGTTTTTCTTCCAGATTTTCACCCCTGCCCATAGGCCACTTAAATTGCATTTATGAAAAAAACGGTCGAACACCTATTTATTTATTTATTTATTTATTTATTTATTTATTTATTTATTTATTTATTTATTTATTTATTTATTTATTTATTTATTTATTTATTTTTAAGCTGATTAATTTCCTCCGAGTTTCAAACTCCTCGCCTATGACGTTTAAGAGAAACACGCCCCGTTAGGAATGTTTCAACCCCCACTTTTCATCCCTTTCGCCTCATAATAATACACCACATCGAAAAACCCTTAGACACATGTCTGCTTATTTTTAGTGATTAGTTTATATGCCGAGTATCACATCCACAAATGAAACCACTCGTTAGATATTGTTTTTCAATGAAATGCAGGTTTAACCCCCTTAAGACCCCATTAGAACCTGAATATCCAAAAATCCTCTCTTAGTGTACGGTTTTGACATACAACGAACATATCTCCGAAATGCCATGTTTCCAACTTCAATATTTTTGGCTGGGCGATGATGAGTGAGTGAATGAGTCAGGACATTTTCTTTCAATTTTCTTTTCTTCAGAATTTCACCCCTCCCGATGAACCCCTTCAATTTGATTGATAAAAAACTGCCGAAAATCTATTTACTTATTTTAAAGCAGTTTTTTCCCCTGAGTTTGATGAGTGAGTGAGTGAGTCAGTCAGTTAGGACACTTTCTTTCCTGTCCCCCCCCCAGAATTTCACCCCTCCCCATGGGCCCCTTAAATTGGATTTATGAAAAACGGCCAAATCATATTTACTTATGTTTTATGCTGATTTCTTTCCGCTGAGTTCCAAACTCCTCGCCTCTGTCGTTTAAGAGATACACGCTCCGTTAGGAATCTCTCAATCCCCACTTTTCACCCCTTTCACCTCATAATATACACCACATCGAAAAACCCTCAGACACGTGTCTTCTTACTTTTTAATGATGAGTTTATATGCCGTGTATCACATCCCCCAATGAAACCTATCGGGAGATATTGTTATTCATTGAAATGCAGGTTTAACCCCCTTAAGACCCCTTTAGAACCTGAATATCCAAAAATCCTCCCTTAGTAGACGGTTATGACATACAATGAACATATCGCCAAACTGTCAAGTTTCTAACTTCAATAATTTTGGCTGGGCGATGATGAGTGAGTGAGTGAGTGAGTGAGTGAGTGAGTGAGTCAGGACATTTTCTTTCAATTTTCATTTTTCAGAATTTCACCCCTCCCCATGAACCCCTTAAATTTGATTTGTGAAAAAAAAAACTGTCGAAAAGCTATTTACTTACTTTAAAGCAGTTCTTTTCCCCTGAGTTTGATGAGTGAGTCGTCAGTCTATCAGTTAGGACACTTTATTTCCTGTTTTTTCCTCCCAGAATTTCACCCCTCCCCATGGGCCCCTTAAATTGGATTTATGAAAAAAAAACGGTCAAACACATATTTACTTCTTTCTTATGTTGATTTTTTTCGCTGAGTTTCAAACTCCTCGCCTATGTCGTTTTAGAGATACACGCTCCGTTAGGAATCTTTCAATCCCCACTTTTCACCCCTTTCACCTCATAATATACACCACATCCAAAAACCCTCAGACACGTGTCTTCTTATTTTTAGCCTACTTTTCACATTTTGCAAAAATGAGGAAAAAGTAGACTTATGAGATCGGGCAAATGTGTGTCTATCTGTCAGTCTGTCTGTCTGGCTGTGTGTGTGTCCCCCACTATCAACTCCTAAACGGCTGCAGCAATCGAAACAAAATTTGGTAGGAGTAAAGATCTATACCTGAATATCTCACGGCCATATTTGAAAATGATGTCAGTGCTACCAACTGCTAAAAAATCGCAATTGAAATTTGAGCTCCATGTTGGATATCTTGGAAAGTATGAATGAGAGCGATTTCAAAATTGGCACACGTACAGATCATAATATTTCAGTTTAATTTCCAGGAGGCTAAACATGGCAGTGTTGCCAAAATGATTATAAGCCTCCTGATAGGTCCAATTTTTAAATGCATATAACTTCTATACTATAAATTGGAATTCAACCAAATTTCGTATGTTGTATGTGTACATAACCAGATATGCTGAGCGTATTCTTAAGACCTACCAGGGCTGCCAACTGTTAATAAATGCTCCTAATTGTTTTATTCCAAATACCAATATATCAAAAAGTATGCAAGCCGACAGCTTTAAACTATGCACACGTATAGTACCTGACATTCTATATTAATTTGGATTAACTTATATACGTCAGTGCTACCAACATGATTCTAAGCCTGCTGACAGGTCAAATTTTAATACATGTAACTTCCATACTATCATTTGGATTTCAACCAAATTTCGTATGTGCTATGTGTACCATAACAGATATGACTATGCGTATTCTAAGGAGCAACCAGTGCTGCCAACTGTTAATATGTGCTGTCCCTGTTTTTGTTACCCTAATATCAATATATCAGAAAGTATGCAAGCCAATAGCTCTAAACTTTGCACACGTATAGTACCTGGCATTCTAGACGAATTTGGAGTAACTAATATACGTCAGTGCTGCCAACATGATTCTAAGCCTGCTGATAGGTCCAATTTTAAAATGCATGTAACTTCTATACTAACTAATGGATTTCATTCAAAATTGGCACAACAATAGATCATATTATTTCAGATTATTTCTGATCAATACATGCATGACATTGTTGCCAACATGATTTTACGCGCACTGTTAGATCCAATATTTAACTGCATGTAACGTCCATGCTATTCATTGGACTTCAACCAAATTTTGTATTTTGTACCTTAAGAGACGGAACTAAGAATATATTCAGTCATCAGGGCTGCCAACTGTAGTGCTCTATTAGGATACATTATGCCAGGTATACAGTATTTCGAACTAATTGGAAATTTCGATATTACCAACTTAATTTCGTCATTATTCTAGATAGGTTCATATTCTGTAGAAAAATCATTGGCATGAAAAGTAGGCTGTATAGTTCTTCACGGAACTTCTTGTTAATGATGAGTTTATATGCCGAGTATCACATCCCCCAATGAAACCAATCGGGAGATATTTCTATTCAATGAAATGCAGGCCTACCCCCTTAACACCCCTTAAGAACTTGAATATCCACAAATCCTCTCTTCGTGAGCATTTGCGGCCCTTGAGGAAGCTGCATGGCAAATTTGATTCCAATCCGTTCGGTGGTTTCTGAGATTTCGCGATGAATGAATGAGTGAGTGAGTGAGTGGGTGGTATTTGACAGATATATTGTAGATATTGTCAAGTCTTCGTTATGCTAAACTCGGTTGACAGTGCTGTGTGAGCAGTTGAGTAACTAACGGGATTTCAAGTAAAGATCCTCATTTTCTATACCGGTAGTGCAGAGCGCAACTTGTATCCAGTCGGCCGTGTCTCGACTTGAGCTATGTTGCCATGGAAACTATTTGCCTTGCCATTTCTTCATGAGTATATTTTATGATTTGATTAGCCTGTGCGTGAGTGCAAAAGGGCCGAAATCAGAAGAATGAGAAAGACTATCGAAAATTCATGTAGCCAGCGGTTCCTTCTGGGTCCTAAACTATGCGTATGCAAAATTTGGTTGAGATTGGTGGAACGGTGTAGATTTGTATACGGAACCAACCCACCCACCCACATACATACATACATACATACAGACTTTCACTTTTATATATAAGATATAAAGCACAAATACCACTCACAGGCTGACTCACTCATTCATTCATCACGAAATCTCAGAAACCACCCAACGGATTGGAATGAAATTTGGTATCCAGCTTCCTCAAGGGCCGCAAACGCCCACTAAGAAAGGATTTTTGGATATTCAGGTTCTAAAGGGGTGTTAAGGGGGTAGACCTGCATTTCATTGAATAGCAATATCTCCCGATTGGTTTCATTGGGGGATGTGATACTCGGCATATAAACTCATCATAAAAAAAAAAATAAGAAGACATGTGTCTGAGGGTTTTTCGATGTGGTGTATATTACGAGGTGAAAGAGGTGGAAAGTGGGGGTTGAAGCATTCCTAACGGAGCGTGAATCTCTTAAACGACATAGGCGAGGAGTTTGGAACTCAGCCGAAAAAAATCAGCATAAAAAATAACTAAACAGGTGTTTGACAGTTTTTTCATAAATCCAATTTAAGGGGCCCATGGGGAGGGGTGAAATTATGGGGGGGGGGGTGGACACGTAATATGTCTGTGTGTAAAATTATACATGGCCTATGTTGTAGACAATAACACATTACATCTTTTTTGTCTCTTGCTATTTCATCATACGACGAATACTTAGAGAGTTATTAATGATTTTGTATATTTGGCCGGAATTTTCTAAGTACCAGGAATGACATAAAAATTGATTCGAATGAAATTTCAAAAAATTGTTTTTTTTATACTTTTATTATATTTTTCACGACTTTTAGGGTCCGAAACCAACATGATATTTTGAGTTTTTTTTTCGTCCCATGCATTATTGTTTTCAGGTGATAGAATTATTTTCCACTAGGACCCATGCTTATCTATCTATATAACTAATGTTATAACGGGATTCCAAATGTTATTGCGGGCGAAGCCGCGGGTAACAGCTAGTAGATATATAAAAAGGAATGTCTGTGTGTTCGTCCTTTATGCGTTCATAAACCATTCGTCCGATTGCGATCAAATTTTGGTGAGTTGTTGTGCACAGTCCCAGAAAAGTAATAGGCGTAGTAAATCCAATTTACAATAGATGGCGCGCGAGTAGCTTCAACAAAATGGCGTGCGTTTCTTTCAAGAAAGTCCCACATGTGTTCATATACCATTCATCCCATTGCGTTGAAACTTGGGTGAGAGGTTGTGTGCACTACAGGCAAGGTTTCTGGCTTAGTAAATCCATGTTATAGTAGGTAGCGCACGAGTAGATTCAACAAATGAGCGACGACGCGCGAAGCGTTTCAACAAAGTTCCGTATGCACTCATATACCATTCGTCTGATAGCGAAGAAACTTAGGTGAGATGTTGTGTACACTACAGGGAAGGTTTCTGGATTAGTAAATCCCATTAACAATTGGTATCACACAAGTAGATTCAACAAATGAGCGACGACGGGCGAAGCGTTTCAAAAAAGACCAGTATGCGTTCACATACCATTCGTCCAATAGCGATGAAACTTGGGTGAGAGGTTGTGTACACTACAGGCAAGGTTTCTGACTTAGTAAATTCATGTTATAATAGGTAGCACACGAGTAGATTCAACAAATGAGCGATGACGCGCGAAGCGTTTCAACAAAATCCCGTATGCGTTCATATACTATTCGTCTGATAGTGATGAAACTTGGCTGAGATGTTGTGTACACATCAGGGAAGATTTCTGGGTTAGTAAATCCAATTAAAAATAGGTATCGCACAAGTAGATTAAACAAATGAACGAGGACGCGCGAAGTGTTTCAACATAGTCCCGTATGCGTTCATATACCATTCGTCCGATAGCGACTAAACTTGGGTGAGTTGTTGTGTACACGCCAGGGAAAGTTTTAGGCTTAGTAAATCCATTTTTCAATAGGTAGCGCACAAGTAGATTCAACAAATGAGCGAAGTCGCGCGAAGCGTTTCAAGAAAGTCCCGCATGCGTTCATATACCATTCGTCCGAGAGCGATGAAACTTGGGTAATATGTTGTGTACTCATCAGGGAAGGTCTCTGGATTAGTACATCCACTTTACAATAGGTATCGCACAAGTAGAACCAACAAATGAGCGACGGCACGCGAATCGTTTCAACCAAGTCCTGTATGCATTCATATACCATTCATCCGATTGCTATGAAACTTTGGTGAGTTGTTGTGAACACTTCCGAAATCATTATAGGCATAGTAAATCCAATTTACAATGAACAGCGCGCGAGTATTTTAAACAAATGAGTGTTGGCGATGCGTTCATATAGCCTACAATTCATCCGATTGCGACCAAAATTTGATGGGTTGTTTGGCATACTTCCGGGATGGTTATAGGCATAGTTAATCCAATTAACAATAAATAGCGCAAAAGTAGTTTAAATAAATGTGTGTTGGTGATGCGTTCATATACAATTCATCCGATTGCAATCAAATTTCGGTGATTTGTTGTGCATACGCCAGGAAAAGCTATAGGCATATTAGACCCAACTAACAATAGATGGCGCGCGAGTAACTTCAACAAAATAGCGTTTGTTTGTTTCAACAAAGTCCTACATGCGTTCATATACCATTCACCATTCACCCCAATGCGATGAAACTTGGGTGAGATGATGTATACACTCAGGGAAGGTTTTTGGTTTACTAAATCTACTTAGCAATAGGTAGCGCATGAGTAGATGCAACAAATGAGCGACGAGACGCGAATTGTTTCAAGAAAGTCCCGTATGCGTTCATATGCCATTTGTCCGATAGCGATGAAACGTGGGTGAGATGTTGTGTACACTTCAGGGAAGGTTTCTGGGTTAGTAAATCCAATTAACAATATGTATCGCACACGTAGATTAAACAAATGAGTGACGACGCGCGAAATGTTTCAACATAGTCCTGTATGCGTTCATATACCATTCGTCCGATAGCGACTAAACTTGGGTGAGTTGTTGTGTACACTCCAGGGAAAGTTTTAGGCTTAGTAAATCCATTTTTCAATAGGTAGCGCACAAGCAGATTCAACAAATGAGCGAAGTCGCGCGAAGCGTTTCAAGAAAGTCCCGTATGCGTTCATATACCATTCTTCCGATAGCGATGAAACTTTGGTAATATGTTGTGTACTCATCAGGGAAGGTTTCTGGCTGAGTACATCCACTTTACAATAGGTATCGCACAAGTAGATTCAACAAATGAGCGACGGCACGCGAATCGTTTCAAACAAGTCCCGTATGCGTTCATATACCGTTCATCCGATTGTTATGAAACTTTGGTGAGTTGTTGTGAACACTTCCGAAATCATTATAGGTTTGGTCAAACCAATTTACAATGGACAGCGCGCGAGTATTTTAAACAAATGAGTGTTGGCGATGCGTTCATATAGCCTACAATTCATCCGATTGCGACCAAATTTTGATGGGTTGTTTGGCATACTTCCGGGATGGTTATAGGCATAGTTAATCCAATTAACAATAGATAGCGCACCAGTTGTTTAAACAAATGAGTGTTGGTGATGCGTTCATATACAATTCATCCGATTGCAATAAAATTTCTGTGAGTTGTTGTGCATACGCCAGGAAAAGTTATAGGCATAGTAGATCCAATTAATAATAGATGGCGCGCGAGTAACTTTAACAAAAAGGCGTTTGTTTGTTCAACAAATTCCCACATGCCTTCATATACCATTCACCCCAATGCGATGAAACTAGGGTGAGATGTTGTATACACTCAGGGAAGGTTTTTGGCTTAGTAAATCCACTTAGCAATAGGTAGCGCACGAGTAGAATCAACAAATGAGCGACGACGCGCGAATTGTTTCAAGAAAGTCCCGTATGCGTTCATATACCATTTGTCCGATAGCGATGAAACGTGTGTGAGATGTTGTGTACACTTCAGGGAAGGCTTCTGGGTTAGTAAATCCAATTAACAATAGGTATCGCACATATAGATTAAACAAATGAGTGACGACGCGCGAAGTGTTTCAACATAGTACCGTATGCGTTCATATACCATTAGTCCGATAACGACTAAACTTGGCTGAGTTGTTGTGTGCACTCCAGGGAAAGTTTTAGGCTTAGTAAATCCATTTTTCAATAGGTAGCGCACAAGTAGATTCAACAAATGAGCCACGTTGCGCGAAGCGTTTCAAGAAAGTCCCGTATGCGTTCATATACCATTCGTCCGATAGCGATGAAACTTGGGTAATATGTTTTGTACTCAACAGAGAAGGTTTCTGGCTTTGTACATCCACTTTACAATAGGTATCGCACAAGTAGATTCAACAAATGAGTGACGGCGCGAATCTTTTGAACAAAATCCCGTATGCGTTCGTATGCCATTCATCCGATTTCGATGAGACTTTGATGAGTTGTTGTGTACTCGCCAGAAAAGGTTTTCGAGTTAGTAAATCCATTTTACAATAGGTAGCGTACGAGTATATTCAACAAATGGGTGACGGGGCTCTAACCGTTTCAGCAGTCCCGTGTGCGTTCATATACCATACATTTCATTGCGATGTAACTTTCGTGAGTTGTTGATCACGCTCCCGTGAATGTTTCTGAGATAGTAAATTATTTTTTATAATAGATTGTAGGTGGTTAACGGAAAAAGAAGAAAAGCACTCCAACTAACAAAGTCAAAACCCCAACACTTCCTTTGATTGGCAGTAATGGGATGATGACAGTTCCAGGCCACCCGGCGTTGCTCGGGCGGCGTTCATATTAAATAATTAATAACTCCCGAACCCGTGGTCGGAGATTCACGAATGAGGTGTCGTTGGACTCGGGCTGACGGGGGCTTTGCTATAGACCACTCATTTCAACCCCTAAATAAAACCTACCCCTACTAGGGGGTGAAATTGTAATTTTTAGTGAAAGTCTTTCTTCAAATGCGACATGTATAAGGTGCGCTGCTAAAATGAACTAAAACGTTGTTGCTTATATAGCGCATGCGTTTTTCTGGCTGCCGCTATGGATGAACATTTTTGTTTTTGTTTTTACGCATGCGCACTGGGGATTTTTGTAAGAGGGCGATCTCTTTGAAAAAAATTATTGATAAGAAGGGGTTTCGGTGGTGAGGAGAGAACCAGATAGTCGCCTACTTTCCTACGAAGTTTGCCGATATCTCTCGAACGCAAGGTCGGATTTGGACGTGAGACGTGTCAAATCGCTTGTCTCGAAGCCCTATACATGTTATTAATAGGTTAAAGTTTTGAGAATGAGGGAAACAGGCTTTTTGGGGGTAAAACCGTGATTTTAGATTTTTCCGTTATTTCACGAATGCCTGGTCGGATTTGGTCCTATGACGTGTCAAATGGCTTGTCTAGAAACTCTGTTTATTTTGGTAATAGGTTAAAATTTTGAGAATGAGGGAAACAGAATATTTTGGGGTAAATCCGTGATTTTAAACTGTTTGCTATATTTCGCGAACTAATTATGATAGAGGCGTGTACGAGGGGTCCAAGGACTCAGGCTGACGTCCTCTTTGCTATGGACCACTCGTTATATTTTAAAAAAATTGGAAACTCGATTTTGGGATAAACACGTGTTTTTTGGGATTTTTGCTGATATCTCACGGACCAATGCCAATAGAGACGTGTACGAGGTGTCCTAGCACTCGGGCTAACGCCCCCTTTCAAATGTGGTAGATATTATTTCCAAAAAAAATTCACAAAGGGCCTAACGCCATACATGTTGAAAAAACTATTTTTTTTCTTTACCTGTTTATAATGTTCATGAAGCGTGATGGTTGAGAGAGACGATACTGCTGGGTGTGTGTGTTTCAACGAACCTGTCGCTGACCACGGTGGCTGTGCTCAATAGATCAATCGCTATTTCGGCGGGTCGGTATATGACAGAGCGAGGGTTCGTTTTTCTGATATTTTAACATTGACGTGTAAACGGTGATGAGAACTTGGTTCTATGTTGGTCGAAGCGAGTAGAGAAAACAAACTTGCCGAGGAGCAGGAGGTGAATGTCATTTGAGCTTATTGGAAGGCGCTGATCTGACTTGACAACAGGTGCAATGGAAAATGACAAAGACGCAGAGGACTCTTGAAGGTGAAATAATCTGACCATCGTGGTGGCAGGGAAGAGCGAAATGCATGCATACACGTGTGAGATGACATGTACGCTAAACAAGTTACATCCTGTTTGCTTCGTACGTGACAAAATGCAAGTTCATGTGAAATTTGATCCGCCACAGGTGTTCACTTTGGGCGTTAGCTGTCCACGTGACCGATAACAGGATGTTCAAAGCGTGGGAAAAAATGATTATACATTCAACGTAACATATATAAAGACATGTCGTTATCATTTCCTCTCTCACTTAGCCTTTGAACACATTGCGTTGTGTGAAACTCCTGGTCTTGTTTAACAGTTTTGGTGTTGGTGGAAAATACTTATTCTTGTTGTGAGGTAGGTATATATTTATTCATTTATACATTTATTGATTTATATATATTTACAAGCAATTATTTATTGATTAGGTAATTATTGATTTTTTAATTTATTTGTTTGCAGATAATTGGTATACCTTACATGTCTGAGAGAGAAGATACCATTGCAGTTTTGATCCCACTAGTAGGAAACAGCAATAAGCCACTGCAAGTGAAGGTGGGATTATTTTTTTAAACTAACTTAGTTCATTTTCTTGTTTGATATTTTACTTTATAAAATGCATGTACTAACCTGAATTTAGGTATTTATAACGGTTTATTTTATTTATTTTTAGAAACATGGAAAGAAAAGCCTTACCGCCGTAGCAGTCGCTGAAAACCCGAGACGCAGTAAAGTGCAACCATTGTTTCCAGGCAGTGAACTATTTAAAACTCAGGTAAGACTAACATAAAATGCTATTCCATTTTACCACTACTGAAAACTGGTAGACAAAAAAATTCATTACCTGTACATGACTAGGACGATGATTGCTTTCTTGATTAATGGCTATGTTGTTGTTGACTGGGAAAAGTACATGGCCATGTTGGATTTTCTAAAAACAAAAAAATAAATTTAATTTAAGGGTGGTTCCCTATGGACTCAACGAATATCCACAGGTTTGAACATGATAATGTGAACAAAATGACATGACATTCATTTTTGTTTATATATTGGTTAAAGGGGGGATGTAAATGACTGTAGCTTTATAAAAAGAAAATAAGTACATGGGTTACTGTTAGTGCCAACATATAGTTTATTTTTAATGGTGTTTTGATTTATTAATGCCAATTAATGTTAACGTTTTATTTACAAGTATTGATTGATTGATTGATTGATTGAGTGATGGGTTATTTTGTTTGCTTTTAGGTGTCGTCATGCGCCATTAACGTAATGAACAGACAGTGAACAAGCATACATTGTGCTTTAAAGTACTCTGTGCAACGTTAATAACTTACAATAAGAAAAAGTTTTAATATAACACATGGCGTTAGTACCAAATACAACGAGTGAGCAAGTTGGTTTACCACGTGGGTTAAATTTAAAATCAGAACATGACCGTTGGTTAACATTTGAATCCTGGCCTGTAGGCTTTTTGTCGACACATGAACTTGCAAAAGCCGTTTTTTTTAACTTGAACCGAGAAGATGTGGTGCGCTGTGTGTTTTGTCGTATTGAACGTTCACACTGGGAAGAAGGGGATGATCCCTTTAGAGACCATTTGCGATGGTCTCCTTGTTGTCCTTACAAGCTTGGAAAGCAAGTGGGTAACCTACCCGTGCATTCATTTTACCGAACCACAAGACCATTGGCCGCTACTTACGTTGCTGAATCACAAATAAATAATAATGATGTATTGCCAGCCAAGAACGGTAGTGTCGATATATGTGGTCCATATGCCATAGACAGTGTTGAATTGGGGTGTACTTTTGAAAAATTGGGAGTTTGCAAGGCTAAAGCACTAGCACACCCAGAGTACAGCTCTGTTGAGAAACGTTTAGAATCTTATAAAAATGTTTGGCCATTAATATTAAAACACCTTACCAAACAGCTAAGTGAAGCTGGATTTTTTATACTGGTAAAGGGGATAATATAATATGTTTTTATTGTGGATTTGCTTTAAAGGATTGGCAAATGACTGATGACCCTTTTGTGCAACACGCTCGTTGGTTACCTAACTGCAAATACATGGTGTTGCTTAAAGGTCAGGAATTTGTGAACACTATTCGTAATGAAAACATGATTGCAGCACAAGACTTAAAAGTGCCTTAAGAGTTAGAACACGCGGAGCAAATACACGAGGCTGAAAGAAAAGACTTGTCTCACGAACAGATACAAAAGTGTGACCAACAATTATGTAAAATTTGGTATCAAGATGAACTAGGTGTTGTATTTTTGCCTTGTGGACACATGATAGCCTGTGTCAAGTGTGCATTAGAACTCAACACTTGTGCTATATGCAGAAAAGCTGTATCTGCTACAGGTAGGGCATTTCTTGCATAAATAGTAAAATTTATCAGCCATGCATAGTGCAAAATCCCAAATTGCACAATATTATTAAAGCTGTTTTAGAGTGTAATAGATATGCTTTTCTTTTGTTTATAGACTGCTACAATGAATGATTTGAATGCTGTGGGTCAAGCATGTGGCTTAGAGACAAAGAAGCTCAGCGAATTGCCAACGCATATTCCATTCCGCAGTATCAAGATTCGGAAATTGAAAACAGCATATGGTGATAGTGTACTTTGTGTATCTGAAAACTTTGAGACATTTCTACCTATACGGTTTAATGATATGTCGGAGAGTGTTTTTGATGAAGTCAATAATGCTGTGCAACCTGTACATTTAATTTATGAAGGTTTTAAAAACAATAGGTGCATGGTTCGTTTTAATTAACTAAAAAAAACAAATGTCAAATAATAATAATGAAAGATATAAGTGATGACAATGGACTGAAAGAAAAATATGTGTATAGAATAATAATGTTTTAGTTTTTAGTATTGTCTTAAAACATATTATCATGAAACCAAAAACATGTATATAAAGTTTGTAAATAAATGCAAAATGATGTTACAATGCTGTTTTATTTTATACAATGTTAGTATATTTAACATTGCAGAGTATACATGATTATGACAATAGATGCACACCGAATACAAGCCTTTCTCTCTTTACAATAGTCTGTTATAGTTTTAAACGCAAGGCTTTTGTAGATCATATTATAGCAATGTCCATTCACTGTTGTTTTCGAAAACTGGGGAAGCCGCAATGGTTTTATAGGCATAAAATCCTTATTGTTATTACTATTTAGTCATTTTTATCCTCTTGCATATCAAGAGCAGATGACCTAGTTGTTCCACTTTTTAAAACGACAACAACAACACTACCTCTTGCACAGCTTGTGATGTTGATGGCTCTGGCGACGTGGTAGATGGATTAAAAATAACTTTTAGAACAGGGGTTAAACGTTGCACTATTTTGAGTAGCAATATGGTTTTCTTGATTTTTTGTCGACGGCAACTGTGTTTCATGCAGTACACTACATTGATGATCACTGACACTTTAAACCTCACTATTTTTACTTTTTAGGTCACAACGACAATGTTTGGAACGTTGCTTTGAACAACGCCAAATAACAGTTCCATTTTTATTGGTTCGTTTCACAATATATGAATATCCTTTATAGTATGCGTAAGGCTTACCATACCTAGTCACTGATACTTCCATGTCAACTATCAAGCATAGACTAAGCTCTAGTAAAGTCAACTTGGTAATAAGAATAATAGTTTAATGTGAGAGCAAATATGGATCCAAAGAGTTCAGGTAAAAGTGGAAGCAAATAAGCAAATATAAGAACCAAGAGTGGGGTTAAAAGTGGTCGCAAAGTGGTAGACCCATTGCACAATAATTTCAGCACGACGAAGCTCTTGTTCAATTTCTTTGATTTCCCAATCGTGACCGGTATGCCCAGCTTGTTGTAAAGCATGCAATTGTCGAAGCCGTTGAATTAGCTTACTGGGTTTGTTCCAGTATACAAATTTAACAAATGGATTTTTAGGTGTAAACAAATCATTACCATTATCATCATCATCATCATCATCATCATCATCATCATCATCATCATTATCATGATCATCATGACCATCATCACTATTACTATTTAGTCCTTTTTGATCCTCTTGCAATACCACTTTATTTATAGTCTGAGTTGATTTTGATAGTGTTGAAGGTTTCTTGGACGTTGACAACTGTCTTAACATGACTTTTTGAGGACATGATAAGTCCTTTTGAACCAACCCTGCACTATCATTAGCCGCAATATCGTTTTCTTGAACTTGCTTTTTAGCATTTTGATAATTGTTTGTAAACAGCAAGCGTGGTTCGTTTAGAGCACTACATTGATGAACACTCACACTTAAAACCTTTCCATTTTTACTTTTTAGATTGCCCCGACATTTTGTTGACCTCTCTTTTGAGCATGGCCAGAATATTATTCCATTCACATTCTGGCGATTATTGTTATAGGAGTAGCCTTGATAGAGTGCACGTAGCCTACCTTTGTTGGTAGTAATAAGTTCCATAGTAGTAACTGACCTGTCAGTACGATGTTCACCCTACAAAGGTTACAACTGTTTTGCAGATGGAGTGACCTACCATAAGCTTATATATTGGCTTATGTGTTGGCTTTTGTGTTGGCTTTTGTGTTGGCTTTTTTGTGTTAGCTTTTCGTGTTGGCTTTTTGTGTTAGCTTTTTGTGTTGGCTTTAGTATTGGCTTTTGTATTGGCTTATTTGACAAGTTATTTGTGTCAATGTATTTAGTGGATTTTTTTCTTTGTGTTGGAAAGTAGTTGAAAGAGAGGGAATATTTAAAGACTTAACCTCAGGTCACTAACCTAACCTAACCTAACTTTACCTAACCTAACTTTACCTAACCTAACTTAACCTTTCAACTCTCAGATGTTAATTAAATTCTGAGCATAGTCGAGTTGGAACCCAAGACCTCAGGGATAAAAAACCAATAATTTTTGATGGCTTATTTTGGTAACTTATTTTGATGGCTAACCTAACTTTACCTAACCTAACCTAACTTCAGCTCACTTTGGATATTACTAGTAAGTGTTCATATCCTCCGCTAGGTAGGATGCTAGTAGTACAGGTAGTGCTCATATTTACCTCTAGGTAGCGGAAACTTACTGTTGGCTTTCTCAAATTGTTGTTGTTGTTGTTGTTTTCTGCCAACAGGTGCTTACTGCGTATGACAAGGCTGTACACTCGTGGGATAGACAGCCTTTCTTGCCAAGGGTCTCCTATATACCCTAAACATGGCTATACATGTTAGTTCTGATCATTTAGTGGTTAATTGTATATTGAGTTTAAATAGAGAACTTATACAAGCACGTCTTGCATGTGACACTTGTGAAATTTAACCACATGCAAGACGTGCTTGTGTAAGTTCTCTATTTAAACTCAATATACAATTAACCACTAAATGATCAGAACTAACATGTATAGCCATGTTTAGGGTATATATGTTAGTTCTGATCATTTAGTGGTTAATTGTATATTGAGTTTAAATAGAGAACTTATACAAGCACGTCTTGCATGTGGTTAAATTTCACAAGTGTCACATGCAAGACGTGCTTGTATAAGTTCTCTATTTAAACTCAATATACAATTAACCACTAAATGATCAGAACTAACATGTATAGCCATGTTTAGGGTATATAGGCGACCCTTAGCAAGAAAGTCTGTCTAACCCATGAGTGTACAGCCTTGTCATACGCAGTAAGCACCTGTTGGCAGAAAACAACAACAACAACAATTTGAGAAAGCCAACAGTATGTGTCCATTACCTAGCGGTAAATATGAGCACTACCTGTACTACTAGCATCCTACCTAGCGGAGGATATGAACACTTACTAGTAATATCCAAAGTGAGCTGAAGTTAGGTTAGGTTAGGTTAGGTAAAGTTAGGTTAGCCGTCAAAATAAGTTACCAAAATAAGCCATCAAAAATAATTGGTTTTTTACCCCTGAGGTCTTGGGTTCCAACTCGACTATGCACAGAATTTAATTAACATCTGAGAGTTGAAAGGTTAAGTTAGGTTAGGTAAAGTTAGGTTAGGTAAAGTTAGGTTAGGTAAAGTTAGGTTAGGTAAAGTTAGGTTAGGTTAGTGACCTGAGGTTAAGTCTTTAAATATTCCCTCTCAACTACTTTCCAACACAAATAAAAAAATCCACAAAATACACTGACACAAATAACTTGTCAAATAAGCCAATACAAAAGCCAATACTAAAGCCAACACAAAAAGCTAACACAAAAAGCCAACACGAAAAGCTAACACAAAAAAGCCAACACAAAATCCAACACAAAAAGCCAACACATAAAAGCCAACACAAAAAGCCAACACAAAAAGCCAACACGAAAAGCCAACACAAAAAGCCAACACAAAAGCCAACACAAAAAGCCAACACATAAGCCAATATATAAGCTTATGGTAGGTCACTCCATCAGCAAAACAGTTGTAACCTTTGTAGTGTGAACATCGTACTGACAGGTCAGTTACTACTATGGAACTTATTACTACCAACAAAGGTGGGTTACGTGCACTCTATCAAGGATACTCCTATAACTATAATCGCCAGAATGTGAATGGAATAATATTCTGGCCATGCTCAAAAGAGAGGTCAACAAAATGTCGGAGCAATCTAAAAAGTAAAAATGGAAAGGTTTTAATTGTGAGTGTTCATCAATGTAGTGCTCTAAACGAACCACGCTTGCTGTTTACAAACAATTATCAAAATGCTGAAAAGCAAGTTCAAGAAAACGATATTGCGTCTAATGATAGTGCAGGGCTTGTTCAAAAGGACTTATCATGTCCTCAAAAAGTCATGTTAAGACAGTTGTCAACGTCCAAGAAACCTTCAACACTATCAAAATCAACTCAGACTATAAATAAAGTGGTATTGCAAGAGGATCAAAAAGGACTAAATAGTAATAGTGATGATGGTCATGATGATCATGATAATGATAATGATGATGATGATGATGATGATGATGACGATAATGGTAATGATTTGTTTACACCTAAAAATCCATTTGTTAAATTTGTATACTGGAACAAACCCAGTAAGCTAATTCAACGGCTTCGACAATTGCATGCTTTACAACAAGCTGGGCATACCGGTCACGATTGGGAAATCAAAGAAATTGAACAAGAGCTTCGTCGTGCTGAAATTATTGTGTAATGGGTCTACCACTTTGCGACCACTTTTAACCCCACTCTTGGTTCTTATATTTGCTTATTTGCTTCCACTTTTACCTGAACTCTTTGGATCCATATTTGCTCTCACATTAAACTATTATTCTTATTACCAAGTTGACTTTACTAGAGCTTAGTCTATGCTTGACAGTTGACATGGAAGTATCAGTGACTAGGTATGGTAAGCCTTACGCATACTATAAAGGATATTCATATATTGTGAAACGAACCAATAAAAATGGAACTGTTATTTGGCGTTGTTCAAAGCAACGTTCCAAACATTGTCATGGTGACCTAAAAAGTAAAACAAGATGTTTAGCAAAGAACATATAGCCTACTTTCTCCTAAATGTATGGGTATATTTATAACTCTTTGTCCTCATCCCTAAAACCACCTCTACCACCATGTAGTGTTTGTTTTCTTTTATATTGATAATTAGCCAGTAAGTGTCAAAATCAATATTATATACTTTATGATGATTGAATAACAATACTACTAACTTATTGTAATGCATTCACGTCCGTTAATCTCTATATTAAGCCAGCCTGCAAACTTAAGGATCTATCGTTTTGGGTACCTTCCCCTTAAAAAATCCGTTCCAATCACAGTAGGTTGGTGCTGCGACCTAGCAGTGAATTCATATTTATCTAGTACGCCTCTGGGTGTTCAACGAGTAGGCAGTTTAAAGTAGCCAGGAGGGAGGCGATCCAACTGGCAGTGTTTAATGATAGAGCGTACAGTCACTCGTCCTGCTAGAAGGACCTTCCGGAAGTACTTTTGTACACAGCGGTGCGTCCTTCCAGCAGGAATTTGGACCCTTATGGCAAATGTTTGAACTGGCCTTCCAGCAGGACGCGTCCTTCCGGCAGTACTTTGGGTTATCAGAGCGTAATAATATTGCAGTTCTGGTACTGGGCAAACAATAAAAGTCTGTAAATATTCTAAAATATTCAATATGACTCATATTGACTAATACAATAACTGTCTCTTAACAACATATTGACTCTAAAATATATGAACGTATAAAGTATAAACGTGTTTTCATATAGTACAGAGACTAAATAAATGTATGAGCGACGGCGCGTCCATCACTCGAGAATAAATAAATTTAAAAAAAGCCTAGTTGTGTTTTTGTCAATATCCCACTGCACAGTTGCACAACTACACGTAATTTAAACTACAGTACCATGACATTTACTGATATCATAATTACTAGCAAATAACGAGCGACTCCATGCATCTCCGCTGTTTGGAGCATCGAAATAGGTAGCAAAAACATAAACACAGTCACCATTACGTATAATCGCCGCCATTACTGAACGGTCAGAGCTACCAACTTCAGACTTGCATGCGCTGATTCGTTACATTTCCCTCTATATAATGGAAAAAGAACGGTCCTGCCAGCAGGACGCTTCGTCCTCATATAAGCAATTGAATTACATACTCAAATGAGGACCTAACTTCCTGCCGGCAGTGCCTTGTACGTTCTATCATTAAAGGTAATCGGAGCGCGATCGTGGCTAATAGTCGAACTACCAGTATTACAAAATTGCCATACTTTAGGAGGCCAGGTATTGACACAGCGGTATATTTGGAACAATACTACCCACATAACCCACAAGAGGACAGCACCGTACAGAGACATTAAGAAGGCTGTGGTTGATAACAACGTGTATCTAATTCTTCTATTCTCCTTTTCGTAATGTCTTCTGTTTATGTGCAATGCTGGGACTGTGATTTTATTAATAAACGAGTGTATACATTAGCCTCCCCTTTGAGCTAAATGACATTTTATTCAGTATCTGTGAAAAGAGCTTGTGCACATCATTTGTAAAAGAATTCAAGAAAAAGAAAGTCAACTGTAGCAGTATTCGATCCCCAGTCAACTGCGTGACAGGCTAACACGCTAGCCCAGAGCTAAACATATCCGTAACATCATGGCGATCTTAACTGATATATTAGATTCAACCTGTTGGCAAATAATGACTTGAAATAAACTATTTCTTCACTGCAGTACATCTTCATTATAGATCATTTCATACAAAGTTTATATTATTGTATCAGTAGGGTATATCGCATACAACATACTAAAACTACTGAAATATAAGACAGGCTCATGAGGACAGCTGCCATCTTGTCGTGTGGCAGATACAGCTCAGCTCTTTTAAGCCAGTCATACAGAATAATATTATAATATTAAATTATAATAAATAACGGATCACGACCTTCAGGATAGCTTAAACCACCCTAGGCTTGATAATCTGAATTGGTGGGTCTTAAGCTATTGATTATAATGGTTGCATAATTCACACGGCCACCATCCTGAAATGGCAAGGCCGATGACCTTGAAGTTTGGGTGAAAGACGCATCCTATATAAAGGTATGTTGTCACCAAATTTGGTAGAGATCGGATGATTAGTTTAGCCGTAATTTGAGTTTACGTTTTGAACGTTTGAGTGGCCGCCATTCAGTTTGGGTAAAGATGGCGGCGATATAAAGTATGACACTGAGGTGCCCTATGCTAGAGCTACCTCTGTACCAAATTTCGTTCAATTCGGTTTCACCGTGTTCGAATTGATAGGGGGGACAGATATTCAGAGTACACTCACTCACTCACTCACACACACACACACACACACACACACACACACAGACTCACACACACACATACACACAGACAGACACACAATTTTTCGCCCTGTGTTGATCTCATAAGTCTACTTTCATTTTTTTGCAAAAATCGAAGGTAGGCTAAATAGTGAGGTTTTAAGTGTCAGAGATCATCAATGTAGTGTACTGCATGAAACACAGTTGCCGTCGACAAAAAAATCAAGAAAACCATGTTGCTACTCAAAATAGTGCATTGTTTAATGAGCAACGTTTAACCCCTGTTCTAAAAGTTAATTTTAATCCATCTACCACGTCGCCAGAGCCATCAACATCACAAGCTGTGCAAGAGGTAGTGTTGTTGTTGTCGTTTTAAAGAGTGGAACAACTAGGTCATCTGCTATTGATATGCAAGAGGATAAAAATGGCTAAATAGTAATAACAATAAGGTTTTTATGCCTATAAAACCATTGCGGCTTCCCCAGTTTTCGAAAACAACAGTGAATAGACATTGCTATAAAATGATCTACAAAAAGCCTTGTGTTTAAAACTATAACAGACTATTGTAAAGAGAGAAAGGCTTGTATTCGGTGTGCATCTATTGTCATAATCATGTATACTCTGCAATGTTAAATATACTAACATTGTATAAAATAAAACAGCATTGTAACATCATTTTGCATTTATTTACAAACTTTATATACATGTTTTTGGTTTCATGATAATATGTTTTAAGACAATACTAAAAACTAAAACATTATTATTCTATACACATATTTTTCTTTCAGTCCATTGTCATCAATTATATCTTTCATTATTATTATTTGACATTTGTTTTTTTTAGTTAATTAAAACGAACCATGCACCTATTGTTTTTAAAACCTTCATAAATTAAATGTACAGGTTGCACAGCATTATTGACTTCATGAAAAACACTCTCCGACATATCATTAAACCGTATAGGAAGAAATGTCTCAAAGTTTTCAGATACACAAAGTACACGATCACCATATGCTGTTTTCAATTTCCGAATCTTGATAATGCGGAATGGAATATGCGTTGGCAATTCGCTGAGCTTCTTTGTCTCTAAGCCACATGCTTGACCCACAGCATTCAAAACATTCATTGTAGTAGTCTATAAACAATAGAAAAGCATATCTATTACACTCTAAAACAGCTTTAATGATATTGTGCAATTTGGGATTTTGCACTATGCATGGCTGATAAATTTTACTATTTATGCAAGAAATGCCCTAACTGTAGCAGATACTGCTTTTCTGCATATAGCACAAGTGTTGAGGTCTAATGCACACTTGACACAGGCTATCATGTGTCCACAAGGCAAAAATACAACACCTAGTTAATCTTGGTAACAAATTTTACATAATTGTTGGTCACACTTTTGTATCTGTTCGTGAGACAAGTCTTTTCTTTCAGCCTCGTGTATTTGCTCCGCGTGTTCTAACTCTTAAGGCACTTTTAAGTCTTGTGCTGCAATCATGTTTTCTTTTCGAATAGTGTTCACAAATTCCTGACCTTTAAGCAACACCATGTATTTGCAGTTAGGTAACCAACGAGCGTGTTGCACAAAAGGGTCATCAGTCATTTGCCAATCCTTTAAAGCAAATCCACAATAAAACATATTGTTTTATCCCCTTTACCAGTGTAAAAAAATCCAGCTTCACTTAGCTGTTTGGTAAGGTGTTTTAATATTAATGGCCAAACATTTTTATAAGATTCTAAACGTTTTTCAACAGAGCTGTACTCTGGGTGTGCTAGTGCTTTAGTCTTGCAAACTCCCAATTTTTCAAAAGTACACACCAATTCAACACTGTCTATGGCATATGGACCACATATATCGACACTACCGTTGTTGGCTGGCAATACATCATTATTATTTATTGGTGATTCAGCAACGTAAGTAGCGGCCAATGGTCTTGTGGGTCGGTAAAATGAATGCACGGGTAGGTTACCCACTTGCATTCCAAGCATGTAAGGACAACAAGGAGACCATCGCAAATGGTCTCCCAGTGTGAAAGTTCAATACGACAAAACACACAGCGCACCACATCTTCTCGGTTCAAGTAAAAAAACCGGCTTTTGCAAGTTCATGTGTCGACAAAAAGCCTACAGGCCAGGATTCAAATGTTAACCAACGGTCATGTTCTGATTTTAAATTTAACCCACGTGGTAAACCAACTTGCTCACTTGTTGTATTTGGTACTAACGCCATGTGTTATATTAAAACTTTTTCTTATTGTAAGTTATTAACGTTGCACGGAGTACTTTAAAGCACAATGTATGCTTGTTCACTGTCTGTTCATTACGTTAATGGCGCATGACGACACCTAAAAGCAAACAAAATAACCCATCACTCAATCAATCAATCAATCAATCAATACTTGTAAATAAAACGTTAACATTAATTGGCATTAATAAATCAAAACACCATTAAAAATAAACTATATGTTGGCACTAACAGTAACCCATGTACTTATTTTCTTTTTATAAAGCTACAGTCATTTACATCCCCCCTTTAACCAATATATAAACAAAAATGAATGTCATGTCATTTTGTTCACATTATCATGTTCAAACCTGTGGATATTCGTTGAGTCCATAGGGAACCACCCTTAAATTAAATTTATTTTTTTGTTTTTAGAAAATCCAACATGGCCATGTACTTTTCCCAGTCAACAACAACATAGCCATTAATCAAGAAAGCAATCATCGTCCTAGTCATGTACAGGTAATGAATTTTTTTGTCTACCAGTTTTCAGTAGTGGTAAAATGGAATAGCATTTTATGTTAGTCTTACCTGAGTTTTAAATAGTTCACTGCCTGGAAACAATGGTTGCACTTTACTGCGTCTCGGGTTTTCAGCGACTGCTACGGCGGTAAGGCTTTTCTTTCCAAGTTTCTAAAAATAAATAAAATAAACCGTTATAAATACCTAAATTCAGGTTAGTACATGCATTTTATAAAGTAAAATATCAAACAAGAAAATGAAACAAGTTAGTTTAAAAAAATAATCCCACCTTCACTTGCAGTGGCTTATTGCTGTTTCCTACTAGTGGGATCAAAAGTGCAATGGTATCTACTCTCTCAGACATGTATGGTATACCAATTATCTGCAAACAAATAAATTAATAAATTAAAAAATCAGTAATTACCTAATCAATAAATAATTGCTTGTAAATATATATAAATCAATAAATGTATAAATGAATAAATATATACCTACCTCACAACAAGAATAAGTATTTTCCACCAACACCAAAACTGTTAAACAAGACCAGGAGTTTCACACAACGCAATGTGTTCAAAGGCTAAGTGAGAGAGGAAATGATAACGACATGTCTTTATATATGTTACGTTGCATGTATAATCATTTTTTCCCACGCTTTGAACATCCTGTTATCGGTCACGTAGACAGCTAACGCCCAAAGTAAACACCTGTGCCGGATCAAATTTCACATGAACTTGCATTTTGTCACGTACGAAGCAAACAGGATGTAACTTGTTTAGCGTACATGTCATCTCACACGTGTATGCATGCATTTCGCTCTTCCCTGCCACCACGATGGTCAGATTATTTCACCTTCAAGTGTCCTCTGCGTCTTTGTCATTTTCCATTGCACCTGTTGTCAAGTCAGATCAGCACCTTCCAATAAGCTCAAATGACATTCACCTCCTGCTCCTCGGCAAGTTTGTTTTCTCTACTCGCTTCGACCAACATAGAACCAAGTTCTCATCACCGTTTACACGTCAATGGTAAAATATCAGAAAAACGAACCCTCGCTCTGTCATACACCGACCCGCCGAAATAGCGATTGATCTATTGAGCACAACCACCGTGGTCAGCGACAGGTTCGTTGAAACACACACACCCAGCAGTATCGTCTCTCTCAACCATCACGCTTCATGATTATTATAAACAGGTAAAGAAAAAAAATAGCTTTTTCAACATGTATGGCGTTAGGCCCTTTGTGAATTTTTTTGGAAAAAATATCTATCACATTTGAAAGGGGGCGTTAGCCCAAGTGCTAGGACACCTCGTACACGTCTCTAGCGTCATTGGTCCGTGAGATATCAGCAAAAATCACAAAAAACACGTGTTTATCCCAAAATCGAGTTTCCAATTTTTTTAAAAATATAACGAGTGGTCCATAGCAAAGAGAACGTCAGCCCGAGTCCTTGGACCCCTCGTATACGCCTCTATCATAATTAGTTCGCGAAATATAGCAAACAGTTTAAAATCACGGATTTACCCCAAAACATTCTGTTTCCCTCATTCTCAAAAACTTTAACCTATTACCAAAATAAACAGAGTTTCTACACAAGCCATTTGACACGTCAGTAGTATAATTCGCTAGACTTTGAATATTGCGTAATCCTGATGACGTCATGGGATGACGTCATGGGTCCTTAGAGCGAGCACGTGGTCCAGGAGCGAGCATGTGCAGTGCACGTGTTAGCGTGGGAAGAGGTTGACCTTTTGGCTTGTTTATGTGATGGTGATAAAAAGTTAATGGGTGTTGACGTCATGTGGTTGTTTATTAGGATGTTAACCGTCATCTGACACTCATGCGAGTGTGAGCATGTGTGCCACTATCAACAATCCACACATGTGGTGTGCAGCTGTTATTGTTTTTGCTTAGGATGCTAACTGTCATTTGACACCCGTGCAAGTTTGACCATGTGCAGCAGTGTGATTGATCTCGTCTGCTGTGTTCGCGTGAGACAGAGTTGACCTTTAACGTCATTGGCTAAGAATGTAATCTTTGACTTCTTTAAGCAATAGTGGAAAAAAAGAAATGTTTGCAGCATATGGTTTCTGGAGTGTGGGTGGGGGTGAAGGATATATAAATGGACGAGTGCATGGAAGAGTTTAACTTCTACTTTTGCGCGAAGAGTGTGTGTGTGAAAGAAATAAAGAAAGTCAACGACGAGGAACAAATTGTGTGATGGAAGCTCTAACGAAGTTCAATAACTTATCATCTTGTACTGAGTATTCTAATAAGAAACTAGCAGAACTAGTCATTGATTTACCATATGTGGTGCAAATTATTCGCCCCGTACAGACGAGGTTTGGAAGAAAAATAGTGGTGGACATTAACATTGAAGATGAAGTAACAAGTGTATTTCTACCAGCAGTATTTTCGAAATTAAGCGCATCAGAGATCGATGAACTAAACTCAATGGGAGGCACACTGATGCTGGTGTATTTGGGGGTGAAGAACCGCTCACATCAAGTCATTTTGAAACAGTACTCGAGGGCAAACTGATGACGGTGTATTTTGGGTTGAAGAACCGCTCACATCGACATGTTTTGGTGAGTATTGGATTATATATTATGTATTGATTGATATAACGATTGATATATTTAGTTGCTAATTATTTCTTAATTTGTTTAATTTTTCAGATTATCTAAATAAACTAATAAAACAACCAGCATAATGAAGTGGAAAACTGTTAATTTCCTGAGTGGAACTGAACATCGATCGCACCCGCTAATAGAGTATCATCGTGTATGCTTTCAACAACCGGAAGAAGAGGAAGAAGATGATAACGAGGTGAGTCGTAATGAGAAAGAAGCTTGTTTTAACAAATGGACATCTTCGAGTGGAATTTCAACATTTTCAGTCTACGTTACCAATGTTAGCAAATCAGAGGATAGTCAGCGAGAGGTGACAGAAACAGTTCTAAGATATCTATTGAAAGAATTATGTGAAGATGAACATTTTATTTGTTTCTTCGGATACAATACATTTGATGAAGTTTTCAAAATAGAATTTTCCATGACGTGTTACGATGTAACAAAATTGAATGTGTATAGAAACAATTTGCTTGGTAAACTTCAGGATGAATTTCCTTTTGAGGCTGTTCATTGTTCATTGGAGATTACAGGCAGTAATTTATCACAATGGCTTGAATATACTTTAAAAGATTATAGGTTTATGGTAAACCGATGTTACAGCAACTGCTGGTGGTGTATTAACAATAGTGCAAATTGGACGTATGCTTAGACATCAGTGATGGTACACCAACTGTTGGTGGTGTATTAACTTTAGTGCAAATTGGACATTTGCTTAGACAACAGCAACAATGACCTCGCCTCCTAGCAAACGTAGAAAGGTTGATATTGTATTACATAATAACAGTGAAAATATAAGAAACCAATTGGACAATGCATTTGAAAGTGTTTCTAATTTTCGAAGTGAACTAAACGGTGCTATTTCAGTATCATACCAAATCGGGGAAAACACTCAAACCGAGTTGATTGAGAACAGTGATGAGTTGATTGAATGTTGGAGAGTTATTAGTGAGCACATATTGCAACAAGCTGTGAATTTCAAAGAAATTACAATTCAAATAAAGGATGAATCTTTCTTGAGCTGTGAGTTAATTGAAACGGCATTCAATTCTAGAGTGTACACACTTGCATTATCAAATGTTAAGAATGAGTTTTTGGATCCTCGCGAATTTTTAGCGAATGCTAATATTTGGTTTACAAAGTATGTTAAGAAAGCGTTAACTGTACAAGCTTTAAAGGTGAATTCAGTTTTGTGTGCACAATACGTGCTTCGCGACATATCAGAAACAAAATATTTTGCTATCAAAAATGAGGTAGTTTTCGAGTATACTGATTTAAATGAATTTTATAATAAGAATATCATTGAAGGTACATTGACAAAAATGAGCGAATTTGAAGTAAATGGTTCCGGGTGGGCTTTAGAAAAAATTCATAGTTTGAGAATTAATATAAATAAATATGTTGGATTTCGAGTAGGAATGTCCAATACTAGTAGATTGCCTGATGTAATAGTCAATAAACATGCAGTGCTAAATTTGTATGATACAAAGGAAGCTTGTTTTGCGTGGAGTGTGGTTGCTGGTTTGTATCCAAAAACTCGAAACGTGAATCATCTTTCTTCCTATCCTAATTACAGAGATGTTTTAAATTTAGATGGAATTCCAATTCCGATGGAAATGAAATATTTAAACAAGTTTGAAAACCAAAACAATATTTCTGTAAATGTGTATGGAGCACAATATGATGAAAACAATTGGGTATGTATGGGAACAAACGAAGTAAAAGGAAAAAAAACTTTTACTATTGTACCTTTGTATGTATCAGATAAAGTATATGAAAGGAGTGTAGACTTATTGATGTTGCAGATTGGAAACAGTGAAAGTTATCACTTTTGTTTAATTAGAAATCTTGCTCGCCTTGTGCGTTCAAGCGTCACTAGCACTCAGAGAAGGATTTATATATGCAGACGTTGTTTGTCATATTATTTTCTTGAGGATGAGTTAAATGTTCACTTTGCAGACTGTAAACAGTTTCCTGTTGCAAAAAGCATAATGCCGACTGATGAACAAAGATTTGTTAATTTTACAGAATTCCGAGTTAAAGATACAGTTCCATTTATAATATATGCAGACACTGAATGCGTCTTGTCTCCAATTTCCTCCTGTTTTCCAAATAGTGACATTCCTAACTCTACTTTAACACATAAACATATTCCTTACAGCATTTCTTTATACCTTCATTGTAATTTCGATAGTGAATTGTGCAGTTTCAAACTCTTTAGGGGAAATAATTGCATTGAATTGTTTGTAAAGGAACTTTATAGTATTGTGGATAAACTTCAAACATATTACTTATCGGTTAAGCCAATGTTAAAGATGACCGAAAATGAAGAAAGATTATTTTTGTCAAGTAAAATGTGTCACATTTGCGAGAAACCGATTGCAGTTAATGAACTCAAAGTACGCGATCATTGTCACTTAACTGGAAAATATAGAGGAAGCGCACACAATAGTTGTAATTTAAATTACAAAGTAACAAAGGTTTTGCCTATAGCATTTCATAATCTAACGGCCTATGATGGACATTTTATAATTAAAGAAATTTGTGAGAAACGTGATGGAGAGGTGTTACATAATCCTGGTAATATAAGTTTGTTGGCGGTGAATATGGAACGTTATAAAGGGTTTACAAAGTATGTACGGGTTAAGAATGGATTCATTCAGTTAAGATTTTTCGATACATATAATTTCTTGTCCTGTTCACTAGATCAATGTTCATCTTCGTTAAGTGAAGATTCAAAGCAAATAACTCGACGTTATTTTAATGATGATGATGCACAGTTTCGACTTACTGCGAGAAAAGGCGTGTTTCCCTATGAATACGTCACGAGTATGGATGTACTTAACGAAACTAAATTACCTGAAATATCCAAGTTTTATAGCAGTCTTAATGATCAAACAATATCGAATGAAGAGTATGAGTTTGCTCAATCGGTGTGGGAAACGTTTTCATGTCAAACATTAGGAGAATACGCCGATTTGTATTTAAAAGTTGACACACTTCTTTTGGCGGATGTCTTTGAAAATTTTAGATCGAATGGCATGGAAACTTATGGCATTGATGCAGCTCATTTTTACACTGCTCCATCTATGTCTTGGTGTGCTATGAAAAAGATAACCAACGTTCAACTTGAATTGCTTCAAGATATTGATATGTTACACTTTTTTGAACGATCTATTCGAGGAGGAAATGTTCAGTGTATAACACGACATGCGATTGCTAATAATAAGTATATGAAAACTTATGATGAGAAAAAGCAAGAGTCCTACATAATGTACTTTGACGTTAATAATTTATATGGATATGCGATGATGGAATATCTTCCAACGGGCGGGTTTAAATGGGTTGCAAATGTTGAAGGCTTTGATGTTTTAACTATTGATGATACTTCAGAAATTGGATATATTTTGGAAGTAGATTTGACTTATCCTCAAGAGTTACATGACAAACATTCAGATTACCCTCTATGTCCCGAAAAGTTGACAAAGCTAATGGCTACCCTAGATAATAAAGAACGTTATGTTTTGCATTATAGATTGTTAAAGCAATGTATTCAACTAGGAATGAAATTAGATCGTATTCACAGAATAATTGAATTCAATCAGAGCCAATGGCTAAAACCATATATTGATGTGAACACCGAGAAACGAAAACATGCCAAAAATGATTTTGAAAAGAATTTTTATAAATTGATGAATAATGCAATTTTTGGTCGTTCACTGATGAATGTGAGGAAGTTAAGGGACATCAAATGGGTCACCAAATGGCATGGAGCTTGTGGTGCTAGGTCTTTAATAGCTAAGGCTAATTTTAAACATAGAATTATATTCGATGAACAATGTATGGTCATCGAGATGAGTAGACTAAAGATTTTTCACAATCAACCAGTATATGTTGGTGCATCTATATTAGATTTGTCTAAATGTAAAATGAATGACTTTCATTACAATGTTATTTTAGCAAATCCTGAATCAAATGTGAGGTTGTTATACACAGACACCGATAGTTTTATGTATATATTCTATGATGATATTTATGAGTTCATGAAACAGCATTCAAATTTGTTTGATACTGGAAACTATGAAACAAACAATCCTTTTGGCATTGTGAGACAAAATAAAGGTGAAATTGGTTTAATGAAAGATGAAAATGCTGGAAGGATTGTTGAAGAATTTGTGGGGTTACGACCCAAAATGTATGCAATAAAATTGTGTGATGAAATGAATAGCTTGTGTAAGGCTAAAGGCATTAAGAAGAGTGTGAGTAAAAGTATGAATATTGATGAGTATCGAAAGTGTCTTTATAACAGAGAAAAAGTCAACAAAGTTCAAGTTTGTATAATTTCAAAATCTCATTCTGTATTTACTGTTCGGCAAAATAAGTTGGCAATTTCATCAAATGAAGATAAAAGACACATAACTGAAAACGGAATTGATACTTTACCGTTTGGTCATTTTTCTCTGAAAAAATGATTAGAAACAAATTTGAGATTAAAGCACTTCATCTCACTTACTTTATTTCTTTCACACACACACTTTTATGCTGTTAATAATAATACTAATTTTTTGTGTGTTCCTTTGCTTATGAAAAAAAAGAATAAATAATAACCCCAAATTTTGTGTGTATTATTTAAAAAAAAAACACCTCCCCCCACCATTCCCATTTTCCAGAAATATATATGTATAATTACTTTATATTACATATCATTTAGTAATGGTGCGTTGTAAGAGGAGCAACTCTACCACTCAATATAAACGAACAGGAAGTGGATCATTAATCAGTCGTGTACTTAATAAAACTATTGATAATTTACCCGTGGAATTACACATCCCGGGATATGAATATTGCGGACCAGGAACAAAATTAGAAAAGCGATTGAGCCGTGGTGATCCAGGAATAAATATATTAGATAAAGCGTGCAAAGAGCACGACATTGCTTACGCAAAGCATAAAGATTCAAACAAAAGAAGAGAGGCTGATGAAATTTTAGCTTCAAAAGCTTGGTCTCGTGTAAAATCCCGTGACGCATCATTTGGAGAGAGAGCGGCTGCACTAACAGTGGGTGGCATCATGAAAGCTAAGTCTAAGATTGGAGGAGGTAAGCGAAACTTAAATAATAAAAAAAAAACAAGAAAAGATAAAAAAAAAAAAGAAGAAGAACATCGAAAAAGCAAGGTGGTATTTTACCCCTACTTCCGATATTTGCAGCCTTGTCGGGCTTGGGGGGTCTAGCAGGCGGAGCAGCAGGGGTGGCGTCTGCTATAAACAAGGCGAAAGCTGCTCAAGAAGAACTAAAAGAAATGAAAAGACACAATCGAATGATAGAAGCAATGCGAGGAAAAGGAGGTCAAGGCATTTATTTAAATCCTCCTGCATACAAAAGATAATTAACCAAATACCAAATAAAGCATTAAGTAATTTCGATTTAGCTAAATACGCACATCAATTAAAGATTCCAAATTTTAGAGGAGTCTTTATGCGAGATACGTTACCAAGATATCCTCGAAAAAATGAAAACTGTATTGTCAACCTTGAACCGATGGATAAATCCGGTTCACATTGGGTAGCTTTCAGTAAACATGGTAAATATGTGCATTATTTTGATAGTATTGGTAATTTAAGACCACCATTTGAAATTTTAACATATCTTAAAAATTGCTATCTACAATATAATTTTCATTCATATCAATCGATTACTTCTTCGATTTGTGGACATTTATGTTTAGTCTTCTTGTATTGTATAAATAAGGGAAACACAGACCGTCTTTAAACATTTCAAAGATGGCTTTCGAAAGACGGATAACTCTTGAAGGTAAAGGCTCGAAGATTGATGTTACATTGGAGAACCCGATTCATCTTGTAGGAGCAGAGTTTTTTGAAATAGGACTTGCAGGATTGTATACATCTAATTCTATTCGAAATGTTACCAACAGAAATAATAAATTTCGCATTCATTTTACTTATTTTTTATCAATTGATTTAGTGGTACCACCGGGTATTTATGAATTTGAAGATCTAGCCTCGGCTTTTGATGATTTACTTAGTTATCACTCATTGTCGAAACTTATACCAGAACATTTAGAAAAAACAAAATTGTATGTGGAAGAGGATATAGATGGAAAAAGAGACAACCGTCTCGTTTTGTCTTCCCCGTTTAATATTGATTTCACTGTAGCCAACAGTGTAGCAGGGCCTTTAGGTATTGAAAAGAAAGTTTACCCTAAAGAGAATAAAAGAGAAATTGAAATTCATCGAAAAATAGAATCGATAATGAAGTTTGCAATTAACGAGAATAATAACATTTTGGCTATAAAGTTGAACGAAGCGGATAGAGCGATTTTAATAATACCCAATGCTAGCTATACGTTAAAACAATTAAGTGAAAAGATTGATGATTTATTAGTTGAACATTTATTAGGCGACAAAGACAAATTCCCATCATTTTATATTAATTATGATAAAGTCTTTTATCATTGTAAACTACATTCGAAAGTGTTTGCTATAGATTTTGGTGTTGCAGATTCTATTGCAGATTTGTTAGGCTTTTCTCATAGAAAGTTCAAGGCAAACACAACTCATCATTCTGAATATATGATTAAAATTAACACTGTTAATAGTATTCGAGTATGTTGCAACCTTGTGCTTGGTACGAGTTCTTATTTGAACCATAAACCAACACACTCTTTATATAATTTTAAAGCTCATGTTCCTGCTGGTTACCCGATTGTTGTACAACCAACAACGATTAATTTTTTGCCCATGAACACCAAGCTTATTCAACATGTATCTGTGCAACTTGAAGATCATCTTCAACAGCTCATTGATTTGCAAGATGAAGATTTAACTGTAGAATTAATTATTCGTCCAGCACGATATCTTGCTATATAAAGTAATGAAATACTGTTATGTTTTCATTCTACTTGAGTAAGCATACTAGAAAACAATCACAAATATGGCTATACTATATAATACTCAAAGTTTGAAAAAAAAGAAGTCGACTCTGATTCGAAAAAATAATATAAATCAATCAGCTAAAATTTGTAAAAAAAAAAAACAAACAACGACATCGCACCTTGAAATCTAAGAAACAGTTATCGAGTAACAACAAACAATTCTTACAGTCTTTAGGCTATCGCGTACTTTAATTTCAATATAAATATATATGCAATTGTTAATCTTATTTAGTTTCTATCTATAGTTGAAGCTGTTAACATGTTTAACATAACAGATAAAAGAGAGGTTGACAACAGAGTTGTGCGACGAGAAGAAAGAGTTTATCAACCTTATTCAGCTAATAAATTCGAAAATAATGATGAAATTCGAATACCGATTCAAAATGAAGAAAACATAGTTTTATTATCAGAAGGTGTTCTTCACTTAGAAGGTCAAATTATTACTTCTAACATAAATCCAGCTGCTTCTACTACAGCGCATCCTGACCAAAATTTTGGGGCTAATCTTTTTAGCGAAATTCGCATCACGTTAAATGGTAAAGAAATTGATCGTACACGCCATCTAGGTATAACAAGTTCTATAAAAACCTTTGCATCATATTCAAAAAACGAATATACAGCTTTACAAAATGCCGGTTATTTTCCCTCTTTAACAACGCCAGCAAGTGAAGCAAATATTGTTGATAGTAACACAAAACGTTTTCATATAATACTTCCTTTAAGCAACCTGTTAGGAATAGCAGAGGATTACAGAAAGCCGATTTTAAACTGCAAGCATGAGGTAATACTTCTCCGATCGTCAAGTGACGCACGTGCGTTGCAATCGACAACCGAAAACGATCTTTCTAAGGTCAGGTTATTTAAAGTTTATCTAAAAATTCCCGTTTTATTATTATCGGACGAAGAACAAATTAAAAGATTAAAACTAATGCAGAAAAATATTCCCATTCAGGTTGGTTATCGATCGTGGGATGTTCACGTCTTGCCTTCTCTTCCTAGAACAACTAAATATAGTTGGACTGTAATGACAACTTCTGAAACTCAAAAACCACGTCAATTTTTATTAGGTTTTCAAACTAGAAGAAATTTACTAAACACATGCTCTTCCTATTTCGACCATTGTAACATTAAATCTATAAGAGTTTTTTTAAATTCAATTTTTTATCCCTATGAAATGCCAACTTCTGAAATTGCCATAAATGACTACAGCGAGTTGTATGACATGTTTGTTAAATTTCGTAATGTATATTATCAGATCGATGATGTTCGTTCAGAGACTCTGGTTTCACGAGATGAATTTAAGTCTCTTTGTCCGATTATTGTAATTAATTGTCTCGAACAAGTGGAAGCAGTGAAGACATCTTCAGTCGATGTGCGAATTGAAATCGAGACAAGTGAGAATATACCTGAAGATACAACTCTTTATTGTGTTCTTATTCATGATCGTCAAATATCTTACAGACCATTAACGAATGAAGTAATTATCTAAACCAATATTTGCTAAGTTATAAGCAAGCAAGTAAACAAGTATTCTCACTTTAGTTGCAATCATGGAATTGACAACAACAAACTCTCCTTCTACTGATGCTGGCACGTGGAATAAGAAGCAACCAATAGTTGCAGACATTCGCAAGCTACCAAACGGCAGTTTGGAACTTGCTTACTGTATGTTAAATAACGGCAATATACCTTCATTCAGCCCCGTGATCACATGGGTTGCAGCATATTGTGAAAAAACTCTTTCTTCTTTTTTTGAGTCTATTAAGAATAAATATGATTATTTAGTTGTATATAATTTGCCACAGGAATTTTCTTTGTTTGCACTAAAAGCACTTTCCCCAGACTCATTATTCGATCTTAATACGATTGATGGAATGTCAGACCTAATGTTGAGGCATAGCCATCGTTTACCTACAGATTGTCCAAAACATTTACCATCTCTAGCAATGGGAAGCAATAGTTGTGCTAAATTCAACGTCAATGCTGTTCAACATTGGTTAAATTCTTCTGATGGCATCATGAAAATCGTGTGTTCGATAATAAACAAGTTTCGAAACAGTGGACTTCGAGGTTTTAATAAGTTTGATTGGAACTACTTTCCTATAAACGTGCTGACTATATATGAACCACAACGAATTCGTCTAGAGTGGGAACATCTACCAGATCATCTAAAGAGGAAATTTCAACTGTTTCATCTTCGCTGCAAATGTGACAACTGTAATCGCTATCTATAAAAGGTGAATAATTTAGATCTACTACTGTAGTTGACAGCTATACATATTTTGTTTTTAGTTCGCTTTTTAACACAGTGTATCTTTTTTTTTTGTCTACAGAAAATAATCATCTGGACAACTAAAAAGAAGAAGATCATCTCAACACAGCCACACTCATCTGGACAACTAAAAAAAGAATGAGATTACTTCAAGAGAAATAAAATTGTATTAATTGTAATTCTAAATGAATAAAGAAGAAAAAAAAATGTCTTTTGTACCATTTCATATGAAAGTTCTTATTAATGATCAATTACCTCCTCACTCTACATGTAAATAAAATAATAATAATAATAATAATAATAATAATAATAATAATATTGTCAGGTGAGGGATTCGAACCCTCGCTTTCAATTTCTGAAAATTAGATCTTAAGTCTAACGCCTTAGACCGCTCGGCCAACCCAACACGTGCATATTAGCCAACGTGTTTTGTTGATTCATGTCAGTTCGCATTTAGCTTTGTGTGGTGAACATCTTTTCTTTGTGAAGTAAACCAGCATCATGAAGTATTTTAATTGTGTAAAGTATTCCAAAAAACAGTTAATGCAAATGATATTGAGTCAAAAAGAAATGAATTTAAAATCTGAAAGAGATCGGCTAAAAACATTTAAGACCTGGTCTTCAGACAGTTTTACGAACACTGCATGGTTAGCAGCCGCAGGATTTTTCTATTTTGGATATAAGGATATGGTTAGGTGTGCTTTCTGTAATCTGCAACTTAGTTATTGGGAAGAAGATGATGATCCGTTTGAAGAACATAAGAAATGGGCTTTTTCTTGCCCCTACGTAAACAATATTTCTCCTAGCATAGAATTGAAATGCGAATATGAAAGACTTAAAACTTTTCAAAATTGGCCTCTTCCCTGTCCAAACGAATTTTGTTTAGCACCAGCAGGGTTTTATTATACTGGACATGGTGATAAGGTGAAATGTATATTCTGTAAGATTGAAATTGAAAATTGGAGGGAAAACGATAATCCTTTAAATGATCATGAAAAATGGGCGCCATATTGTCCATATATAAGAGGGTTTTACGTCGGCAACGTTGATTTAAATCCTGAAAATCCTACTATTATTCCACATAATACAAGTTATGATACATGTGGAAGCAATATATGTTGATGTGATGTGATTTTTTGTGCAGTGTGCATTCTCAGACGTAAACGTAGACATGTTGAAGTTTGTTAAGCAGTCAAACACTCTACCAGTAATTTCATTTACTAATGCTGAAAACCAGAGTAAAAGTGAAAAAAGAAAGCATGGTGTTTTACTACCGAACACAATTCGATGTATCATTTGCGGTCCATCGAACTGTGGCAAAACAAACGTAATGCTAAATTTATTATGCCACAAAAATGGAGTTCGTTTTGAAAACGTTTATATTTATTCTAAATCACTTGCTCAAAGTAAATATGTTGAATTAAAAAAGTTTTTGGACTCCATAAAAGAAATAAAAAGTGATTTTTTTTCCGATAATGATGAAGTAATGCCTCCAGAAATGGCTAGAAAAAACTCTATATTTGTTTTTGTTGATGTAGCCAGCAATAAACAACAACACATGAAAGATTATTTCAGTAGAGGTCGTCATCACGACGTTGACGTATTTTATCTTTGTCAAACATATTCTTGTATACCTAAACATCTAATTAGAGATAACGCTAATTTTTTAATTCTTTTTAAACAAGACGGAACAAACTTGCGTCACGTATATAACGATCATGTAAATACAGATATGAGCTATGAACAGTTCTTTGATATTTGTTCGTATTGTTGGCAAAACTCTAAGTTTGGTTTTTTGGTTATCGATAAAGATAGCGATTTACAAAATGGTCGATATCGCAATGGTTTTGATGTTTATTTTCAGTTATAAATATGACTTCAAAAAGAGGTAAATGGCCATTCGTGTTATAGCTTTTGCGTGGTTAACAACTTAACTATGACATCGTTTAACAAAACCAATAATGTGTCTATCGGACGACCGACTTCACGACATGATATTGCAACTAAATCATATGTTGATGATAAGCTAGTGCAATATGAAAATCAACTAACAACAACAACAAGCGACGGACATCTAAGTATTAACGGCAAACGGTTAAAAAATGTTGGAATGCCAATACATGTTGAAGATGCATGCAACAAAGGTTATGTAGTGAAGTTATTAAATGAGCTAAATAAAATCGAGTCTAAAGAAGACATACAACGAAACTTTAACGAGCTTAAAGGTTTAATTTTTTCAATTTGTAAAATAGAGAAAAAAGAACTTGACTTTCAAAACAAACGTCTCGCGGGCTTAGCTTTACCATCATCTGCAAATGATGCAGTAAACCTTATTGCAATGCAGCAACATACATCGAATATAAAAAAATATCTTGAGACCCGAATAACCGAAGTGTTACAACGAGTAGAATTCATTCATGGTTTAGTGCGAGAATTTTCAGAAGATCACTTTCCGTATGATCAAGATACTCTCGACTTGGGTAACAAAAGAATAAGAAATGTTAAAGATCCAATTCAAAATCAAGATGCGGTAACGTATTCTTTTCTTAAAACTCATGTAACAAATGAACTCGATGAAATTAAAAAATCTCTTTTGAATATAAACAGAGATGATGAAACTGTAGATATGTTAAATAGAAGAATAACAAACATATCTCAACCAATCGATTCGTTAGATGCAATAAACAAATATTACTTAGAAAACTTTGCTGCCTCTCGAAAAGATCTAGAAGACTTAATCGCTAAATTTAATAAACAAAACGTTTTAAACGTAGACGATGGTGGAACTTTAAATATGATGAGTGGACGAATTACTCACGTAAACAACCCCATATACGTTAACGATGTTGCAAATAAGACGTTTGTTGAGCAATATGCCGCTTCCCAACGTGAATTTGATCAATTGAAACAAACTGTAACCAATCTACAACATCAAAAACAAACAAATGTTGAGTTCCCTGTTAACGACCAAGACGTGACAAATAAACGGTTTGTAGAACACTATGCTGCGTCACGAACTGAAGTTAATCAACTAAAAGAAATTTTAAGCAATTTACAAACTCGTATTGAGGGTGTTGCTAACAATCTCAATATTGTTAAAAAAGAAGATCTTGAAAGTTATGCTGCTGAATCCAAAGAAGAATATAACAAGTTAAAAACTGAACTGGGAAAAATTGAGCAAATGGTTAACAAAGAACCACTCGAAAGTTTTACTGCATCCAAAGAAGAATATGGTATATTAAAAGATGAAGTAAAGAAAAAGAACTTATCGAAATTTATTCTGAAATTCTCCAACACACCATCAATCCATTCACCAGTATACACGCTTCATAATCATAACATACAGTACCAACTTCCCTACAAAGGTGTATTAAAACCAATTTTTGTTTCACCAAGATCTCCAATTGTGTATGCAATTTTAAATATACGTCAAGAGATTGAACTGGATGGCAGTGATATTGTCGTTGAAGAGCAAGATGAAATTCAGTTTCGACTTAGAGACCCGAAAAAACATAAAACTGATGATCTTCCTCTTCAAATCGATTTTGAATATACTATAAATAAGTAAAACAACCACAATTTCCGTTTAGTCATGGAGAAGAGGTCAAAGATTAAAGCTGAAAGTCGAGTAAAGGATAAACTTTCTCGCTTAAAAAAAGATGTTAAAGACAAGTATCTTTCACTTCAAGATGATGTTAGACGAAAAGAATTAGATATAGAGACTAACTTTAAACCAGTAACAAGTTCATTAAATCAACTTGTAGCTATTGCTAATACGTCGACTCAAAATAAAGAAAATCGAAAAAGAAAAGGAAAATATATCGATTCTGAATCCACTGCTACTTCAGACGAAGAAGATGGAGATAGCATCAAAATAATTTCACTACTTAACCGTTACTTTGATCCGTTCATTAAACAAAACGTGGATAGAACATTTGGTATAACGATAAGAAATGATAAACAATACTTGGGACGCGAACGAGTTTTCTTCGATAAAAAGTGGATAAAAGTTGGCGGTGAAAAATTTCCTATTACAGAAGGTCTACTTGAATTGATTCAAAGGAAAGTACCAGACCCCACTCTAATAGATAGGAGTGATTTAAGTTCATATTTGAAATTATTAAATGTTTCAAACGTGCACAAAAGAAATTATACAAGCAATGCAGCTCCAAGAGGAAGGCAATCTTATAAGTATAGACATATAATTGAACCCCTTCTCACTGAAGACATAGATGGAATTATAAAAACAGCAGATGAAAATGAAGAAGCAAATACTACAATGCATACTGGATATGGTAAAAAAAAACACATCGCGCCACAAGCCATTTGGAAATTTGAAGGCGGAAACAATATTGAATTCGTTCACTGGAATGAACCAAACAAATTGGTATCAAGACTTAAAACATTAATTGCATCGAAAGCTGCAGGTCACACAGGACTAGACAGCGAAATCTTTGCAATAGAAGAAGAACTAAGAAATGCTGGATATATTGAATAAAAATTCCAACGTTTGTAAAACAATGCACAGTATGTTATAAAACATTGTTTGGAAAATAACTATGAACGAAATCAGACGAGAAATTGCAAAAGAACTTCACGCACCGCTTAGAAAAAAGTTTAAAAGACGACGTGTTATTAGCAAAGGAATCGATGACCTCCATGAAGCTGACCTTGTGGACATGTGCAAACTTGCAAAATGGAATAATGGATTTAAATATTTATTAACCATTATTGACGTTTACTCGAAATATGCATGGGCAATTCCTCTTAAAACCAAAAAAGGAAGTGAGATTGTGAACAGCTTAAAATTTGTTTATTCTCAAAGTAAAAGATTGCCCAATTATTTTCACACCGATCGAGGAACGGAATTTTATAACAGTGAATTCAAAACATGGTCTCAGAAACAAAATCTAAAGCATTATTCCACTGGCAGCTCCATTAAAGCGAGTGTGATAGAAAGATTCAATCGAACTCTTAAGGAATCGATGTGGAAAGAATTCACAACACGAGGTTCTTACCGATGGGTACATATTTTGCCTGAGTTACTAGTAAAGTATAATCACAAAATACATCGCAGCATTGGCATGAAACCTAATGATGTGAAAAGAAACAATCCACCCCGCTTGCCAACACAATATAATGAAACTTTAAGAAAACCAAAATATAAAATCGGCGATATTGTAAGGATATCAAAAATCAAGAAACACTTCAGTAAAGGGTACGAAGGTAATTGGACAACAGAATTATTTACAATTTATAAAGTTCAAAATACTAATCCACGAACATATCTTTTAAAAGATAATAAAAATACTCCAATATTTGGTGCGTTCTACGAAGCAGAGTTACAACGAACAAAACATCCTAATATTTACTTAGTCAACAAAGTACTACGTAGAAAAGGAACCCGAGCCTTCGTATCTTGGCTTGGATTCGATTCAACTCACAACTCTTGGATCCCCAACAAAAATATCTTATAATTAGAACAGTGTAAGTTTTTTTTTTATTTTTATTTTTTATTCCTCACAAAGATATTATTATTATTATTATTATTATTAATATTATTATTATTATTATTATTATTATTATTATTATTATTATTATTATTATTATTATTATTATTATTATTATTATTATTATTATTAATGTGTCTCTATATATATATTTTTCAGCTCGCTAAAACCAACACACGCAAGAAAGAAAAGAATGATTCTACTTACCCCGTGCACAAGACCAGCATATTCCACTCTGCAAACAACACAGCATCTTCAATTCTCTCTGCAGCTTGTTGGAAAAGGAACTACTTACCACTTTAAGAACGAAGATCATATCATTTTTCACTAATTCATATTATATAATTAATGTAAACCACAAATGATCAAATAAATATATTTAAAAAATAAAATTTACACTGCACAATATTAATCCACTGTCCACTGTCCATTGAATTTAATTTAAGATTTGAACATCATCATCATCATCATCATCATCATCATCATCTTCTTCTTCTTCTTCTTCTTCTTGTCGGTCTTCTTCTTCTTCTCCTTCCGCTCGATGTTCTTCTTCTTCTTCTTCCATTCGATGGTCTTCTTCTTCTTCTTCTTCTTCTGCTTCTTCTTGCACTTCTTCCATATGCTCTTCCATATGCTGTTCCTCTAATGGCCGTTCAAACACGGCCATTAGCTCTTCCGCCAATGTAGGTTCAAACACGTTGAAATTCATCGAGCCGATGGATCTCAACTTGTCAATAATAATATTGACAATGTGAAATGTCATGCCGTTGAAAATAATTTCACGGCAGTGGTGTTGATCCCTCATCAGCTCGAATATTTCGGCGCTTAAAACCTCCTTTTCTCCCGGTGTTAAGGTGTTATACCACACCTCCTCCTCTATTTTCGTTGCACTGACGATGAAATGCAACCCTTGATTCAGGGCACTTTCCGCAAACATCATAATGCGTTGCAATTTTACTAACTTTTCTATCAACCCCTCGCACAGACTCATGATATTGCAGATAAAGATAGCTAACTACTGCTCCATAGCAATCTCCTCTTATATATATATTAAGAAGTTAGAGCGCCAAAAAACCTCTTTAAAACATTTCACATGAAGCTCTGGGAACCGACATCCAATCTCGTTCTCGCATTAAAAATTGCAGACTTGACTAATGACATCTGTGAATCTAAAAACAAACAGATCGAAATTCATTTCACACACTCAAAGTTATACATGGCATATAAAACACTTTAACCAGATTGAGATCATGAAGCAAGCCAGAACACAAAAAATGTTAACATCATTTAAATTAAACAGACATATCATAGCGAGAAGGAGTAACACCACTCCACTCCCACGCTGTGGTAATATATGTCGTACTTAAACAGAGTGTCGCATTACAACATATGATTACTTATTTAGCTTGCGCGAGCAAAAACTTTAACGACAACCATGCACTACATACGCTAAGTGCTCTCATTGCTTGCCGCACGGCGCGAGCAAAAACGGAACAGCCGCACACCACATGTCTGGTAGCGATCCGGCTATGTCAAGTGCCTCACCGTACACTCTCATTCAAAAGTTATGACACCCAAGACTCTCTACACTTCCTTGGGAAATTACCAAAATATAATTCAATAATCAATCAATACTTAATAACCATGATACACAAGGCTGCCCCCCCCATGGGAATTAAATAACAAAACACGGAATCGAACCAAGAAACTCCCCTGTAGGAGTGGAAGAGGAGTCTGAATTTCGAGTTACCATCCTAATAAACAACGCCCATGCCATCAACACCCATTAACTTTTTATCACAATCACATAAACAAGCCAAAAGGTCGCCCCCTTCCCACGCTAACACATGCAGTGCTAACTTTTTATCACAATCACATAAACAAGCCACAAGGTCAACCCCTTCCCACGCTAACACGTGCAGTGCACATGCCCCGCTCCTGGACCACGTGGTCAGGATTACGCAATATTCAAAGTCTAGCGAATTATACTACTCACGTCATAGGACCAAATCCGACCAGGCATTCGTGAAATATTGGAAAAAGTATAAAATCACGGTTTTACCCCCAAAAAGCCTGTTTCCCTCATTCTCATAACTTTAACCTATTAATAACATGTATAGGGCTTCGAGACATGCGATTTGACATGTCACACGTCCAAATCCGACCTTGCGTTCGAGAGATATCGGCGAACTTCGTAGGCAAGTAGGCGACTATCTGGTTCTCTCCTCACCACCAAAACCCCTTCTTATCAATCATTTTTTTCAAAGAGATCGCCCTCTTACGAAAATCCCCAGTGCGCATGCGTAAAAAACAAAAACAAATAAGTTCATCCATAGCGGCAGCCAGAAAAACGCATGCGCTATATAAGCAACAACGTTTTAGTTCATTTTAGCAGCGCTCCTTATACATGTCGCATTTGAAAAAAGACTTTCACTAAAAATTACAATTTCACCCCCTAGTAGGGCTAGGTTTTATTTAGGGGTTGAAATGAGTGGTCTATAGCAAAGCCCCCGTCAGTCCGAGTCCAACGACACCTCATTCGTGAATCTCCGACCACGGGTTCCGGAGTTATTAATTATTTAATATGAACGTCGCTGAACAACGCCGGGTGGCCTGGAACTGTCATCACCCCCCTACTATTGGCATTGCAAGGCATGCCGGGTAGAGCTAGTAAGTAAATATATAAGTAAATAACTAAACAATATCTCCAAAAAATCTGTATAAATGTACAATACAGCCATCGCAATATGACGGGTTGTCAGACAAATTCAACTCACACCCAAGTACATGGGGCTACATGACCACGATGTCGCAAAGCGCCTAAATAAATCAACATCCCATTTATTTGGGGGCCGGAGGCATTTTTTTCCCTGCCACTTATTGTCCTTATTCTTTTCTTTTCATCTCGCCAAGTATGTAAGTTAGATTTAAGTCAGTTTGAAGTAGTTGTATTTTTATTATCTGTATAATTACGGGAAAAAGAGTTAGACATTTCGCCCCTTAAAAATAATCGCCTCCACCACCATGTATTTTTGCTTTCCTTTATACAGGAAATTTGCCCGTAAGTATGTGTCTGAATACTTTTAGATGATTGAATAACAAAAGAACTAACTTAGTGTAATGTTTTCACGTCCGTCAATCTCGATATTAAGCCTCCAAACATAACCATCCTTCGTTTCAGGTATCTTCCATCCCCTTTAAAAAGCCGCGGCAATCACAGTGGGCTGGTGCTGCAACCTAGCGGTGAATTAATGCATATATCTTGTAGTCCTGTGAGTGTCGAATGGGCAGGCAGTTTAAAGCAACCACGAGGGGTGTGATCCAGCCGGCAGTGGTTTAAACAATTCTTCGGTAAATGAATGGAATTTGAGTAATTCAGGATAATCTTTGGTGAAATGTATGTCATTGAGGATATTTAAGGAACCATTGCTCGACAACCCTGTCATGGTAAATAATCACAACCAAATAGTAAGCCAGGTAAGGGGAAATATTGCAGCAAGTTGACAATTCTAAATAGGCTACTTGGATCGCGTATTCTCTCGCCATGGAAGTGTTTGGGAAAATATTATAGAGACTTGGTGTATAAAACCCAATGCAGTGAGTTCTCAGTTACCATCAACAGTATTGTACAAAAAGAAGATGGTGTAGTGACAAAACTCTCCCTGCATTGTTCTGCAATTATCAGAATATGCTTTATGGAAGTGATGGTTGGATAAATTTAGGATGTTTAATAAAAAGGCTGCAGGTATCAGGGTAGCACTAATCATTGCTGTGACAAATAGGTCATAACAATGGTTAGAGGGTATGCCTACTGGTAATGAGTGGTTAAAGATGAAGTTAGAAACAAACATGTTGGATAATGCTGTTTGTATGAACCATCTCAAATGGTTAATGAGTACAGCTATAAAGAATAACGAATAGAATATAAAGTGTGATCTCTTCTCTCTCAATAGCATGTAATGAATACGGATCGGGTTAGCACTCGCCGCTACGCAGCGCTACAGTCGACTTGAGATTGTTGATTTCCACATATGTTTATGGGTTTATGTGCGATATATTAAGTATTTAATCGGTCGGAGTGTTTTGGTGGTGTTCTGTGCAAACGTTTATTGATATACAAGTGCTTACACTATTACTTCATAGTATTAATACCTGAAATGCTATTGTAGGAAGCATTAACTGAAATGGAATTAATTTCTTGTCGTGTGTTGACGTTATCTTCGTGTGTTAATTTTATTGTTATTTAATGTAAGTAAACAGCAGTTTAGCCCTTACATTTTCATGAGTACTTAATGTGAGTAGTGAAGATGCCTTGCTCTTTTGTACCAGGATGCAGATCTAGCTATGGGGACTGTAAAGAGGTCAGACGGTTTTTCAAACATCCTAAAGATAAGGAACGTTTTATCAAGTGCAAAGGGCCCATACAAGGGAAGGATGGGGAACTTACTGAGAAGTCCTACATCTGTGATGCTCACTTTTCAGAAGATTTAATTGTTAACTTTGACAAATTTGTGATAGAAGGGAAGGAAGTATTACTTCTCCCAAGAACCAACAGGCGATTGAAAGACTATTCTGTTCCACATATATTTCCTAATTTGTCTAAGAAGTTGTCCAGTATGGTGTAAATAAAAATGGTCTTGATGCCATTAAAGACTAGTTCTGTGAAGAAAGGGATGAGAATAAAAAGACAATGAGTTAAAAAACATATATCTACCGTAATGCTGAAGGAAGCGTGATCAGTTTTAGGCAATAGCCTACTCTATGAAGGGGTCATGACGATGCCTTCTATGTCTGTTTAACGTTAAGTTCTTCTGAAATGATGGTAGTTTACTGATTTTGGTGTTTGTGGAGTGAAATTTATGGTTATTATTGAATTTTATAGTAATCTACGGTAAAGTTGAAAGTTGCGTTCGTGCGGCATTTTTTTTCCTGTGTTGAAAGTCTGGTAAGGGAATGTAAAATGTGTAACAATGTGAAGAAATCGTTTCTGATAGCGAGTTTAATTTTTCCGTTCTTTTTTTTTTTATTTACCGATAGTTGGCAAAACTAATTGCATTCTGAACTTGCTCTCTGTCTTCGCTTATTGTCGAAACTGGACTATTAGAGGAGACGACTTATTAAATTATAATTGGGCACAGTAAAGTAAGTGGAGATGTCGAACTTATTAGCGCCTATGAGGATATCTTGCGGTGTTTTAACGTGTAAAACAGGTCGCAAGGTTTTAAAAGTCTCGTAAGCGCCAATGCTAACTTACATCACAGATCGGAGCCAGCGCTGCGCTGCGGCGGACCAGGCGTACTAGGCCAGAGATATCACTTCTTATTCTATTCGTTATGTATAAAGGGTAAAACAAGTACACATAGAGCTAAAAGGCTATGGTTACAACAATCTTAAAGTAAGAGATGTACAAACTGACAAGAGGGCAGTACTATCTGTTAATACAGAATCATGGGGAAAACTCTCGGTCATCCACTGCTTAGTGAAATAAGCTTAATAAACCCTGTGAGCAGATCCTTCACCCAAATCTAGGGGAAATTGTAGACATTTGTTGGATTTTAGGGAATATGGTGGAATTTGGTATATTTGCAGTAAATTTGGTGTATTTTACAAATTTCTGTCAATTTCATGGTAAATCTCAGATATTTAGGTGTCTGTCAGATAACCTGTGTCACTATGATACCTGTATGAGTGTGTGAATCTATATATATAAAAGAAAGTCGTGTTAGTTACACTATTTATAACTCAGGAACGGCTGAACCGATTTTGCTGAAAATTAGTGTGGAGGTAGCTTAGAACCAGGAGACGGACATAGGATACTTTTTATCCCGTGGCGTGGCATAAAACGTCAATGAGAATACAAGTCACTTTAAAACGTACCGCAAATGACAGCTAAAATAAACCCATGAAGAATTGCAAGGCAAGTCGTTTCCAGGCAACAGTAGCTCTTGACGAGACAGGGCCGACTGGATGCTCTCCACTACCGGTATAGAAAATGAGGCTGTTAACTTGAAATGCCGTTAGTTACCCAACGTAATTTGTACGGTATTCTCTTCGAATCATCATTAACAATGCCGTGACAAAGCCGATTGAATCTTTCCCGACAAAGCCATAATGCAAGAAGGATACGAAACATTGCGAATGAAAGGACTGAAGAAGAACAAGAAATTGCCCGTGAAGAGCGCTGTGTTAGTATGGCTCGACTTCGTGCTTCTCAATCACAAGAGCAAAGTAAGTCAGCCCATGAAACGGCTCGGTTGGCATGCGAAATCGTCGAGCGAGTAGCTTCAACAAAATGGCGTGCGTTTGTTTCATGAAAGTCCCACATGCGTTCATATACCATTCATTCCAGGGGGTGAGATGTTCAGTACACTTCAGGTAAGGTTTCTGGCTTAGTAAATCCACTTAACAATACGTAGCGCAAGAATAGATTCAACAAATGAGCGACGATGGGCGAAGCGTTTCAACAAAGTCCTGTATGCGCTCACATACCATTCGTCCGATAGCGATGAAACTTGGGTGAGAGGTTGTGTACACTACAGGAAAGGTTTCTGGCTTAGTTAATCCATGTTATAATAGGTAGCGCACGAGTAGATTCAAGAAATGAGCGACGACGCGCGAAGCGTTTCAACAAAGTCCGGAATGCGTTCGTATACTATTCGTATGATAGTGATGAAACTTGGGTGAGATGTTGTGTACACTTCAGGGAAGATTTCTGGCTTAGTAATGCCACTTTACAATAGGTATCACACAAGAAGATTAAACAAATGAGCGACGACGCCCGAAGTGTTTCAATATAGTCCCGTATGCGTTCATATACCATTCGTCCGATAGCGACTAAACTTGGGTGAGTTGTTGAGTACACTCCAGGGAAAGTTTGAGGCTTAGTAAATCCGTTTTACAATATGTAGCGGACAAGTAGATTCAACAAATGAGCGAAGACGCGCGAAGCGTTTCAACAAACTCCCGTATGCGTGCATATACCATTTGTCCGATAGCGATGAAACTTGGGTGAGATGTTGTGCACACTTCAGGGAAGGTTTCTGGCTTATTAAATCTACTTTACAATAGGTATCGCACAAGTAGATTCAACAAATGAGCGACGGCACGCGAATCGTTTAAACAAAGTTCCGTATGCGTTCATATACCATTCATGCGATTGCTATGAAACTATGGTGAATTGTTATGCACACTCCAGGAAACATTTCAGGCTTAGTAAATCCTTTTTGCAATAGGTAGCGCATGAGTAGATTCAACAAATGAGTAACGCCGCGCGTATCGTTTAAAAAAATCCGTATGTGTTCATATACCATACATGCGATTGCAATGAAATTTGGTGAAATGTTGTTTCCACTCCCGCGAAGATTTCCGATTTAGTAAATCCATTTTACAATTGGCAGCGAACGAGCAGATTCAACTAATGAGCGACAGCGCGGGAATCGTTTCAACCAAGTCCCGTATGCGTTCATATAGCATTCATCCGATCGTGATAAAACTTTGGTGAGCTGAGTACAGTCCTGCGAAGGTGTATGAATTAGTAAATCCGTTTTTCAATGGGTGGCACACAAGTAGATTCAACAAATGTGTGACGGCACGGGAATTGGTGAAACAAAATCCCGTATGCGTTCATATGCCATTCATCCGATTGCGTTGACACTTTGATGAGTTGTTGTGTACACTCCAGGGAAGGTTTTCGAATTAGTAAATCAATTTTACAATAGGTAGCGTACCAGTATATTCTACAAATGGGTGACAGCGCTCGAATCGTTTCAATAAAGTCCTGTATGCGTTCATATACCATTCATTTCATTGCGATGAAACTTTGTTGAGTTGTTGAGCACGCTCCAATTTTTTTTAGATAAGTAGTGTGTTTTGGCCGGTTCTATATCCTCCACCTCCACACCCTCCACACAAGATGGCGGCAGCCCGATAACTCCCGAACCCATGGTCGGATTTTGACGAATGAGGTGTCATTGAACTCGGGCTGATACCCCCTTTCCAATGGACTACATATTTCCACCCCAAAATAAAACCTACCCCTACTAGGGGGTGAAATTGTATTTTTTTTAGAGAATCTCTCTTTCCAATTGCAACATGTGAGAGTTTGAATGCCGATATGGATTTAAACGTTGTTCTACATAACGTGAATATGTGCGGTGGAAAGCCACTATGAATTAGCATGCCCACTGATGGCTTTTGAAGAGGGTGTGGGAGCGAATCCCTGTGGACGGGTCCTTGTTGACGGGTCCCTGTGGACGGGTCATTGTTGCCGGGTCATTGTGGACGAGTCCTTGTGGACAGGTCCTCGTGGACAAGTCCTTGTGGACAGGTCCTTATGGACGAGTCCTTGTGGACGAGTCCTTGTGGATGAGTCCTTGTGGATGAGTCCCTTTGGACTGATCCCTTTGGACCGGTCCCTTTGACCTGGTTCCTACGGACGAGCCCATGAATTTATTTAAATTATGTCACAGGGCCTAACTACATTTTGCGTGTGTTGAACTGACGTTGTTCACCACTACTATAATGGGATAACGATATGAAAGGAAAGTGACGAAATACATGTGAACACGTGTGAGATGACCTTATTACCGTCCTCCTTGTGAAACAAGTCACATCCTCTTTTAGTTCATACGTGAGAAAATGCAAGTTCATGTGTAATATGACCTAACACACAAGTGTACACATGTGCACGTGCACAATAAGAGCTAACAAGTCACAACCTGTTTTGACAGTGGTGGGAATAAGGCTAGAGACATGTACAAGTAGTCGAATTACTCCGGCAGACAACCCCTTTCCTATGGATAACTTATTTCCACTCAAAATAAAATCTACCCCTACTAGGGGGTGGAATAATAATTTTTTTGTAAAAGTCGCTTTCCATGTGCAATATGTGGGAGTTTGTATGCCAATATGAAATTAAACTCGTTCTACATAAAGTGCATGCATACAACTGAATGCCGCTATGATTTATCATTTTTGTCTTTTGTTTTACGAATGCGCAATTGGGGTTTTTGTAAGAGGGCGGGCTTTTTGAATAATTATTTATAGATACGTTTTTTTTTTCACGAATTAACCAAAGATCCAAAAACTAATAGGTCATCGGCTTTTTAATATCTTATGAACTAAAGCTAGGGACTTGTATGAGGGGTCGTTGGACTTGGGGTGACGCCCTGTTTTTGAATGTATTATTCATTTTTTGTCAAAAGGGCCTAACTGCACTTTCGTTAATATCTCGCTAGCCAATAATCACAGAGGGTCATGTGAGGTGTCATAGGACTTAAAATGGCCAACCCATCCCCATGACCAATGAATTTACCCCCCCCCCCCCCCAAAAAAAACAGCAAGGTCATTAACCTAAGATTTTATCAACTAATAATCAGATAGGGTCAAGTGAGGTGTCACAAGACTCAGGATTGCCAACCCTTTTCCATGACCAACGAATTTACCCAAAATACCCAAAACAGCAAGGTCATTGACCTAAGATTTTATAAACTTATCAGTAGAGAGGGTCAAGTGAGGTGTCATAGGACTACGAATGGTTAACCCTTTCCCATGACCAATGAATTTACCTAAAAAATTCAAAACAGCAAGGTCATTGACCTGAGATTTCATAAACTAATAATCGGATATCAACATGTGAGGTGTCATAGGACTTAGAATGGTCAACCCTTTCCCATGGCTAATGAATTTACCCAAAAATACCCAATACATCAAGGTCATCGACCTGAGATTTTATAAACTTATAATCGGATATGGACATGTGAAATGTTTACAGTGAGTGATGAAACATAGCTAGGCAGTGAAAGAATTATTGTAGACTACATGTATGGTGACTGACAAATATTTCACCATTGGAACTTGTTTTCAGATCAAACTGCAGTACAGAGAGAGTATAGGTTGTAGGTATGGGAAAATAAATGACAAATGGAGTACACAAAATCTGATTTATCGATTCAAGAAATAAGAGTAGACAATCTTTAATTGATTGGTTAAAGAGGATAGCTAAAATCCAAAATGGTGACTACATTGAACTAAAGTGAACCAAGCTGAATCAAACCCAAGCAAACCGAACCAAACTTAATCAAAAACAAGCCAATGGTTTAAGTGTAAAACTTGCGTGTGAATGTGGTCATTGGTAATGTCAGAAAGGAAAGGGATAACGCTCTACCTATAGAGGGTAAGGTAAAGCTAGTGCATGATGCTAATGCACACACACAAGTACATGAACCACACACAACTATCCTATGCAGTTATTATGGGTTGACTGTTAAAACTTGCTCAGTGGTTACTGGGACAAGATGGTCGCTACACACAACAAGCTTTAAATACCTGAGGCTAATAATCTATACACACACTCACACACACTTGTTCTAAACTAAGCTGTCTTGCTGGCAGAGCTCACACAGTAGGTAAATGACAGAAATGCTTGGCTAACAGAAATACAATCATTTTCGGTCGTCTAATGTTACCAGCTAAACATTACGTGCTATAGTGGTGAGCACATGTGCCTCTTTCACTGGAGATCTTAACTCAATTTCTAGCTCTAAGGCCTAGAACGAATCAAACTAAGAAAAAAGGGTATGGTGACGCAGTGGTTAAACTGTTAGCCTTTCACTAAGGTAGACTAGGGTTTGATTTTAGGTTAATATGCATGTCATAAACAAACAAATAAACGCAGAGATAATTTTTAAAACTGATTACACTTGTCTCTTTTCAAATTATTACTTAGATTACAAATACAAACGTGGACTGGGTTTGACATACAGTTAATGCCTCCTATCACATACTAGACTGTAAGAAAGCCAAACAAGCAAAAGGCGTAGGTAGAGCAGTGGTAAAATCGCTATGTGTAGAGAAATACCTAACGGTTTTATGAACTGGCAAAGGTATGTCGCATAAACAGTGCAGGATACAATCCAGCAACCATAATTTTTATCTTGTGGACAAGAGAAAACATATATATAGAGAGAGATATATAGAAAGCTTGTGTGTGTGTGTGTGTGTGTGGGTAGCATTGGTTGTTTGACCAGAGAAAATACGGTGAGGTAGGGTGGGGAGAGAGAGAATTAGCACTTATATATGAATGGAAAATAGATTTTTTTCAATCGTTTTGTTTTTCAAATGCAGTGGTAGATAGTCGGTTTTTGTAAAACATTCTTACTTGCAGTAGTAATAAGCCTCTATGGTTCCGCTAACACATAGATAGACTGTATTATTGTCATGGTCAAGCACTCACATTAAGATCAGTTACAAAATCATAAAATGAAAAATAAAAAATCTTGTTTTGGAAATATCGTTTTTCAACGTGCACACAAAATAAATATATAAAAAATTTGTAAACAGCAAAATGGAAAATCCATGTTTCCATATAGACAAAATTTAAAAACCTTAAACGGACATTTAAGAAAATATATGCAAATGGGAAATTGACAAATGTGTAAATATGAAAATGGAAAAATCCATGTTTCCATATCATGAAATTGAAAAACATCAAACTGTCTTTTTAAAAAATGCAAATGGAAAATTGACAAATTGCAATGTGTGAAATGTGAAATTGAACAAATGGCTATCAATTTAAAAAAAAAAAAGAACATGGTGCTCTATGGTTGAGGTGTGAATCAAACCCTCTCTACTTATTTGGACCACTCGAGACTGAGTAGACTAGTTTTAGTTGTCATACCACTTTTAAAAGTTTGTGTTAAATCTAAGAATTGAACCCAAGTGTTTGTAGGGGAGATCCAAGCTTATAATATGTCAAACAGATAGCCTTGAATGTAGGGTGTGGTAGTTATATAGAGATGAGACGTTTCGCTCAGGGCAGGGAGGCATGGAGATCTGCATCAAACCAGTCAAAAGACTGACGACTCAAACAACAACACGTAGAGCTCACCAAAATAATGTTGTGTAACGGTAAATGTTAGTCAACGAACAGTAATGAATTACTAAAACCCATGACACGATAACTAAGAGCTTTTCTAAAATTATTTTAAAATGCCTTTAACCCTATAGTAGACACCCAGTTCACAAGACTCATTACTGCAATGTTATGGTCAAACAAAACAAAATCTATATTTCAAAACAAACAAGTGGTTTAGTCAATGTATACTGGAAAAGTTTTATAAACACTCAAGTCCACAAAAATAATTAAATTAGTAACTGTCAGGTTGACCGAGTGGTTATGGTGTTTGACTTAAGTTCAAATTTTCTGTACAAGAAAGCAAGGGTTCGAATCCCTTACCTGATATAACTATTACCTCAACATGGCTTGACCACACTGTATTATTGTGTACTCGGTACACAAACCATAGATAGAGTGTATTGTTTAAGGTCACTCTCTTTGCGAACATAGTCAGAGACTGTTGATGGTTAACAATTGCATTAATAGTGGGACATAGGGATAGCAATTAAGAAAAACAGACAATACCCATACACTATTTTTATTTATTTAATGTAAGTACTTGTACAATAGTTATATACAAACTACAACTCTCTTTTGTCTATTACTATCTAGTCCTTTTCGATCCACTTGCATAACAAGGCAGATGACTTTGTAGATCAGCTCCTTAAAACAACAACAACAACACTACCTCTTGCATAGTCTGTGATGTTGATTACTCTTGAGGCGTGGAAGATGGATACAACATAACTTTTACAACAGGGGTTAAACGTTGCTCAACAAACAATGCACTATTTTGAGTAGCAACATCTTTCTCTTGTACTAACTTGTTAGCATTCTGATGATTTTTTGCCAACACCATCAGTGTTTTGTCTGGTGCACTACATTGATGATCACTCACACTTAAAACCACACCATTTCTACTTTTCATATTGCTTCGACATCTTGTTGACCTCTGTTTTGAGAATTGCCAGAATATTATTCCTTTTACATTTTGTCGTCAATAGAAGAGTAGCCTTTATATAGTACACGTTGTTTAAGTACCGGACCCTTTGACATAATTTGGATAATTGCATGGGCCAGTCCATAGGTACCGGTCCAAAGGGACCGGTCCAAAGGGATCAGCCAAAAGGACCTGTCCACAGGGACCCGTCAAAAATGACTCCATTCAAAAAGGGCCCTTCCAAAGGGGCTAGTCAACAGGGACCAGTCCAAAGGGACAAATCAACAGGGATCAATGAAAAGGGGGAAGCGCGTCATGTAAGTCGTTGCGCGCCGCCGCCGTGGGAACATAAGTGTTTATCAGCAGTCTCCGGCAATGTTCTAGAGAGTAACCTTGAAAAGTAGCTGAAACTCGGTAGTCGCAAGCATAGCTTGACCCGTTTCTTACCTATATGACGAGGTTAGGTTAGGTAAATTTAGGTTATGTTAGGTGAGCTGAGGTTAAGTCTTAAAATATTCCCTCTCTTATGTGTTCAAAGCCGATTCACCCTGAACAGTCAGCCAAAACTTTAAATATGTATTTATCATTACATAAAGAATTAAAGCAAACTTAATTAATTATGAATGGCGTTTTTTGTTACTGTTAAATGTAGACAGAATATATATATTAAATGATAGACTCAACACAAAATGTTTTGATTGTTGACTTGCGTTATTGATAAATTGGTTTAATGTTAGGGGCAGTGCACACTTTCCATGTCGATAATTTATATAGGCTAGAAGGATGGTGTTGCAAACTTCTGATGTGTATTTCCAAATTTCCTGCATAGTCTATTTCATAGAATTTTCCTGTTACTAAAAAGTTCATGCTGATTTTGTCTTTGTGTTTGACATTGTAACTACAATGGTTGATTGGATATTCTTTGTCAACTTTCAAATCATGTAATTCATGTCAGATATGTTGGAATTTTTGTTCATGTGTGAAGCTATCAATTACCGATACCTAATTGGTTACATAACTGTTTCATAATGAAAACCTTGATCTCTGATTCATTGGAGAACTGTTTAGGCTTGTCTGAACCATGACTAACTGACTACTCACTGCTAAGGTTTAGAAATTACATTTACTCCAATCACATTCTGGTAATAAAGATCATGACTACTATAAACTGCTACCACTCTTCCACCACTTTGCTAACACTTTTCTACCATTTGACTCTCACTTTTGCTCTTACTTTAAACTTCACATACTACAAACTATCATTTTTATTATCGAGTTAACTTTACTAGAGATTAGTTTATGCTTAACAATTGACATGGAAGTATCAACGACTAGCTATGGTAAGCCATGTGCTTACTATAAAGGATATGCATATATTGTAAAAAGAACTAATAAAAATGGAACTGTTATTTGGTGCTGTTCGAAACAACGATCTAAAAAGTGTCGAGGAATGATTAAAACAAAAGACTCCAACGTACTTACTTCAAAAGAACATCATTGTGAATCTCAAATTAATACACATTTAAATACGCAAAATACTCTAACCCAGGTAAAAAAGCAAGTCCAAGAAAAATATATTGCTGCTCAAGATAGTGCTTTGTTTGTTAAAGAGCATTTATTATCTCCTGAAAAAGACATGTTAGGACAGTCGTTAACGTCTAAGAAACCTCTAACACTATCAAAGACAACACAAACTATGCCAAAGGTTGTTGCATTGCAAGATGAACAAAAAGGATTAGATAGTAATAGTGATGATGATTATATTGATGATGATAACCATGATGATGATGATGATTATGATGATGATGATGATGATGATGATGATAATGGTTTACACCCAAAAAATCATTTGTTAAATTTGTTTACTGGAACAATCCCAATAAGCTAATCCAGCGGCTGCAGTACTTGCATACCTGTAAACAGGCTGGTCATACTAAATATGAGGAAGAACTTTTGGATATAGAAAATGAGCTTCGTGATGCTAAAATTATAGTGTAATGAATCCATGTAACCGCTTAAACTATTTCTTAACAATAAATGTAATATTTTCTACCACTTGGCTATCACTTTTCTAGTTTGCTACCACTTTTCTACCACTTTGCTACCACTTTTCTACTACTTTTCTGCCACTTTGCTACCACTTTTCAAGTTTGCTACCACTTTTCTACCACTTTGCTACCACTTTTCTACTAATTTTCTGCCACTTTTCTACCACTTTTCTAGTTTGCTACCACTTTTCTACCACTTTGCTACCACTTTTCTACTTCTTTTCTGCCACTTTTCTACCACTTTGCTACCACTTTGCTACCACTTTTCTACCACTATGTTACCAATTGTCTACAACTTGTCTACCACTTTGCTACCACGTTTCTACCACTTTTCTATCACTTTTAACTGTACATATTAAATATCAAAGCCAACGATAAATAATTCTATTACCAGAACAGAGATAACCTTTGTAGTGTGCAAATCATACTAACAGGTTAGTTACTACTATGGAACTTACTACAACTAACCGAGGTAAACAACGTGTACTATATAAAGGCTACTCTTCTATAGACGACAAAATGAAAAAGGAATAATATTCTGGCAATGCTCAAAACAGAGGTCAACAAGATGTCGAGGCAATATGAAAAGTAGAAATGGTGTGGTTTTAAGTGTGAGTGGTCATCAATGTAGTGCACCAGACAAAACACTGATGGTGTTGGCAAAAAATCATCAGAATGCTAACAAGTTAGTACAAGAGAAAAATTTTGCTACTCAAAATAGTGCATTGTTTGTTGAGCAACGTTTAACCCCTGTTGTAAAAGTTATGTTGTATCCATCTTCCACGCCTCAAGAGTCATCAACATCACAGACTATGCAAGAGGTAGTGTTGTTGTTGTTTTAAGGGGCTGATCTACAAAGTCATCTGCCTTGTTATGCAAGTGGATCGAAAAGGACTAGATAGTAATAGACAAAAGAGAGTAGTAGTTTGTATATAACTATTGTTCAAGTAATTACATTAAATAAATAAAAATAGTGTATGGGTATTGTCTGTTTTTATTAATTGCTATCCCTATGTCCCACTATTAAAGCAATTGTTAACCATTAACGGTCTCTGACTATGTTCGCAAATAGAGTGACCTTAAACAGTACACTCTATCTATGGTTTGTGTACCGAGTACACAATAATACAGTGTGGTCAAGGCATGTTGTGGTAATAGTTATATCAGGTAAGGGATTCGAACCCTTGCTTTCTTGTACAGAAAATTTGAACTTAAGTCAAACACCATAACCACTCGGTCAACCTGACAGTTACTAATTTAATTATTTTTGTGGACTTGAGTGTTTATAAAACTTTTCCAGTATACATTGACTAAACCACTTGTTTGTTTTGAAATATAGATTTTGTTTTGTTTGACCATAACATTGCAGTTATGAGTCTTGTGAACTGGGTGTTCAATATAGGGTTAAAGGCATTTTAAAATCATTTTAGAAAAGCTCTTAGGTATCGTGTCATGGGTTTTAGTAATGCATTACTGTTCGTTGACTAACATTTACCGTTACACAACATTATTTTGGTGAGCTCTACATGTTGTTGTTTGAGTCGTCAGTCTTTTGACTGGTTTGATGCAGATCTCCATGCCTCCCTGCCCTGAGCGAAACGTCACATCTCTATATAACTACCACACCCTACATTCAGGGCTATCTGTTTAACATATTATAACCTTGGATCCCCCCTACAAGCTCTTGGGTTCAATTCCTAGATTTAACACAAACTTTTAAAAGTGGTATGACAACTAAAACTAGTCTACTCAGTCTCGAGTGGTCCAAATAAGTAGAGAGGGTTTGATTCACACCTCAACCATAGAGCACCATGTTCTTTTTTTTTTTTTAATTGATAGCCATTTGTTCAATTTCACATTTCACACATTGCAATTTGTCAATTTTCCATTTGCATTTTTTAAAAAGACAGTTTGATGTTTTTCAATTTCATGATATGGAAACATGGATTTTTCCATTTTCATATTTACACATTTGTCAATTTCCTATTTGCATATATTTTCTTAAATGTCCGTTTAAGGTTTTTAAATTTTGTCTATATGGAAACATGGATTTTCCATTTTGCTGTTTACAAATTTTTTATATATTTATTTTGTGTGCACGTTGAAAAACGATATTTCCAAAACAAGATTTTTTATTTTTCATTTTATGATTTTGTAAATGATCTTAATGTGAGAGCTTGACCATGACAATAATACAGTCTATCTATGTGTTAGCGGAACCATGGAGGCTTATTACTACTGCAAGTAAGAATGTTTTACAAAAACCGACTATCTACCACTGCATTTGAAAAACAAAACGATTGAAAAAAATCTATTTTCCATTCATATATAAGTGCTAATTCTCTCTCTCCCCACCCTACCTCACCGTATTTTCTCTGGTCAAACAACCAATGCTACCCACACACACACACACACACACAAGCTTTCTATATATCTCTCTCTATATATATGTTTTCTCTTGTCCACAAGATAAAAATTATGGTTGCTGGATTGTATCCTGCACTGTTTATGCGACATACCTTTGCCAGTTCATAAACCCGTTAGGTATTTCTCTACACATAGCGATTTTACCACTGCTCTACCTACGCCTTTTGCTTGTTTGGCTTTCTTACAGTCTAGTATATGATAGGAGGCATTAACTGTATGTCAAACCCAGTCCACGTTTGTATTTGTAATCTAAGTAATAATTTGAAAAGAGACAAGTGTAATCAGTTTTAAACATTATCTCTGCGTTTATTTGTTTGTTTATGACATGCATATTAACCTAAAATCAAACCCTAGTCTACCTTAGTGAAAGGCTAACAGTTTAACCACTGCGTCACCATACCCTTTTTTCTTAGTTTGATTCGTTCTAGGCCTTAGATCTAGAAATTGAGTTAAGATCTCCAGTGAAAGAGGCACATGTGCTCACCACTATAGCACGTAATGTTTAGCTGGTAACATTAGACGACCGAAAATGATTGTATTTCTGTTAGCCAAGCATTTCTGTCATTTACCTACTGTGTGAGCTCTGCCAGCAAGACAGTTTAGTTTAGAACAAGTGTGTGTGAGTGTGTGTATAGATTATTAGCCTCAGGTAATTAAAGCTTGTTGTGTGTAGCGACCATCTTGTCCCAGTATCCACTGAGCAAGTTTTAACAGTCAACCCATAATAACTGCATAGGATAGTTGTGTGTGGTTCATGTACTTGTGTGTGTGCATTAGCATCATGCACTAGCTTTACCTTACCCTCTATAGGTAGAGCGTTATCCCTTTCCTTTCTGACATTACCAATGACCACATTCACACGCAAGTTTTACACTTAAACCATTGGCTTGTTTTTGATTAAGTTTGGTTCGGTTTGCTTGGGTTTGATTCAGCTTGGTTCACTTTAGTTCAATGTAGTCACCATTTTGGATTTTAGCTATCCTCTTTAACCAATCAATTAAAGATTGTCTACTCTTATTTCTTGAATCGATAAATCAGATTTTGTGTACTCCATTTGTCATTTATTTTCCCATACCTACAACCTATACTCTCTCTGTACTGCAGTTTGATCTGAAAACAAGTTCCAATGGTGAAAGATTTGTCAGTCACCATACATGTAGTCTACAATAATTCTTTCACTGCCTAGCTATGTTTCATCACTCACTGTAAACATTTCACATGTCCATATCCGATTATAATTTTATAAAATCTCAGGTCGATGACCTTGATGTATTGGGTATTTTTGGGTAAATTCATTAGCCATGGGAAAGGGTTGACCATTCTAAGTCCTATGACACCTCACATGTTGATATCCGATTATTAGTTTATAAAATCTCAGGTCAATGACCTTGCTGTTTTGAATTTTTTAGGTAAATTCATTGGTCATGGGAAAGGGTTAAACATTCGTAGTCCTATGACACCTCACTTGACCCTCTCTACTGATAAGTTTATAAAATCATAGGTCAATGACCTTGCTGTTTTGGGTATTTTGGGTAAATTCGTTGGTCATGGAAAAGGGTTGGCCATCCTGAGTCTTGTGACACCTCACTTGTCCCTCTCTGATTATTAGTTGATAAAATCTTAGGTTAATGACCTTGCTGTTTTTTTTTTGGGGGGGGGGGGGTAAATTCATTGGTCATGGGGAGGGGTTGGCCATTTTAAGTCCTATGAAACCTCACTTGACCCTCTGTGATTATTGGTTAGCGAGATATTAACGAAAGTGCAGTTAGGCCCTTTGGACAAAAAATGAATAATACATTCTAAAACAGGGCGTCACCCCAAGTCCAACGACCCCTCATACAAGTCCCTAGCTTTAGTTCATAAGATATTAAAAAGCCGACGACCTATTAGTTTTTGGATCTTTGGTTAATTCGTGAAAAAAAAACGTATCTATAAATAATTATTCAAAAAGCCCGCCCTCTTACAAAAACCGCAATTGCGCATTCGTAAAACAAAAAAACAAAAATGATAAATCATAGCGGCATTCAGTTGTATGCATGCACTTTATGTGGAACGAGTTTAATTTCATATTGGCATACAAACTCCCACATATTGCACATGGAAAGCGACTTTTACCAAAAAATTATTATTCCACCCCCTAGTAGGGGAAGATTTTATTTTGAGTGGAAATAAGTTATCCATAGGAAAGGGGTTGTCCGCCGGACTAATTCGACTACTTGTACATGTCTCTAGCCTTATTCCCACCACTGTCAAAACAGGTTGTGACTTGTTAGCTCTTATTGTGCACGTGCACATGTGTACACTTGTGTGTTAGGTCATATTACTCATGAACTTGTATTTTCTCACGTATGAACCAAAAGAGGATGTGACTTGTTTCACAAGGAGGACGGTAATAAGGTCATCTCACACGTGTTCACATGTATTTCGTCACTTTCCTTTCATATCGTTATCCCATTATAGTAGTGGTGAACAACGTCAGTTCAACACACGCAAAATGTAGTTAGGCCCTGTGACATAATTTAAATAAATTCATGGGCTCGTCCGTAGGAACCAGGTCAAAGGGACCGGTCCAAAGGGATCAGTCCAAAGGGACTCATCCACAAGGACTCATCCACAAGGACTCGTCCACAAGAACTCGTCCATAAGGACCTGTCCACAAGGACTTGTCCACAAGGACCTGTCCACAAGGACTCGTCCACAATGACCCGGCAACAATGACCCGTCCACAGGGACCCGTCAACAAGGACCCGTCCACAGGGATCCGCTCCCACACCCTCTTCAAAAGCCATCAGTGGGCATGCTAATTCATAGTGGCTTTCCACCGCACATATTCACTTTATGTAGAACAACGTTTAAATCCATATCGGCATTCAAACTCTCACATGTTGCAATTGGAAAGAGAGATTCTCTAAAAAAAATACAATTTCACCCCCTAGTAGGGGTAGGTTTTATTTTGGGGTGGAAATATGTTGTCCATTGGAAAGGGGGTATCAGCTCGAGTTCAATGACACCTCATTCGTCAAAATCCGACCATGGGTTCGGGAGTTATCGGGCTGCCGCCATCTTGTGTGGAGGGTGTGGAGGTGGAGGATATAGAACCGGCCAAAACACACTACTTAGATAGAAAATCAATTTTACAATAGTTTAGTTGGTTAAAGGAAAAGAAAAACATATTGGGAATCCAAAATCACTTCTACAAACAAATTACAACGCCAACACTTTCTTTGATTGGCATTGAAACGCATGCCGGGTACAGCCTGTTTAACAATGACGGGTAAGATTGGGAAGGAGGCGGTCATGGCCGTAAGTGGATAGCGCAACCTTCAACATGGTTGCCTTTGCCTATGTGTACCCCTGCTGTGTAACAGAATTATTTAATACTTAGACAGGGCTGTCAGTAGGGGAGTGGTGGTGCGTTAAACCCATGGTGTCAGCAGCTTTTAAATTGCGCGCGCCTGAGCCAAGTCAGATTGCTGATATCTCATGAACCCATGTTCGGAGTTTCATGAATGAGGAGTCGTTGGACTCGAGCTGACGGGGGATTTGCTATGGACCACTCGTTATATTTGTTTACAAAATTTTTGAAAATTTTTGTTTTTGAAAGTAGGCGATAGTTTGAAAACCTAACATGATAGAACGTTTAGCCATAGTTCGAACGAATGATCTCTATTACCTTAATTTTTTATAATTAACCTTTTTTATTTTTCATGTTTTTTGAATACAGACCATTCTTGACATTCTTATATTTTAGAAACTAGGAATTATAAAAAAAGTTTGTTTGACGTAAATGATAGGTCCCTACCCCCTCTACCCCCAAAATAAATTTCAAGTCTCTAGGACAAAACTTGTAGTGTGTAGTGGGAGGGGGACAGTTCTCCTGCAAGTCGCATGTGTGCTTGGATACGTATGGCTATGTTGGGAAAAGGTTAGGTGGTGGGGGAGGACTAGGGTCGAGTGAGGGGTCGTATAGAAGGTATTTTTTCCGCTCTATTTGATAGTGAGGTTATTTTTTAAATGGGTGGAATTTGGAAACGCAATTTGAGTTAAACGTGCGATCTTGACATTTTGGTGATATTTAATGAGGTAGTAAGGGTATAACGGTGTGTTCTTTAGGAACGGGGTGACGTCCTGTTTTGGAAAATTTTTGGTTTTGAAATTGGCACTATTTTGGAAACGGTGAATTTTAGAAAAAAATTGTTTGACGTTAATGAAGGGTCCCTAGGCTCTCTAGGCGGAAAGCAAGTTTCAAGTGTGTAGGGCAAAAGAAAATGGTAGCCTACTTTCTCGGAAACATTGGCGATAATTCGCGAACGTATGATTGGATTTTAACGATGAAGTGTTGTTGGCTTTGGGATGACGTCCTCTTTGCTAAGAATGCGTGTTGTTTTTTTTGGTTTTTTTAATTGTTGTTTTGACATTGGCGCTATTTTGGAAACGGTGAATTTTAGAAAAACGTTTGTTTGATGTGAATGAAAGTTCCCTAGCCCCTCTAGGCAGAAACCTAGTTTAAAGTCTGTAGGGCAAAAGAAAATAAATTTTGAAAAAATGGTCACTATTTTGGAAACAAGGAATGCTACAAAAAAGTGTTTGACATCAATGAATGGTCCTGACCCCTCTACCGCGAAAATAAATTTCAAGTTTCTAGGACAAAAAGAAACTAAGGATTTTTTACCTGTTTTTTTATTTTATTTAAAAAAGGAGTGTTGTTGACAGAGAGCCGGTAGCGCTAGGCGTGTGTTACTACGAGGCTATCACTGGCCATGGTGAATACAGGAAATGGCTATTTCGAGGGGGCGACATAACGACAGGACGAGAAGTCGCTTTTTTCAGATAGTTTCCTATGACGGATGAATAAAGGCGAATATTTCAAAATCCCTCGTGACAATCTTTAAACATGTTAGTAATGAGTGAATTGACAGATGATAAATTTATAATGGTATGAGTCGAATGAAAGTGAGGGGCGTTTGATAGTTGTCAAAAAACTTGAAGTACTTGCTTTGTATGTCATGCTGGAAGCCTGAACGACAAACAGTAAAAAATTCTGTTCGAAATTGTCTTGGTGATAAGTCGCCCACTGCCATGATCAACTGCTCGATGAACGACTGGGCGAATACCAAGGTGGATTTCGAAAAGAGCGCTCTTGGGTTGAGCAAATCCTGAATCTAAAATCAATTCTATCGTACATGAATCTGAGTAGTAAGAAATTTGTTGTGACTTTGTTGATTTCAAGAATGCTTACGACTCGCTGGATCGAAGTACCCTGATCCAGGTTTTAAGATAATTTGGTTTAGATAATAAGACAATAGCAATCATTCACCAATCCCTTTTGGATACAGCTTCCAAAGTGAAATTCAGGGCAGAAATTTCTGAATCCTTCGCAATACGGACAGGGGTGAGACAGGGAGATGGGCTCTCGCCTCTGTTATTCCACTGTGTTCTTGAGAAAGTTATTCGAGAATGGCGTAAAGAATTGTGTAAGGATGGTGTAGAGAATGGGGTCAGATTAGGTTGTAAGAATAAAAACCTGATAATCGACTGTTTAGCTTTCGCAGACGATGTTGCAATTTTCTCTAATTCTCTTGACACGGCCAGACAACAAATCAATCAATTACAGGTGCAAGCAGCAAAGCCAGGTACATGATTTCGTTTCAGAAAACGCAGTTTATAACGAACGTCATGTCAGAACACAGAGAACTTATGCTGAATCGAGGACAAATAACACAGGTAGAGAAATTCTAATACCTGGGTGAATGGATTGAGCCCAACATTCGTGAAAGGGAAGCTTTCGTGGCACGGATTAACAAAATGGAAATGGCTTACCATTTAACCAAAGACATTTACAAAACACGATCAATGTCCTTCAAGGCCAAATTGATGCATTACGTTACCGTTAATCGCTCGGAGGCGTTATATGCATCAGACTGCCTGGTGATGAATCAGAAAGGCCTGGCAGAACAACTCGAAACCAAAGAGAGGAAGATTCTGAGAAAGATCTTGGGCCCGGTCTAGGAACGAGGAGAGTATAGAAGACGACACAACGATGAACTTTATCTACATGTGGAGAAAATAACGGACACCATTCGCAAAGGAAGACTCTCCTTTAATGGCCCTTTAACACGAATGAACTCTGGAAGATTTTCCAATCGAATCTGTGCCTACTTTGTGGGGAAGAAAACCAAAGGGATCTGGTTTACAGAGGTGGAAAAAGACCTTCAAGAACTGGGGATATCACATGAGGACATCATGGAACGTGACACTTTGACTAAGAAACTTGGGGAGATACAGAGTTTTCAGCCAAAACCTATATTGAAAACCGACAAGAAGTGGACCGAAGAACGGTAGGAAGCTCACCGAAGAAGAATGCGCGAATACTGGGCCAATGTGAAAGAAAGAGGGAAAAGGCAGTTGAAATAATGTGGTCCATAGATGACCAAAACGATTATAAAAAATAAAATAAAAACATGGGTCGACATATTGGATTTTTATATGAATGTAGGCTATAGTGTTACATACTATGACATGACAATTCTCTTTTGGGTAGGTTCATTATTCATTCACAGCAAACACAGTAATTCCCTGTTTAAAACAACCTATAAATCTCTTTTTTTCTTAACATGATGGGTTACAGGCTGGGAATGCTACAGCTCACTCGTAGTAAGGTGGTCAGCCAAAAAATCAAATACAGTCACCTACACCCCCTATGAGTAGGACTCTCTCCCAATCCGTTACACTAGAGGAACTTCTTTTCATGTTCTGATACATTATCCTTTGACCATCTTGCGTTGTAGGGACTAACCTAACTAGTACTACTACCACTACTACTACTACTACTACTACTACTACTACTAATAATAATAATAGAGCCTCCACGGCTTAGGCGGCAGCACGCTGGCCTCTCACAGCTGCGTCTGTGGTTCAAATCCCGGTCACTCCATGTGAGATTTGTGCTGGACAAAGCGGAGGCAGACAGGTTTTTCTCCGGGTACTCCGGTTTTCCTTGTCACAATTTCATTCCAGCAACACTCTCCACTATCATTTCATTGCATCGGTTATTCAATTCATCATTGCCACAGGAGAGTGCGACAGGCTTCAGCAGCCGGCACATTTCATATCCTCGCCGCTAGATGGGGGCTCATTCATTCCATTCCCTTACCATGTCGGTCGACTGGAAGCACGCTGTGGATTTTTTCAATAATAATAATAATAATAATAATAATAAATAATAAATAAACAAATAAATAAATTATAAATAAAAAAATAAGTGTCTCTCTTACCTATAAGACTTTTGTATCCCTGGTTCTCTCTGATAAACTTACATTACTTCATTTTTTTTTGTAAGGAACCAAAATGGATGCCTTATACACCATATACCTCTGTACTACTGTATAGGAACCAAAATGGTGCTCCCTGTTTAAACACGAGACCTGCTAGCAGTCTCAACAGTAAGCTGAGCTGTTATTTCCTGCTGACACAGCACTCTCATCAACAGCTCTCACCAATCCGGCAAGCCAATGTGTTAGCTGACTGCAAGCAAGACTGTCGGTTGCATTCAAACGTGTGTCTCTTATAAAATCCAAACATTTATTATAACTCAGGGATCACCACGGAGGTCCGGGATTGATTCAGCGCTCTATCAAAAATTTTATCTCTTGTCTAAGAACTGGAATGGGGTACACTCAGTCTTGCCAGGTAAAACTCAAAACACTTGCGTTCTATTTAAACCTCACCCAATTTTTGGGTCAATTCATGGACCATGGGAAAGGGTAGCCAATCCGGAGTTCTACAACTCCTCATACAAATCTTTAACATTATTGGTTAGTTACCTACATACAGATTAATCCATAATTACCTAATAATAATAAAAAATAATAATAATAATAATTAGCAAGCCGTCATCCTCAATATATACATCCATTAAACCATGGTTTCACAATACGCTTATCCATTTTAGATGTGTAACACCTTTCCCCTCTAAAATCACAATTCCCTGTTCTAGGGGTGAAATGACCTATCAGGGTAAAAGCTTATGTCATGACCCATTTTTGAGCTATCACACATTATTTTCGGGTTCTTAGTTTCCAAAATATCGATTTTTGAAATTTTGGGGTAGTTTTCACCCACCCCCTACTATTTATCATCAAAAACAAAAGATCATAGGTTCATTTATCATGTTTAGATGTTAAACAACTTTCTCCCATGTAAAATCACTATTGTCTGTTTTAGGGATGAAATAACCTATCAGGATAAAAGCATATGTCATGACCTATTTTTTGAGCTATAACATATAATTTTAGGGTTCTTAGTTCCCAAAATATCGATTTTTCAATTTTGGGGTAGTTTCCACCCCCCTACATTTTTTTAATAAAAAATAAAAAAATTAGGTTCATTTATCATGTTTAGATGTTTAACACCTCTTCCCCTGTTAAATAACTATTGTCTGTTTTAGGGGTGAAATGACCTATCAGGGTAAAAGCGTAGCTATGACCTATATTTTGAGCTATCACACCTACCCTTAGGGTTCTTAGTTTCCAAGGTATCGACTTTTCAATTTTGGGGTAGTTTAAACGCCCCTACTATGTTTCATCAAAACAAAAAAATCTTAGGTTCATTTATCATGCTTAGATGTTTAATAACTCTTCCACCTGTAAAATCACTATCGTCTGTTTTAGGGGTGAAATGACCTATCGGGGTAAAAGAGTATGACTTGACCTATTTTTTGAGTTATCACACATACTTTTAGGATTCTTAGTTTCCACGGTATCGATTTTTCAATTTTGGGGTAGTTTCCACCCCCTAGTACGTAGACAGTATATCATAACAGGTTATTACCCTCGTGGTGTAGTGGCTAGCAGGCATGAATGTCACCGCACAGACCCCGGGTTCGATTCCTAACTCAGCCATTCTGAACGTCGTTTTCCATGGTCCACCACTTCTACGTCAGGCCAAGGTTAAACGCCAACAGCCATCAGCATCGCACAGGTTATCACACATTCACCCACCACCCTCAATCGTCCTCCACCTTTCAACAAAAATCATCAAACATAAAAACACTCCCAAACTCACTTTTTCCACAAAACCCAATCAGTTTCCCCCATTTTTCAAACCACCCCCCTATTCATACTGTGCCCGTCTGTAAGGCCGCACAAGGTGTTTGAACCAAGGACCATATATCTGAAGATTTAAGTACATATTAGAAGCTTGAAAATATTAACTCGAGCCCCAGTGAGACAGAGGGAGCTAGGATGCAGCTGAAAAAGTTTATAAAGTCATTATGATTAAAGTCAGTTAGAAAGCCATGCTCAGATTTAATTAAAGAGAATTATGAGAACAGTGAGTCTTGCCCGAAGTGGGCGAGGTACACATGAGTATGGGATTCCCCATATTACAAGATCAGCTAGAAATTTACGTGGATAGTGAGTAGGCGTGGCTTGTTAATGAGAGAAATGCTAATTACTCTGAGAAAAATCATTTGATTTTAATGTAACCTACTCCACGATGGATGAAAATTAGAATGTGAATTATAGGAACTTTAAAACCTTTTAACAATATGAAGGCAGAAGAGTGCTTACGATGCATGAAGCAATGAAGCAATTGGCGGATTAATACCCGGACGGAAAAGGGGAAAGGCAACCACCCACGCGAGAAGACGGTATGGTGGTTTTTCGTGTGTTGGCAATTTTCAGGGGGTTGTAGTGGCCTGAGTTTTGGTTCCCTGTAAACAAAATGCTTAAGCCCCTGTTGTATACTCCGTGGTAGAGAGTATGGGGTGTTCATTCCCCAGTGTGTACACGTGTATGTTATGTTCTGTAGTTTTGCCAAACGCAGTGACCGCAGTGGACCGCACGTATGTGCCGTTTGTGTTCATGTAGGTCTTGTATGCATGTACGTCTGTGAATATGTTATCACGCCCGTCTGTGAGGAAGTACAAGTATTCGACCGAGTTGCCTGTGATATGTTATACTGTTTGTGTTCTGTGTTTTATGTGTTGATCTTCTGTTTTTTCTGTGAGGAAACTGATTATTCCTGAACAAGCAGTTCCTATCGCCCTGTACCTCGTGTCATGTAAATCTGTTGTGGAGGAGATCGCTGGCCGCGGGTGGCACTGATCGCGTCTTCTCCCTCACCAGTTTCCCTGGTTTGTGATAGTGTATCTGTTTGTGTATGTTCTCTGTTCGTAGTGAGGGTGATCACTCAGTTGGTAGTGAGGATGGGCTGGCCTCGGTTATAAGTATGGGTGATCGTATGAAGAGGCGTATTGCTGGTTTGTTGCCTTGTCTGTGTGCCTGTAGGGTGGTGTAGTGATCTAGGCTGTATGTGTGTTGGGAGAGATGGTATTAGCTGTGTCGCCCAGTGTCCCCGTGTCTCAGCAGGGTTGGAACGTTGGGGTGTGGCCTGTGGTGTCTTCATTGCGTCCTGTCTGCCGAGGTGGGTGTATTATAACCCTGGGATCTGTAGTAGTTGTAGTCATCCCTGTCATAGTATGTTCGCTGTGGTGGGGGTGTTTTTTTTCTTGGTCTATGTGCGAGGGTGTTTGTTGTCTACCCACTTGTGTTGCGTGGCGTTGTATTTTGTGTGTGTCGTTACCGCGCCTATGGCCATCTCTTGTACCTGTTGTGTGAGATTCTGTATTTGGTGTTGCAGATCCTGCATGCTTGTCGGTGCGTATCGATGGCCTTTTCCGTGATTTTGTTGCCCGATTCGATAGTTTTATATTTTGTGTGAACTCGTGTAGTGTTGTGTTTATTCCCTCAGGGACTCACATCTAGTGGGACGTGGGTTGGCGACCACGGGGCCCCAGCTGAGTCCGGCATTGCATCCACTTACTTGTGCCGGGCTCCTCTCCGTCTTCTTTTCTGTCAACCTCACTTGGTCAACTCTTGTTCTCTTCCGACCCCGACGGTATTACGGTATCTGAGGCTAAGGGAGTCTCTGCCTTTCCCGTCTTAATTGGCCCTGGTCTCATCTTTTCTGATACCCTCCTTCTGCCAGGGGTCAGCCTTCTTTTTAGTTTCCTTTTACCTCCTGCCTTGTGCTCAAGGCTCTTAAGGAGGCTGGGTGTATGTAGCTCCACCACTTCTGGTGCACCCTAGATATAGCTACACCCTCACGGGGCTCAGGGCTGGCGAGTTCGGGAGTTGGCGTCCCCGAGGGATTCCTGAGCCGCGTCCGGTTTTCACCCTTTTATCCATTACCTGTGGGGCGGACCCTCTCCTCTTTCACATTCCTATCTGATTTTTCTGGCTCTCCTTCCTTCCAAGTCCCTCAATCCGCATTCTTCGAGGGTTGAGGGCATTTCTTTTCGTCCTGACATTTTATTGCCTTATTTTCCTTTTTTTCTATTTCTTCTTCTAGTATATAAGTTAGTAGTTAGTTTTAGTTACAGTTTACATTTCATTATCACCTTCACGATCACCCAAACCATTAAGGGCCGATAACCTACATGTTAGGCCCCTTAAAACGACAATTATAATCATCATCAACATGTTGTGTTCATCACGGTACAAAGTTTGTCGACCAGCACGGACCGTAATGAGCGTTTTTTTCTGTTTTTATCCGGCATGTTTTTGGTCATATTTGGCAGACATTAGGACTTTGGTGTATATATATGCGTTTGCATGTTCAGATGGCTCCGGTGATTTCTCCCGTATCTGGTCGTAATTGTCTTCCTTATCCCTGCTGTGTTGAAATTCGTGTGTGAAGAATTCGCATAGTGTGGGCCATGTTGTGTTGTGTAGTTCGTGTTCAAGTACTTCGTACCGTGTTAGAGCCGTGTCAGATAGGTATGTGGGGAAAAGCCCGACATTGTTCGCGTCTTTCCAGCCGTTGAATGTCTTCATGTATTCCTCAGGGGTCGTAGTGGCCCCTAAGTATTTGGGGGAAAGGGCGAGTGGGTATTTCGTGTGCGTGACCATGGTGTTTTCTGTGAGTGTCTCTGGGTTGTTTTGGAGGTATGTTTCAGAGTTATTGTGTGAAGTGTTGGGTTTAAGCTGTGTCGAGTGCAGTATATTTTGTGTATCGAGTGATCCAGATGTTTATGTGTCTCGGGATTGTTTTGAGATGTGTTGTGTTCGAACTGTGTTGAGTGTAATATGTCTAATATGTTAGCTATGCTTAGCTGGATTGCTTCTGCAGTAGCCTTTATGTCCCTAAATAGTTCTGTGTGTTCTGTGTTTTGTGCCTTTTCGAGATGATCGATAAGTGCGTGTAGAGTGATGTGCCTCTGTTGTGTGTCCAAGAGTAGCTGTAACACTAGGGGAGATAGTGTAGAGGTGTCTACTTCTGAGCTGGAGCTTGAGGTGGATGAAAGTGAGTGTTTAGAACTGTTGTGTTGTGCCTGCGATCGTGTGATGTGAAGGTTGTGTATGAACGCAGCGGGGTACCGTATTCTGTGGTCTAAGACCGCGATATCAAATTCTGTGATGTGTCGACACGCGTTTGATTCGTTGATTGAATCCGCGTTCCTGATTTTAATCTTGGGTCTGAGAGGATTGGGATTTGCAAAGAGTTTGTGCCCAGTCTCTAAGGGTTGTTCCTAGTGTTGCCATGCGTTATGTAGTCCAGTTGTTGAATTGTGTGTGTCTCTGTGTGAATTATAATTCATAACTGTGTGTGAGCTATAATGCGTAACTATGTTTGAATAATAATCAGTGACTGTGTGCGGGCAAAAATGTAACTGACTAAAGACAATAATATGTGGCTATGTGTGTGAGCAATAATGTGTAACTGCGTTTGATTAATAATGTGTGACACTGTGTGGGCAATAATGTGTAACTGAGTGTGGACAATAACAATAATGTGTGACTATGTGTGTGAGCAATAACGTGTGACCGTGTTTGAATAATAATGTGTGAATGAGTGTAGGCGAGAAGTATTGGCTCCGTGGATCGATCACGGCGTCTCCACCACTAGTTCAGCACCTTCAGGATTCCCTTGGTGGATTACTCGCTTGGCGTGTTAGGGGACTTTTTCGTGCGGGACCGAGGGGTGCAGAAAAGGGGTATGGGATGGTGTATGGGGAAGCCATCAGTGAATTAGCGGGGGCGAGAGCCAACCTTGCTCGCAGGGAGCCGTGCTGACTGAAAAGTGTGGCTCGGTGTGGTATGGCCGTGACAGGGAGTAGGAAGTGTTTCGGTTATTGAGAGTATGACTCGTTATGTCGGTAGCAAATGCTAGGTTTACAATCCATTGAGGGTCAGAAAGCTCCGGATCATACCTTCCATTCATGTCCGAGAAAGATTTACCTGATCAAGCGAAAGGACGAAACGTTCAAGGGTTTTCCCCTACTTAATGAGGCAATCCGTTGGCTTACGCTGCCAAGACTGAACGCAACCAGTCTGGTCAGTCGCAACCCGTGAATGGAGCGAGCGCCCACTTGGCGAAATGCCCGGTTTGAACGAGCCTGGTCTACCACTAAAGTTCTTGTCCTCGACCCTTCCTTCCATAACTAAGTTTGCTATTCCTTGGTATCTTAGTAAATATCCGTCCAACATCTCTCTTCTCTTACTTAGCGGTCACTAGACTCCCACTCATCTTGATACTACCCATCTGCCCCTCATTATTTTCCAGTAACGCAACATTTCAAATGCTTCTATTCTCCTCTTTTCTGTTGCTCAATCAGTCCAAGTTTCACTTCCATAGAGTGACGCTCTCCAGACAAAGGCTTTCAAAAATTACTTCCTAATACCTAGATATATATTCGAAAACAACATATTCCTTCTCTGTAGAAAAGCTTTCCTTGCCTGAGCCAACCGACATGTTATATCCGCTTTGCTTCGTCCATCACAGATTATTTTGCTTCCTAAGTAACAGAAGTGTACGCAATGATTAATTTTTATATGTTTTTTTCTTCTTTCAGGGCACCGTTGCCATTGAAGATCTCCGTCAAACTTTCACGTTCAGCTCCTCTCCTGCTCTGCCTTACGGAAAATATCTTGCGAACACCTCCTTAATTAGAAACGGGGTCATTATTGGTTGCTCATGCTTAATGGCTGAGGTGGTTCAAGTTGTACCTACTTAGCCTCTCGATTAAATAATTAGTATATAGCAATTTCAAGATATCTTGACATTTCTGTAAAATCATGTTTCAAAGTGTAACTAAGAGCAAATAAACACTGCTGTATAGGCACCTGCTACATAAGATGTTTGGCTATTTATTTTTGTTAAGGCACAAATATACTGTACCCGAATTGACTTGGGTGACTCGACTACGCGGGCACGACAACAAATCGCGAGATTGATTCCATGGTCCGTGACGTCACAAGCAGCGGTGGATCAAGCTGGTATGACGAAAGATGTACAGCTGCGATGTGGAAAAACGAAGAGGGAACTGTATACTGCCCAGTCACATGTGACCACCACCTATGTTCGAACGTGTTCGTGAACGTGCAATAAACCCGCACAGACGGTTGGTGACAGCATTAGCAGTGGAGGATATAGTGTGTCGAATGGAAGTGGACAACAGTGCAATAGATGTCGTAATACGAACACGGAGCGATTTATCTGATTACCAAAAGAGCATGATTATTGGCTTTCGGGCCAAGGGTGGAAGCATCTCCGAAACGGCTACGTTTAGAAACTGTTCGCGTGCCGCCATGGTTAAAGTGTACCGTGTATGGCAAAATACCACTCTTCAAAACCGTTGTCGAGACGACTGTGGTGCACGGGCCACGGATGAGCAGGGTAAACGACGGCTGCGGAGATGTCTACGGGCGAATAGACGTGTAACTGTAGAGCAATTGACCACCCAGATAAACAACGGGGCTACCAACCGTGTCTCCTCAACGACCGTTCAGAGAACGTAGCTGCTGATGGGCCTCCGCAGCAGGCGCCTAGTTCATGCACCCAAGCTGACTGCTGTCCATCGACGACGAAGGTTGGATATTTCACGCCTATACCGCAACTGGACTTCCACTGAGTAATGACAGGTGGCCTTTTCCGATGATGCTCCATTGACGTAGGTCAATACGGCGTGAAACGTCTGAACGCAAACACCCTGCAACAATCGCCGAACGGGTCCAGGCCGGAGGAGGAAGCGTTATAGTGTGGGGAATGTTTTCGTAGCATTCCTTGGGCCATCTCTCTCTTCCTGCACGTCTCGCAGCGGTCCGCGCTGCATAAGGTGGTAATGCAGGCTATTGACGTGTGGTGACAATAATGTGACTGGACAGTGTATTACACACCTCCTTGGAGCGCCAAACCCAGCAGGAAGAAGTAAGGTAATCAAAAGGCTAGGAACTTTCTGGAAGGAAATATTTTTCCATTTTCCAGGACTTATGGCATAATATTCGAAGCGCGTCCAGAAAGTAAGTTTCCCTATTTTAGCCTACTTTTCACATTTTGCAAAAATGATGGGGATGTAGTCTTATTGGATCACCCAGGCAGAAGTGTGTCTGTCTGTCCTTCTGTCAGTGTATGTGTTCCACCCTATCAATTCCTAAACTGCTCTGCAACTATCGAAACCAAATTTGGTTTGAGTAAAGAAGTAAATGTAACCTGAATATCCTACGACCATATTTTACAATAACGTCAGTGCTACCATCTGCTGAAAAATCACAATTGAAATTTGATTAGTAGGTTGGATATCTCGGAAGTTATGCATGTGAACTGTTCCATGATTGGCACACAGATCATAATATTCCAGATAAATTTTCAGGAGGCCATGAATGTCAGTGTTGTCAACATGATTCTAAGCATGCTGACAGGTCTAAGTTTTAAAAGCATGTAACTTCCATACTATCTATTGGATTTCAACCAAATTTCGTATGTGCTATAAATACCATAACACATATGACTATGAGTATTTTAAGAGGCATCAGGTCTGCCAACTGTTAATAAATTCTATCTTTATAGTATTAGCCTATTCGTACTTAACCCGTAATTACCTACCAATACCTGGTGAAATCCCTCGATGACAGCTGGATTGTAGAACCTGAAAATCCCCGGCTAGAAAAAACCCAGGTCCAACCTCCAAGTACAGGAGTAATAGGGTAATCAGTTATCCTAACAGGTTGTATTACGAATGACCATAGCTTCAGAAAAATGACTAGCTCTAGATCACAAGACTCCTCAAAAAGAGAACTATCTCGAAGGGTGGCATACCCTGAATATACCTAGCGATTGCCTTCTTAACACGACCTCCCATCACCTCGATAAAATATCACGCAATAAGGTTTGAAATGAGAAAACAAAATTTATTCATGAAAGGAACATGACATAAAAATGAAAAGGCAATGTCGTCAATACGACCAAACTTTTACTCATGAAATTCAATGAAAAGTAATTCCATGAATGATTCAAAAATATCACCTCTAAAGTAGGGTGATCATAATTGGAAATACGTTCCAATATAACAACGATAATTATTTTATAACGATCTCAGAAGAATAAGTATATCTTATTTAAATATTGGACTGGATATCTAATAAACATGTGATTACTGACATAAGAACTCGAATTACAATGTCAGTAAGTTTCTAAATATCGTTCGTGACGATTATTTAATGCTGTGGCATTTCTCAAATATTATTTACAATATTATACAAAATGCATACATAATTATATTTTTGGACAATTTAAGTTGGTCCAAATACTGACACATTCTGTAAAATTCATAAATACGTGGTAAATATATCTTAATTCTGGATTGATTTTATCAAGTGATCAAGCTAAGTAAAATTACTGGTAAAAATTCATGTTTAATACAAATAACATGATCCCTCCCTATATTAATCTGCTAAGGTCCCGTTCCAGTTTTGTACCGAAAATAAGGTCCTATTAACACCAACCTACACATATGGGGTACCTAGACGTTCCGCATAACCCAATGTGTGCGCGAAACACACTCACTTACTCCTTAAATGCCTCACAATCATATAAATACCTTTTTTCACTCGATAAAAGGCTTATAAAGTCATAAAATAAACTCATGAAAGAATGGCAAGTCATGTCGTTTCCAGGCAACAGTAGCTCATGACGAGACACGGCCGACTGGATGCGAGTAGCGCTCTCCACTACCGGTATAAAAATGAGGCCCTTTACATGAAATCCAGTTAGTTGCTCTACTGCTCATACAGCACTGTCAACCCAGTAGAGCTTAACAATGACTTGGCACTATTTGTACCGCGACGTACTGCTAGGCGAACCTGCCACTAGAGCGCAGAGTAGCGTGGAGGCATTGGAAAGATACCTAACCTATATGCCTTTCTGTATTTCCAGACTGTATTTATGATTTGCATTTCTTGCTTTGCATTGGCATGTTTACCTTTGCCTGAACTTATGTGAACATTTCCGGACTGTATTTATGCTTTGCATTTCTTGCATTGCATTGGCATGTTTACTTCTCATGTGCCTGAACATATGTGAACAAGGTAAGACCTACAATAGGCAAAACACTGTTTTACTTATTCCTTTGTGTTCTTCTCATGTACACATGCCGTATAACAACAATAAATACATTTCTTCAATATTTAAAACTTCCTTGTCCCACATTCTCCCCTACTACCCCATAAACCTACATTCACGTTGCGAAAGCTCGCACGAGCGCACTAGTCTTAATAAAATTGCGAAGGCTTCATTATACAGCTGTGGTAACATAAGTCGATAATCCACACAACTTATCCAATCATTGCTCAGAATCAGTTCATATCAACACGTAGGTCTGATTCAGCAATACTTAACAGCTGACTATGTCTCTACGGATATATAATACAAAAAACAATAATTGGTTTATATTACACCAAACATCAGGTGTTAGACTATACAAATTCTAATAATGATTAGTACTCACTGGCTCAATCCTCAATAATTAAATGCATCACCGAGCATTACACCAAAAACCAATATTACTGTATCTAAAAATATGCCTGATATACACATCTGTGAACCTTAAAATGGGTTATAACAACCTTCAAATGCTTGTTAATAAATTAAGTTGCTGTTACAAAAATCCTACATTCGTGCTTGAAAATATACAACTAGACTGTAGCACGTTGTTCATCGATATGGAAACAAAAGATTCCATTAGCCCACAAATCTCGCCTTACAGTAAGCTTTACATCATGTGTTTTGCTTAATATAGTGACTTATAGTCATTCCTCCGTGGGAATAATTTATACAAAAACTTGGATGGTTTTCATAAATTTGCTGCGATAATTCCACATAATATTTCATTAAAAGCAATCATTTACTTTACATTAATAAAATATTCATGTCTGAGCATGATATCAAAATACTAAATTCCACTCGAAATAATGCCTAATAGAAAGTTAAGATTGATCCTTCCCAAGACTGAGATTCCCCCCAACTTGAGTGAGTTCGGAAATATTAATAGACAACACCTACACCATGAAAGCAGTTCAATATCGAAGGCTGATCCACTGACTATCCATTAGGGAAATCTACCAATATATCCTTACACGCAAAAGCTAAGTGCTCTCCACAAAATAATTGAGAAAAGTGAATCAATAACTGTCAAGGCAATAAGCTTCGAAAACTTCCTAATATCAAGTTGATGTGTGGAAAAACTAAGTTCCTCATCCAAAATACGCTGCAAAAATATCAAAAGTGCACATACGAGTATGCACTTGCCACAAGAAAATGTCTATCAGTGTCCTAAGCACTGCTATATGAAATCGCAATTAATACTATTCTTATGGTTATTTCGAAAATCAAAATATGCATATCTATTTAAAATACTACTGTGAATTTACCAAATGTTAATCATCAAATCTAGAAATACACAAGGGGTGTATTCATTAATTGAACCAGAATCCCGGATATACAGCAGGTCAGTTACGAAAGAAACATCGAACCTGGACCCGTGTATGTCCATTTACACTGCTAAAGAAAACTATGGCTTACACATATTTCACTAAGCTATAATAAGAGAGACGTCTTTCCAGTACCTTGCGTTGAATCTTGGAGCGGTGTAAAAGTATATATACTTGTCATGTTAGTCTCCATGCTCGAATAAAACTAAGTATTCTTCTTCATCGGTGCTTCAACTCGAACCCAGAAACAGACCACGCACGATCAGCTGTCGGGCTGGTTCCACGTTTCCTATCGGCCTAGCGATCACCGTCCTCGCGCACTCGTGAAAACACGCTGTTCCGGACAAAGTTTTTCATTATGTTATAGCCTGTAAGAGCACTCGTGAACAACCACTAACGAATTCCATGCTAAGGAATCGTTTCCCGACCGGATGATACAGGCAGTGAGTTGCGCGATTCATCCTGTTAATGCTTCAACTGTAGTTGCCCCATTCGAATTAGCCTGCCATACTAGCAGCATGTTAGATTTCCCCGCTGACGTCTCAGTCAGAAATACGCCGTTCAAAAGTGGCATAATCCACTGGGATATAGTCTTAATACTGGCATGTGCTCTACCAAAGAATACACAGTGCCGTATCTTGTGCAAGTTCCAAAATATTTCACACAATGGCTGCGTGCACAACTGACACCACTCGGATATGAAAATATCAATCGGCGTGTCGTTCACAGACTGTTCTTTCTGTCCCAATTACAGTGGCGTTTTCTCCAATACCACGGGGTAAGCACCGCTTACCTAGCATATTCTCATAAAAATAAAGTTCATATTACGACTTTCTAACGCGCGAGGAACAGGCAAATCGAAGCTTTGAATGAAGTTCCTCGTTCTCTACCCCAGTTTTTCACGATCGCCCACCACTACTTTGTAGAGAAATTGGAAAGAGCGCGGCTGGTTGCTATGACAACGGCTCTTGTGTACCTCTAGGAGCCTTCTGGCGCTTCTGGCCCAAACACCGCTATGGCCGATGGAGTGGTACACTAAGAATGTCAGGTCGTCCTTGATTGGCTAAAGCAGGGGGTGTGGCGTTCCATAGCCACATGGCTGTCGTCAAGACAAGTCAAAGCTGGTAGCAAGGTCTGCTTCGACTTCTACAGCTTACCAAGCTTACCCGCGTGAGCATGGAACACCAGCACTGCTTGTTATTTGACACGCTTCTCCAGTCCCCACCCTCCATCGCGTGGTTGTTCACCCCAAGAGAACGTTTCTGACCATCAGACCCCACCTTTGATGTGTGCGTTAGTTGCAATTCTGCTTCGTCCGGTTTAGGCTACTCACAACTGTATGTTTTCGAGTGCAATTAGCAAAATTTAGTATACGGTACCGTAACTAGATATTATTATGTTTGAGTGTACAGTGCGTTGAACAAATTACCGTACTTCATAAATTGTCATGTTTAGCGAGTAGTAGCCTACGTAAATATCCTTTTAGTTTGTAGTTCGTTGTGTAAGTTACGATTATCATATTTTAAAGTAAGAATGTTAATCGTTGAGAATGTGTGCGTGTGTTTATTATAATAGTAGCCAAATAAGCATAGAGTTAAATTAATATTTGTTACATATAGGAACATTCTTTGCCATGGAACATAATCCTGTATCTAGAGTAGACACTGCCAGTGACTGTATAGTGTGTGATATCCTAAACACGGATTTTAGTACCCGTCCTTTCGAACAGAAACGGGATATTATAAAGCGGGGAAGGCCAACACCGAACATTAATATCAGTACAACTGGTAAACATTATTTGAGGCATTTTCATACAAATCACTACGACAAACACACTTGGTTAGCGGGATGTAGTGACACAAATAAATTATTTTGTTGGCCTTGTCTCCTTTTCGGAACGGAAAAGAATGTATGGAGTAGGACTGGATACAATGACATGGGGAACTTCCATCAAGCCGTAAAGAAACACAGTTTATCACAAAATCATTTGCAGGCAATTGTTTCAGAAAAACATTCGGCAAAGTGAGAATAGATTGTTTACTAGATCAGCAGAAGGACATTCGAAACCGCCAACACAACGAATTGGTACTTAAAAACAGGGACATTCTAAAGCATTTTGTAGATGTTGTGTGTTACCTAGCGAAACAAGAGCTCCCATTTAGAGGCCACAATGAATCAAGTGAGTCACCGAATCAAGGAAACTATGTAGAGCTAGTTAAAATCGTTAGTCAGTATGATTTTCCACTCAAACAACACTTAGAAAACTCGTCCGTTTTTACTGGGATGTCCAATATCATTCAGAATGATTTGATTGAAGCTGTATCAAGAATTGTTGGCCTAGAGATAAGAAATGAAATTGGTAAAGCTAAATATGTTTCTATAATTCTTGATGAAACTACAGACTTGAGTACTTTTTCTCAGTTGTCCTGTGTCTTTCGGTATGTAAGCACAGATTGTAAAGTTGAAGAAAGATTCATGGGTTTCATAGACGTTACAGAAAATCTTACTGTGGCTGCTTTGTACAAAATTGTGCAGACTTTCGTTGAAGAATATGACTGTAAAAGTAAATTGATAGCGCAAAGTTACGACGGTGCTGCAGTTATGGCAGGTCATTTAAATGGTCTGCAGAGTAAAGTTCGAGACACTTATCCACACGCTATTTTTGTTCACTGCATGGCTCATAGATTAAATTTAGTATTGTCCCAGTCATCGTGTGCAATTAAAGAATGCAGAATATTTTTCAGCACATTAAATGGTTTAGCAACTTTCTTTTCTAAGTCATCAAAACGAACGAAAGCACTCGATGAAGAGGTAAGCAGAAGGTTTCCTCGATCTACAATTCGTTGGAATTTTCATTCCCGATTAGTACGTACAGTACATGACCATCGAATCGATTTGATTGCCTTGTTTGATAAGATAACTGACCCTGATGGAAAATGGAACCAGGAATCGATGACAGCTGCCAATGGTTTTCAGGTATTATTGAAGAGCTTCGAGTTCAATTTTCTTTTGAATGTTTTCGCAGATATTTTCCCGCATAGTGAGGTTTTATTTGGGATAATTCAAACAAAAGCTCACGACGTTGGATACTGTAAGGATAAAGTAAATGAGTTCACTACCCTACTGAAAACTAAACGGGAAGATTTCTGCAAATTGTGGGACTTAACAAAAAGCGATATCGAAGTGCAGGAACCGAGCAAGAAACGCCTAAAGAACAACGTGGACGCTGAAACATCTTATCAAAAACTATACTTTGAAATCATAGACACGTTAGTGGAACAATTAAGTGATAGGTTCAGAAGCTTAGGATCTCTGCAGTTTTTGGAACTACTAAGTCCTACGAATTTTGTAACTTATAGGAACACTTTTCCTGAGTCTGGGCTTCAGTCTCTTAGGAGTATATATGCTAACTTTTTTGACTTCGTTGCTTTGAGAGCTCAACTCATTGCCGTATATCAATCAAGCGAATTCAGTGGGAAAAGTGCACAAGAACTTTCAAAATTCGTTAGTTTGAATGACTTAATTGGGGCGTATGGGGAAGTTTTTAACCTATGCAAACTAGTACTAACAATTCCGGCGTCTAGTGCATCAGTGGAAAGAACGTTTTCTACCATCAAACGTATAAAAACCTTCACCCGAAACTCAATGCATCAAGAAAGACTTTCACATCTAGCGCTTCTTTCCATTGAAAAGGAGTTGTTGTGCAGCCTACAGGGGGAGACTGATTTTTACGACCGCGTAATTGATGAATTCGCTAAGAGGGAGAGAAGAATTGAACTTCGCTACAAGTGATCCGCCAAGGTAAACAGTGACTTTAATTAATTTTGTACTATTTGGTGCATGGATATTTCAAAATTAAGACTGCACAACAGGGATGGCAAATACATATTCACTTCACTTCTAATTTCTCGTCGTAGAAATCGCTTGCTTATAAGAAATGATCTCGATAATTTAGTGAATGTTTTACTTTGAAATGCATATTTTTCAAATTATTTGAATAGTGTTTTACGTAATATATTTTTGCATTAATGGCAACTTCTTTTCTAATGCAATAACCAACAACTATTTCTTAAATAATTTGATACCGGTAAGTCTTTAAAATATTATTCAAATTATACGGATGTACATTTAAAATGATCTATCCTTTACACCTACTATTTGAATATAATGTGAATGATATTCAGAGCAACTTTTCGGGTTGTTGGTCTACTCTGAAGATTCCTACGCCGGCCGTGAAAGCCTACTTCAGTATAATTTGAGGGATATTTGAAAATAAATATTAACCGAACATGCAATATAATGTCATTAGGTTATCTATTACTAGGAGCATGTTTATTATTTTAATGTTCACTTAGGTCCCATAATAGAACATAATAATGTTATTGGTTTTACGTCCATGTTAACTACTGAGGCTCTTAGAGACACTGGGGTGCCGGAATTTTGCCACGAAGGGAATCTTTAACGTGCCAGTAAATCTACTTACACGGCTTCTTCGCATTTGCGCACCCTCAAATAGCGACTGACTGCGCCGGGATTCCATCCCGCTATCTTGAGCTCAGCTGGCGAGAACGTTGCCGCTGAGCCACGCAGCCAGTCATAATAGAAAATGTACGGGTAATAACCTGAACGTTTAGCTCCTTAGACCAAGAAATGCGAACAACAAATACGCAAACTAATCGTCAAATAACACACGATCAGAAAAGCTCGCCAACCCTGTTGTTGAATAATTTACTCCGCACTTAATATAGTTACATGGATGTGCATGCCTGAAACTGGAAAGGGAATAATGAGCTGTGCTGAATTACAATTTCTTCATTTTTTTTAATGTGAAGGTCTCATAATTATGTGTGTACGGTAGAGTAGTTGATGCTACTTCAGACATCAACCTCTACGTTGACGAGGGCGTCGCTAGAACCGAGTGCTGAAGTTACTTTAAGGTGCAAGCTTATACTTTCAGTCTTCTTCACAGCTTACCCTCGATAAAATACCACGCCACGCCACTGCCCAATTATAAATTATGCACATGGGCTTAACATAACGTTGAAACTCCATTGCTTTTGCTTTTCGTTGCTTTATAACTGATGTATAAATTATTATCACACTGTATACGCGTTCACTCGCCACATTGCGATTAACAGACCGGCGAAATAATGCTTACCTCGTGGCCACCATGTTACAGTGGCTTGCCGGAACTATATCTCTGACTAGAAGCCGAGTCTAGAAGCAGAAAGTGGAAAAAAGTCTGACCTGATTTCCTTCATGCACTCGATCATGCAGAGAGATTGTCCCCTCTCTTCTCTGTCATAGATCCATGTCGACTGCTGGTTGGGTTATATACATGTTATTACTTGAATTCACTTGCTAGATTCCAATCTACACGTATGATAGCTTTCTGTTATTATAATACGTATTCTAACATCTTCATTACTTCATAAATAGCTCTTATTTTCTTCAAAACACTATAAAGCTCCCTCAAGCTGAGGTCGATGCGAAACATCACGTCATTGATAGAATTGATTGGTTGCTGCTTCGATCAACCCTTCGGGAGTGTTCGTTGACTGTCATATGGAAACGAATGAACCTTTGCTACTCCATCTCAGCTGTGAAGAATGACTTGGCTTCCGCTCGCAATTCTGTCGCGCTTCAACAAGTAACTGTACACACTAGTTGTACTGAAAACCTTAAAAATAACGGTACATCACCAATATAAAATGATATGAAATTAATCATATCTATAAGATTTACTTATTGACGTTATAATCAGAAATAAATTATCATCAGTATTTATTAAACTTAATGAGCCTCCGTGGCTTAGGCGGCAGCACGCCGGCCTCTCACCGCTGAGTCCGTGGTTCAAATCCCGGTCACTCCATGTGAGATCTGTGCTGGACAGAACGGAGGCAGACAGGTTTTTCTCCGGGTACTCCGGTTTTCCCTGTCAAAATTTCATTCCAGCAACACTCTCCACTATCATTTCATTTCATCTATCATTCATTTAATCATTGCCCCAGAGGAGTGCGTCAGGCCTCGGCAGCCGGCACAGTTCATATCCTCGCCGCTAGATAGGGGCTTCATTCATTCCATTCCTGACCCGGTCGGAGACTGGAAGCAGGTTGTGGATTTTCATTTTCATTTATTAAACTTAATCCTCCTTAAACAATAAATAATTCGAATGAAATATATTATACCAGTTTCGGCAACATTGTGACCCTCTCCAGTAATTTCCCTCTAAATATTTGAAACTAATTGAAATACGAGCAAACTTGATCAATATTTACCTTGGGTTTTCCCTTTCCTTGATATAATTTTGTCATAAAAAGTATAAAAGAAACAGATCCTTAACAATGTGTGCCCTACTTTCCATGAACCCTTCTATAAAAAACATCGCACTCATTCACACCTATTGTCATCCAAATTCACCATAGATATATACGCAATATTCCTCAATCATTCATACCATGCATAATATTTTCAATTAAGCAATAGTCCAGTCAAATTCGACATCCGACCTTGCAAAAGGTCATGTAGTTCTAATTTTTATATGTTGTTTGGACCTCGGCCAATATTTAAAAAAATTGCAACTTAGAAAGACCTGTGCTAGTTGTGCAATACCCAAAAAACAGCTAAATTTTTGCACATTTTTCGGATTTTGCTCAATGTTTTCTAAATATGAATCTGCCAGAAAAAACACACCTATCATTTATAACCCAAATGCACTACAATTTGAGACCTCAGCGTATACTGTATGTTTAGCAGATCCCGAGATACAGTTCTTCAAAAATTGAATCTTTTTTCAGTACACACACCCCAAAAACAATGTTTACATCCTACAATAAATACACCCTCCCACAACATCCCACCCCTATACACTAAAATCTAAGATCACACGAGGTAAAGAGAGACACAAAGGATATTAAGAGAGAATTTCACAGAAGGGCAGTTTTCACACGGCGGTAACGGACCACTGTGTCGTGAGCTCTATGGGAATAGCTTGCCCATAGTATCGGATATTGTTACACCCTAACAAATACGTTACGATCTACGAATCTAGACCAGTTAGGATAAGACTGACGTCCGATAGGGGACTAGCCACCTCAATTTCAGACGTGACGTTCAACCATAACATAGGTGGCACCAGCATTCCGAGTGATGACGCTCCTAGCTAGCCGGAAAGTAGGTGATTTACCTAAAGACGACTTTCCTAGTTAGTTTAAGGTTATATAATCGCTCTTAGAGTGCGGGGGAAAGTTCTACACTCGCATAGGTGAAGAAAAAAGTCCTACACTCGGATAGGTGAATAAAAAGTCCTACATCGGGTAGGTGAAGGTTTAAATAATGAAATATATGAATTGTAAGACGATGAGTGGGTGCATACCGCCTTGGGCGTTGACGAGATGCTAGATCCCGCACCGCCTTGGGCGTTGAATATCGCGGCAATGAAATAATGGAATATAATGAATGTTTATGCGATGTATTTTCCGCAATATAGCCTTATTAACTAGTGAAGCAGCGGCCCCTAAAGTTTTAAATGTTCGGTAGTGACCGTTAAGGGGGGAGGCTCCCAATATGATCATAAATGTTTATACGGGGACAACCGAGATACGATTTTAAGGTGAATTATGAATGATAGATCAATAGCGAAGTCGGCATTGTAAGACCACAAGGCATCGTAAGCCCGATAACGCGACATTTTAACACGGATAGAGCGTAGAAGTGCATTGGGCACTAGGCTATCCATTTGCCGACAGAAAAGTTAATAGACAAGGTACCCGAAGGGATATCTCCAATGCAGCGACCGAAGCTGACTGATCACAGCGCTGCGCGGTAGATATAATGCATATATATATTTTGGCCAAGAGTATGTAATCCATGTACATTTTATTTCAGCTAAGAGCTCCAACATGGCAGCGACCAACAACGAATGATCATGGCAGACAAGGTAATGTAGACCAGTGTCACATTCAATAAAACACATTCTCACACTAGATGCACACTTATACACAAATAAACAACAGAAATAGCTATAAGTAGGCTAATATAAGATCACAGCCGGCATAGAATAAGTTATTTAAGACGGCGCCAAAGGAGACTTTCACGAACGAAAAACACGATGGGCTATAGGTGACAAGAATAAATCCTTGACAGTGAGCTCAGAGAAAGGAAACGAATCTGCATATAGACATAACGAGTGCATATGTCTACAGAAGATAATTATTTTGATTTAAATTACAGCAAACACGCCCGCAGGAGCGGCGATGTAAACATTTTACACTAATCAGGACCTTCTATACTACCGGACCTGACACTGCAATCCAAGATGGCCGCCGTAGTTGGTGGTCGGACATCAAACGCATGACGTGGGTCAGAATCCAACACAACACATAATAACATCATGACGTGATTTTTTCTGCTGTTAATCCATTTTATGGGTTGGGACATCTTGGTCATCAGCCCCGAGCAGTTGGGTTTGGGTTGAATTCCTCCAATTACGTGATTATTGTAGTAGTGTGTGTAGCTGTGTAAGGGACAGGCATGGGGAGGTGCCCCGGGAGTTAAAATAAGGTACTACCGGAGTTCCATCAGGAAAGGAATAAAATAAAATAATGTTGAGGCCCACAGGAGAGATCTGTAGAATATCTTGGCTGAGTGAACAGGGAAAGTTGTAAATGATGATGTTGATGATAATTGTTGTCTTAAGGGGCCTAACATTTAGGTTATCGGCCCTTAATGGTTTGGGTGATGGTGAAGCTGATAATGAAATGTAAACTATAACTAAAACTAACTACTAACTTAGGCCTATATACTGTACTAGAAGAAGAAATGGAAAACAAAAGGAGAACAAGGCAAATAAAGGACAGGAGGAAAATAAATGCCCTTGACCCTCGAAGAATGCGGATTGAGGGACTTGGAAGGAAGGAGAGAAAAGGCAGATAGAAAAGTGAAAGAGGAGAGGGCCGCCCCATAGGTAATGGATAAAAGAGGGAAAATAGTACCCAGCTCAGGAATTCCTCGGGGTCGCCAACTCTCGAACTCACCAGCCGTGAGCCCCTGAGGGTGTAGCAATATCTAGGGTGCACCAGAATTGGTGGGGCTACATACACCCTACCTCCTTGAGGGCCTTGAGCAGAAGGCAGGAGATAAGAGGAAAAGAAAAAGAAGGCTGACCCCTCACAGAAGGTGGGTATCAGAAAAGATGAGAGGGCCAATTAAAGCGGGAACGGAAGAGACTCCCTAGGCCTCGGATACCCTAATACCGTCGGGGTCGGGAGAGAGCAAGAGTTGACCAAGCGAAGTCAACAGGAAAGAAGACGGAGAGGAGCCCGGCAAAAGTAAGTGGAAGCAATGCCGGACTCAGCTGGGGCCCCGTGGTCGCCAACCCACGTCCCACTAGATGTGAGCCCCTGGGGGAAGTTGTATATGTTCCTGTAGGAATTTCAATCTCTTTTTAGTAAGTTACCTATTATTCTGGGCCTGTTTGCCATCTCTTGATGAATGCAGTACATTTGCATTTTTCTGTTGGCACAGGCTAGAGTAAAATGAGGCTTTTCACCGGTGTCTCAGTCTCACTCTTCACTGTGATTATATGGAAACTACTGAGGTATAGGTGGTGCTTAGTAATGACATTCAGGGCACAGTCAGTGTCTGTTGGCACAGGCTAGAGTATCACCAATGTCTCAGTCTCACTCATGGCTGTGATTGTATGGAAGCTACTGAGGTATGGGTGGTGCTTAGTAATGACTTTCAGGGCACAGTCAGTGTGTGTTGGCACAGGCTAGAGTATCACCGATTACTGCTGTACTGACTCAATGAGGAAAGCAATGATAATCTACCTCACTCCTCTTCTTGCTTAGTACGCCTCAATATAGCTCTGCCTTGGGTTTGTGTGGGTATCTACCCACATAACCTAACGGCAGTGCCTTTGGAGGATCCAACCAGCCTTCGGGCTGACTAACTAACGACAGACATATTATCCTTAAAAATAAATGTGACCAACCAGGTGGTGTAGTTCTTGGTTATCACTTCTGGGGTCCAAGTTTGATTCCTGACTGTCAAAAAATCTTAATTCTAGTCTAAGGGTAAGAACGGGGTACACACAGCCTTTGAGGTAAACCGGTAAATGTTGGGTTCGATTCTCCGCGTAGCCACCCAGCAAGTGCTTTACCAAGGGGTCCCACACATACTGAAGATAAATGCCTAGGTAATTCCTATCATAAGGTCACGACTGCCTTCTGTAAATCCGTCAACAAGTAGGCTAGTCGTATTCATTCATTCCTATTCATGAGATTAAATGGCACTCTGTCAAACGCATGACGTGTGTCAGAATCCAACCCAACACAAAAAATAATATCATGACGTGATTTTGTCTGCCGTTAATTCATTTTATGGGCTTGTGACTTCTTGGTCATCAGCTCCGTGAAGTTGGGTGTGGGTTGAATTCCCCTGATAGGAAATTCGAAAATAGGCACCAATGGCTTATCTTTATAATAATTGGATTTGCATCCAGTCACACAACAGTTTCAAGGCATATCACCACAATTTTAGCATAGCCTATGCATGAGTAAGCCTACTGGTAGTTTATTAAAACGGGATCCGCACCAAGTACGTGATAAGATTGATATCCTTGAACTAGCAGGCGTATAATTGGATGAGAGAACACTGCAGACAATTTAAAAAGTAGGTTATGTTCATACGTACGGTAATCAATTTTCAGATCTTCTTAGGCCTTAAATTGGAATACGTTAATTATGACTATGCTTGCTCATAATGAATTACCATTACTAATAATTTATAAACCCTAAACAGAATAATATATAGGCCAAACTTACCCTCTGATTGGCAATAGTATTGATGGTATCACAAGCGTAACAGAAGTCACTGGTATCTCGTATTTATGAAGCACTAATGCAGACATTTACTTACACGAACGTGTAATATCATTAAGCAATAATGAATAAGCACAGATAATCAAAGGAGACGATTGCTAACCGAAATTCACACCGCTATCACATCGTAAACAAAACGACTCAACTTATAAACAAAGCATGTAATCACCAACAGCGACAGCCATCTTTCACCTGTCCCGCCGCTAGTGTCAGGTCCGGTATTATAGAAGGTCCTGCACTAATACATATAAATTCTCATTCACTTTGCAGATGGCGACACCAGGTACATAGTACTGGGCAATATGATTTCACTGCCATAACGCACTCATATGTCTTTTTATTTTACAGCTTCAACACAAAACTCACCGCCTTTCTCTTTAATACGCGAGAAAGCGACGGATTCGCACGGCGATCGTTAATGCCCGTGGGGCACTAAGTATCACGGTAGAACATAGGTACAGCGCTACATGAAGCGCAATATACGATAGCAAGGGGCGGCACAAGGTTGTAAGCGCCAACTCTAGCTATCAGGGTGAAGTTTCCCACTCACGGAGGGAAACTCACAGGATAAATAGAAAAGCGACCTAAAGAAGATAACATAAGAATGGCCGTATAAAACTAAGGTACTTATAAGTTAGATAGGCTAGCCGGCATAAGAGTAATCATATGGCTAGGTAAGAGCTCCGACTCACGATATTCTTATTTATGAATGAATGGTACCAGGTACCAGGTACACGACTGTTATAATTATTGTTATTTTTGTATCTTTACTAGTGTTGTTATTGATGATGATTATTATTATTACTGCCATGTTAATTGCTATTGATTGTTATTCTTCTTCTTCTCCTTATTATTATTATTATTATTAATGCTATGATTTTTTCGAAACGATATATGTTATTGTATTACTATATTATCACCGTTGCTCACGGTGCCATTGTATTCGCCAATAACACATCGTCCACTTGTACACTTATACATTTATACACATGCATTTTTCCTTTCACTCTTCTAACGACCTATTTGTAAAGATGTCCTATTCACCACACACACAATAAAAACATTGCACATTACTACCTTTAACTTACAGCTTGGGGCTTCTATTTTTTCTCTACATGCACACTTTATATGTTCCTTTTTCATGCGACGCGCAAGGAGCACATTTTCATCCTCATAGCAAGTGCTACTTAATACATAAAGATGTTTTTTTCCTTCCTGCGTTAGCACCAGATTATCAGGTACAATTTATATTTTATATGTTAAGATTAATGATCTATGCTACTCACCTATGAATTACGTTTGACAGTTTTGTCAGCAACATCATGTAAAATGATATATTTGTAAACAAAAACAATGTTCCAAACCTTAACAACCCACCCTCTCTTAGATCACTCTACACTTCGTCGACACTGAGGTACATACACACAACTACACCTCCCACATCGTCACGACTAAAGAAGAAAGGAAGAGGGATGAAGAAAGAAGATTGTAGAAGATGAATGAGGATGAAGAAGAAGAAGAAGAAGAAGAGAGCCACCCTTACGTCCAGTCCAACTTGCGCGGACGCAAGATAAATCGGGCTGACGTGTTGTTACACATCCAAGGGTGTATAACACCCTTAGGAAGTGTATACACATACAACTACCATTCGACACACATCTACATATACTCCGTCAATAGCTACATTTATCAAACCATCTGTTCCACACCCAACACTGTTTTCACCCCTTAAACACCTCCAAGCTGGAATCAACAGCAACTACAACACACCTTCATTACACAAAGCTAGCAGAGCTGAAGCCACAGCTCTTGCGCTAATGCTTACATAACTTCGCAAACATGTACACAGAAGCTGCTACCAAAACAGCTATGCAGCAAAACTGCAGAGTTGGCACTTCGGAAATGTTTAAAAGGACCACCTCCCGAGGGGAAGGTATCTGTTTCCGTCGGAGACTCTGTCCAACCGCATCCAGATATCAAAGGTCGGGTGAGTGTGCATCTCAGATCCAATACACGTTTTATACATCCAACCCCTTACCACACCCTTTACACTTGTGAATTGTTACATTGGTGTACTATCCTGACTTGCAAGGGACTCAATACACCCAGATAAGCCTTAGTAAATAATTACTCTTTACCCCAAAAAGGCCCGATTGTTATTTATTATTTGTAATTATACTTTTTACTGCTTACTGCCCCAATCACACCTCGTCCAGTCATCACACTACTTCAAAACCGCTGAGCCAGCAACACTAGCCTGTTCCTTGGCACTGGCCTTGCTCACTTAGCACGGTCGAGAACTTATTGTAGTAGCGCGCCGTCAGCAAAACATTGGATTGCTCACCGCGGCTTCCGGCCCGCACGGTATTATTCTTATTCTTGAGGCCACTTCCCTTAATTGCGCAACCTTATTCATAGAGCTTCGCCCACTATCCCTTTGCATTCAGCACCTTTCGACACCCGTCAACGGTCTGACACATCCATTAAACTTCCCCCAGTTAAACACCACCCTCTCCACACACCTTCATCCCCCAGTTCAGCCACCCCACACAAAGGGTCTGAACAGTTGGTACTGCACTACGAAGGTTTTAGGGCTTACCGTTCGTTGTTTTTTGTGGATCAAGAAATGGAGAGACACTCCAGCTAAGTCTAGAATTTTATGTTCTAAATTAAAATCTATAACTGACTTTCTCCCTAAGTAATTTTATCATTTCAAATGATCTTGTCCACTTCGTCGTTATGCTTAGGTCTAACGTTATGCGTTACGGTCAACGCGTGTATGACGTCATCATGTTGCTCAGTGCATATGCACCGAGTCTGAGTCTGGTGTCTAGCGTTATACGATACGGACACGGCGAGTGCGTGACGTCATGCAGCAGAGTGCCCCGCTCTCCGTTCCCAGCTAGGGAAGCCTAAGTTAAAGGACTTTGCTTGTTCTCACGCGCTAGTTGCATGATACTGAATGACTTGCAACTTGTTGATACAGGGTGACTCCTAAATAGGTGTACACGATGTGAGATAAGAATACAGGGTGACTCCTAAAGGTGTACAAGATGTCACACAAGGATGCCTCCTAAAGAGAGTAGCAGGATGTCAGATCAAAATGCAGGGTGACACTTAACGAGGTGTACAATATGTTAGATTCAATTCAAATGCAGGGTGACCCTTAAAGAGGTTTGCAAGATATCAGATTCAAATAATGGGTGACCCTTAAAGAGTTGTAAAAGATGTCAGACTCAAATAAAGGTGACTCTTAAAGAGGTGCCCGCGCGGGAAGCCTAAGTTAATGGGTAATGGAGTCTGTTGAAAGAGTCCTGGGGCTTCGAGCGAAGCGAGAAGCCCTCCTGAGCCTTTCTAACATGTGTAGCATTTGTAGCATGCGTCATTAGAAATGATATAAAGTCTAGTCTCTCAGACTGACTGTATCTTTTATCTTAATAATGTACAGGCTACCTTCAATTTTTACAGTATTGAAAATACATTCTGTGCTCTTTTTCAATACCGCATGTAATAACAACTTTTGTGCGGTTTACTTCATTACAATATTTTTACTGTAGGCAACAATAACAGTAGTCTTTTTTTTAGTTCAGAGATTGTTTATTTTAATGTAAATCCGTATTTTGCTGTACTTTCTGATAAACCGACCAATTTTGCGTTCCGATCATACCCTCGGATTGTAGGGGTTGTACTCTACTCTAATTTATAGAGGAAAATAATTCCTGAAGAGGCGCCACACTGGTAAAAAAATATTTTAATTTCATTATTTATTCTTAGTAGGGGAATAGTGAGAGTTCTAGGCCAGGGGCAACTGAATAGGCCACCCGCAATACATGTAGTTTAAATAATTAATAGCTCGCGAACCCATGATCGGATTTTGACAAATGAGGTGTCGTAGGATTCGGGCTAACGCCCCCTTTCTATGAACAACTTATTTCCTCCCCCTCCCAAAAAACTACCCCTACTAGGGGATGAAAGAGTAATTTTGGGGTAAATTTTGCGTTCCATGTGCGACATGTATGCAGTTTAATTCTAATATGAAATTAAACGTTGTTTCACACAAGGGACATGCGTACGGTGCAAAGCCAATATAAATTAACATGCTTGTTTTTTGTTTTTACGCATGCGCACTTGTTTTTTTAAGAGGGCGGGTTTTTTGAATAATGATTTATAAGAAGGGGGTTGGGGGGTGATGAGAGAGCTAGATAGTCACCTACTTTCTGGCGGACTTTGCCGATATTTTGCGAACCCATGGATCGATTTTGACGTGTCAAATGGCTTGTCTCGAAGCCCTCTTTATGTTCTTAATAGGTTAAAGTTTTGAGAATGAGGGAAACAGATTTTTTGGTTAAAGCCATGATTTTAGACTTTTTGTTATATCTCGCAAACTAATAAATGTAGGAACGTGTACGGGGTGTCAAATGACTCGGAGTGGCGCCCCCATTCCGAATATAGTACTTATAGTTTGATAAATAATTGACAAAGGGCCTAACGCTGTACATGCTGAAGAACATTTTAATTTTTAAAACTTTTTTGCCCGTTTAAAATTGTTATGAAGACTGGTTGTTGAGAGAGGTGGTACTGCTGGGCGTGTGTTTCAACGAGCCTGTTGCTGGCCACGGTGGCTGTGCTTAATAGAACAATCGATATTTCGGCGGGACGGTTTATGACAGGGCGAGGGTTCGTTTTTTAAAGATATTTTACCCCCGAAGGGGATCATTAACGGGTAAACAATGATGTGTAACATGACAAATGGTAGCTCTATGCTTTAATGAAGGACAAAGAGAACTTGGTTACATGTTGGTTGAAGCGAGTAGAGAAAACAAACTTGCTGAGGGGCAGACTAGCAGGATGTGAATGTCATTTGAGCTTATTGGAATGCGCTGATCTGACTTGACAACAGCTGCAATGGAAAACTACAGAGGGCAGGTGACACTTGAAGTTCAAACGAACTGACTACAGTGGTCGTAGGGGAGATCGGGGATGATATCGCTGACAACGGTAGCCATGTCCAATGGATGAATCGATATTTTGCGAAGCATTGATCGGAGAGGGTCATGCGACGACTTGTTTTAAGGGTATTCATTTTTCTGATTTTTCCTATGGTCGAATCATTGATTGAAATTATCCAAAACTGCAAGGGCATGGAACTGAGATATTTATAAACCGATAATGGGATTTGGACACACAAGGCCTCCCAGGATTTGGCGGGACGCCATTCTTTTATGGCTCTTGAATTTCCTGAAATGACCCAAAACTTTTGTTTTTCTTAATATATTGCAAACCCATGATATTGGATGTGTACTGTGAGTGATGAAACCTATCTAGGTAGAGAAAGAATTATTGTAGGCTACATGTATGGTGATAACACGTCTTTAACCATTGGAACTTGGTTTTAGACTTATAGCAGTACATAGGGAGTATAGGTTGCAGGCATGGCATGAAAAACGGTGTACACAATATCCAATTTATCGATTCAAGAATTAAGAGTTGACTATCTTTAATTGATAGGTTAAGGAGGGTAGCTAAACACAAAATGATGATTATATGGAACTAAACTGAACCAAGCCGAATCAAACCTAACTGAACCAAACCAAACCAAACCAAACCTAATCGAGAACAAGCCAAGGGCTTAAGTGTTATACTTGAGAGTGGATGCTGTCGTTGGTGATGTCCAAAGGAAAGGGATAAAACTCTACCTTTATAGGGTAAGGTAAAGCTAGCGCATGGTGCTAATGCACATACCCAAGTTCATGGAGCACTCACAACTATCCAATGCTGTTTTGATGGGTTGACTGTTAAAACTTGCTCAGTGGATACTTGGACAAGAAGGTCGCTACACACAACAAGCTTTAAGTACTTGAGGCTAATAATCTATAGACACGCTCGCTTGTTCTAAGCTAATCTGTTTTGCTGGTAGTGCTCAGACTGTAGGCTGATGACAAAATGCATCGCTAACAGAAATATAATCATTTACGGTTGTCTAATGTTACCAGCTAACCTTTTGGGGCTGCAGCGGTGAACACATGCGCCTCTTGCACTGGAGATCTTAATTGGATTACCAGCTCGAAGGCCTAGAACGAATCAAACTAAGAAAGAAGGACATGGCGTTTCACTAAGGTAGACTAGGGTTCGATATCAGGTTAATATGCATGTCGTAACAGTATTTAAAAAAATCAGAGATTATGTTCAAAACCGTTTAACTTGTCTCTTTTTAATTATTACTTGGATTGCAAATACAAAGGTGGACTGGCTTTGAATACAGTTAATGCTGCCTATCGCACACTAGACTGTAAGAAACCCGAAAGAGCAAAAGGCGTAGGTAGAACAGTGGCAAAATCGCTATGTGTAGACAACTACCTAGTGGTTTTATGAAATGGCAAAGCTATGTCGCATAAACAGTGCATGATATAATCAAGCAGCCATAATTTTTATCTTGTGGAACAGAGAAAATACAGAGAGAGAGAAATCTTGTGTTTGTGTGGGTAGCATTGATTGTTTGACCAGAGCAAATACAGTGAGGTAGGGTGGAGAGAGGGAAAATTAACACTTATATATAAATGGTAAACAGTAATTTTGTGTTTTCAATAGTTTTGCTTTTTCAAATACAGTGGTAGATAGGCGTTATTTTATAAAACAGTCTTACTTGCAGTAGTAATAAGCCTCTACGTTTCTGCAAACACATAGACAGACTGTACTATTGCCATGGTCAAGCACTCGCATTAAGATCATTTACAAAAACAGAAAATGAAAAATCTTGTTTTGGAAATATCATTTTCCAACATACACAAAATGTAAAACAGAATGTGTAAACAGCAAAATAGGAAATCCATGTTTCCATATCGACTAAATTTAAAAACTTTAAACAGTAATTTAAAAATATATAAATGGGAAATTGACAAATGTGTAAACAACCAAATGGAAAATCCATGTTTCCATATCTTGAAATTAAAAAAAAAAAACTTTAAACTGACATTTAAAAAGAACGCAAATGGAAAATTGACAACTGGCAATGTGTGAAATGTGAAAATGAAAAAATGCACAAATGGCTGTAGGCCAGGCGACAGGTAGTTCAATAAGGAAATAAATAGTGGAAAGCTGGAAATTGCTTTAATCGCTTTATTTGGACTCAGATATTACTCTCCCAAGTTTCCCCCCTCGAGCGAAGTCGGCGATAGCCCTTCTGGCCATAAGAAGGTAACATGCTTCGTTTTTTGCAAATATCTCCCAAACCATCAACTTTATCAACAAAATACTTATTATAAAAAATAATCTAGAGAAAATTTATTACAGGAAAGTTCTGTACCTTTTGTCTCTAATGTGAACCGTTACGATGCTACGACCATTCAAATTGGAGCCCTTTTTGATTCCTGCGGAAAAGCTACGAAAATGATATGCCATATCAAAGTTTATACATGTTATAAATATTTGTCAGCATTCCAGGTGCACAAGCTGTTAACGTGTTACAAGTATAACAGCTTTACGATGTAAACAGCTGTGGCAAAGTACCTACCATTAGTATTAATATTGCGTAGTATTGGCTTAAAATCACTCTTTTCCACACCACCTGGTGGTAGAGTAAGTGGCGCGTCTTTTTATAAGTGGTGCCCTCAGGAGGCCTAATCCATTGTTCAAATGTCAAAGTTAGTCGATTTTAAACCGTTTTGATGAAGGCTGGCAGTCTTGATCGTGTGCCTCAATTTCTCCGTCATCGATTTCATCGTCTGTGTCGGTACATTTGACCGACGTCACAGGGCGTTGAATCCTGCTTCTGAATTGAACAGCACAATTATAAGGCTTGGTGGGTTCCACCTCGTGATGTCCTTCATGGGTGCAATCGGACATGTAATGGATGGAAGCGGTCAGCAAGATTTATTCAGTACTGCATATGCCCTAACATCCACCGAAAAATGTTAACGGGCCATGCATATTCGAGAGCATTAAGAGCACAGTCCCTGGCGCAACTGGCTCTGGCCACGCTTGTATTTCAACGGATAGATGTGACCGACGACGAGCATTCGTAGCCGCTGACATGCTCTTGGCAGTGGAAGACATCGGGCTTCAACATGATGATGAGAAATATGGTGCGATGCGAAAACTAGATATGGAGACTTTCAAAAGCATTTTACAAAGTTTTTCTAATAAATTGGAGGAACTAAGCCTACATGGACCGACGGCAAAGCTCTGGTTTCAATATTTCAAGAAGGTCACTCTGCTGAAACAGTTCGTGTATGCAGAAATAATTGGAAACTGGCAATTATATCTAGACTCCATTCAGAAGATGCTGCCTTATTTCCACGCTAGTGGTCATTTTTGTATGCGAAATCTTGCCACTTATATCTGCAAGATAAGTTCGATCTACGATAGAAACTTACTCCATGTGATTATGACCAATTTGTGAACAAAGCTTTTTACGGTGCGAAGATCCGATAGGTTTTGGTCGGGGATTTGGTCCGATATGACCATAGAACAAACGCTTATGTGATCGATGAAAAGTAGCGGTGGTTTTTCGCACGGGCGCGGCATAACCAGCAGCGTACTGGCGCAGTAGATTCCCGCGATGCCTGCTCTGTTCGATATAAATGAACTGGAATCATTTTGCAACATTGCGTTTTCGACTACAGAACAGCATGTGGATGCACGGTGTGCGCGGATCTCGCGGGATGATGCGGACTTGAGAAAATTTGTGGGATGGTTATCAACTCACGATCCCTTTCCTCGTGGACAACACATTGTTTCAATCTCCCGCCGTGTGTGCAAGAAAACATCTCCTTTTTTCTTGATTAGTGGGTGCGATACAACGTCTTCGTTTCACAGGCAGGGCAAAATGAAATTCGTAACACTGCTGAAGAGTAATGAGGTACTGCAGACAGCTGTTAGGGATTTCCGAGACGTGAACGCAAACCCCGATGAAATTGACAAAGCGGGCCAGTTGGTTTTGGCTAGGCTTTATGACAACAAAACCACGGGAAATACCCTGAATGAGTTGCGGTTCCAACTGTTTACAAAATCTCTAAGCAAATATAGATTTAATCTCGCAAGCTTAGCTCCTACCGAATCAGCGGCACGTAAGCACTCTTTAAGAACATAAACATCAAATCCAAACATGGCATGGAAATTACACAAATCCACTGGATTGGGGTTGGAAAGATTCTCAGTGTGGTTTGCCTCCCATACCTACGACGAGGAATCCGGCGCCACAAACGCTTCTAAACACAGAGTCCTGCAAATGTTGGAAAGGATGTAACGCAGCGTGTGGTTGCAGGAAAACGTGCCTCCTTTTCTCTAGAATCTGCAAGAATTGTATGGGACGGACATGTACAAATGCTGCCGAGGAAGATGATATGGATGATTGTCACGGAGACATCGATGTTAATTTTGAGCGCCCTGTGATGTCTGACAAATGTACCGATACAGACGATGAAAGCGATGAAGAAATTCAAGCACACGATCAAGAATGCCCGCCTTCATCAAAACGTTTTAAAATCGACAAAATTTGACATTTGAACAGTGGATTAGGCCTCCTAGCGACAACGCTTTTAAAAAACGCACCATTTACTCTACCGCCAGGTGGTGTGGAAAAGAGTGATTTTATGCCAATACTACGCAATAATAATACTAATGGTAGGTACTTTGCCACAGCTGTTTACATTGGAAGATGTTATACTTGTAACAAGTTAACAGCTTGTTCACCTGGAATGCTGAAAAATATTTATATGATGTAGAAACTTTGATATGGCATATCATTTCCATATCTTTTCCGCAAGAATAAAAAAGTGCTCCACTTTGAATGGTCGTAGTGCAGAGAACATTTCTGTAGGAAATTTACTCTAGATTATTTTGTATGATAGGTATTTTGTTGATAAAGTTGATGGTTTGGGAGATATTTGCACCAAAAAACGAAAAATGGTACCTTCTTAGGGCCAGGAGAGCCAACGCCGACTTCGCTCGAGGGGGGAAACTAGGGATAGTAATACCTGGGTCCAAATAAAGCAATTAAAGCAATTTCCAGCTTTCCAATAATTATTTCCTTATAGAGGCTTTTTTTTTCGACCTGTCGCCTGGCCTATATCATTATTATTAAAAATTAGAAAAACATGGTGCTCTATGGTTGAGGTGTGAATCAAACCCCCTCTACTTATTTGGACCACCCGAGACTGAGTAGACCTGTTTTGGTCCAAATACCACTTTTAAAATTTTGAGTCAAAGATGGGAATTGAACCCAAGAGCCTTGGATTGCCAGCTAACTATGCTAACCGCTACGCTACAAAGGTAACTTTACACCACACTTAATGAATAGTAATAATAAAGAGAATAATAAATGGTTTTTTTTTAGGATGAACATGGTGACCCTGTTTCTGATCCACAGTCTGCTAGTCACATGTCAGCAGCTGGGGATCTTGGAGTGCGAATAGCTGACATTTTGTAATGAGACGTGAGTAGGCGGACGACAGGGGTTTAAACCCACACCACCACCTCTCCCTGTGACGTCACATCTAACCCGCAATACATTCAGGGGCAAAGCCGATATCTCTCGAACCCATGGTTCGATTTGGAATGCAACATATCGTTGGATTCGAGTTGACGCCCCCTTTGCTATGGACCACTCGTTATATATTTTTTAATTGAAAATGTTTGTTTTCGAAAGTAGGCGATAGATTTGAAACTAATTATGATAGAACGTTGTGCCATGTTTTAAACGAATGGCATTTATATCGTTTATGTTTTATATTAAAACTTTTTTATTTTTTGAGATTTTTTGAGAACGTTCTAATTTTGAAATTCCTATATTTGGGATACTAAGAGTTTTACAAAAAGTCTGTTTGACATAAATGGAAGGTCCCTATCCCCTCTACCAGAAAAAAATTTCAGTTCTCTAGGACAAAAAACGTAGTGTAGGTAGTAGTGGAGTAGTGAGAGAGCTGCTGCCTCCCCTACTTTCATAAAAACTTTGGCGATATCTCCCGAACGCAAGATCGTATTGTAGGGTACCTGTAAGGGTAACCTCTACAAAGTATCTAAGGGTTGAAATTAATGTATTTAGGGGGAAAGCTTGGCAATTACGTGTAAGAGGTGGTGATTAGCTAGTGGCTTGGGATCGTCAGTACGATCTGAGAGGAGAACTCCCCAAGACACTGCTTGGCGGGATAGTTCAGGGTGTGAGTGTGAAAGGAAGGGTGGTTTACTTAGTGCTCTGTGCGCGATATCTGCGCTAGGCGGTGTGATGTGAATCGTAAGCAGGCGAGCTGGGAGCGAGCCTGCTAGTGTCAGCGCTGTGGCTGTGACGCTCTGCTGACGTCTCAAAACAATTAAATAACAGTGCTAATACTAGATCCTACCTAGCGGGGAAGCTAAGAGGGTAGGATCTGATCAACTAATTAAATAAATGAAAAGACCATTGGCTTCTACTATGTTTGAGTTTAATGAGTACTTCGGATTTGGAGTACTCCTGTAATTAGCAGAGCAGTTAATAAAAATAAGTAATTATCTCAATCCAAGCACAGGGGGATGGGAGTGTAATTGAATGTGTGTGTAGTGATCGCTTAAGACACTTACCCTTCGGCTTCCAGTAGCGATTCGGCACGCAGGTAACACTGAGACAGACTGATCCGGGGGCATGACCTCCCGGAGTTTTTATAAGAGCGTCGCGCTGCATTTGCGGAAGTTGCACATTCCTCCCATGTCATAGCCCTCCCTGGGGTCGTTGGGCTTGGACACGAGGCTACCTGAGTTCCTTGAGGCAATAATTTGCTAGATGTGTAATTATGTTTATGTATTCGTTGGTTCTTGAAGTAGGTATGTGGCATTTGGTTTTCAGGGGGTGTTAGTGTTAGGGGATGATGGTGGCGTACCCTACGGGTACAACAACCCCCTTTGTGGATATAGTTATCGTCCTCGATAAATGGACGAAGACGTGGGGGTGGTTTTTGGAAAATAGGGCTTCTTACTTACTTGTATATCTTCTTTCTTTTGTTCTTCTCTTCTGGTATTTCCGTCAGGAAATGTGTTGGTGGCGTCGTCAGGGGTGTGTGTAGCCTCGTGGTAGATAAAGTGTGGAAGGGTGAGTTATGGGGCAGATAGAGAATGTGCATTAGAGAAGTGAGCGTCGAATGTTGCGGATTCGCAGAAGTGCCTTGTAGAGTGTGTGCCTCCGGGTAGTGTCCAGCGATCATGTGTATGTGTATATGGTGAGGGGAACAATATTTCATTACAACGTGGTATCAAAAAATGCAAACAGTGGGGTGTGAGGCTTAAAATAGAGACAATGTCAACAGTCATCCTGACGATAATACAAGTATACTCTCGTGATACAACATGTATCCCTATTACAAATTAAAACAAACATATAAAATACAATCATAATTAAATCATAAATAGGTAAGTCATGAAATACAAACATAATTAAAACCTTGAACCTCGGAAAGGCATCCGAAGGGGTGCGAGGACACAACGAGAGGAAAAAGCATCCTAAGAGTGGGGGGAGGTTATGCAATTAATATACCCGTGGAGCGGATGAAAAACTGCCCTCGTGTGCCCTGCACGTGTATTAAAGTGATAGGGTGGAGAGAAAGAAACAAAGAAATATCGCAGGGTGTAATTTAAGGGAATATTTGTATAAATGTTTTTTTTTTGTGGGGAGGAAATGCGACATTTGTACAACCGGGAGTTTAAAGGAACAGAAAGGAAAAACAATGTGTATTCTCTCAACTACAACAATATCATACTCTCTCAACTACAACAATACCTTAATAATACCATATTCTCTCAACTACAACAATATCATACTCTCTCAACTACAACAATACCATAACAATACCATATTCTCTCACCTACAACAATATCATATTCTCTCTCAACTACAACAATATCATAACAATACCATATCCTCTCACCTACAACAATATCATACTCTCTCAACTACAACAATACCATAATAATACCATATTCTCTCACCTACAACAATATCCTGAGTGCACTCTTAACTAATATGTACTGCCCCCGTAAATTGAATTATACTGAGACCACGGTGGCTGTATTGGCATATGTGAATAAAGTTATGGCCGTCATAGTTGTGACGTGTATATTCATGACGTAGGCGTGGATGACGCAACGCTCGAGCAAGTAGGCTGGCTGAGCTTAGATTCATGGTGACGTCACGATTTTGTTCGAGAAGGATCTGAGATTTACGACGCAGTCGCAGGGAAGCAAGGAATTGTGCTGAGGAAGAAGTTACGCTATTGGAGGAGAGGCTCGAACCAATGAATGATAGCTTGGAGGGAGACGGAGATTACTGAAACTACCGTATTTAATAACATTTGGCATGCAGTATTGTGGAAATCTATTTTCAGTTATGGCATTGATTTGGAATTTTGAAGAAATTAATTATATGTTTTTGAAATCTGAAAATCCGTCAAGTGTAGCCAAAGTTAGAACTTCTAGCATTGATGGAAGAAGAAGCTATGGTAGGGATGGATACGCCCCTTAAGAAGATGATAAAAGGCATTGCACAGCAGAGAGGAGCTTCTCACTTCGTGGTTTTATTCTGACTTCTTAGTCTGACTTCGTGTTCTGATAGAACAAGCATATCGTCATAAGCAAGCGTGGCAGAGCCCACCGCATCGAACAGTATTGGGTATCCAGCACTGCAATTTTACTGTTACTAAAACTAGGCGAAGTTGGAGCCCACACATAAACGATTCTACAAGATTATCTATCAAGAGTTAGCTACTGCATTTATGCTAATTCAATTGTGCATTACAATATTGAGGCGAGTGCGAAAGTTGAACATTTTCACTATAATACTTCAGAAGATATTCGCATTTAAAGACTGCAGAGAAAAGTGTTTTTCTCGAATCCTGAGAAGCACTTTTACTACCACATTCTACGCTACGGCAGACACGTGTATTGCAACCGTGATACTGAAGATTACATTTGGTGATACAACGCTACATTCTACAATGGAACCAGACAATCTGGCAGTACTTTCGACTATTATTATAACGGAAGTGGAGATGGAAGACTAAAACTTTAATGCAATTGGGACATACATCAATGGAGTGAAATAGCAACATGGAGCTTCGTTAATCGTCATTCTACAAAAGCGAGCATGTAGTGAACATCCAACTACACTCATGCATCGTAATCCATCGCTGAATTACATCAAATGGCAGTGGAAATATCTTCATACTCCACAATTATGAACATTTCTGCGGAAATAATTGCAATGAACTTCATGGCGAATTTCTACCAGAACTTCAGGGAACTTTCAAGAGAGGCCAGGGTGGACCCGGCTCACACAGAAGAGTTTTGCCAGAAGGATGTCAATCGTCTACACGGAGCAGTGCGATTTCCGGAGGAGGAAGCTGTTCTATTCTCCGAGGGCGCAGGTTCCAGGTTCGAGGTCGGAGCACATCTTTACTGTGGTGAAATGGAACCAACAGCAGTCTTCTTTGGAAATTTTCCTCTAGAACTTCAATCAACAGATAAGGTAGTCGTGAACGTTTCTTGATTTATTTGAGCCATTTAGCGATATCTGAGCAACCATTTTTCCCATATTTTCTGTCATATATTTGATTGCCCCATATTCTTTTGCTAGATGTTTCTGTACTCTGTACACTTTGCAGCTTTATGCCATTTTCTTCGATTTATTGAGACATTATTATGTCATTTGCATATTTAAACATTTTGGATCAGTTTATACTGAAGTTAAATATTCTTTCGAGAATTTGAATTTTTCTTGTAGTCACGATTCGACTGTAATGTTAACGATTTTCTATGGCAAATTTGAATTCAGACAGCGTGTCATTTTATTAAAGTAATTCTATTCAGTAAATTACTTTGACCAATTTTCTGTCGTCCGCAAGAAAGAAGAATGATTAAAAGATTTTAGAGCGTTAAAATCTTCACGAATATATCGACGATCTTGGAAATACTAGTCGTTTTATGAACATGATTGCAACATAGACATTTATCGTCAATTCTGAAATACCATTGCATTATAGACAATTTTATGAAATATGAACTTTGAGTACGATTTATTGAGTACACTATAGTAATGAACATTTGATAGGAGTTTTTCTCAATTTTAGATTGGAACAATAATGTTTGCAGTCTACAGTCTAATTGTATTCTATTCGACTATTTATGCAGTTTAGATGAATTTTGATTGAAGATAGTATTTTTATACTGCGATACTTTGATGATATTAATCTCAATTTTGATAGACCAGGGAGGCGAGTCTTGTCGTATTTGATATTAAATTTATTTGTGACTGGAAAATTTTTACTTCATATCGCTTCATGAATGAAACCCACGAAGGTTAAATATAATAACAGTTTATGATACAATTGATGAATATAAAGATTTTGATGTGGAACAATGGATGTATAAGCGATAGTTCAGTGGACATGTAAAGGTCGCTGTTAATTAATGCCCTTGTTTAAGTGAAGGAGGTTCCCACAGTAATATTGATGATGATGATGAATTTGTAAGTGGAGGTTTTTTATGTGTATTGTGGAAGATTTTGATGCCATATATAATGAGATATATGATGAATTATGGGCCAATTTTGTGCAATTTTGTGCGTATTGAGCGAGGTATTTTTCCGCTGAGTGTATTGTTCAGGTCCATTGAAAATTATTCATGTGAAGTTACTGTTAAAATTAACAAGAGTGTTTAAATAATTTGAGATAACGATTTTGAATGGAGGTTACCGTCACAGATAATAATTATTAAACTTATTAAACCTGAATATAAAATTTAAATATAACTAACCTTCATTGGTCGATTATATCACCCCGATTTAAGTAAATATCAACCGGAATAAACGTGTGGTTAATGTATTTCTAATATAAATAATATAAATAATGTAAATAACTATGTAAATATCTTTAATAATAATTTGAAAGGAACGGGATTAATAGAGGCGTGTATAAATTTTTAAATTGTCGTTTGACAATGTTATAAACAATTTAAAATGTTATAAATAATTAATGAACATTTTGTTATAAACATTAAGCGTTTTCGTTATTATACTCTAAACAACGCTAGTTCAACAATTGGAATATACAATTAAACAAGATTTGGGATTATTAGAGTAATCCATTGATATTTGAACGGAGCATTTAAAAGATTTGCGTGATAATATTTGAGTTGAGATGTGAGCATTTAAATTGTTTTGAATGAGAGCTAGACTCTGCGTTGGCCAGCATATGGTGACACTGGTTAGACAGGTGCGTCCATTTGACGAAGCAAGCATGCGACACGGTGCAGGGTGTATCGCAGGTGTTCCAATAACTGAATGGTGGAGGTCAAGGTCAACTACTTAGCGGCCTTGCGGTTATTAATAAATGTGTGTCAATGAACTAAATTATGAAGTTCATGAACAAGGAAACAAATGCTATATGTCTCGTCCCAGCTCCCTTATCCATTCCAATGTGCATTGTTGTTATTATTACGTTCTTTTGAGCTAGAGAAAGCTGAATTTTTGTATGTGAAGTCTACAGTCCTACAGGAGGACATGGTTGCATTGACAATGGCTTCAGACAGCCATAACTATTTTGTTGTTAAATTTTGTTAAAATATTTTTGTTTCTTTATGTGAAATAAATTATTGTGCAGTTTAAATTTTCTGGTCTCCGACTTGGTTCATTTTAAATATCGTGGTGGAGGTTTTTGTGATGGCATACTATTAATTGATCCAGTTGAAAACCCAGACCCGAGATTAAATTGAATAGGTAAGTAAAAGGTAAGTATGAACCCCCGTATATTTTGGTGTGTTCCACAATAATTTCGTATTAACTACTGTGCTCTAATCTCGGTAGTATCTGTCAGTGCCATTTTCATTGATGTACCTGTGCCGGTGCAATCGATTATTGGCAATCCGATTGAGGGGGCGGATTTCTGACAGCCTACTATCCGGATTATCGGGGCAGTACCTGAATTATGCTTTGGTACCTGCAGGTAGCGTATCTATATATCTACGAAATGACTCGCTCCCTGTGGGAAAACGAAGTCATCTTGGCAGCACAGCTCGTCCTTCACAAAAATAGGCGCGAGTTGTGTGGCCGTAGTGCACCTCTCATTGCAGGTGGCAAATATCCTTCGTTGATCCGACCTCCAGTGGGGGGATATCCCACAGGTATATCTCCACCGTGGTTCGGATTTTCACCTGGAAACTTATATCATGTGTGGGGGGTTGGGGAATCGTGTATGGGCCGTGTGAGTGTGAAATTTGGGGAGGGAAACTTGTGTATAAAAAGACACATACATGAGTGGTTAAATCATGTCGCCACCTGTTGGGACAAAAATAAAATAATATCCAAGTAGAGGGTGTCCACCCTCTGCATCTGCGGGGTGAACCTGTGAATGTACACAAAAATATATTAATTATGAAAATATATCATGCGCATACACTGTATTTGGATAACTCGGCGAGTGCCCAAAATGGAGCTACTCCCGATGCAGATTTGCAACTTATGAACCACTGGGTGCGCTGTGTCGGGAGTTGGCGTCTCAGGTTTGCAACCTGTGCTGAAAAATTAAGACACAAATATATATCTATAAGATATCCTGAAAATTAATTCTGGCCATTCTCAAAAAACGCATATCGCATCGTATCTCGAAAAATCACTTCTAGAGATATAACGGATGATTTGAATATATGCATCAGTACAAGTTACTCTGGACCATAGTAACTATATGCTATTATGCATATGGGCGCATCGCACAACATATCGCCTCGTCAAGGCAATACAAAGATATTCCTCCATTATGTCTTCCTACTTGATAAACTTCTTTCTTCTGTCTTGATACTTTTCTTTCTTTTTCTTAATAAATTTCTTTCTTCTATCTTGATAAATGTTTTTCTTCTTTCTTGATAAATTTCTTTCTTCTTTCTTCTTTATTCGTTATTCGTTCTACGGGGGTATGAACCGAGGAGAACATCGGTGTTACATACCTCGGCCGGGAAGTAATCCTTATTATGTCTTCTTTCTTGATAAACTTCTTTCTTCTTTCTTGATAAATTTATTGCTTCTTTCTTCTTTATTGTTATTCACCCGTGTGTGTGTGTGTGTGTACAGGACTTGCTCCCGCTATGAAGCTATTACGTGTTTTTACATACTAATTTCATATGTCTTCATGTTTCTTCATTCCTCATTCGTTATCCTTCTGTGTGTGTGTACAGAACTTGCTCCCGCTATGAAGCTATTACGTGTTTTTACATACTAAGGTGTGTCGTAAATTGCAAATTGTAGGTGATACTATCCGGGGGCATGGACAGAGGAGATCATCGGTGCCACATACCTCGGCCCGGGAGATCATATATTCATTATTTCTTCGTGTGTATTTATTCTTCTTTCTTCGTGTTTCTATATTCTTGATTCGTTATTCTTCTTTCTTCGTGTTTCTATATTCTTGATTCGTTATTCACCTGCGTTTGTGTTCAGGACTTGCTTCCGCTATAAAGCTGTTACGTGTGCTTATATACGAACTAACGTCAAGTAAAGGGGGTCGTCTTGGGAAGGAGGATCTATCCTGCCCGATGCGGGGGTAGTCAATCCCCTCACCGAAATATCAAGCCTCCGTCCGTAGGTATAGCTTAGACGACGTTAGTTTATAAAAATGGGTATAACGGGCCCCGCGCTTCGGGAGACAGTCTAGGTACATCCTCGAGCGCGAGCGCTTGCCCACCCTAACACGTCACCGCTATGACCATCCGTCGTTCGTCAACGTCTAAGTCATATCATGTCAGGTCAAGGGCTATGCTTGCCCTTTTATCCCAGTCAAAACTTATCATTTCCTATTTTCCCCAGGAAAATAGTGTCACATCCATCGCAGGGCACCTTCATGCACAAACCATAAAAAGATAGTGTCAAGCGGTACTGTGTTTGTGTGGGGTGTTATAGTTATAGGGGGGGGGGGACTGTGGTGGCACAGTGCACTTTCATTGCGCCTGGCTTTCAGATTTCTAGCTAATTCCAGCTTCGTATTATCCCCTCTCACATGTTAATGGGTAAGTCAAGGATTTGGAAGGGTGTTTCCATGTTATTGGGAGCTGTAAGCAAGTTAGATTTTGTATGTAACGGGTAAATGAATGGTGAGAGAGGGCCAAGGAATCGTGGTCCTATGGGGATGTCGGGAAACGTTAAATGGAAGGATCGCTCGACCGGTGCGGGTGAGGATCTTATTGAGTTAGGAACTAGGTGGTCAGTGTGGTTGTTAGATACCGTACCGAAGGTGGTAGGGTGACATATTGTGCCCGTTTAGACCGGAGTCCGCACGACCACATATGCATTTTACCAATAATCAGTCAGCACGACAGTCAAAATATCCCGGGGCGCCAGATGGGTTAAAGCAAATCGCAAAAACGACATCAAATAAAAAAAATGCTTTACTGATTTTTGGCTCAATGCAACAATAAGGATAGAAGGAGATTCAACTGGGCATAACACATCATGTAAAGTTATCTCATTTTATTTTGAATTTAAAATTGACTGCAAAAATGCTCAAAGCAGCATCATTCACGTGTGGCGACCCACACTCCTATTTACACAATGTACAGAAGTTTTCCAAACACATTTGACAATTATCTTTGGAAACTCCAGTCTGATTATTAGTCCTGTAGACTGTGTTCCAAAATTATTTATGATTAAATCCAGTTCAAATTTAATTGTCTTTACTGGAAATATCGTAGTTCACTGTTTGAATTTTTTACATAATATTAACACTCGTAGAATAAATGTTCATAGAATTTTTAACTTTCACTTATTTTTCCAGTTTCAAAAACAGATTGTCAAAAAAATATTATTAGCATTGAATCAACACAAGTTATGTACACATATTAATAACATCTGAAAAGTATTTGACCTTGAGCATAGCATCGAAGAACTGTGCGAAGCACAACAAAAATTAATTGTTCTTCCGACATTAAACATTTCGAGAAGTGACTCGATTATAAACTTCAAGTTCCTAACAAAATACATGATTTCTGAATCATCAACTTGATCAATAAGTTGTTGGACTATTCAACTATTCAATTTTCCACTTGGAATCATTATTATGAAAAATATTTATATTCATGGCCATTTTAACAATTTTCACAACTTGCAATTCTTCGACAGAATGCGGAAATAAGAATTGTAGCTTCATAATAAATTCATTTAGTTCATGGCACTAGGATTGAAAACATCCTTCAAATTATTCGTGGTTATAGAATTATTTTAATTGGCAGTGGCCCATTCTATTATTTGTGTAAGAACACAATATTCCAACAACAACGGCAAAGGTCTTCCTCTGAAGAAGAATAAACTACTATCATGACAAATCCGGGTTCTAGCAAAATCAAAGTCTAAATGGAATCCGTAAACAAGGTTGAAAATAAGAACTGATGGTTTCTAAGAAATAACCTTCGGGTCATTCATACGACGAAATGTGTAGTTCCAATACTCCTACTATAAACCTGAGCCATCGAACCTGCTATTTGATTGATGCTCGAAAAAACCTCTTCATTCCTGCGACTTAAACATGCGCACCTGGGAATAGCATTTCAACTACTCTACACACATAAATTTTCTTCCCAAAATTTATACAATAAATCAAGCCTCTGCTTGTTATCAACACTGGAAGATTAATAAACTCACAAGTTTATTTTATTTTACCATTCAGTTCAACCCGTGAATTTACCGTACTCATGATAATCTTTATTTCACTTTCGAATGTGTATTTACGTCATGATTTTATATAAATACAAAAATATCCTATTTGATACAATTATCATTTGCTTCCCGTTTCATGCCTCTCCGTGTTATCTGAAAAATATACTTTGCTCATTGCAAATATCAACTGTTCAACCAGAACTGAAATGTTGGTTGAATGCGGGCTTGCGCTAACCACTCTCCTTCAGAAAATCTCATGTTCCAAACTAGAAATTATTAAACTACTTCATAAGCTCTCTCTCAATACATATGATTATTAGAAAATATAATATCCAAGAATTATTTAGAAAAATTATGAAAATTATTATTATTATTATTATCAGTGGATTATTATTATTATTATTAGTTATATTATTTTAAATGTATTTAATTATCATCTCATTATGTGAGAATCCACATGTTCGAACCTTCGAATATGGAAAAAATATCCATTCCTCAACAAAAATAATTATTAATTTTACAGTTACATCGGCTGATTACCGTGATTTCCCAAAAATATGAAAAATTCAAATAAATGCTCGATATGCTCGGTCATCGATCCTAAACTGTTCTGAGTGCTGAAAATACTCAGAATAACTCTAATATGTCTTGCGTAAATCATTGCAAGATTTAAATACGAAGAAAAATAAATGTGTTGGTCATCTGTAGAAAAATAGTTTGTTCCAATTAGCTAGGCATAATATAAAGTCAAAATGTTGCTTACATTTCTTGATGGTCTTGAAGCGTAGTGAACCTGGTCTGTACCAGATTTATCCATAGTCATGCCCTATCGGACAAGCACGTATAATCCTTGTATCGGCCGCCATTATATACCCACAATCCGTCTAACAAGACATAGTGGTAATATCTCTTGACGTTTGAAGTAACTGTTGATCCATTTTAATATTGGCTTCTGTTAACTCCATAACAGTTTGCTTAAATGGGGTCAGATCTAAGTGAACGATTCTCAGATATGTCAGTTGTAACATAACTCACGGTAATCGTTTCAGTACAAGAAAACACTGACAGTCTAACCAATCAACGGCTGTTCTGAAGATCGTTCCCTGGGCATGGCTTCACACCATCTACCATGCGCAAAGCAACATGTAGTTTCCCTGCGTTGGCTAATGAACACCACCGTGATAGACTGGTCTTCAATGTACTGATAGATCGGAGTGGTTATCAAGTTACAAATATGAAACTGACTGAAATTGGACTAAAATATCCAAGTATTAGGTTATTACTGGACTGTGACAAAGTACTAATTCTAGACAATGTCTAGCATATGTCCATGTGAAAATAAAAATATTTCACCAGTGTCCGTCGAAAAATATCAATCACCTTAGTGATCCTCCCTGCCGGAAACTTACTAAGTTCCACTCGTAACGCAGCACTTTTGTGACTATCACAACTTTGAAAATAACTTCTGCGTAGATCCGGCAACCATGTGCCTTGGCTCAGCGTAGTGGCACCTTGCTAGGCAAGGGCTTGTGTCGAAGTGAGCTATTGATGCCTGAGCCAGCCGGCTTTTATTCAAAACAGTCAGGGTCACGCGTCATCACGCTGAAATCTAGAAATCCTCATATCTCTGGTATCCCTGGTCCGATTTACTTGATACTAAATGCATTCTCTTTCATTTGGCCGTGCCAGTAATCTGATCCAAGCCTCAAGTCTCTACTCCATGGTTAACTATTTAATCAATAAATAGCCTCGACCTCTGCTATTACTCGCTACGTCACTTGACATGATCTTAGCGGTATATTCTTTCCAATTGCTTCGAGAAGCAATGGAGCGCGATATTCAAATATCTCAACTTTCAAAAGCGGCTGTAGCCTTTCCCTTGATATCTAGGTGTCTGAATCTTGGAATACCCATTCCTAGAGTTGGGCACATCCACCCCACACCTAGCAAAAATAAAAATTGAAATTTTTTTATATTTCCTATCTACACATTAAATCATCTGGTTCTCGAATAATAAATCTCCAAATTCGATGCATTAAAAGTTCCCACGATGTTACCAGTTCGTGTATTGGCGATTTCATAGCTTCCATTGTTGTTTACTTCCACAATATTCAAAATCTTTAATTTCACCAGGTTTAATATCAAAAATATCGTGTTACTCTTCCAAACTTTTTCCTAGTTCTGGGGATTCCTTCTCAGTGTAGACTTCTCTTCCTTCAGCTTCATGAAAAATCAGAGACCATTGAGCATCTCCCTCGATGTCTTCCTCTTCTTTTCCCTCGAAGTTAATCTCTTCGGTATTCTGGAATCTGATCGTCTCTGTCTTCATGTCTATCACTGCTTGATATTTCTGAATGAAATCCGCTCCCAATATCATGTCAAAAACCATGTCCTTCATTACTACAAACACATGTCGGAAATCATGTCCTCCAATCGTAATACATAAGTATAATTGTGTTTTACACAGAGATATTTTGTTGGGTATTATTCCTTGGATTTTAATTCCTGATACTGGAATCTCCTCTAAATTCTCTTTGAGCTTCCACAGAATATAAAGCTTCTCACTCACAAGACAAAGCATAGCCCCAGTATCAATCAAAGTATCGACAGGCATACCGAATACTTCGCATGATATGATTGGCATTCTAATTCTTGTACCCATTTCTTTCCGTTCATCATTCTGTTGGATTAAGTCATCATCCTCTGCTTGCCATTTAATAATTCTGGAAGTGAAAGTGTTTAAAATTCAATCTTCTACTGTGAATTCGAAGTTTTTTTTTTCGTTTCCATTCCCCCTGGAATGTTGTGTTCCCAATGGACCTGGTTCATTGTGCTTCTGCTCCAAAAACTGCAAGTTATCTTGGTGTCTTGCTTCCAAGTTCTTCCTCGTCTCCTTGTTGAACTCTTCATTGGACTGACGAGTATCCACATTCCCTCTGTTATTGTAGTTGTTTCTACCGTAGTATCTTCTTTCCTGGTACCTTCCTTGATTATCCCGTGGCCTTCTCCATCGAGTATTGTATCGATTTCCACCATCCGGTCTCGCATAAAGCTTGTAACTGTATCTGTTACTTTACTGATTCCATCCTCCTTTATTGGGCTCTTCCCTCGGCGTTTTCTCTTCTCGCCCCTCTCGAATCTCTCGAGGTGTTTGGGAATAACTGTCGGCCATAACAGCGTACACAGCGTTGTTATTCTTTCCTCCCTTCTTATGGAAGAATTGAGCGTTCGTATGATCCAGCTTCTGTAATACCTCGTCGAATTGCTCCATATTATAGATGTCAGCAGCGATCAAAGTCCTTTGGACGTCTGCTGGAAACTGACGTATTAATGCAGTAATTAATTCGTTATCTGGCATCGGCGGATCTAAATGTTGCAGTTTAGAAAGCTGTCCAGAAAAGTACGTAGAGTATCGAGTAGGTTGTGACGTCGAGAATCTCTTAGAATATAATTCGGCTCTGACTTGCTGTTGGGTTTCCGGGGACCAAAACTTTTTCAATAACCCACGAGAAAACTCCTCAAAATTGGTAAGAGTGGACCTAAATGCTCTGAACCAAAGAAGTGCAGGACCTTCCAAAAATTTCCCTATCACTCGGATCTGTCTTTCCTTAGGGATCTTGGAATCTTTCAGGTAATCACCTGCTTCTCTCAAAATTCTACGGGTGTCACAGAATCTCGCCCCGAAAATTTAGAAGGCGTATCCTCTACATTCTTGAATACATTGTGGTGTTTGAAGCCATATTTTCAGTGTTGCCTTCGTAAACAAGAGTTTAGTGCTTTCCAGTCGGTCAACACGAATGTACCCAAAAGAGATGGGTTATGCCCTAATCCTGAAATGAATTACATGAGATTAATAAAACACTAGGATGACCAGTTTCGATCGTCAAGCGATCATCATCAGATCCATTACACTTAGGCTACAAAATCTATGTTTGAAATACCGGTGAAAATATTTACAATATGTACAATTATTTAGCAACTGTCAGCGTATGCTAAATGCAGTATATATGTTAGGTGAAATGCTAAATGGTGATAGCTATCCGGAGATTGTACTTTAGAGAGGTTATATGGTTGTAAACTATGGTTAAACTATAAAATTTTTGGCTAACTACTTATCTGATTGTCTTCCGTATTACAGCTACTCGCAGTTTTCGTGCTCACTGGAACTCGCTGTGCGGTCGACTGCGGTGGTTATCTTAACGACTGGTTTTTCCCCTGCCTCCTCCCCCCTGTCCCTACGTGCTGTGGGGAGTGATAGCGATGTGTTTATGTGAGGTGTTGCCAACCTAGATAAGATGTATGTTATTGAATGAGGTGGGTCCACAACTATTAAAGACCGTGGATTGGCCCTCGCCACGCGTGGAGCATAACCCATTCGAACTAAGCGTTGATGGTCTTATGAGGACGTCCCGGCATCTTTAATACTGCCGCGAATATGGGCCTTGGTTTATTGCAGAAGCAAAGTACATCGTACACCTGATCCAGATAACATTTACCTATTAAAAACCCCCTAATTTCCCCCCTTTTTTATCTAGCTTGACTGTGTCGCTAAATTGTGTTTTGATTCCGACAGGGTGTGTTTTTTAGTAGCGTGAAGAGGGATGAGCTCTCCATGAACGTGTGTTCATTTAGATTGTTGGGATTGTTTCGTTTGGCTAGGTGTATCTCGATTGCTTCCTTTATGTCAAGAGCTCTGCCTTTCGATTCGTGATGGATTATTTTAAGGTCCGACTCTATGCTGGTAAAGCTGTGCCCTGCGTCACACATATGTTCGCACACGGCTGAATGTGTTCCGAATCTTATCGCATTCCTATGTTCATTATAACGTGTGTCTACTCGCCTTCCACTCTGCCCGATGTAATTAGCTTGACAATCGGTGTCTTGGCACGTTATAGAATATACCCCTGACCTTGAATACGGGTCACGTTTATTTAGATTACTATTTAGGAGGTGCCTAGCGGTTGTGTTTTTCGTCGTGAAAGCTATCTTTATGCCTTGTTTTTTGAATAGGTTAGTGATTTTATATGTATTTGCATTCACATAGTTGAAACGCGCAAATTTTTTCTCATTACTGTCCGGTTTGGGAATCGTTTTATCTTTATTTTTATGTTTGGCTATAATTTGATTTATTTTGCTTGGCGAGAAGTTGTTTTCCTTTGCTATTTGCATAATAGTTCTTATTTCCTTATTATAGTTGTCTTTTGACATGGGTATGTTTAAAGCTATGTGCACCATTGAATTGAAACCCGCTAGTTTGTGCGTACTGGGGTGATTAGACTGATTGTCGATTGCATGCGAGGTTTGTGTTGCTTTCCGGAATATGGAATATGAAAGGTCGTTGTCTTTACATTCAATAGTTATATCGAGATAATTTATTTTCCGGTCTATTTCGGATTCCTTAGTGAATTTGATAGAGTGGTGAAGGCTATTAATGGATTGGAGAATTGTTTCTTCGCTTGTTAGTTCAGTATCGTAGATGCAAATTACATCATCTACGTATCTTTTCCATATTACTATTCCCTTTGTTGAAGTCTTTTCTAAGAACGAATTTTCTAGTGCATTGATGAAGATGTCAGCGATTAACCCACTTAGTGGCGATCCCATTGCTAGGCCTTCTCTCTGTGTCTATATTTTATTGTCGAATTGAAACACGTTTTGGGTGAGAACGACCCTCAGTAATCTCACAATCTCTTCAATTTCTTTTACCGAATTGTTGTATTTTAAGTTGTTTTCGATAGTGTTGATTGCTTCAATAATCGGAATATTGGTGTACATGTTAGTTACGTCGAAGGATACTAGCCTGAAGCTAGGTTTCATTTGTAGGGTGTTCAATGCTGTTACTAGTTCTGTTGTGTTCTTTACAGAGTTGTTTTTGTCGTTGGAAAGACGGCATTTTAAGATTTTTAGTAACTCTTTGCTGATTTCGTAATTAGGGGCATTCCTACAATTGACTATTGGTCTCATTGGGCATTCCTTTTTGTGTATTTTTGGTTGTCCCCTCAATGACGGTATTTTCGGGTTCATGTTTATTAGTTTTGATTTTTCGGCTTTGGTCAGTATGTATTCTGTTTCTTTTAGCGCACTTTTTATTTGTTTTTGGAATTTGTTGGTGGGGTCTTTTGTTAATTCCTTGATTTCGTTCTTGTTTAGGAATTCGACTGTTTTTTCAATGTATTCTGTTTTGTTCAAATTTACTGTAGTGTTTCCCTTATCTGCTTTTGTGATGATTAAGTCATGTTCTTTTATTTTTTGTTTCAACGACTTTATTTCTTTGAGCTGTTTGTTGTTTTGAATGTTATTGCTATCGCCCTCTCGTTTGAGGATTTTTTTGGCTTCGTTGGTGGCGAGATTTTTGGTTAATTCCCTGTCTTCTGCTGGGAGCTTGTGACTGGCTATCTCAATATCTGTGATTAACTGTTTTATATTGTGGTTCGTGTGTGCGTCTGTGCAGTTGTATTTCAAACCTTTGTCTAACATATTCATTTCACCTTGAGAAAAGGTTACGTTCGTTCTGTTGTTTACTCTGCTGTGGAAATTGAATTCATTGTTATTCGTGTGTTGTTCGTTAGATTGATGGTTCTGTGTTTCTCCTAGTTTTCTTAATTTATTTTCTAGCGTTTCATGCTTCCTCGTTGCTCTGATTTTGATGTTGTCATGTAGGTGCTCGGTGAAGCTGTCCCATTGGGCCGCGTGCCATAAATTACTTAGTTGCAATTGAATGTCGTATAATTGTTGGTTAATTTTTTGCTTTCTTATGTATGCAAATCTTAATTCGTTTTTTATCCAAAGCGCTTTGGCTTGTTTGGTTGAAATGATCGTGGCTGGTGTGTTCGGTACGGTTTTAATTGGTACGTATTTAGGGGTGAGGTTAAGTTCTATACATTTTTTGTTGAACCAAATTGACTTGTCTAAATTCATGAGTTTAAGCGTGAGTGATTTGAATTTCTTGGCTTCACGATTTGCCTGACTAGCCGTGAACATTGTGGTGTTTGAAGCCATATTTTCAGTGTTGCCTAAGTAAACAAGAGTTTAGTGCTTTTCAGTCGGTCAACACGAATGTACCCAAAAGAGATGGGTTATGCCCTAATCCTGAAATAAATTACATGAGATTAATAAAACACTAGGATGACCAGTTTCGATCGTCAAGCGATCATCATCAGATCCATTACACTTAGGCTACAAAATCTATGTTTGAGATACAGGTGAAAATATTTACAATATGTACTATTATTTAGTTGCAGTATTGGTACTGCAACTGTCAGTGTATGCTAAATGCAGTAGATATGTTAGGTGAAATGCTAAATGGTGATAGCTATCCGGAGATTGTACTTTAGAGAGATTATATGGTTGTAAACTATGGTTAAACTATAAAATTTTTGGCTAACTACTTATCTGATTGTCTTCCGTATTACAGCTACTCGCAGTTTTCGTGCTCACTGGAACTCGCTGCGCGGTCGACTGCGGTGGTTATCTTAACGACTTGTTTTTCCCCTGCCTCCTCCCCCCTGTCCCTTCGTGCTGTGGGGAGTGATAGCGATGTGTTTATGTGAGGTGTTGCCAACCTAGATAAGATGTTTGTTATTGAATGAGGAATGAATATATGCTCTAAAGGCGCATGCAAGGTAAAAATGCAGGAAAAAAATGAAACATTTCATGCACTGGTGTTAGCAAGTGATGGTTGGGACGCTAAGCTGTTAGCTTTATAATTCCGAATGTTGACTAACATTGAGCCATTAGCGAAAAAGCATGTCGTGCACCCTGGCAATTGCATGATTACCAACTGCCGTGCATTAAATGGGAACAGGTGTAAAAAATGTGGAATTGTAGAGTGTTAACAATGTGTGGTGGGATGGAGAATTGCTATGAAGCTTGGATGAATTAGTTGTGACTTATGGCATCTGTGGCCATACCAATAATAGACTGCTGTCTGCACTCGTATAATATATAATACTATATGTATAATATATACATACTATGATGCCTATATCCTAAAACTGGTCATCTGGTATGATTAAATAACTAAATCCTTTATCCTATGGATTCTGTCTTATATATATCCTAAAGTAGGCTGCACCTTTTTGCACGGGATGTGTGGACTAAGTCCGTCCTGTAGGAGGGGGGATTATTGTTTTAAAAATATCTTATCCGCCATGCGGAAATGTGGGGGATCCACAAGTGTGTAATGCCATTCTAGTATTGGGGGGACGGTATAGATGAATGCCAACCATGTGTTAATTGGTGTTGTAAATGCCAATAGATGTGGTGTTTTAACTGGGAAATTCAAGAGGGGTAAAATGCGCGTGGCGGGAATATTAATGCGCCACCGCTGTAGACGAGATTGCTCGTCCGAGCCTGGAAGAGAATATCTTGCCCAAGGTCGCTTTGCCGCGAATAAAATAAAATAAAACCTCCTAAGTGGGAAGTAAATCTATTTATTTATATGGTCACGGGGAAGTGCCCGTGTCTGCGTATGTCGGAGGGCGGTGTCTATATAAGGGTGTATTCGAGGGCAAATGTTTACTGGAGCCCAATGAATAGATAAAAGAAAGTGCATCTGTGTAAAGAGGCGCTCCGTATTTAGCATCGATAACAATGGCTCCTGCCGTGAAATATGCTGGCCCGGTGTTAAGTAGTGAGGGATGAAAGGGCTGAGTGTAAATAAAAATGTTTGGTTACCCTGGTAGGTATGGTATACTCCGAGAATCATATGTTCCGACCGCACCGTCATTTGAATTCAGCGCGAGAGAGTGCGATTGGTTAGTACAAATAATGGCTGCTTGCGGGTTACTTGTTACGTGGGAGGTGTGACTTGAGATAATGTGTGTACTTAAGGTATCAGATATCGGCTACCGCTAGGCGGAACCTACGGTGCTTATTGGCCGTCGTACTCCGTGGGAGTAATGTTTATCGGCGCGCTACGCTGATTGGACCTGAGCGCTAGGAGTGAGTTTATAGCATGGCGATGTGTTGCCATACAGTGAATGAACTGTCAAACACACGTGTTGGGCGTCGACTGGAGTGTTTGTCATGTACGCATTGTCGGATGCTAGACAGCCTGTGTATGATATAAAGTTGGCATAAGTCAGTGACTTCTCGTCTGCGTATTGGGAAACAAAGCATGTCCCTCCGGTGGGGAACAATGTTGGGATGACGCTGTCATCATAGCGTACTCAAATGGGGCAAAATATATATGAAAAAATACTGGGCTTCTTGTACCCAATTTATGGAGTGTACTGTAGTTTACTGTGAACGTACGGAAGCCTATGTCGATTCCATGAGGATGTACAAACGTTGGGCGTCACTCTGTAGGAAAAGTGTTTCCGCGGTTTGAACCAACTTCGGGAAAATTCAAAATGATATATGAAAAAAATACTTGGTTTCTTGTACCTAATTTACGGAGTGTACTAGACTGTACTGTGAATGTGTGGAAGCATATTGCGATTCCATGTGGATGTAAAAATGCTCGGTGTCACCCTGTAGAAAAATATTTCTGAGGTTTACTCCCACTCACTTCGGGAAAATGACAAAATAACGTGGGGTGCAGTAATATGTATAACCAGAGCGAATATTGTATTCCGCAAATGTCGGCATGTCCGTGGAGTACCAAAAATGGGCCTCATTTACCGGGCATCCTGAGGTATGGAAGTGAGAGCTATATGTTGTAGTCCCAAAATGCAATGTGTTGATGTGGAGATGATGTATTCCTAATGCGTATAACATGTTTGCGGACTCAGGTGGATACTTAATGTTTGTAGAAAATAAAATCATTGGGCATTTGTTAACCGTTATCTACAAAACCAGGCAGTCCTATGTTCATGGCTGATATTTATCCTAGAACGGTGACACAGGAGGGTAGAAATTAATCTGTCCTGGGCATAACTCGCCTAGGAAACCATAGGATACTTATGGCCCATGGACGTAGTGGCTGCCTGAATTATCTATGCGCTCATGGCTGATATGCATCCTAGAGTGTTGAACTAGGAGGGTAGAAGTTAATTTACCCTTGGCACAACTCGCCTAGGTCTACTTTAGGACATTTATTGGCCATGGCATCAATGTAACGCTGATGGACATATAGTGATATGTACCACGTCTCAAAACGAAAATACGAAATTTCCATGTGGCCAACTTATGACTTTGACGATAAGTGTGTATCTACTGGGCAGATATTAACGAAACGGGATCTATATAAGGACTTGTGGTCCCGTTGGAGCCTTGTGGCACTTATGAAGTAACTTCGTGAATTCATTATCGAATATTGTACAGCCCGGGGGCAGTACCCCCTGAGACCCACCCCGCCATCTTTTACCAAAATACCCGCATAGGCTGACCATAAGCCTCATGCATTTCTTCAGACACAAGCGGGTCCGGCATACTGCTGACGGCCACGCTCACGAAATATAAACCCAAACACGACAACTGGAGCGACAGCTATGGGGAAATGCTGACCAGGCAGTGGAGGAAGGCCTTAAAGCCTAGGCCCAGAAGAACCCCATCATCTGTTCTGTTCTTGGCCAGCGGCCCTGCCCGACGAGGTCCGTTCCAGCTTTTCACCAGGTGAGATCTAGCTGTGCTCAGAGTCCTTTATCTTTCTAAACACCTACCCTGAACGCTTGTACACTTTAGAAATTGTACTACATTTCATATTTGTTTAAACTCCCCAAGAGGGACATCACATCACATCTACTGGCCAATAAACAAATGGTGATTAAGCATACACGTTTATTACTAATCACACTCCATTTTACATCCTTATACCCAACCTGACCCTAGTCATAATTGCCCCTGACCGTAGAGGCCAGTAACTGCATCGTCAGGTTTTATTGTACTCGAGCAATCAAATCGAATGCAGAGCGCCGAGTCACCGAATCTGCACACTCGCTGAATTGCTCACTCTACTTAATTGGCAGGCTAGATTAGCAGCCTGCACCTAGACATTCATCCCCTGGCAGGTAATTGCATCCTGCAGAGACGCCCCCAGTATCTTAAGCACTCACACCAACACACTACACTGGTAGTCTCTCCCTATCACGGGAAACTACCCCCATCCGGAAGCAGTCCTCAAAATTAGCACACCTACACTACCGTGTTTATCCCACCCCCAAACAAGGGATAAAACAATATCATGTCGGCATATAGCATATCATGGTGAACAGTTTATACTTAGGGGAAGGATGATAAATGGTTTCCAACGTTGACTGTTAGAGGTATAACCCCAATCCCCTAGATTATCTAGGAGTCCAGTCGGTCGTCGGCTTGAATGACATGATTATAATTATAATTATAGTTATAAGTTGAATGGAGTCCCTACTCCGTCGACTTACGATGAAGTCGCCTCTTGGGAAAACTTTTCATCCTGTCTGTCTTTGTGACGGTATTGTGTGGTCAATGCCACTGTTAAATAGAAATAAAAGTTAAAGATCCATTGTGAGGAGAAAGAAAAAATAAGTATATAAAATGGAGTGTATAAGATCTGCAATAGGGTCGGATGTGGCCGCCTATGATTGGCTTCCCAGCTCCTCGTAAACTGAGACGCTGTGTGCGCAATCCTCGCTTCCGGCATTGTGTATGGAGCGCGCACCATTGTCTATGAGCAGTTTGTAGTACTGAGTGTGAGAAGTGATTGCGATGTATTAAAAAATGTAGCCTGGATTACAGTGTATGGGAAATGTAATCTACGTAAGTATAAGTTATCCTTATTCCAAGTGTCTCCTAATTGTTTGTTCAGGTGTCCTATAGAGTCTAATGCTCGGACCGTATGATAACCTGTGTAATTGTATCAAATTCTGCTGGCCGTAGTGGTAGTAACCAACCTGTGTAATAGTGAGATTGTGTGCGGAATTATATCGAATGGCGCTACACTATATCATTAGTGTTAATACGCTTTGGCCTGTAGGGAAGGCCGCTAACCTGTGTTATTGTACGAATACATGTTTGCAGTTGCGGAAGGCCGCTAACCTGTGTTATTGTACGACTATGTCTTTGCCTTTGCGAAAGGCCACTAATCTGTGTTATTGTACGAATATTTCGTTGCATTATCGAAAGGCCGCTAACTTGTGTTATTGTAGATGCTAGGCCACTGTATCTGTGTGATGCTGCTAACCTGTGTAATCGTCTTGTCTGCACGAGCCTATGTCGGTGCTGAAATATGGTAAGAAACGAAGATCGTTCATCATGGAACGTCCGGCGATAGGGATTGTACTAGGCTACTATCGGTGGCCTAGAATATAGTGTGAATCGTTTATGGACGATGAAAGTAATAACAGAAGAGTGTATTCGTGTTAGGCAGTTTAAAGGACGTGCTGAGGTCCAAAGACCTGTGTTATTGTGGTGTCTGTAACCCTGTATTTGCTTCCGCTACTGCTGGAGTAATGGAGTTCACTATATAAATTGTATTGTACGTCCAGTAATGTATTATGCCTGGCCATATGTGTAAACTTAGTGGCCTACTCGGTGATAATGTATAGGACCGGGCTCTCATCCGGCCTTAATATGGGGTGAATGCTGGAATCCGTGCACATTCTAAATTCGGGCAAGTAAAAATTTTGTGTACCGATTTCCTAAATGTGTACATTAACCATGGGAATGTAGATCCCTCTACCGCCATGGGAGATGTATGTATTCGCCTATTACTAATTACATCTGGTTAATGTGTTTGAATTTGCCATATATATATCTACATAATTAAGTTATGTGTCGGTTCCTATTAACTGTGTGCTGTGAATACAGTTGTATGGGAAGGGTGTGTTAATGGATCGTCCCTCGTGAAAGGTGATTGGATCTTTAGTCGGTCGCCTAATGGTCGTGACCGTGTATTGAAATCTGCGTGCGATTAAGTTGGTTAAAAATGTGCGTCCTGTATGAGAGTGTATGAATATTAAATGTGTTGATAGCCTCCTATGGTAAAGGAACCTTTCCGTGGTTCGTTATTTGTATTCCAGTTGAGTGAATGACCTGGCTGACGCACGGCTATGTAGGCGCGTGCCTGTAGGCATGACTTGTCGCAAACAGTTGTTACTAGGAAGGAAGCGTGCATTGCTGAGTGGGCGAGACGGCTCCTGTTACATCCGTGTGTCGCAGCAGAGGATTGACCTCGCTTGCTGATCTAGGCGTGTAACATATGTTAGGCCGTGTCTACAATATATTTCCTGAAAAGACATACATGCACTGTACATGTTATAAGTATGGAACGATTATAAATGACATTATATCGGCAGTCCTTATCTGGTACCATGCAACTTAATAATACCTATGGTGTGGGGCCTAACCGGGATTGGTGTTGACACCTATTTCTGACTCTGGCTACCATATGCCATAGCGCATCTGGCGCTATTGCCGATGCTTTCTGGCGTATCGTGTTCATGGGGACTTAAGGGGAAGATGAGGCACGTGTAAGTGCTAAATGTGTATCTAGCCTCGACATTTCTTACTCTCTACTTACACCTTAATATTGTGTGTAAAAGGAAAATTGGCTTTGGAGGCGAGTTATATGATCTGTAAAGCTATCTCGTGGTCTGGTTTAACGGTATTAGAATTTAGTGTGCCTCTAATCATTTAAAAATAAAAATGAATGCTGTGTGGGTTCTATATTGGCAATTTCGGATCATGTCTGATGCAAAAAATAACACCGCCTCCCTCGGATTGCCAAGGCGGCTTTAACGCCCGGTATCCTCTCAAGGGATGCATTTTCCGTGCGGGGCGTTTGGAGAAGGGTGATTTTAGGCTTGTGTTGCCTACCTTCTACTTTCGGGAGTGTTACTGATATGGGCCGGTAAATTAATATGGCTTTTCGCCATGGAGTAGGCGTTGGTCGCCATGGTAAGCGGTAACGTCCTAGGGTGCAATGGAAGTGTATGGGGCTGTATGGATGCACGTGGCGGGTGACATGTATTTACGGGTGCATCGTTTTCAATGGCGGGCTTCTTATGTGGCATGGCCACGGCAGTCCCCTTCCTAATAGGAGTGAGCCGTAGGGAAATGGTCCTAATGGCCATTTTGGGGGGAAATGTCTGTGATAACACGTCCTAACGGTGTAGGCGTATGAATTACCAGTTTATATTATAAAGGTATTCCGTAGCTGACGGGAACGTTGCCATAATGTGGCGTATTGCAGGGTAAATGCCCTGGCCTGTTCCGCTACTGTCGTGGTGGCGGTATTCACCTTAAGGTGTGATAGGGGGCAGTACAGCTGCGTGGATTGAACTGTTTGGACACGGGGGTGCAAAATTTACGCTGCTGTGGGTTTATGATGAGCACGTTATTGTGTGTGGCCAAAAATTTTACTGACTATGCCGGCTTTAGTTCCTATTGGGATGGAACTTGGTAGATGTGTATCAACTGGGCACTCAGCCGCCTATATTCGGCAATGAGCTGTGAGAAATGGTGATCCAACCTCGCATATTGCGCCCTAATGTGTTGGAGGGTTGCGTTAGGATTGAGGTGACCATAGACCATATCCATTCGGTTATGGATCCTCAGTGTTTTTGTGTGTTTGTCCTGTAATGCCCTATGTATCGTGTGCAAATGTCGGTGCGACCGGGCGAGGAGTGTTTTATGCGTATCGGTGGGGGTGCGGATTTATTATACTGCACCGCACTTACCCTTGCCTGCATTGCTTGTATGCGCAATTGCACCTTTAGCATTCGGTGCTGGCGGCTTCGTAATAGAAAAAAGAACAGTTAGGTGTCCCTATTTGTGTGCCTATGGTGCACCCTCTCTTGTGTATTGGGTGCTTCGGCATGAGGTGCCATGGTGTAAAAGTATCTATCAAGTGGTTACAAACTCTCAAGGGGATCGTAAAAGGCTAGTGTAAAATAATTGTTCCTATTTTTGCAATGATAGGGATTCCTAAGGGCTATCTAAGCTGGTGGGGTAGTATTGTACCTAAATGAGTGTAACCTCCTCTCTATTCTATGGGGGTAGTGAATGAAATATTATTATTGCAAAGCTATATAAGGTACCGGGGACCGAACTCGGTGGGTAACTAAATAATATGACTCCTATTATTTATATGGTGTGGGCGTAGCGAATTTGGGGGTCGTGAAAGGCTGATTATTATTTAAGGGTGGCGTTATGTAATGTAATCTCTATTAGGGCGGGTCTGGGTGGGTACAAAAATAGTGGCGTTCGCTTGGCTAGTAAGAGGTTAAGTTTAGGGATCTTTTCCGCAGAAATACGTTCTATGTATTCCTTTAGGCATTGTCTTATGACAACGTCGCGGTACCTAGTGTCTCCACCATTTGTAGGGTACCTGAAAGGGTAGCCTCTACAAAGTATTAATCTAAAGGTTGAAATAAATGTGTTTTGGGGGAAAGCTTGGCAATTACGTGTAAGAGGTGGTGATTAGCTAGTGGCTTGGGATCGTCAGTACGATCTGAAAGGAGAACTCCCCAAGATACTGCTTGGCGGGGTAGTCCAGGGTGTGAGTGTGAAAGGAAGGGTGGTTACTTAGTGCTCTGTGCGCGATATCGGCGCTAAGCGGTGTGATGTGAATCGTAGGCAGGCGAGCTGGGAGCGAGCCTGCTGGTGTCAGCGCTGTGGCTGTGACGCTCTGCTGACGTCTCGAAACAATTAAATAACAGTGCTGATACTAGATCCTACCTAGCGTGGAAGCTAAGAGGGTAGGATCTTATCAACTAATTAAATAAATGAAAAGACCAGTGGCTTCTACTATGTTTGAGTTTAATGAGTACTTCGGATTTGGAGTACTCCAGTAATTAGCAGAGAAGTTAATAAAAATAAGTAATTATCACAATCCAAGCACAGGGGGATGGGAGTGTAATTGAATATGTGTGTAGTGATCGCTTAAGACACTTACCCTTCGGCTTCCAGCAGCGATTCGGCACGCAGGTAACACTGAGACAGACTGATCCGGAGGCATGACCTCCCGGAATTTTTATAAGAGCGTCGCACTGCGTTTGCGGAATTTGCGCATTTCTCCCATGTCATAGCCCTCCCTGGGGTCGTTGGGCTTGGACACGAGGCTACCTGAGTTCCTTGAGGCAATAATTTGTTAGATGTGTAATTATGTAGATGTATTCGTTGGTTCTTGAAGTAGGTATGTGGAATTTGGTTTTCCGGGGGTGTTAGTGTTAGGGGATGATGGTGGCGTACCCTAGGGGTACAACACTATCTTAGCGAAAACTGTATTGTTGACGTTGGGGTGACGTTCTCTTTGCTAAGAATGTGTGTTGGTATTTTGAATTCTTTTTTTTATGATTGTTTTTGACATAGGCGCTATTTTGGAAATGGAGAATTTTGGAAAAAAGAGTTTGTTTGACGTTAGCGTAAGGTCCCTAGGCCCTATAGGCGGACAGCAAGTTTCAAGTGTGTAGGACAAAAAATCATAGCCTACTTTCTCGCGAACATTGGCGATAATTCGCGAACGCATGGTCGCATTTCAACGAATGAGGAGTTGTTGGCGTTGGGATGACGTCCGCATTGCTAATAATGTGTGTTGGTATATTTTTTTAAATTGTTGGTTTTGAAACGGGCGCTATTTTGAAAACGGTGAATTTTGGAAAAAAGTATGTTTGACGATAATGGAAGGTCCCCAGCCCCTCTAGATAGAAACGGTGAATTTTGGAAAAAACTACGTTTGACGTTAATGGAAGGTCCCCAGCTCCTCTAGATAGAAACCAAGTTTGAATTCTGTAGGGCAAGAGAAAAGAATTTTAAAAAGTGCTGACTATTTGGAACCGGTGCAGATGAGAAACAAATTTGTTTGGCATAAATGAAAGGTCCTTACCACTTTTACCCCCACAATAAATGTCACGTCTCAAGGACAAAAACTATGAATTTTAAAAATTTCTAACTTTTTTTTTCAAACGTGGTTGTAGACAGAGAGCCGGTAGCGTGTTACAACGGGGCTATCACTAGCCATGGTGAATACCGAAAATAGTTATTGGGGAGGGGGTGACAAAGCGAGGAAGACCTTTTCGACATTTTCCTTTGACAGATGAATAAAGGTGAATATATCAAAATTCCTCATGGCGATCTCGGCGACCGTGCCCGGAAGAAATGAATTGCTACTTTGGCGGGATGGCGGGGCAGCTTATTACGGTTGGTTTTGTGATATTTCCTATGACGGATGGAGGCGAATATTTGAAAATGTATGCTAGGATTTGTTTACCCTGAAGGGGATCTTTAACGTTTTAGTCAACGGTGATGCGCGAGACCGCTCTCTGACACAGCAGACGGTTGTAGGATATGACCAAGTGAACCTTGGACGTGGTGAAAATATGTGGTTAACATTTTCCTGTATTAAGGACTGCCGCTTGCTAGTGAATATTATTATTATTATTACAGTAATATGTTTAAGACACACACGTTTTGATTGCCAATACACATAGTCCTGCTCGCTGGAGACTGAATACTGTACCCTGCCAGAGGCCTTGTCAGAACTGTTGTTGCTGCTGATAAGGCAGGAATGTGCAAGCAGGCAGGATGTGCAGTGTCAGGTTACTTGCCTTGTGGTGGCTAGCAGGTGTGACGTTTAAGCAGAGACCACCATGTTGGTTCCTAGACAGTCGTTCTAGCGATGTATAAGAGGCAGTCATTTTGGTTCTTTATTTAAACCATGAAATTAGTATAAGGTACGCGAATCATATCGCGCTTGAGGAATGTGACGAGGCGTGGGAACATGTGAGAGGGAGAGAGAGAGATACGGAGAAACATTCAAGGTCAAAACGCTGAGAAAATGCAGTCACTCTCTGTTGCTAGGCTAACTGATAACGATTGTGTTACTCATGCACTTACTCTTTTCGGTAAGTACCGATTATTAATTATTTTAATAATGTAATGCTAATGAACCTTAAATTTGTAGTTATTGATAAGGTAATTAATGAATTTTTATTTATTTGCATGCATATAACCGATATAACTTACATATCTGAGAGAGAAGATACCATTGCACTTTTGAGCCCACTAGAAGGAAACAGCAACAAGCCAGTACAAGTCATGGTGAGATTTTCTTAAACTAACTTGTTTCATTTTTTGTTTGAAATTTTTCATTTTGTTTTAGGAAATGCATGTATTAACCTGAATTTAGGCATTTATAGCGGTTTTTTTTATTTATTTTTAGATACTTGGAAAGAAAAGCCTTACCGCCGTAGCAGTCGCTGAGAACCCGAGACGCACTTGAGCGAAACCTTTGCCAAAGAGTGAACTATTTAAAACTCAGGTAATCCTAACATAAAATGCTATTCCATTTTACCACTACTGATAACTCCTAGACAAAAAATTAATTACCTCTACATGACTGGGACAATGATTGCTTTCTTGATCAATGGCTACTATGTATTGGCAAACGGTACAAGACCATATTGGTTTTTGAAAGGGAAACAGTACAAGGTCATGTTGGATTTCCTAAAAAAAATATATGTGCGTTTCGCTATGGACTCAACGAATATCGAGAGTTTTGAACATGATAATCTGAACAAACTGTCATGACATTCATTTTTGTTTATAAATTAGTTAAAGGGGGATGCAAATGACTGCAGCTTTATAAAAAATAAGAAGTACATGGGTTACTGTTAGTGCCAACATACAGTTTATTATTAAATATTTTTGATGGTGTTTTTTTTTCATTTAATGTCAATTGACGTTAATGTTTTATTTACATGTAATGATTAATTGATTGATTGATTGAGTGATGGGTTATTTTGTTTGTTTTTAGGTGTGGTCATGCGCCATTAACGTACTGAACAGACAGTGAACAAGAATACATTCTGCTTTAAAATACTCTGTGCTTTTGTGCAACGTTAATAACTTGCAATAAAAAAGTTTTATTATAGCATATGGCGATAATACCAAATACAACAAGTGAGCAAGTCGGTTTACAACGTGGATTAGATTTAAAATGAGAAAACGATCAATGGTTAATCTTTAAATCTTGGCCTGTAAGCTTTTTGACGGCACATAAACTTTCTGGAGCTGGTTTCTTTTACTAGAACCGAGAAGAAGTTGTGCGCTGTGTGTTTTGTCATAATGAACTTTCACACTGGGAAGAAGGAGATGATCCCTTTAGAGACCATTTGCGATGGTCTCCTTGTTTCCCTTACATGCTTGGAAAACAAGTGGGTAACATACCAGCGTATCCATTTTACCGAACTACAAGGCCATTGACCACTACTTACGTTGCTGAATCACAAATAAATAATAATAATGATGTATTACCAGCCAACGGTAGTGTCGATATATGTGGTCCGTGTGCTTTTGAAAAAATTGGAGTTTGCAAGACTAAAGCCCTAGCACACCCCTAGTACAGCTCTAATGAAAAACGTTTAGAATCTTATAAAAATGTTTGGCCATTAATATTAAAACACTTTACAATACAACTAAGTGAAGCAGGATTTTTTATACTGGTGAAGGGGATGAAACAATATGTTTTCATTGTGGATTTGCTTTAAAGGATTGGCAAATGACTGATGACCCTTTTGTGGAACACGCTCGTTGGTTACCTAACTGTAGCTACATGGTGTTGCTTAAAGGTCAGGAATTTGTGAACACTATTCGAAAAGAAAACGTAATTGCTGCACAAGACATAAAAGTGCCTTTAGAGCTAGAACACGCGGAGCAAATACATGAGGCTGAAAAAAAGATGGGTCTCACTAACAGATACAAAAGTGTGACCAACAATTATGTAAAATTTGTTATCGAGATGAACTAGGTGTTGTATTTTTGCTTGTGGACACTTGATAGCCTGTGTCAAGTGAGCATTAGCGCTTAATACTTGAGCTATATGCAGAAAAGTTGTATTTGCTACATTGCGGCTATCCCAGTTTTTCAAAACAACAGTCAATGGGCATTGCTATAAAAAGATCTACAATAAGCCTTGTGTTCAAAAAACTATAACTGACTATCGTAAAGGGAGAAAAAGTTGTATTCAGTATGCATCTATTGTCATAATAATGTATACTCTGCAATGTTAAATATTCTAACTATGTATAAAATAAAAAACATTGTACCATCTTTTACATTTATTTACAAATTTTATATACATTTTTTGTGTTTCATGACAATATTTTAAAGACAATACTAAAAACGAAAACATTACTGTATAAACATATTTTATTTTCTCTTTCAGTCTATTGTAACTCTTATATTTTCCATTATTATTTCACATTTGTTTTTATTTATTTAATTAAAACGGACCATACAACTATTGTTTTTAAAACCTTCTTAAATTAAGTGTACAGGATTTATAGCAATATTCATTTGATCAAAAACACTCTCCGACATATCATTAAACCGTGTAGGCAGAAATGCCTCAAAGTTTTCACATACACAAAGCACACCATCACCATATGCTGTTTTCAATTTCCGAATCTTGATAATGCTGAATGGAATATGCGTTGGCAATTCGCTCAGCTTCTTTGTCTCTAAGCCACATGCTTGTCCCACAGCATTCAAAACATTCATTGTAGTAGTCTATAAACAAAAGAAAATCATATCTATTACACTCTACAACAGCTCGTAATAATATTGTGCATATAGGTATTTTTCAGTGTGCATTGCTAATAAATTATGCTCTTTATGCAAGAAATGCCCTAACTGTAGCAGATACTGCTTTTCTGCATATAGCACAAGTGTTGAGTTCTAATGCACACTTGACACAGGCTATCAAGTGTCCACAAGGCAAAAATACAACACCTAGTTCATCACGATAACAAATTTTACATAATTGTTGGTCACACTTTTGTATCTGTTGGTGAGACACCTCTTTTTCTTCAGCCTCATGTATTTGCTCCTCGCGTTCTAGATCTAAAGGCACTTTTATGTATTGTGCAGCAATCACGTTTTCTTTACGAATAGTGTTCACAAATTCCTGACCATTGAGCAACACCATGTAGCTACAGTTAAGTAACCAACGAGCTTGTTCCACAAAAGGGTCGTCAGTTATTTGCCAATCCTTTAAAGCAAATCCACAATGAAAATATATTGTTTTATCCCCTTCACTAGTATAAAAAAAGTTTCACTTAGCTGTTTTATAAGGTGTTTTAATATTAATGGCCAAACATTTTTATAAGATTCTAAACGTTTTTCAATAGAGCTGCACTATGGGAGTGCTAGTGCTTTAGACTTGCAATCTCCCAATTTTTCAAAAGCGCATGCCAATTCAACACTGTCTATATCATATGGACCACATATATCGACACTACCGTTGACTGGTAATACATCATTATTATTATTTATTTGTGATTCAGCAACGTAAGTAGTGGCCAATGGCCTTGTGGTTCGGTAAAATGGATACACTGCTATGTTACCCACTTGTTTTCCAGGCATGTAAAGACAACAAGGAGACCTTCGCAAATGGTCTCTAAAGGGATCATCCCCTTCTACCCAGAGTGAAAGTTCAATACGACAGAACACACAGCGCACAACATCTTCTCGGTTCAAGTAATAGAAACCAGCTCCAGCAAGTTTATGTGCCGACAAAAAGCCTACCGGCCAAGATTTAAAGGTTAACCAACGATCGTTTTCTCATTCTAAATCTAACCCACGTGGTAAACCGACTTGCTCACTTGTTGTATTTGGTACTGCGCTCAAAATCATGTCTAGCAGAGAGGAGAAGACAGGACGAGGTACGAATCGAGGACCACCTCAGAAAAATGGCATATTTTAAATTTGAAATTTTCGACTAAATTTGCAGTCTAGATGGAAGAGTATGTGTATATAAGCATTTGAAAAAAATTTCGCCTCAAGAAATTTTTTCCTTCAAGATATAATGGAGATTTTATGATCTGGTAATTTTTAACCAAGAGTTTTTGAGTTTTTGATCCAGGGGGAGAGAGCAAGGTTGATTTGAGGTCAGACACACGCCACTATCAAGAGAGGGGGACGATCGCGTGTCAGAAGCGTGCCACTTTTTGGCGAGAACCAATAAGAAAATAGTTTGAATACTGAGGAGAAATAAATATTAAAATCATTATTTTAATATTTTATAAGAGTGTTACATAATGAATTCACCAGCAGAGAAAAAGAAATTTAATTGGCAAAACGGATTTTAAATTTAATGACTGAGAGAGAAGTTATGTATGAATTGGTCAATATTCATAGAGGTTGGAGCCTTGTTGACCAGATTTGTGGGGGAAATCTGAGCGAGGAGGCTAGGAGACTCTAGGAGTCGAGGCTCTTTATATCTGGACCGTCGAGGAGACAAGACGTAATTATATTCACTCTTCGAAAAGTATAGACAAAGGTCTGTGTGAACAAGAGTCTTCAAGATGAAGCAACAAGTCATGGAAACGCAGAATTAAGCATTATACTTCAACAGTATTAAGAAAGAAGTTATTCACTGCATTTAAGGAAGAAATCTACGACGAGATAGACGTTTGAAAATTTACATACCGAACATCGAACTCATAACTACGCAGGAAGAAAGTCTGAAGAAGTGAGACCTAAATTATTAAGAATTTATCAATATACGCAAGTACGGATAAAACTTCAGGTCGGAGGGGAAGAACTACGACTACACATTATTTCATAGTGAGAATGATGTTTTAAATTCATCATGTTGGGAAAGTAGAACTATGCTAAACCGGTGAGATCCAGAAATGACCAGGATGACATAGCAATATGAACAGCGAGCTGCAGAATATCGCAGTTTTCGCTCATATATAATGTTACAAGCAACTACGAGAAAAATTCACGACATGGAGGTGGTTTCTTGTCATGGAAGGAACACTGCAAACTACCGACTTCAAATAACATCTAGATCTGAGAAGAAGAAGACGAGCAGATTCGTGATGGAGACGGCGAGGAACCCAGGACTGGAGGATGCGAGAAAACCAGAGCTGTGGCGAGTACGTGTCACCCCCATGAACGGAGGAAGCGGGTCGGCCGGCGAAGATCCAGCTGGAAACCTGTTTGGTTACATCAACCCAGGTCGTTCACATTCATTGCAGTCCAGTCATAACAGAGATTACATAATGCAGCCAGTTTGGAGGAGCACGCTGCAATCCAAAAACCACATGGCGAGATTCCGAGGACACAGGCGTCATAAGGTCTGTCACCAACGATCTCAAAGAAGAGGTAGACCAGTGCATTTTTCGCACATATGCAGGTAGATATTGTACACGTTATTCCAGAATGTTGACCAACATATTTGCATTTATAAACAATGTTATTGTATTGTCTTGAAAGTTTTAGTAAGTTTCTAGTTATTGCGATAGTTATTTTCATACGTTACTTAGACGTATTTTGAAGGCTTGATCGATGATCTTAGACATCATTAGCATTTTTCATGGTCATTTTAGAGCGTTAAAATTTTACTTAGAACGATTTTGTTGCGATTGCGAACGTATATTCCTTAGATTTGTTGTAACATCGGAAAATTCCTTAAAGTTGTAGTAATATTGAAGAACAACTATATATGTATTGAAACATGAGAAATGAAGCATAATTTTGTGATAAATAAATTGATAATGTATCAGAGAAAGAGTATAGTCATGTGTTTGACGATAGCAAGTAAGTCATAACTTGAAGTAGAGAAAGGAAGGACGGAGAATCCCATGGTAAAGAGTTTATTCATTTCAGGAACGCAATATTATGTATAAAACGAAGTTGTTGACAGGAGTATGCAATATTGGCACTGAAGGAACTACAGTTTGAAACAAAAATATTGACATTGTATAACTCAGAATTTTATTGTACGGAAAAGAACAGAATGCGATAATTGAAGGCATAACTGAATAGGAAACGATATTATAAAATGTTATGAATTTATATTTGTCATAAATGATACTGTAAGATGGAAGGAAGGATATTAGCATTTATTGTGAACAAAAACGTGAGGGAAGGTTATGGTTATTTTTATAACAGACACAAGCAGACTTGAAATTCAGAATTAAGTGAGAAATTGTAACGAAGAAATATTTGAACTAGAGAAGGAAGTAAGTGGAAAGTTTTGAACGTAGCACGGAATGTATAATCGATAGAGGATTTTGTAGGAGGAGGTATTGTGTATCCGTGAACGTTATTGCATTTGGGATTTCTAGTAGGAATACTAAAGATCATACTATGATGAAAGTAGTTGATATTGTGCCCAATCAGTCAAGGCAGTCTGGCATCGAACTCAGGTCTCATCAGAGAAGACCAGGCACATGGTTATGCCTAGAGTCGAACCATTGATCTCTGAGGGGGAGCAATTACAGGGAACCCAAAGAGCAATGAGAGGTATACTGACATATAATAGTGTAGCGTGATTTCACGATCTATAGGTGAACATCATAGCAATTTAAGATGAAGAATTGTAGCCAAATGCAAGGAAATATACATTTTCAGAGCATACGAGAATGAGAGGAGGCCAGTGTGAAGTTTTACAAATTACCCTTAGCAAGTGGGCGGAGAACTTAGGCGCCGAGCGCACTGTTTACGTCTGGAGCGGAGAGACAGCTCAAAATTAATGACCCGGGTATTCACCGCTTGACAACGATTGAACTTAGAGTAGGGATGATGGCCCACGGAAATTAATTAATTACAGCCAAGTGGAGTATTGAAATGCATTGAAATATACACCCAGGTGAATATATTCACGGAGAGGTAATTTAGGAGTGGTTTTTCACCTAAATTATTGCCTATACCTCCAAATGAACGAATTACAACCTAGCTTACGCTCAAGAGCAGTGATTTTGTGACCAGCCAACGGGGAACCACCACAGTAGCGTCCTGACGCGCTGATCTAAGGCAATTAATTGTAATTAATTGGCCGAAGCGATCGCCGGCACGCGAATGTTTTTGAAACCTCCACACTTAAATAAACAAGATGTAGATGTCATTTCGGCTGAAGAAGTATTATTTCAAGAAAGGAGTCGCTCTCATGTGTCCGGTGGACTATTTTGTACGAGAAACCTTTATAAGAGAGAGCAGCTCACACCAAGCCAGTTGTTAAGTAGTTCGCCTAGAGTTATTCTACAGTATACACGTAACTAAGACGCTGCCAGTAAGCACGCCAAATGTTAAAGTATCAACGCTCCGCCGTTGAAGAACAATAGAAGCAAGTTATAAGCTTCATAAGTAATCATGAAGCGCGTCGAAAGTAAATTAATACAGATATTTATCTATTATCTGACGCAAATATAAATTCGCCACAGCGAAAAAGGAACTTATAATGTTTTTGAACAGTTCTTATACCGGGAGGTAATGTCAGAATTGTATATGACATTATCATCAGAATCACTACAATGATGGGAGCTTGGAAATCATTGCCACCTAATCTGGATAGTGAGCTGAACAAGATTGCAGGGAACGAGGATCGAACGTCCGTAAAACGCTGTTAGATTTTCACGTAGACCAGCGGTTGTCATAATTGCATCGCATCTCTGAGATCAGGCGTAGGAGAAGTCCGATTTAAGGATCAACATGTGAAGTAGTGGATAAGTGTACATAAATTGTGTAATAGTGATTTAAAAGTGTTCATGTGAATAGTGATTAATATGCAGTGTGTAGCAGTGAAAGAGGCCACTGATAAAAGTATGTTTATCAGGTGGAAAATGTGTGAATCTACGTGTTGTGAAAAGGATAACATGATGGCTTAAATCAAGCGTCATGGTAGCGCTAAAGCTGAAGCGCTGGCACTATCCAGCAAAAAGGAAAAAGTGAGAACCCCTTTTATAATGTCATTATAACTAAATAGTTCACCATGTAACGATTTATCACTTGGAGAATAAGATGTAATAGTCACTTACTGAACGAGTTTTCACCACTCGTCTTGAATAAAGTATCGCTTGGAAGGTGATTTGTATAGGGCCATTTAGGTCGAAAATAGTGATGGATGTAACGGTAACGTTAAATGAGTAATAATAATAATAACCTGGGGTCGGCAACAGTAAAGTAATAGGCATTTTGGCCTAAATAATGTTCAAATAGTGTCATGTCTAATATAAAGATACTGTATTTTGGTAAACAGTAAGGAAGTAACGTGGAATATAGAGAAATACGAGAGCTATTTCAGTGTCAGTGAAATATGAATGAATATTTGATATGGTCAATCCTTAGGATTATGTTTGAGGACCATTAAAGTAAAGTAAGCCAGTAAATTTTTACATTTTGTTAGGAGCTATGTAGAGCTTTGGCTTAAGTGGTATGACAGAGAGAACGCGGGTGCCTTAATAATGGAGTCATCTATGTGAAGTATTGTTTGAGCCGCATGTAAGCGTGCAGATTAACGTAGAATCCAGTGATTTACGTAAGATAATTGCGGGGACCAACTAGTATAGCTTGCGCGTTAGGTGAGAAGTTGGCTGAATCTACGAGTAGTATCACCCTGGAGCATACTGTATTATTCGCAGCGAATTGGACAGAGCCTGTCTGTATCCAACGCTTGCATGAATTATGGCCACTATTGACGTCCGTCGAGACGCAGTGAGCATGTGTATAAATGGCCTACCCTGAGAGGTAAGGATCATATTCGTCGTTTAGGAACGCAGATTTCCGTATATTTTATTGACAGCTGCTGGTGAAAATCGTGGATTTTCACTATGATGCGCGTCCAAAAGCCACTAATAGTCACCATAGAACGGCAAGACTATCACTAGAATTCCACCCCAGCCATGAATGTTAATTAAGGAGCCAGTTGAGCCCAAGACACTATAAAGATAGGTGTTAAATAATTAAATGACTCAATTACTTAGGAGCCACACTTAGCTTAACTCCAGTACTGCGATTGTAAACAAACTTGACCTTGACAGCAGCAGAGAGAGGTGGGGTTGTAGACCACTTCTGCGTCAGCCATCTTGACTAGCCAGCTGGAACGAATTTTATTGCTGCTGAGGGGGGGGAAGGTCGGTCGACCGGTCCCTTGTAAATTAGAGTCACAATAGGACACTGAGGAATCTCGATATTTCAATATGCAATTAAGATATGAGTATTATGATGATGCCAATTGAATTGAATGGTGTGTTGCAACTCACATACGTTGTTGGATCATAGAAATCAGATAATATTTGGCTCAGTTATTCTCTGTGGAGGAAAATTGAACCAAAATAATGTAGGCATCTTCTTTTAGAATGCATTTTGCCAGTTCATGCTAATTTATGCAGACGGGTATGTGTTTTTCCCAGAACATGACACATTTGTAACGATGATAAGCCCGACAAGACCCAGAAAATCGTTATATGGTGAAACTATAAAATATTCTATCCATGTTTATTTTGGAAGGGATAAGTACCACTTTTCTTAAAGCGTTCATATGGATGGAAAGAAGGAAGATGATTCACACGACACAACAAATATTTGTTAATGATTGCAGAAATAATGAATTCATGCTAATCAAGGTAAATGCCATAAGAAACGGAATAATGTTTTATTAATATCATTTTGATGTGATATGTGATTTTTGTGTTATGATACTCCCATTAACTAAGATTGTGTCACATGATGAGTACTATGGAAACCCATGGAAGTCTGAAAATATCATTGACAGGATGCTAGAATTAGATTTGAGTGCAGTGTAGCACTATTTTAAGAAGAAAGCTCACAGAATAACCCTATTTTATTTGTGGGAATTAAATATAATTTGTCCTTTATTTGTATTTGTTGTATAGCCATGATTTTAGACCAGTAAATAGTTCATTTTAGGAAAATGTTGTGTATTCCCTGTAGAGTAGTTACCTGGTAGACTCAAATTCTGAGCATGTGGTCGTATGGTGGGCAGGAACGTCCCATACCTCGAAAGACCGTGAGTTAGTTGGGATACGAACACATGGTCCACATGATGACAGTTGGGTACATGGAGGATATGTCTCTGTACTAGGATTGAGTCACAGGTACTGCTAAAGGTCGGCCAAGATATTAATGGTAGAAGCAAATACAGCATAGAAATTAGGATAGAATAGGAAAAGGCCGCGTCCCCTTTGTTAATAAGCCATCACGTAAAATAAATGTTGATAATCCTCCATAAAACATGCTCATAAGTTAACCACCACATAAGCATACCACCCTAAATCATTATCATGGCGAGACCCAAGTGGGGCATTCGACAGTACAACCGAGACCTTGGATGGTTACTGCGATGTCATAACGAAGACCACCTCCCATGATAACACTTCATTATCATGGCGAGACCCAAGTGGGGCATTCGACAGTACAACCGAGACCTTGGATGGTTACTGCGATGTCATAACGAAGACCACCTCCCATGATAACACTTCATTATCATGGCGCCCAGTACGTGGATGGCTTATGGGATTCAGAAAACCCCATAATAATAGCATGGTTTTCATGGGGAAAACCATAAAAATAGTATTTTTCCTCAAACTTTGTGTGAGCGATTGTGATTCTTTCTAGATGATATTCAGACGTCAGACACTGTTGTCAGACGGGTACGAGGGTCTATACCCATTCCATAGTTAGTTTTGACATTTTGTAATATATTGTTGTTGTGGTCGCGGGATCGGAATCCTTTTCTTTCTAAAAGAACGCGCCAGCATATTCAGCTGCGGCCTACCTGAATCTCAAATTAAGAAGTACAGGATGGCTGGAACTGAAGACGTACTCAGGTGTATTGCTGAGTTAAGGGAACATTTTGATATTCCTAATGCTAAGAGAAAGGAAGAAATTAGAGAATTTAAAGATGAAATAGCGGGTAGATTGGATGCCAATCAAACCGAAATAAATACTAGATTGGATGCCAATCAAACCGTAATAAACACTAGATTAAAGGCTAATCGAACCGAAGTAAACACTAGACTAGAGGCTAATCAAACTGAGGTAAGCCAGATGTTGGCTACAGTCAATACTCAATTAGAGGCTAATCAAGTTACAATAAACACGCAATTAGAGTCAAACATAATAGAGGTTAATAAGAAAATGGATGACGTTAAAGAGTCTGTCCAGCGTGAGGTAACTAAGAATATTGTTAGCGTGGTCTCAGAAATGCAAGATGATAACGATAAACGCTTTGAGTCTATAGAGTTAAAACTAGAGAGCAATCTGCAAGCGTGCAGTGAGTCACAGCGTGAAATTAACGATAATTTAAGCAGTATGTCCATGGAGCTTAAAGACATTCAGAGTCAGAATGAAGCTAATACTAAACGTCAACTAGAGCAATTTAATACGTTCACTCAGACCGTGGATCAAAGGCTCGAAGATATCGATGTAAAATGGAATACGCGAATGGCAGGTTACGCCAAGGCGGTAGACGAAGCCTTAAGAAAACAGGATCAGAATATCCTTGACCAATGCAAGGAAATCCAGGAAATAAAAACTTCTGATCAAGAGAATAAGGAGATAATGTCAAATATGAAGAGACAAGTCGGGAAAGTGCAGAAAGAGTTGGAACAAACTCAGAGCGACTTAGCAGTTATCCATAAAAGACAGGATGAGGACCAGGGAGAAATCACGAAAATAAGGACTGAAATCTCTCATATACAAGGTCACATTCAAAAGGAAGTTACAGGCTTACGAGAAGAATTAGAACTTCGAGAAGGCTTAAGGACTGAAGCCAGCGATAAGCTCTTGCCGAAGTAAGAGAAAGTCTAGCAGGGGAAATTATCCACCTGAAGGAAAACCTTAAGGATGATAAGGAAAAGGTATTTTCTATGGCAGAAAGAAACCGAGATCTAGAGAAAATAGAACGAGCGGTATTAGCTCGTTTGGAAAGGGCAGAAAACAGACACAGCCAAATCGAGACTAGAATGATCGCGCAGGAGAAATCCATGTTGCGGAATCCTAGGTCTAGCGAAGGAAGTATAGACGAGAATAGGAGAAATAAATGGGCAGAGATAGAAATACAGCCCACTCCAAAGAATGCAGCCATGCCAAGTGACAGTCCGTATACCACACCTGGTATGCCAATTGCCATGTCAACACCGCATGAAAATGCTGTACAAAATCAAATAGTCACAGTTATAAGGGCTAGTGATGAGAAACCAAAGAAATACTCTGGGAGTAATTCTAACATGACACCCAAGTACTGGCTTAAAGAAGTTTCCGAGTACTTGAATGACGCGAAAGTACCGCCAGAGCGCAGGTTGAGAGCGATTGAAAAACTAACCGAAGGGGAGTGTGCCCTATGGTTTAGGAGTTTTCGGTACACGTTCGACACCGTTGACGAATTTCGCCAAGCATTTTTAAGCAGATGCTTGAACGCGAGCGTACAACAGAACCTCAGATTGGACTTGTATTCCAGGCGTTACAGTACTAGTAATCCGACTAAGTACGGAGAATTCTTTGTGAATCAATTGTGCCGTTTTCGCGAGCTTGATGAAGGACTTAGAGAGTCAGATTTGTGCATAGCGATAGCCAAGTAGCTACCGTATGAAGTACAACGTCTGCTAATCTCAGCAAACGCCAAAACTGCAATCGATATGGAGGAAGTGCTGAGACAACTCGATCTAACCACAATGCAGCACACAAGGCAAAGTCGAAACGTGGAACAAGTCAACACGACGACTACACCGATTGAGCCAACTAAGGTGCAGACAAAAAGCAAATCTACAAGCACCGAAACAGAAAAATCCGACTGGCAACGCGAAGGACGCGAAAACCAAAATTGGAGGCCAGCATATCGAGGAGGATCGAACAGTGGAAACCGAGGAAGGAAAAACTGGAATCAGCGTGGTGCCAGAGACCAGCAGCTTGATAACAGAAGGAATTACGACCGAAATGGGAACAACCAAGGATGGAGATCCCAAGAGCAGAGTCGCGGGTTCGATGAAGAGGCGGAAGAACGTTATCACGCATCTTTAAGATACATGGAAGAGCGCGGAGATGATCCGAGACAATCGCGAGTTCATTGGGATGAAGCGATTAGGAATAGAAGGTCACCCGACATATATAAAAATGATGACGGTGCCAAGAGTCTGGAACTTCAACAGCATGAAGACAGGCAGAAGAACTCCACAAAGAATGGAGCAATTGAAAAAAAACACAAAATTTAAATGACCAAAGAGAGATAAGTTCAGGATGGAGTACAGTGAATGTTGTTAACTGGATTGCCAAACCTGAGGAGCTTATCGAAGACCTAGATGAAAGGACGGTCAATGTAAGAAGGGAACTAGCCATTATTATTGTAAACATTGCGGGCATGAAGATAAGAAGTCTCATCGATACAGGGTCAACAGTGTGTTTTATAACCCAGGCATTATATAGTGAAATCCAGAGTAAAATCCACGTATTGAAAATACCTATTTCAAGCGTGAAAATAAAAGGTGTCATACCAGATAAAGTTATGATATGCAAATACCAAGAATTTTTAGATTTGCAGATAGGGAACTCTACATTCTCACAGAGCTTCCTACTTGTGAATAAGCTGCCGTATAACCTCATTGTTGGGATGGATTTCATAAGAGAGTATAAAGTTATTATAGATCTCTCGCAAGACATTGTGATGTTTCGCGCAAGTGAGGGAAAGGAAGAGTTAGAACTCTCATTAAAGCATACTGAAACGAGACCAGAAGAGTACGTATGGCATACATAAGGAGATATGACTGGGGATGCAGTGTCGACAACAGAAGACATCGAGGAAGAGTTGGCAACACTGGCCGCAGACATTGAAAAGGACCTCGAACCAAAATTTGAAGTTGTATAGTCCACCAGAGGATTATGATATAAGAGAGGAGCAAGCAATGCACACCCAAGTGGACGGGGAATCATTACTTATGCACGGAAATAATCTTGAGAAAAGCTTGCAGTCTCAGGAAGGAACGGAGCGAAGCGACCAGCTCGCAGACCCAACGGATACGAAGGGAGAATGCAGCTGTCAACTGCAGGAACTTTATGACCAGTTGAGGGAAGCCGCTACGGAGCTAGAGGAAATGAATGAATAATTGCGAAGGCAGAACTAGAGTCTACGAGACAGCAGACAGAGTGGAATGGGGAACGAGAGAGCCCATTGCCGAGAGCACTGACCGCTTAAAGTGAATACTGCATGGAGTCGATGCCATCTGAAGGACCCGAAAAATTCACTTATAAAATGCATTTTCCGAGCTTAGCAGGGGAAAGATGTACCCAATCAGTCACGGCAGTCTGGCATCGAACTCAGGTCTCATCAGAGAAGACCAGGCACATGGTTATGCCTAGAGTCGAACCATTGATCTCTGAAGGGGAGCAATTACAGGGAACCCAAAGAGCAATGAGAGGTATACTGACATATAATAGTGTAGCGTGATTTCACGATCTATAGGTGAACATCATAGCAATTTAAGATGAAGAATTGTAGCCAAATGCAAGGAAATATACATTTTCAGAGCATACGAGAATGAGAGGAGGCCAGTTTGAAGTTTTACAAATTACCCTTAGCAAGTGGGCGGAGAACTTAGGCGCCGAGCGCACTGTTTACGTCTGGAGCGGAGAGACAGCTCAAAATTAATGACCCTTGTATTCACCGCTTGACAACGATTGAACTTAGAGTAGGGATGATGGCCCACGGAAATTAATTAATTACAGCCAAGTGGAGTATTGAAATGCATTGAAATATACACCCAGGTGAATATATTCACGGAGAGGTAATTTAGGAGTGGTTTTTCACCTAAATTAATGCCTATATCTCCAAATGAACGAATTACAACCTAGCTTACGCTCAAGAGCAGTGATTTTGTGACCAGCCAACGGGGAACCACCACAGTAGCGTCCTGACGCGCTGATCTAAGGCAATTAATTGTAATTAATTGGCCGAAGCGATCGCCGGCACGCGAATGTTTTTGAAACCTCCACACTTAAATAAACAAGATGTAGATGTCATTTCGGCTGAAGAAGTATTATTTCAAGAAAGGAGTCGCTCTCATGTGTCCGGTGGACTATTTTGTACGAGAAACCTTTATAAGAGAGAGCAGCTCACACCAAGCCAGTTGTTAAGTAGTTCGCCTAGAGTTATTCTACAGTATACACGTAACTAAGACGCTGCCAGTAAGCACGCCAAATGTTAAAGTATCAACGCTCCGCCGTTGAAGAACAATAGAAGCAAGTTATAAGCTTCATAAGTAATCATGAAGCGCGTCGAAAGTAAATTAATACAGATATTTATCTATTATCTGACGCAAATATAAATTCGCCACAGCGAAAAAGGAACTTATAATGTTTTTGAACAGTTCTTATACCGGGAGGTATTGTCAGAATTGTATATGACATTATCATCAGAATCACTACAATGATGGGAGCTTGGAAATCATTGCCACCTAATCTGGATAGTGAGCTGAACAAGATTGCAGGGAACGAGGATCGAACGTCCGTAAAACGCTGTTAGATTTTCACGTTGTCATAATTGCATCGCATCTCTGAGATCAGGCGTAGGAGAAGTCCGATTTAAGGATCAACATGTGAAGTAGTGGATAAGTGTACATAAATTGTGTAATAGTGATTTAAAAGTGTTCATGTGAATAGTGATTAATATGCAGTGTGTAGCAGTGAAAGAGGCCACTGATAAAAGTATGTTTATCAGGTGGAAAATGTGTGAATCTACGTGTTGTGAAAAGGATAACATGATGGCTTAAATCAAGCGTCATGGTAGCGCTAAAGCTGAAGCGCTGGCACTATCCAGCAAAAAGGAAAAAGTGAGAACCCCTTTTATAATGTCATTATAACTAAATAGTTCACCATGTAACGATTTATCACTTGGAGAATAAGATGTAATAGTCACTTACTGAACGAGTTTTCACCACTCGTCTTGAATAAAGTATCGCTTGGAAGGTGATTTGTATAGGGCCATTTAGGTCGAAAATAGTGATGGATGTAACGGTAACGTTAAATGAGTAATAATAATAATAACCTGGGGTCGGCAACAGTAAAGTAATAGGCATTTTGGCCTAAATAATGTTCAAATAGTGTCATGTCTAATATAAAGATACTGTATTTTGGTAAACAGTAAGGAAGTAACGTGGAATATAGAGAAATACGAGAGCTTTTTCAGTGTCAGTGAAATATGAATGAATATTTGATATGGTCAATCCTTAGGATTATGTTTGAGGACCATTAAAGTAAAGTAAGCCAGTAAATTTTTACATTTTGTTAGGAGCTATGTAGAGCTTTGGCTTAAGTGGTACGACAGAGAGAACGCGGGTGCCTTAATAATGGAGTCATCTATGTGAAGTATTGTTTGAGCCGCATGTAAGCGTGCAGATTAACGTAGAATCCAGTGATTTACGTAAGATAATTGCGGGGACCAACTAGTATAGCTTGCGCGTTAGGTGAGAAGTTGGCTGAATCTACGAGTAGTATCACCCTGGAGCATACTGTATTATTCGCAGCGAATTGGACAGAGCCTGTCTGTATCCAACGCTTGCATGAATTATGGCCACTATTGACGTCCGTCGAGACGCAGTGAGCATGTGTATAAATGGCCTACCCTGAGAGGTAAGGATCATATTCGTCGTTTAGGAACGCAGATTTCCGTATATTTTATTGACAGCTGCTGGTGAAAATCGTGGATTTTCACTATGATGCGCGTCCAAAAGCCACTAATAGTCACCATAGAACGGCAAGACTATCACTAGAATTCCACCCCAGCCATGAATGTTAATTAAGGAGCCAGTTGAGCCCAAGACACTATAAAGATAGGTGTTAAATAATTAAATGACTCAATTACTTAGGAGCCACACTTAGCTTAACTCCAGTACTGCGATTGTAAACAAACTTGACCTTGACAGCAGCAGAGAGAGGTGGGGTTGTAGACCACTTCTGCGTCAGCCATCTTGACTAGCCAGCTGGAACGAATTTTATTGCCTGCTGAGGGGGGGGAAGGTCGGTCGACCGGTCCCTTGTAAATTAGAGTCACAATAGGACACTGAGGAATCTCGATATTTCAATATGCAATTAAGATATGAGTATTATGATGATGCCAATTGAATTGAATGGTGTGTTGCAACTCACATACGTTGTTGGATCATAGAAATCAGATAATATTTGGCTCAGTTATTCTCTGTGGAGGAAAATTGAACCAAAATAATGTAGGCATCTTCTTTTAGAATGCATTTTGCCAGTTCATGCTAATTTATGCAGACGGGTATGTGTTTTTCCCAGAACATGACACATTTGTAACGATGATAAGCCCGACAAGACCCAGAAAATCGTTATATGGTGAAACTATAAAATATTCTATCCATGTTTATTTTGGAAGGGATAAGTACCACTTTTCTTAAAGCGTTCATATGGATGGAAAGAAGGAAGATGATTCACACGATACAACAAATATTTGTTAATGATTGCAGAAATAATGAATTCATGCTAATCAAGGTAAATGCCATAAGAAACGGAATAATGTTTTATTAATATCATTTTGATGTGATATGTGATTTTTGTGTTATGATACTCCCATTAACTAAGATTGTGTCACATGATGAGTACTATGGAAACCCATGGAAGTCTGAAAATATCATTGACAGGAAGCTAGAATTGGATTTGAGTGCAGTGTAGCACTATTTTAAGAAGAAAGCTCACAGAATAACCCTATTTTATTTGTGGGAATTAAATATAATTTGTCCTTTATTTGTATTTGTTGTATAGCCATGATTTTAGACCAGTAAATAGTTCATTTTAGGAAAATGTTGTGTATTTCCTGTAGAGTAGTTACCTGGTAGACTCAAATTCTGAGCATGTGGTCGTATGGTGGGCAGGAACGTCCCATACCTCGAAAGACCGTGAGTTAGTTGGGATACGAACACATGGTCCACATGATGACAGTTGGGTACATGGAGGATATGTCTCTGTACTAGGATTGAGTCACAGGTACTGCTAAAGGTCGGCCAAGATATTAATGGTAGAAGCAAATACAGCATAGAAATTAGGATAGAATAGGAAAAGGCCGCGTCCCCTTTGTTAATAAGCCATCACGTAAAATAAATGTTGATAATCCTCCATAAAACATGCTCATAAGTTAACCACCACATAAGCATACCACCCTAAATCATTATCATGGCGAGACCCAAGTGGGGCATTCGACAGTACAACCGAGACCTTGGATGGTTACTGCGATGTCATAACGAAGACCACCTCCCATGATAACACTTCATTATCATGGCGAGACCCAAGTGGGGCATTCGACAGTACAACCGAGACCTTGGATGGTTACTGCGATGTCATAACGAAGACCACCTCCCATGATAACACTTCATTATCATGGCGCCCAGTACGTGGATGGCTTATGGGATTCAGAAAACCCCATAATAATAGCATGGTTTTCATGGGGAAAACCATAAAAATAGTATTTTTCCTCAAACTTTGTGTGAGCGATTGTGATTCTTTCTAGATGATATTCAGACGTCAGACACTGTTGTCAGACGGGTACGAGGGTCTATACCCATTCCATAGTTAGTTTTGACATTTTGTAATATATTGTTGTTGTGGTCGCGGGATCGGAATCCTTTTCTTTCTAAAAGAACGCGCCAGCATATTCAGCGGCGGCCTACCTGAATCTCAAATTAAGAAGTACAGGATGGCTGGAACTGAAGACGTACTCAGGTGTACTGCTGAGTTAAGGGAACATTTTGATATTCCTAATGCTATGAGAAAGGAAGAAATTAGAGAATTTATAGATGAAATAGCGGGTAGATTGGATGCCAATCAAACCGAAATAAATACTAGATTGGATGCCAATCAAACCGTAATAAACACTAGATTAAAGGCTAATCAAACCGAAGTAAACACTAGACTAGAGGCTAATCAAACTGAGGTAAGCCAGATGTTGGCTACAGTCAATACTCAATTAGAGGCTAATCAAGTTACAATAAACACGCAATTAGAGTCAAACATAATAGAGGTTAATAAGAAAATGGATGACGTTAAAGAGTCTGTCCAGCGTGAGGTAACTAAGAATATTGTTAGCGTGGTCTCAGAAATGCAAGATGATAACGATAAACGCTTTGAGTCTATAGAGTTAAAACTAGAGAGCAATCTGCAAGCGTGCAGAGAGTCACAGCGTGAAATTAACGATAATTTAAGCAGTATGTCCATGGAGCTTAAAGACATTCAGAGTCAGAATGAAGCTAATACTAAACGTCAACTAGAGCAATTTAATACGTTCAATCAGACCGTGGATCAAAGGCTCGAAGATAGCGATGTAAAATGGAATACGCGAATGGCAGGTTACGCCAAGGCGGTAGACGAAGCCTTAAGAAAACAGGATCAGAATATCCTTGACCAATGCAAGGAAATCCAGGAAATAAAAACTTCTGATCAAGAGAATAAGGAGATAATGTCAAATATGAAGAGACAAGTCGGGAAAGTGCAGAAAGAGTTGGAACAAACTCAGAGCGACTTAGCAGTTATCCATAAAAGACAGGATGAGGACCAGGGAGAAATCACGAAAATAAGGACTGAAATCTCTCATATACAAGGTCACATTCAAAAGGAAGTTACAGGCTTACGAGAAGAATTAGAACTTCGAGAAGGCTTAAGGACTGAAGCCAGCGATAAGCTCTTGCCGAAGTAAGAGAAAGTCTAGCAGGGGAAATTATCCACCTGAAGGAAAACCTTAAGGATGATAAGGAAAAGGTATTTTCTATGCCAGAATGAAACCGAGATCTAGAGAAAATAGAACGAGAGGTATTAGCTCGTTTGGAAAGGGCAGAAAACAGACACAGCCAAATCGAGACTAGAATGATCGCGCAGGAGAAATCCATGTTGCGGAATCCTAGGTCTAGCGAAGGAAATATAGACGAGAATAGGAGAAATAAATGGGCAGAGATAGAAATACAGCCCACTCCAAAGAATGCAGCCATGCCAAGTGACAGTCCGTATACCACACCTGGTATGCCAATTGCCATGTCAACACCGCATGAAAATGCTGTACAAAATCAAATAGTCACAGTTATAAGGGCTAGTGATGAGAAACCAAAGAAATACTCTGGGAGTAATTCTAACATGACACCCAAGTACTGGCTTAAAGAAGTTTCCGAGTACTTGAATGACGCGAAAGTACCGCCAGAGCGCAGGTTGAGAGCGATTGAAAAACTAACCGAAGGGGAGTGTGCCCTATGGTTTAGGAGTTTTCGGTACACGTTCGACACCGTTGACGAATTTCGCCAAGCATTTTTAAGCAGATGCTTGAACGCGAGCGTACAACAGAACCTCAGATTGGACTTGTATTCCAGGCGTTACAGTACTAGTAATCCGACTAAGTACGGAGAATTCTTTGTGAATCAATTGTGCCGTTTTCGCGAGCTTGATGAAGGACTTAGAGAGTCAGATTTGTGCATAGCGATAGCCAAGCAGCTACCGTATGAAGTACAACGTCTGCTAATCTCAGCAAACGCCAAAACTGCAATCGATATGGAGGAAGTGCTGAGACAACACGATCTAACCACAATGCAGCACACAAGGCAAAGTCGAAACGTGGAACAAGTCAACACGACGACTACACCGATTGAGCCAACTAAGGTGCAGACAAAAAGCAAATCTACAAGCACCGAAACAGAAAAATCCGACTGGCAACGCGCAGGACGCGAAAACCAAAATTGGAGGCCAGCATATCGAGGAGGATCGAACAGTGGAAACCGAGGAAGGAAAAACTGGAATCAGCGTGGTGCCAGAGACCAGCAGCTTGATAACAGAAGGAATTACGACCGAAATGGGAACAACCAAGGATGGAGATCCCAAGAGCAGAGTCGCGGGTTCGATGAAGAGGCGGAAGAACGTTATACGCATCTTTAAGATACATGGAAGAGCGCGGAGATGATCCGAGACAATCGCGAGTTCATTGGGATGAAGCGATTAGGAATAGAAGGTCACCCGACATATATAAAAATGATGACAGTGCCAAGAGTCTGGAACTTCAACAGCATGAAGACAGGCAGAAGAACTCCACAAAGAATGGAGCAATTGAAAAAAAACACCAAATTTAAATGATCAAAGAGAGATAAGTTCAGGATGGAGTACAGTGAATGTTGTTAACTGGATTGCCAAACCTGAGGAGCTTATCGAAGACCTAGATGAAAGGACGGTCAATGTAAGAAGGGAACTAGCCATTATTATTGTAAACATTGCGGGCATGAAGATAAGAAGTCTCATCGATACAGGGTCAACAGTGTGTTTTATAACCCAGGCATTATATAGTGAAATCCAGAGTAAAATCCACGTATTGAAAATACCTATTTCAAGCGTGAAAATAAAAGGTGTCATACCAGATAAAGTTATGATATGCAAATACCAAGTATTTTTAGATTTGCAGATAGGGAACTCTACATTCTCACAGAGCTTCCTACTTGTGAATAAGCTGCCGTATAACCTCATTGTTGGGATGGATTTCATAAGAGAGTATAAAGTTATTATAGATCTCTCGCAAGGCATTGTGATGTTTCGCGCAAGTGAGGGAAAGGAAGAGTTAGAACTCTCATTAAAGCATACTGAAACGAGACCAGAAGAGTACGTATGGCATACATAAGGAGATATGACTGGGGATGAAGTGTCGACAACAGAAGACATCGAGGAAGAGTTGGCAACACTGGCCGCAGACATTGAAAAGGACCTCGAACCAAAATTTGAAGTTGTATAGTCCACCAGAGGATTATGATATAAGAGAGGAGCAAGCAATGCACACCCAAGTGGACGGGGAATCATTACTTATGCACGGAAAGAATCTTGAGAAAAGCTTGCAGTCTCAGGAAGGAACGGAGCGAAGCGACCAGCTCGCAGACCCAACGGATACGAAGGGAGAATGCAGCTGTCAACTGCAGGAACTTTATGACCAGTTGAGGGAAGCCGCTACGGAGCTAGAGGAAATGAATGAATAATTGCGAAGGCAGAACTAGAGTCTACGAGACAGCAGACAGAGTGGAATGGGGAACGAGAGAGCCCATTGCCGAGAGCACTGACCGCTTAAAGTGAATACTGCATGGAGTCGATGCCATCTGAAGGACCCGAAAAATTCACTTATAAAATGCATTTTCCGAGCTTAGCAGGGGAAAGATGTACCCAATCAGTCACGGCAGTCTGGCATCGAACTCAGGTCTCATCAGAGAAGACCAGGCACATGGTTATGCCTAGAGTCGAACCATTGATCTCTGAAGGGGAGCAATTACAGGGAACCCAAAGAGCAATGAGAGGTATACTGACATATAATAGTGTAGCGTGATTTCACGATCTATAGGTGAACATCATAGCAATTTAAGATGAAGAATTGTAGCCAAATGCAAGGAAATATACATTTTCAGAGCATACGAGAATGAGAGGAGGCCAGTTTGAAGTTTTACAAATTACCCTTAGCAAGTGGGCGGAGAACTTAGGCGCCGAGCGCACTATTTACGTCTGGAGCGGAGAGACAGCTCAAAATTAATGACCCGGGTATTCACCGCTTGACAACGATTGAACTTAGAGTAGGGATGATGGCCCACGGAAATTAATTAATTACAGCCAAGTGGAGTATTGAAATGCATTGAAATATACACCCAGGTGAATATATTCACGGAGAGGTAATTTAGGAGTGGTTTTTCACCTAAATTAATGCCTATATCTCCAAATGAACGAATTACAACCTAGCTTACGCTCAAGAGCAGTGATTTTGTGACCAGCCAACGGGGAACCACCACAGTAGCGTCCTGACGCGCTGATCTAAGGCAATTAATTGTAATTAATTGGCCGAAGCGATCGCCGGTACGCGAATGTTTTTGAAACCTCCACACTTAATTAAACAAGATGTAGATGTCATTTCGGCTGAAGAAGTATTATTTCAAGAAAGGAGTCGCTCTCATGTGTCCGGTGGACTATTTTGTACGAGAAACCTTTATAAGGGAGAGCAGCTCAAACCAAGCCAGTTGTTAAGTAGTTCGCCTAGAATTATTCTACAGTATACACGTAACTAAGACGCTGCCAGTAAGCACGCCAAATGTTAAAGTATCAACGCTCCGCCGTTGAAGAACAATAGAAGCAAGTTATAAGCTTCATAAGTAATCATGAAGCGCGTCGAAAGTAAATTAATACAGATATTTATCTATTATCTGACGCAAATATAAATTCGCCACAGCGAAAAAGGAACTTATAATGTTTTTGAACAGTTCTTATACCGGGAGGTATTGTCAGAATTGTATATGACATTATCATCAGAATCACTACAATGATGGGAGCTTGGAAATCATTGCCACCTAATCTGGATAGTGAGCTGAACAAGATTGCAGGGAACGAGGATCGAACGTCCGTAAAACGCTGTTAGATTTTCACGTAGACCAGCGGTTGTCATAATTGCATCGCATCTCTGAGATCAGGCGTAGGAGAAGTCCGATTTAAGGATCAACATGTGAAGTAGTGGGTAAGTGTACATAAATTGTGTAATAGTGATTTAAAAGTGTTCATGTGTATAGTGATTAATATGCAGTGTGTAGCAGTGAAAGAGGCCACTGATAAAAGTATGTTTATCAGGTGGAAAATGTGTGAATCTACGTGTTGTGAAAAGGATAACATGATGGCTTAAATCAAGCGTCATGGTAGCGCTAAAGCTGAAGCGCTGGCACTATCCAGCAAAAAGGAAAAAGTGAGTACCCATTTTATAATGTCATTATAACTAAATAGTTCACCATGTAACGATTTATCACTTGGAGAATAAGATGTAATAGTCACTTACTGAACGAGTTTTCACCACTCGTCTTGAATAAAGTATCGCTTGGAAGGTGATTTGTATAGGGCCATTTAGGTCGAAAATAGTGATGGATGTAACGGTAACGTTAAATGAGTAATAATAATAATAACCTGGGGTCGGCAACAGTAAAGTAATAGGCATTTTGGCCTAAATAATGTTCAAATAGTGTCATGTCTAATATAAAGATACTGTATTTTGGTAAACAGTAAGGAAGTAACGTGGAATATAGAGAAATACGAGACCTTTTTCAGTGTCAGTGAAATATGAATGAATATTTGATATGGTCAATCCTTAGGATTATGTTTGAGGACCATTAAAGTAAAGTAAGCCAGTAAATTTTTACATTTTGTTAGGAGCTATGTAGAGCTTTGGCTTAAGTGGTACGACAGAGAGAACGCGGGTGCCTTAATAATGGAGTCATCTATGTGAAGTAATGTTTGAGCCGCATGTAAGCGTGCAGATTAACGTAGAATCCAGTGATTTACGTAAGATAATTGCGGGGACCAACTAGTATAGCTTGCGCGTTAGGTGAGAAGTTGGCTGAATCTACTAGTAGTATCACCCTGGAGCATACTGTATTATTCGCAGCGAATTGGACAGAGCCTGTCTGTATCCAACGCTTGCATGAATTATGGCCACTATTGACGTCCGTCGAGACGCAGTGAGCATGTGTATAAATGGCTTACCCTGAGAGGTAAGGATCATATTCGTCGTTTAGGAACGCAGATTTCCGTATATTTTATTGACAGCTGCTGGTGAAAATCGTGGATTTTCACTATGATGCGCGTCCAAAAGCCACTAATAGTCACCATAGAACGGCAAGGCTATCACTAGAATTCCACCCCAGCCATGAATGTTAATTAAGGAGCCAGTTGAGCCCAAGACACTATAAAAATAGGTGTTAAATAATTAAATGACTCAATTACTTAGGAGCCACACTTAGCGTAACTCCAGTACTGCGATTGTAAACAAACTTGACCTTGACAGCAGCAGAGAGAGGTGGGGTTGTAGACCACTTCTGCGGCAGCCATCTTGACTAGCCAGCTGGAACGAATTTTATTGCCTGCTGAGGGGGGGGGGGAAGGTCGGTCGACCGGTCCCTTGTAAATTAGAGTCACAATAGGACACTGAGGAATCTCGATATTTCAATATGCAATTAAGATATGAGTATTATGATGATGCCAATTGAATTGAATGGTGTGTTGCAACTCACATACGTTGTTGGATCATAGAAATCAGATAATATTTGGCTCAGTTATTCTCTGTGGAGGAAAATTGAACCAAAATAATGTAGGCATATTCTTTTAGAATGCATTTTGCCAGTTCATGCTAATTTATGCAGACGGGTATGTGTTTTTCCCAGAACATGACACATTTGTAACGATGATAAGCCCGACAAGACCCAGAAAATCGTTATATGGTGAAACTATAAAATATTCTATCCATGTTTATTTTGGAAGGGATAAGTACCACTTTTCTTAAAGCGTTCATATGGATGGAAAGAAGGAAGATGATTCACACGACACAACAAATATTTGTTAATGATTGCAGAAATAATGAATTCATGCTAATCAAGGTAAATGCCATAAGAAACGGAATAATGTTTTATTAATATCATTTTGATGTGATATGTGATTTTTGTGTTATGATACTCCCATTAACTAAGATTGTGTCACATGATGAATACTATGGAAACCCATGGAAGTCTGAAAATATCATTGACAGGATGCTAGAATTAGATTTGAGTGCAGTGTAGCACTATTTTAAGAAGAAAGCTCACAGAATAACCCTATTTTATTTGTGGGAATTAAATATAATTTGTCCTTTATTTGTATTTGTTGTATAGCCATGATTTTAGACCAGTAAATAGTTCATTTTAGGATAATGTTGTGTATTTCCTGTAGAGTAGTTACCTGGTAGACTCAAATCCTGAGCATGTGGTCGTATGGTGGGCAGGAACGTCCCATACCTCGAAAGACCGTGAGTTAGTTGGGATACGAACACATGGTCCACATGATGACAGTTGGGTACATGGAGGATATGTCTCTGTACTAGGATTGAGTCACTGGTACTGCTAAAAGTCGGCCAAGATATTAATGGTAGAAGCAAATACAGCATAGAAATTAGGATAGAATAGGAAAAGGCCGCGTCCCCTTTGTTAATAAGCCATCACGTAAAATAAATGTTGATAATCCTCCATAAAACATGCTCATAAGTTAACCACCACATAAGCATACCACCCTAAATCATTATCATGGCGAGACCCAAGTGGGGCATTCGACAGTACAACCGAGACCTTGGATGGTTACTGCGATGTCATAACGAAGACCACCTCCCATGATAACACTTCATTATCATGGCGAGACCCAAGTGGGGCATTCGACAGTACAACCGAGACCTTGGATGGTTACTGCGATGTCATAACGAAGACCACCTCCCATGATAACACTTCATTATCATGGCGCCCAGTACGTGGATGGCTTATGGGATTGAGAAAACCCCATAATAATAGCATGGTTTTCATGGGGAAAACCATAAAAATAGTATTTTTCCTCAAACTTTGTGTGAGCGATTGTGATTCTTTCTAGATGATATTCAGACGTCAGACACTGTTGTCAGACGGGTACGAGGGTCTATACCCATTCCATAGTTAGTTTTGACATTTTGTAATATATTGTTGTTGTGGTCGCGGGATCGGAATCCTTTTCTTTCTAAAAGAACGCGCCAGCATATTCAGCTGCGGCCTACCTGAATCTCAAATAAAGAAGTACAGGATGGCTGGAACTGAAGACGTACTCAGGTGTATTGCTGAGTTAAGGGAACATTTTGATATTCCTAATGCTAAGAGAAAGGAAGAAATTAGAGAATTTAAAGATGAAATAGCGGGTAGATTGGATGCCAATCAAACCGAAATAAATACTAGATTGGATGCCAATCAAACCGTAATAAACACTAGATTAGAGGCTAATCAAACCGAAGTAAACACTAGACTAGAGGCTAATCAAACTGAGGTAAGCCAGATGTTGACTACAGTCAATACTCAATTAGAGGCTAATCAAGTTACAATAAACACGCAATTAGAGTCAAACATAATAGAGGTTAATAGAAAATGGATGACGTTAAAGAGTCTGTCCAGCGTGAGGTAACTAAGAATATTGTTAGCGTGGTCTCCGAAATGCAAGATGATAACGATAAACGCTTTGAGTCTATAGAGTTAAAACTAGAGAGCAATCTGCAAGCGTGCAGAGAGTCACAGCGTGAAATTAACGATAATTTAAGCAGTATGTCCATGGAGCTTAAAGACATTCAGAGTCAGAATGAAGCTAATACTAAACGTCAACTAGAGCAATTTAATACGTTCACTCAGACCGTGGATCAAAGGCTCGAAGATAGCGATGTAAAATGGAATACGCGAATGGCAGGTTACGCCAAGGCGGTAGACGAAGCCTTAAGAAAACAGGATCAGAATATCCTTGACCAATGCAAGGAAATCCAGGAAATAAAAACTTCTGATCAAGAGAATAAGGAGATAATGTCAAATATGAAGAGACAAGTCGGGAAAGTGCAGAAAGAGTTGGAACAAACTCAGAGCGACTTAGCAGTTATCCATAAAAGACAGGATGAGGACCAGGGAGAAATCACGAAAATAAGGACTGAAATCTCTCATATACAAGGTCACATTCAAAAGGAGGTTACAGGCTTACGAGAAGAATTAGAACTTCGAGAAGGCTTAAAGACTGAAGCCAGCGATAAGCTCTTGCCGAAGTAAGAGAAAGTCTAGCAGGGGAAATTATCCACCTGAAGGAAAACCTTAAGGATGATAAGGAAAAGGTGTTTTCTATGGCAGAAAGAAACCGAGATCTCCTAGAGAAAATAGAACGAGAGGTATTAGCTCGTTTGGAAAGGGCAGAAAACAGACACAGCCAAATCGAGACTAGAATGATCGCGCAGGAGAAATCCATGTTGCGGAATCCTAGGTCTAGCGAAGGAAGTATAGACGAGAATAGGAGAAATAAATGGGCAGAGATAGAAATACAGCCCACTCCATAGAATGCAGCCATGCCAAGTGACAGTCCGTATACCACACCTGGTATGCCAATTGCCATGTCAACACCGCATGAAAATGCTGTACAAAATCAAATAGTCACAGTTATAAGGGCTAGTGATGAGAAACCAAAGAAATACTCTGGGAGTAATTCTAACATGACACCCAAGTACTGGCTTAAAGAAGTTTCCGAGTACTTGAATGACGCGAAAGTACCGCCAGAGCGCAGGTTGAGAGCGATTGAAAAACTAACCGAAGGGGAGTGTGCCCTATGGTTTAGGAGTTTTCGGTACACGTTCGACACCGTTGACGAATTTCGCCAAGCATTTTTAAGCAGATACTTGAACGCGAGCGTACAACAGAACCTCAGATTGGACTTGTATTCCAGGCGTTACAGTTCTAGTAATCCGACTAAGTACGGAGAATTCTTTGTGAATCAATTGTGCCGTTTTCGCGAGCTTGATGAAGGACTTAGAGAGTCAGATTTGTGCATAGCGATAGCCAAGCAGCTACCGTATGAAGTACAACGTCTGCTAATCTCAGCAAACGCCAAAACTGCAATCGATATGGAGGAAGTGCTGAGACAACTCGATCTAACCACAATGCAGCACACAAGGCAAAGTCGAAACGTGGAACAAGTCATCACGACGACTACACCGATTGAGCCAACTAAGGTGCAGACAAAAAGCAAATCTACAAGCACCGAAACAGAAAAATCCGACTGGCAACGCGAAGGACGCGAAAACCAAAATTGGAGGCCAGCATATCGAGGAGGATCGAACAGTGGAAACCGAGGAAGGGAAAACTGGAATCAGCGTGGTGCCAGAGACCAGCAGCTTGATAACAGAAGGAATTACGACCGAAATGGGAACAACCAAGGATGGAGATCCCAAGAGCAGAGTCGCGGGTTCGATGAAGAGGCGGAAGAACGTTATCACGCATCTTTAAGATACATGGAAGAGCGCGGAGATGATCCGAGACAATCGCGAGTTCATTGGGATGAAGCGATTAGGAATAGAAGGTCACCCGACATATATAAAAATGATGACGGTGCCAAGAGTCTGGAACTTCAACAGCATGAAGACAGGCAGAAGAACTCCACAAAGAATGGAGCAATTGAAAAAAAAACACCAAATTTAAATGACCAAAGAGAGATAAGTTCAGGATGGAGTACAGTGAATGTTGTTAACTGGATTGCCAAACCTGAGGAGCTTATCGAAGACCTAGATGAAAGGACGGTCAATGTAAGAAGGGAACTAGCCATTATTATTGTAAACATTGCGGGCATGAAGATAAGAAGTCTCATCGATACAGGGTCAACAGTGTGTTTTATAACCCAGGCATTATATAGTGAAATCCAGAGTAAAATCCACGTATTGAAAATACCTATTTCAAGCGTGAAAATAAAAGGTGTCATACCAGATAAAGTTATGATATGCAAATACCAAGTATTTTTAGATTTGCAGATAGGGAACTCTACATTCTCACAGAGCTTCCTACTTGTGAATAAGCTGCCGTATAACCTCATTGTTGGGATGGATTTCATAAGAGAGTATAAAGTTATTATAGATCTCTCGCAAGACATTGTGATGTTTCGCGCAAGTGAGGGAAAGGAAGAGTTAGAACTCTCATTAAAGCATACTGAAAAGAGACCAGAAGAGTACGTATGGCATACATACGGAGATATGACTGGGGATGCAGTGTCGACAACAGAAGACATCGAGGAAGAGTTGGCAACACTGGCCGCAGACATTGAAAAGGACCTCGAACCAAAATTTGAAGTTGTATAGTCCACCAGAGGATTATGATATAAGAGAGGAGCAAGCAATGCACACCCAAGTGGACGGGGAATCATTACGTATGCACGGAAAGAATCTTGAGAAAAGCTTGCAGTCTCAGGAAGGAACGGAGCGAAGCGACCAGCTCTCAGACCCAACGGATACGAAGGGAGAATGCAGCTGTCAACTCCAGGAACTTTATGACCAGTTGAGGGAAGCCGCTACGGAGCTAGAGGAAATGAATGAATAATTGCGAAGGCAGAACTAGAGTCTACGAGACAGCAGACAGAGTGGAATGGGGAACGAGAGAGCCCATTGCCGAGAGCACTGACCGCTTAAAGTGAATACTGCATGGAGTCGATGCCATCTGAAGGGCCCGAAAAATTCACTTATAAAATGCATTTTCCGAGCTTAGCAGGGGAAAGATGTACCCAATCAGTCACGGCAGTCTGGCATCGAACTCAGGTCTCATCAGAGAAGACCAGGCACATGGCTATGCTTAGAGTCGAACCATTGATCTCTGAGGGGGAGCAATTACAGGGAACCCAAAGAGCAATGAGAGGTATACTGACATATAATAGTGTAGCGTGATTTCACGATCTATAGATGAACATCATAGCAATTTAAGATGAAGAATTGTAGCCAAATGCAAGGAAATATACATTTTCAGAGCATACGATAATGAGAGGAGGCCAGTTTGAAGTTTTACAAATTACCCTTAGCAAGTGGGCGGAGAACTTAGGCGCCGAGCGCACTATTTACGTCTGGAGCGGAGAGACCGCTCAAAATTAATGACCCGGGTATTCACCGCTTGACAACGATTGAACTTAGAGTAGCGATGATGGCCCACGGAAATTAATTAATTACAGCCAAGTGGAGTATTGAAATGCATTGAAATATACACCCAGGTGAATATATTCACGGAGAGGTAATTTAGGAGTGGTTTTTCACCTAAATTAATGCCTATATCTCCAAATGAACGAATTACAACCTAGCTTACGCTCAAGAGCAGTGATTTTGTGACCAGCCAACGGGGAACCACCACAGTAGCGTCCTGACGCGCTGATCTAAGGCAATTAATTGTAATTAATTGGCCGAAGCGATCGCCGGCACGCGAATGTTTTTGAAACCTCCACACTTAAATAAACAAGATGTAGATGTCATTTCGGCTGAAGAAGTATTATTTCAAGAAAGGAGTCGCTCTCATGTGTCCGGTGGACTATTTTGTACGAGAAACCTTTATAAGGGAGAGCAGCTCACACCAAGCCAGTTGTTAAGTAGTTCGCCTAGAGTTATTCTACAGTATACACGTAACTAAGACGCTGCCAGTAAGCACGCCAAATGTTAAAGTATCAACGCTCCGCCGTTGAAGAACAATAGAAGCAAGTTATAAGCTTCATAAGTAATCATGAATCGCGTCGAAAGTAAATTAATACAGATATGTATCTATTTTCTGACGCAAATATAAATTCGCCACAGCGAAAAAGGAACTTATAATGTTTTTGAACAGTTCTTATACCGGGAGGTATTGTCAGAATTGTATATGACATTATCATCAGAATCACTACAATGATGGGAGCTTGGAAATCATTGCCAACTAATCTGGATAGTGAGCTGAACAAGATTGCAGGGAACGAGGATCGAACGTCCGTAAAACGCTGTTAGATTTTCACGTTGTCATAATTGCATCGCATCTCTGAGATCAGGCGTAGGAGAAGTCCGATTTAAGGATCAACATGTGAAGTAGTGGATAAGTGTACATAAATTGTGTAATAGTGATTTAAAAGTGTTCATGTGTATAGTGATTAATATGCAGTGTGTAGCAGTGAAAGAGGCCACTGATAAAAGTATGTTTATCAGGTGGAAAATGCGTGAATCTACGTGTTGTGTAAAGGATAACATGATGGCTTAAATCAAGCGTCATGGTAGCGCTAAAGCTGAAGCGCTGGCACTATCCAGCAAAAAGGAAAAAGTGAGTACCCATTTTATAATGTCATTATAACTAAATAGTTCACCATGTAACGATTTATCACTTGGAGAATAAGATGTAATAGTCACTTACTGAACGAGTTTTCACCACTCGTCTTGAATAAAGTATCGCTTGGAAGGTGATTTGTATAGGGCCATTTAGGTCGAAAATAGTGATGGATGTAACGGTAACGTTAAATGAGTAATAATAATAATAACCTGGGGTCGGCAACAGTAAAGTAATAGGCATTTTGGCCTAAATAATGTTCAAATAGTGTCATGTCTAATATAAAGATACTGTATTTTGGTAAACAGTAAGGAAGTAACGTGGAATATAGAGAAATACGAGAGCTTTTTCAGTGTCAGTGAAATATGAATGAATATTTGATATGGTCAATCCTTAGGATTATGTTTGAGGACCATTAAAGTAAAGTAAGCCAGTAAATTTTTACATTTTGTTAGGAGCTATGTAAAGCTTTGGCTTAAGTGGTATGACAGAGAGAACGCGGGTGCCTTAATAATGGAGTCATCTATGTGAAGTATTGTTTGAGCCGCATGTAAGCGTGCAGATTAACGTAGAATCCAGCGATTTACGTAAGATAATTGCGGGGACCAACTAGTATAGCTTGCGCGTTAGGTGAGAAGTTGGCTGAATCTACGAGTAGTATCGCCCTGGAGCATACTGTATTATTCGCAGCGAATTGGACAGAGCCTGTATGTATCCAACGCTTGTATGAATTATGGCCACTATTGACGTCCGTCGAGACGCAGTGATCATGTGTATAAATGGCCTACCCTGAGAGGTAAGGATCATATTCGTCGTTTAGGAACGCAGATTTCCGTATATTTTATTGACAGCTGCTGGTGAAAATCGTGGATTTTCACTATGATGCGCGTCCAAAAGCCACTAATAGTCACCATAGAACGGCTAGGCTATCACTAGAATTCCACCCCAGCCATGAATGTTAATTAAGGAGCCAGTTGAGCCCAAGACACTATAAGGATAGGTGTTAAATAATTAAATGACTCAATTACTTAGGAGCCACACTTAGCGTAACTCCAGTACTGCGATTGTAAACAAACTTGACCTTGACAGCAGCAGAGAGAGGTGGGGTTGTAGACCACTTCTGCGGCAGCCATCTTGACTAGCCAGCTGGAACGAATTGTATTGCCTGCTGAGGGGGGGGGGGGGGGGGGGGGAGGTCGGTCGACCGGTCCCTTGTAAATTAGAGTCACAATAGGACACTGAGGAATCTCGATATTTCAATATGCAATTAAGATATGAGTATTATGATGATGCCAATTGAATTGAATGGTGTGTTGCAACTCACATAGGTTGTTGGATCATAGAAATCAGATAATATTTTACTCAGTTATTCTCTGAGGAGAAAAATTGAACCAAAATAATGTAGGCATCTTCTTTTAGAATGCATTTTGCCAGTTCATGCTAATTTATGCAGACGGGTATGTGTTTTTCCCAGAACATGACACATTTGTAACGATGATAAGCCCGACAAGACCCAGAAAATCGTTATATGGTGAAACTATAAAATATTCTATCCATGTTTATTTTGGAAGGGATAAGTACCACTTTTCTTAAAGCGTTCATATGGATGGAAAGAAGGAAGATGATTCACACGACACAACAAATATTTGTTAATGATTGCAGAAATAATGAATTCATGCTAATCAAGGTGAATGCCATAAGAAACGGAATAATGTTTTATTAATATCATTTTGATGTGATATGTGATTTTTGTGTTATGATACTCCCATTAACTAAGATTGTGTCACATGATGAATACTATGGAGACCCATGGAAGTCTGAAAATATCATTGACAGGATGCTAGAATTAGATTTGAGTGCAGTGTAGCACTATTTTAAGAAGAAAGCTCACAGAATAACCCTATTTTATTTGTGGGAATTAAATATAATTTGTCCTTTATTTGTATTTGTTGTATAGCCATGATTTTAGACCAGTAAATAGTTCATTTTAGGAAAATGTTGTGTATTTCCTGTAGAGTAGTTACCTGGTAGACTCAAATCCAGAGCATGTGGTCGTATGGTGGGCAGGAACGTCCCATGCCTCGAAAGACCGTGAGTTAGTTGGGATACGAACACATGGTCCACATGATGACAGTTGGGTACAATATGGAACGGTAGAAGCTTTGTGAATGTGCTAATGGAAGAAATGATAATGAAATGCATTTGTATTATGAAGGCGTAACAGAGACTCGATGATATTCAAAGTGAGTTTATGTAGAAAGGTTTTGAAATATTTGTGGTGATTAAGTGAAGTCATATTTGTATTTGAAGAGGATGGGAGTGTGAGACTTGAGAGTCAAATGCCACACACACTCGATATTTGGTTGGAGAGCTTATCTGAACAGTCGTGCATTGTAAGTTTTTTTAATTATTAATCTATGAAATACCGGAGTTGTACACTTTAGTGATGAAATATTAACTTCATTGTTCGTATTCATGATTCACGTGGAATTGACACATAAACACCTATTTTGACCAGTTTCATTGTGTGAAATACGAAAAAAGGATGGTGTTATACGTAGAAAGACGGTGAGACAGGAGGAAAGTAGTGGAATGAACTCTAATAAATTAGAGACAGTTGTGATGATATCGTGCGGGTCGCGATCATATATAAAATGTAAATACTTTATTATCTTTATTCTTAACCATTTCTTTTATTGCATTTAAATGTTGAGATTTTAGTTAGAAGACTTTAACGATTGTATTAAGTAGGGAGTGTGTTTGTTATGATGAACGTTAAAGCACAATTTCAGTGAAGAAGTAGGACAGATAATTACTGTCATAAGTTTACACAATGTGTTTATTTAAATATATCTTAGAACAAGAGATACATTTCATATATGTGTAAGGATGCAAGAAAGACACTTATCAAGCGCATCTAGCCTAAGTAAGGCATAAATATTTTATTTCTATTCATGGTGAAGGGAACATAATTTGTTATGTTGTTTTATTGTCAATAAATGGCAAGCATATTTTTATTCTTTCTATGTTTTCTTAGAACTGATTATTTGATTCAACGCTTAATTACACTAGAACGATACCGCTAGCTAGATGAAGACAGCTGATCGACTATTCATCTTAACGCCCGAGAGCCGAGTTGCTTGTAAATGCTCTACCTTTATTTATTTCTATTTTCTGTACTGTATGCAGCTAGTTAGTAGTATAGTTAGAGATGTATATGTTGGTTCCTAGGGTTCCCTAGTCATTAGTCCGGTGGGAGTTGTTCAGCACTTAGCCGGGTGTTGACATTCCCACGATCCATTTACCATTTGCGCGGATTTGGGACTGTGCTCTAGAGGAATTCGGGTGCATATATAACATATCTAATTGATGGTCGCCCAACAGGTGTGGCTTTGACGTTGTCGATTGCATGGGGCTATCGAATTTGTTAATTTAAATTCCCAGTGCTGAGTGACCAACGGGTGTCGAGTTTGTTACACTAGGTGATATTTCGTAATCACGGCTACTTTAAGCATGTTTGGTGTACTACACAGTCGTATTTTGTTTGTATTTTAAATGCCGATCCCAATCTGACTAGTTGAGGATATGAATTCCCGTTGTTTGATACGTGGAGTACAATTTGTTGTGAGGCATATATTGCATTGTTCCGGCGAAAGACATTTTGGTCAAGTATAACGATAAATGTAAAGTGATATCATATTTAAATAAATTTTGGTTAGGATTAAGTGTCGAAGAAAGTTCAGCGTTAGACATTGTTAGTGCTAGATACCGTTAGCGTTAGTATTGACGTAGTTTAGGTAGGAAAACATATCTACGGAATGCGCGAGTATATCGTAAGAAATGTAAAAATGTTGGTCATTCTGGAATTTCGCTGTGTTTGGTATAGTAATACTTCCCATATTTTCTCATTGTATAAGATAATGTTGTCTGAGGACATGACCTATATCAGGTCAATATTGGAGCAGATGAGGACCAGTCAGGCAGGTTTGACTGCCGTGGTTGAAGCCCTACACACTATCACACATGATAACATTAAGAAAGTACAGGAGGAGATTAAAGCAACTTTGGAAAAGACATAGGAAGAAAGTCGACTGGTGAAGGAAGAAAGCCGACAGGCGAAAGAAGAAAATCGACTGGCGCAAGAAGAAGCTACGAAAGTACAGGAGGAGATCAAGAAAGACACAGAAAATGCGCAGAATGAAGGAAGAGTAACACAGGAAATGAGTAGACTAGCTCAGGAAGAAAGTCGACTGGAACAAAGGGAAGCCAAAGAACTGTTAGAAAAGGAACAATAAAAAGCACAAGCAGATGCAGAGAAACGACTACAAGAGCTACAGCAGTCTCTACAGAACAGTATGGACACTATAAAAGAAGAGATACAGCACAATTTACAAAGTAGTATAGAAACTACAAAGTTTGACAACACAAACCATTTCAACACTATTTCAGGGTCCCAATGTGAATAATTGCAGAATAAGCTGACTACCTTATATGGTACAGTTGGTGAGCTCCAACAAAAGGTAACTAATCAACAGCAGTTGATATCCGAGGGCATGAATGTTGATATAAATAAATGTATTGTTGAAGATGTGTTACAATTGAAAGGAGAAGTGTTAAAAAGTAGTAGTGATCATATTTATGAGATGCATGGTAAGATCATCAAAGAGGTTAAAGCCATTGAAAGTAAGACAAATATTCATGTAACTGGGTTGCGAGAGGAATTAACTAAACGAATAGACTCCTCAGAGGAATCCCATGTTACAACACTTAGCGAAATAACGAGCAAAACTGATAGAATTAACTTTAAGGAGTTAGATAAAATTAGAAAATTAGTTGAAGAGGTAAACACTGAAATAGCTACAGTCAAGTCTAAGCAAGAGAAAGAGATAGGTGAGCTTAATGAACAGATGAAAGCACTGTCGATGAGGGGCACATCTAATATGAAACAAGATCTCCACGATTTCTTTAAAGAAAGAGACAGCAAATTGCGAGGAGAACTTCACCGACTAGGATTTAGCCAAGGTGAACAGGAAGAGGACAGGGAGAGCGTAGACACTCACATGTTTAATAGGTCACGCAACAACACTATTGGAACGGAGCGCACCGAAAGGAATATAAGTGAACCGGATATGGTAGGAAGGACATACGATCAGACTCCCAGTATGAATAATCAGAATGTTGTGGTAATTAAAAGCCGTGAAGAGAAACCAGACAAGTTCACGGGGGAAGGATATGTCACCGCCGTTGAATTCTTGAGGGGCATGCGTTACTACCTCGAGGAGAACTAAATTCCTAGAGAGGGAGAGATGAGAGTAGTAGAGAAGTACTTGTCATCAGAGGCGTTAATTTGGCATAGAGCGTTCGGATATACCTACAATACGTTCGACGAATTTGCTGAGGCATTTTTGAAACGATTCTGGAGTGAAGAGTTGCAACAAGACATCAGAGCAGAAATATATTCGAAGAAATACCCTTACTCTGTACCGACACGTTATGCGAGCTACTTCACAAATCAGTTAGCCCGTCTACAACACCTTGATACTCCATTGGCAGAACCGGAGCTGATACACGTCATATCCAGACAGTTACCAGCCGAGGTTAAGAAACACCTGATTTCGTCAAATGTGAACACTTTGGAAGACATGGCTGAGTTGCTGCGACGATTAGACCACACAAGTTCTATAGCGCAATCTCAAGGACAAACATATAGTCAAAACGCTGGAAATAGGCACGAAAACAGGGAAATACATACAGTATTAGTTGATCAACAACAACAAACTGGTGTAACACCAGCTAGGACAGGACCGATTAGGCACAACTATGATAGGACCAGGTATGATCCAGGCTACAATCGAGCCAGGGAAGGTTGGCAGTACAAGATTCGTTAATGGAACGATAGACAGAGAGGGTCTAGATACCAGTATAACAACAACAACAGGAGATTTCAAAGGAATAACTATCCTGACAGGCAGAATTAAGGAGATCCTACAAGATATTCCAGATATAGGAACTGGAGCGATGGAAACCAATAACAACAACAGCGACGTCCTATACAACAACAACAACAACAACAACAACAACAACAACAACCGAGGAACAACTATCAAAGGAGCAGATGGAGAGATGATGGAAATGTTCAGAGATATTATGAAGAACAAGAAAGCCAGGATTACAGAAGATATCAGAGGGATAGAGAAGAAAGAAAGGAACAACCCCAACAACAGGCACAAGTGAGTGACGAACCTCAACCAGTAACTAGTCGTGAGGGCCAAAATCACGTCAGGCCTGGACAAAAAAAAACGCCAATTCAAAAACGAAGGTCGGAGAAAACGTAGATCACACAATAATGAGGCATGAGATGGCCATAAATGAACTGTACGAGGTCACCGATGAAGAATTGTTATACGAGAGAGAGGAGCCGAAGAAAGGAAATACAGCCAGATTACCTATTATTCATATGAAAGTAGGGGAGAACATTTTAAGAACCCTTATAGACACTGGTGCTACAGCCTCAATAATATCTGAGAGTAGTTTCCAGAAGTTAGAAGCTGAGAATTTATTAACTGCATTGCCTGTATCAACTATAAAGGTGAGAGGAGTGTTCAATGACAAAACTATGAAGTGCAAAGTACAATCATTGTTGGAATTTTATATAAACGACCAGAGATATGAACAGATATTCATAGCACTAAATCACATTAGTTTTGATGCAATACTGGGTATTGACTTTATTACGCAGTCAGAAGCTGTCATTGACTTAAAGAATGGTATTATTCGATTTAACACTGGGGAAGCAGAGAGTGGTACTTCAAGCTCGAAGGAACAAGAGTACTGCATAGAAGATGGTAATGGTGAAGGCAGATAGGAAGAGATGGTCTTCGAAGTGCAAGAGGAAGGAAGAAGACATCCCAACTATCCCATAGAAAATTTTGGATATTATCAGGAGAAATTGGAGGCATTAATTTCACACTTCGTTTATATTTTTGATGACAAACCAGGAGTGATCAAAGGTTTCAAATATCAGATTCGCTTGATAGATACCGCTCCATTTCAGAAGAAACTCTATCCAATACCTGAAAAATATCAAGAAGAAGTTGCCGAGATTATAATTGTCATGGAAAGGGATGGCATTATTCAGAAGCAGGCTACCCCTTATTTAAATCCGATCACTGTGGTGAAGAAGGCAGATGGAAGTTTGAGGGTTTGTTTAGATGCCCGTCAAATCAATATGTTAACGATGAAAGAACAAGACAGGCCACCGATGATAAGGCTATTACTGAGAAAATTCCGTGGAAAGGCCTGTTTTTCCGTCATAGACCTAACGGCCAGTTTTTATCAAATTGAGTTGACTGAAGATAGCAGATGCTATATTGGTTTTCTATTTAACGTTGGTTTAGTGAACTCAAGCCCAGCACTTATTAGAGCTCTCGATAATTAGCTGAGCGAAGAGGTAAAGAAGTACGTCATATGTTACGTTGACGACTTGATTATTTCCTCAGAAACGCCAGAGCAGCACTTAATGCATCTGAAAATTTGTTTGAAGATTTGAAAGAAGCAAAAATAAAAGTCAACTTCAACAAATGTCACTTTTTCCAAGTGAAAATAAACTTTTTAGGACACACCATATATCAATTTGGCTATCATCCAAACAATGAAAAAATTGAAGCAATTTCGGAATTTCCTAGACCTAAGAAGATTAAGGATCTTCGAGCATTTTTAGGTCTTTGCCAATTTTTGAGCAGTCATTGTCCACGCTATTCGGAAGGGATGGCTCCACTTCACGAACTCTTGAATAAAAATAATAGATGGAAATGGGATGCTACAGTAGAAAATGCTGTTGTACAAGCTAAGGAGATGCTTAAAATCAACATTAAGCTAGAATATCCTGATTTTGAGAGGGCATTCATTGTGGAGACAGAAGCATCGAAAATTGGAATAAGCGTGGTATTCTACCCGAAAAACTCTGAAGGAAACAATCACTATATAGCCTTTCATAGTAGGAAGCTACGGTCACACGAGGTGAACTACTACACTACAGAGCTGGAAGCGTTAGCTGTCATTAACGATTACAAAATTGGAAGAAGCTATTGATATGCCATCCCATACTTATTAGAACTGACCACAAAGCACTTGAATTCATGCTGAAATCCGATTTGACTAGCGACAGAATGACAAGATGGACTATGTTCTTGCAGCAGTTCAATGCAATCATTAGTCACGTGCCAGGTAAAGATAATCTGTTAGCAGATATACTATCGAGGCATCCAACATCCAAGACTAACGTCAGAGTTAATGTCATACAAACAGATGACGAAGACCAGGCAACATTGGACAAGTTAGCCAAAATCTCCACCTTTCAAAGGAAGGACGCATTTCTGAGAAACATGCACAAGTATTTATCAGGAAGATTGAATGTACAGAATGCTACTTACGAAGAAATGAGGAAGAAATCTAGACATTTTGTACTGCAAGGAGACAAGGTCTCTAAATATGTGGATGTAGGTCTTACCAAGATCAGAGTAGTGATACCACCAGAATTAATTGTACCAGTTGTATGGTTAACACACAAGTCTATAGGTCACGGAGGGTTAGACAAGACCTACAGCACCGCCCAGGAAAAGTTTTACTGGATAAATATGCGAGAACCCATTGCAATTGTCATACGATCTTGTTAAATATGCCAAAAGAACAAATACAATTCAGAGTTGTTATTTGAGAAACCTAAGGCTATAATACCAACGAAGCCATAGGAATTGTTCGGCCAGGACATTTTCGGGCCTGCGCCCAAGAGTTTTAGAGGAAACCAATATGTACTTGTCACCATGGATGTATTTTCTAAAATCATCATGCTAAACCCCATGCAGAAAGCTACAACAAAAGCAGTTCTGAAGCATATAGAGAAGAACGTGATACCGATGCTAGGAAAGCCAGAGAATTTGATAACGGATCATGGAACTCAATATACAGCAGCAGAAATTGAAGAAACGATGGAGAGATTGAATATTAGCCACATTTATAGTTCTGTACGAAGCCCACAAACAAATCCAATTGAAAGATCGATTTTAGAACTGTCGAAGTACATTCGCTTATACAGTTCTGAAAATCATGCGAATTGGGTAAAGGTGATACCACTGGTAGAATATTGCATGATGAGCACACGTCATGAGAGTACGAACGAGATTCCCACAGTACTGCATTATAATGAAAAAACTAGAAGACCATGGGACGGAATCATGGATATCCAAGAAGATATATAGATACCGATGGACAGAAGGATAGAATAGGCCAGAGAACATCTCAACAAGTCCGCAGAAAAGCAATTGAAGAGGACGAAAGGCAAGCGAATCAGCAGACCACTGAGAGAGGAAGACTTGGTTCTGACTAGAAAAATGTGAAGGCTGACGTCTTGAAGACGATATTCGTTAAATTCAGTAACGTCTTCAAAGGACCGTTCAAGGTAGCGAAGGTTTATGGAAATAATTGCTATGCCATAGCTAGACTGAGCGATGATCGAATTATTGGGAAATACAATCACTCAAAGTTAAAGAGATTCTACCCCAAGATACAATAGAGACACAATTTCGACAGCATATCAAAGTATAGTAACGATATGTAGTAACAGAAAGTCCATTCTTTAGTTTCTATTAAGGTCGGATGGGGAAATGAGCTCGAAATCATGTCTAGTAGAGAGGAGAAGACAGAACGAGGTACGAACCGAGGACCACCTCAGAAAAATGGCATATTTTAAATTTGACATTTTCGACTAAATTTGCAGTCTAGATGGAAGAGTATGTTTATATAAGCATTTGAAAAAATGGAGATTTTATGATCTGGTAATTTTTAACCAAGAGTAAATTAAAGAAGTACTGTCCTGGAAGTCGACACTTTTAGCGAGGTTCACCGCTAGAAACCAGTTTTTGATCCAGGGGTAGAGAGCAAGGTTGACATGAGGTCAGACACACGCCACTATCAAGAGAGGGGGAACGAACGCCTGTCAGACGCGCCACTTTTTGGCGAGAACCCATAAGAAAATAGTTTGAATACTGAGGGAGGAATAAATATTAAAATCTTTATTTTAATATTTTATAAGAGAGTTACATACTGAATTCACCAGCAGAGAAAAATAAATTTAATTGGCAAAACGGATTTTAAATTGAATGACTGAGAGAGGAGCTATGTATGAATTGGTCAATATTCATAGAGGTTGGAGGCTAGTTGACCAGATTTGCGGGGGAAATCTGAGCGAGGAGGCTAGGAGACTATAGGAGTCGAGGCTTTTTCTATTTGGACCGTCGAGGAGACAAGACGTAATTATATTCACACTTCGAAAAGTATAGACAAAGGTCTTTGTGAACCCGAGACTTCAAGATGAAGCAACAAGTCATGGAAACGCAGAATTAAGTATTATAGGTCAGCAGTATTAAGAAAGAAGTAATTCACTGTATTTAAGGAAGAAATCTACGACGAGATAGACGTTTGAAAAGTTACAAACCGAACATCGAACACGTAACTACGCAGGAAGAATGTCTGAAGAAGTGAGACCTAAACTATTAAGAATTTATCAATCTACGCAAATATGGATAAAACTTCTGGTCGGAGGAGAAGATCTACGACTAAACATTATTTCGTAGTGAGAATGATGTTTTGAATTCATCATGTTGGGAAAGTAGAACTATGCTAAACCGGTGAGATCCAGAAATGACCAGGATGACATAGCAGTATGAACAGCGAGCTGCAGAACACCGCAGTTTTCGCTCATATAGCGTTACAAGCGACGACGAGAGAAATTCACGACATGGAGGAGATTTCTTGTCATGGAAGGAACACTGCAAACTACCGACTTAAAGGACATCTAGATCTGAGAAGAAGAAGATGAGCAGATTCGTGATGGAGACGTCGAGGAACCCAGTACTGGAGGATGCGAGACAACCAGAGCTGTGGCGAGTACGTGTCACCATCATGAACGGGGGAAGCGGGACGGCCGGCGAAGATCCAGCTGGAAACCTGATTGGTAACATCAACCCAGGTCGTTCACCTTGATTGCAGTCCAGTCATAACAGAGATGACATAATGCAGCCAGTTTGGAAGAGCACGCTGCATTCCAAAAACCACATGGCGAGATTCCGAAGACACAGGCGTCATCAGATCTGTCACCAACGATGCCAAAGAAAAGGTACACCAGTGCATTTTTCACACATATGTAGGTATATAATGTACACGTTATTCCAGAATGTTGACCAACATATTTGCATTTATAAACTATGTTATTGTATTGTCTTGAAAGTTTTAGTAATTTTCTAGTAATTGCGATAGTTATTTTCATACGTTACTTAGACGTATTTTGAAGGCCTGATCGATGATCTTAGACATCGTTAGCATTTTTCATTGTCATTTTAGAGCGTTAAAATTTTACTTAGAACGATTTTATTGCGATTGCGAACGTATATTCCGTAGATTTGTTGTAACTTCGGAAAATTCCGTAAAGTTGTAGTAATATTGAAGAACAATTATATATGTATTGAAACATGAGAAAAGAAGCATAATTTTGTGATGAATAAATAATGTATCAGAGTAAGAGTATGTGTTTGACGATAGCAAGTAAGTCATAACTTGAAGTAGAGAAAGGAAGGACGGAGAATCCCATGGTAAAGAGTTTATTCATTTCAGGAACGAAATATTATGTATAAAACGAAGTTGTTGACAGGAGTATTCAATATTGGCATTGAAGGAACTCCAGTTTGAAAGAAAAGTACTGACATTGTAAAACCCAGAATTTTATTGTACGGAAAAGAACAGTATGCGATAACTGAATAGGAAACGATATTATAAAATGTTATGAACGTATATTTGTCATAAATGATACTGTAAGATGGAAGGAATGATACTAGCATTTATTGTGAACAGAAACGTGAGGGAAGGTTATGGTTATTTTTATAACAGACACAAGCAGACTTGAAATTCAGAATTAAGTGAGAAATTGTAACGAAGAAATATTTGAACCAGAGAAGGAAGGAAGTGGAAAGTATTCGAACATAGCACGGAATGTATAATCGATAGAGGATTTTGTAGGAGGAGGTATTGTGTATTCGTGAACGTTATTGCATTTGGGATTTCTAGTAGGAATACTAAATATCATACATGTTAATGAAATGCATTTGTATTATGAAGGCGATGATATGCAACGTGAGTTTATGTAGAAAGGTTTTGTAATATTTGTGGTGATTAAGAGAAGTCATATTTGTATTTGAAGAGGATGGGAATGTGAGACTAGAGGGTCAAATGCCACACACAATCGATATTTGGTTGGAGAGCTTATCTGAACAGTCGTGCATTGTAAGTTTGTTTAATTATTAATCTATGAAATACCGGAGTTGTACACTTTAGTGATGAAATATTAACTTCATTGTTCGTATTCATGATTCACGTGGAATTGACACATAAACACCTATTTTGACCAGTTTCATTGTGTGAAATACGAAAAAAGGATGGTGTTATACGTAGAAATACGGTGAGACAGGAGGAAAGTAGTGGAATGAACTCTAATAAATTAGAGACAGTTGTGATGATATCGTGCGGGTCGCGATCATGTATAAAATGTAAATACTTTATTATCTTTATTCTTAAACATTTCTTTTATTGCATTTAAAAGTTGAGATTTTAGTTAGAAGACTTTAACGATTGTATTAAGTAGGGAGTGTGTTTGTTATGATGAACGTCAAAGCACAACTTCAGTGAACAAGTAGGACAGATAATTACTGTCATAAGTTTAAACAATGGTTGTAAGTACCTTTAAATAAGATAATCCTAAAAGTCCCAAGGTATATTATTATTAACAATGTGTATATTTAAATATATCTTAGAACAAGAGACACATTTCATATATGTGTAAGGATGCAAGAAAGACACTTATCAAGCGCATCTACCCTAAGTAAGGCATAAATATTTTATTTCTATTCATGGTGAAGGGAACATAATATGTTATGTTGTTTTATTGTCAATAAATGGCAAGCATATTTTTATTCTTGCTAAGTTTTTAGAACTGATTCTTTGATTCAATGTTTAATTACACTAGAACGACACCGCTAGCTAGATGCAGACAGCTGGTCGACTATTCATCTTAACGCCCGAGAGCCGAGTTGCTTGTAAATGCTCGACCTTTATTTATTTCTTTTTTCTGTACTTTTTGCAGCTAGTTAGTAGTATAGTTAGAGATGTATATGTGTGTTCCTAGGGTACCCTAGTCATTATAGCCCAGTGCAATTAGACGAAAAAGAGACCAAACCCGGAAATTTAGAATAACAAATCCGGATACGAACAAATAGTTGTAAGTACCTTTAAATAAGATAATCCTAAAAGTCCCAAGGTATCCTTGATGGGATACCTGAAATATCCTTGGAAAACCTGGAGAAAACTTGAGTTTTCCTGGAACGTTTATAAATCACGAACGAGTGATCAGAATCTGGTGGTTTTTGGCATATTAATACTTATTTGTATGAAGAATAATATTTTAGGTACCCAGGAAAAACAAAGTTGGTACACTGTGAAAAAAATTACTTTTGAATTTGTTTGCGATTTTTTAGGTAAAAAATCCGAATTTTGACAATAAAATGACTTGCTTCCATGCTAAAATGCAGTCACTTACACGTAAAAAATTATCAGCGATGATAAAATTAATTCTTCACTGTATAAAAGCATAAAAAGTCCGAAAACACAAGTAGGAAATAAAGAGCGGTTCTGGCATAGGGACTAATAGGCAAGATGGACACCGTGCGCAACCAGCCCTATGTTATTCTTATGCAGGGGACAGTCAGAGCTGGCACAGGGGATAATGGGCAATATGGCCGCCACGCTGTCACAGGGGGAGGTCGGCCGTGTAGTTACTAAATGGAATATTTATTATTATTATTATTATTATTATTATTATTATTATTATTATTAGGTAATTATTGATTGATCATGACAATCAGGACCAGCCTTATATTGCCCCACATTATGGTGTAGTGGCTAGCATTTTTAGCTGTTACTGTGGAGGATCGGGTTCGAGTCCTGGCTCTGTCAAGAAATTTAATTCTAGGCTGAGGGTTGGAATGGGGTACACTCAACCTTGTGAGGCAAAACTGACAGGAGCTGGCTTTTGTTTCATACCGCAGCCATTCTGTCTAACCCAACTTCAACTAACCTAACCTAACCTAACCTAACCTAACCAAACCTTACCTAACCTAACCAAATACCACCTAACCTAACCTAACCTAACCTAACCTAACTTCAAAGTCTGAATGTACAATACATCAATTGTTTTTTATACCTTCATAAATTAGATATAGAGAACGTCCCCACGATTTAGATCCTCAAGCACACTTTCTGACATATCATTAAAACGTGTAGAAATGAATGTCTGAAAATTTTCACTAACACATAGTACAGGTTCACCATACATTGTGTCCACTTTTTGAATGTTAATGATACGGAAAAGAGTATGCATTGGTAATTCAGTGAGCTTTTTTCTCTCTAATCAACAGTTCTGCCCCCATAGCATTGAGAATATTTATTGTAGGTAGCCTATAAAGAAACAAAAAAATCATATCTACTACAGTGTAGCTATAAGTGACCAGAACCACTATAACATTTTATTCTAATAAGGAGATTTCAATAATGATAAAAAAAAAGATTACCATAATGATGGATTGTGTAAGTAAACGTCTTTTGCTGCTTGATGCCACTACTAAACTGATACTCATACAACGGACAAGTGACTTCATGTTTCGCTGGCGTAATCGTACGTTCCCATGCACTTCCTGTGTGTTGCACGCGCCGTAGTGGCTAAATTTGGAACTAGATGAGATGATTTGCTGACGTAATCGTATGTTCCCCTGCACGCACACGCCGGTCCTTGTGCACGGGTCCTAATAAGGAGATTTCCATAATGATAAGAAAAAAAAATACCATAATGATGGATTGTGTAAGTAAACGTATTTTGCTGCTTGATGCCACAACTAAACTGATACTCATACAACAGACAAGTGATTTCATGTTTCGCTGACGTAATCGTATGTTCCCACGCACTTCCTGTGTGTTGCACGCGCCGTAGTGGTTTAATTTGAAACTATATGAGATGATTTGCTGATGCAATTGTATGTTCCCCCGCTCACACACGCAGGCCCCTGTGGACGGGTCCTTGTGGACGACTCCCTGTGGACGAGTCCCTGTTGACCGGTCATTGTTGACGGGTCATTGTTGACGGGTCCTTGTTGACGGGTCCTTGTTGACGAGCCCCTGTGGAAGGGTCCTTGTAGACGGGTCCATTTTGACTAATCGATTTAGGCCGGTTCCTTTTGACTGGCTCATGACCCCTAATGCTATAATGAAATTAAACGTTGTTCCACATGAAACGCAAGCAAAGAGCCGATCGCTACTATGAATTAACATGTTTGCTTTTTGTTTTTACGCATGTGCACTTGGGGTTTTGGTAAGAGGGCGGGCTTTTTGAATACAGATTTATAGATGAGTATTTTCAAATTACCAAACGATCCAAAACTAATAGGTAATAGCTTTTTAACATCTCATGAACCAATAAGGATATGGGACTTGTATGAGAGGTCGTTGGACTTGAGGTGACATTCTGTTTTTGAATGTATTATTTATTTTTTGTTAAAAGGGCCTAACTACACTTTTGTTAATATCTCTCTAACTAATAATCAGAGAGGGTCAAGTGAGGTGTAATGGGTTTCAGGATGGTCAACCGTTTTCCATGACCAACGAATTTACCCAAAAGATTCAAAACAGCAAGGTCATTTGACCTAAGATTTTATAAACTTATAATCAAATATCAACATGTGATGTGTCTAAGGACTTAGAATGGTCAACCCTTTCCCATGGCCAATGCATTTACCCAAAATACCCAATACATCAAGGTCATTGACCTGAGATTTTATAAACTAATAATCGGGTACGAACATGTGAGATGTTTACCATGCGTTTTGAAACATAACTAGGTAGAGAAAGAATCAGTGTAGTCTACATGTATGGTGACTGACAAGTCTTTTACCATTGAAACTTGTTTTCAGATCAAACTGCAGTATAGAGAGAGTATAGGTTGCAGGTATGGGTTAATAAAAGATAAACGGTGTACGCAAACTCCGATTTATCAAGAATTAAGAGTAGACTATCTTTATTTGATTGGTTAGAAAGGATAGCTAAAACACAAAAATGCTCAGTGGTTACCGAGACAAAATAGTCGCTACACACAACAAGCTTTAAATACTTGAGGCTAATATTCTATACACACACACACACACACTCGCTTGTTCTAAACTAAACTGTGTTGCTGTCAGTGCTCAGACAGTAGGCTGATGACGAAATGCATTGCTAACAGAAATATAATCATTTCCGGTTGTCTAATGTTACCAGCTATCCATTTTTTTGTGTTGCAGTGGTAAGCACTTTTAGCTCTTGTATTGGTAGTCTTAACTCGATTTCAAGTTCTGAGGCCTAGAACGAGTCGAACTAAGGAACAAGGGCTTGGTGGTGCAGTGGTTAAGCTGTTAGCCTTTTCACCAGACGGTTCGATTTCAGGTTAAAATGCATGTCATAAACATATTAAACAAAACAGAGATAACGTTTAAAACTGATTACATTTGTGTCTTTTCAAATTATTACTTGGATTAGAAATACAAAGGTGAGCTGGGTTTGATATACAGTTAATGCTGTCTTTCACACACTAGACTGTAAGAAAGCCAAAAGAGCAAAAGGCGTAGGTAGAGCAGTGGTAAAATTGCTATATGTAGAGAACTACCTGGCAAAGCTATATCGCATAAACCGTGCAGGATACAATGCAGCAATCAAATTTGTATCTTGTGGGACAGAGAAATGCGAGAAAATGCAAGTTCATGTGTAATATGACCTAACACACAAGTGTTCGCCTGTGCACGTGCACAATAAGAGCTAACAAGTCACATTCTGTTTAGTTCGTGCGTAACGTTAGGTTAGGGCTAATGCACACACCCTAGTACACGAGGCTCATGACATTTGAGAGCAGGTCAAGGGATCTAACTTGGTGGATGGATGTGTTCTAACGAGTCATTTGTAGTTGAAAGAGAATAATACTTGTTCTTAAGATGTTAAAACTGAGGAGATGGTATGTACAGTAAGACGTCTTGTTATTTCCTGTGTAATATTACAGACATGGTAGAGAGCACACAGTTCTGTTGCTAAGACTAATGCTGCAGTAATTTGAAACCCCACGTGTTCTTCAAGACAATGGGTGATGATTATACAAAGTTAGCAGTCATTGGATATTACACAGGTGTTCCTTCCGGTGTCATGTTGCTGACATGGCAGAGAGCGCACAGTTCTATTGCTATGACTAACGCTGCAGTAATTTGAAACCCAAGGTGTTGATCAAGACAATGGGTGATGATCATGCAAAGTCAGTAGTAATTGGATACCACACATCAACATTGACTAAATCATAAACGTGTTGTCATAACCATTTACATTTTCCTAAAAGAGTAAACTACAAGGTCACATACATAACCTCATTAAACCTAACTTTACCAAACCTAACTTAAGCTAATCCAAAGGCTAATGCACTTGCTCAAAGCATATAAGGTACATGCAACTATCCTTATGCTAGTCTTTTAGGTTACTGTACAACATGATCACTACCCAAACGGATTTTTGTTGTTGTTTGCACATATGTCAATTTTCCAATTTCCCATTTTCAGTTTTTTTTTTCAATGTCAGTTTTTTGTTTATTCAATTTCATAATATGGAAAACATGGATTTTTGCATTTTGTTGTTTCCACATTTATTAATTTCACAATTTCCCATTTTCAGTTCTTAAAATGTCAGTTTAAAGTTTTTCAATTTCATGATATAGAAACATGGATTTTCCAATTTGTTGTTTTCACATTTGTCAATTTACCAAATTCACATTTACAGTTTTTAAATTTCAGTTTAATGTTTTTTGTTCTATTTGTTAATATGGAAACATGGATTTTTTACAATTTGTGTTTTACATGTCATGCAACTATCCTTATGCTAGTCTTATAGGTTACTGTACAACATGATCACTACCCTCACTGTATATTTTTTTTCATTTTTGTTGTTTACACATATGGCAATTTTCCAATTTCCCATTTTCAGTTTTTTTAATGTCAGTTTTAAGTTTTTCAATTTCATAATATGGAAACATGAATTTTGTATTTTGTTGTTTCCACATTTATTAATTTCACAATTTCCCATTTTCAGTTCTTAAAATGTCAGTTTAAAGTTTTTCAATTTCATGATATAGAAACATGGATTTTCCAATTTGTTGTTTTCACATTTGTCAATTTACCAAATTCACATTTACAGTTTTTTAAATTTCAGTTAAATGTTTTTTGTTCTATTTGTTAATATGGAAACATGGATTTTTTACAATGTGTGTTTTACATGTCATGCAACTATCCTTATGCTAGTCTTATAGGTTACTGTACAACATGATAACTACCCCCCACTGGATATATTTTTCATTTTTGTTGTTTACACATATGGCAATTTTCCAATTTCCCATTTTCAGTTTTTTAACGTCAGTTTTAAGTTTTTCAATTTCATAATATGGAAACATGAATTTTGCATTTTGTTGTTTACACAATTATTAATTTCACAATTTCCCATTTTCAGTTCTTAAAATGACAGTTTAAAGTTTTTCAATTTCATGATATAGAAACATGGATTTTCCAATTTGTTGTTTTCACATTTGTCAATTTACCAAATTCACATTTACAGTTTTTTAAATTTCAGTTTAATGTTTTTTGTTCTATTTGTTAATGTGGAAACATGGATTTTTTTACAATTTGGGTTTTACATGTCATGCAACTATCCCTATGCTAGTCTTATAGGTTACTGTACAACATGATCACTACCCCACTGGATAATTTTTTTTCATTTTTGTTGTTTACACATATGCCAATTTTCCAATTTCCCATTTTCAGTTTTTTAATGTCAGTTTTAAGTTTTTCAATTTCATAATATGGAAACATGGATTTTTCATTTTGTTGTTTACACATTTATCAATTTCACAATTTCCCATTTACAGTTCATAAAATGTCAGTTTAAAGTTTTTCAATTCCATGATATAGAAACATGGATTTTCCAATTTGTTGTTTTCACATTTGTCAATGTACCAAATTACCATTTACAGTTTTTAAAATTTCAGTTTAATGTTGTTTTTTCTATTTGAAATATGAAAACATGGATTTTTCCAATTTGTGTTTTACATGTTCATTTTGCATTAGGAGTGGAGAGAGGTGGGTAGTAATTTAAAGAAATGTGCAAGCAGTGTCCTTTGTTGACAAGTCATTGTTGACGAGTCCTTTTCATACATCAGACAAGTGAGTTCCTGTTTCGAATGCATTAGCTAAAATGTAATACAATGCAAGTGTTAAACATTTTACAACTAACCTGTTAGAATGATTTGCACACTACAAAGGTTATATCTGTTCTGGTAATAGAATTATTTAGCGTTGGCTTTTTATATTTAATATGTACAGTTTAAAGTGATAGAAAAGTGGTAGAAATGTGGTAGCAAAGTGGTAGACAAGTGGTAGACAATTGGTAACAGAGTGGTAGAAAAGTGGTAGCAAAGTGGTAAAAAAGTGGTAGAAAAGTGGTAGAAAAGTGGCAGAAAAGTAGTAGAAAAGTGGTAGCAAATTGGTAGAAAAGTGGTAGCAAACTAGAAAAGTGGTAGCAAAGTGGTAGCAAAGTGGTAGAAAATATTACATGTATTGTTAAGAAATAGTTTAAGCGGTTGCATGGTTTCATTTCACAATAATTTTAGCTTGACGAAGCACATTTTCTATATCCAATGGTTCTTCCTCATATTTAGTCTGACCAGTTTACACATTTATCAATTTCACTATTTCCCATTTACAGTTTTTAAAATGTCAGTTTAATGGTTTTCAATTTCTTGATATAGAAACATGGATTTTCCAATTTGTTGTTTTCACATTTGTCAATTTACCAAATTCCCATTAACAGTTTTTAAAATGTCAGTTTAATGTTTTTTTTTTCTATTTGTCAATATGGAAACATGGATTTTTCCAAATTGTGTTTTACATGTTCATTTTGCATTAGGAGTGGAGAGAGGTGGGTAGTAATTAAAAATGTGCAAGCAGTGTCCATTGTTGACAGGTCATTGTTGACGAGTCCTTCTCATCCAACAGACAAGTGAGTTCATGTTTCACATGCATTACCTAAAATGTAATACCATGCAAGTGTTTAACATTTTACAAATTAGCTTATGTATTAGTTTATGTGTGGGGTCTTATGTTGGCATTTTGTGTTGGCTTATTCTGTATATCGGTTTTTATGTTGGCTTTTAGGTTGGCTTTTTGTGTGTTGGCTTTAGTGCTGGTTTATATTTTGGCTTTTGTGTTGGCTTATTTGACAAGTTATTTTGTCAATGCATTTAGTGGATTTTTCTATTGGTCTTGGAAAGTACATTTCTCTATTTTATCACAACATAATGCTTACTGCCATGTTTGTAAGCAACAGCAGCAACACACTAAACTTTCAAAAAATCTAAAGTACTCTAAGGTACTCTCAACTCATACTCTTACCTCTATCCCATGCCTAGTCAAGAACATTATTTTTTTCCAAAAAAATACGAATGGGGAAAGTAGACTATATGTTTAAACAAAAAAAATCATATAAAGTCATACGTTAACTCTAACACCTACGTTTATCTCATTCTTAGTCGAAAAATATTATATTTTTTTAATTTTTCTAAAAAATGTTTGGAAAGTAGGCTATATTTTGAAAACTAATCATCCTGTAAAGTCATTTATAGACTCAAACCAATGTTCTTTAAGTTATTTAACGTAAAAACAAAACTTAACATTTTTTTCATTTTTCCGAAAAAAGTCCAATTTTCAAAATCTTCTATTTTTTGGAAACTAATAATTTTACAAAATTGTTTGTTTAACATAAATGAAAGGCCTTTACCCCCTATACCCCATAAATAAATTTCAGGACCCTTGGACAAAAACTGTGCAGTAGTTTGTTTTGATCGGTTCTAGCACCACCTCCACCTCCCCACCTCACAAGATGGCAGCCGTAGCTTAACTTAACCTAGCCTAACCTAACAATATGGCGGCCGTAGCTTAACTTAACCTAGCCTAACCTAACAAGATGGCGGCCGTAGCCTAACCTAACCTAACCTAACCTACGAGGTGAGATCAAAAGTTCCAAAAATGTGGCTGTGACTTAACCAAATCTAGCCTAGCCTAACCTAACCTCACCTAACCTACAAGGTGTGATCAAAAAGTTCCAAAATGGCGGCCTTAGCTTCACTTAACCTAACCTAACCTAACTTAACCTAAACCTACGAGGTGCGATCAAAAAATTTTCAAGATAGTGGTCATAGCATAACTGAACCTAGCCTAACCTAACCTAACATAAACCTACAAGGTGTGATCATAATGTTCCAAGATGGCGGTCGTAGCTTAACTAAACCTAACGTTACCCTACGAGGTGTGATCAAAAAGTTCCAAAATGGCTGCCGTAGCTTAACTTAACCTTTGATTGACCCCTGTTGATTGACCCCTTTTGATTGATCTCTGTTGATGTATCCCTTTGGACTGGTCCCTGTTGACTAGCCCCTTCGGACGGGTCCTTTTTGAAGGGAGTCATTTTTTTACGGGCCCCGGAGGACGGGTCCTTGTTGACGGGTCCCTGTGGGCGGGTCCTTTTGACTGATCCCTATGGACTGGCCCTTGCAGTTTACCCAAATTATGTAAAAAATCCGAATTTTGACAATAAAATGACCTGCTTCCATGGTAAAATGCAGTCAAATACACGAAAAAAATTATCAGCGATGATAAAATTAATTCTTTACTGCATAAAAGCATAAAAAGTCCGAAAACACGAGTAGGAAATAAAGAGCGGTTCTGGCACAGGGGCTAATGGGTAAGATGGCTGTCCCGCGCAACCAGCCCTATGTTATTCTTATGCAGGGGACAGTCGGAGCTGGCACAGGGGCTAATGGACAAATTGGCCGCCACGATGTCACAGGGGGAGGTCGGCCGTGTAGTTACTAAATGGAATATTTATAATTATTATTATTACTATTATTATTAATTTTATTAGGTAATTATTGATTGATAGCTTGCCACGGTCGGGTGAGTGGTTATCGTGTCGGACTACCAAACCCAAGCTTGCAGGTTCGCTCTTGGTCGTGGTAAGTGATTTTTAAAAGGCGGCAAAAATTAACACACGCATGTCATACGATAATGGCATGTAATAAAGAACCCAGGGTGAGGTCGGCTATGTAGTTGCTAAATGGAATATTTATTATTATTATTATTTATTATTATTATTATTAATATTATTGTTAATATTATTATTACTATTAGGTAATTATTGATTGATCATGTACAATCAGGACCAGCCTTAATTTTCCCCACTTTATGGTGTAGTGGCTAGCATTTTTAGCTGTTACTGTGGAGGCTCGGGTTCGAGTCCTTGCTCTGTCAAGAAATTTAATTCTAGGCTGAGGGTTGGAATGGGGTACACTCAACCTTGTGAGGCAAAACTGACAGGAGCTGGCTTTTGATTCATTCCGCAGCCATTCTGTCTAACCCAACTTCATCTAACCTAACCTAACCTAACCTAACCTAACCTAACCAAACCTAACCTAACCTAACCTTACCTAACCTAACCAAATACCACCTTACCTAACCTAACCTAACCTAACCTAACTTCAAAGTCTGAATGTACAATACATCTATTGTATTTTATACCTTCATAAATTAGATATAGAGAATGTCCACCACGATTTAGATCCTCAAGCACACTTTCTGATATATCATTAAAACGTGTAGAAAGGAATGTCTGAAAATTTTCACTAACACATAGTACACGTTCACCATACATAGTGTCCACTTTTTGAATGTTAATGATACGGAAAAGAGTATGCATTGGTAATTCAGTGAGCTTTTTTCTCTCTAATCAACAGTTCTGCCCCCATAGCATTGAGAATATTTATTGTAGTAGCCTATAAAGAAACAAAAAAGCATATCTATTACAGTTTAGCTATAAGTGACCAGAACCGCTACAACATTTTATTCTAATATGGAGATTTCCATAATGATAAGAAAAAAGCTTACCATAATGATGGATTGTGTAAGTAAACGTCTTTTGCTGCTTGATGGCACTACTAAACTGATACTCATACAACGGACAAGTGAGTTCATGTTTCGCTGACGTAATCGTATGTTCCCACGCATTTCCTGAATGTTTCACGCGCCGTAGTGGCTAAATTTGGAACTATATGAGAAGAATTGCTGACGTAATCGTATGTTCCCTTGCACGCACACGCCGGTCCTTGTGGACGGGTCCTAATTAGTAGATTTCCATAATGATAAGAAGAAAAAAGCTTACCTTAATGATGGATTGTGTAAGTAAACGTCTTTTGGTGCCTCATGCCACTACTAAACTGATACTCATACAACAGACAAGTGAGTTCATGTTTCACTGACGTAATCGTATGTTCCCACGCACTTGCTGTGTGTTGCCCGCGCCGTAGTGGCTAAATTTGAAACATGATGCGATGATTTGCTGAATTAATTGTATATTCCCCCGCACACACACGCAGGCCCCTGTGGACGGGTCCTTGTGGACGAGTCCCTGTGGACGGGTCCCTGTGGACAGGTCATTGTTGACGGGTCATTGTTGACTGGTCCTTGTTGACGGGTCCTTGTTGGCGAGCCCCTGAGGAAGGGTCCTTTTAGACGAGTCCTTTTTGACTAATCCCTTTAGACCGGTTCCTTTTGACTGGCTCATGACCCCTAATGCTATAATGAAATTAAACGTTGTTCCACATGAAACGCAAGCAAAGAGCCAATCGCTACTATGAATTAACATGTTTGCTTTTTGTTTTTACGCATGTGCACTTGGGGTTTTTGTAAGAGGGCGGGCTTTTTGAATACAGATTTATAGATGAGTTTTTTTTTAATTACCAAACGATCCAAAACTAATAGGTAATTAGCTTTTTAACATCTCATGAACCAATAAGGATATGGGACTTGTATGAGAGGTCGTTGGACTTAAGGTGACATTCTGTTTTTGAATGTATTATTTATTTTTGTTAAAAGGGCCTAACTACACTTTTGTTAATGTCTCGCTAACTAATAATCAGAGAGGGTCATGTGAGGTGTCATGGGACTTAGGATGGTCAACCCTTTTCCATGAACAAGGAATTTACCCAAAAGATTCAAAACAGCAAGGTCATTTGACCTAAGATTTTATAAACTAATAATCGAATATCAACATGTGATGTGTCTAAGGACTTAGAATGGTCAACCCTTTCCCATGGCCTATGCATTTACCCAAAATACCCAATACATCAAGGTAATTGACCTGAGATTTTATAAACTAATAATCGGGTACGAACATTTGAGATGTTTACCATGCGTGATGAAACATAGCTAGGTAGTGAAAGAATTAGTGTAGGCTACATGCATGGTGACTGACAAGTCTTTTACCATTGAAACTTGTTTTCAGATCAAACTGCAGTATAGAGAGTGTATAGGTTGCAGGTATGGGTTAATAAATGAGAAACGGTGTACGCAAACTCCGATTTATCAAGAATTAAGAGCAGACTATCTTTATTTGATTGGTTAGAAAGGATAGCTAAAACACAAAAATGCTCAGTGGTTACCGAGACTAAATGGTCGCTACACACAACAAGCTATAAATACTTGAGGCTAATAATCTATACACACACACACTCGCTTGTTCTAAACTAAACTGTGTTGCTGTCACTGCTCAGACAGTAGGCTGATGACGAAATGCATTGCTAAGAGAAATATAATCATTTCCGGTTGTCTAATGTTACCAGCTATCCATTTTTTGTGTTGCAGTGGTAAGCACTTTTAGCTCTTGTATTGGTAGTCTTAACTCGATTACCAGGTCTGAGGCCTAGAACGAGTCGAACTAAGAAACAAGAGCACGGTGGTGCAGTGGTTAAGCTGTTAGCCTTTTCACCAGAGGGTTCGATTTCAGGTTAATATGCATGTCATAAACATATTAAACCAAACAGAGATAACGTTTAAAACTGATTACATTTGTGTATTTTCAAATTATTACTTGGATTTTAAATACAAAGGTTAACTGGGTTTGATATACAGTTAATGCTGTCTATCACACACTAGACTGTAAGAAAGCCAAAAGAGCAAAAGGCGTAGGTAGAGCAGTGGTAAAATTGCTATATGTAGAGAACTACCTGGAAAAGCTATATCGCATAAACAGTGCAGGATACAATCCAACAATCAAATTTGTATCTTGTGGAACAGAGAAATGCACTTACGTGAGAAAATGCAAGTTCATGTGTAATATGACCTAACACACAAGTGTTCACCTGTGCACGTGCACAATAAGAGCTAACAAGTCATATTCTGTTTAGTTCGTACGTAACGTTAGGTTAGGGCTAATGCACACACGCTAGTACACGAGGCACATGCCATTTGAGAGCAGGTCAAGGGACCTAACTTGGTGAATGGATGTGTTCTAACGAGTCATTTGTAGTTGAAAGAGAATAATACTTGTTCTTAAGATGTTAAAACTGAGGAGATGGTATGTACAGTAAGACGTCCTGTTATTTCCTGTGTAATATTACAGACATGGCAGAGAGCACACAGTTCTGTTGCTATGACAAATGCTGCAGGAATTTGAAACCCCACGTGTTCATCACGACAATGGGTGATGACTATACAAAGATAGCAGTCATTGGATATTACACAAGTGTACCTTCCGGTGTCATGTTGCTGACATGGCAGAGAGCGCACAGTTCTATTGCTATGACTAACGCTGCAGTAATTTGAAACCCAGGGTGTTGATCAAGACAATGGGTGATGATCATGCAAAGTCAGTAGTAATTGGATACCACACAGCAACATTGACTAAATCATAAACGTGTTGTCATAACCAGCAGAAACCTCATTTAAAGTTTTTAGATTTTACATTTTAAATTTAAGGTTTTTGATTTTGAGATTTTACTTTCTTTACATTTTCCTAAAAGAGTAAACTACAAGGTCACATACCTAACCTCATTAAACCTAACTTTACCTAACCTAACTTAAGCTAATCCAAAAGCTAATGCACTTGCTCAAAGCATATAAGGTGCATGCATTTATCCTTATGCTAGTCTGACAGGTTACTCTACAACATGATCACTACCCAAACGGATTTTTTGTTGTTGTTTACACAGATGTCAATTTTCCAATTTCCCATTTTCAGTTTTTTTAACGTCAGTTTTTAGTTTTTTCAATTTCATAATATGGAAAACATGGATTTTTGCATTTTGTTGTTTCCACATTTATCAATTTCACAATTTCGCATTTTCAGTTCTTAAATTGTCAGTTTATGGTTTTTCAATTTCATGATATAGAAACATGGATTTTCCAATTTGTTGTTTTCACATTTGTCAATTTACCAAATTCATATTTACAGTTTTTTAAATTTCAGTTTAATGTTTTTTGTTCTATTTGTTAATATGGAAACATGGATTTTTTACAATTTGTGTTTTACATGTCATGCAACTATCCTTATGCTAGTCTTATAGGTTACTGTACAACATGATCACTACCCCCCACTGGATATATTTTTCATTTTTGTTGTTTACACATATGCCAATTTTGCAATTTCCCATTTTCAGTTTTTTTAATATCAGTTTTAAGTTTTTCAATTTCATAATACGGAAACATGAATTTTGCATTTTGTTGTTTACACATTTATTAATTTCACAAATTTCCATTTTCAGTTCTTAAAATGTCAGTTTAAAGTTTTTCAATTTCATGATATAGAAACATGGATTTTCCAGTTTGTTGTTTTCACATTTGTCAATTTACCAAATTCACATTTACAGTTTTTTAAATTTCAGTTTAATGTTTTTTGTTCTATTTGTTAATATGGAAACATGGATTTTTTTACAATTTGGGTTTTTCATGTCATGCAACTATCCTTATGCTAGTCTTATAGGTTACTGTACAACATGATCACTATCCCACTGGATTTTTTTTTCATTTTTGTTGTTTACACATATGGCAATTTTTCAATTTCCCATTTTCAGTTTTTTTAATGTCAGTTTTAAGTTTTTCAATTTCATAATATGGAAACATGGATTATGCATTTTGTTGTTTACACATTTATCAATTTCACAAGTTTCCCATTTACAGTTCTTAAAATGTCAGTTTAAAGTTTTTCAATTTCATGATATAGAAACATGGATTTTCCAATTTGTTGTTTTCACATTTGTCAATTTACCAAATTCCCATTTACAGTTTTTAAAATTTCAGTTTAATGTTGTTGTTTTTTCTATTTGTCAATATGGAAACATGGATTTTTCCAATTTGTGTTTTACATGTTCATTTTGCATTAGGAGTGGAGAGAGGTGGGTAGTAATTAAAATGTGCAAGCAGTGTCCATTGTTGACAGGTCATTGTTGACGAGTCCTTCTCATACAACAGACAAGTGAGTTCATGTTTCACATGCATTACCTAAAATGTAATACCATGCAAGTGTTTAACATTTTACAAATTAGCTTATGTATTAGTTTATGTGTGGGGTCTTATGTTGGCATTTTGTGTTGGCTTATTCTGTATATCGGTTTTTATGTTGGCTTTTAGGTTGGCTTTTTGTGTGTTGGCTTTAGTGTTGGTTTATATTTTGGCTTTTGTGTTGGCTTATTTGAAAAGTTATTTTGTCAATGCATTTAGTGGATTTTTCTCTTTGTCTTGGAAAGTACATTACTCTATTTTATCACAACATAATGCTTACTGCCATGTTTGTATGAAACAATAACAACAACCTAAGCTTTCAAAAAATCCAAAGTACTCTAAGGTACTCTCAACTCTTACTCTTACCTCTATCCCATGCCTAGTCAAGAACATTATTATTTTTTTTTCAAAAAAAGGTGAATGGGGAAAGTAGACTACGTATATGTTTAAACTTAAAAAAATCATATAATGTCATATGTTAACTCTAACCCCTACGTTTATCCCATTCATGGTCGAAAAATATTATATTTTTTTCAAATTTTCTAAAATATGTTTGGAAAGTAGGCTATATTTTGAAAACTAATCATCCTATAAAGTCATATATAGACTCAAACCAAAGGCTCTTATATCCTTAATCGTTAGAACAAAATATGGAATTTTTGACATTTTTCTCCAAAAATGTTCATTTTTTAAAATGGACTATATTTTGGAAACTAAGAATTTTACAAAAAACTGTATTTGACACAAATGACAGGTATTAACCCCCTCTACCCACAAACCAAGTCCCAGATCTCTGGGGCAAAATCCAATAATGTTTAATTGTGAAAGTAGGCGATATTTTGAAAACATATCATTCTAAAATGTCATATATAGACTCAAACAAATGTTCTTTAAGTTATTTAACTTATAAACAAAACTTAACATTTTTCATTTTTCCGAAAAAAGTCCAATTTTCAAAATTGTCTATATTTAGGAAACTAAGAATTTTACAAAAATGTTTGCTTAACGTAAATGAAAGGTCTTTTCCCCCTCTACCCTAGAAATAAATTTCAGGACCCTAGGTCAAAAACTGTGCAGTAGTGTGTTTTAATCGGTTCTAGGACCACCTCCACCTCTTCACCTCACAAGATGGCGGCCGTAGCTTAACTTAACCTAGCCTTACCTAACAAGATGGCGGCCGTAGCTTAACTTAACCTAGCCTAACCTAACAAGATGGCGGACGTAGCCTAACCCAACCTAACCTAAACTACGAGGTGTGATCAAAAAGTTCCAAAAATGTGGCTGCGACTTAACCAAACCTAGCCTAGCCTAACCTAACCTCACCTAACCTACAAGGTGTGACCAAAAAGGTCCAAAATGGCGGCCTTAGCTTCACTTAACCTAACCTAACCTAACTTAACCTAAACCTACGAGGTGCGATCAAAAAAATTTCAAGATAGTGGTCATAGCTTAACGAGGTGTGATCATTAAGTTCCAAGATGACAGTCGTAGCTTAACTCAACCTAACCTAACCCTACGAGGTGTGATCAAAAAGTTCCAAAATGGCTGCCGTAGCTTAACTTAACCTTTGATTGACCCCTGTTGATTGACCCCTTTTGATTGACCTCTGTTGATGTATCCCTTTGGAATGGTCCCTGTTGACTAGCCCCTTTGGACGGGTCCTTTTTGAAGGGAGTCATTTTTTTATGGGCCCCGGAGGACGGGTCCTTGTTGACGGGTACCTTTGGGCGGGTCCTTTGGACTAATCCCTATGAACTGGCCCTTGCATTTTATCCAAATTATGTCTAAAAGTCAACCTAAAAGCCAACATAAAAACCGATAAACAGAATAAGCCAACACAAAATGCCAACATAAGATCCCACACATAAACTAATACATAAGCTAATTTGTAAAATGTTAAACACTTGCATGGTATTACATTTTAGGTAATGCATGTGAAACATGAACTCACTTGTCTGTTGTATGAGAAGGACTCGTCAGCAATGACCTGTCAACAATGGACACTGCTTGCACACTTTTCATTTCTACCCACCTCTCTCCACTCCTAATGCAAAATGAACATGTAAAACACAATTTGGAAAAATCCATGTTTCCATATTGACAAATAGAAGAAAAAATATTAAACTGAAATTTTAAAAACTGTTAATGGGAATTTGGTAAATTGACAAATGTGAAAAAAAAATGGAAAATCCATGTTTCTATATCATGAAATTGAAAACCTTTAAACTGACAATTTGAAAACTGTAAATGGGAAATTGTGCAATTGATAAATGTGTAAACTGGTCATACTAAATATGAGGAAGAACTATTGGATATAGAAAATGAGCTTCGTCATGCTAAAATTATTGTGTAATGAATCCATGTAACCGCATACACTATTTCTTTACAATACATGTAATATTTTCTACCACTTTGCTACCACTTTCCTACTACTTTTCTAACACTTTTCTACCACTTTGCTACCACTTTGCTACCACTTTTCTACCACTCTGTTACCAATTGTCTACCACTTGTCTACCACTTTGCTACCACATTTCTACCACGTTTCTATCACTTTAAACTGTACATATTGAACCCTTTACCCAATGTTGGTTAAATGATTCTACTTTTTATTTCTTCAATTAATAAATATTTCAACCAGCATCAAGAAAGTAGCCAGACAGTGATGAGGAAATTTCAAGCATTTGTTGGAGACAGTAGGGACATACCTGCATCAGTTTAACAAAAGGCTAAGTACTTGAGCTATGAAAAGAATTAGCTTAGCTATGTTTCACAGGGACAGGTGTGGCTACCTCAATTTTAGAAGCGACGCGCGGTGAGACATGGTTCTGGTATGTTCATTGTGATATTCGCGCCTAGAAGAAATGTGATGCGGTAACGTGAATGGCTGATGAAGAAAATAGACACTCCCAAGACGCCAAGATCTACTAGAAACCGCCAAATTACAGAAATTGGAGAACCAATGAGAAGAGAATGCCTACTTGCGCGCCAACTCCGGCTGGGGTACGCGGCGGCTAGTATTCACGCGGGAAATCGCCTAGACAAAATCTCTACGATCGATTCTAGGATTAATGGGCATATTCTTGACCTGTGCAATATTACGAGTTCAGTGATATGTATTTCATTCCTGAATCACAATTATTTCGAGAAATTTTTACATAAAATCCCCCTCCATCTAGACCCAAGGGCCAGTTCATTTATAAGTGTGTCGAAGAGCCAAGACATTGACTTTCATTCCATGTGTCTAGGAGGCATTACTATTATTCTGTGCGTCTACGGACGTAGATTATTATTCTGTTCGTCTGAAGAGATAGACTTGTATTTGTGTCGAGGACACAAGATATTCATTGTAAAGTGGTAAATTCAGTGATAGATAGTCATAGTACTATAGTTATAGGGACAGTAGCGTCGATAATTCGCCAACGAACAGTGACAGGGAATTTAGTACCTGAACAAGCGAATTTAATAGTCAGACATAAAGTGCATAATAACCTAATTTTTGTATCAGCGCAAGGATGACATCAATGAATGCAGAGGAAGTGTGGAATTCTCAACAGTCCGTCCAGATGGCTGCTATGAGATAAAGAATCATCCAGTTGGGGAATGGCGTCTGATGTTCTTTGACGGGTGACTACAACAAGAGATGAGTACAAAATAATATTTTATTATTTATTAAATTAACTTATGGTTTATGGGACATATTTTGTAAATACTTTGCTTGTGTGATTACTGTAGTATAATTAGTTTTGATCTGACACACTTTTGTTTGGAAGCAGCTCGCACAATGGTAGTTAATGGAAGGTTCTTTTCTTTGTGTTGTGTTAACTAACGTAGCTATGTGAACGGCCGTGTTCGCCTATGTTACGAAGTGCGGTTAAAAACGTCTCTCGGAGATATGTCGTGTTTCAGAAGTAGGACTGAATTAATATAATTATATAGTAGATTGGAGGGTAATTTAAATTTTTGTTGAAAATTATTATTGATCAGATTCAGTGTGATTATTGCCTTTGGAGCAATGTAATTTATGACGAAGAGTACTCAGCTCTATCGTAGGTTTTAAATATTGTGTTAAATGTTTTGCGAGCTCTAATTCAGCAGACCCATGTGAAAGGCGTTATGTCAGTCCCAGATGTGTGTACTGTGAGTATTTTTTTGTGGTATTACAAGCGGGAATTTCAGCAGAGACTGATTTCTGTCAGCTTGGTACCAGATTCATATTGTATCCTTGCGAGGACAATTATGGATATGTGATTATTGTCTGACCATATGTTGAGTGGGAGGAGATGTTAGCGGCTGTTGATTCCTTGAGATAACAGTTCAGCTGGTCGGCTATTTATATACACTGGATGGGGGACATGACTGGTATTGTGGAAGGGGTGAGTTGTTGTCACAAGGGCTGGCTGAGTTTCGCAAGCAGAGCTCATTAGTGGAGTGCACGTCTGGCTCCCAATTACTTGAAAATAAATATAAATGTGAGAAACTGATCAATGGTAAAATTGTTTAAATAAATGGGAGTTGCCTACGAAACACGATAATCTTCGAAGCGTATCTTTAACATGCAGTTTTGTTAATATAAAGTAATCTTAACCACTCAGGTTTTTTGTTGTTGTTGGTTTAGTCTATGTTTATTTTTCCATGTCAGTGGCCCGTGAGTCACGTGCGGCGCTGTTTTTCCTTGTTGTTGAGTATCTGGCCATTGTGGCAGCTCATTTGGTTAAGTGTGTCACCACACTAATAAGGGTCTCAGAGAGATGCCTGTAAATAGTAGAGTTGTAATATGTGTGTCAGAGTTAGATTTAAGGATTTTTATTAATGTTATGCCCATAGCCATAAAAGTTGATTTACGAGGTGATTGTTCGTGAGCACCGTGGCTGTTAACCCGTTGTGAACGAATGATCATCCAAGTACTCATTTCTCGTAGATAGTCACCACGCGAACATAAATTCACATGCAAGATAGTGGAACTTGGATCCACATTTTATTGGAAAAGGGGAGATCCATCTGACTCCTCAAAGTGATAAATATTCCTGTCAGGGGGAAATTCAGGGAGGATTTTGTTTATTATTGTTTGTTTTATTCTTTTATGCACAAATTAGTTATTAAATCTTGTTATTATCTTACGTTTTGTCTCCTTCCTTTCTTAGTTATAGTTTTCATCCTATAACCCTTGCCTCAGAAAAGCACGTAGTTTGGCGGACGTAAACACCACACTATGAACTGAACGCGACCCCTTGATCTAAGATTCTTGCATAAAACACTGCTATTCTGAAGGGTTCATAGGTGAAAACTGGCGCCCAACGTGGCCGTATTCACTGTGGTGTAACGGGGAGATTACACATGTCAATAGTGGCGCATTTGAGTAAAACTGGCATGCCGCAAGTGCAGGCAGATATGACAGTATTTAATCACCGGGAAGTGATATTTTATTAAAAGTAGTTGAGGCGAAGTGGATACCGCCAAATGTGTGAAAAATAAATTAAAATCAGGAGTTTGCAAAGTAAAATACGGTTCACGTTGTTGTCTTTTAAATTAAAGTAAAATAAAGATGTGATACCGGGCGCCCAATGATAAAGTTAAAACTAGATTTGTGTAGAAAGTCAAACTCATGGAAATATTAGGAGGCTGTAGCCTAAAATGACAATTAATACTTTGTTAATTAGTCAGTGTTAATATCAGATCAGGATAACTGTTTAATGACTAAATATGTGCTTGGGGTTAAAATTAAATTGAGTAAAACTAGAACTACTCAGAGATGCAATCAACTAATGGGATTAAAGGTAAAAATAAATGAACTGAGTAGGATAAAGAAATTAAATGTGCATTGGATTTATGTGCGTGTCAAAGGGCATTGTCGTATGCCATTTCCCATATGTCTCATATATATTGTAAAACATGGCAACGGTGGCGCAGATCCAGGAGATCATTGAAAGTGCAGCGAGGAGAACTCAGGAATTGTTGGATACTAAACTAGCAGAACAGAGTCAATCTATATACACTAGTATGTTAGAGCAAAGTGAAGCGTTGAATACAAAATTATCTGAACAAATAAACACTAGTATGTTAGAGCAAAGTGAATCGCTAAATACTAAACTGTTAGAGCAAAGTGAATCGCTAAATACGAAAATGTCAGAACAAAGTGAATCGCTAAATACTAAACTGTTAGAACAAAGTGAATCATTGCGGACACAGTTAAACAACAGTAGAATTGAGCAAAATGAATATCAGGCGGAACAAGCTAGGTTATTAAAGAGTGAAATTAATGACACTATAAATTCACAGTTAGAGGCGCAAAATAATAAAAACACGAACCAATTAGCTTCGTTAACCGCAGAGATGAAAGAGCACACAAACCAACAGATGATATTACTGGCCCTTGATGTAAGCAAAAATAATGAGAAACAATTAGAGCAGATTAAACAAATGGAGAGTATTTTCGATAAAAAACTTAGCATTCTCGATGAAACGGTGTTAGCTAAATTAGAGCAGATTGAAATAGCATGCACAATGAATACAAGCGAGGTCAAAATAGCTCAAGATAAGTTGGAAGGACGATTTAAGGAGATGGAGAAAAGTGGCAGGGTCATTCAACAACAAATATCAGCAGTAGATGAGAACATATCAGGCATAATTAAAGATATGGACCGTCTAGAGATAAAATCAGCGGAACAGTGGAAAAGCCTAGAAACGGAACAATAACAATTTAAGAGTACATTAGACGAAAGGCTAAGCCTGATAGAAAATAATCAGGATGAAAATAAGAACCAAATTGAAGAAAAAATAAGCACGATTAAAGAACAGATCAGGAAAGATTGGAAGAAAATGAATATTGATTCTAGAGAGGAAAGATCCACCATTATTAAAACAGTAGGCGAAAACCACACGCGTATTCAAGCTTTGGAGCAAGAGGTAAAAAATAGACTTAAAGAGCAGACAGACAGGATCATTAAAGCCGAACTTCGCTCATTAGAACAATCGTCTATATTTAAAACGGGAGCATTGAAAGACAAACAGGATGACTCACATAGTTCCCAACCCAGCATAGCAGGAAGTCAGACTCAAGCAGAGAGCCCATTAACAACAAACACGGACGGATTTCGCAAGAACGTAGATAGGAGCTCAACACCACAGGACGGTCATCAGCCCACACAACTTATTCAAGTAATTCGCTCAAATGACTACAAGCCGCAGAAATACACCGAAAGTTCAGGGGTAACACCTAAGGCCTTTATCAAAGAGATTGAAGACCACTTTAATGACACTGGGGTACCTGAAGCACGTAGATTGAGAATGATGGAGAGATTTTTATCAGGGAATGTTCTCACCTGGTTTTTAAGTTTCAAATATACATTTGGAACCATGTCAGACTTTAACTTAGCGTTTCTGCGCAAATACTGGTCTCCCGCCATACAACAGAGTTTAAGAATGGAGCTTTACTCTAGAAAATACCAAACTACCCAGCAGACAAAATACTCAGATTTCTTTAACATGCAAATGCTAAAATTTCGCGAACTGGATTACCCATTAAACGAATCAGATTTGGTGATGACAATAGCAAGGCAAATGCCAGTTAATGTACAGCAAGTGCTAGTCGCAGCAAACGTTAGTACGGCCCTACATGCAGAGCAGATATTACGGCAAATAGATGAGACCACATCTCATAGTCATCTTAGAGGAGGAAGACAACTGGAATTAGTCAACACTACAGAGGTCGTAAAGACAAAACAGGGAAATACTAAAACGCAGGGTACTAATACGAGCACCTCCACACCTAGGCAAAACCAGGAAGAAGGGGAAAACAGACCATATCAGCGTAACGAAAATCACTACAACAATAGATACCAGGGCAACAATAGATACCAACAGAGAGGATATCAACAATGGCGTGATAATCGAAGGAATGACAGGCCTTATGGAAGATACGGTGATTACAATGCCAATCAAAGATGGAAAGGAAGGAGAGATCAAAATCAATGAGATCAACGTAACTATCGAGATGACTGGGATGATAGGCACGCTCAATCACAAAATTACTTAGAGGAGTTACACGCTAATCAAGGTGGAGAGCTAGGAAGATGGGAAAAGGCCATTGGGAACAGAAAGAACCCAGATACACATACTGAGGAAGCTGGAAGTCTACTGAGACAAGAGGAATATCAAGGACATGAGCGACAGAAGGATGATGGGAGTCGAAATGGAGCTAAAAAAAATGTTAATTTTGGATCAAGGAGACAGTCTCCAAACACAACAGTCGGAAGTTGAAGATGGATGGATAGTAGCGAACATACAAGAATGGATTGCTTTACCAGAAGACTGCCTGGAGGAGACGGTGAAACCACGGAACGATGAAATTAGGCAATTACCCATTATTTACGCAAGGATTGGTGGAATTAATATAAGATGTTTATTGGATACGGGGTCACAGATCAGTCTAGTATCGGAGGCCTTGGTTCGAGAGTTGGGACGGACTCAGAATATTCCTGTAATTCCGGTACCACAGCTCAAAGTGAGGGGTGTTATTCCTGAACGCACCGTCACTTGTAAACGTCAGGCATACTTAGAGCTGAACATATTGGAACACACTTTTGGGCAAACATTCATTATCATGGCGAAGATGAATTTCAATATAATTCTTGGTGCAAATTTCATTTGTGACTATCAAGCAGTGCTAGATTTACACAAGAATTCAGTCAGTTTTAGAGAATATGACCAGCTGAAAAACGTGGGATTGCATATGGATGAAATCACTACCGGAAGAGATGTAAATTCTTGGGCATTGGAAGCAATATCAGAAGAGACGGAAGAGGAGGTACGAAAGGCGGAAGATAACATCATAGAAGGGGCTGTTGTGGAACTAGATGAGGAGATAGAATCCCAGGAGATATGGTCTTTATTAACAGAAGGAGATGACAGCGATGCACAATTTGAAGAGTTATTACAGGAGTGGCTCAATGACATTCAACTTGGGGGTGAACACAGAAAACAGTTGGAAGAGATTTTAAGGAAGCACAAATCAGTATTTGATACAGTACCTGGGAAAATTTTAAATTTCAAGTACTCTATGCAAGTCGAGGACTGGTCACCTTTCAAAAGCAGATTGTACCCAATTCCTGAAAAGTATCGTGGTCAAGTTAAAATCATTATAGATGAGATGTTAGAAGCTGGAGTGATAAGGAAGACACCTACACCTTATCTAAATGCGATTTTGGCAGTCCCAAAACCAAATGGATCTATTAGACTTTGTTTAGATGCCAGAAATCTCAACATGAGACTCATTTTTCCTGAGTATGACAGAGCGCCAATTATCAGAGACGTATTAAAAGGCTTTAAAAACAAGAGCATTTATTCATCAGTCGATCTGACGAGCTCGTTCCACCATCTTGAATTGGATGAGAAGTCACAGCTTCTAACTGGCTTCTTATTCGATAACCAGACATATTGTTTCGTCAGAATGCCTTTTGGAGTCAAAACAGCGGGCTGTGCTTTAATCCGAGCACTGGACCGGAACCTAACCGAGGAAGTAAAGGAGATGACGGTGCGATACATTGACGACATTCTGTTGGCATCCGACAACATTGAAACTCACATGGAAAATTTGGATAAAGTATTGGGCAACCTAAACGCATCGAATTTCAAAGTAAACCTGAAGAAATCGCATTTCTTCAAGAGCGAGATCTTATATTTGGGTCACGTCATTGACAAGGAGGGAGTGAAGCCAAATCCAGCCAAGATTGAAGCGATAAAGAATTTCCCTACACCAACGAGAGTCAAGCACATTCGGGCTTTCTTAGGCGTAACGGGATTCTTTAAAGAAAACTGTCCAGGTTATACGGAGACTGTAGCTCCAATGCAAGAAATGTTAAAGAAAAATAACAAATGGTCATGGAACGCGGAATGTGAGAAGGCATTCCAAGCAACAAAACAGCTATTGGAAAACTGCATTAAATTAGGATATCCAGATTTCAAGCTCAAATTTATAATCCAAGCGGATGCTTCACTAATTGGGATAGGTGCTATGCTCTACCAAGAGGATCCAGCTAACCTGCAGCACAAAACATATTTGGCATTTGTCAGCCGAAAATTGCGTAAGCACGAGCGAAATTATACTGTAACCGAGCTAGAATTGTTGGCCATCCTTCATGCGCTCCAACAATGGAAACGAATAATCTATGGTTACCCTATTGTTGTCAGAACTGACCACAAGGCATTAACATTCTTGTTTAAGACGTAAATGGCAAGCGAACGTGTGACACGTTGGTCTATATACATTCAGCAGTTCAGCATTGAAATTGAACATTGTCCAGGGAAGATGAACGTGATACCGGATGCACTCAGCAGGAATCCAGAGCCTGATAATGAAGAAACAGCGATGGTACAACACTTGGAGTTAACACCGAAGGACCGGGAATTCTTGGAGGAGTTACGTGAGATACAGCGAGAACAGGAAGCGGAACCATGGATGATGCTATTAATTAATTACTTCAAAAAGCAACTACCTACAGGAACACCTGCATTTCGAGAAGCAAAAGCCAAAGAAGGAAGATATGTTTATGTCAACAATTTGCTGCACAAATGGGTAGATAATGACCACACCAAGTTACGCATATTAGTACCAGCATCGTTACAACGAGGATTGACATGGCATACGCACGAAAGTTACGGTCACGTGGGCTTAGACAAGTGCGAAGCGACAATAGGAGAGACATTTACATGGCCACGTATGAGAACAACTATATGTGACGTCATTACAACTTGTGACCCGTGTCAGAGAACAAAGCCGAATAATTATTTACTGAGGCAATATCCTAGACCATTGCTACCTCAGAAACCATGTGAGCTACTGGCGATGGACTGTCTTGGTCCAATTCCGAAGGGAAGGAGAGGTTGCCGTCATTTGCTAGTGTGCATTGATGTATTTTCTAAGTTTGTAGTACTATGCCCTATTCAGAAAACCACATCGAAGCAGGTACTCAGTCGCATTCGTAATAGAGTTATTCCAACCCTTGGAAAACCAGAGTTTATATTATCAGATCACGGCAGTTATTTCACAAGTGCCGAATTCAAGAAAGGAATGGAAGACATGGGTATAAAACATGTTTTAAGCAGTATCCGACATGCCCAAGCAAATCCAAGCGAGAGAGTAATTAAATCTGTAACTGCATATTTGAGAATCTTCATTCCGAACGAACACCACAAATGGGTCGATAAAATCAAGGACGTAGAGACATGCATGAATTCTACCAGGCACGAGTCAACAGGACAAATCCCTATGGTCCTACACAAGAACGAGTATCCAGTAAGAACGTGGAAAAGCATCATTAACTGTCCACAAGATCCCATGATAGCACCAGACTTGAGAATTGAAAGAACGAGAGCATACATGAGGAAACAAGCAGACCGCAGATTACGGCGAGTAAGAAATAAGAGGTTCCACGGTGATCTTGAAGTCAACCAGCTCGTTTTGGTAAAACGACCTGCTATATCGGACCCAGAAAAGAAAATCTTTAGTAAATTCTGCGAAAAATTCATAGGACCCTATTCTATCGTAAGAAACCTTGGAAATAATGCTTACAGAGTGAAAGAATTAAGCACAGGAACAATGTCAGTTTACAACGCTGCCAACCTAAAGAAATATCGTCGAAGGGAACCATGGTAGCGCCGAAATAATGACGCTGTTTGAATATACGGACGTCCTACTATCAACAAAGTCAACGGGGAGCAATTGACTACGGCACGTGAGAAGAAGGAAGTAGAGCTGTTGTTGACAAACATTGACGAGGCGAGTAAGGTGTTGCCGCAGGCATCGAGCGTCACGCAAGATTGGAAGGGGAAGAGACAAGCAGGATATGAAAACGAGTAAATGCCATTGAAGACAGGAGCGCCTAGACCAAGTAAGAAAAAGGGGTGATTCTGGAAATAAAACAAATTGGCCTACGGAAGTATTGTAAAATTGTCGACTTTATTCCTAAGTTCGAAATTTTGTGAGTGGGAGAGTTGTGAACCCTTTACCCTATGTTGGTTAAATGATTCTACTTTTTATTTCTTCAATTAATAAATATTTCAACCAGCATCAAGAAAGTAGCCAGACAGTGATGAGGAAATTTCAAGCATTTGTTGGAGACAGTAGGGACATACCTGCATCAGTTTAACAAAAGGCTAAGTACTTGAGCTATGAAAAGAAATAGCTTAGCTATGTATCACAGGGACAGGTGTGGCTACCTCAATTTTAGAAGCGACGCGCGGTGAGACATGGTTCTGGTATGTTCATTGTGATATTCGCGCCTAGAAGAAATATGATGCGGTAACGTGAATGGCTGATGAAGAAAATAGACACTCCCAAGACGCCAAGATCTACTAGAAACCACCAAATTACAGAAATTGGAGAACCAATGAGAAGAGAATGCCTACTTGCGCACCAACTCCGGCTGGGGTACGCGGCGGCTAGTATTCACGCGGGAAATCGCCTAGACAAAATCTCTACGATCGATTCTAGGATTAATGGGCATATTCTTGACCTGTGCAATATTACGAGTTCAGTGATATGTATTTCATTCCTGAATCACAATTATTTCGAGAAATTTTTACATAAAATCCCCCTCCATCTAGACCCAAGGGCCAGTTCATTTATAAGTGTGTCGAAGAGCCAAGACATTGACTTTCATTCCGTGTGTCTAGGAGACATTACTATTATTCTGTGCGTCTACGGACGTAGATTATTATTCTGTTCGTCTGAAGAGATAGACTTGTATTTGTGTCGAGGACACAAGATATTCATTGTAAAGTGGTAAATTCAGTGATAGATAGTCATAGTACTATAGTTATAGGGACAGTAGCGTCGATAATTCGCCAACGAACAGTGACAGGGAATTTAGTACCTGAACAAGCGAATTTAATAGTCAGACATAAAGTGCATAATAACCTAATTTTTGTATCAGCGCAAGGATGACATCAATGAATGCAGAGGGAGTGTGGAATTCTCAACAGTCCGTCCAGATGGCTGCTATGAGATAAAGAATCATCCAGTTGGGGAATGGCGTCTGATGTTCTTTGACGGGTGACTACAACAAGAGATGAGTACAAAATAATATTTTATTATTTATTAAATTAACTTATGGTTTATGGGACATATTTTGTAAATACTTTGCTTGTGTGATTACTGTAGTATAATTAGTTTTGATCTGACACACTTTTGTTTGGAAGCAGCTCGCACAATGGTAGTTAATGGAAGGTTCTTTTCTTTGTGTTGTGTTAACTAACGTAGCTATGTGAACGGCCGTGTTCGCCTATGTTACGAAGTGCGGTTAAAAACGTCTCTCGGAGATATGTCGTGTTTCAGAAGTAGGACTGAATTAATATAATTATATAGTAGATTGGAGGGTAATTTAAATTTTTGTTGAAAATTATTATTGATCAGATTCAGTGTGATTATTGCCTTTGGAGCAATGTAATTTGTGACGAAGAGTACTCAGCTCTATCGTAGGTTTTAAATATTGTGTTAAATGTTTTGCGAGCTCTAATTCAGCAGACCCATGTGAAAGGCGTTATGTCAGTCCCAGATGTGTGTACTGTGAGTATTTTTTTGTGGTATTACAAGCGGGAATTTCAGCAGAGACTGATTTCTGTCAGCTTGGTACCAGATTCATATTGTATCCTTGCGAGGACAATTATGGATATGTGATTATTGTCTGACCATATGTTGAGTGGGAGGAGATGTTAGCGGCTGTTGATTCCTTGAGATAACAGTTCAGCTGGTCGGCTATTTATATACACTGGATGGGGGACATGACTGGTTTTGTGGAAGGGGTGAGTTGTTGTCACAAGGGCTGGCTGAGTTTCGCAAGCAGAGCTCATTAGTGGAGTGCACGTCTGGCTCCCAATTACTTGAAAATAAATATAAATGTGAGAAACTGATCAATGGTAAAATTGTTTAAATAAATGGGAGTTGCCTACGAAACCCGATAATCTTCGAAGCGTATCTTTAACATGCAGTTTTGTTAATATAAAGTAATCTTAACCACTCAGGTTGTTTGTTGTTGTTGGTTTAGTCTATGTTTATTTTTCCATGTCAGTGGCCCGTGAGTCACGTGCGGCGCTGTTTTTCCTTGTTGTTGAGTATCTGGCCATTGTGGCAGCTCATTTGGTTAAGTGTGTCACCACACTAATAAGGGTCTCAGAGAGATGCCTGTAAATAGTAGAGTTGTAATATGTGTGTCAGAGTTAGATTTAAGGATTTTTATTAATGTTATGCCCATAGCCATAAAAGTTGATTTACGAGGTGATTGTTCGTGAGCACCGTGGCTGTTAACCCGTTGTGAACGAATGATCATCCAAGTACTCATTTCTCGTAGATAGTCACCACGCGAACATAAATTCACATGCAAGATAGTGGAACTTGGATCCACATTTTATTGGAAAAGGGGAGATCCATCTGACTCCTCAAAGTGATAAATATTCCTGTCAGGGGGAAATTCAGGGAGGATTTTGTTTATTATTGTTTGTTTTATTCTTTTATGCACAAATTAGTTATTAAATCTTGTTATTATCTTACGTTTTGTCTCCTTCCTTTCTTAGTTATAGTTTTCATCCTATAACCCTTGCCTCAGAAAAGCACGTAGTTTGGCGGACGTAAACACCACACTATGAACTGAACGCGACCCCTTGATCTAAGATTCTTGCATAAAACACTGCTATTCTGAAGGGTTCAATATTAAATATAAAAGCCAACGCTAAATAATTCTATTAACAGAACAGATATAAACTTTGTAGTGGGCAAATCATACTAACAGGTTAGTTGTAAAATGTTAAACACTTGCATGGTGTTAGATATTAGGTAATGAATGCGAAACATGAACTCACTTCTCTGTTGTATGAAAAGGACTCGTCAACAATGACCTGTCAACAATGGACACTGCTTGCACATTTTTTTAATTACTACCCACCTCTCTCCACTCCTAATGCAAAATGAACATGTAAAACACAAATTGGAAAAATCTATGTTTCCATATTTACAAATAGAAAAAAAAACAACAACATTAAACTGAAATTTTAAAAACTGTAAATGGGAATTTGGTAAATTGACAAATGTGAAAACAGCAAATTGGAAAATCCATGTTTCTCTATCATGAAATTGAAAAACTTTAAACTGACATTTTAAGAACTGTAAATGGGAAATTGTGAAATTGATAAATGTGTCAACAACAAAATGCAAAATCCATGTTTCCAAATTATGAAATTGAAAAAATTAAAACTGACATTAATAACAACTGAAAATGGGAAATTGGAAAATTGCCATATGTGTATACAACAAAAATGAAAAAAAATATCCAGTGGGGGGTAGTGATCTTGTTGTACAGTAACCTATAAGACTAGCATAAGGATAGCTGCATGACATTTAAAACACAAATTGTAAAAATCCATGTTTCCATATTAACAAATAGAACAAAAACATTAAAATGAAATTTAAAAAACTGTAAATGTGAATTTGGTAAATTGACAAATGTGAAAACAAAAAATTGGAAAATCCATGTTTCATTATCATGAAATTGAAAAACTTTAAACTGACATTTTAAGAACTGAAAATGGAAATTGTGAAATTAATAAATGTGGAAACATCAATAAGCATACATCCCTGTTTTCCATATTATGAAATTGAAAAAACTAAAAATTGACATTAAAAAAAATGGGAAATTGGAAAATTGACATATGTGTAAACTACAAAATGAAAAATAAAATCCGTTTGGGTAGTGATCATGTTGTAGAGTAACCTGTAAGTCTAGCATAAGGATAGTTGCATGTATCTTATATGCTTTGTGTATGTGCATTAGCCTTTGGATTAGCTTAAGTTAGGTTTGGTAAAGTTAGGTTTAATGAGGTTAGGTATGTGACCTTGAAGTTTACTCTTTTAGGAAGATGTAAAAAAGTAAAATCTAAAAATCAAAAAATCTTAAATTTAAAATTAAAATCTAAAATCTTTAAATGAGGTTTCTGCTGGTTATGACAACACGTTTATGATTTAGTCAATGTTGATGTGTGGTTTCCAATTACTACTGACTTTGCATGATCATCACCCATTGTCTTGATCAACACCTTGGGTTTCAAATTACTGCAGCGTTAGTGATAGCAATAGAACTGTGCGCTCTCTGCCATGTCAGCAACATGACACCGGAAGGAACACCTGTGTAATATCCAATGACGGCTAGCTTTCAATATTCATCACCCGTTGTATTGATGAACATGTGGGGTTTCAAATTACTGCAGCGTTAGTCATAGCAACAGAACTGTGTGCTCTCTCTCATGTCTGTAATATTACACAGGAAATAACAAGACATCTTACTGTACATACCATCTCCTCAGTTTTAACATCTTAAGAACAAGTATTATTCTCTTTCAACTACAAATGACTCGTTAGAACACATCCATCCACCAAGTTAGATCCCTTGAACTGCTCTCAAATGGCATGTGCCTCGTGTACTAGGGTGTGTGCATTAGCCCTAACCTAACGTTACGAACGAACTAAACAGAATGTGACTTGTTAGCTCTTATTGTGCACGTGCACAGGTGAACACTTGTGTGTTAGGTCATATTACACATGAACTTGCGTTTTCTCACGTAAGTGCATTTCTCTGTTCCACAAGATACAAATTTGATTGCTGCATTGTATCCTGCACTGTTTATGCGATATAGCTTTTCCAGGTAGTTCTCTACATATAGCAATTTTACCACTGCTCTACCTAAGCCTTTTGCTCTTTTGGCTTTCTTACAGTCTAGTGTGTGATAAACAGCATTAACTGTATATCAAACCCAATTAACCTTTGTATTTGTAATCCAAGTATTAATTTTCAAAGACACAAATGTAATCAGTTTTAAACGTTATCTCTGTTTTGTTTAATATGTTTATGACATGCATATTAACCTGAAATCGAACCCTCTGGTGAAAAGGCTAACAGCTTAACCACTGCACCACCATGCCCTTGTTTCTTAGTTCGACTCATTCTAGGCCTCAGGCCTGGAAATCGAGTTCAGACTACCAATACAAGAGCTAAATGTGCTTACCACTGCAACACAAAACAAGTAGTTCCGTGAAGAATTATACAGCCTAATTTCATATATCCTGCTCATGTTAATTGCCTCTATCAACATACAAAATTTCAGTTTAATTGCTGTAACAGATTCGTAGATATTGAGAACCGTCTAATTATTTCAGATGGTCGACGGGTTGGATTTTTATTTTTGTACTATTACATTAAGATTATTGTGTACGTGTGGTATTCAAACTTCAATCGCATGATTAGAACACAAGAAGTCAAAACGAGATTTTAAAATTACGCACAGCCATCTTGTGATTAAGTCAACACTCGAAATAAATTTGATGCCAGTGGATCAACATTTGTATAAGCATTTAACGTGCAACGATTCATGGCACTCGGATAGTTAATTCGCGAGAAACGTCCATTTAAATATTTATACTTCGCGGCGCCGCCATGTTGGTTTTGTGCTCACCCGGTTACTGAAAGTCCTATAGGTGAAAATATGTTCATAGTCTCTATGAACAAAAAAAATCAGTTTGGTTGCTGTAAAAGATTCATAGATATTGAGGACCGTCTAAATATTTCGGAACCTCGCCTATTAGGATTGTTATATGTATAGGCCATAGAGTTATGTACCATTCAAGGACAATTATTGCCTAGGTTCATTATTCAAACTTTCACTTCGATCGCATGTTTACGACACAAGAAATAAAAACTTAATTTTAAAATTTCGCACAGCCGCCATCTTGAGGTTATGTAAACAATTGAATTAAATTAGATGGCAGTGCATTTCAATCTGCAAAAGCAATTACTGTGCCACATTTCACTGCGCTCAGAGAGTTAATTCACGAGAAAAGTATATTAAAATATTTCAAATTCGCTTGGTCGCCATGTTCATTTTGTACTTGACAGGTTTATGAAATACACATAGGTAAACTTGTATCAGTACTCTTTATCACCGTACAAAATTGCAGGGTGATATCTGTAACAGTTTCGGAGATATAGAATGTCAGAGAAATAATTCGCACAGCCGCCATATTGAGGTTATGTAAACAATTGAACTAAATTAGACTCCAGTGCATTGCAATGTGTATAAATATATGCTGTACCAAGTTTCATTACGTTTGGATATTTAAATCGCGAGAAGAGTCTATTTAAAATTCTCAACTTCGCACAGCCGCCATGTTGGATTGGTGAGACGTAACAAGATTTGAAGGGCACGGTCGAGGTCACCGGGAATAGTGCTATGAACTTGCCGAGTTTCACTGAAATTGCTTCAGCCGTTTAGATTTTATTAGAGGGACACACACACACACCTCACACACACACACACACACACACACACGCACACACACACACGGACAAAAGGTGATCTCATAAGCCTATTTTTTCAAAATTGAAAATAGGCTAAAAGTGGATAGCTGGTAACATTAGACAATCGGAAATGATTATATTTCTGTTAGCAATGCATTTCGTCATCAGCCTACTGTCTGAGCACTGACAGCAACACAGTTTAGTTTAGAACAAGCGAGTGTGTGTGTGTATAGATTATTAGCCTCAAGTATTTAAAGCTCGTTGTGTGTAGCGACCATTTTGTCTCGGTAACCACTGAGCATTTTTGTGTTTTGGCTATTATCTTTAACCAATCAAATAAAGATAGTCTACTCTTAATTCTTGATAAATCGGAGTTTGCGTACACCGTTTCTCATTTATTAACCCATACCTGCAACCTCTCTCTATACTGCAGTTTGATCTGAAAACAAGTTTCAATGGTAAAAGACTTGTCAGTCACCATACATGTAGCCTACACTAATTCTTTCTCTACCTAGCTATGTTTCATCACGCATGGTAAACATCTCAAATGTTCGTACCCGATTATTAGTTTATAAAATCTCAGGTCAATGACCTTGATGTATTGGGTATTTTGGGTAAATGCATTGGCCATGGGAAAGGGTTGACCATTCTAAGTCCTATGACACCTCGCATGTTGATATTCGATTATTAGTTTATAAAATCTTAGGCCAAATTACCTTGCTGTTTTGAATCTTTTGGGTAAATTCGATGGTAATGGAAAAGGGTTGACCATCCTGAGTCCCATGACACCTCACTTGACCCTCTCTGATTCTTAGTTAGCGAGATATTAACAAAAGTGTAGTTAGGCCCTTTTAACAAAAATAAATAATACATTCAAAAACAGAATGTCACCTCAAGTCCAACGACCTCTCATACAAGTCCCATAGCCTTATTGGTTCATGAGATGTTAAAAAGCTAATTACCTATTAGTTTTGGATCGTTTGGTAATTAAAAAAACTCATCTATAAATCTGTATTCAAAAAGCCCGCCCTCTTACAAAAAACCCAAGTGCACATGCGTAAAAACAAAAAAACAAACATGTTAATTCATAGTAGCGATCGGCTCTGTGCTTGCGTTTCATGTGGAACAACGTTTAATTTCATTATAGCATTAGGGGTCATGAGTCAGTCACAAGGAACCGGTCTAAAGGGATTAGTCAAAAAGGACCCGTCAACAAGGACCCTTTCACAGGGACCCGTCAACAAGGACCCGTCAACAATGACCCGTCATCAATGACCTGACCACACGGACCCGTCCACAGGGACTCGTCCATAAGGACCCGTCCACAGGGGCCTGCGTGTGTGTGCGGGGGAACATACAATTACATCAGCAAATCATCTCATCTAGTACCAAATTTAGCCACTACGGCGCGTGCAACACACAGGAAGTGTGAGGGTACATATGATTACGTCAGCGAAACATGAACTCACTTGTCTGTTGTATGAGTATCAGTTTAGTAGTGGCATCAAGCAGCAAAATACGTTTACTTACACAATCCATCATTATGGTAAGCTTTTTTTCTTCTTATCATTATGGAAATCTCCTTATTAGGTCCCGTCCACAAGGACTGGCGTGTGCGTGCAGGGGAACATACGATTACGTCAGCAAATCATCTCATCTAGTTCCGAATTTAGCCACTACGGCGCGTGCAACCCACAGGAAGTGCGTGGGAACATACGATTACATCATCGAAACATGAACTCACTTGTCCGTTGTATGAGTATCAGTTTAGTAGTGCCATCAAGCAGCAAAAGACGTTTACATACACAATCCATCATTATGGTAAGCTTTTTTTTCTTATCATTATGGAAATCTCCTTATTAGAATAAAAAGTTATAGTGGTTCTGGTCACTTATAGCTAAACTGTAATAGAAATGATTTTTTTGTTTCTTTATAGGCTACTACAATAAATATTCCCAATGCTATGGGGGCAGAACTGTTGATTAGAGAGAAAAAAATTGAATTACCAATGCATACTCTTTTCCGTATCATTAACATTCAAAAAGTGGACACAATGTATGGTGAACGTGTACTATGTGTTCGTGAAAATTTTCAGACATTCCTTTCTACACGTTTTAATGATATGTCAGAAAGTGTGCTCGAGGATCTAAGTCATGGTGGACATTCTCTATATCTAATTTATGAAGGTATAAAACAATAGATGTGTTGTACATTCTGACTTTGAAGTTAGGTTAGGTTAGGTTAGGTAAGGTGTGATTTGGTTAGGTTAGGTAAGGTTAGGTTAGGTTAAGTTAGGTTAGGTTAGTTGAAGTTGGGTTAGACAGAATGGCTGCGGAATGAATCAAAAGCCAGCTCCTGTCAGTTTTGCCTCACAAGGTTGAGTGTACCCCATTCCAACCCTCAGCCTAGAATTACATTTCTTGACAGAGCCAGGATTCGAACCCGAGCCTCCACAGTAACAGCTAAAAATGCTAGCCACTACACCATAAAGTGGGGCAATATAAGGCTGGTCCTGATTGTACATGATCAATCAATAATTACCTAATAATAATAATAATAATAATAATAATAATAATAATAATAATAATAATAATAATAATAATAATAATAAATAATAATAATAATAAATATTCCATTTAGCAACTACATAGCCGACCTCTCCCTGGGTACTTTTTTACATGCCATTATCGTATGACATGCGTGTGTTAATATTTGCCGCCTTTCAAAAATCACTTACCACGACCAAGAGCGAACCTGCAAGCTTGGGATTGGTAGTCCGACACGATAACCACACACCCCACCGTGAGAAGCTTTCAATCAATAATTACCTAATAAAATTAATAATAATAATAATAATAAATATTCCATTTAGTAACTACACGGCCGACCTCCCCCTGTGACAGCGTGGCGGCCATTTTGCCCATTAGCCCCTGTGCCAGCTCTGACTGTCCCCTGCATAAGAATAACATAGGGCTGGTTGCGCGCGGCGGCCATCTTTTCCAATAGCCCCTGTGCCAGAACCGCTCTTTATTTCCTACTAATACGGTGTTCCTTGCCTGGAATATGGGCGGAAATCGATGTCCGGAAAATGCTCAATTTATCGTTCATTCTCGTATTTGTTTTAATTGTCATCTTATATGCTGAAATGTACGCTACTTTTGTGGTATATTGCATCTTCTTCACGTCCTTTTACAATTGACCCCCCCCCCCCCTCCTTTTTATTTCCCACACAGAAATACACTTTGTGTTCGAATTTAAAACTCAGTGTCTTTTTTGAGAAGAAAAAATAGACTACGCTCATCCTGATCGCAATCCGTTCAGCAAAGTAGAGTACATTGAGTTTATGACGCCCTCCGTGGAGAAGCAAAGAAGAGGAATGATGACTGGGGACGAAAAGTTGAATTAAATTTGAGTGCCTTGACGGATTTGGTAGCCGCTGAAGGAAGATATCACCGGAAGTGCTGCGCGTATTTCAAACGGCCCGGCTCTTCTGTCCCAGGCAACGCGCACAACAAAGGCAGAAAAGAAAATGCCCACAAAAAATCAGCATTTGATTTTTTGTGCCAAGAGCTAGAAAAAGAATCTGCTGATTGCCAGGTTACACTAGCATCACTCATGGAAGTAATGGAAAAACATGAATCCGGGGAGATGTACACTATAAAACATTTCAAATTTAAATTAAAGGAAAAGTATGGTGACGCCATAACATTTACGGAGCTACCCGGTGAACGCTGTATTGTGTGTTTTACGGGCTTGGCTCATTGAATTCTGAATGACAGTTGCTACACTGCAAAAAGTGGTGACCCGGAAAAGGAGATACTTAGGATTATATTGCTTGCTGCAAAGCTGATTTCGAAATGACATTAAATCTCGCGGGTATGATGAAACCGTCTACTCCTCAGTCCAAGAAATGGCTACTGGAGGCCAGGATTTAATTCCAGAAAGCTTTCAAGCATTCATTGAAGATCTTATTTGTGACACTGACAAGAAAAAATCTGATCCGGCTCGTACGCGGATAGTTAAGTCGATCGGCCACTCAATCGTGACGGCTGTGCGTCCTCGCTCATTCTTGTCTCCGATTCATGTCGGTTTAAGCGTCGCTCTTCATAGGCGTTACAGATCCAGATCCCTCAGTAACACTCTTCACAGCTTAGGCACCTGTTCATCTTACAAGGAAGCAATAAAATTTGAAGATTCGTTATCAAAGAGTGCGCCACCAATTATTGATCCTGAGGCAGTGGTCTTTGACAACGCCTACCATAATGTAAACATTCTTAATGGGCACGGAAAATTCCATGCAATGGGAGGTGTCTTATGCGTCACTCCAAAATACGCTCTACACGCGGACTCTCCTGTTCCTCGGTCTCCAAGCCCGGAAAGTGAAGATGTCAGGTCAACTCCCAAAGGATTTCTTCCTGTGACTCATTATTTTGATAATTGCAAAGGATGTCTCCACTATGGAACTTAATGAAAGCAGTGTCGCCCAAGCTGCTTCCCTGGATCTCCTGTGGTCTTCGGGATTTTGGTCCGGAGCATCGCCTCGCCCTGGTTGGAGTGGTTACATGGAATCTGTTCATCACGAAGTGCCATTCGCAGTGTCCTCTGTGACGCCACTCTCGTTCATCAATCTTGAGCCCACCAATCCATCTTGTATTTACACAGCTTTACTCTACGCTGCTGCCCCCAACTCAATGGGGATGGCAAGAAGAAAACGGCAACCTGGTCGCTGTTAAAAACACAAGGCCTCTGGTTCCGTCTCAACTGCTCAATCTTATATCATGCAACTGTGCGGCCGTATGCGAAACATTAAACTGCAGCTGCAGAAAGAACCGCATTGACTGCACAAATATGTGTTCATATTGTGCTGGACACGGCCGCAGTAATCGATGTGAAGACTCCGATGAGGAGGAAGAAGAAGAAGAAAAGAAGAAGAAGCAGAGGACTTTCCTGAAGGTAAACATTGCAACTTCAATAGGCTTATTGTAGATTTTAGTCTTAAAAAATGCTGAGACCTCTGGTTTTGAATTGCAGAGCTCATCGACGATCCTGAGGAGGCCCCGCCGCAGACGCGTCGACGTCTCCCATAATTATGTATTCCTTATGCTTGTTCGTTCCTAGTCTTATCAGTAGAGATATGTTTTGTTCAATCCTCTAATTTTTATAAGACGTGCTATATGTACTGTGACCGAAATCCACCATGTTGGTGATCTTTAATTGCCGAGATTCGGAAAGCAACCTTGGAAGTAGTTGATGAATGTAACATATTGTAATGTATTCCAGCATGTGTTTGTAGCATACCCAGAGCTAAAGAAATATTCTTCATATTTATTCTAGCTGATAAACGGACCTATCCTTATGGCATTGAGCTAAAATTTAGCACAAGCGAGAGTCGAACATCTTCAAATCCTAACGGCTTTGACAAGTCGTGACGCAATAGATGAGGGGTGGAAATTTCCCCACGCACCGCTATGAATCAGGTGACTAGGCAGCGTGCACTCTGGCAGTTCCAGAACACATTCATTCGAGAATTTTTCTTCACAGGCTACACTCATGTGTGCGGGTAGCTGAATTGTTCTAATACGTGTGGAAAGCGTGTGTTTGCACTACTTTAACTAACCATCACAATATGGCTGGTGATACGCCGATACTTATAATAATTTCTTTACCAGTGTTAAGTAAAGTAAAGTCAGTGTTTCCTACAAGCGGCAGAAATACTGTAAGTAAGAATTATAATATTATTCAGCGGACACATTCACAGCACCATTAGCGGACTGGAAATATATTCACCGTAGGACGCAGGCCAGTAGACATTGAAACACAACTTGTTGCAGCGCACAACATATGACAGATCTCGTCATAGTATTCTGCCATGCACAAAGATACACAATGTTGAACTTTCTTTTTCGACACGATGGCTGTACTTAATGTAACAGAATTAGATCAATATTTAATTGAATTAATAGCCATTGCATTCATGATTAATGAACTATATTGCAATTACACCACCTATTCCACACTGATAAAATAGTCGGAACATTTTACCATCAGTGGAGTACAACCCATTTTGATTTAAGGTTGTATGAAGTAATCCACGATGCCACTTGTAATTAAGAACAGCAACATGAGAACTTTAGTAAAGACTTTATTACTATTCAAGATGATAGCTTAAGCCATCAACAGGGAAGCTTAATAACCAGGATGAGTCCAAGTTCTGGGGGACCGAAGTCACGTTAGATCTGTCACGACGATGGATGCATTACAAGAGTATCCTAAGCGGCAATCTTGCAAAATTAAGTGTAGGACCAAGATCAACCACGCCGTGGGAAAACACATAGGCAACACACTCTCCGTAACCCTGAGCATGCCTTCAGACAACATGTCTGAAATGATATGTCAAGCCATTATCATGTTATCATAATGTTCTTTCCCTCAGGTGACTGATATATTTCGAGTGAATTCCCAAACTAAAGAGCAAATAATTTATGCATATTAAGAGTAACTTCACGCATATATGTAAGATATTTAACAAAATGTTTTATGGTTGGATTCCATTTATTTTTAACTTATTCTAAACTTAGTTTCGTTCTTACTATTGGCGTATTTTACCTTTATAGCGGTTACAAGCGGAACTTTAAACTTTTGCAGAGCTAATTTTTGAAACTTGATAATTAATTCTTGGTACAGTAATTATCATCTGGATTCATGATGTGTGATCCTGAACCCTACAGTAATTAATTCAGATTGTATAAAAAAATACGAAGCTGATAATAATCGTTGACATTAAAAGATTCTGACCAGTCTTATTATTGCCACTTAAGGATTACTTGGCATTATGTCAAAAGGATTTTGGAAATGGTTTCTGAATAAAGCACAATTATTAATAAGTTGTAGACACTTTATAGTGGTCTAAGAGCAGCAACTGTTGGAAATGAGATATTCCATTCCAACGCTTTAATAAATTAAAAATAATGAATTTCTTCGATGATATAAATGTTTGTGATTATGCCAGGATTCAGGGTCTGTGCAGTCCTAGGTCAAATGAACTAGTATGTGCTTTATTATAGTAATTATCTATATTTCCAACTTTGGGAAATAGTGCAATGACAGTTTTTTTGTCGTCCAATTTATCGTCATTTTGTGCACTGTTGTTAGGGTTTAATGAGCTGGTTAATTCAATTTAATAACTATGCAGATCTTCGTCAATTCTACTGTATTCCTTTATCATTGAATGTAACTGTTACATCATCGCATTCTGAACAATTGAACTTCTCCCATAAGCATATGTTGAATCCAATTTCTTATTTGAGAATGACTTGAGTGATTAGAATTCCCTTGTAAACCAATGTTTTGAGAAATTACGATTGATTAATGCAACTTTGAGCTGAGATGTTTTCCATAAGGAAACTTGGAATTATTTTGGTGATATAATGATAATAATCATTTGTCTACAATTAATTTAATCCAATTAATTAACGGTCATTAATGTCAATCTAATATATGTAAATATCACGGATGTGTATAATTTGTGTGTGAATTATTAATTTAGTCTGTTTTATGGAAAGAGAAAAAATGTTTTTTTTTCTACAAAGCTGAAATTGATAGTGGAGTGTTTTTTATTCATATTCAGCTAAACAACGAACTCTCGAACAATGATTAATTTTCTTTTGTGAGAACTTCCCATTTAAGTAAAATAGGACAGCTCAACGGCACAGATGGACATTTAGGATATTTGTATCCCAACCTAATGATTTGCCTTGAGTAATAGGAGTGTTCATTTTTTTTGTCCGTCTGCTCAAAAATAAATTTAGGATCTCGATTTTAACAAGTTCTAGTTATTCCTGTAGTTTGGAACTTCTCCCGAGTCAGTGATATTTTTTTTATTTTTCTTGTTGTGAGGTATTTGTTCTGTTGAACCTTGCATGCCTCTCCGTTTAATCGACCCGAGATATTCGATCTCTTTCCTGCCCGAGCTAGTTGTTTGATTTTTTTTATTGGACAAATATTTCCTCGACTTATTTTTTTATCGCCTGTGTCCCTTCTTTGGTTTCTTGTTGCAATCGCCGGGCCAACGTGACGTCGGGGAAACGGGCTCTGCGATTTGGCACCCTATACGTGTGGGGGACGCTACGTAAGGCAGCAATTTGATGCCGAGCGTGATTAGCTCGACGGTATTGTAATTTTTTTTCCAGTCCATTAACCTTTTTTTGGGATAGTTGGACAGTCAGACGAGTTCTGATATCTTGCAATGTCATTTAATCGGGATTTTTTAAATTCAAATCTAGATGTTGTTTGTTTAACTTATCAGGTAAAGATAAATGTCAGGATAATTGGAGGTGTGAGAAATCGTTGTGCTGGATTTGTTAGACGTAAAACATGTTTGGAATTCATTCGAATATATTCAGTCGCATGGTCTTGGTTCGTCATCCTACTATTAAGTTTCCCTAGTCTTAAGTATAGTTATATATTTGTGTAATTATAATGACTGGTGCAGCAGAAACAGAAGGACCCCAGGGCATTCTTGCTCAAATCCAAAGGGGCTTTGACAGGCTGTATGAGGATTTGAATGTGGTAAAGAACACTTTAGCTACTGATAAGCAGGAACTTAAAGATAGTTTGGCTGCTGATAAGCAGGAACTTATAGATAATTTGGCTGCTGATAAACAGGAACTTAATGCACGAATAACCACATTAAATAAAAGTTTAGCTACTGGTAGGCAGGAACTAAAAGCCGATATTGACAATTTATCAAGCAAAGTGCAGTTGATTAAAGATGATACACAGGATATTCATGCTGATATATTAAACGTATGAACTGATATATTAAAAGCCAATATGGAAATAGAAAGTGTTAACTATTCTATAATAGATATTAAATCAGATATTCAATCTTTAAATACAGATACTCAAATGGTATCTAGCGATGTAAAGAGTTTAGATGTCCATTTGCAAACGCAAATTGCGCAAGTGCAGGCAGATGTTGAAAAATGTAATTTAGCCTTAGACAAAAAGTTAGATGCTTGTGATACAAGACTTACCCATAATCTCAAAGTTCTTAGAAAGGAATTGCATACCCACGTATCAGGTCAAGTTAACGCTATCAAAACACAATTTGTAGACAGATTGCAAGGTTTAGAAAAGAAGTTGACCTACAATTTAGATGGTTTAAGTAAAGATTTATCAGAACATAATGAGAGGGTACAGGAGAAAAATGAAACAATATTTAAGAATTTGCTAACAGTCACTGACACTAATTCTACGGAGATAGCAGATATCAAAGAGAAAGTAAACCAGCTAACAGAGAAATGTAACAACGATTTCGAGCACGTGCGTAATGAGCTACCGACACAGATGAGGAATAGTGTAATTATTACAGCGGCAGATATGGAAAATAAACACAAGTTAGAGCACGACATGACCACAATTCGGATATCGAATCCGGTAACCGAACTATCCAACATGAAAAATAATGTTAGCCACACTTATGAGCAACCGGGACAAATGTTACAATCAGATAGTCACAATGTTTTAAGAATATCAGATAGTCCTAATGCTTGTGGAACGTTAGATACGGAAGGGAATAGAGCCAATTCAACTATGAAGGGACACGTCACAATAATTCGAAACATTGATGATCGACCACGCAAGTTTAATGGGGGTAATAACTTGACACCGATGGAATTCCTGAGAGATATTCGGGAATACATGGATGAAAACAGGATATCCAAGGACAGAGAGCTCAGAATAGTTGAAAGACACTTGAAAGGAGTTCCTTTAAATTGGTTTAGGGCATTTAGATGTTCGTTTGTTAATATGGAAGACTTTAGTCAATCATTTCTACACCGTTTTTGTTGTTCAGATGAACAATTGGATATTAGAGCGGAAATGTACTCCAAGAAATATGCCACGTCCCATCCGACTAGATATGCGAATTACTTCACTGTGCAGCTCGCAAAGCTACAGTTTCTAACTCCAACTTTACAACGCCAGGAACTGATAAGAGCCATAACGAGGCAATTTCCCATTGAAGTACAGCGCATGCTCATAGTATCCGGAGTAGAAACCCTGGAAGATTGTGAAGAATTTCTTAGGCGTATGGATCACGCTACTCTAGGCAATAATGGTAGACATGACAGAAAGGAAAGTCGGGAAATAAATGCAGTCTTAATGGATAGGACAGCCCAAACAGAAAGACCAGCGCAACAAAAAGAGAAGACATCGAGGGATTCTGACCACCAGCAAGACGATTATCACTACAATCGTAGAAACGATAGTAATAATCAGAGGAATACCCCGTACAATCGAAGATATTCGAGGTATCGTAACAGAGGACAAAATAACTGGTACCAACGCGGGAGGTTTAACAGCTACTCCAACCAGAAAAATGGGTCTCAAGAAGAGAGGAACAAGCAAAACAGTAACAATTTGGACACCAGGTATCAGGAAAGCCGAGAATATATAGAACAATTAAGAAATACTCGACCTTCAGCACCAACAGAAGAAGAGTTAAACCAGCCTAGTATTAGTGGGCTGAACCAAGAAAAAAAAAAACGTCCAATCAACAATAGGTAATGAAATTCTAATCAACTCGGACATTGTACAAATTCAGAAATTATACGAAATAAAGGATGAAGACCTCATATTTGAAAATGAAGAAGTACGCCTAGGGATCAGACATGAATTACCGACTATTTCTTTAAATATAATGGGATGCCAAATAAAGACATTAGTGGACACAGGGGCCATGGTTTCCATTATATCACACTCATGTTTAGAATTGCTCCAGTCAAAAGGAAAACTTGACATTCTTCCGGCATGAACTCTAAAGATAAGAGGAGTTACCCCTGAGAGGATAATTAAATAATGTAAACAACAGGTAATGTTAGAAATGGAACTTGCCGGAAAGAAGATACAACACATCTTCCTGGTCTTATCAAATTCAAATTTCGATATCATAATCGGAGTTGATTTCATATCTGACAATGGTCTGGTCATTGATATGAAGAACCGATATATATATATTTTACTTCCACAGAGGGACTGAAAGAAGAGGCTCGTGAAGGCGTAGTATGGGAGTTTGGAAATATGGATGTTATGGATGAAATAATCAATTCAGTGGAAACAGAGCATAGGAATATAGAAGGAGAAAAATTCAATCCAGAAACTCAGCAGTAGTTGAATGATTTATTAGAAGAATATGATGATATTTTCAATAGCAAACCTGGACTAGTTAAGAATTTTGAGTACGAAATCCAGTTAACAGATGCTACTCCTTATCGAAAGAAATTATATCCGATTCCGGAAAAGTGGCAAGCTGAAGTTGAAGACATGATCCAGAAGATGGAAGATGATGACATCATTTGTCGAATGCCCACGCCTTTCCTAAATCCACTGGCGGTTGTGCAAACGGCGAATGGACAATTACGCTTATTTCTGGATGCGAGGGGATTGAATGAACGCCTGCTCTTGGAACATGATAGACCTCCAAAAATTCAGGAAATTTTGAGGAAATTTGAAGGAAAAACATATTTTTCTACCATCGATTTGACTTCATCATTTTATCACGTAGCGTTATCTGAAAATTGCCGCAAATACACTGGTTTCCTATTTAATAACATTACCTATGCTTTCAAGAGAATGCCTTTCGGTTTAAAGAACAGCGGTCCTGTGATGATAAGAGCATTGGATTCCAACCTAAAGCAAGAAGTCAAAGCGAATGTGATATGCTACATAGACGATATAATAATTGCATCTACAGACGGGGAACAACATATGCAACACCTCAGATTATTGTTTGATAATTTTAAAGCAGTCAACTTCAAAGTCAACCGTGACAAATGCAGTTTTTTTCAAACTGAAATAAAGTTTTTAGGTCACACCATCGACGGACACGGATATAGGCCTAATCCTACGAAGATTCAGGCAATTGCGGAGTTCCTCAATCGAAGAAAGTACGTCAAGTTAGACAATTCTTAGCAATGTGTCAGTTCTTTTCGACGCACTGTCCTAACTATACGGAGGTGATGGCACCACTCCAGAATTTGTTGAAATTAAACAATAAATGGAAATGGAGCGAAGCATGTAGTGAGGCGTTTGATAGAGCTAAACAAATGCTGGTTGATCATATTAAATTGGAATACCCCGATTTCTCTCGGAATTTCTTCATAGAATCGGATGCGTCAAAGATTGGTGTGAGTGCTGTATTGTATCAAATGGATGCCGAGGGAAAATATCACTATCTTGCATTTGCCAGCCGCAAACTTAAAAGCCATTACACCGTGACAGAATTGGAAGCATTAGCTGCCATATATGCTTTACAGACTTGGAAAAAGATATTGATAGGATATAAAATCACAATAATCACCGACCATCAAGCTTTGCAATTCATGTTGAAAACAGACCTCGCTAATGATAGAATTATCAGATGGACCTTATTCTTGCAGCAATTTAACGTGGATATAGTTCATCGATCTGGCAAATTGAACATATTAGCCAATGTTCTAAGTCGTAATCCTGGTTGGGAAGACATACACTTGATTGAGGTTGTTCCGGAAGATGCGGATACGTTAGATATACTTAGAAGAATCGCAGCATCACAGAAGAGATATGACCCCTTGAGAAACATGTATCGTTTCCTAAAGAAGGGAATGGACCAGCATGATCCGAATTTCATCCCAACTTCGAGACAAGCGGGAGAATACCACATCGTGGGAGACATTGTCATGAAATATGCGGACAAGGATCATACGAAGTTGAGAACAGTCTTACCACCAAAACGTGTTAATAAAGTAATCTGGCTAGTCCATCATTCAACGGGACACTCCGGATTGGACAAGACTCTGCACGCAGCTAAAGAAGCTTTTATTTGGAATTGTATGAGGGAAACCATACGTAAGGTTATAAGGTCCTGCGATAATTGCCAGCGGAGCAAATACATTTCGAAGCTTTCTAAAGAACCACCGATTGCTATAAATCCGTCCCGACCGAGAGAATTATATGCGACGGACATTTATGGCCCACTTCCAAGATCATTTAGAGGAAACCAGTATATCTTGGTTACAATAGTTGTTTTCTCTAAACTGGTAATGTTGCACCCGATTCAGAAGGCTACATCGCGATATATCATTAGGCGGCTAGAGAATTGTGTTTTCAAAGAAGCCGGCACACCCGACTTCTTATTAAGTGATCATGGGAGCCAATTCACAAGTCATGAATTTCAGCAGGCAATGGTTAGGCTAAATGTAAAGCACATCCTCAATACTATCAGGTATCCTGAAGGAAATCATGCAGAAAGAATAATGTCTGAAATTGGAAAATTCTGTCGACTTTACTGTTCGGATAATCATGATAAATGGATGAAGGTTATACCCATCATTGAAGAAAGCCTTAATTCGACATTACATGAAAGTACATCGCAAGTGCCATACATGTTACATTATGGACGTAAACCAGAGAGAGTATGGGATGGAATTATTTCCACAGCACCGGAAATAATTCAATCAATTCCCACGCGCATTGACATGGCTAGAGAGAGCTTGGAACGCCACGCCTAAAAGAGAAAGAAAAGACAGGCAGGAAGAAAATTCAGAGAACCTCTACGGGAAAACGATTTTGTCTTGATAAGGAGACCAGTATCATCCAACTTACCCATGAGAGTCTATAACAAATTCGCTAAGCTTTATTATGGTCCAGTAAAGATTGTAAGAGTTTTCGGCAACAACAGTTATCGTTTGGCAGAAATACACTCCGACCGAGTGATTGGAAACTACAACGCTGGAAATCTAAGAAAATATTTCAAACCTGAGAATTAATACTGGACAGACATATTCGATGTCTTCACTTAATATTAGCATAATGATGTTTTGTAAGTTCTCTGACCTAAACTTATAAAAACCAGGAGAGGGGAACATGTGACCGAAATCCACCATGTTGGTGATCTTTAATTGCCGAGATTCGCAAAGCAACCTTGGAAGTAGTTGATGAATGTAACATATTGTAATGTATTCCAGCATGTGTTTGTAGCATACCCAGAGCTAAAGAAACATTCTTCATATTTATTCTAGCTGATAAATGGACCTATCCTTATGGCATTGAGCTAAAATGTAGCACAAGCGAGAGTCGAACATCTTCAACTCCTAACGGCTTTGACAAGTCGTGACGCAATAGATGAGGGATGGAAATTTCCCAACACACTGCTATGATTCAGGTGACTAGGCAGCGTGCACTCTGGCAGTTCCAGAACACATTCATTCGAGAATTTTTCTTCACAGGCTACACTCATGTGTGCGGGTAGCTGAGTTGTTCTAATACGTGTGGAAAGCATGTGTTTGCACTATTTTAACTAACCATCACAATATGGCTGGTGATAAGCCGATACTTATAATAATTTCTTTACCAGTGTTAAGTAAAGTAAAGTCAGTGTTTCCTACAAACGGCAGAAATACTGTAAGTAAGAATTATAATATTATTCAGCGGACACATTCACAGCACCATTAGCGGACTGGAAATATATTCACCGTAGGACGCAGGCCAGTAAACATTGAAACACAACTTGTTGCAGCGCACAACATATGACAGATCTCGTCATAGTATTCTGCCAGGCACAAAGATATACAATGTTGAACTTTCTTTTTCGACACGATGGCTGTACTTAATGTAACAGAATTAGATCAATATTTAATTGAATTAATAGCCATTGCATTCATGATTAATGAACTATATTGCAATTACACCACCTATTCCACACTGATAAAATAGTCGGAACATTTTACCATCAGTGGCGTACAACCCATTTTGATTTAAGGTTGTATGAAGTAATCCACGATGCCACTTGTAATTAAGAACAGCAACATGGGAACTTTAATAAAGACTTTGTTACTATTCAAGATGATAGCTTAAGCCATCAACAGGGAAGCTTAATAACCAGGATGAGTCCAAGTTCTGGGGGACCGAAGTCACGTTAGATCTGTCACGACGATGGATGCATTACAAGAGTATCCTAAGCGGCAATCTTGCAAAATTAAGTATAGGACCAAGATCAACCACGCCGTGGGAAAACACATAGGCAACACACTCTCAGTAACCCTGAGCATGCCTTCAGACAACATGTCTGAAATGATATAACAAGCCATTACCATGTTATCATAATGTGCTTTCTCTCAGGTGACTGATATATTTTGAGTGAATTCCCAAACTAAAGAGCAAATAATTTATGCATATTAAGAGTAACTTCACGCATATATGTTAGATATTTAACAAAAAATTTTATGGTTGGATTCCATTTATTTTTAACTTATTCTAAACTTAGTTTCGTTCTTACTAATGGCGTATATTAACTTTATAGCGGTTGCAAGCGGAACATTAAACTTTTTGCAGAGCTAATTTTTGAAACTTGATAATTAATTCTTGGTACAGTAATTATCATGTGGATTCATGGTGTGTGACCCTGAACCCTAAAGTAATTAATTCAGATTGTATAAAAATACGAAGCCGATAATAATCGTTGACATTAAATGATTCTGGCCAGTCTTATTATTGCCATTTAAGGATTACTTGGCATTAAGTCAGAAGGATTTTGGGAATTGTTTTTGAATAAAGCACAATTATTAATAAGTTGTAGACACTTTACAGTGGTCTAAGAGCAGCAACTGTTGGAAATGAGATATTAAATTCCAACGCTTTAATAAATTAATAAATAATGAATTTCTTCGATGATATAAATGTTTGTGATTATGCCAGGATGCAGGGTCTGTGCAGTCCTAGGTCAAATGAACTAGTATGTGCTTTATTATAGTAATTATCTATATTTCCAACTTTGGAAAATAGTGCAATGACAGTGTTTTTGTCGTCCAATTTCTTGTCATTTTGTGCACTGTTGTTAGGTTTTAATGAGCGGGTTAATTCAATTTAATAACTATGCAGATCTTCGGCAATTCTACTGTATTCCTATATCATTGAATGTAACTGTTACATCATCGCATTCTGAACAATTTAACTTCTCCCATAAGCATATGTTGAATCCAGTTTCTTATTTGAGAATGACTTGAGTGATTAGAATTCCCTTGTAAACCAATGTTTTGAGAAATTACGATTGATTAATGCTACTTTGAGCTGAGATGTTTTCCATAAGGAAACTTGGAATTATTTTGGTGATATAATGATAATAATCATTTATTTGTCTATAATTAATTTAATCCAATTAATTAACGGTCATTAATGTCAATCTAATATATGTAAATATCACGGATGTGTATAATTTGTGTGTGAATTATTAATTTAGTCTGTTTTATGGGAAGAAAAAAATGTTAATTTTTTTTTTCTACTAAGCTGAAATTGATAGTGGAGTGTTTTTTTAAATTCATATTCAGCTAAACAACGAACTCTCGAACAATGATTAATTTTCTTTTGTGAGAACTTCCCAAAGTGAAATAGGACAGCTCAACGGCACAGATGGACATTTTGGATATTTGTATCCCAACCTAATGATTTGCCTTGAGTAATAGGAGTGTTCATTTATTTTTGTCCGTCTGCTCAAAAATAAATTTAGGATCTCGATTTTAACAAGTTCTAATTATTCCTGTAGTTTGGAACTTCTCCCGAGTCAGTGATATATTTTTTTTTTCTTTTTCTTGTTGTGAGGTATTTGTCCTGTTGAACCTTGCAAGCCTCTCCCTTTAATCGACCCGAGATATTCGATCTCTTGCCTGCCCGAGCTAGTTGTTTGATTCTTTTTATTATACAAATATTTCCTCGACTTAATTTTTTTTTTCGCCTGTGTCCCTTCTTCGGTTTCTCATTGCAATCGCCGGGCCAACAAGACGTCGGGGAAACGGGCACAGTACGTATATACATAAGTTATCCTTTCCACATTATATAATTCTTTAAGCGACTACCTCATTACGGTAGTACACCTTTGTGCCAATGAAAATGGACCAAAGCTTTGTATTTCTAAATAACGTTAACTTGATTATATTCGCTATCCTACAAAAGAAATCAAATCATATTTTTTAATTTAACATAAAATGGTCGTAAGAAGCATACATTGACTGGACTTGAGTGTTGGCGGCCGGGTTGAGGGGGAGGTGTGGGAAGAGGGGGGGGGGATGGATGAGTGGGGAGAGAGTGCCGTATTTATTCGTGAAGAGAACAGAAAGAATCATAGGTCTAACACAAGGCTAAGCATCTCTAGGAAAAGAAAAACAAATACAACATAAATTCGGCAACTCCGGGGTTCGCGATTTATGCCTATTGCAGCCATAGTCCAGGCAACGAACACCGTGTTTTCGGACTTTTTAGGCTTTTTTACAGTGAATAATTAATTTTAACATCGCTGATAATTAGCTGCGTGTGACTGCATTTTGGCATGGAAGCTGGTCATATTTTGTCAAAATTCGGATTTTTTTATCTAAAAAAAGCGCAAAAAATCAATTTTTTACAGTGTATTAATTTTTTCCCCCTGGGTACCTAAAATATTATTCTGCATACAAATAAATATTAATAAGCCAAAACCAACCAGATTCTGACGTTGCACAAGAGCACAGAGTATTTTAAAAGCACAATGTATTCTTATTCACTGTCTGTTCAGTACGTTAATGGCGCATGACCACACCTAAAAACAAACAAAATAACCCATCACTCAATCATTCAATCAATCAATCAATCAATCAATACTTCTAAATAAAACTTTAACGTTGACATTAAATGAAAAAACACCATCAAAATATTTAATAATAAACTGTATGTTGCCACTAACAGTAACCCTTGTACTTTGTTTCTTTTTTATAAAGCTGCAGTCATTTACATCACCCTTTAACCAATATATAAACAACAAGATGTTCAGTAAAGAACATATAGCCTACTTTCTCCTAAATGCATGGGTATTGTTATAACTCTTTGCCCTTATCAAGGAGTATAATTGAATGTTGGTTGTAGTAGATTGTTGAAATACAACGTGCTATAGGGATATTAAACATGAATATGAGGTGCCCTTTGCTAGTGCTACCTCTGTAAAAAAAAATCATTCAATTCGGTTTCACCGTGTTTGAATTGATATAGGGAATGGATTTGCACACATACATGGCCGCTATTTGCAAACTATTGGGCTGATAACCTTGTAGTCAGTCATAAGATGCTTTCCACAGAAAGGCATGTTGTTGCAAAATCTGGTAGAGATCAAATTATTAGGATGGTCGTAATTTGATTTAAGCTTTGAATATTTGGGTGGCCGTCATTCCGTTTCCGTCAAGATGGCGGCGATATAAAACATGACACTGAGGTGCCCTCTGCTAGTGCTACCTCTGTACCAAATTTCGTTCAATTCGGTTTCACCTTGTTTGAATTGATATGGGGAATCGATTTGCACACATACTTGGCCACCATCTGCAAACTCTTCGTCTGATGATATTGCAGTTTTGTCAGAATATGCTCCCCATATAAAGATATGTTGTCGTATAATTTGGTAGAGACTAGATTATTAGATTGGTCGTAATTACATTTTAGCATTTAACATTTGAGTGGCCGCGATTACGTTTCCGTCAAGATGGCGGAGATATAAAACATGACACTGAGGTGCCCTTTGCTAGTGCTACCTCTGTACCAAATTTCGTTCCATTCGGTTTCACCATGTAGGAATTAATAGGGGGATTCAATTTTGACACAAAGATGGCCCCCATCCGCAAACTATTAGGCTAATGACCTATTAGATTGGTCAAAGGATGCTCCCTCCATAAAGGTATGTTGTTGCAAAATTAGGTAGAGATCGGATGATTATGTTAGTCGTAATTTGATTTAAGCTTTGAACATTTGTGTGGGCGTCATTACGTTTCCGTCAAGATGGCGGCGATATAAACATGACACTGAGGTGCCCTTTGCTAGTGCTACCTCTGTACCAAATTTCGTTCCATTCGGTTTCACCGTGTTCGAATTAATAGGGGGAATCAATTTCGCCACAAAGATGGCCGCCATCCGCAAACTATTAGGCTAATGACCTATTGATTTGGTCAAAGGATGCTTCCTCCATAAAGGTATGTTGTTGCAAAATTTGGTAGAGATCGAATAATTAGGTTATTCGTAATTTGATTTAAGCTTTGAACATTTGTGTGGCCGCCATTACGTTTCCGTCAAGATGGCGGCGATATAGAACATGACACAAAGGTGCTCTTTGCTAGTGCTACCTCTGTATCAAATTTCGTTCCATTCGGTTTCACCGTGTTCGAATTAATAGGGGGAATCAATTTTGACACAAAGATGGCCACCATCCGCAAACTATTAGGCTAATGACCTATTAGATTGGTCAAAGGATGCTTCCTCCATGAAGGTATGTTGTTGCAAAATTTGGTAGAGATCGAATGATTAGGTTAGTCGTAGTTTGATTTAAGCTTTGAACATTTGTGTGGCCGCCATTACGGTTCCGTCAAGATGGCGGCGATATAAATCATGACACTGATGTGCCCTTTGCCAGTACTACCTCTGTACCAAATTTCGTTCCATTCGGTTTCACCGTGTTCAAATTAATAGGGGGAATCGATTTTCACACAAAGATGGCAGCCATCCGCAAACTATTAGGCTGATGGCCTGTTAATTTGGTCCAAGGATGCTCCCCCCGTAAAAGTATGTTGTTGCAAAATTTGGTAGAGATCAGATGATTAGGTTAGTCGTAATTTGATTTAAGCTTTGAACATTTGTGTGGCCGCCATTACGTTTCCGTCAAGATGGCGGCGATATAAAGCTTGACACTGGGGTGTCCTTTGCTAGTGCTACCTTTGTACCAATGTTTGTTCAATTCGCGTTCACCGTGTTCGAATTGATAGGGGGGGGGACAGACATTCATAGTACACACACACTCACACACACACACACACAGACTCACACACACACACACACACACACACACAGACAGACACACTTTTTTTCGCCCTGTGTTGATCTCATAAGTCTACTTTCATTTTTTGCAAAAATCGAAAGTAGGCTAAAAATGAATGTCATGTCAGTTTGTTCAGATTATCATGTTCAAACCTGTCGATATTCGTCGAGTTCATAGGGAACCGCCCATATATTTTTTTTTTAGTAAATCCAACATGTCCTTGTACTTTTCCCAGTCAACAACCAATATGGTCTTGTACCGTTTGCCAATACATAGCCATTAATCAAGAAAGCAATCATTGTCCCAGTTATATACAGGTAATGATTTTTAGCCTATTTTCAATTTTGAAAAAATAGGCTTATTAGATCACCTTTTGTCCGTGTGTGTGTGCGTGTGTGTGTGTGTGTGTGTGTGATTCGTGTGTGTGTCCCCCCCTAATAAAATCTAAACGGCAGGAGCGATTTCAATGAAACTCGGAAAGTTCATAGCACTATTCCCGGCGACCTCGACCGTGCCCTTCAAATTTTGTTACGACTCACCAATCCAACATGGCGGCTGTGCGAAATATTTCACCAGCATTCAATATCTCCGAAACTATTACCGATATTACCCTGACATTTTCTATGGTGATAGAGGGAACTACTATAAGTTCACTTATGTGACTTTTAAAAACCTGGTAACTACAAAACCAACATGGAAGGCAAGCGAATTTGCGACATTTAAATAGACGTTTCTCGTGATTTGACCAACCAAACGCAATGAAACTTGGTTCAATTGTTTACATAATCACAAGATGGCGGATGTGCGAAATATTTAACCGGCATTCTATATCTCTGAAACTATTAGCGGTATCTCCCTAAAATTTTGTACGGAGATAAAGGGCACTACTGGAAGTCCATCTATAAGACTTTCAAAAACCGGTTAACTACAAAACGAACATGGCGGCCAAGCGAATTTGAAAATTTTAAATAGACCTTTCTCGCGATTTAATGTTCCAAGCGCACTGAAACTTGGTACAGGAAATATTTATACACATTGTAATCCACTGGTATCTAATTTAGTTCAATTGTTTACATAACCTCAAGATGGCGGCAGTGCGAATTTTAAAATTAAGTTTTTATTTCTTGCGATCGAAGTGAAAGTTTGAATAATGAACCTACGCAATAATTTTCCTTTAATGGTACATGACTCTATGAATATCTACGAATCTAATAATGGCGGCCAAGCGAATTTGAAAATTTTAAATAGACCTTTCTCCCGATTTAATGTTTCAAACGCAATGAAATCAGGTACAGGAAATGTTTATACACATTGCAATGCACTGGTATCTAATTTAGTTCAATTGTTACATAACCTCAAGATGGCGGCGGTGCGAATTTTGAACATTTTAAATAGACCTTTCTCGCGATTTAATGTTCCAAGCGCACTGAAACCTGGTACAGGAAATATTTATACACATTGTAATCCACTGGTATCTAATTTAGTTCAATTGTTTACATAACCTCAAGATGGCGGCTGTGCGAATTTTAAAATTAAGTTTTTATTTCTTGTGTCGTAATCATGCGATCGAAGTGAAAGTTTGAATAATGAACCTACGCAATAATTTTCCTTTAATGGTACATGACTCTATGGCCAATACATTTAACAATCCAAAATGGCGACCATCCGAAATATTTAGACGATACTGAATATCTACGAATCTATTTCACCAGCATTCAGTATCTCCGAAACTATTCCCTATATCACCCTGGATTTTATTACGGTGATAAAGGGAACCACTAGAAGTTCACCTATGTGACGTTTGAAAAACTGGTAACTACGAAGCCAACATGGCGCCAACGCGAATTTGCGACTTTTAAATAGACGTTTCTCGCGATTTTACCAACCAAACGCAATGAAACTTGGTACAGTATATGTTTATACACATTATAATGCACCGACATCTAACTTCGTTGAATTGTTTACATAACCACAAGATGGCGGATGTGCGAAATATTTCACCGGCATTCTATATCTCTGAAACTATTAGCGGTATCACCCTGAAATTATGCACGGAGATAAAGGGCACTACTGGAAGTTCACCTATAAGACTTTCAAAAACCGGTTAACTACAAAGCGAACATGGCGGCCAAGCGAATTTGAAAATTTTAAATAGACCTTTCTCGCGATTTAATGTTTCAAACGCAATGAAATCAGGTACAGGAAATGTTTATACACATTGCAATGCACTGGTATCTAATTTAGTTCAATTGTTTACATAACCTCAAGATGGCGGCGGTGCGAATTTTAAAATTAAGTTTTTATTTCTTGTGTCGTAATCATGCGATCGAAGTGAAAGTTTGAATAATGAACCTACGCAATAATTTTCCTTTAATGGTACATGACTCTATGGCCTATACATTTAAAAATCCAACATGGCGACCATCTGAAATATTTAGACGGCTCTCTCTGAATATCTACGAATCTATTATAGCAATCAAACTGATTTTTTTTATGTTCATTGGGGCTATGAACATAAGTTCACCTATAGGACTTGAAATAAGCTGGTGATCCCAAATCCAACATGGCGGCGACGCGAATTATGAATATTCACATGGAAGTTTCTCGCAATTTAACCATCCGAGTGAAGTGAAACTTGGTACAGTAAATCCTTATACGAATGTTAATCCACTGGCATCTAATTTATTTCAATTGTTTCCATAACCACAAGATGGCAGCTGTGCGAAATTTTCAAATCTCCTTGTTACTTCTTGTGTCCTAGTCATGCGATTGAAGTTTGAATGCTACACATACACAATAATCTTCATGTAACAGTATATAAATCAAGGACCTTCATATATAAAATACAACATGGCGACCATCCGAAATATTTAGTTGGTTCTCAATATCTACGAATCTATTACAGCAATCAAACTGAAATTTTGTATGTTGATAGTGGCAATTAACATAAGTAGGATATATGAAAATAGGCTGTATAGTTCTTCACGGAACTACTTGTTTTGTCTACGAGTTATCAGTAGTGGTAAAATGGAATAGCATTTTATGTTAGGCTTACTACTACTCCTCGGCGCTACAGTCCATGTAGGACCTTGGCCTCTCCAACAATCCTTGCCCAATCCTGACGATCTTCGTTACGTTTCCTCCATCTTTTTACTCCCATCTTGCGTAAGTCGTCCTTCACGTCATCCAACCATCGTTTTCTAGGTCTTCCTTTGCACCTTCTTCCACCTGGATTTCCTCTATAGGTCTTTTTAACCACTCTATCACCGGCCATTCTCTCCACATGTCCCAGCCATCTTAGCCTATTTCTTTACTTCCGGAACTATATCAGGATGCCCATATAATTCCTCCAATTATTTGTTTTCCCGTATTCTCCATCTTCCTGCCTCATTAACTGCTCCATAATTCTTCCTCAGTATTTTCCTTTCCCATCTTCTCAAAATAGTTCTGCCACAGTCATAGCCTATGTTTCCGAACCGTACATTACCACTGGTCTTATAACTGTTCGCTACACTGTCACCTTTGATCTTCTACTGAGGTTGCGCGCTTTGAGGATTTTTATCAGTGCCCAATAAGCTGTATTACCGGCTGCAATTCTTGCTTTTATTTCTTCTCTTGTGCTATTATCTTCAGTAACCAGTACTCCCAAATACTTGAAACTTTTACACCTCTCAAAATTCACCCCATTTAGGTTTATAAATAAATGTATATATTTAACTTTCTCCACAGTATTTCTCCTAGATAATAATAAATATTGAGTTTTGTTGTAGTTCACTCGTAATCCTACTTCTTCTGATTATTTTTCTAACCGTCCCAACCCTTCTTCAAGATCTTTCAGTCTTCGTGACAGCATACCTACATCATCAGCATACACTAAATTTTGGCTCATACGGTTTAACAGCGTGCCTCCTGGATTGCTGATATCTATCTTCCTCATTACTCTCTCTAGTACTATATTGAACAGCAGCGTGGACAGTACGTCTCCTTGTCGTAAGCCCTGGTTTACCTCAAAAACTTTTGAGAGTCTTCCTTCAACATTAACTCGACATTTTGTGCCAGCAAGAGTCACTTGCACCAATCTGATTAGTTTGGGTGGGAATCTCATGTCCATCAAGGTCTGATACAGAGTTAGGCTTACATGAGTTTTAAATAGTTCATTCTTTGGTAATGGTTTCGCTCTAGTGCGACTCCGGTTTTCAGCGACTGCTACGGCGGTAAGGCTTTTCTTTCCAAGGTTCTAAAAATAAATAAAATAAACCGCTATAAATACCTAAATTCAGGTTAATATATGAATTTCATAAAATAAAATAAAAATTTCAAAAAAATAAACAACTTAGTTTTAAAAAAATATCTCACCTTGACTTGTACTGGCTTCTTGCTGTTTCCTTCTAGTGGTCTCAAAAGTGCAATGGTTTCTTCTCTCTCAGACATGTAAGGTATACCGGTTATCTGCAAACAAATAAATAAAATCATTAATTACCTTATCAATAACTGCAAATTTAAGGTTCATTAGCATTACATTATTAAAATAATTATTAATAGGTACTCACCGAAAACAAAAGGATTTTTCTTTCACACTCTACTGTATACGTCCGTTTGCTAAACCAGTAAGTGCATGACTAACACAATCGTTATCAGTTAGCCTAGCAACAGAGACAGTCTGCATTTTCTCAGCGTTTTGACCTTGAATGGTTCTTTGTCTCTCTCTCTCTTCTCTCTCCCTCTCACATGTTCCCACGCCTCGTCACATTCCTCAAGCGCGATAAGATTCGGGTACCTTATACTAATTTCATGTTTTTAATAATGAACCAAAATGGCTGCCTCTTATACATCGCTAGTACGAATGTCTAGGAACCAACATAGCGGTCTCTGCTTAAACATCACACCTGCTAGCCACCACAAGGCAAGTAACCTGACACGGCACTTCCTGCCTGCATGCACATTCCTGCCTTATCAGCAGCAACAACAGCTCTGACAAGGCATCTGGCTAGGTACAGTATTCAGTCTCCAGCGAGCAGGACTATGTGTGTTAGCAATCAAAACGTGTGTGTCTTAAACATTTTACTATAATAATAGTAATAATCATTAGCAAGTGGCCGTCCTTAATACATGCCCATGTTAACCACATACTTTCACCACGTCCAAGAAACACTTGGTCATATCCTAGAACCGTCTGCTCTGTCAGAGAGCGGTCTCACTCATCACCGTTGACTAAAACGTTGAAGATCCCCTTCAGGGATATTAAAATCCCAGCACACATTTTCAAATATTCGCCTCCATCCGTCATAGGAAATATCACAAAACTAACCGTAATAAGCTGTCCTGCCAACCCGCCAATGTTGCAATTCATTTCTTTCGGGCACGGTCACCGAGATCGTCATGAGGAACTTTGAAATATTCACCTTTATTCATCTGTCATAGGAAGATGTCGAAAAGCGCTTCCTCGCGGTGTCGCACCCTCGAAATAGCCATTACCTGTATTCACCATGGCTAGTGATAGCCTCGTTGTAACACAAACCCAGCGCTACCGGCTCTCTGTCTACAACCACGTTTCATTAAAAAAAAGTTTTAAAATTCACAGTTTTTGTCCTAGAGACTTGTCATTTATTGTGGGGGTAAAAGGGGTAGGGACCTTTCATTGATGTCAAACAAATTTCTTTCTCATCTTCCCCGTTTCCAAAATTGTCAGCATTTTTCAAAATTCTTTTTCTTTTTCCCTAGACTTGAAACTTAGTTTCTATCTAGAGGGGCTAGGGAACTTTCATTAACGTCAAACAAAGTTTTTTTTCCCAAATTCACCGTTTTAAAAAAAACGCCCATTTCAAAAACAACAATTAAAAAAAAATACCAACACACATTATTAGCAAACAGGACGTCATCCCAACGCCAACAACACCTCATTCGTTAAAATCCGATCATGTGTTCGCGAATTATCGCCAAAGTTCGCGAGAAAGTAGGCTATCATTTTTTTGTCCTACACCCTTGAAACTTGCTGTCCTCTTAGAGGGCCTAGGGTCCTTACATTAACGTCAAACGGACTTTTTTTTCCAAATTTCACCGTTTCCAAAATAGCGCCAATGTCTTAAACAAACATTTTCAAAAAAAAAAAAATATACCAACACACATTCTTAGCAAAGAGGACGTCACCCCAACGCCAACAATACCTCGTTCGTTAAAATCCGACCATGCGTTCGGGAGATATGAAAGTAGGGGTGGCAGCAGCTCTCGCACTGCCCCACTACTACCTACACTGCCTTTTTGTCCTAGAGACTTGAAATTTATTTTACTGGTAGAGGGGGGGGGGCGGGTAGGGACCTTTCATTTATCTCAAACAAACTTATTTATAAAATTCTTAGTTTCCAAAATATAGGAATTTCAATATTTGAGTGTTTTCAAAATATTTCAAAAAATAAACAATTTTTATCATGAAATATAAAGGACATAAATGCCATTCGTTTGAACCATGGCACAACGTTCTATCATAATTAGTTTAAAAACTATAGCCTACTTTCGAATACAAAAATTTTCTATTTTTTATTTTTTTTTGAAAAATATAACGACTGGTCCATAGCAAAGGGGGCGTCTGTTCGAGTCCAACGAGAGTGGCATGCGAAAATCGAACCATGGGTTCGAGAGATATCGGCTTTGCCTCCGATTGTATTAAAGGTTAGTATTGTGCCCATTTAGCAAGAAATATGCCAATCACAGTATACCAGCGTAGCTCAATTCGGGATTTCGGGGCAGTGGTAAGTTCCCCCACTCTGTGACTCACATATTTTGGATTAATTAGAGGATACACTTGCAAAAATAACAACAAAATCAACTCCTATTTAAACATATTTAATTAATAAAATTAATGGCGCTACAAACATTTTAACACTTTAATTACTGACCAAAATATCAACTGCTTGTTCCAAATGAACAAGGGATCACAAAATAAAATAAACAAATATTGTATTCAAAACCTGTGGTTCCACATAAACCATCAATTCTTACTTAGTCTCACTTCCATAAAGCACTAACATTAAGTTTACATAATTCTGAGCTCTTTGGCTCCATGCATTTACATTATGACGGTGTCATTCTTGTACACCTCAAACACTAGCTTTTATATTTCTTATTTCTCAAGAACAAATATATAATTATATTTAAAAATCTAGGTTAATTATCTAACTCAATATTTTTGGGCATGTCCACACATTCAGTTGTTATCATCTCTCTTTATTTCACAAACATATTAAGGTAATCAGAAAATCAATTGTGTACTCCAGAGCGTGAAGGTACTTGACACAGTCAAAAAACTATAGTTACTCCCGAACTCAGTTGCCTTCAATCAACTCGTGGAATCCCACGTCCTTACATTATTACAATAGGGATTGTTATTTATCTCTTATGTCTCAATAGACCATTATCATGTAAGAAACTACGATCTGAACCTGCAAACGAAATATCCCTCTTTAAGGACCTCGGTTCAACGCCCGGGTCGTTTACAACTTTAAACACTCCTGGTGTATTCATTTCTCTTTTACAACAGCTTACGAGACGGTCTCTGTTCCCCTCGCTTTAAAAGAGCTAGTCTCTACTACAAGGGGTGCGATTTATGACATCTTAGGGTGGCGGAGCCATCCTGTCTGACCCAACATTAGTAGCTTATTTTCAAGGCTTTCAAAACAAACCTTTCCATTCTATCCAGTTCTGAGGAGACCGGGCTTTATTGTACCGTAACGTTCAAACAACTATTCTTTGGTTCACAGACCATTTTCATATCCTTGGCATTTATTAATTATGAGAGGGTCCTCATTGATTGGGAAGATTAATACACATACGACGACGGAGAATTTCAGGGGCTTTTATCATAAGAAGATCCTGCATTCGAATCTCTTCAGGTGCCTCGGGAACTAATCCCGTACAGAGGACTTATCCAAAATGCGATTTAGAGTCGGCCGTGGCCCATATGACATACGCTCAATAATACCATATATTAGCTCCCTTTTTAAATACATACACAATGCCTCGTGATACTAATGTCACAAAATAGAGGACTTACACAATTATCAATTCACTGCAATCAACTACCCTCCATAAATAATGTACCAAGTATTTAACCACTACGCGTTCCTAGCGTGACACGTTAATATTATATTTGCGCTCATTATGCGCTATGCATTATTTTAAGCCGAAAATGTCTTCCCAAGAACTGGTAAATCTCTTTAGTAACAATTCATATTATTTTAATTCACATATTAATCTTTCTGTGGTCGATAAATCGCTCCCTGTTTTAAAATGTTCCATTGAACCTCATCTTTTACACATACGTTAAGGCTTAACGTTCTTATGTTCATATCAATTTATTTGATTTTTATATAACATTTCCATATTTAATTATTATTATTATCTTTATTCTTTATACAAGCTCAAAAGCTATCTCTTTCATATCTCAACTTTACTTTATTTCAATGTCTTTTATGATAATTAATGATATTTCGCTTGCTCTTATGACATTTGTTAAATACATTAACCCTTTATTCACATATTTCCTCTACGGGAATTATTCTTTACATAATTATTCATAATTTCTCTATTTATTTTATTATTATTGTTCAGACCGTATTCTTGATTATTCAGCATTTATTTATTAAAACACATCCCTTTCACTCCAAACTCCGGTGGTTTTTGTACACAATCAATTTCTGACACCAAAATGAAAAGGAATTTTGTACTCACATATTTTCAGATCATCCCATGATCTTAAATCTGGTGTGGTGTTTCATTTTTGGGCCCACTTTGAACTTCTTACACCATATTAAAGGTATTCATCTTACGTAAAAACACAAATAAACATATATCTAAAACACTTAATATTGACGACATTTTTATATACTGGTGTGTCCCTTTTGAACACATAATAACACTAAAAATATTATCTAACACACAATCTTGATTATTTTACACTTCACAATTACTCGATCACTAGGCCGTATTTCTGAGCCTAATCACACGTGATCTTCTTGAATTCCCGTTTCCAAGGGTGAGATTTATCCGATGTCGGCTTCCTATTCTGAAGAATGCGAAGGTCCCGAAACATCTACTGTTCCCTGGAGTTCAATTCTGCTATTCCTATCCTGGATAACTGGCTATTGATCTAGCTTGAACGGCTTGTCTGTAGATCTGTCTATCGATCCTAACGAAAGTCTATATGGATCGAGGTCTCCTCTAAGACCTATAGATTTAGTTTCTAGCAGCTAGCACTTCTCGATTCTAGTACTATTAGAATTGTTCGCCTGCTTTCTGGAGCTAATGTTTATAGTCTCCTATTCTATTTATTTGAACTGTTTTAACACTCCTACGTTTCGAACCGTATTCTGTTCTTCCTTTTTAGGTTTCTTCAATTTAACTAACAGTTTATCTGTCTGGTACGATACTTCCGTACGTTATGATCTGTTCGTTCGTACATTTAACGACCTATCGCCTTTAAGTCCGACGTTCGCAGCCTGCTCTGACTATATCTTGCGAATTTTCACTTTAACTTGTATACAGTCGGGCCTAAATCCTATAATTAGGATTTTCCTAATAATTTCACTACGGCGATACTTTAAGATTTCGTCTTGACCACCCCTTATGGAAGGCAAGCAAGTCGTTACTACTGTGACGCCTGTGGCTATTGGATCTTACTTCGGTGGTGTGAAATAGCGTTTTCTCCCCTCAAGGAGTACTGGTAGCTGTTATCGATGTAACGCAGAGTTACGTCCCCTCACGGACTGTCGGAATGATTACTTCTACGTCGTGGAGCAGCACTTCCCCTCACGGAATGCTCGTAGGACTGTATGCGATGTGACACAGCGACGTGCCCTCTGGCTGTCTGAATACTGCATGATTGGCTTGGAAACGCCCGAAGCTTTATACTATTTTACTACAAAAAAATAAGACTCAAGCCTTTCCTGTGGTCAACTTCTAAAATAATGGTGCCACAAATATAAAAATTATACCTTCCGAAAGCTCGTCTTCTCAATGTCAAATGATCTTATTGCACCTAAGAATCGATCGTGCAATTTGGAGATATTAATTAATTTCTCGTCCTCAATTGTGTGGGAGTTGCATTCTTTTTGCTCTCTCCCCTCCACAGAGGCTTAGGTAATTCCCCTCTGACGTAGTCTTACGTCGGCAGTTTATTTCTGCACAATTATTACATGGTTTCTCTATACTGAAAAATCTCTCATTCAAAATGATTCACTGTACTGTGCTTGTTTACTGATTATTATGCTCGTAAACGTGTTAATTTTAATTATTCCTCTTCTGGCGCGTATGCAACGTTGTCAATTTCCAGCCACGTCAGCTTGAATTCCGATTCAGGCTTCTCTTTCTATCACGGTGGAAGATTCCACTCAGTTATTAATACTCGTGACCAGCCCTCTCTGGCATGTCGAGTGGGGTGATCTCATCTAAGGAGCATCTGTCCCTAGTCGCTTGCACAATGTTAAGCTATATTCCTGGCTTAAAATCTCTCTCCGTTCCTTTAAGAAACTATACGTTTCTTTCATTTCTTCCTTAAGGACATTGGTTCGACCGTCATGGACCCTATGGCCCATGGGTTCATCTCTCCCCTCCTTAGGTAAATAAATTTTCGAAAATTTTGAGGAAATTTATTTCAATTTAATTTGTATTTCCTTACCGTCGAACCCATCATAACGTCATCCGTATTTACTGTTATTTTATTTCTTTTAAGTCGTATCCGGTAATTGTGTAGGTCGGGTATGCTCTGTCCCTACCCTTTCTTTCTTTCTTTCTTTTATTGTCTGGACTTTACGTTCCCGGAACCTCATTCTCCCTTTCGGGTTTGGTCTATCCCTACCCGTTTCCTTATTTCATCATTTTCTTTTCTTAACTTGGAATTTTCTTCTTCAATAAATTCAATTATTTCTTTAATTTCCCAATATACTTTCTCCAATTCGCATTCGCACTCGAATGCTTGAGCTCTATTTTCTATTTCTTCCTTATTCTTGTCTATGTCAAAAGCGGATTCATCTCTAAATGTTTCCATGACCAGGGATTGTTCATTTTCTTCATCAAAATCTTCGGGAGGGTAATATAATTTCAAATTTGCTGAATTCATGGTCACTTCGTGATCCGTTTCACAGTGCCGAATTCTATATGCGTTATTCCTCAAATCTCTGATTATCTGATATGGTCCGTGGTACATCTTCTGGAACTTCTTGTACACACGGTTCCCTGGGTCCGAAATGGCTGGTCTTTTCACTAACACCATTTCTCCTGCTAATAATGGTCGATGATACCTCTTATGCCTATTTCTTCTCTGCCTCCTGTCGGCTTGAGCTTTTAGATGCTCAAAGGCTCTCCTAATTCGTACATCTCTTCCCGGCTGAGCGTCTGCTGGTCTAGGAATTACCAGATTCCAAGGTCTTTCTGGTTGCTCATTCCGATGTAACGTTATGGGTATCTCTCCTGTGGATTCATGGATTGTATTATTTATACAAAATTCAATAATATCCAAAATATCTATCCACTTCCAATTTTCTTCGGCACAGTATATTCTACAATACTTGGCCGTTTCTCTCATAACTCTCTCTACATGGTTTGCCTCAGGATGGCGAATACTTGACAAAATTTGACGTATCCCAAGTCTTTCTAATTCTCGTCTGAACTCTACACTGGTAAAACAACTGCCGTGATCCGACAACAAATTCTCAGGTTTCCCCAGAATCGGTATCACTTTTTCTTTAAGTCGTTTTAACACCTGTTTGGTACTAGTCTTCTGTATGGGAGCAAGGACAACCATTTTAGTGAAGACATCCATAGCCACCATTATGTGTCGATTTCCTCTTCTTGCCTTTGGCAAAGGTCCAAAATTATCGATAGATATGATTTGGCCGGGCCTTTCGGGCAACAATGGTATAGGCTTCTGTCTCATCAGAAATGCATTAGGTTTGATCCTTTGACATAAATCACATGTCTTTAGTGTGTCCCTTACAGTTTCTCTCAGTCTCGGCCATATAAATGCTTCTTTCAGCATCGAGACTGTTTTGTCGACTCCCATATGTCCGAACGATCTATGGGCTAACCATACTATTTTCCTCTGCAAAATTGCAGGTACAACAATCCTTAATTTCGTATGGTCAGATTCCACAAACTTATATAATAACCCATTATAAAACGTGTAGTCTTGTGCTATCTTCTCAGCTTCCGTGTACGCTGGTGTTCCTCTTATCAAGCTTCCCTCAAGGAATGATATGAGCATGTTCATCCATGGATCCTCCCGTTGCCTTTGACTAATGCTTCTTAACTCATTAAGAGTACGCTGATCCCTGTCTTCCAAATCTATAGCCATTACTTCCTCTTCTATGGACTCTGGCTGTCTACTTAAGTAGTCTGGAACTATGTTTTCCTTTCCTGGGCAGTACTCTATCTTGACATCAAATTGTTGAATATATAAAGCCCAACGCATCAACCTTTGACTGGATAAATCAGTCTTCATCAAAAAGGTTAAGGCTTTATGATCCGTCCTTAGAATGACCTGAAACCCATATACGATCTTCCGCCAATATTGCAACGCGTGCAATATCGCTAACAGCTCGATCTCGCTGATCGTATAATTTTTCTCGTGTGGTTTCAGTCTCCTACTTGTGAAAGCTAGATAGTTCTTCTTATCAGGGTTTTCCGGGTTCTCCTGATATAGCATTGCCCCTATTCCAATCTGGGATGCGTCTGTCTGAATGATAAATCTCTGATTAAAATCAGGATATCCTAGCTTCACATAATTTAAGAGCATTTCCTTGGCCTCCACGAATGCTTTTTCTGCTTCCTCCGTCCATTTCCACTTGCCCCCCTTCTTCAGAAGGTCCTGTAGTGGTGAAACGGTTTTGGTGTATGATGGACAATGTCCTGAGAAGAACCCAATCAATCCCAAAAACTGGCGAACGTTCTTCACTTTCAAAGGCCTTGGAAAATCCCTTATCGATTCCAATTTGCATGGATTTGGTTTAACACCATCCTTGTCAATCACATGCCCTAAAAATGTCACTTGCCTTTGACAGAAGTTCGATTTCTTTAAATTTATCTTAAAATTTGCCCTTCTTAGGTCTTCTAATAATTTCTTCAAATTTTCTATATGTTCCTCAATATTCTCCGAGGTAAGCAAAATGTCATCTACGTATCGGATAGTGCACTCTTTCACTTCCTCTGACAGGTTTCGATCCAGCGCTCTTATTAATGCGGATCCTGCAGTCTTTAATCCAAACGGACATCTTCTAAAGCAGTATGTTTGTTGATCGAACTGAAATCCAGTCAACAAGCTGGTTTTCTCTTCCAGTTCGAGATGATGATACGAAGAAGTCATGTCAATATTTGTAAAAATCTTCTTGCCTTTAAACTTCCTCAGTATTTCTTTTATGGGTGGTGCCGAATCATTTTCAGGTATGATTTTTGCATTTAGATTTCTGGCATCTAAACACACCCTTACTGAGCCATCCGGTTTACTCACAATCACTAATGGACTAACATATGGTGTCGCCATCTTTTCTATAACACCTGCATTCATCATCTCCTGCAGTGTTTTCTTGGTTTGTGGGTAATGTTTTTCCGCAACCGGGTATGGTTTTTGTTTGAACGGTGCCCAATCGTTGACTTGGAACGCGTATTTAAAATTTTCAATCTTCCCTGGCTTGGAATCAAATACGTCCCTATAATCCAATAATAATTTCTTTAACTGTTCCTTAATTTCGAGGCTGACTTTAGCTTCATCCACTTTTCCTGACAGGTTGGTCTCGAACTCATTTTCCACATTATCTTCGAGTTCTATGTTGAGGACTTCAAATATTTTTTTATGTCCTTATAATCTTCCTCAATCACTTCTTCCATATGCCATACCTGTTCTACTATTTTCGCATCCTGTTCCTGTAGGTTAATGTTTTGCTCATCCACATCCTCTCTTTGAATTCTAATGCAATTTTGCGCTAGGTCTATAATGACCTTGTTCTCACGGATAAAATCAATACCTAATATAATATTATACGGTAATTGATTTACCAGCAAAAAGCACTGCGAAATTTCAGCGTTACCCATGATTAAATCAATGTACACCTGAAATTTACATGTCAAAGATTTTTCAGGGATAATTCCCTTAATCTTTACACTTGATGTGGGAATCTTTAGTACTCGGCCCCTTGTTTCCAATTCATTTAAAAGGGTTTGTGTAATTAAACTTATTGTGGATCCAGTATCAATCAATGCTCTGACCAGTAATCCTTCTATCCTAAGCATAATTATAGGTAGTTCTCTTTTAACAGGTGGGATTCCTTCCACATCCTCGTTAATTAGTTCATCTGGTCTGGCTATCCAATTTACAATTTCTACCTCCTCCCAGCTCCTGGTATGTTTCCACTTTTGACAATTTAAATTTGGAGTTTTTTTTTTATCCTGAGGGCTCCCTTTTCCCTCATTCTTTAGCTGAGCTTGTAGTTCCAAGCTTTGAGCTCCGTCTAGTCGGTCGGGTGATTTCCGGTTCTTGATTGCCTCACTCCAACGGACTTTTTGCCTATCAGGTTCATCTGGTCTTTCGTTCATATAACGAAGACTCTCCTGATATCTTTCTTCTATTTCGGCCCGATATTCATCATCCCTATCGTCTGGCCTTACATTCCTCCTGGGATAATTCTCCCATTTCTTTCTATTGTCCGGCCTTTGCTGGTTATTATTATAGGGTCGGCTTTCCTGTTGCCTATAACCCGTCGTTCTAGGATTTCTTCCTCGATATCCTCCCCTATAATATGGCTGTATCCTTCTAGGCTCCTGGTGCCCATACTCTCGATCTCGTCCTTGAGTATCCGTACTGGTGGACTGATTCCTGGTCGCTGGTTTTTCTCCAGTTTCCTGACTGCTGGCCATGTGTACTTGCTCAGTTTGTCTCTGATGCCGAGTTGTTACGTGCGAAGTCGTCATATCTAACTGACGTAATACGCTTTCCACTTCCACAGCACTTCTGGCTTTGGATGAGATTAACAGCCTCTGAATCTCATATGGAAGCTGTCTCGCAATGGCGGCACACAGGTCGTTTTCTGCCGGAGCAATATCCAGTTCGCGGAATTTACACAGCTGAGCAGTGAAAAATTCCGAGTATTTAGTAGGTGCATTGGTGCTGTACTTCCTAGAGTACAGATCTAGCCTTAAATTTTCTAGGACATCTGCTGCCCAATATCGCTTTAAAAATGCTTCCCTAAAGCCTTCCACCGTATCAAAAGTGTATCTGAAGCTTCTGAACCAGGTGAGACAATCACCTGCCAACAGCTTTTCAATAGCTCTCAGTCTCCGATCCTGAGGAACCTTCATTTCATTTAGATACTCTGCCACTTCTTTTAGCCAGTATTTTGGAGTAATAGACATGTTATTACCCGTAAACTTTACTGGTCTGTCCTCATTGGATTTTATAATGTTTATTATTTGGCCATTTGTCTGATTCGTGTACGGGGTTGACATCGCCATTGGATATCCTGGGATCTTATAAGGGCTCCCCCCTCCTAAGTCCCTCTCCGCATCTGTGCCTTGTTCACGAGAATCTGCCCATCCTGTTTTTGGAAACTCCTCCTGATTTTCGAATTCTAGCTTCCTTTCTCTTCGGGCACTTTCTTCATTTGCCATGAGTTGGATTTCCATTTGACTGTTCTTATGTTCCGTCCTCTCCAATCGGGATCTTAATTCATTCTGAATTCTTTCTTGATTCCTTTTAATCTCTTCCTCTTCCTTTTTGGATTGGAATTTCTCATCCCTGTAACTATCCCTGAATTCCTTTATTTGGTCTTCTACCTCTTTCTTAATGATCTTAGCCTGTTGGTCTATAATTTCTGGCTTAACGTCACCTATGGTCTCCAGGCCCTCTCGTATCTCCTTTATCTGCTTATCCACTTCTTTTTGTCCTTTGTAGACTTTATCCTGGATCTTGTTCATATCCTCTCGAGCCCTTCCTTGCTCCTCGAATATAATTGTTATGTCGGTCATAACCTTATCTATCTCTCCCTTTGTGTCTCCCATTTGTTTTGTTAATCCTACTACGGTTTCCTGAATTCCAGTAACCCCTTTATCTATCTTCTCTATTTTTATAAGTTGTTCATCACGATCCCTTTTTCGTTGCGTGCTTTCCTTCTTAAGATTCCCTTCGTATTCGCTTAACTTCGTAGTTATATCCCCCTCATGCTTTCTCAACCATTCGTCCACCTGTCCCGTGAATACGTTAAATTGCAATTCCCTTTTGTTGGCATCGGCCTCAGCTTGCTTCTTAACCTCAGTTATTTCTGTCTGTACTTTCTCGACTTTCCCCTCGAGTTTTTCTACTTTCTCTTCAACCCCTTCAAATCTATCTCCTAACTTATTCACGCTTTGTTTTATTTCATCCCGGGATGCCTTACAAATATCGCTGTTAGATTTTATCTGAGCTTCCAATTCTTTCTGCACACCTTGGATCTGGGTTACAAGTTTATTTTCACACTCATCACCCTTTGTTTCTATGTTAATTAATTTAGTTTCTATAGAACCAAATTTATTTTCCATGGTATCAATTTTATTCCCTATACTTTTAAAATTATCTTGGCACTCCTTTTTGGATTCTATACTATTTTTGTTCATAGTCTCTATTTGGACTTGTATTCCTGAGTAAAATCCTTTACTTTCCTCTTTAATTTCACTTAGCTTAGTCTCCAACTTAGTGTCAAACCCTTCATCAAAAATTTTAAATTTTATCTCCATTGTCTCTACTATTTCAGCCTTCAGTACTCCATTGTTTTCTTTACTGTTGGCTTTCAGAGACTCTAACGTCTCCGTTTTCATCACTTCCCACTGTTGTTTAATGGTTTCCCCACTTTCTGTTTTCATCTTTTCTATCTCAGCCTTCAGTTCCTTATTCATGTTTATACCGTCGGCTTCGATAGCTTCTAATTTAGTGCCCATATTATCACTGTTAGTTTTTAGTGACTCTAAACTCTTATTTATGGATTCGAACACTTCGTTATTTTCATCCTTTTGGAGGCCCAATGTCTTGTTTATAGCCTCTAACTTCTCATTACTATCGGCTTTTATCGCCTCCAAAAGCCCCTGCAATTCCTCACTCAATACCATCTTATGAGAATACAGTGGGCCACAAATGCCACCACACTAGTACATGCTTGAGAGATGATACTCTGAATCCGTGTCCCAATTTCTTTAAAATATTACTTTAGTACGGGTATTCACTTACAACGTACCCTTTTGATACTTTTGTTCATTTTCATAAACCTTTATGGAAGTGTTTAAAATTCAAAATTTCGAAAAACCATTTTTTTTCAAAAATGAAAATTTTGATTTTTCGAGAAAACTCGGGTTTTCCCTAGGAAAACTCAGCCCTACGTACTGGGCGCCATGTTTATTATGATTTGCTAGGGGGTTTGATAATATATATTCAGGGCTGCTCGGTATGAGTTTCCAGGGACCCATGCGGTCAGTTAATATTTTACGTTGTAGCTATTCCTATTATTACTTTAATCTTACATGATATGACCGACTTAAGTGTTCCTCTAGATATTAATCCAGCACAGTATTTATATATCCCCCTGTGCCCATTTAGCAAGAAATATGCCAATCACAGTATACCAGCGTAGCTCAATTCGGGATTTCGGGGCAGTGGTAAGTTCCCCCACTCTGTGACTCACATATTTTGGATTAATTAGAGGATACACTTGCAAAAATAACAACAAAATCAACTCCTATTTAAACATATTTAATTAATAAAATTAATGGCGCTACAAACATTTTAACACTTTAATTACTGACCAAAATATCAACTGCTTGTTCCAAATGAACAAGGGATCACAAAATAAAATAAACAAATATTGTATTCAAAACCTGTGGTTCCACATAAACCATCAATTCTTACTTAGTCTCACTTCCATAAAGCACTAACATTAAGTTTACATAATTCTGAGCTCTTTGGCTCCATGCATTTACATTATGACGGTGTCATTCTTGTACACCTCAAACACTAGCTTTTATATTTCTTATTTCTCAAGAACAAATATATAATTATATTTAAAAATCTAGGTTAATTATCTAACTCAATATTTTTGGGCATGTCCACACATTCAGTTGTTATCATCTCTCTTTATTTCACAAACATATTAAGGTAATCAGAAAATCAATTGTGTACTCCAGAGCGTGAAGGTACTTGACACAGTCAAAAAACTATAGTTACTCCCGAACTCAGTTGCCTTCAATCAACTCGTGGAATCCCACGTCCTTACATTATTACAATAGGGATTGTTATTTATCTCTTATGTCTCAATAGACCATTATCATGTAAGAAACTACGATCTGAACCTGCAAACGAAATATCCCTCTTTAAGGACCTCGGTTCAACGCCCGGGTCGTTTACAACTTTAAACACTCCTGGTGTATTCATTTCTCTTTTACAACAGCTTACGAGACGGTCTCTGTTCCCCTCGCTTTAAAAGAGCTAGTCTCTACTACAAGGGGTGCGATTTATGACATCTTAGGGTGGCGGAGCCATCCTGTCTGACCCAACATTAGTAGCTTATTTTCAAGGCTTTCAAAACAAACCTTTCCATTCTATCCAGTTCTGAGGAGACCGGGCTTTATTGTACCGTAACGTTCAAACAACTATTCTTTGGTTCACAGACCATTTTCATATCCTTGGCATTTATTAATTATGAGAGGGTCCTCATTGATTGGGAAGATTAATACACATACGACGACGGAGAATTTCAGGGGCTTTTATCATAAGAAGATCCTGCATTCGAATCTCTTCAGGTGCCTCGGGAACTAATCCCGTACAGAGGACTTATCCAAAATGAGATTTAGAGTCGGCCGTGGCCCATATGACATACGCTCAATAATACCATATATTAGCTCCCTTTTTAAATACATACACAATGCCTCGTGATACTAATGTCACAAAATAGAGGACTTACACAATTATCAATTCACTGCAATCAACTACCCTCCATAAATAATGTACCAAGTATTTAACCACTACGCGTTCCTAGCGTGACACGTTAATATTATATTTGCGCTCATTATGCGCTATGCATTATTTTAAGCCGAAAATGTCTTCCCAAGAACTGGTAAATCTCTTTAGTAACAATTCATATTATTTTAATTCACATATTAATCTTTCTGTGGTCGATAAATCGCTCCCTGTTTTAAAATGTTCCATTGAACCTCATCTTTTACACATACGTTAAGGCTTAACGTTCTTATGTTCATATCAATTTATTTGATTTTTATATAACATTTCCATATTTAATTATTATTATTATCTTTATTCTTTATACAAGCTCAAAAGCTATCTCTTTCATATCTCAACTTTACTTTATTTCAATGTCTTTTATGATAATTAATGATATTTCGCTTGCTCTTATGACATTTGTTAAATACATTAACCCTTTATTCACATATTTCCTCTACGGGAATTATTCTTTACATAATTATTCATAATTTCTCTATTTATTTTATTATTATTGTTCAGACCGTATTCTTGATTATTCAGCATTTATTTATTAAAACACATCCCTTTCACTCCAAACTCCGGTGGTTTTTGTACACAATCAATTTCTGACACCAAAATGAAAAGGAATTTTGTACTCACATATTTTCAGATCATCCCATGATCTTAAATCTGGTGTGGTGTTTCATTTTTGGGCCCACTTTGAACTTCTTACACCATATTAAAGGTATTCATCTTACGTAAAAACACAAATAAACATATATCTAAAACACTTAATATTGACGACATTTTTATATACTGGTGTGTCCCTTTTGAACACATAATAACACTAAAAATATTATCTAACACACAATCTTGATTATTTTACACTTCACAATTACTCGATCACTAGGCCGTATTTCTGAGCCTAATCACACGTGATCTTCTTGAATTCCCGTTTCCAAGGGTGAGATTTATCCGATGTCGGCTTCCTATTCTGAAGAATGCGAAGGTCCCGAAACATCTACTGTTCCCTGGAGTTCAATTCTGCTATTCCTATCCTGGATAACTGGCTATTGATCTAGCTTGAACGGCTTGTCTGTAGATCTGTCTATCGATCCTAACGAAAGTCTATATGGATCGAGGTCTCCTCTAAGACCTATAGATTTAGTTTCTAGCAGCTAGCACTTCTCGATTCTAGTACTATTAGAATTGTTCGCCTGCTTTCTGGAGCTAATGTTTATAGTCTCCTATTCTATTTATTTGAACTGTTTTAACACTCCTACGTTTCGAACCGTATTCTGTTCTTCCTTTTTAGGTTTCTTCAATTTAACTAACAGTTTATCTGTCTGGTACGATACTTCCGTACGTTATGATCTGTTCGTTCGTACATTTAACGACCTATCGCCTTTAAGTCCGACGTTCGCAGCCTGCTCTGACTATATCTTGCGAATTTTCACTTTAACTTGTATACAGTCGGGCCTAAATCCTATAATTAGGATTTTCCTAATAATTTCACTACGGCGATACTTTAAGATTTCGTCTTGACCACCCCTTATGGAAGGCAAGCAAGTCGTTACTACTGTGACGCCTGTGGCTATTGGATCTTACTTCGGTGGTGTGAAACAGCGTTTTCTCCCCTCAAGGAGTACTGGTAGCTGTTATCGATGTAACGCAGAGTTACGTCCCCTCACGGACTGTCGGAATGATTACTTCTACGTCGTGGAGCAGCACTTCCCCTCACGGAATGCTCGTAGGACTGTATGCGATGTGACACAGCGACGTGCCCTCTGGCTGTCTGAATACTGCATGATTGGCTTGGAAACGCCCGAAGCTTTATACTATTTTACTACAAAAAAATAAGACTCAAGCCTTTCCTGTGGTCAACTTCTAAAATAATGGTGCCACAAATATAAAAATTATACCTTCCGAAAGCTCGTCTTCTCAATGTCAAATGATCTTATTGCACCTAAGAATCGATCGTGCAATTTGGAGATATTAATTAATTTCTCGTCCTCAATTGTGTGGGAGTTGCATTCTTTTTGCTCTCTCCCCTCCACAGAGGCTTAGGTAATTCCCCTCTGACGTAGTCTTACGTCGGCAGTTTATTTCTGCACAATTATTACATGGTTTCTCTATACTGAAAAATCTCTCATTCAAAATGATTCACTGTACTGTGCTTGTTTACTCATTATTATGCTCGTAAACGTGTTAATTTTAATTATTCCTCTTCTGGCGCGTATGCGACGTTGTCAATTTCCAGCCACGTCAGCTTGAATTCCGATTCAGGCTTCTCTTTCTATCACGGTGGAAGATTCCACTCAGTTATTAATACTCGTGACCAGCCCTCTCTGGCATGTCGAGTGGGGTGATCTCATCTAAGGAGCATCTGTCCCTAGTCGCTTGCACAATGTTAAGCTATATTCCTGGCTTAAAATCTCTCTCCGTTCCTTTAAGAAACTATACGTTTCTTTCATTTCTTCCTTAAGGACATTGGTTCGACCGTCATGGACCCTATGGCCCATGGGTTCAGTATGTGACGTCAGAGGGAGAGGTGGAGGGGTGGGTTTAAACCTCTCTCATCCCTACTGACGTGACATGTTTCAAAGTGTTATGGGTTGCTGCGAAGTCAAAACTGATTATGTACAAGGAAGCAAGAATTCAAATCCTTACCTGACATAACTACTGTATTGCTTTAACATGGCTTAGCGATACTGTATTATTACGATACTCGATACACAAACCATAGATAGAGTGTATGGTTTAAGGCCACTATCTTTCTAAACATAGGTAGAGACTGTCAATGGTTAACAATTGCATTAATAGTGGAACGTGGGGATAGCAATTAAGAAAAAACAGACAATACCGATACAATATTTTTATATATTTATTGTAAATACTTGTACAATATTTACATACAAAATACAACTATTTTTGTTCTCTTTTTAACATTGCTTGCTATAGTTTTTTAAACACAAAACTAGCGGTAGATGTTGTTTATGGCTAGCAATGACCAATGTTTTTTAAAAAAACAGACAGAGGTTTAAATGAAAAACAAAAATTCTACATTCAAAAAACGAACAGGTGTTTGAGCTGTAAAATAGTTTTGTAAAGTTGTAAAATCATTATTTTTATCACTGTTACTAACTAGTCCGTTTTGATCCCTTTGCAATACTACCTCTTGCATATTAAGGGCAGATGACCTCGTAGTTCAGCTCTTTAGAGCAACAACAACACTTTTCGCATAGTCTGTAATGTTGATGACTCTTGAGATGTGGACGATGGATTAAACATAACTTTTACAACAGGGATTAAAAGTTGCTTAATAAACAATGCATTATTTTGAGTAGCAACATTTCTTCCTTGTCAAGATTTTTTGTAGACACTAACAGTCTTTCAATTGGAGCACGACATTGATGATCACTCACACTGAAAACCTCAATATTTCTAGCTTTTAGATTGGCTCGTGAGTAGGGGAGTAGTACGGGGTTGAACGAGTGGTTTTAGCCACTGGGCTACGCTGAACTCTCATGTATTTTTCATGAAACCATGGGCATGCAACATGTCGTTGGACTCGGGCTGACGTGCTCATTTCTATGGACCTCTCGTAATGTTTTTCAAAAAAAAATTGAAAATTTTTGTTTTTGAAAATAGGCGATAGCTTAAAAACCAAACATGATAGAACGTTTTGCAATAAATTAAACGATAGGTCTCTATGACTTTTATTTTTATAATAAAACTTTTGTATTGTTTGTGTTTTTTTTTTTTGAAAAAAAAAAGTCAAATTATGAGATTCCTATATTTTGGAAATTAACAAGTCTACAAAAAACTTTATATGACATAAATGAAAGTACCCTACCCCCTCTACATTCAAAATAAATTTTAAGTCTCTAGGACAAAAACTTGCGTTATTGTTGAAGTGACAGAAGGGGGGTTCTGTGTCACCTCCTACTTTCATACAAACTATGCCGATATCTCCCGAACACATAATCGGATTTTAACGAACGAGGTGTTGCTGCCGTTGGGGTAACGTCCTCTTTGCTAAGAATGTGTGTTGGTATTTTTAAATATTTTTTTTGAAAATTGTTGGTTTTTAAATTGGTGCTATTTTGGAAACGATGAATTTTAGAGAAAAAGTTTGTTGACTATAAGGAAAGATCACTATGCCCTCTAGGCAGGCAGCAAGTTTTAATTGTGTAGGACAAAACAAATAATAGCCTACTTTCTCGCGAACATTGGCGATATCTGGCGAACGCAGGGTCGGATTTTAACGAATGAGGTATTGCTTGCATTGGGGTGACGTGCTCTTTGCTAAAAATGTGTGTTGATATATTTCTTTTTTGAAAATGTTTGTTTTTGAAATTGCCATTATGTTGGAAACGGTGAAGTTGAGAATAAAGTTTGTTTGACGTTAATGAAAGGCCCCTATGCCCTTTAGGCAGAAACCAAGTTTCAAGTCTGTAGGACAAAAGAAAATAATGAATATTTAAAAAAAAAAGGTCACTATTTTGGAGACTAGGAACTCTACAAAGGATTTTGTTTGGCATAAATGAAAGCTCCCTATGCTCTGTACCATGAAAATAAATGTCATGTTTCTAGGACAAAACACTGTGAATTTAAAACAATTTTTACATTTTTTAAATGAAACGTGCTCGTATGCAGAGAGACGGTACCGCTGGGCATGTGCTTCAACGAGGCTATCACCGGCCACCGTGGTGGTATTCCAATAGAGCAAATGGCTCTTTCGACGGGGCGATCTATGCATAACGACAGAACGACGGGTCGCTTTTCGATATTTTCCAATGACGAACGAATGAAGGCGAATATTCCAAAAACCATCATGGTAATCTTTTAACTTGTTAGTAAACGGGTGATCAGTAACATGATACGTAAAATGATGATAATTGTATGAGGTGAATGAAAGTGGGACGTTTGATAGTTGTCAACAACTTGAAGAACTTGCTTGGTATATCTTGCTGGCTCCCTGAACAACAAACAGAAAATCTATTCGGAGCCTGGCTGGGAGCAGGCTAGGAGAATGGAATGTGAAACCTCATTATAGGACGTGACTTGGCAACATCGCTGTCAGGTGATAACAAGCTGGAACTGTGTGGCAACTCTGTAACTGAGATAACAGACCCGGCCTCAGGCAGCCGAGGAGAGCAGCGTGCATGAGCGGGCAGAAGCGGTGAGAGGGGAGAGGACGGAAACCGAGACGCGCCACAACAGGGAATCACGCGACCACTGCAGAGCGGTGAGTGGAGGGGCCAGAGGGGCAGGGAGAGGTGAGGAAGGAGTGGAGAACCCATGACAGCCAATAGCTGAACGAGTTGTATGTCAACATGGAGTCGAGGAGTGAGACACAGGTGAGGAGAGAGAAAGAGAATTATGTGTGGACATGCATAAAGCGTTGAGCGCTGCACACAGGGCTCTCGTAAACATGATTCAATAAATGAATAAATTAATTAATAAAAGGTGTACAGGTTCACAAAAAATGTAATTTATTGATCCAAGAATTAAAGGTAGAGTTAAATCCCAACCATTTCACAAACAGTTTATTCCCTTTATGTTTCAACACTTTTTCCACAAGATAATGTTTAGGAAACGCTGTCCTTTGAAGTTCATGGAGATAAAACCTGCCTTTTACGGTTTGATGGTTGAGGTCCTCGAGTAAATAGGTGACTGGACTGTCCAGGTTGACTTGATGAAATCGAAATATTTCAGTCCCCCACTGAGGCGTGTAGCCCTCATTGAAGACAGACTTAAATTTGCTCACACGAACAAAATCCCCAATTTTCAGTCGGTGACGTTTAGGATCAGCTGTTTTATGGGGTTAAACAGATTATCCAGTCGCTGAATATTTTTGGTCAAGAGGCGTGGCTTGGTCACAATCGTTCTGTGTTTGGTGTCATTGTAACGTGACACCAGCTCAGGTAACATGTCCAACCAGCTATAAGTGGCCTGAGCGGTAAACGCTTTCCACATATGCTTTTTCAATGCTCGGTTAAACCGCTCAACCACACTGAATTTGAGATTGCTGTACTCGGTGTAATGGTGAATATCCATTGATTTGGGAAAACTGGAGTAATCCTTGTTGAAAAATTATTTCCCCTGATCGGTTTGTAACAATTGAGTTTGACGTTTGGATTGTTGAATAATATGTTGAAAGGCCTTGGTGACTAGTGGACCAGACTTGCGACGCACAGGTTCAACAAAGGCCATTTTGGAATACACATCATTGACGGTCAACATATAGCGTACACCGTCGTTAACGCTAGCATAGGGTATCATTTCAACCAGGTCTGCTTGCCTAAGTTCATCCACACCTCATGAAATCACCTTGAGTCGCGGATAGTGACGCCTATCTGGACGATGTAACTCATGAGCAATGCCCATTTTAATGGGTGAGGACTTAAACAATAATTTTGGCATTTCGAAGTTCTTGTTCAATTTCTTGAATTTCCCAATCGTACCCGGTTGGCCAGATTGACGTGAAGCATGCAGCAGCTGTAGCCGCTGGGCGAGTTTATTGGGATTGTGCCAGTAGGTAACATCCACAAGGGGTTTTAATGGTTTAAATGTCACCCCTGAAGCGGATGCTTTACGACGAGTACTTTGACTGGTGGGAAACAATTTTGTAATGATGAATTTATATTTTTGAGATATATTGGCATTCGCTTGTTGAGTGGGATCATACTATCTTTTGTGGGAATGGGTGTCCAATAAAATGGATTTATATTTGCCAAGGACCCCTGGCGTATAATCATGGGAAGAGAGTGTTCGAGAGAATAGCACCTTTAACAGTTCTGGCGCTAATTTATAGTAAATGTTTTTAACGACAGCTTTAGTACGAGCAAATTTAATGGATGAATCACCAATTTAAAAACTATCATCCTCATAGCGAACACCATACGTGGTATCTTTGTTTCCAATAAATAGACCAATGAGATACGGTTGCTAAGTTCCTGTTCCTCTTCCTCTTCCTCAGGGTCCTCGTGTAGCGTCTATGTGGCTTGTGAAACAGTGGGTAGGGTTTCACATGGTTTGAAAGAGGGTTTAAACATGGCTTTAGAGCGGAGGTGTTAATATTGTTGAATAAACAAAGCATATCCGCACGTGATCGTTTCAATTGACGAAACTTTTGGCGAATAGTATTTTTTGCTCTAATAATATGCTTTTTCAATTGACTCCCTGCTAACGCCATTGTGTCTTGATAAATGACATGAGAGGGAATGAGTCAGTGCCTTAAATAGCAATAAAATGATCAAATCCTGAGGGATAACGTCCTTTGTTGGGTTCACTTTGTGTGTCAATGACCAAACAGGCATGACGCTGAGTGTTCCAGCACTTGTCACTCGATTCAGTAAACATTTGAAAGGTCTAATCCGGATTCACATGTTCATTATAAATGAGATGACTATTCCGCTCGTCCTGGCAAAATAAAACAATGACATTGGCATTGTCACGAATCAACTGTTTGGACATATTAGAATACGTTTGTCCATGATAGAAGCAATCGATATGTTTATGACGACCCATGCTAAAATAGCTTTGAATGATGCCCTGTCGTTCAGTGGATACATCATCGAAAATCATGAGTGAATCAGGCTTTACCTCATCCTGGGCAATAACATTTTCTTGCATGGAGCATGTGAAATAACCCATATTTTCATCTTGTAATCCAGACATGACTTGATCCAGAAACACGTAGAAGGGTGGGTAGAGAGATTTTGCAAAAATGTAAATATTTTGAAAACGCAGATCATTGGGCGCTGTGATGAGCGTCAGCAAAAGATTGGTCTTTCCACACCCGGAAGGCCCCACTATGATGCAGCGAATGGAAGACGGAAAGAGTGAACCATGGCGTTGTTCACGTGGTGTAGGATAGAGTTGGGAAAACATGTCCCCCACGGGGAATGACTCTTGCTGCTTAATAATCTTCATATCAACTAAGGTTTAGAGAGGCTAGCAGGCTGTCTATATACATGGAACTGAGCTTTGTCATAGAAACAGTCAACTCTGACGCGTTTTAATTTCCCTGACGTGACCTTTATCCTTTCTAAAATGTAACCGAGTTGCTCTAGCTGCCGTGCATGTGATTGTGATAAACAGACTTGCCACGCTACCTGTTGAGCACGACTAGAAACTCGTTTGTCGCCGCGGGATGCTACCATCTGACGGAGAATTTTGCACTACTCCTTCTGGATTTGCCACTTGGAGCGCTGTACTCTATCTACGATTTCCTCCGATGGCTGCCGAAGTCAACAAAAGGCTGTTACCTTGGATACAGCGATAATAAGAAAAATTATTCTCTATTGGAATCCTTACAAGCAAGATGCAAAATGTATAACTCCGATATTAAACTGGGCTGGTTAGCCCTGAAGGCTAACATAGCCTCTATTCTGGAATATGTTCATATTCAACTTGACTAGGAAGTACTTCCGACATCTCCCTGGAGATATTTTGACTTGGTGTAATAATATTATGGACTTCTCAACCAGTATGCTTTAGGAAAGGTTTGTAAATATTGTGAGATATTTTGGAAGCTGTTTTATTTCTATCGATATGTTTTATTATCTTGGACGTATTGTAATTTCTTAACTTTGTGTTATTTTATGTTGGCGGTCTGTTGTTCACTCGTGTTTTGGCCTAGCCTCGTGGTCGGTGTAACGGTAAGATATTTGTCGATATATTTAAAATAGTTTCCAATAATCTAATATATTCTATGTACCTTTTGGGGGAATGTGGTTATTTATTTTATTTCTGAGCTACAAACCATGTAGATTTCAGTTTCATCTTGGTCTTGAGCAAGGACTTTCTTAACCTAAATACCTTTATATAAATTTTATTTTTCTCCTTGTATCTTCTTAGTATGCCTCATATAGGCGCTGTAACTTGCGCCGAAGATTATGGCACTTATTTTATTCTGTGTATTGGGTTGCCTGGTGACAACCTAAGCTATTGTTATCGTTTCTTCCTTGCAGTAAAAAAACAATAGTTTTTGTCTTTCGTGTCGATAAAAAGTAGACATGTTTGAGGATTTTATTGCGTTCACACGTACCTTGAATTCGCTCCTGTTAATAAAACTAACTTAATTGATTGCATTGAGTTGAGACCGTATTTGAACTTAAACTAGTTTCGGTTCATACCTTGAGTATCCTTTAAAGGTAATTCATCTGTTTATTTAACGTTGGATATTTTTGTTGGTCTTTGACTTTACATTTGCTCATTTAATATAATTAATTCAACCCTTTTCCTCCTCAATCAGAGGGATTCCTTGCTTATATTCAATTAGCTGTTTATACCAAGAACTAATTTCTTTTAAATTTTATTCCTTCTTGTAAATGCATGTAATATTATTAATTGTCAATTATATATATATATATCAAAAGTGACCTCTGTGTTCTTGTATCATAGTTCGTTATTCTCTTATGTTCATACTATTTAACTGCCTGGGTAAATGGTTTTGTTCAACACCTTCTACTCTCGTCTCTGGTATTTTTGGGGGGTTTTCTTATTATTTTGGTAAATTAGTTAGCTCCCAGTTCTATCAGTTTGTCAAACTCGTACTACAGGTTGACGATGGATATTATTGGATGTGCGTTGATGGACAAAGCTAGGTCTATTCCCATACATGATCCTAAACAAGAAACAGATCCTACTAATAAACACTATGTGGATAGGTCTGTAGTGCCACGCACGAAACAGGGAGATTATGACTTTAAGGGAAAGTGGTTAACCCATTTGAAACATTCTCAAGTGTCTACAGACGTTACTACAGAAAAGTATGTGGATAACAAGGTATATGAGTTTGATGACAAAGTGCCTCAGCTTACAGTGAATGGCTACACCGCTAATCATCACCGCATTATTCACGTGGAAGACCCACAAGAGGAAGACGATATCTGCACCAAAATTTACGTGACCTATGCAATGAAAAGGCTTTATAAATTTATCCCATCTGTATTTTTAGTGTATCTAACAAATGAAAAACCTGTGAATGACTGAAACCATTTAGCGCTAGTCCATGACCAGACCTATGTGCTTGCTTCGGGTTTAAGCCACTATCGATTTCACTATGATGGAACCATTCACATGAAATAAACGATGCCTGATGAGAACCATTTATATGTAGAGATAAATGGTCATAGGATGTTGGTCCATAACCATGAAATGGTCAATGCAGGTGATGAATTATCCTTCCATCTCATGTTGACATGGGATGAAAAGCAAGCGAGGAAAACCATAAACGATTTCCCACTGTATGTGGAATTGGAATATACAGCCATGATATAACAAGCTGGCGTTAGTTGCGACTTAAACGTTCTTGTGAAAGGTTGTTGGTCATCATCATGGTGAAACAAACACATGTGGCGAGAAAGTCTAAAAAGACTTAAAATAAGACCCTTTCCTTGGCAAAGCCTGGGCTTAAGGCATTAGTGGACAAGCCCTTGCGAAAGAAAAAAGAAAAACTAACGTATATTAAGGCTTTCACGGCCCAGATTACTATATAAATAATTCATGTTTTTTGGGCTAATGCTCACCAAAATAGCATTTGGTTGAACGGCGACGGTTGACAATTTTTCGACAAAATGGGTTGAATCCCTAATGTAAGACTGTGTGCGCCCCAAGTGTGGCTGAAGCAACTTGCTGATATATTGCACAAGAGCGTAAGTATGTGAACCTTTTTTGGATGGTCTTGTGAGAAGGAAGGCGGATGGCTCTATGGGGCACAGCGTCTACCGTAAGCCAACTCACACTAACCGTTATTTACATGCAGACTCCCACCACCACCCAGTACAAAAAAAGGGATTATAACAATTCTAGCCAAAAGAGCGGAACGTATTCGTGAGGCATCAACTTTTCAGGAAGAATTACATGCGTTACAAACCATGTTTAAGGGTAATGGCTATAATGAATCCACTATATATAGGTCCATACATCCAAGAAGGAGGGATAGACAACCTTCTCAGAACTCCGACGTGAGGGGAACTGCTTACCTCCCTTATATTCACAACACCACTGACTGCATTGCTAAGATTCTCTGCAAGCACAAAGATAAAAACAGTTTTCAGCACTATGACGAAAATTGGTCAATGTTTATTCATTAAACAAAGATAAATTGTCCCCAATACTACAACCTGGGGTGTATGAAGTCCCTTGTACTTGCGGAAATGTCTACATTGGACAAACAAAACCGTCCATTGCAATTCGCAACAAAGAGCATCAAAGGAAAATCCGTCTAAACCAACCTGACAAATCAGCTATAGCTGAACATGCCCTGTCTTCAGGGGACGATGTATGTTTCGAGAAGGCTCATGCGCTTGCCCTTGTTAAGCACAACCCTGGTCTAGAATTATAAGGGAGGCAGTTGAAATACGTAAAAATCCCAATAATTTTAACAGAGACATTGGATATCAGCTAAATGACACTTGGGTACCAGTTATTAAGGATCTAGGAAGATAGTTCCTCTCAGTCTTTCTGTTCTTCAACAATTTCAAATTGTACTTTCTTCCTCTATGGCTACAGAACCCGGATTTGATCTAATTTGTTCGTCACTGGAGGAGTTTCCATGTGTTTTCTCGTCGTTGCCTGTATGACGGTAGGTATCGTTCAGATACAATTCCCTTTTGTTTATGTTTCCTTATATCCATCTAACCCTCCCACCTCCCCCCCCCCTTTTTCTTTCAGACATCCTCATTCTTCGAGGACTCTCTATATTTTCATCCCGCCCCCTTTACCTTCTCCTTACTTACTACTCTGTCCGCCGTTCTACAATGGTCCATACAGTAATTTCTGCAGCTGCTCTCGGGTGACGAACAGAGGAATTTATCTATATTTTTTGTAATGTTTTGTAATGTCATTGATATACTTTCTTTGGCCACATTGTTTGATTCCATTGAAAAAGGAGGCAAGGTTTCTCCGAAACGTATGGTTCTAATTTAAATACACACGGCATTAGCCCAAAAACATGAATTATTTATAGTAATCCGGGCCATGAAAGCCTTAATATACAACTCAACAAATTGCTAGCGTTTCGCCCCAGTGTGACAATTGGGCTCTTCAGTTGGTAAAGGCACACCTACCAACACGCGTAGCAGGCACACACTGAGAAGACCATGCAAGACGCTTTGCTTCATATGCAGCCACGTCACGAGCATGCCAGTGTACAACGGGAGTCAAAAATTCCACTCCTAAATAATAAACCTTGCTTTGGCATTGATTTTTAATCACATGTTCTCGAAAGAGAATCAAAATGAATATTGTCCGTTGAGCCATTATAATTAACACATAAAGTAATAAAAATGTCCTGCATAACTCAACAAATTGCTAGCGTTTCGCCCCAGAGTGCCAATTGGGCCATTAGCAAAGTGTCTTGCATGGCCTTCTCAGTGTGTGCCTGCTACGCGTCTTGGTATTGTGCCCATGTGGGATTGGCACAAGAATTGAACCCCTGATCCTTTATGGAGAAATACTCGAAGACTTTAGAAAGATTACAGAGAATACAAGAGCAGGCAAAATAGTAGGCGACCGTAAGACGGCTCAGATGGAGACAGATGGTCAAGTCAGAAACGTAAATACCATTAAAGGTGACAGTTTAAAAGCAAAGAAACATTAAGAAAACTATATAAATAATTCATGCTTTTGGGCTAATGCCGTGTGTATTTTTAATTTAAAACCATACGTTTCGGAGAAACCTTGCCTCCTTTTTCATTAGCCCAAAAGCATGAATTATTTATATAATAATCCGGGCCGTGAATGCCTTAATATGCAAATTAAGAAAACTATTAAAATTTTAGCGAGAGTCAAAGTCGAGAGGCAATAAATACCACTCGAAATTCAAATGTGCCAGCAACTTCACTAGAATTATAACTTCTCAATTGCAAAGCTGAAGGGAACTTTTTCTCAAGTGGCTCTTTAAAACTTAAACCAGGAATTTGTTCAATCAGCAGTTTTTCTTAAATATACAGAAGGGGGAGTTACCTCGTTAAACTTAACAAAATAAATCCACCAGAAGTGTTAAATCTAAAGGAAGACGATGAACAGGAACGAGAAAAATCAGTAAGTTGGCCGACCTGAAAATACCACTCGATAACAGCAAGCTATGAGAAAATGTCATCATAAATCGAGCGGAATACTATTTGTGGACGAAAGGAGTCTATAGGCTGGCCCCGCAAAGGGGATAATAACTAATTAATTTTATTAAAAATAAACCAGCGAAGGATTTTCATTCCGCCAGCCGGTAATCAAAATATATTTATAAAACACACTATAGATTAAATTATGAAGAGGATCAGACCAGGGAATCAGAAATTCATCTCCCGGTTTTGTAGAGAACTATTTTCTAGACAGAAACGAGTAAATAGACCTAAGGCTCGAGCAGAAGTACGAAGTCCGTCAGTTGAACGATGCCCTTGGTGAGAGGCACGTCATATGAAGTCCGTCAGTTGATCGAGGGCCTACAGTCAGTATATGAAGTTCATCAGTCTGTGGGAGACCTTGCTAGAGGCACGTCATAAGAAGTATCGTCAGTTACAGACAGTCATCCGTCTGTTGAAGTCCGTCTTCATATCAGTCAGTAGAACGAGAAGTAATGCCGGAGGGCATGTTGTAATTATAAGTCGAGAGAGAGAGACTTTGCTAGAGGCAGATTATACGAGAATTGTCGAAGACCAGAGTTAGAGTGCGCTACGCAGATAGCCAATTTTTAACATCCTCTGTATAGGCATGTTATTTAAGATTTAATCAGTACGAACAAGTTAGGTCTAGCCTCGGTAACGGAGTACGCAAGTCCGCAAGAAAATTATAAACACTGCAATCAGAAACGGTAGAGTTCGAGTCTCGTAAGGGATACGACCAGTATAAAGTGCGATTGACTGCGAAATAGTATTGGTTCGAAACCAGACAGTGCATTAACGTAGGAAAGGCAGAAGATACGGAAGTATCTTAAGAACTTTTACGAACGAAGTGCGGAAAAGTAAAGAACAATTATCCGAGTAAAACGTCAGAGAACGTAGGCTCAACAGTTAGAACTTGTAACACGATCTTCAGGCAAGATCACGATAGAATGAAACAGAACTATAAAAATTGCGACAGGCAATTATGAAGCAAACGTAAAGAGCGATAGCAGCAGGATAAATGGGACAGTAATAAGTAAGGAGAAAGCTATCATAGGAGGAAGTCCGAAGAAAGACAAGTACGAGATTGGGAATACTAGGAAGACTTACCGAGGGGAAGGAAGATAGGATCACACGTTCAATGCTGTACAGGGAGAAGCTATTCATGCTGTTTTCCAACAGATGGTACGCTGAGAATTGGTCCGTGTTCGAATGTCAATATTAATTAAGTGAATTTGTATTGTGTTTTTATAAGTGTTAAAAGTAAAACTTGAAAAATGTATCAAGATATTGTCGTGTGTAAAAATAATGACCAAGTGTTCAAAAAGGTCGATTATAATTTAAAAATGAAGTACTGAAGAATTCATGTGGGTGAAATCATCTAGAAATCACGTCATGAGCGGAAACATGGGTGAGTCAAAATGTTTATAAATATCAAAGTGATCGTATCATATGCTATCTCAATAAACGTATGTATGAAATGTATGCACCTGGAGTAATCAGATAGTATTAATGTGTCAGAAGGCAACCGCCATGACGGTTTGCAAGAATGTTAAAAATAATGATAAAGGTGCAGAAATGATAAGAATAATGATAATGTTGAAAGCCCGTAAAAAGGGTTAAATAACAATTAATTAATGATATAAAAAGGAGGAATCGAATGTAATAAAGTGAATAGCAAATAAAATGCATGCCAAAGAAATGAAGTAACGTAAATAAAACAAGCACCGTTAAAGTAATAATAATAATAATAAATATTGAGTTTTACACTCCAAAATAAGAAATGTTGAGTTTTGTACTCCGAAATGTTAATGGTAAAATGAATAAATTGCATTCCGCAAAGTAATAATGTATTAATGAATGTCGATAAAAATAATAATAATAATAATAATCTCGAGTTGAATGAAGTAGATAAATAAAATAATTAACAATTGGAAGGATCATTGAGATACCTTAATATGATGATAAAATAACGCTATCCAGCAAATAATAAGAAAATGCGCTAGATAATCGGTGTTATCGAACACCAGAAAGTGAATTGTGAAGTTACGATATATTGAGTTACGGTAAAGTAAAATGCTAATGTGAGCAAAGTTATGAAAGACGCTATGATGATCCAAGGTATTTAAAAGTTGTATCGCCATAAAGGGCCTATAAGGAATAAATAAGTTAGAAGCTAGCAGGTGAAATGGATATATCCTGTGACGTGCGTAAGTTTGGAGGTAAAATGTATATAATTGTCGGAATGTCGTCGATTTTGTGGGCGAGGGTACGACCCCTTGATTGAACAGGGATTCAAATCAAGAGCATTATAGTGGTGATGTGTGGTATTGTTGAGTGAGGGCTCGACCCACTTAACCAGACAAGGGTTCGAGTTAAGGGTATTGTTTGTTGCAATCTAAGTCCCGCCGGGCAATTGCTAAATATATTATGGAAGTACGAGAGCTGCTACGATAAGTGTTTCGACTGGAGGTCCGCAAGGGCGTACCTGAGCCTAGATTCACATTGCCTGTACTGTTCCAACGACGTTATGTAAGCCAACAAAATAAAGTATGAGAAAGGAAAAGTAATGAGTTATAATCTCAAACTACGGAAGGTGTCACAAGGAAAGTGGAATGAAAATGAATAAATAAGTGATAGTTAATGATGTGAGGTGATAGCTTGGATCGTCATAAGCTTTTGTTTTAAAGGGAACGAAACAGTTGAAAGTTAAAATCTATAATGAGGCGCGAAGGAGGTCATAAATCACGAGGGGTTGAGGCAGTGGCCGACCGCTCCTACAACGAGAAGGGAGAGAATACAATGAAGCTTTGTATGCGAAGGTTAGAGTGTTTGAATGGATACTAGACATTATCGCGGAACATGCAAATTTTTAGATTATGAGGTGCTATGTAATTGTGAATGAAATAATTAAACTAGTGGGTATTTGAAATTTATTCCCATATGAGGATTGAAAAATTGGATAATATTTGGCCATAATAGTCAATGATATATTGATCATTAGATATTCGATTCCTACCTTAAGATACATGTAAAATATAAAACGGGTAAACTCAAATTTGAGTTTATAAGGTAACTGAAAGGTATGAAAAAATAGCATACGATACATCACTAAATAAACCACACTACTGCATGTAAATTAATTGCCACTGGACGTGAATTCAAGGATGGGCATTTATTTTAATTTTCAAAGTGTTAAATTGTTGTGAAAAATAAGGCTTATTGATTAAAGATACAATACTTAAATGCATGAATATAAAGAGAAATAAAGTAAATAAAGTGCGAATAAAGCCCAGAAGGGATATTAATAATACAGTAAATTATCTGAAAAGCATTATATAAAAATGATATGAAGTGCTAGGCATGCTCTATGTCTCAATAAATAAAATGTTGTGGAGAGAAATATAAGTGAATACTCAATGATAAAGAAATACCTAAGCAAGGTAACGCGGTAATATAAATTTTGTATGAATTAATTATGTCTTTGATATTTGATTATTGGAATTTTCCAAAAATGTAAGTGTTTTGTAAAATCATTGTAATTCCTGGGAGTTTTTCATAAAATAAACTCATGTCTTTTGATACATGTTTGTTTTCAATGTAGTCTTGCAGATCTAAAACAAGTGCTATCATATCCAATGTGAAATCACGTTGTGGGTGGACGTAACATGCTCCGAACCGCAACCGCTAGCCAGCACGTGATTGAGCATTTCCATATGAGATGGGTACAGTAGGTGTTCCTTTACCAACTGAAGAGCCCAGTTGACTCTTAGTCTTACAGATGCGCTGGTCTTACAGACCAATCGATGAATACGTGCTTACGTGGCAAACGAACCAAAGGGTTTGTTTCTGCATGGACACTACAGTTCCGGCGTCGATGCTTCCTGAGTCGTATAGCGACTACTTACTTCCTGTTCGCCTCTCCGCGATGTTAACCTTTATCAAAAGACAATTAAATAATTGTTAGGCCAACACATCTTGGCAAATTATACAGAGTGACTGTAGATGATACTTTAAAATTTTCACAATAAAGATACAACCTTTAATCTTGTAGAAAAATTATATGGAGCATCAAAAGTGCGCCTGAAGCTAGAGCATGCTTCCTGGGCGCGTTCTATGTTTCTCAGATATAAAAATACATTGCTTTGATAAAAATCATCACCAGCATGAGCGAATAAGGAATCATTACTCAGCCCTGAATGTCCAGTGTGAAATTATATTTTTTGGATTTTTTAAGTCTATGCACTGTAGGCTGAGATTTACAGTAGCTAGAATAGGTAACGTTAACTGCAAATACGCGAGTGGTACCAATATAATTAGATCTGTTGTCATGATTTGACATTCTTTCAGATGATGTTTTCTTTCCAGAACCATCATTCTTTTTGCTTGTATCTTCAATAAGGGATGTTTTTCTTACCACATCCCAATCATTGCTTTGCTTTTTCTGATGTAATTAGGGCCTGTCGAGAGGGTTAAGAACATTTAGTTAGGGGATGTTTTTGTTGTTTTTTCTCTAATTAGCCTGTGGTCTAGCCGATTTCTTACCCTCCGATGGCAGGTTATGTGTTTGAACTTTTCAATAAATAATTGCACGAATTTTACTTAAGCCTGGATGTTTTCATTTCTTAGTTTGTGTTTTTGGGGTGCATTTCTTTGGGTGTCTTTGACATTGCATCTGATGGGGACCTGATCCTTTGAAATTTCGAGTCTGGTGCCGGCTAGCCCCACAAGAAGTGCATTCCGATCTTTTTCGGCAATGTGTTTGAAGGATGGGGTTATCAGGGAGACCACGCATGGTTGGTGGTGACCAGATAACCTCCTCTAACGGGCACATACTCACCCTACCTTTCTTTTGGCACCCAACGTGGGATCAATTTGGATATGTACGCCATCAACTCCATGATGTTTTAAAGAGGATCATATATGATTATTTATTGACAGATTGACTCGACTGTGACGAATTTCAGATGTCGCACAGCCGTGCATTAGGCTACATGGCATTCTCATAGATCAGACCATGGGGTGAAGTACAATTGCAATTTCCCATAAAGCCAACGGTGATTTCCAATGGGACTACGATTCAATGACATACACTTCTTACACGTAATATGTAAGGTATTTTCCAATCAAGCCTAGATTTCAATGCTAGATATTTTTGAAGGTCAAGTAACAACCGTTATCAATTGTTTTGATACAGGGTGATTCCCAAGTTATGAATCCATATTTCATTTTTTCACACATGTTGTAAGCGAATTATAGTCAATTATTTCTATGAGATGATACGATGAGTCTTCATTAGATGAACCGGACATTTTAAAAAGGCTGTTTTTTCACATTATGTGTATATTTGTGTCCGTGTGGTGGCACGTGAAGTATTATGATATTTGAGATTGCCGGCAGAGCCAAGTTTTGGATTAGACTGACCGAGGATGTTTCTAGTGAGCCACAGAGCCATTTAGATTCCTGATTGTATGGTAACGGAGTCTTTTATAGCCCGTGTTATTGTGCTTGCCGGCAGATAATAGCTTCGAGCTAGTCTGCCCGAGGTCTTTCGCTTGTGTGTTTCAGAAACCACAAGGATTGCTTTAGAATGTTAGTGACATTGCAAGGCACCTGTTTACTTTGTTGTGAGTACCGTTCAGGTAACTCATTAGTTTGTTAGAAGCCTTGTGTCATATGGTCATTCGTCATAATTAATGAATTCTTAATCCGACGATTGTAATAATCACACTCTAAATCACGAAAATTCACTTAAATAAATCAACGATGTTAAAATACACGTTAAATATTAACCGCTTGTTAAATCTTCGTTTTCTTAATCACAGCTGACCGACGCATAGCGCTTGTGAGGTAATTCCTGAAGGAATTGTTAGGAAGTCAGTTTACTTTTCGATTTACAGAGATCACCGGCTAACCAGAAGTTTGTAATTCAGGGGCCGCAGTGACCTCATGGTGAGACACTGTTTTGACAGAGCATTTAGTTGTTCTTTCGTACATTTTAGATGACGAATGCTAACTATCAGTTATCATTCTGTTGTTGGCAGGATAATAATAATGTTTCTGTGTTGTATTCTTTATTATGTGTGTAATCGCATTGTACCCTACTGTAACTTCTAATAGTTTAATTGTACAACTATTGTTAATTTACTGATTGTAAATAGGTGACTGTTGTCCTACTTTTGTTTAGTTTTTCCTTATACGGACGCTTATCGCCGTAAGTTAGAATCAGCCAGGATTAGCTAGAATAGGTAACGTTAACTGAAAATACAAGAGTGGTACCAGTTTAATTAGATCTGTTGTCAAGATTTGACATTCTTTCAGATGATGTTTTCTTTCCAGAACCATCATTATTTTTGCTTGTATCATCAATCAGGGATGTTTTTCGTACCACGTCCCAAGCTTCGATTGGCTTTTTCTGATGTAATTAGGACCTGTCGAGAGGGTTAAGAACATTTAGTTAGGGGATATTTTTTGATTAGCCAGTGGACTAGCCGATTTCAAACCCTCCGATGGTAGGATAGGGGTTTGAACTTTTCAATAAATAATTGAACGAATTTTACTTAAGCCTGGATATTTTCATTTCTTAGTTTGTGTTTTGGGGGTGCACTTCTTTGGGTGTCTTTGGCATTGCATATGATGGGGAACTGATCCTTTGAGATCTCGAGTCTTGTGCTGGCTAGCCCCACAAGAAGTGCATTCCGAACCTCTTCGGCAATGTGTTTGCAGGATGGGGTTATCTGGGAGACCACGCACGGTTGGTGGTGACCAGATAACCTCCTCTAATGGGCACAGTACATTCAATCAAAAACCATCCAACCATTCATTCATCTGCATATTCAATTAAACAGAAATTGGAATCAACACAATACACATTAAAATACTTTACAGCCCACCTGAGATGATTCTCATAACAGTTGACAGAGAGTCGGTGAATCTCAGTAGCACTTTTGCTCTCCATCAAGCTGTTTGTTGACTGCAACTGGATTAGGCATGAATTTTTATGCACAGTAATACTCGATATGACCCCATCGATCATGTGCTTCCGTCTGGTGGTTCTCCGAGGGACGTGAAAACCCAAGTCTAACCCACCATTGTACAGCCGTGTAATACGCAGTAAGCAGCTGTTAGCCTTGACTAGGGCACATTAGAAGACCCTTAACAAGAATATTCTGAGTTGACTACTACCTCTCACGGTAATCACATAGTAAAAGACCGTCGAACCCACCATTGCACAGATTTGTAATACGCAGTAAGCAGCTGTAGGCAGAAAACATCCATAATGGAGCAAACTATTCCAAGCTATATATGCAAAGAGTGTGGAAAACCTTTTCTTCGAGACTATGATAGAAAGCGTCTCGATGTTTAGTGTGGTGAATTTCATCACTGTAAAACTTGTGGAGCAAATCCAACAGTGGCTTAAACGGACGTCGCCAGGAAGAATGTTGTGATGTAATGTCATTAGCTAAAAGACAAAAAGCTGACCCTACAAAACATTACCTACTGTCGAAATTTCCTGATAATAATGGACTTACTGAATATGAAATGTCTTTTCAAGGTCGTCTTAAATCCTATTCTATTCGTTGTGACACGTGTAGGGATTTAAATTCATACCTTAAAGAGTCCAGACAGCAAATAATCCAAGCTATACAGAAAGAAAAAGCAAACCACAAGTCAATAAAAGCTAATCTTGTGGATGAATGTAGATTCATTTATACGTCTACCAATGAAATTACAGATCTTGCTTTTAAAACACGCAATCAAGCCATATTTTTGGAAAGAGACTTAAGTAGTTTCTTGGAAACGCAATTTATAAAGTTAAATCCGGATATGGAAGAATCTTAACTAAAATACAGTACTCGGGCTTTGCCAGCCGTTGAAGGAGTAGGATTGAAAATAAATAAGTATAATCCCTTACGTGGAAGTACAAATATTCAATTACCAGCTGCTGTAAAAGGAAGAAAAGCCCGCAGATATCCTCAAAACTTTAAGGACGAGAGGTGTTTTAAGTATGCCATTTTAGCAAAACTGGTTAAAAAGGATGCTCAACGCATTAGTAAATACAAGGACCTGGAAAACAAGTTCGATTTTTCAGTAATATCGTTTCCTACATCGCTAGTTGACCTTCCCAAATTTTGAAAAAGCCAACGACATATCCATCAATGTATTTGGACTGGAAGAAGACAACAAACTGTTTCCTCTAAAGGTTGTGGATCAAGAGCTACAAGACCATCGCGACCTCCTTCTGTTAAGTTCTTCATCTGGCCATAAACACTTCGTCTTTATCAATGATTTTGATAAACTAATAGGACATCAGAATTCCCACCATGGACATAAGATGTATACGTGTAAACGGTGTTATACTCACTTCGATAATCAGTATGGCCAACAAGGGATGGAAACATTAAAAGAACATAGAGCATTTTGTGTCCTGCATAAAATTGCTAGGGTTGAAATGCCTATTAAAACCCAATTCTTCAATGTGGAAACTATGCTGAGAATACCTCACGTTATCTATGCAGATTTCGAAAGTATACTCTTACCAAACCAAACATGTCTACCCAATCCTGAGGCAAGTTATACAGTTCCATACCAGAGTCATGTTCCTATGACCTATGGTATATATGTTAAACCCTCACAAGATGTTGAACACATAAAGTAAAACCTTCCGAGCCAACTTCTTGTTTATCATGGCCCTGACGCTGCAGAAAAGTTTATGCACTGTTTGATCTCAATGGCTAATGAAATCGATCAGCATTACAGCTTAAATGTTCCAAAGGCCTTAACTCATGATCAAGAAGCAGATTTCCAATCTTCTGAAACCTGTTATTTGTGCCATAAAACATTGGCCGAAGAGGACTGGAAAGTTAGAGATCATTGTTATATTACAGGCGAATACCGTGGAAGTGCTCATAATAACTGTAATTTGAGGTGTAAAACACGTAACCCTGTTCCTGTATTTCTACATAATACGAGTGGATATGATAGAAATTTTATTGTAAAGCAGTTGGGAAGTACTACTGAGAGAGTGGACGTTATCCCTAACTCCAAAGAAAAGTACTCTCCTTCACCAAATATGTGGGAAATATTAAGCTTCGATTTGTGGATACGTTTCGGATAATGCCGAGTAGTTTGGAAAACTCAGTAGCAAACTTCACATCATACCCTTAAACAAACAACTATTTTGGAAAAGAAAATCCAATGCTTATGACTGGTAAATGTGTATTTCGTCATGATTACATTGATTCATGGGAATAATTAAGTGAAAAGAGTTTACCTCCAAACGAAGCATTCTTTAACAAATTAAGTCAAGAAAATGTTAGTAAAGAAGACTATGAACTTGCCAAAAATGTCTGGAATCAGTTCAAAATTAAAACACTAGGGGAATATAGTGACCTCTACCTAACTTCAGATGTACTCCTTCTTGCAGACAGCTTTGAAACTTTTCGAAACATAACACTAGAAACACATCGAGTGGATGCTTCACACTTTTTAACTTCACCTGGTTTCAGTTTTGAAGCAATGCTCCTATACAGTGGAATTGAAATGAAATTGCTACAGGATTACGATCATATTCTTTTAATAGAGTCTGGAATACGTGGAGGAATATGCCAGGTTTCTCATCGGTATGTTGAAGCTAACAATACATACATGTAAACTTATGATTCCGAGAAACCGTCACAGTTTATTATGTATGATGATGATGCTAACTTCAAATACTGGTGGGCTATGTGCCACTCCCTTCCTTACATTGGATTTCAGTGGGTTTCTCCAGATACCGTTGATCTAGAAACGCTAAAGGAAGACAAACCTGTTGGATACATTCTAGACGTTGATGTCGATTATCCATATGAACTTCATGATCTACACAGAGTGTATACAACCTAAGGCCGCCTCTCAAAAAAACTAATTCCTCACCTTGGAAATCGAAGCCATACGCTGTTCAATACATGGCTCTTAAACAGGCTGAAAATCATGGGCTAAAATTGATAAAAAAAAATGTATCGTGTGTTTAAGTCTCAACAGAGACCTCGGCTAAAGGCATACGTTGATTTTAATAACAAACTTCAAAAACTAGACAAAATGATTTTGAGAAAAATTTATACAAATTATTTAACAATGCAATTTTTGGAAAAACAATGGAAAATATTCGTAAAAGAATAGATATACTGTACGTCTTGTGATTGATAGCAAAAAGGCTGAAACGCTAATAGCTAAACCAACATTTATCGACAGTACAATTTATGGTCCTAACCTAGCTGCTTTACACATGGCTAAAAGTAACATTTAATTCAATAACCCTATATACAGTATATTGGATGTGTATACTGGATATTTCAAAAACTCTGATGTATTCCCACCGCTATGATGTCCTGATACCCTGTTATGGGATCGAAAATCTTAAACTCATGTATATGGATACGGACTCGTTCATTTATTTGGTTAACACCCAGGATGATTATCAAGACAAGATTAATTTTCTAGAACATCAGGGCACATCTGATTATCCTAGTAATCACATATCTTACTCTACATCAAACAATAAAACTTTAAGAATATTTAACGAGGCTTGTGGACGTATTATTAAAGCATTTGTTGGATTTAAGTTAAAATGTATGCTTTAGACAAAATTAGCATAGAAATAAAAAAGATTAAAGGTATTAGCAGAGGCGTTGTCAAAAATTGTATAAGTTTTCAAGATTATAAAGATTGTATCATGAAAAACGAGGTAAAAATACCAATGAACATTATTGCTTCTAAACAACATAACTTATCATCTCTAAATCTAAACAAAATTCCTTTGTGTCCTGGTGATAATAAAAGAGTAATTGATTCTAATGGTATAGCTACACATGCCTATGGTTATTACTCAAACCTTGACCATGCTTAAAGGGTTAAATTATGGATATCAAAATCCTAAAATTAGACAAGAAATATATTACTCTACCTGCATTTAGCAAATACATAAACCAAAACAATTTAAGAAATCAATCGGTAGCACTTCTAAAATAAAAAAGTCCTCTCGGCACGCCGGAAGGCGGAGGTAGATTTCACCGGACAAACTTGGGGATAGGCGAAAATAGGCAGAATATGCAGGTTTTCGTAGAAGGATCAGACCTCATTTATTGCGGGAAGGTATTTTATAATTGGAGCTTAATTAACTTTGTTTTTCGTCAGTTTATGCTTATTTTAAACATTTTATTGTCTTATGGGAACGGTAACCTTCTTGTCATTTGTGGTCCATTTTCATACTTGTGGTCACACTGTCCTTATGCAAGGTTTCGACACTGATGTGTAACTATGTAACGGTCTGTTACTTCTTCACGCAAAATTATATCTCCCGCAGAGATTTTGGTTGGTTCCTCAGTTTAGGGGCTGCGACAACGTGGTCATGTAACCCCGTGTACTTAGGGATGGCTGTATTAGTCTGTAATTCAGGTAAGGACTGCAGACGGTCAATTTCAAGCAGTAGTTCCTAATGTTGCTACCAGGTACTACCGTCAACGACACCTACCTGTGAACTTGGCTACTAGATGCCACCGCAGCCAGCAACTCGCAACGAACGTTGGTACTTCCCCTCCAAAGGAAAGCATACTGAGGGATTTTTAGCGCTCTTAGAAAATCCGACGACTTCGGCCGGCTTTGAACTCGCGACCTTGGGCATAGACATTCAGCATGCTTGCTACCAGTTACGTCACCGAAGCCGCTTCACACTTAGTCAGATGGAATTCTGAATATGATCTCGTGCAAGTGCGTTATCTTGGCAACGTCTGATGGCTCATCCCTCATCAATTTAGTAGTATTGCCATGGCAACCACTGATAGCTCTTGGCATTTTCTTATAATTCCGAAATCATTTTTCTCATCCCTTGGCATAATGGTGGGTCATATCAAAAATTCTTTCAGACAAAATTTTAGGTAATTATTAGGGGAATATTATCCATTTCGTACGGTTTTGATATAGTGCCTATTAAGAGAGATATGATTAATGTTTCCCGAAAAACCAATTTTTTCCCGCCCCTTTGGTCAATGGTTGGTGCTATAAAAAGAACTCTTCTAACATAAATGTTTGGGCTTTATCCGACACATAGTATGAACGTTCAACGGATTCGATATTTCATATATTAAGAGAGTTATAGCAATATTTCACTTTTTCGAAAAAAAGCCCCCCATTTTCACCCCCTTCGACCGATTTAGCCCAGTAACGAACTCGACCGAGATTTTATAGGTATACATATTCGGTAAAATATTCAAAGTGATTGGTGAAAAATTACGGCAGTTATCGTGTCCACAAGAAACTGATATGCATATATATATACACATATACATACATAAATTATATATAAACTTTTGAACTGACGGTGGTTTTGGTGTCTGGGGGATGTGAAACGCGAAGATAAGTCGAAATTTTTCGGAAGTCGAAACATGGTACCCATTGCAATAGTTAGCTTTCTAATGAAATCTACCTCTGGTTGGTTCCTCAGTTTAGGGGCTAGGACAACGCGGTCATCTAACCCCGTGTACTTTGGGTGATTGTAGAATCTGTCTGATAAACGGTGTGAATTGTAATGGCTGTAGTAGTCTTTATTCAGGTAAGGACTGCAGACGGTCAATTTCAAGCAGTAGTTCCTAATGTTGCTACCAGGTACTACCGTCAACGACACCTAGCTGTGAACTTGGCTACTAGATGCCACCCCAACCAGCAACTCGCAACGAACGTTGGAACTTCCCCTCCAAAGAAAAGCATACTGAGGGATTTTAGCTCTCTTAGAAAATCCGACGACTTCGGCCGGCTTTGAAACCGCGACCTAGGGCATAGACATTCTGCATGTTACCAGTTACGTCACCGAAGCCGCTTCCCACTTAGTCAGATGTCAAAGTCAACCCCTGGCACCATCCAGCCCATGACGGGCTAAGGCCGACCAAGCGACCGCTGCCCAGCCATTTGGCCTGCAGATATTGGGGTGACGCGTGATCAGCGCGTCGGGTCCCCTCGGCCGTTAATATTGGTATTCGTGATCGGGGTGCTGTCTCACTGTCAGACAGCTACTCAATTGTCCTCACGAGGCTGAGTGCACCCCGTTCCAACCCTCACGTCAGTTTTAAAATCCCTGACGGAGCCGGGGATCGAACCCGGGGCCTCCGGGTGAGAGGCAGGCGCGCTACCCCAACACCACGGGGCCGGCTTAGTCAGATGGAAATACTGAATCTGATCTCGTGCAAGTGCGTTGTCATGGCAACGGCTCATCCCTCATCAATTTAGTAGTGTTGTTGCCATGGCAACCTCTGATAGCTCTTGGCATTTTCTTATAATTCCGAAATCATTTTTCGCATCCCTTGGCGTAATGGTGGGTCATATCAAAAATTCTTTCAGACAAAAGTTTTAGGTAATTATTAGGGGAATATTGTCCATTTTGTACGGTTTTGATATTGTGCCTATTAAGAGAGATATGATTAATGTTTCCCGAAAAACCCACTTTTTTCCACCCCTTTGGTCAATGGTTGGTGCTATCAAAAAACTTATTTGACATAAATTGTTGGCACTTATCCGACACATATTATGAACTTTGAATGGATTTGATATTTCACGTATTAAGAGAGTTATAGCGAAATTTCAATTTTTCGAAAAAAAGCCCCCCAATTTCACCCCCTTCGACTGATTTTGCCCATTAACGAACTCGACCGAGATTTTATAGGGATACATATTATGTAAAAAAATCAAAGTGATTGGTGCAAAATTACGGCAGTTATCGTGTCCACAAGAAACTGATATACATATATATATATATATATATACATATATATATATATACATAAATTATATATAAACTTTTGAACTGAAGGTGGTTTTGGGGTGTAGGGGATGTGAAACGCGAAGATATGTCGAAATTTTCCGGAAGTCGAAACATGGGACCCATTGCAATAGTTAGCTTTCTAATGAAATCTACCTAAAACACAACAAAAAAGTCCTCTCGGCACGCCGGAAGGCGGAGGTAGATTTCACCGGACAAACTTGGGGATAGGCGAAAATAGGCAGAATATGCAGATTTTCGTAGAAGGATCAGACCTCATTTACTGCGAGAAGGTAACTTAATTAACTTTGTTTTTCGTCATTTTATGCTTATTTTAAACATTTTATTGTCTTATAGGAACGGTAACCTTCTTGTCATTTGGGGTCCATTTTTATACTTGTGGTCACACTATCCTTATGCAAAGTTTCGACACTGATGTGCAACTATGTAACGGTCTGTTACTTCTTCACGCAAAATTATATCTACCGCAGAGGTTTTGGTTGGTTCCTCAGTTTAGGGGCTGCGACAACGCGGTCATGTAACCCCATGTACCTTGGGATGGCTGTATTAGTCTGGAATTCAGGTAAGGACTGCAGACGGTCAATTTCAAGCAGTAGTTACTAATGTTGCTACCAGGTACTACCGTCAACGACACCTAGCTGTGAACTTGGCTACTAGATGCCACCGCAACCAGCAACTCGCAACGAACGTTGGAACTTCCCCTCCAAAGGAAAGCATACTGAGGGATTTTTAGCGCTCTTAGGAAATCCGACGACTTCGGCCGGCTTTGAACTCGCGATCTTGGGCATAGACATTCAGCATGCTACCAGTTACGTCACCGAAGCCGCTTCACACTTAGATGGAAATCTGAATCTGATCTCGTGCAAGTGCGTTATCATGGCAACGTCTGATGGCTCATCCCTCATCAATTTAGTAGTGTTGCCATGCAACCACTGATAGGTCTTGGCATTTTCTTATAATTCCGAAATTATTTTTCTCATCCCTTGGCATAATGGTGGGTTATATCAAAAATTCTTTCAGACAAAAGTTTTAGGTAATTATTATGGGAATATTGTCCATTTTGTACGGTTTTGATATTGTGCCTATTAAGAGAGATATGATTAATGTTTCCCGAAAAACCCACTTTTTCCCACCCCTTTGGTCAATGGTTGGTGCTATAAAAAAAACTCTTCAAACATACATTTTTTGGCTTTATCCGACACATAGTGTGAATGTTGAACGGATTCGATATTTCACATATTAAGAGAGTTATAGCAATATTTCACTTTTTCGAAAAAAAAAAAAAAGCCCCCCCATTTTTACCCCCTTCGACCGATTTAGCCCAGTAACGAACTCGACCGAGATTTTATAGGTATACGTATTCGGTAAAAAATTCAAAGTGATTGGTACAAAATTACGGCAGTTATCGTGTCCACAATAAACTGATATACATATACATACATAAATTAGATATAACTTTTGAACTGACGGTGGTTTTGGGGTCTGGGGGATGTGAAACACGAAGATATGTCGAAATTTTCCGGAAGTCGAAACATGGTACCCATTGCAATAGTTAGCTTTCTAATGAAATCTACCTCTGGTTGGTTCCTCAGTTTAGGGGCTGCGACAACGCGGTCATCTAACCCCGTGTACTTTGGGTGAGTGTAGAATCTGTCTGATACACGGTGTGAATTGTAATGGCTGTATTAGTCTTAATTCATGTAAGTACTGCAGACGGTCAATTTCAAGCAGTAGTTCCTAATGTTGGTTCCAGGTACTACCGTCAACGACACCTAGCTGTGAACTTGGCTACTAGATGCCACCCCAACCATCAACTCGCAACGAACGTTGGAACTTCCCCTCCAAAGGAAAGCATACTGAGGGATTCTAGTGCTCTTAGGAAATTCGACGACTTCGGCCGGCTTTGAAACCTCGACATTGGGCATATACATTCAGTATGCTACCAGTTACGTCACCGAAGCCGCTTCCCACTTTGTCAGGCGGCTTCGGTGGCGTAGTCGGTAACATGCTGAGCTTCTATGTCCAAGATACCGAGTTCAAACCCGGCCGAAGCCGTCGGATATTTTAAGAGCGTTAAATATCCCTCAGTATGCCTTCCTTCGGAGGGGAAGTAAAGCCGGCGGTCCCATGTCATAGATTTATGGCATGTTAAAGATCCTTCCACTAATTGCACCTGTGTGAAGCTAAATTGGATAGGTTAAGAATGTATACAACGCTCTTAGGTTTCTATGTTCGTTGCCAAGAGCCGACTGCGGCGGCGTCTAGTAGCTCAGTTCTGAACTTGGCCTCGTAGTCGTTGACAGTGGCGCTTGGCGGCAAAAGTAGGAACTATCTGAAAAATTGTTAGTTGCAGTACTTAAATTAACAAACAGATAACACACACTAATACAGTCATCACAATTAACACCGGTTATCAGACAGATTCTACACACACCCAAAGTACACGGGGCTACATAACCGCGTTGTAGCAGCCCCTAAACTTAAGAACCAACCAACCAACCATACTGAATCTAATCTCGTGCAAGTGCGTTGTCATGGCAACGTCTGATGGCCCATGCCTCATCAATTTAGTAGTGTTGCCATGGCAACCACTGATAGCTCCTGGCATTTTCTTATAATGCCGAAATCATTTTTCTCGTCCCTTGGCGTAATGGTGGGTCATATCAAAAATTCTTTCAGACAAAAGTTTTAGGTAATTATTAGGGGAATATTGTCCATTTTGTACGGTTTTGATATTGTGCCTATTAAGAGAGATATGATTAATGTTTCCCGAAAAACCCACTTTTTTCCACCCCTTTGGTCAATGGTTGGTGCTATCAAAAAACGTATTTGACATAAATTTTTGGCACTTATCCGACACATATTATGAACTTTGAATAGATTCGATATTGCACGTATTAAGAGAGTTATAGCGAAATTTCACTTTTTCGAAAATAGCCCCCCATTTTCACCCCCTTCGACCGATTTAGCCCAGTAACGAACTCGACCGAGATTTTATAGATATACATCTTCGGTAAAAAATTCGAAGTAATTGGTGCAAAATTACGGCAGTTATCGTGTCCACAAGAAACTGATATACATATATATATACATATATATATATATACATAAATTATATATAAACTTTTGAACTGACGGTGGTTTTGGGGTCTGGGGGATGTGAAACGCGAAGATATGTCGAAATTTTCCGGAAGTCGAAACATGGGACCCATTGCAATAGTTAGCTTTCTAATGAAATCTACCTAAAAATGGTATTAATACTCAAGAATAAAAAATAGAAAACCCAAAATAAATAAGCCAACTGTACAATTTATAACAAAAGTAAAGAAAAATGTATTATGTGTTAATATTGTAAATGTATTTACATTAATAAAAATATTGTATGAACACTGCTTGTACAATTTTTACCCACCTCGCATTCCCAATCCAACCGTTAACCTCTAGTAATCATAAGAAATTGCCCTCAGTTAGCTGAAACTAGGTAGCCAAAGTGTAGTATAACCCATTTATCACCTATGTCCAGCCATTTATATTTAATGGAAACCTGTAGAATGCTGTGGTAGGATAAACAGCGTAAAGAAAGTTTCCACCCTACTGGATGTAAACCCTGGCCTTGTACTTATAATTAAGAAACCTTTAGCATGAAAATAATTTCTCTGTAAGGCTGTGTGTGTGTTAACTCTGCTTATAGGGTTGTGCCTAGTGCTGGTGTTAAGCCTATGGAAAGTAAAAATTAAGAAAAGCTTTTACTTTTCAAAAAGTTAACTGACTTTGTAATCCTATGCTGATTGTGAGTAGCGAACATCTTGCACAGTAGCCACAGTGGTAGCTTTACCTTACTCTCTATAGGAAGACTAGCATAAAGATAGTTGCGTGTGCCCTTATATACTTTGAGAGTGTGCATTAGCCTCTGGCTCGGCTTTACAGGTTAGGTTAGGTTAGGTGAAGTTAGCTTAGGTTTGTTAAGTTAGCTTAGGATAGATTAGGTGAAGTTAAGATTGGTGAAGTTAGGGTAGGTGCAGTTAGGTTAGGTGAAGTTAGGTTAGATTAGGTTAGGTGAAGTTAGGTTAGATTAGGTTAGGTGAAGTTATGGTAGGTTAGGTGAGATTAGTTTAGGTGAGGTTAAATTAGCATGCCATATGTCTAAGTGGCTGCATGCTGTGACCATCTTGTGCATTAACCCTGTGCTAAAAATAATAAATTCAATATTTAATAAATAAAAAATTATAAGAAAAGAAATAAAAAAATATTAGATCTGTGTCCTTGTAGTTTGGTCATTTTTGCAAAATGTAAAATTCAAAATATAAAATCAAAAACTTAAATCCAAAATTTAAAATCTAAAAAATTAAAATCTGAAATTTATAATCTTGAAATGTAAAATTTAAAAATATTAAGTTACATGCATTAATTTAAATCTTTAAATTGGGTTTCTGTAATTGTGGGTTAGACAATTCTTGGGTTAATGACCTTGCAGTTTAGTGCTTTAACACAATAAAAATAATAAATTAAATAAATAATAAATTAAATATTAACAAGAAATAAATTAAATATATATATATAAATCATTAAAAATTATATAAATAATAAATTAAATAAAAATAAATAATAAATAATTGATAGTTAATAACAAATAGATAATTATTTGAAATGCCCGCTATTGAACAGTGCTGTTGCGAGTGGCTGCCATCTTGCGCATTAGCCCCTGCGCTAGCTATGTCTCTATATACCGCTAGCATAGGGTAGGGTGCGCGCGGCGGCCATATTGCGCATTAGCCTCTGCGCCAGGATCGGCTTATATTACCTACTGACTGGCAGCGCACGAATCGCTTTAACAAAATTCCGTACGCATTCATATGCCATTATTCCGATTGCGATGAAACTTTGGGGAGGTTTTGTGCATGCTCCCATGGATGTTTCTAAATTAGTTAATCCATTTTACGATAGTTTAGAGGAAGATAACGGAAATTGAAAAAATATTGTGTATCCAAAAGCACTTCAAGGAACAAAATTACAACACCAACACTTTCTTTGATTGGCAGTGCAACGCATGTCAGGTACAGCTTGTTACTTTATATCATCTCAGGTCGATAACCTTGCCGTTTTGGGTCTTTTTGGTAAATTAATTGGCCATGAAAAACGTTTGGCCATCCTGAGTCCTATGACACCTCACAAGTCCATATCCGATTATTAGTTTGTAAAATCTCAGGTCGATGACCTAGCCTTTTTGGGCCTTTTGGGTATATTCACTGGCCATGAAATAGGTTTGGCCATCCTGAGTCCTATGACACCTCACATGTCCATATCCAATTATACTTTATAAAATCTTAGGTTGATGACCTTACCGTTTTAGATCTTTTGGGCAAATTTATACCTTTCAGCCACAGTTACAGTATATGTTGGAAATGGTTTACATGTGCCTCCACGCATGTGTGTACGTGCCGTAGCATGTTCTGTCTCACAGGTTCACATCGGCCAGGCTGCATCCGAACAGTGTCAAAGGCTGCATGAATACGCTGCTCCAGTGTCTCCAAATCTGGAATGGGCTCTGCATACACGATACTTTTGAGAAGGCCCCATAACCAGAAATCTCACGGGTTGAGTTCTGGTGAAAGAGCAGGCCATGCTACTGGACCTTCTCGTCCCATCTGTCGACCACGGAAGACACGATTGAGAAGCGTCCGGAGGTTAACGGCGAAGTGGGATGGAACACCAACATGTAGCAGCCACATAAACCTGCGAATCATCAATAGTACTGTACCCTTATATCTGGATGATCCACCAAAAATCCGCCGCTGGAAAAATAAAGGATTGTAGCATCTTGAATCCAGGCTAAAAAACAACACAGTGCTACTTGGCGAATACACTCAGAATAAGGGACAGGTATTTTTCAAACAGAATGTGCTATAGAAACAAACTAGAGAACAATAGGGTTCTCAAACTTCTCAGGGAAGACGGGAATCCATGAAAATCTCGGGCGTAAGGATACGGATAAAGTCCTCGGAAAACTTCCACCCTATAGCACATTCCACTACCATTTAACTACAAAGACAATGCCAGATTTCTATAAATAAATCAGGGAATCGTAGAAACTTACCTGTCATATTTATTAACATTAAATATGCACGCCTCCCAACTCTCGCATTTATAGTATGCGTAACTCACGTTAAAAATGGCCAAACGTCATTATTCAGTTTCATTACAACATTGTTTCTTCTAGAAACTATTAAATATGTTCACATTGGCTTTTATAAGCTCAAATAAAAATTATTAATATTCGTGGCAAACAAATGCTGTGACCTAGGTAACGGGAGTTTAACAACAAAAATAGATTAATGTTATTAAGCTTTAAAAAAAATAAAAAAATGAATTTACCCCTGACGTAGATCTCCGTCATTACAAAACTATTCGTTACTCTATACAATTTACCTCCTGTTTCCTCTCACTTAAATTCTTCTCATAGAAGAATAAAAATCTCTATTTAAAATTAAATTAAATATAAAAGTTACAACACGCATAAATATGACTATAAACCTTTCGTAAATCCTAAAAATAATGTACATACAACACAAATATCGGTTATGTAGTTCAACGACTACTCAAGTTAAATATAAATTATTTACATTGGGCAAACTGCCTTCGTCACATTCAAAATAGACATAAATCGTCTTCCTATTTCTTCGCTTAAATTCTTATAGACTTTCAGAACAAATCTTTCAGCATACTACGTCTTATTCGGGGAACTATTTCAATTCGGGATTCTATTATCCGTACAATTAATTAAAGACATAGTTGTCTGGTCTCTCATCAAAAAATAAAAATATTTAATAAAAATAAACTTTTCCAATTCGTTGAATAATTACTGTAAATTCAATCTCCGATTAGAACCATTTAAGTAGAACTCAGTTTACTGTCAGTTTGAACAAAGATCCATTGATCCTATAATTTCCATCAGATACAACTTCAACTAGGATCCACTGTCCTAATGCTTTCAATAAGTTTCAACTCCAAGAGACTATTTCAATAACTTCAAATATTAATAAATACCATCAATAATGCTTCTTCTTAAATCTGTCACTACAGACATTCTTTCAACAATTGACCAATGGCTTCACAATGCTCATTGTCATACTTCTTGTTACGTGCAAGAGCCCGTCCCAACGTTTTCAAACATGTATCTACACCTGGATGTAACTTCATGACATTTTGAAACGACCGCATCGTCGTTTGGTTCCGTTTGTGAACACGAGATGGTAGCTGCTGTCGGACTTTGGCGTTTCTTCACGTGGTTCCTTCTTCTCCGCTAGAGTGTGTTGGTTGTGCCTTATAAAACTCTTCCTGTTCGTGGCATAATTGAAGGCAATTATATTCTACGTCATAAACAAAAGCCTATATATACTTCATGCCGCCAAAACATTTTAGTGGTGTCGTGTGAATATTATTTGGTTTTCACATTGTCGTAATATGTGGCTAAATTTAATTGGTCCAATTTAAATAAACCTGGTGCATGCTGGGTGGCCTTCTTCGCTTTTGTCATCCATCTTGTGAATAATAAGTTGTGACTGATTGCTGGGAGAGGAACTACGCTTATTGTGAATCTCGCCAGCCACGCTAACTTGGGAATATATCCCAGTATTTGATGTTACATGAAGTATTAGCGTGCTACTATCATCTATGAATATCGTGTAAATAGTTTCTTCGGCCTTAATATGGAAAGGCGATCTTTGGTGTGCATCTCTTCGACAGCGACTGGCAGCCATCTGCTATTTTAGTTTATTTTTGATGATATAAATCCTTTAAGGATGTCTAAGTAGTGTTTAAAAAATTAGTGTCTCCCCTAAAGGTATGTGTTGGCATTTTATTTATTTTAAATTATTGGAGCTCCTTATTTTGCATTGTGTACTGTTAGTTTTGGTTCTGAAAGGTTGACCTTGGAATAGATACGTCACCTATGAAAATGTTCATTTTTTGTTAAACTATATTTGTCCGGGGAACACTACTGTTTTTCTTCTTATTTTATTATTTGGCATCTGGCTAAGGCATTTTCTTCTTATAATATTATGGTACTGGCCAGACGAATCTATTAACACTATGCCTAAATTGGTTCATTAGTCGGTCGGGTTTTAGTCTGATCCGTTGCCTTTAAAAACTATTTGATCTCGTAATGTCTAGAGTTTGTTTATATCTAGCTGTTTTCTCACTGGAGAAGATTTAATTTAAAAATGTAAATTACGCGTTTCACATAAATACGTACTGATGCACCTTCAACTGTTCTTGGTCGCCATGGTAACTTGTTGACAGAAGTGCATTGTGGGTTTTGTTTTTCTGGCGTGTTTTGAAGTGCACGTTCTTGGGTCATGGTGATGTTGGTTAACTTATTTGTTTTAATTTACCTTTTGTTTTCCTTTTTTGGAGTTTTCTTGGTACTCCTACGTTATTCTTTCGTTACCTTGTTTATGGTAATAATTTTGCACTAGTTTTTTTTCTGATTCTCCAAGGCCCTCATGGTCCAGTTTGGGAATATGTCTGGTGCTTATTTAGTGTTTTCTTGGTTTGTGGCTGTTTATGCTCTTACCTCAAGTAATTTTTTTAGCCTACTTTTCACATTTTGCAAAAATGAGGAAAAAGTAGTCTTATGAGATCGGGCAAATGTGTGTCTGTCTGTCTGTCTGTCTGTCTGTCTGTCTGTCTGTCCTTCTGTCTGTCTGTCTGGCTGTGTGTGTGTCCCCCCCTATCAACTCCTAAACGGCTGCAGCAATCAATACCAAATTTAGTATGAGTAAAGATGTGCACCGGAATAGCTCACGTCCATATTTGAAAATGATGTCAGTGCTACCAACTGCTGAAAAAACGCACTAGAAATTTGAGCTCCATGTTGGATATCTTGCAAGCTATGCATGGGAGCTATTCCAAAATTGGCACACATGCAGATAATACTATTTTAGTTTAATTTCCAGGAGGCCAACCATGACAGTGTTGCCAAAATAATTTTAAGCCTTCTGATAGGTCCAATGTTTAAATGCATATAACTTCTACACTATCAACTGGATTTCAACCAAATTTTGTATGTAATATCTGTACATAAACAGATATGACTGAGCGTATTCTTAGGAGCCATCAGGGCTGCCAACTGTTAATAATTGCTCTCTCTATTTTTTTATCCAAATACCAATATATCAGAATGTGTGCAAGCCGACAGCTTTGAACTATGCACACGTATAGTACCTGGCATGTTTGATTAATTTTGGAGTAACTTATATACGTCAGTTCTACCAACATGATTCTAAGCCTGCTGATAGGGCCAATTTTTAAATACATGTAACTTCTATACTATCAGTAGGATTTCATCCAAATTTCGCATGTGCTATGTGTAACATATCAGATATGACTATAAGTATTCTTCAGTGCAATCAGGGCTGCCAACTGTTAATAAATGCTGTCTATATTTGTTACCCTAATATCAATATATCAGAAAGTATGCAAGCCAACAGCTCTATACTTTGCACACGTATAGCACCTGACATTCTAGATTAATTTGGAGTAATTAATACAAGGCAGTGCTGACAACATGATTCTATGCCTGCTGATATGTCCAATTTTAAAATACATGTAACTTCTATACTAACAAATGGATTTCATCCAAAATTGGCACAACAAGATATCATAATATTTCAGATTATTTCTGACCAGCACACGCATGGTATTGTTGGCAACATGTTTTTACGCCTGCTGATAGATCCAGTGTCTAACTGCATGTAACGTCCATTGGACTTCAACCAAATTTTGTATTCTGTACCTTAAGAGATGGAACTAAGAATATATTCAGTCACCAGGGCTGCCAACTGTAGTGCTCTATTAGGCTACATTATACCAGGTATATTTTGAACTAATTAGATATTTCGATATTACCAACTTAATTTCGTCATTATTCTAGATAGGTTCATATTCTGTAGAATAATCATTGGCATGAAAAGTAGGCTGTATAGTTCTTAACGGAACTTCTTGTTAGCCTACTTTTCACATTTTGCAAAAATGAGGAAAAAGTAGACTTATGTGATCGATCCGGGAAAATGTGTGTCTGTCTGTCTGTCTGTCTGTCTGTCTGTCTGTCCTTCTGTCTGTCTGTCTGGCTGTGTGTGTGTCCCCCCCTATCAACTCCTAAACGGCTGCAGCAATCAAAACCAAATTTAGTATGAGTAAACATGTGCAACGGAATAGCTCACGTCCATATTTGAAAATGATGTCAGTGCTACCAACTGCTGAAAATACGCACTAGAAATTTGAGCTCCATGTTGGATATCTTGCAAGGTATGCATGGGAGCTATTCCAAAATTGGCACACATGTAGATAAGACTATTTCAGTTTAATTCTCAGGAGGCCAACTATGACAGTGTTGCCAAAATAATGTTAAGCCTTCTGATAGGTTCAATGTTTAAATGCATATAACTTCTACACTATCAATTGGATTTCAACCAAATTTTGTATGTAATATCTGTACATAAACAGATATGACTGAGCGTATTCTTAAGACCACCAGGGCTGCCAACTGTTAATAATTGCTCTCTCTATTTTTTTCATCCAAATACCTATATATCAGAAAGTATGCAAGCCAACAGCTTTAAACTATGCACACGTATATTCTGACATTTTAGATTAATTTGGAGTAACTTATATACGTCAGTTCTACCAACATGATTATAAACCTGCTGATAGTACCAATTTTTAAATGCATGTAACTTCTATACTATCAGTTGGATTTCAACCAAATTTCATATGTGCTATGTGTACCATAACAGATATTACTATTAGTATTGTTAAGAGCAATCAGGGCTGCCAACTGTTAATAAATGCTGTCTATATTTTTTTAACCCTAATATCAATATATCAGAAAGTATGCAAGCCAACAGCTCTATACTTTGCACACGTACAGCACCTGACATTCTAGATTAATTTGGAGTAATTAATACAAGACAGTGCTGCCAACATGATTCTATGCCTGCTGATATGTCCAATTTTAAAATACATGTAACTTCTATACTAACAAATGTATTTCATCCAAAATTGGCACAAAAAGATATCATAATATTTCAGATTATTTCTGACCAGCACACGCATGACATTGTTGCCAACATGCTTTTAAGCGTGCTGATAGATCCAATGTCTAACTGCATGTAACGTCCATTGGACTTCAACCAAATTTTGTATTCTGTACCTTAAGAGATGGAACTAAGAATATATTCAGTCACCAGGGCTGCCAACTGTAGTGCTCTATTAGGCTACATTATACCAGGTATATTTTGAACTAATTAGATATTTCGATATTACCAACTTAATTTCGTCATTATTCTAGATAGGTTCATATTCTGTAGAATAATCATTGGCATGAAAAGTAGGCTGTATAGTTCTTAACGGAACTTCTTGTTTTTTTTTTATATCGGCCTTAAATATTTATTATTTCTACAGTGAGAATTCTAGCTGAGATTTTATTTTATATTTAAATTTAGGCTGCCTGATGCATGTTCTGTTTTCTGGTGGAGGTGTTTTCTTTTTAAATTTTAACATTACATTTTTATTTTAAATTTTTAATCAACTGTTGTGGCATTATTTCGTCGGCAGCAGTTCCATTAGTTATTGGGGGGTGTCTGTAGAATAGCCTGTGCGTTGTCCCCTTCTCCACCTTCCTTCCACCCCTTTGGAGCTCTTCTGTTGGGACATGTCATCTGGAGGTGATTTTGGTTGCTGAAGCGAGGCGGACCTCTAAATAAGGTAAGTTGGCTCATCCACGCTGGCCATCCACGGGGTCACTTCTTACAAATACCTCCATCAATACGGGAATAATAAAGTACTCGCTCTCTTAGAGATGTTTCGCAGTTCCTTTCCAAATAACATATCCTTCTCAACTAATTTCACGTTAACAATTTCTATTGCAGCTTCAACATCATACATAAAAATATCAAATAAAAATACTGGTTCTATCGACAAATTAATTCAACAAGTAATACGATAAAATACTAATCTTCCAATAGCATTATATTTCTTTTATAGAACTCACATTTCAATAAAGCTTCCTATTAGCTGTGATATTTCCATCAAATCTTTCTTCAAAATCTTATTATTTCAAAAATACACTGTAATTCGTATCCGTTAACTTCACATTATATTCTTATATTAATTCTTGCTTTACTACATTCCTTATTACCTTCCAAACTCTTATGTTTGTGAATCATGTCACCAAATATTTATAAACAGATCTGTCTAATATGTTATCAGAGCGCGACTTGATATAGATCTTCCAAATAAGAATTTTAAGAATCGCATTCTCTAAAATAAACTTCTGTATACCATTCTTGGAACAAATTTCTTCCATTACTTCCATCGTTACCAAAGAACGATTTAACACAATTTGAAAACCAATAAAATGCGATCTAAACACACTTAAACTTTACCATAAAAATATTCTCAGTTAAACGCTAAATTCTCCATCATTCACATTCGAAAGTCGCAAAATTCAAAAATTACAAATAGCAATTCTACATTGTCTAAGTCGACGAAAAATCGAGAATAAACATCTACATGACCCAGCTATGAAATATAAATTCGAAAAACCTAATAAAGATATTGGAAAAATGTAGAAAAATGGCATTAATATAGCAAGTTGTCGGATATTCTCACAGTATCTACAAATCTCAAAAATGGGATATATTGTTGGTAATGAGACTACCTTATGTTGCGTTATAGTTGACTAGAAGTGGGCTTTCTTCGCTGTTTCTCAGAAACGGATTGTTTCTGATAGCTCGAAACTACATGATGTCCTGTGGGCCTCTCCTCGATCTCCTTCAGAAGTTTCCAGGTTGTCAGGAACGGAATTCGGAATCGAACATCTGCGTGTAGCCGTCCTTTCTGCTGGTGTATCTTCTTGTGTGAGATGGGAAACCCTTTTTCTCTTGATGGCACTGGGATCAACCCTAGCCGTCTTTGTCCGTGAAATTCTTCTGTCTTCTCCGCCAAAGTTCGATATATTATTATTCGTCATTGTAGTTGGTGAAATGACTTTTGTAGATGTAGTGTACTTTAACATGGGAGAGACGAGATGTTTATCTCCCCACGATACTGATGTTATGTCATTTCAAATATTCTCGCTGCCAGCATAGCTATGTTCCGAAGAACATTTTAGTTCGCCATTACGATCTCTGTAGATTCAGTTATATTCACCTCCCTCAACTTCAAAAGTTTCGATATTAAAAATACGTAGAATACTTAATAAGTTTCAAATATAGTTTAATGTCGACTTAATAATTTTGCACACAACTAAGTGCCGTTGTTTTCATTACTATCCTCTAGCAATAGTAATCTTCTTTAGTAGTATAATAATTTCTATTAGCTTTGTTCGTTGGTAGTGTATTGCATTCAGACGTCCGCTCCTCTTGAAGTCGTAAGTAATAAGAGCCTCGATTCCTCTCACCGATGTGCCTCCCCAACAATAAAATTAGCATCACCTTTCAGAACATGGCACTGATTGGTTCCTTATTAGCGATGATAATATAATCCTTAATTAATCATTTAATTAGCACAATGTTAATAAATAATTTTATTTATTATTTAACACCTTTAATGATATTATGATGTGTTAAAATCTCTCTGGTAATTAGCTATGCTAATTGATTTATTTGCTCTCTTCTAAGTAAGGTCGCTGCTCAATGGCTGTTCGACACGCGCCAATCTCGAGTCTCCCCTCCTCCGAACCTCTAGTCACACTTCCCTCGCGTGCGTCTTTCGGCTCGACTCGGAAGTCATCGAGTATCTCCGTGCATCATAGTTCCATCATTCTCAAAGAACTGTGCTCCCTATTGCTAAGTCGCTCACGTGACTCCTAATAATTTCCTCATTGGTAGGCTCGGTTAACTGGCTAACTCGGCGAGATGTATAAACCAGTTCCGTTGCTTGATTCCAGTATCGCTTTTATTTAACACTGGCAAGTTAGAAAACTTTTGAGAATACGGATATTTTCAAGCTTCTCTATAAGAGAACAGAACGTCTTCCAGCAGGGGAGACATAGTCTCCCGCAAGAAACGCCGATAGTTCTGGCCTGTTAGGTGACGTGGAAGGAAGACTGGTCCCAAAACACGGTCGCCTATTATCTCGGCCCACACATTCCGGCTGAACCGCTGCTGATAATTCGCTGACACCGAACCATGGGGTTTCTGCTTACAATCCCACAGATGCCTGCTATGGAAGTTGTAGATACCACTCCGCGTAAAGGTGGCCTCATCTGTGAATAGGATGGATGCCACAAATCCCGGAATCGTGGTTGCCTGAATAAACCAGTGACAAAACCGCTCCCAATGAGATGCTAATAAGCCCTGCACACGCTGTAAATGATAAGGGTAGTAACAATTGTCATGGAAAATGTTCCACACGTTCGTCTGTCTTACCCTGTACTGGCGAGTCAACTGCTTGGTACTGACACGGCGGTCGTCTTCCACCGTGTTAATCACATTTTCCTCTACGTCTGGTGTCCGAACAGGGCGGGTACGTCCTTAATGATATCCTGCTTCCTCAAACGACCCTGTTCAGACAAACGGCGAAACACTGTAGCAAACATTGAATGCTGTCGTTGTTGTCGGCAGGAATAGGTCTCCCGATACGACCGTGCTGGCCGCCACCCGTTGCCATGTGCCTTGCCGTAAGTAAACACCATGCTGGCAAGCACTCAAGTCGAATACGGAACCATTGTGTACAACACGGTAACACATCCACTACCTGGTTAGTCAGCACGAGAAGTGACTCAGACAAAACGGTACCAATGACTATGGCAGGAGAGAGCGCTAGGCATGTCGTATGAGGGACAGTACCATCCTCTAGGAGGAAACCACGCATACTGTAACTGTGGTGGCATGGTACAGCGCGTAGTGGACTGCAGTCTCTGTAACAATGTATGACTGAATACATAGTCGCTAGCTAGCATGGACACCATGCATTTCCGCACATAGGTTAATTAGACCACTTTTCATCTGTATCTTCTCCGCGATCAATTCCTAGATTTTGTACACGGTGGAAAAAATCACCCGGTATATAAAACAATCCAGCATTGCGTCCATACGATACATTTCAAAGGTTCTCAATATCTCCGAAACTATTTAAGGAATCAAACTGAAATTTTGTATGGTGTTGGAGAATTGCGACGCAAGGACATATTATGTGACTTTCCAAATCCTGAGAAATAAAGAATCATCCTAGCGGCCAAGTAATTTTCAAATATTTGAACTAATGTTTCTGGCTATCTAGCCACCCAAGTGCAATGAAACTTGGGACAGCGAATCTTTATTCAGAGATTAGTGTTAGTTAGTGTGCTGTTTTATGGGGTGGAACAGTTTAGTGTAGAGACATCTAATGGAGTTCAATAAATTGGTTTCAAGAATTCAAGAAGGCATCAGTTAGAAATTATAAAACCTTAACTTTTATTATTTCCGGCAACTTATTCAGGCGGTTGAAAAGATGAATCGTGTGATACTGTAGGCTATGATAACATTCATTATCTAATGGCACTAAAGTCTGTAGATGTCTTTTCGTAATTCATAGCAGGGGTGCATTCGACTTTTCTAAAAACATCTCCTGTGGTACGTTACATAAAGATGCCATCTCGCGGAAGGAGTGTTAATCACCGATATTGAAAGCCATATATTCTAGCAAGTAACTTCTCATTGTAATCGCGTTAGTGAACGCATAAGTTAGGTCGTACACCAAAAGATCCATTCATAGGCGGGAGAATTTTAATGGAAATACCAGTGGGATATATGTTGGGAGCCCTCAGGCATTCAATCAAAAATACCCTGCTATGGCCATTAGCTGCAACTCATACACAATCGTACTAATATATAAAAATAAGCTAGTGTGGTCTGTGTGTATGTCAGTGTGTCTGTGTATTACTCAATCACGCAAGAACTACTGGTCCGATTTACATGGAATTTTGCATGGATGTAGCTCATTTACCTGGTTAACATATAGGCTAATTTGATTTCGATACTTTACACTATTTAAAGATGGCGACCATTTTAGTGACGTCACTAAACCCAGTGGTTTCAAAATTTCATAATTCCATTTCGAATAAAAAAGAGAAAGCTAAGATATAGCAAACTTTTGATGGCATATACAAGGTTTAAAATTCAATTTTCTATCCGAAAGGTCCTTATCGCCTTTCGTGTATCTTCAATGGTTAGCGAGTAAATCCCACATTTGTGCTATAATACTCGGTCAACGCCGAGCGATGTTAATCTATATAAAGCTCAATGTTGGTTAGTCAGTCTGTTATTTATACAAATCTACACCGTTTCACCGATCTGAACCAAAATTTGTATAGTTAACCTTTTGAACGCTGCGAATAACACTGTCTACATGAAATTATGGTCAGACCACTCCATTCTCTGCATTTAGGCGCTTTGGCACAAATCTACACCGTTTCACCGATCTGAACCAAAATTTGTATACTTACCCTTTGGAAAACTGCGAGTAACACTGTTTACATGAAATTTCGGACAGACCACTCCATTCCCTGCATATAGGTCCTTTGGCCAAAAACAACACTGTTTCACCGATCTGAACCAAAATGTGTATACTTACCCTTTGAAACCTTTGAGTAACACTGTCTACATGAAATTTCGGACAGACCACTCCATGCCCTACTTTTAAGCCATTTGGCTCAAAACTACACCGTTTCACCGATCTGAACCAAAATTGGTATACTTACCCTTTGGAACCCTGTTTACATGGAATTTCGGACAGACCACTCCATTCCATGCTTTTAGGCCCATTGTCACAAAACTACACCGCTTCACCGATCTGATCCAAAATTTGTATACTGACCCTTTGGAACCCTGAGAGTAACACTGTCTATATGAAATTTCGGAGAGACCAATACATTCCCTGCATTTGGGCCCTTTGGCACAAATCCATGCCGTTTCACCGATCTGAACCAAAATTTGTATAGTTACCCTTTTGAACGCTGCGAGTAACACTGTCTACATGAAATTTTGGACAGACCACTCAATTCCCTCCATTTAGGCCCTTTGGCACAAATCTACACCGTTTCTCCGATCTGAACCAATATTTCTATACTTACTCTTTGTAACCCTGCTAGTTTACATGAAATTTCGGACAGACCACTCCAATCCCTGCATTTAGGCTCTTTGCCACCAAACTACACCGTTTCACCGATCTGAACCCAAATTTGTATACATACCCTTTGAACACTGCGAGTAACACTGTCTACATGAAATTTCGGACAGACCATTCCATGCCCTAGGCTACTTTTAAGCCCTTTGGCACAAAACTACACCGTTTCACCGATCTGAACCAAAATTTGTATACTTACCCTTTGGAATCTTGCAAATAACATTGTTTACATGAAATTTCGGACAGATCACTCCATTCCTTGCATTTAGGACGTTGGCACAAAATTACACCGCTTCACCGATCTGAGACAAAATTTGTATACTGACCATTTGGAATCCTGCGAGTAACACTGCCTATATAAAATTTTGGAGACCACTACATTCCTTGCATTTGGGCCCTTTGTCACAAATCTATACCGTTTCACTGATCTGAACCAAAATTTGTTTAGTTACCCTTTTGAAAGCTGCGAATAACACTGTCTTCATGAAATTTTGGACAGACCACTCCATTCTCTGCATGTAGGCCCTTTGGCACAAATCTACACCGTTTCACCGATCTGAACCAAAATTTCTATACTTATCCTTTGGAACCCTGCGTGTTTACATGAAATTTCGGACAAACTACCCCATTCCCTGCATTTTGGCTCTTTGCCACAAAACTACACCGTTTCACCGATCTGAACCAAAATTTGTATACATACCCTTTGAACCATGCGAGTAACACTGTCTACATGACATTTCGGACAGAACACTCCATTCCCTGCATATAGGCCCTTTGGCTCAAAACTACACGTTTCACCGATCTGAACCAAAATTTGTATACTTACCCTTTGTAACCCTGCAAATAACATTGTTCACATGAAATTTCTGACAGACCACTCCATTATTTGCATTTAGGCCCTTTGTCACAAAACTATACCGCTTCACCGATCTGAACCAAAATTTGTATTCTTACCCTTTGGAACTCTGTAGTAACACCGTAACCGAAGTTAATGTACTTACTCTTTGGAACCCTGCGGGTAACACTGTCCACTTGATATTTTGAACAACTCTCTCCATTCCTTACATTTAGAACAACAGACAAAATGAACTTGAAAACTACGTTTTAAGGTCCTAAAACCATTCATGTCCGTATAGTGTAACTGTAACTGCGAGTTGCATCACGTCTCCCCTACCAAAATTGCGAATATAGTTCCAACTTGCGCTGATTATAAATTGGAGTCATGGGGAGTAATTATTGCAAGAAGATATCTTATGCCCGTTAAAACAGTTATCATCATGAAAATATTATGCCTCTGTATAAGTGCGATGGTGTTGGTGCAGTACAGTGCATAGAGGTAATCAGCTGCAATAAGCGTTGGTGCTTTCAAATTTACTTTCATTTATTCTGATTCTTATCCATGAGCGGTATGATGTGATAAATGACACTATTGCTACTTCAGGAGCTCGGGACAGCCGAAGTTTTCCAAAGTGCACTTATCATTTTCCTATTGCTCCATGTGACGAAAGATGACAGTATTGATCTCTACTTTTCTAACAGCCAATGAGATATTGGCCCTAGGCAGTGTCTTATATTCCACATACTCCTCTTTCTAATCATATTTTTCAATTCGTTTCTAAATTACATGTGTCAGTAAATGGTAAATAGATGTTTCTCCATTCATTATTTTCATTATTATTACGAGAAAATTACCTGAATGTTACGTCCATTATACTGAACCACTCATCACCCCCCCCCCCCACCACCACCACCACCACATCCACAAAAAAAAAAAAAAAAAATTCTGATAGTTTAAGTATTATGTGCCAGTTCTGTAGTAGTATTTATTATCATCCATAAGACAAATAAATCCACCGGTCGAAGCCGAGCAATACTGCTAGTATATGTTAAAAGTTGTCTATCTCTTCACGGAACTACTTGTTATGTTGTGCAATTCGAATCAGTGAACAAAAATAGTGCCATTCATGTCAGTCGTGTTGCGTGTGTTGCAAAATGTATAACCTTGCTTTTGTTCAATTATCTATGATCATCTGCATTATTCACGATCGTGCGATTTTGCTTATATTCGGAGCGGAAAAGATTTAATCATCCAAGTTCATACTTCCCAACGGTTAGTTATAAACCCAAGTTCTGGTAGAGGTTTACTTTTTATCATGAAACTCTTCATTGGAGTTACAGCTATCTGGTGGGTTTTGTTGTGCACCATTGTGCATGATGTGATAGCGTCCTTCATGCTGGCGGTAAGTATACTTTAGCAGAGCTCCATATTCAAATGGAAAAATATCTACAATCATTTAGGAGAGATTAAAACGCAACACTTGAAAAACCAAGTTAGTTAAGCAAGTTTCCAATTACTGTAAATAGTTCCATTCAGTCAAAATTAAACTGTATATTTCCTTCAAGTAATGTATAGCTTCTCTCTGCCATTGTAAATTATAAAGCGAGGTGTATCATCCAGTCCCCAGCCTATTGTGATTTTTTCAATCAATTTTAAATTACTAAATTGATTATATGTATTAACTGACAAGGTTCCCTCGCAGTTGGGCACCCTCAAATGTCAATTGGCTGTGCCAGATTTCGATCCAGATGAATTGAGAAATCGAAATTTTATGTTCATCAATAAGTCAATGGGATTGCACCAAACTGCGATGGACGATTCCCCAATCCTGAAAGAAATTTACATGATGTCAACAAAATACACTTTGATGACAAGTTTCGATCATAAAGCGATCATCATCAGATTCTCCACACCCAGGGTACCAAATCAATGTTCATAAGTATGGGTTATGATATTTACAACATAAACACTTATTTAGGTGCAGTATTGATTGAACTAGCACAGGCCACGCCAACGCGAGAACTTAGTGCTTGCTCGCCCCAGTGCCGCACCAATGGCACCGGTGCATTCCCCTCCCCCCTCTCTTTCCACCACGTGTAGTGGCTGTAGCACAGTCAGACTTGGTTGATGAGTAACGGATCGCTGACCTCGCTTTCATGAAAGACATCACGGGGTATTTAAATGATTTAAATATCTCGTTGAAAGGCAAAAATTCATTAATCTGTACTATGTGTGACCGTATTGAAAGTTTCCAATTGCAAAGTGTGCTTTTTAAAGGCCAGCTTCAAGAAGGAAATGGGAAAATGTTCCTTCTCTAAATTCCTTGAATTTAAGTACTTATGAACACATCAGTGAGTACACAAAAGCGTTACAGTCAATGCATAAAGAACTTGAAGATAGGTTTGAAGAAATAAAACAAGTAAAACCGTCACTCAAAGCTTTTTGACGCCTTTTTTTTGGTGCTCCCAAAGGATGCCCCATCATGTTTCCAAGTTGAGCTCATAAAACTACAGTGCTATTCAATTTAGACAGACTGCTATTACCATTACGATGATGATTTAATTTCATTTTATAAAGGCATTGGGGAAGAAGAATTCCCGAGGATTCATGCCCTTGCCCTGAAATTTGTTCCTATGTTCGGAACAACGTCCGTTTGTGAACAAATGTTTTCAATTATGAATATTAACAGAACCAAAATAAGGTCAAGTTTGTCTGATGCTTCCTTGGAAGCTATACTTCGGATTGCAACTACCAAAAGGATTGTTCGAAATATCAGAAAATTAGTGGTTTCAAAGCGATGCCAAAGATAAACAAAAAATGTTGAAAATAAGTGCAAAATCAGGGAGTGCAATAAAACTATTATTTCTGTCTGTACTCAAAATTGGCATTATTATTATTATTATTATTCGTTTTCATACCAGTACGCTGCCTGACGCGCGCTGATTTGCCCAGCCCCATTCACCAAACAACACCACGATTCTCTTCTCGCTGAGCGCTGCCATTACAAGTTCCTCTCCTACAGAAGAGCACCGGTGCCCTTGCCGGTGCCGACCGGTGCTCGCGAAGCACCTGAGTTGGCGTGGCCTGAAGTAGCACAACAAGTCGAGATATATGAGCAACCCACAATATTCAGGAAAGACAACTACAGATTACAAAATAGATCATTCAGTAAACCCAATAAGATGACTCCACTCAGTAGATCTTATAAGTACCGGAGAACCTGAAATTGAAGGAAGTGAAGATATTGATAACCGTCTAAGTGTATCTGATGGTCGCCATGTTGGATTTTTATGTATCGAGATATGTACCGTTCGATGACGATTATTGCATAGGTTCATTATTAAAACGTTGAATTCGATGGCATGATTAGGACACAAGAAAAAAAACTTAATTTTCAAATATTGCACAGCTGCCATCTTGAGGATATGTTAAAAGGTGATCCTAATTGTATATCAGTGCATTACAATGTGCGAAAACATTTGCAGTACCAAGCTTCACTGCGCTCGGATAGTTAAATCGTGAGAAAAATCTATTTAAATGTTTCATCGTCGCGTGGCCGCCATGTTCGTTTTGTACTTAACAGGTTTCTAAAAGACACATAGGCAAACATCTAGTAGTACCCTTTATCACCGTACAAGATATCAGGGTGATATTAGTAGTAGTTTTGGATATATAGAATGTTGGTGAAATATTTCGCACGGCCGCTAAGTTGGATTGGTGAGACTTAACAAAATTTGAATGGTACGGTCAGGGTCGGACAGAATAGTATTATGTCCTTACTGCGAGTTTTATTGAAATCGCTCCAGCCGCTTAGATTTTATTAGGGGGGTAGGGGTGGACACACATACTCGGACAAATGGTGATCTCATAAGCCTATTTTTCCATAAATGAAAATAGACTAAAAACTAACCTCAGGAGAGATTCTACTAATGAATGGCAGAAATGGGAAGAATCTTCAAAAGCAACTATCACAAAGGAATTCTTCACAACAGTAGATACCAGACTAACAACCAAAATTAACCTCACGCCAAACTTCACAACATTAATATCAGGACATGGATATGTCAACTCGTATCTACACAGACTTAAAAGATTGCACGCAGCCCCGAGTGTTTCTCTAACGGAGGAACTCAAACAGTGAAGCATATAAAATTTGAGTGTAGTGTAGTGAATAGCGCAAGAGAAATTTTAATAAACACTCTTTTCATAGAAGGAAACTGGCCGATCGATAAGTCTATTCTAATCAGAAAATTTGTAAAACCATTTTCAAAATTCGTGTCCTCTTTGGACTTAACAGCACTGAAAGACAGCTCATCACCCATCAGCAAATAATTTATAGGAAAGACTGAATTTTTACACAATTGTATGAAATTAGATAAGAGCATTCAGTAGCCTACTACGACGGTAGTGGAGCATACCGAGAGTACGGTATATCAATAAAAAAATATATAAAAAACTTACCATTTATTAATAATCACATAATCACCTTGTCTCATTGTACAGTATGCAGGAAAACAGTTTATAATTTGGCACATGCACACAGACGATAATTTTGCGGATTCGTTTCAAGCAATCCACAAGTGACAGTGTTACCGACATTATTTACGCCTGCTGATAGGTTCAATGTTTAACTCAATCTAACCCCCGTAACATTTAATAGATGACTAACAAATTTTATATATTTTTTGTATGCCTCAAGGGATATATTTGCGTGCATTTTCAGTGACAGCACTCCTACTAACTACCTATAAACTCTCTCTGAGCATTTGAGCCGTAGACTCTCAGTATCTCAGAATCCATGAAAGAAAACTATTTCAAAGTAACTGTGGTGCCCTATTAGGCTATACTATTTCAGTATATTTAGTGATACGTTACAATTACTGGTGGAAGCTAAAGACTATTGTATTATAAACATTTATGGTATATTATTTTACTAGTAAAGAAATAAGAAAGTGGGGGCCAACCACATCTATGTACCTGATGAAGATGGGGTCTATCACTTACACCACCTAGGTTTGTAATCATCGTCCAAGAAATAAAATAAGTATATATGCTAACTTTACCTAGTGAGCGAACATTGTACTGGACTTAGTAATGTTTGTGACCGCAACCAGATTGCGTGCGTAGAACTATTCAATGGTATTGTATTGATGTATTGATCGATTGGATCCAGCACATACCGAATATATCGCGACGTGTAACTATTGGTTACGGATGATTGGCCCTTGTTGGAGGTCAATTGTTACCGTTCTAAATCTCGTCAAGTAAAGATGGATTAATTTCAAGAACACTGATATCGGGAAATTAGACTAGCCTACGGGCTATTCTAAATCCTATCCCGGATTTCGACACATTTAGATGAAGAAGATAATTGGAAACGACCTCCGAGGGAAATTGTGTGTGTGTTTGAGTCTTCAGTCTTTTGACTGGTTTGATGCAGATCTCCATGCTTCCCTGTCCTGAGCTAATCGTTTCATCTCTACATAGCTCCGACACCCTACATCGGAGGCAATCTGTTTAACATATTCTAACCTTGGTCTACCCCTACAGTTTTTGTCCTCGACCCTTCCTTCCATAACTAAGCTTGCTATTCCTGGGTGTCTTAGTATGTGTCCTACCAACCTATCTCTTCTCTTCATTAGCAGTCGCCAGAAACATCTCTCCTCTCCCACTCGTCTTAATACCTCTTTGTTTGTAACCCTATCTACCCATCTGATCTTCATCATTCTCCTGTAACACCACATTTCAAATGCTTCAATTCTCCTCTTTTCTGCTGCACCAATAGTCCAAGTTTCACTTCCATAGAGCGCCACGCTCCAGACAAAGGCTTTCAAAAATGACTTCCTAATACCTAAATCTATATTCGATGTCAGCAGATTCCTTTTTTGTAGAAATGCTTTCTTTGCCTGAGCCAACCTACTTTTAATATCCTCTTTGCTTCGTCCATCACTGGTTATTCTGCTTCCTAAGTAACAGAAGTCTCCTACTTCCTTCAGCTTTTCACCTGCCAATTTGATCTCCATAGAGGTTTCTGATTTATTTCGGCTGCATTCCAGTATTTTTGTTTTACATTTATTAATTTTCATCATGAGTTCTTTCTGTAAGACGGAGTCCATACCATTCAAAAACTCATTCAAATCCTCAGGCTTGTCGGCCAAGATGACTATGTCATCAGCAAATCTCAGAGTTGAAATTATTTCTCCTTGAATCTTCACCCCCACTTTAAATTTTTCCCTAATTTCCTTCATTGCTTGTTCAATGTAAAGATTGAAAAGTATGGGTGATAAGTTGCAGCCTTGCCTTACACCTTTCTGAATACCAGCTTCTCTCTCATGTCCTTCAACTCGAATGACTGCTGTCTGGCTTCTGTACAGATTGTATATCACCCTCCTATCCCTGTACTTTATTCCAATTGATTTCAAAATGTCAAACAATTTAGTCCAATCAACGTTATCAAAAGCCTTTTCTAAGTCTACAAAAGCCATGAACGTTCTCTTATCTTTCCTTATTCTACCTTCTAAAATCAGCCTAAGACTTAGTACAGCTTCCCTTATTCCTACATTTCTCCTGAAACCAAACTGGTCTTCACCCAACTCCGTTTCTATCTGGCTTTCAATCCTCTTGCAAATTATTCTAGACAGGATCTTTGAAGCATGAGTAATCAAGCTGATTGTACGGTAATCTTCACATCTGTCAGCTCCCACTTTCTTTGGTATAGGGATGATTACATTCTTCTTGAAATCAGGGGGTACCTCACCTGTCTCATAAATCCTACACACCAAGTGAAATAACCTGATCAGACCTTCATCTCCTATGCAGCGTAGCAACTCAATCGGTATATCATCTATGCCTGGTGCTTTGTTCCTGATTAAGTCTTCCAAAGCTCTATCAAATTCTGATCTCAATATTAAATCTCCTTTCGCATCCTCATCAATTTCCTCCTCCCTTTCCATTACATGATTCTCAATCTCCTTTCCCTTATACAAACTCTCTATGTAAGCTTTCCATCTCTCAACCTTTTCTTCCCTATCTGTTAGAGGCTTTCCATCTGTGTCCTTAATATTACAGCACTTAGTCTTCTTTTCCCCAAAAGTATTCTTAATCCTTCGATAAGCTGTGTCTACTTTTCCTAATTTCAGACAATTTTCTATACCTGCACATTTCTCTTTCAACCATTCTTCTTTCGCTTCCTTGCACTTCTTGTTAACCTCATTTCTCAGACGTCTGTATTCTGCTTTCCCCTTTTCATCTCTTAGATTCTTGTGTTTCCGCCTTTCATCCATCAATTCTAGTATATCCTGAGTGATCCACGGTTTTCTACCTATTCTTTCTTTCCTACCAATGTTTTCTTCTGCGGATTTTGTTATTTCATTCTTCAAAAGTGCCCATTCGTCTGCAATTGAAGTTTGTTTAGGGTTTTTCATTAGTCCTTCCTTTATACTCTTCTTGAATCTTTCGTTTACATCCTTCTCTTTCAGTCTGTCTATTGCCCACCTTTTTGGCTTTTGACTTTTCTTCAGTTTCTTCAACTTTAATCTGCATTTCATTACAACCAGATTGTGATCAGAGTTTATGTCAGCACCAGGATATGTTTTACAATCCAAAATCTGGTTTCGAAACCTCTGCTTGACCATAATGAAGTCGATTTGGTAACGCCCTGTATCTCCTGGTCTCATCCATGTGTATATTCTTCTATTGTGGTTATTGAATAAGGTGTTAGCTATGACCAATTCATGCTCAGTGCAGAATTCTACCAGCCTGCTTCCTCGATCATTCCTTTCACCTAATCCGAAATCTCCTACTATCTTCCCTTCTCTCCCTTTTCCTACCACAGCATTCCAATCTCCCATTACTATAACATTTTCATCACCCTTGATATACCTCAGAATTTCGTCTATTTCTTCGTAGACCTTTTCAACATCCTCATCATCAGCTTGACTGGTAGGCATATAGACTTGTACCACTGTAGTGCAGGTAGGTTTTGTATTGATTTTTGCTACAATAATCCGTTCACTATATTGCTCATAATATTCCACCCGCTGTCCAAGTTTCCTACTCAATATGAGGCCAACCCCTGCTTGGCCATTGTTTGATTTAGTGCTAATGACCCTATAGTCTCCTGACCAAAAGTCCTGTTCTTCCTGCCAGCGCATTTCACTAATCCCAACCAAATCCAACCTCAACCTATCCATTTCCCTTTCTAAGTTTTCTAACCTTCCACTTCCTAGCAGACTTCTAACATTCCACGCTCCGATCCGTAGAATGTCAGATTTCCTCTTTGTCACTTCTGTGATGTTAACCCCCTCTCGAGTAGTCCCCACCCGGAGATCCGAACGGGGGACTAGTTTACCTCCGGATTGAAATTTTAATATTTTAATATTTCAAACTTATATATAAATGTCTAGTGATCAGTAGCGGTCTTCAGAAAGGTATGCAATCCTTGTGCCCTGTAAAAGGACATTGAAATTAATAGTGAAATAACCTGTATTGATCGAGGTCTGACGGTTAGGTAATTTTCGTTGTATTGATCTTTACTTTCAACTATTTATTGGTTTACTGTTGTAATACAGTTGAGTTCTTGAGCATTGAGCATAATATGTGACGTTGGTAAGTTTGGTTAGGATGGCAGACTACATAATACAGATTTATGTAAGAATATTTTCAGTGTTCTTATATGTTCATTTGTGCTTTTTGGAAGGGATTCTTTAATTTAGTTTTAAAGTCGATTCAATAGAACAGTTTTGAATGCAGACCGTCAATTTCTCTCTGAATTAGAATTATTTTTATTACCATTTCTTTAAGATATAAAATATATAAAAAACGTTATTCTTTCATCTTGATCCTAGTTCATGTAGTATATCTTCCTTATGAAGATCTGTATAATTACATTGCTATAGATGTCAAACTTATCCTTTATAATAAGTGTACGGTATTTTCGTCTTATCTAAGCAATTACCGTTCCTCTTTTATGTTTAACGAGAAGACGTTTTAGATTTCATGAAAGATAGACGTGTTATGAATGAGCTCGTGATTAATTGAAGATTTAAAACAATTTCTTATTGAATTCAGTCCTCGTTCCGACAATTATAGGCTATTGTGTTCTCAACACAGGGGGGGGAGAATGAGTAAAAGAAGATTTTTTTTTATTCACCCAGAATTTACCTTACGGTATCAAGATAATTCCAAAATATTTACCTTCTGTAAATGTGAGAGAAATTAGTATATGTAACTGGTTGTATATTGCTACGCCCACTTCTGTAGGCAGAATGCAAGGATAATCTGACATCACTTGATGAAATTGGGAACAAAGGCTCATCAAAGGCGAAATTCAATGAGAAAACAGCAGGAGGAATAAGAGGAATCAGACGAAAATGTATATGGTTTGCACTAATTCATTAGATACGCGGCAATCTATCTATTTGTCTGTCTGTCTGTCTGTCTGTCTGTCTGTCTGTCTGTCTGTCTGTCTGTCTGTTATGTATACAAATCTACACCGTTTCACCGATCTGAACCAAAATTTGTATACTTACTCTTTGGAACCCTGCGGGTAACCGCGTCAACATTAAATTTCGGACAGACCACCCCATGCACTGCATTTAGCCCTTTTGCACAAATCTACACCGTTTCACCGATCTGAACCAAAAGTTGTATATTTAACCTTTGGAACCCTGCGAGTAACACTGTCCACTTGAAATTTCGGACAGACCACCCCATTCCCCGCATTTAGGCCCTTTGGTCCAAATCCACACCGTTTCACCGATCTCAACCAAAATTTGAATATTTACCCTTTGGAACACTGCGAGTACCACTGACCACTTAAAATTTCGGACAGACCACCCCATTCCCTGCATTTAGGCCCTTTGGTCCAAATCTACACCGTTTCACCGATCATAACCAAAATTCGTATTCTTACCCTTAGGTGCCCTGCGAGTAACACTGTCTGCTTGAAATTGCGGACAGACCACTCCATTCCCTGCATTTAAGCCCTTTGGCCCAAATCTATACCGTTTCACCGATCTCAACCAAAATTTGTATATTTACCCTATGGAACACTGCGACTAACACTGTCTGCTTGAAATTTCGGACAGACCACGCCATTCCCTGCATTTAGGCCCTTTTTGCACAAATCTACACCGTTTCACCGATCTGAACCAAAATGTGTATACTTACCCTTTGGAACCCTGCGAGTAACACTGTCTGCTTGAAATTGCGGACAGACCACTCCATTCCCTGCATTTAGGCCCTTTGGCCCAAATCTACACCGTTCCACCGATCTCAACCAAAATTTGTATATTTACCCTTTGGAACACTGCGACTAACACTGTCTGCTTGAAATTGCGGAGAGGCTACTCCATCCCATGCATTTAGGCCCTTTGGCCCAAATCTACACCGTTTCACCGATCTGAACCAAACTTTGTATACATACCCTTTGGAACCCTGCGAGTAACACTGTCCACTTAAAATTTCGGACAGACCACCCCATTCCCTGCATATAGGCACTTTGGCACAAATCTACACCGTTTCACCGATCAGAACCAATATTCGTAAACTTACCCTTTGGTACCCAGCGAGTAACGCTGTCTGCTTGAAATTGCGGACAGACCACTCCATTCCCTGCATTTAGGCCCTTTGTCCCAAATCTACACCGTTTCAACGATCTCAACCAAAATTTGTATATTTACCCTTTGGAACACTGCGACTAACACTGTCTGCTTGAAATTGCGGAGAGGCTACTCCATCCCACGCATTTAGGCTGTTTGGCACAAATCTACACCGTTTCACCGATCTGACTCCAATTTTATATACTTACCCGTAGAACCCGACAAGTAACACTGTTCACTTTAAATTTCGGACAGACCACACTATTCCCTGGTTTTTGGCCCTTTGGCAGAAAACTACACCGTTTCAACGATCTCAACCAGATTTTACATAATTACCCTTTGGAACCCGATGCGTAACACTGTCCACTTGAAATTTCTGACTTACCACTCCATGCCCTGCATGTAGCTCAGGAATTCCTCGGGGTTGCCAGCTTCCTAACTCACCAGTCATGAGCACTTGAGGGTGTACCAGAAGTGGTGGGTCTACACACACCCTGCCTCTTTGAGGGCCTTGAGCAGAAGACAGGAGATATTATGAAAAGGAAAAGAAGGCAGACCCCTCGAAGAATGAGGGTATCAGGAAAGATGAGACAAAGCCAATTAAGGCGGGAAATTGAAAGACTCCCTAGCCCTCGGATACCCTAATGCAGTCTGGGTCGGAAGAGAACAAGAGTTGACCAAGGGAGGCCGACAGGAAAGAGAACTGAAATGAGCCCGGCACCAGGAAGTAGAAGCGATGCCAGACTCAGCTGGGGTTCCGTGGTCGCCAACCCACGTCCCACAAGTTGTGAGACCCTGGGGTGGGGGGGTCTGTTGTGAGAATAGCTTGCTGATTCATCGTGAGGTGACTTGAAAGTACTTTCCAGAGCCCGCCGTGTTATCTCCTGCTGTCTATGCTGATGCCAGCACAGGGCCGTTGCGAAACAGTGAGTGATTCCCGGTCAATCTGTATAGGACGGGGAACCCCGAACGTGTGTCATCATATTTCGTCATCATCTGCGATCATCTCAGGTTCGTGCAGCTTGGACCTTTATTCTTTGTCTTTGCCGAGCAGTACGCTCTTTCACTAGACGCATCCAGTACAGGCCTAAGCCAGAAAATAAGGTTGAGACTTTGGAAGACATCGAAGCTAGACACCTGAATTACCTATATCAGTTTTAAAATAACACCATGTTCGTTTAGTAGTCATTTTTTCATTACCTTATTATTATCATCATAAGTGCAAATGACCTAGATGTTACGCGCATCATACCAATAATCACCGCCGCATAAAGTCTTCCTCGACTGTGATTTTTAAAATATTTATTTTTGGTTGGTTGGTTGGTTCTTAAGTTTAGGGGCTGCGACAACGCGGTCATGTAGCCCCGTGTACTTTGCGTGTGTGTAGAATCTGTCTGATAACCGGTGTTAATTGTGATGACTGTATTAGTTTGTGTTATCTGTTTTTTAATTTAAGTACAAACTGCAACTTAGAATTCTTCAAATGGTTCGTAATTTTGGCGCCAAGCGCCACCGTCAACGACTACTAGGCCAAGTTCGGAACTTAGCTACTAGACGCCACTGCAGTCGGCTCTTGGCAACGGACGTAGACATCTATGAGTGTTGTTTACCTATCCAATTTAGCTTCACACAGGTGTAATTAGTGGAAGGTTCAATAACATGCCATAAATCTGACATGGGACCGCCGGCTTTACTTCCCCTCCGAAGAAAGGCATACTGACTGATTTTTAACGCTTTTAAAATATCCGAAGACTTCAGCCGGGTTTGAACCCGCTATCTTGGGCATAGAAGCTCAGCATGCTACCAAATACGCCACCGAAGCCACCATATAGTTATTTTTATTACAGTACATTGTGTACATTATACGTTGAAGTGTCAATTCAATACCGGTAGTAGTTTCCCTTATCATCCTCATCATAAGAGCAAATGACCTACAGTAGATGTTACGCCCATTACACCATTAATCACCACACACAATAAGTCTTCCTCGCCTGTGAATTTTGAAATATGTATTTCTATTACGGTAGTTTGTAAGTTTGACGTGTCAATTCAACAGTAGTTTTTATTATCATACTTATCAAAAGGGCAAATGACCTAGATATTACTCCCTCATTGTCTTTGGGGGCAAATGACTTAGATTTTAAGTCCATTATATTTCTAAGGAGACCTTAAAACATTATCATCATTCCACCGGGCGAAGCCGGGTACTACTGCTAGTCTATATATATAAAGCACAAAGTTTGTCTGTCTGTCTGTTTGTCTGTTATGTATACAAATCTACACCGTTTCACCGATCTGAACCAAAATTTGTATACTTACCCTTTGGAACCCTGCGGGTAGCCCTGTCAACTTTAAATATCGGACAGACCACCCCCTTCCCTGCATTTAGGCCCTTTTGCACAAATCTACACAGTTTCACCGATCTGAACCAAAATTTGTATACTTACCCTTTGGAACCCTGCGGGTAACCCTGTCAACTTTAATTTCGGACAGACCACCCCATTCCCTGCATTTAGGCCCTTTTGCACATATCTACACCCTTTCACCGATCCGAACCAAAAATTGTATACTTACCCTTTGGAACCCTGCGAGTAACACTGTCCACTTAAATTTTCGGACAGACCACCCCATTCCCTGCATTTAGGCCCTTTGGAACAAATCTACACCCATTCACCGATCTGAACGAAAATTTGCATACTTACCCTTTGGAACCCTGCGGGTAACCCTGTCCACTTGAAATTTCGGACAGACCACGCCATTCACTGCATTTAGGCCCTTTTGCACAAATCTACACCGTTTCACCGATCTGAACCAAAATTTGTATACTTACCCTTTGGAACCCTGCGAGTAACACTGTCTGCTTGAAATTGGGGACAGACCACTCCATTCCCTGTATTTAGGCCCTTTAGCCCAAATCAACACCGTTTCACCGATCAGAACCAAAATTCGTAATCTTACCCTTTGGTTCACTGCGAGTAACACTGTCTGCTTGAAATTGCGGACAGACCACTCCATTCCCTGCATTTAGGCCCTTTGGCACAAATCAACACCGTTTCACCGATCTGAACCAAAGTTTGTATACTTACCCTTTGGAACCCTGCGAGTAACACTGTCTGCTTTAAATTGGGGACAGACCACTCCATTACCTGCATTTAGGCCCTTTGGCCCAAATCTACACCGTTTCACCGATCTCAACCAAAATGTGTATAATTACCCTTTGGAACACTGCGACTAACACTGCCTGCTTGAAATTGCGGAGAGGCTACTCCATCCCCTGTATTTAGGCTCTTTGGCACAAATCTACACCGTTTCACCGATCTGAACCAAAATGTGTATACTTATCCTTTGGAACCCTGCGTGTAACACTGTCCACTTAACATTTCGGACAGACCACCCCATTACCAGCATTTAGGCCCTTTGGCACAAATGTACACCGTTTCACCGATCAGAACCAACATTCGGATACTTACCCTATGGTACCCTGCGAGTAACACTGTCTGCTTGAAATTTCGGACAGACCACGCCATTCACTGCATTTAGGCCCTTTTGCACAAATCTACACCGTTTCACCGATCTGAACCAAAATTTGTATATTTACCCTTTGGTACACTGCGACTAACACTGTCTGCTTGAAATTGCGGAGAGGCCACTCCATCCCCTGCATTTAGGACGTTTGGCACAAATCTACGCCGTTTCACCGATCTGATCCAAATTTTATATACTTACCCTTTGGAACCCGACAAGTAACACTGTTCACTTTCAATTTCGGACAGACCACACTATTCCCTGCTTTTTGGCCCAATGGCACTAAACTACACCGTTTCACCGTTCTCAACCAGATTTTACACAATTACCCTTTAGAACTCGACGAGTATCACTGTCCACTTAAAATTTCGGACAGACCACCCCTTTCCCTGCATTTAGGTCCTTTGGGAAAAATCTACACCGTTTCACTGATCTGAACCAAATTGTTTATACTTACCCGTTGGAACCCGACGAGTAGCACTGTCGACATGAAATTTCAGACAGACCAATCTATTCCCTACATTTAGGCCCTTTGGCACAAATCTACACTGTTTCACCGATATGAACCAAATTTTACATACTTAGCCTTTGGAACCCGATGAGTAACACTCTCCACTTGAAATTTCTGACATACCACTCCATTCCCTGCATTTAGCTCAGGAATTCCTCGGGGTTGCCTGCTTCCTAACTCACCAGCCATGAGCCCTTGAGGGTGTACCCGAAGTGGTGGTGCTACACATACACTGCCTCTTTGAGGGCCTTGAGCAGAAGACAGGAGATATTATGAAAAGGAAAAGAAGGCAGACCCCTCGAAGAATGAGGGTATCAGGAACGATGAGACAACGGCCAATTAAGGCGGGAAATTGAAAGACTCTCTAGCCCTCGGATACCCTAATACAGTCGGGGTCGGAAGAGAACGAGGGTTGACTAAGGGAGGCCGACAGGAAAGAGAACTGAAAGGAGCCTGGCACCAGGAAGTAGAAGCGATGCCAGACTCAGCTCGGGTCCCGTGGTCGCCAACCCACGTCCCACAAGTTGTGAGACCCTGGGGGGGGGCAGTTGTGAGAATAGCTTGCTGATTCAACGCGAGGTGACATGAAAGGAATTTCCAGAGCCCGCCGTGTTATCTGCTGTCTATGCTGATGCCAGCACAGGGCCGTTGCGAAAGAGTGAGTGATTCCCGGCCAGTCTAAATTGGACGGGGAACCCCAAACGTGTGTCATCATATTTCGTCATCATCTGCGATCATCTCAGGTTCGTGCAGCTTGGACCCATATTCTTTGCCGAGCAGTACGCCATAAGCTCTTCCACTAGACGCATCGAGTACAGTCCTAAGCTAGAAAATAAGGTTGAGACTGTGGAAGACATCTGAATTACTTTTATAAGTTTTAAAATAACACCATGTTCGTTTAGTAGTCATTTTTTCGCTACCTTATTATTATCATCATAAGTGCAAATGACCTAGATGTTACGGGCATCATACCACTAATCACCGCCGCATAAAATCTTTCTCGACTGTGATTTTTAAAATATTTATGTTTATTACAGTACATTGTGTACATTATAAGTTGAAGTGTCAATTCAATACCGGTAGTAGTTTCCCTTGTCATCCTCATCATAAGAGCAAATGACCTAGATGTAACGCCCATTACACCATTAATCACCACACACAATAAGTCTTCCTCGCCTGTGAATTTTGAAATATGTATTTCTCTTACGGTAAGCCTCCGTGGCTTAGGCGGCAGCACGCCGGCCTCTCACCGCTGGGTCCGTGGTTCAAATCCCGGTCACTCCATGTGAGATCTGTGCTGGACAAAACGGAGGCAGACAGGTTTTTCTCCGGGTACTCCGGTTTTCCCTGTCAAAATTTCATTCCAGCAACACTCTCCAGTATCATTTCATTTCATCTGTCATTCATTTAATTATTGCCCCAGAGGAGTGCGTCAGGCCTCGGCAGTCGGCACAGTTCATATCCTCGCCGCTAGATGGGGGCTTCATTCATTCCATTCCTGACCCGGTCGGAGACTGGAAGCAGGCTGTGGATTTTCATTTTCATTTCTCTTACGGTAGTTTGAAAGTTTGACGTGTCAATTCAACAGTAGTTTTTATTATCATCCTTATCAAAAGGGCAAATGACCTAGATATTACGCCCTCATTGTCTTTGGGGGTAAATGACCTAGATTTTAAGTCCATTACATTTCTAAGGAGACTTTAAGACATTATCATCATTCCACCGGGCGAAGCCGGGTACTACTGCTAGTATAATATAAACAAACTCAAATCTTTGATTCAAATTTTCCACAACTTACATTTTTGTAATAGGAATCTCTGTTTCGCGGGCTTATAGGCCGTGTTCTAAGGACATTTTGTCGTCCTGTCGTTTCGCTGACGACTGCTTTCAGCATGTTCACAGGTTACATTAAGCGAGGTAAAACAAGTAAACTGAAGATATATAAATAGTCAACAACCACACATAGAGGCTACCATAGCTACGGCGTACCACATAAAAGTAATGCATCAAGGACAGAGCTGCTCTTCTGTTGCATCTTCTCGTCTTCGACGGTCAATCATCTTTCGCGAAAGACACCCAGGAATAGCAAGCTTAGGTGTGAAAGGAAGGATTGAGGACGAACTGTAGGGGTAGACCAAAGTTATTCCGCCATTGCCTCACCACTAGCTACTTCCTGTGGAAAGGTGATTTCTATGAACAAATTGATGGGGTCGCCATGGGCAGTCCCCTGAGTCCGGTGATCACGAAATTCTTCATGGAAAAATTTGAACAAATCGCACTCGAGACCGCACCTTTGAAACCTATGGTAGGTGGACGATACTTTTGTAATATGGGGCCATGGTAAAGATCAATTAAATGTGTTTTTAATACATCTTAACAGCCTGAACTCAAACATTCAGTTTACCACGCAGTTAGAGAATGAACAGAAAATCGCGTTTCTCGATGTTATGGTAACGAAGACCGCTGATCTTACCTTGGGACATACAGTTTACCGTAAGCCGACCCATACTGACCGATATTTACATAAGACGTCCAACCACCACCCACGACAGAAATAGGCCTACGGAGTGATAAAAACACTGGCTGACCGCGCGAAAAGAATTTGTGAAAAGCAGTGCCTAAACCAAGAAATTAAACACCTCAATGTGGCCCTACGCGCCAATGGGTACAGCCAGAACGATATCCAGAGAGCACTCCATCCAAGACGTCCAACTACAAGGGTAAATGGAGACAAGCAGCCCCTGGCTGCTCCCATATATAAATAAGGTTACGGACAGAATAGGGAGGCTACTCGAGTCCCATGATATAAAGAACATATACAGGCCTACGCGAAAAATTAAGGACATGTTTAGGTCCGCTAAAAATAAGCGACATCCTCATACCGCGGCAGGGGTTTATAAAATCCCGTATGATTGTGGCAAAGTATATATTGGAACAACGAAAAGAAGTATTGCCACTTGCCTCAAGGAGCACGAACGACACAGCCGGCTGGGACAAACACATAAATCCACTGTTGCAGCACACTCGCTACTCGCAGGTCACGACATAAGATATGGAGACACCGAAGTTCTGTCCACCACGGTGTCTTATCATGCCAGGCTACAAAGGGAGGCCATTGAAATCCTGAAGCATACTAACAGCTTCAATCTTAAGGAAGAAGCAGAACGTGTAAACAGACCTTAGCTTCCAGTCCTTAATCCCCTCAAGCCTTCCCTCATTGACCGTCGTACACGAGAAGATGCAACAGAAGAGCAGCCCTGCCCTTGATGCATTACTTTTATGAGGTACGCCGTTGCTATGGTAGCCTCTATGTGTGGGTTGTTGACTATTTATGTATCTTCTGTTTACTTGTTTTACCTCGCTTAATGTAACCTATGAACATGCTGAACGCAGTCGTCAGCAAAACGTCAGGACGACAAAATGTCCTTAGAACACGGCCTATAAGCCCGCGAAGCATTGTACCTTTTCTTCTACATCATTAAAGATACAGTGATGAAACGTGGTATGCTGCTGTAAACCATTATTCTAAATAACCTCCTTGAACAATACTTTTAAGAACATATTTTGTATTTTAAGGGGTAACATGTCATTACTTCTTTATCAAATTAAGTCCTTCAGATTTTGAAGTGCTTTTAAAAATCAAGTAAATAAGATATCAAAAATTTGTTCCAAAGATATCTTTAGCCTGGTCATTATATATTACATGTCAAATTTTGTAACTAACAATGTGATAGTTTTGTAGAAAAGGTACAGTACATATTTAGGGCACATGTTTCAGAAAATTCAAATATTCCTAGCTGAAGAACCATTTGAATTATCACCACGAAAATCAACACAAAAACATATAACACACTGATAATCAAGTGTGTAATATTATATAGCGTTATCTTTAAAACTCTGGGACTTACAATAATTCTTTTACTGGTGTGCAATTTTGCATACGTCCCCCATTGGTAATTACACCGTTTAATTCTACAACTTGATTTGATTTTCAGTTTAGCCTACTGACACATTCCTTTGGATTTTGAGTTTCCTTTCTTGGAATGATTAATTAATTATCCTTATCTGACTGCGTTGGCATTTGCCGATTTTATATAATAAACTTCCTCGTGTTTATTAATTTATTTCCTCTGTTCATGATTCCTCGCTTGGTTCTTTTATTTATTATATTATGTACTTCTTCTTGGCCTAGGCTTAATTTTGATTTCTCATTTAACAGCAGTATTAGTAGTTATTTGGTAGATTCTGTCACTCCTAGGAGGACTGGTGTTTGACGACCGCATCCGTTCAGTTTTGACATTTGAGGAGCTTATTTCCAAAGTCCCCCCAGGGCCTCACATCTAGTGGGACGTGGGTTAGTGACCACGGGACCCCAGCTGAGTCCGGCATTGCTTCCACTTACTTGTGCTGGGCTCCTCTCCGTCTTCTTTCCTATCGACCTCTCATGGTCAACACATGTTCTCTTCCGACCCCGACGGTATTAGGATATCCGAGGCCTAGGGATTCTTTAATTTTCCCGCCTTAATTGACCCTTGCCTCATCTTTCCTGACACCCTCATTCTTCAAGGGGTCAGCCTTCTTTTTAGCCTATTTTCATTTTATGCAAAATAGGCTTATGAAACACATTTTGTCCGTGTGTGTGCTTGTGTGTGATGGTGTGTGGGTGTGTCCCCTAATAACATCTAAACGGCTGGAGCGATTTCAATGAAACTCTGTAAGGTTATAGCACCATTCTGGACGACCCCGACCGTGTCCTTCAAATTTCATTGTCTCTCACCAATCAAACATGGCGGCTGTGCGAAATATTTCACTAGCATTCAGAATCTCCGAAACTATTACCGATATCACCCTGAAATTGTGTATGGTGATAAAGGGCACTACTAGAAGCTTACCTATGAGACTTTCAAAAACCTGGTAAAAACAAAACCAACATGGCGGCCAAGCACAAATGATACATTTAAATAGACTTTTCTCGCGATTTAACCATCCAAACGTAATGAAACTTGGTACAGCAAATTTTTATACACATTATAATTCACTGGCATCTAATTTAGTTCACTTGTTTACATAACCTCAACATGGCGGCTGTGCGAAATATTTCACCGGCATTCTATATCTCCGAAAATATTACAGATATCACCTGAAATTTTGTACGGTAATAAAGGGCAATGGTACAAGTTTATCTATGTAACTTTCAAACACATGTAAAGTACAAAACGAACATGGCGGCCAAGCGAATTTGAAACATTTTAATAGACTTTTCTCGTGATTTAACTCTCTGAGCACAGAGAAATGTGGTACAGTTAATGACTATACATATTGTAATGCACTGCCATCTAATTTAGTTGAATTGTTTACATAACCTCAAGAGGGCGGCTGTGCGTAATTTTATAATTAAGTTTTTATTTCTTGTGTCGTAATCATGCAATCGAAGTGAAAGTTTGAATAATGAAGCTACGCAATAATTTTTCCTTAATGGTACATAACTCTATGGCCGATACATATAACAATCCAAAATGGCGAGCATCCGAAATATTTAGACGGTACTCAATATCTACGAATCTTCTACAATAACAAATCCAACATGGCGGCGACGCGAATTATACATATTTCAATGGACGTTTCTGGTGATTTAACCGTCCGAGTGCAGTGAAACTTTGCACGTTAAATGCTTATACAAATGTTAATCCACTGGCATCTAATTTATTTCAATTCTTTTCATAACCACAAGATGGCAGCTGTGCGAACTTTCTAAATTAAGTTTTTGTTTCTCGTGTCGTAATCATGCGTTCGAAGTGAATATCTGAATAATGAAGCTACGCAATAATAATTGTTCTTTATGATTCATAACTATATGGCCTATACATACAACAATCAAAAATGGCGACCATCCGAATATTTAGACGGTTCTCAGTATCTACGAATCATTTTTAGCAATCAAACTGGTTTGTAAGTGCCCATAGAGGCTATTAACATAATTTCATCTATAGGACTTTCAATAACCTCGTGAGCACCAATTCAACATGGCGGCGACGCGAATTATACATATTTAAGTGGACGTTTCTCCCGATATAGCCATCCGAGTGCAGTGGAACTTTGTACAGTAAATGCTTATAGAAATGTTAATCCATTGGCATCTAGTTTATTTCAATTGTTTTCATAACCACAAGATGGCAGATGTGCGAAATTTTAAAATCTCGTTTTTACTTCATGTGTCCTAATTATGCGATTGACGTTTGAATACCACACGTAATAATACAATAATACATAAATAAAAAATTACGAGCCTTACAGTAGTCGCATATGATGTGTAACATCTGACATAGAAGAAACCTCACGTGAAATTGTTGATACACCGGTATTTTATACCATTATTGGCACAAATATTAATCTATTGTAAAATGGAGTGTTTTACAGATATTGTAGTTTATAATACGGAACTCATTTTATTAGATGATTTGTAGCTTCCACCAGCACTAGCCTAAATAAAGAATACGATATGGATCAACTAGATTAATAGACGCGACACCCCTCATAACCTTAAATTCCTAATAAACAGGTCCTCTTCATTCACAGACCAACACGTAATTTCATATGGATTCTGTTAAAATGAGTCATATTAATATGATAAATATCGTTTAAAATGATAATCTGTTAGCAAAAATATCTACCCCGTCCGATACTCGAACCCAGGATCTCAAGATTCGCAGCCATAAGCACTAACGCCACGGCTATTTCGACTACGCGAAGTTTGTGCACAAGATGGTATTTCCACGTTCCGATAATACTGCATTACGGAATTAAGTTTCATTTATATTTTGCTTGTTTCGATAATGTTCCTGTGTGAAATTGAGTTTAAAATGCCTTTACTCTTGTGAGTAAAGAGAATGTATTCAGTAATAGTTCATGATGTCTTGCTGAATTCTCGTATAACCACAACGATTATATTATATTGATGACTGCATTACCTTTATGTGGGTTAATATTTGAATAGCCATTGTGCAGAAACATAATATCGGCAATGCCGACTACTTACAATATTTGATATCAAGGCATTTTACCATTTAAATACTGATACGAAGACTTCGAACATGTACCATGTCATTTGTTTCAATAACTTGACACCAGATTTCGCATGAGCTTTTTCCGTTCAGTATGTCATATACATTCCACATGGCCGAGAGTACGTCATGGTATCAATTTCCGACACCGCGCGCTCATTGTTTCTCGTACCACTGCCAGCTGGGTCGTACCACAGCCCGCTGGATCGATCGATTGAGATGGCAGTGCATCATATTCTTCCGTTCATTCCACCACTGCCAGCTAGTACACTTCCGTTCGATTGATCGAGCGGGCAGTGCATACTTCCGTTTTCCACCACTGCCAGCTAGTACACTTCCGTTCGATCGATCGAGCGAGCAGTGCATACTTCCGCTCGATCCACCACTACCAGCTCAATCGTTCCGATCCACTTCCGTCCCCAATTTTCAAAATCACTCCCACAAAACTATCCAGCAACCGAGCGGAAAGATGTTACACATCAGAAATCCAACATGGCGACCATCTGAAATATTTAGCCGTTCTCAATATCTACGAATCTATTACAACAATCAAACTGAAATTTTGTATGTTGATAGAGGCAATTGACATGAGTAGGATATATGAAAATAGGCTGTATAATTCTTCACGGAACTACTTGTTCTTTTCATGATATCTCCTGCCTTCGGCACAAGACCCTCAAGAAGGCAGGGTGTATGTGTCCCCACACTTCTGGTGCACCCTGGATAGTGCTACTCCATCAAGAGCCCAGGACTGGTGAGTTCGGGAGTTGGTGACCCCGAGGGTTTCCTGAGCTGGGTCTGGTTTTTCCACATTTTCCACTGACTTCGGGGCGGGACCTCTCCTCTTTCCCTTTCCTATCTGCCATTCATGGCTCTCCTTCCTTCCAAGTCCCTCAATCCTCGAGGGTTGAGGGTGTTTCTTTTTATCCTGTGGTTTATTTACCTTCTTCTTCGTTTGTATTCCATTTCTTCTTCTAGTATGTAAGTGTGTAGTTAGTTTTAGTTATACCTTACTTTACATCATCATTATCTCTAACACCCAAACCATAAAGGGCCGATAACCTAGATGTTAGGCCCCTTAAAAAATGAAAATAATCATCATCATCATATTTCCAAAGTGACGTAATTCCATGGAATGCAAAACTTCAGAAATCGCGTTTTTGTTTCTACGTATAATCAAATTCAGATATGATTAGGATTATATTGTAATTTCATTCATTACCGTACTTTTATGCATATCCTGACACTGTGTTTTAAAAATCTCCTATCAATGGAATGGTGGTAATCGTTTCCTGTAAGTTGGAGTTAGTACGTTTTTTAAATAAATCATATATTGCCATACGTTTTGAGTGACATATATGAACCTTTAAAGGTTAAAACACAACAATGTATACCTACATTTCACATAAAGATCGTAAAGATAGTACACAGTTATTATAGCACTTAAAAGAATAAAATACGTTTTAAATAATGTTCAGAACATGGAGTACATTACATATCTTCAACCATCGCCCTCTTTGTCACTATCATTATTAATATTGTCAGCTAGAGCAAACACATGTTGATAAGACGGCATTACAGTCAGTTTCATTTCGACCCTTAAAAATACGTGGTCTACAGGCAAATAACTATGCCCCCTCACGATGACTGTTATGCTAATAGTAATGGAAAACTGATCAGCTACTTTGCTAAGCTTTGCTAGCGTAACGTAGTTTTTATTCTGAACATTGCATCCATCACAAAATAGAATTAATACTTTAAAGTGTAGATCCTCAGCACAAAAAAATTGTTTCCACGTCATATCACGTGTCCAGAGAGCCAGTGGATTGGACAACATGAATATAAGACACATTGGAAATAAGCAGACGTTGGATTTACGTCACTTGGCAAATAAACTTAGGTTTTAGGAATCTGTAGTTGTTGTTGTTGTTGTTTGCATCAACTGTCTTTTGACTGGCTTGATGCAGTCCTCCATGCCTCCCTGCCCTGAGCTAATCGTTTCAACTCTACATAGCTACCACACCCTACATCAGAGGCAATCTCTTTAACATATTCTAACTTTGGTCTACCCCTACAGTTCGTCCTCAATCCTTCCTTCCATAACTAAGCTTGCTATTCCTGGGTGTCTTAGTATGTGTCCTATCAACCTATCTCTTCTCTTCACTACCAGTCGACAGAAACATCTCTCCTCTCCCACTCGTCTTAATACCTCTTCATTTGTTACCCTATCTACCCATCTGATCATCATTCTCCCGTAACACCACATTATAAACGCTTCAATTCTCCTCTTTCCTGCTGCACGAATGGTCCAAGTTTCTCTTCCATATAGTGCCACGCTCCAGACAGAGGCTTTCAAAAATGACTTCTTAATGCCTAAATCTATTCGATGTCAACAGAGTCCTTTTCTGTAGAGATGCTTTCCTTGCCTGAACCAACCGACTTTTTATGTCCCCTTTGCTTCGTCAATCACTGGTTAATTTGCTATCTTATTAACAGAAGTCTCCTACTTCCTTTAGCTTTTCACCTACCAATTTTATGCCCACAGAGGTTTCTGATTTATGTCGGCTGCATTCCAATATTAGCCTACTTTCGATTTTTGCAAAAAAATGAAAGTAGACTTATGAGATCTACACAGGGCGAAAAATTGTGTGTCTGTCTGTGTGTGTGTGTGTGTGTGTGTGTATATATGTGTGTGTGAGTCTGTGTGTGTGTGAGTGTGTGTGTGTACTCTGAATGTCTGTTCCCCCCCCCGCCCTATCAATTCAAACACGGTGAAACCGAATTGAACGAAATTTGGTACATAGGTAGAACTAGCAAAGGGAATCTCAGTGTCATGTTTTATATCACCGCCATCTTTACCAAAACTGAATGGCGCCCACTCAAACGTTCAAAACGTAAAATCAAATATCGACTAACCAAATCATCCGATATCTACCAAATTTGGTAACAACATACCTTCTTATAGAACGCATCTTGTGACCAAACTACAAGGTCATCCGCCGTACCATTTCAAGATGGTAGCCGTGCGAATTATGCAAACATTATAATCCATATCATGGGACCCACCAGTTCCGATTATCGAGCTGATAATCGTTTGAACTGTTCTAAAGGAAGAGGCTCGTTCGAAATTAAAAGTTTATTTTGTAATACTATAGTGCAGAAGTGATTTTAAAAAACTGAGGCGTCTCAGTACTACTGTAGGCAAGATGGCAGCGGATATCTTGTGCCTGATTTATATTTCACTAATTTGAGTATTGAATGCAATAAAGCGTACTGATTCAAAATAAATAAACTTTGTATGAAATGCTTCATACATAAATAATATACTCCATTGATGAAATCGTTTAGTGTAAATCATTAATTGCTAACACGTTCTATGTAAAAAAAGTGAATTATCATGGCGAACTGCAAGCCGGCCAACAGATTAACTTACAGATTTTATTGAAAAGTTTATGTTTATGGCTGCTAGAATGCACTCCCCCTGTTAGGATTATCTTGTTCGATACTTCTCCATTAGATGTCACGACGGTCTACATGGTCCTCCATTTATTAGTATACCATCGGCATTCTATGCGCATCGAATTTGAAGAATGACAAGATGATACTACGATACATTTTTACTTTTTATTTTAAAGGGTTTATAACAGCCTATTGTGCGTTATTTGAAAATGTTAATTGAAGTAAAGGACAAAAGGATTTCACCTAGTATCTGAACTCTAGCCGTTGGTGCTAGTTCAGGCTATTAATTAATACTTTTTTTTTGCAGCCAAATAGCAATCGAAAATATCCCCATAGTTGGTATACACACGTCTCTGTAGGATCATGGAAAGATTTGTTAATTCAATTAGGGTTGTGAAAGCCATGCACAACCAGACGTGTAAAGACATGCCTCAACTCAAATTTGGGTGTTGCACGCGTCAGGCCGATTATGTAATAATAATAATAATAATAATAATAATAATAATAATAATAATAATAATAATAATGTTATTGGTTTTACGTCTCTTTTAACTACTGTTGCATTTAGAGACGCCAGGGTGCCGGAAATTTGCCCCGAAGGGGATCTTTAACGTGCCAATAAATCTACTAACACGGCTCCCTCGCATTTGTGCTCCCTCAAATGCCAGCTGACTGCGCCAGGATACGACCCTGCAACATAGGGCCCAGCAAGCGACAACGTTACCGTTGAGTCACGCAGCCAGTCCGGTCGATTATGTCTCCAGATCCATAACATTCTTTTGATACTGCTTATCTTTCTTTCTTCAATGATGGTAGCAGTTGTTTTCGAGGTTGTGGTGTTTGGTAGAGGAAAATAGTTTTTAACGTCTTCAACCAAGAAATGATTCTATTATACTCTTTGATAAAACCAACGAGTTATAACTATACTCATACATTTAGGAGAAAGTAGGCTATATGTCCTTTACTGAACATCTTGTTTTTGTTTTACATTTATTGATTTTCATCATGAATTCTTTCCTCAAGACAGAGTCCATACCAATCAAAAACTCATTCAAATCCTCAGGCGTGTCAGCCAAGATGACGATGTCATCAGAAAATTGCAGAGATGAAATTACTTCTCCTTGAATCTTCACTCCCACCTTATATTTTTCTCCAATTTCCTTCATTGCTTGTTCAATATATGGACTGAAGGTATGGGTGAAAAGTTGCAGCCCTTCACATGTCCTTCAGCTCGAATGAAAGCTGTCTGGTTTCTGTATGGATTGTAGATCACCCTCCTATTCCTGTACTTTATTCCAATCGTTTTCAATATGTCAAATAACTTACTTCAATCAACGTATCAAAAGCCATTCCTAAGCCTACAAATGCCATGAACATTCTCTTACCTTTCCTTATTCTACCTTTCAAGATCAACCTAAGACTTAGTACAGCTTTACTTGTTCCTACATTTCTCCTGAAACCAAACTGGTCTTCACCCGACTCCGTTTCTATCTGGCTTTCCATCCTCCTGTAAATTATTCTAGACGGAATCTTCGAAGCATGAGTAATCAAGCTGATTGTACGGTAATCTTCACATCTGTCAGCTCCTACTTTCTTGGGTATAGGGATGACAACATTCTTCTTGAAATCAGGGGTTACCTCACCTGTGTCATAAATCCTACACACCATGTGAAATAACCTGACCAGATCATCATCACCTATGAAGCCTAGCAACTCAATCGGTATATCTATGCCTGGGGATTTGTTCCTGCTTAAGTCTTCCAATGCTATGTCAAATTCTGATCTCAATATTAAATCTCATTTTGCATCCTCATCAATTTCCTCTTCCCTTTAAATTACATGATTCTCAACCTCCTTTCCATTATACAAAGACTGTATGTAAGCTTTCCATCTGTCAACTTTTTCTTCCCTATCTGTTAGAGACTTCCCATCTGTGTCCTTAATATTACAGCACTTCTTTTCCCCAAAAGTATTCTTAATCCTTGGATGAGCTGTATCTACTTTTCCTAAATTCAGACCATTATCTATGCCCGCACATTTCTCTTTCAAACATTCTTCTTTCGCTTCATTGCACTTCTTGTTAACCTCATACCTCAGACGTCTGTATTCTGATTCCCCTTTTCATCTCTACATTCTTGTGTTTACGACTATCATCCATTAATCCTGAGTGATCCACGGTTTTCTACGTGTTCTTTCCTACCAATGTTTTTCTCTGCGGATTCTGTTACTTCCTTCTTCAAAGTTCCCATTCGTCTGCAATTGAATTTTGTTAAGGGTTTTTCATCGTCCATCCTTTACACTCTTCTTGGATCTTTGGTTTACATCCTTCTCTTTCAGTCAGTCTATTGCCTACTTTTTTGGCTTTTGACTTTTCTTCAATTCCTTCAACTTTAATCTGTATTTCATAACAACCTGATTATGGTCCAAGTTTATGTCAGCACCGGGATATGTTTTGAAATCCAAAATCTACTTTCGAAATCTCTGCTTGACCATAATAAAGTCGATTTGGTAACGCCCTGTATCTCCTGATCTCATCCATGTGTATATTCTTCTATTGTGGTCATTGAATAAGGTGTTAGCAATGACCAACTCATGCTCGGTGCAGAATCCCATATGCCTGCTTCCTAGATCATTCTCTTCTCCTAATCCGAAATCTCGTACTATCTTCCCTTCTCTTCCTTTTCCTACCACAGCATCTAATCTCCCATTACTATAACATTTTCATCCTTGATATACCGCAGAATTTCATCTAGTTCTTCGTAGACCTTTTCATGATCTTCATCATCAGCTTGACTGGTAGGCATATAGACTTGTACTACTGTGGTGCACGTAGGTTTTGTATTGATTTTTGCTACAATAATCCGTTCACTATATTGCTCATAATATTCCACCCGCTGTCCAAGTTTCCTACTCAACATGAGACCAACCCCTGCTTGGCCATTTCCTCTTTGTCACTTCGGTGATGTTAACTCCCTGTCGAGTAATCTCCACCTGGAGATCCGAACGGGGGACTATTTTTTCCTCCGGATTGGAATTTTACAAGAGAGGAGGCCATCATCACATGTAATTATGCATATAGAGGTACATAACCTCGGGATTAGCATTACGGCTGTATTATCCCGTTGCTTTCATCCGTGCAGCAGAACGCAGTGATGTCATTAGTTGGGTAATGTTATCAATATCTTAACCGTCTATAAGACAAGTAAAGTATTGATTTATTCGAAAGGCTGCTACTCCCTTTCAGAATAAAATAACAGAGCAATTTTACTAACAAAAATACGAACCTACTAATCTAATCTTATATGTAAAAGTGAAAGTCGGTATGTATGTGGGTATGTGGGTATGTATATTTTTTCCGTATACAAATCTACACCGTTCCACCAATCTCAAACAACTTTTGCATACACATAGTTTAGGACCCAGAGGGAACGGCTGCCTATATGAATTTTCGATAGTCTTTCTCATTCTTCTGATTTCGGCCCTTTTGCACTCAAGCACAGGCTAATCAAATCATAAAATAACTCATGAAGGAATTGTGCTCTGAAAGAAGTTCATTTTCCGTATTGACAGATTCACTATATAACAAAGGAGAAACTGTTCCGCCTAGTCAATACATTTATTTACAACAAGTTATAAACTTGCTATTATATGGTACATGTTTCGGGGCCTCTATTACTGGTCCCTTCTTCAGCCAGAAAATAAGTTGCAAAATCCAGCATAATTAAAGATATCATAATAAAAAATACATAAAATGATGAGTGAATGGATGAAATGAGGCGAAAAAGAACATATTACTCATGAGAAGTAATGTGAGTGCACATCAGTAAAAATTAACACCATTGGTATTGCTAGGTTCTTGAGAATACACTTACGAGGTACGTTCAGAAAGTAAGCTCCGTTTGGTAATAAAATTGAATTGTGTACAGATACAGAAAAAATATTTATTGCACAACATTCTACACCTCTTAAACTACTTTTCCACATAACTGCCGAACTTTTGCAGGCATTTGTCATAACGTGGCACAAGTTTTTGGATATCTTCTTCATAAAAGTTTGCCGCCGACCGTAAACGAGAGTGAAGACTCCCCTGTAAGATATCCTACCGTTTTGCCACCACTGTTAGGCATATTGCGTGCTTACCAGGAGAACTGCGTATGTTTAGGAGTTCTCCTGACCTCATACGCAATTTGCCTAACAGTGGTGGCTAAACGGTAGGATATCTTACTGGGGAGTCTTCACTCTCGTTTACGGTCGGCGGCAAACTTCTATGAGGAAGGTATCCAAAAACTTGTGCCACGTTATGACAAATGCCTGCAAAAGTTCGGCAGTTATGTGGAAAAGTAGTTTAAGAGGTGTAGAATGTTGTGCAATAAATATTTTTTCTGTATCTGTACACAATTCAATTTTATTACCAAACGGAGCTTACTTTCTGGACGTGCCTCGTATATAGCACTGTTCTAATGTTTGTGCATGTGGAAATCACTTCACTTGGGATTTATAGCCTGTTGTTTACAATGCTGTTGACTGAAACTTGCTGTTCAAGCTGGGGCTTCTGAGCTTATAGTCTTGCATTAGAGGGAAAACATCGAATGTCATGTAATGAAATACATCATCATGATGAGGAGATGTCCAAGTATGGAAAAAACATATTTTACTTAGACCAACTAAAACAATTTCCTTTGTTGATCTAATTCACAGAATCTCAATTTACTTCATGGCCCCATTATTGCTTCATCCAGTTGCTTAGATACCTTGGATCCAAGGCTTCTAAATTATATGCATTGCCTAGGTCATGAAGTATCTAAATTTGTAACCATTGCACTCTCATTATTAATATATTATTAAATTTAAAAAATAATAATGACAATAAAAAAACAACATAAAATACAATATGAGATTTAAATTAAAATAAGGTGAGGTAAAATAATATTATATCTTTGTGACCTGGATTTGTTATACATGGAATATAAAAAGGTAGATGGGGTTATAAGGGTGAGAGGAAATGGAAGAGGGGGGAATATTGGGGGAGTTTGTGTTGGGGAATTCACGGTGGTTTGTTGTTGTCAACAATTTTATTCTTTATATATTCCGTTAGGGTGTTGTACAGGATATTCGTTTCAAAATTTATTTCATTAAGATTATGAAGAGGAGATAGTTTCTGTGCGGTGTTAATTTATATCGCTTCTAGTACAGAGCTTTCAACCTTCCCCTTTCAAAAAATGACCTCACCAGTGAAATAAAGACCATACGCCAAATAGCTAAAGTTAATGGTTTTAACTATCAATTCATCTCCAACATTATAAACAAAATAAGAAATAGACCTCCCACCCATTTAACACCAGATCATAAAGAAAAACCTGTATACGCGGTTTTCACTTATTTTAATGCACGTACATACAGCATCTCTAATATATTCAAAAAACACGGTTTAAAAATGGCCTATAAAACATCCAACACCAATGCCAATTTCTTCTTTAATTCGAACAAAGTAAATTCTATAGACAAATTCCATAGATCAGGCATTTATAGACTTAATTGTTCCGAGTGCGATGCGAATTATTTGGGACAAACGGGTAGAGCATTCACAATCAGATACTACGAACATTTTAATGCCATAAAATACAGAAGATTCTCAGCAATGGCAACACACATGGAGGAGTCACATCATAAATTCACCAACATCGAGAAAGACCTAGAAATCCTCCATTTTACAGGAAAGGGGACCACTATGAATGTACTAGAAGCGATAGAAATTAACACCGCACAGAAACTATCTCCTCTTCATAATCATAATGAAATAAATTTTGAAACGAATATCCTGTACAACACCCTAACGGAATATATAAAGAATAAAATTGTTGACAACAACAAACCACCGTGAATTCCCCAACACAAACTCCCCCAATATTCCCCCCTCTTCCATTTCCTCTCACCCTTATAACCCCATCTACCTTTCTATATTCCATTTATAACAATTCCAGGTCACAAAGATATAATATTATTTTACCTCACCTTATTTTAATTTAAATCTCATATTGTATTTTATGTTGTTTTTTTATTGTCATTATTATTTTTTAAATTTAATAATATATTAATAATGAGAGTGCAATGGTTACAAATTTAGATACTTCATGACCTAGGCAATGCATATAATCTAGAAGCCTTGGATCCAAGGTATCTAAGCAACTGGATGAAGCAATAATGGGGCCATGAAGTAAATTGAGATTCTGTGAATTAGATCAACAAAGGAAATTGTTTTAGTTGGTCTAAGTAAAATATGTTTTTTCCATACTTGGACGTCTCCTCATCATGATGATGTATTTCATTACATGACATTCGATGTTTTCCCTCTAATGCAATACTATAAGCTCAGAAGCCCCAGCTTCAACAGCAAGTTTCAGTCAACAGCATTGTAAACAACAGGCTATAAATCCCAAGTGAAGTGATTTCCACATGCACAAACATTAGAACAGTGCTATATAAGTGTATTCTCAAGAACCTAGCAATACCAATGGTGTTAATTTTTACTGATGTGCACTCACATTACTTCTCATGAGTAATATGTTCTTTTTCGCCTCATTTCATCCATTCACTCATCATTTTATGTATTTTTTTATTAAGATATCTTTAATTATGCTGGATTTTGCAACTTATTTTATGGCTGAAGAAGGGACCAGTACTAGAGGCCCCGAAACATGTACCATATAATAGCAAGTTTATAACTTGTTGTAAATAAATGTATTGACTAGGCGGAACAGTTTCTCCTTTGTTATATCATGAAGGAATGGCAAGGCAGATAGTTTCCATGGCAACATAGCTCAAGTCGAGACACGGCCGACTGGATACGAGTTGCGCTCTGCACTACCGGTATAGAAAATGAGGATCTTTACTTGAAATCCCGTTAGTGACTCAACTGCTCACACAGCACTGTCAACTCAGTTTAGCATAACAAAGACTTGACACTATTTGTAAATATAATTTCCGCAATTTCAAAATGCAAATTATATCACAAAATAATATAATAATAATAACCCCTGGCACTACAGCCCATGAAGGGCCTAGGCCTACCAAGCGACCGCTGCCCAGCCATTTAGCCTTTAGATATTGGGGTGATGCGTGGTCAGCGCATCGGGTCCCCTCGGCAGTTAATCTTGGTTTTCGTGATTGGGGCGTTACCTCACTGTCAGACAGCTACTCAATTGCCCTCACGAGGCTGAGTGCACCCCGTTCCAGCCCTCATGTCAGTTTCTAAAATCCTTGACGGAGCCGGGAATCGAACCCGGGGCCTCTGGGTGAGACGTAGGCATGCTACCCAACACCACGTGGCCGGCCACAAAATACAATGGCGTGATAATAAATGACAGAAACGAAACATACCTTTGCACCTTATTAAAATAGAATTCCATTAGGTTCACTCGATTTATATAAAACTTAATGAACTTTCCTGCTGAGTGGTTAGTGCAGAAGTTATTTGGAAGCAACCGATATTTCGGCTTACGCAATAGTATTCGTAATTGGTGATACTATTTTCTCTTCAATGACGCTGGGAAGACCACTGCTGCGGTCAGGTTAATGAGTGGAGAGGATTACAGTTCTGAGAAATGCAATCCAAACATTTCATACAATAAATTATTTCCACTGTGAATACAACTTAAACCAGAGTTTCAGTTTTCATTGTCGTAAAAGATATTGCTGAAATTGTAATTTGATGATGATAGTTGATGTTAAAGGGCTAACATGGAGGCTATAAGCCTCTTAAGTCTTTGGGATGAAAATGACGAATGATGATAAAATGAATACTAGAACTAAAAATAACTACAACTTACAACCCAATTACGAATTAGGAGAACAAACGGACAAAAAGGAAGGAAAAAGAGAAATAAAATACGGGTAAATGAAATGTTCTCACCCCTCAAAAAATGAGAATTGACGGATTTGGTAAGGTGTGCCATGAAAGGCAGATAGGAAGGGAAATAGGAGAGAGACCGCACCAGAATCACTGGAAAAAGGAAAAAAAAAACAGATCCAGCTCAGGTATTCTCCCAAACTTAACGGCCGTGAACCCTTGAGGGTTTAGCACCTAGAGTGGTGGGGCTACACACACCCTGCCTCCTAAATGACCTCGTTCAGAAGGGAGGAGATATGATGAAAAGAAAATCCAACAGATCGGACACTTCGAAGAATGAGGGTATCAGGAAAGATGAAACAAGGTCCAATTAAGGCGGGAATTTGAAAGACTCCTTAGACCTAGGATATCCTAATACCGTCAGGGTCAGAAGAGAACAAGAGTTGACCGAGGGAAGCCGACAGTAAATATGCCGGAGAGGACCCCGGCACAATTAAGTGGAAGCAATCGTGAAGTCAGCTGGGGTCCCCTGATCGTTAACCAGTGTCCCACAAGTTGTAACCCGCTGAAGGAGGGGGAGTGTCGTAATGTCGTAAGTGAGCTAGAGGTGACCAAGGGTGGTCAACAGGAAGGATGACAGAAGGAAGCCCGGCACAAGTAAAACATTATGATACCCATTTTTCCAAAGATAACTTATGAATATGCACCGGACGGTTGATTCCGTAGTTAATTAGATATCATCGTAGGTATCAGAGGCAAAGAAGTCCCTGTCATGTGCATTACTACCAATGGTCAAGTACTATCCCAGCTTTTGCCTGGACAGAGTGTAGAAAAACCACACTCAGGATAGGTTCGAACCTTCGATGTCTGGACTTGCTACAGCTGCCCTCGCAACCGTGGTGCACGATTAAACGATCACAACTACGGTGCGAGACTCTTAAAATGACGACTACACACAACAGACGAAGGAGTGTTTGTGTCCGGAACAAAGTTATCACCGGAAATCACGTAAGACCATCTCACCTAACTCTGTCTCACGTAAACTCGGGAAATGAAAGCACACCTCCTGTGGGGGACCAAGAGTAGTGTTGAATACGACATCTACCATCGGTACTTGCAACTGGCATAATTAATGCCATTGTAGATATGTTTTGTTCTCTTTGATAATAGCTTTAAACTGCCTGTTCATTAAACACAAGACAAGATAGGTTGCAGCACCATTTTCACTGCCGGCTGGATCGCATCCCTCCTGGCTGCTTTAAACTGTCTGCCCATTCAACACACAGACGCGTACAGGATCTTTTCACAGTAGCGCTCCATTCGTATTTACGTCTTTTTCCAGAACTAGCACTGACGTTATTTCATTTCTTACTACCGTCTATTTGAGTTTTTGGACTTGGCTACACCCATAAAATATTAAACAATAGACAAATCATTTTCTAAATGAAACACTGTCTAATCCTGAAGTAAGTTATCGTATTTATTAAATTTATATTCATTCAATGCCATTTAAATTAGAATGGCATAATTATTTTAATATATTTATTCATCTTAGTCACTTTCATAAGTATATTTGTTTCTTCCATTGCTTTCGTTCTAGACACCATATACTTTGAGCTAACCTCTTCACCAAGAGTTGTACTTTCCCCCACGTCGTGTTACTTGAAGCCACTTTGATTAGAAAAGACTTATGGATATTTAAGCATACAGGCTCTTCATTAATTATAACGGATTGGTGAAGTATTGATATTCCAAGTCTGCCATTTCAAGCTTTTGACCTGTCTTAGGAATGTGTTCACAATCAATGCATCTCATTTGATATTATACAGGGATTATACGTTGCTGCATTTAATTAAATAGGTGAGATAGGTTAGTTGGTTCCTTTGTTTAGGAGCTGCAACAACGCGGTCATGCAGCCCCGTGTAATATGGATGTGTGTAGAATCTGCCTGATAACCGGTGTTAATTGTGATGGCTGTATTATTGCTTGTTATATGTAATTCAGGTAAGGTCATGCAGTCAGTTTTAAGTAGTTCCCACTTTTGCTACCAAATGCTACCGTCAACGACACCTAGCTGCAAACTTGGCTGATAGATACCCCCGCAACCAGAACCTGACGGTGACCGTTGGAACTTAATAGCGTTAATCAAATTTAACCTACAAATTTTACTTTCACACGAGTGTAGTTAGTGGAAGGTTCTTTTACATCACATAAATCTATGTCCTATGACATAGGCCCACCGGCTTTACTTCCCCTCCGAAGGAAGGCATACTGAGGGATTCTTAACGCTCTTCAAAACTGCGATGACTTCGGCCGGGTTTGAATCCGCGACCTTGTGCATAGAAGTTCAGCATGCTAAAAAATACGCCACCAAAACCGCCCAATATGAGATAATAGGCATGTAAATACAGCAATACTATTCCCTAATATGCAGCCATAGTAGCCTACACACTGACTTATGTACATGAATAAGCCATTTCTCATTAATCACACCAATTGTGCGGGGTTAAAAATCGTAAGTATATTTGACTCCAGAATGATGACTTCAAATATTGAAAAAAATAAATATTGTTTCCTTTCCAAAAGGTAGATGCAACAATTTAAAAATGAAAGAGAACTATGTGAACAAGACGCCTAATTACACCCATTTAAACAAAAATAAGGACTCTCAGGAAAGTACTGTAATTGTGAGACTAGGTCCTTGAAAAAAGTGCATATACTGCCCTTTTTTGTTATTGATACATTCTCAACTACGTTATTGTAATCCACAGTACCTTTCGCCTAGATTTACAGTGAGTTAATATTGCACTTGGTTAACATCAGAGCCCAGGAGAACTATGTTTTAAACTCACTTAGGGGCAAAGTGAATATACCTTGCGTAATATATCGGCATGCATCTTTCTATAACATGTAAATACACCTCCCGAGCAACTCCGGGTAAAATAGCTAGTAACAACTAAACATTAAAATTCTACCAACAACAAAATACTACCACTAAAACAGTCTGTCACAAGGCACACTCATAATGACCCTTACACACCACAGTATAATGAAATAATGAACTATATCTAATAAACAATGTAACTGTCACCAGCCACACTCATATGGACCCTCACACACCACAGGCTAATGAAACAATGAACTAGCACTAATAAACAATGTAACTGTCACCAGACACACTCACAATCTAATGAAACCTTGATCTAGCACTAATAAGCAATGCAACTGTCAACAGACACACTCACATTAACCCTCACACATCACAGGCTAATGAAACAATGAACTGTATCTAATAAGCAATGCACCTGTCACCGGACACATTCACATGGGCCCTCACACATCACAGTCTAATGAAACAATGAACTAGCACTAATAAACAATGTAACTGTCACCAGGCACACTCACATGGACCCTCACACATCACAAGCTAATGAAACAATGAACTGTATCTAATAAACAACGTAACTGTCACCAGATACACTGACATGGAACCTAACACACCACAGTCTAATGAAAAAATGAACTCTGTTAATATGGGATACAAGTCGTATTTCGGCTCAAATCCTTTGCTTTATGTTGAGAGAGAACCTATAAACTTGTTTATGAAAGATAACACTTAAAAACCGTCAATTTTGGATTTACGTCACTTTGGAAATGACCTCTTCATTTGTGGCATTCGATAGTGTATTTGTAAGGCTATTGTATCGTGTAGGTTTGTCCTCTAGGATCTGATGATGCTTGCTTGACGAGCTAAGCAATCCATCCTGTATTTTATCCCGCCTCTTTTAATATTTATTTATTTATTTATTTATTTATTTATTTATTTATTGGTGCCTTTATTGTGGCAAAGTTAGGGCTCTAGGCCCTCTTTTACACTTAACCACACACAGTGCAACTTACATGAATACTCAAATATGATATACTTAACCTACCAAACTTAAATACTAGAATAAAATTAAATTAAATTGTCGACTGCGTGATATTAACTAAGCTATACAATTTAAATGACATACATTTTTAACAAATTTATACTATGGTCATTCACTCACACATTCATACACAAATTGTTCTAGTTGGCCTACGAATTCAAGAGGAAATCTTTCTACCCACGTTTGAAAGTTGTTAGGGATGTACAATTTCTAACGTCACGAGGACAATTATTCCAAATTCTAGTTCCCGACACAAGGAAAGAGTTACTGAAGGCAGATGACTGATGTAGAGGAATTGCAATTATAGATCCAGATCGCGTGTAACGATCATGAAAGGAAGAAAGGAAACAAAAATTTAAAGAGAGATAGTGAGGTGTACATTCATTGAGAAGTCGATAGATGAGGGTACATATGTGCAGGTTTCTTTGTTGTTCTACTTTTAGCCAGGAAAGTAGATCATAAAAAGGAGACACGTGTGAGGAAAATGTCAAGGAGAAAATAAACCTAATGCAGGAATTTAAAGTTCTCTGAAGTTTCTTGTTTTGTTCTCTGGTTGCATCTACTAATACAACATCGCAGTAGTTAAATATAGGGAGTATCAAGGTTTGGACGAGTTTTATTTTCAAGTTACGGGGTAGAACGGACTGATGAATCTTAAGTGGATGATGATGATGATAATTGTTGTTTTAAGGGGCCTAACATCGAGGTTGTCGGCCCTTAAGTGGCTGAAGTGACGAGTAAACTTTCCTGCATGTATTAGTAACGTGCCCAACCCTATTCAAAGTTTCATTTACGATTTTGAATTTGAATTTGAATTTATTGTTTCTCTTATACAGGCCACTGAGGCTACAAAGCCTCTTTATGCAGCTCTCTTCATTCAGAGGGCGGTAAAATACAATAGAATAAATGAAGAAAGAAAAAACTTAACCTATACATACAGTTGACAATAGAAGTTCTTGTTAATACATCCGTTCACCTTGAACATGATAATTGTATAGCTGATAGATTACAATGAAGGGAGTGTTTTATCGCTCTGATAGGAAGTCCTGAATACTGGTGCAATTTATATTTATTCCAGAGAATACTAGCTGAAATACGGAATGAACCTTTGCATTTTTCGGTTCTGTGATTAGGTATCTGGAGCATCTGTGCAGTGTGTCTATTCGCACGGTTATGCACTGATTGCATGGGAGTTAGTGTGCAGTAAATATAAGACGGAATTTTGAATTTTAGAATTTTTATCACAGTCAGAGCCATGGCATACTGTCTTCGTTCCTTTAACTTAAGCCATCCAATCTGGACGTAAAATGGAGTTATATGAGACTCTCTTGGTACATTGAGAACAAACCACAAGCAAGCATTTTGCATTCTTTGCAATTTTGTATTGAGGACCTCTCCCATATCATGGTAAATTATAGATCCATAGTCAAATATTGGTAATATCAAACTCTGTATCAGTATCTTTCGTACATTTTGAGGCAAATAGAAGCAAGTTCGCCTAATTTGATATAATGACGATGCAACCCTTTTCAGAATCATGTTTGTGTGATCCTGCCACGATAATCGAGAGTCAAAAATAACTCCCAGATTTCTTACTGCTGACTGATACGGAACTGTTTGGGATGCAAGCTGTAAAGGTGGTACTGGGTCAGGTAGGGAACTGAGTAATTTGGTATAGCCGATGATGATCGGTTGCGTTTTTTCGAAGTTAAGTATTAGATTATGATCGAGTGCGTACTGAGATAGGCTTTGAATGTCACTGTTAATTAGTGCTACGTTCAAATGAATGGATTTCAGATCCGCGTGTAGATATAGCTGAAGGTCATCTGCGTACATATGATGTTGACAGAATTTAAGGACAGATGGAAGGTCATTTATATACACGGAGAACAGGAGTGGACCAAGGACCGAACCCTGCGGCACACCTGTTGTTACTTCACACCATTCTGAAACATTGTCATCTGCTAGGACTACTCTCTGACATCTGCTTGTTAGGTAAGACCTAAACCAGTTCGTTACTGACTTTGAAAGGCCTAGATTTCTTAATTTAACTAGTAGGATTAATTTAGTGTGACTCCAAGAATATTTGCCGATTTAGAGAACGAGATAGCAACACCATTAAGTTGAATTAAGAAAAGCGGACTACTGTGTAAAAGGAAAAGCAATTTAGTCTGCCCTATTACGATAGCTTGTGTTTTAATTGGGTTGATGGCAAGAGAATTTTCAGTTGCATAGCGGCTGATCCTCTTTAGATTTAGATTAATTTTTTCAATTGCCGCATCTATGTCATTTATTTTTGTGTGGCAATATATCTGAAGGTCATCTGCATATAGATGGTAGTTGCAGTTTTCCAGTTTCGATGAGATGTCGTTCAGATATAGAATGCATAAAAGGGGGCGAGAATTTAACCCTGAGGTACTCCATTTATTTTGAACTTCCACTCAGTTGTGTTTTCATTAAGGGGTACACGTTGTCTTCGGTTATGAAGATAGGAGTCGAATAATTTGAGAGCAACGGGGCTAAGATGGAAGGATTGCAATTTAGCCATAATTATGTCTGTATTAATGGTGTCGAATGAACTGCCAAAGTCTAGAAGAATGAGTATAGTCACTTTACGCTCATTCATTGCTTATCTTACGTCATCAGTGATCTTAATGAGTGCAGTAGATTTGCTGTGTCCTTTCTTAAATTCAGATTGTAACGGATCAAGTAGTGAGTATTGCGTCAAGTACGGAAGAAGTTATTCATGCATAAGTTTTTCTAATATTTTGGAAATTGAGGAAAGTTTGCTTTCAGGTCGATAGTCGATTGGAGAATTTGCAAGTGAATTTTTCGGAAATGGAATAACTAAAGCATCTTTCCATATTGTTGGGAAGAAACCTTCTAAAAGACATGTGTTACAAATGTGCGTAATAATTGGCAGTAATACTTCTATCAGGTTAACGATAAGGGAAATTGCGATGTAATCTATTCCGACTGCTTGTGATTTGATAGATTTTTTCTTACGACAGTTTCATTTATTACGAAACTTGAATAACGGTAGGTGAGGTAGTGGGACACATTGCAGTGAATTTATTGTTGTTGTTTGTATTGTTTGGGGATCAGTACTAATTATTTCTTGAGCTGAGTGTGCATTTAATTCATTGGGATTAATATCATGCTTATTGGAGGTTTTAGTGCGCCTCCCAATACCTACCGACCTGAGTTGCTGCCAGGTGCTCCTAGCATTCAAGTTGCTGGCTAGCTGTTGGAAGTAGGCATACTTTTTATTTCGAATCATTTGTTTAACTCGATTTCTAAGCACACGATATTTTTCTAAATCATAACTTGATAAGGCCTGCTTATAACGTCTGTGTAAGGCGTCACGTTCGGCCATTGCGGATTTAATGTCACTCGAAAGCCAGGGGGCAGCTTTGCGAGTGACTTTGGCTGTTCGTTTAGGTGCATGTTTGTCATATAGTTCCAGTAGTATTGTGTTAAATCTGCTCACCTTTCCATCAACGTCAGTCAAGTGTAGTATATCGTTCCATGGACGGAGAATTGCGTCTTGTGTTAATTTTTGAAGGTTCAATATTTTCATGTCTCTATATGTTATGTATTTTGGTGCAGTTTTTGCAGATTTTAGAGAGTAAGCTAAATCAATCAGGTCGTGTAAAGATATGCCAGGTACTGAAATCTGTCCGTGTTTTAGTATTTTCTGTGGGTTATTTGTGATAAGTAAATCAATCAGAGTGCTTGAAGACCCTTGGGGCGAGTGTACGTTGTGAGTAGGGCCGAGTGGTAATACAGTCATGTTACAAGAGGTAAACATGTCCCGTGAACGATTTGCGTCAGTGGAGTCTATTAATATGTTTGTGTTTAAGTCACCAATATAAGTACGTGTTCGTATGTAGGTAACAGTCTTAGTAGAGTTTCTTCAAAATTCATTAAGTTCCCTTCTTTATGTGGTTTATATACAACACCAATAAGCACTTTAGTCACGTCAACAGTGAGCTCAACAAACATATATTCGGTCAAGGGGTCAGTAGATAGTGTCGAAGTTTTAATAATATTTGCCGCCAAATTGTTTTTATAGAATAAAGCTACTCCTCCTCCTCGACGCTTCAGTCTATTGTGAAAGAGTGAATTGTACCCTACTAGACTTATCATATTTAAAGGGACAGAGTCTTTCATCCAGCTTTCACTAATTGCCACACTGGGAAAGGCCAAAAATTCCCTTTCTTTGTCGGGACTGAATGTAACGGTACCAACTACACTGGCCATAAAACAATAGAGAGCATGTAACTTACCATTGTTTCCTCATGTATACACAAGCCACTAGAAGCAATTAAACATCCACTCTCACTGAATTTAAAATTAAACCACTCATCACTTATGCAATCACTTACACTAAAATTAAAATAACATATTAAACGCACACTCACAATTACACACACCTGTTCACTTAACTTCCGATACCTGCCCTTTCATTAAGCTGGCAAGTTCTGCTGGAGTGTTAACGTAATCCACTCTCACTATCCGCCCATCCAGAGTGAAGGTTTTTCTTGCTCCAAAGTGATTCCTGGCCTTGTTGAGCATGTCCTTGCGTGATGCTGTGAGGGACTCAGTTATGAGGATCTGTGTTCCTTTGAGAAGCCTCTTGGCGCGCCAGACTCGTTCCCTCTCGTGGTAGCGGGTGAACTTAACAATAATTGGTCTTCTACCGGTAACCACCACATCCGCAGACGATCTCTTTGGTTTCCCCAATTGATGACACCGATCAATGCTCATCATAGTTAGTTCTATGTTAAGCTTGTCCTTGCGTACCTCCGTTACTATAGTGCACATATCTTCGTTAGGAGTTTCACTTACCCCATGTAGCAGTAGGCAGTTCCGGCGTCTGTACTGTTCTGCCTCATCAATTCGAAGTTCTTGCTTCACAATCTGGTCATTCAAGTCCTTCTTTAAGTCACTTAGTTCCGTTATGACTTTGAGGCGAAAAGTCTCGAACTCCGAAGATAGGGTTTCCACTTTCACGGAGTTGAGGTTGGTAGAAGTGCTCGTTCCAGCTGTGGTGGCTCACTCTAGGCGAATTTGAAATATTTTGAGCTTTTTTCAAACGCTGAAATTCTTTGATTGACGGCTTTTAGCGTCATGACTGTTGACTGAATATTCACTCTGTTGTATATAGTTAATAATACACACCCTAGTAGACCCTATTTTTGAGTTATGTTGCGGTTTCTGCAGGTATTCTACGGAGCACTTTTACGCACGATGCATCTTAGTTGCCATGACACAAATATACGTTCCAAGTAACATTAATCACATATTATTTCTTTCATATTGCTTCACATTTTCCAAAAATTGCTATTGTACTTGTGTTTACCATCTGAAAGTCACAATATCAGTAGTGTATTTTCACGAAAAATATAAGTCTGGTCCGTTATTGGAGATTTTTAATATCCCCTAGTTGCAGGACGTTAGTAAGTCAATTAAAATGTATTTACCGTGGCCCACATTTTAACCGAGCTGATCTACGAAGAAACCTAGGTTTTCAGATGGCACTCGAACTTAAATTAGCCGATGACGTGGTGGCTAATGATCTCATCATCCGCTTTATAACTAAGAGTAGGTTTGCGCCAGCAAACAAAATTTTCAAAAGATAATTAACTCAAACACTTTGTTCCTTTTAAAATTCAGAATTTTTAAATTTCCGTAATTTTTGTTTATGAATATATTTATTGGTTTTATTTTCTTTTATTATTTTTAGGTTATTTTCATATTTAGGCGTCCACCGCTCAATTGAAATGTACTCTAAATTTGTATAATTTAATCTGTGAAACTCTTTATAGGTCTTTGGGATAATATCTTCCCAACATGTATGCATAGAACCTATTTGAATGCTTGCAGTTTCACATGTTTCCACAAGCTAGCTGCACAGAGACATTGAGAACCTATTAATTTGATATACTGTCACCTGAAACCAAAAGTGGGAAGCTATCCACGTAGTCTTCACAGTGCACGTGCTCGCCAATTTGGTTGTGTTGAGTGAATGTAAAGCTTTGTTTTGCAGAAGAAGGTGTCTTTATTGAAAAGTTGGTTACCGTAAAATTGCAATAGATGTTAATAATGGATTAAGTCACTGAGGAACTATATTTGAGTTAGAAAGGTAATAATTGTCCTGTTAATGGGGTTTACCATAGTTAGGACGATTTTTTGAATTAATATTCTGTGTTTTTAGTACACTGTATACTATTTGGAAATAATTGAATTGTATTTTGTACATACTAACTTATAACATTACAAAATCACATTTTTGTGCAGTTTTCGACGAATATGTTATAGGTCATTGAACGTGTGTTGCGTGGGAATTAGTTGTACTGCCTGGGCCATATTTTTGTGTGTGAGCGATCATGTTGCATAAACGTGTTTCTCAGAAGAATTGGTTCTTAATTTGAGTAGAAAAGGTGTTGATTTTGAGGATGATAGGTATTTTGATTTTCACTATATGTGCCTGAATATGTACAGGAAAATTAGAGACTGGTTGAATGAGGTACCGAGTGATGATTCAGACTCCATGCTTTTTTAAATTATAAAGCGTAATATGTATATACTATATCATGATAAATAAACCTCATTTTTAGTCTATTTTCATTTATGAAAAAATAGGCTTATGAGATCACCTTTTGTCCGTGTGTCTGTCTGTGTGTGCGTGTGTGTTTCATGTGTACTTGTGTGTGTGTGTGTCCCCTAATTACATCTAAACGGTTGGAGTGATTTCAATGAAACTCGATAAGTTCATAGCACTGTTCCTGACGACCTCGACCGTGCCCTTCATATTTGTTACGTCTCACCAATCCAACATAGAGGCTGTGCGAATTATTTCATGACCATTCATTATCTCCGAAACTATTACCGATATCACCCTGGAATTTTGGAAGGTGATAAAGGGAACAACTAGAAGTACACGCATGTGAATTTTGTAAACCTGGTAAATAAAAAAAACAACATGGCGGCCAAGCGAATTTGTGACTTTTAAATAGACGTTTCTCGAGATTTAACCAACCAAACGCAATGAAACGTGGTACAGTATATGTTTATACACATTGTAATGCACCGACATTTAACTTCGTTCAATTGTTTACATACCTTCAAGATGGCGGTTGTGCCAAGTATTTCACCGGCATTCTATATCTCTGAAACTATTACTGGTATCACCCTGAAACATTGTACGAAGATAAAGGGCACTACTGGAAATTCATCAATGAGACTTTCAAAAATCGGTTAACCACAAAACGAACATGGCGGCCAAGCGAAATTGAAAGTTTTAATTGAATTTTCTCGCACTTTGATGATCCAACCGCGATCTAATTTGGTACAGCAAATGTTTATGTACATAGTAATGCATTGGTATCTAATTTAGTTCAATTGTTTACATAACCTCGAGGTGGCGTCTGTGCGAATTTTAAAACTATGTTTTTATTTCTTGTGTCGTAATCATGCGATCGAAGTGAAAGTTTGAATAATGAACCTACGCAATAATTTTCCTTTAATTGTACATAACTCTATGGCCTATACATATAACAATCCAACTTGGCGACCATCCGAAATATTTAGACGGTTCTCAATATCTACGAATCTATTACAGCAATCAAACTTAATTGTTTTATGTTCATAGGGGCTATGAGCATAAGTTCACCTGTAGGACTTTCAATAACCTGGTGATCACAAATCCAACATGGCGGCGACGCGAATTATAAATATTCACATGGACGTTTCTCGCAATATAACCATCTGAGTGCAGCGAAACTTGGTACAGTAAATCCTTATACAAATGTTAATCCTCTGGCATCTAATTTATTTCAATTATTTCCATAACCACGAGATGGCAGATGTGCGAAATTTAAAAATCTCGTTATGACTTCTTGTGTCCTAATCATGCGATTTGAGTTTGAATACTGCACGTACACAATAATCTTCATGTAACAGTACATAACTCTAAGACCTACATATATAAAAAGCTAACATGGCGACCGTCCGAAATATTTAGTTGGTTCTCAATATCTATGAATCTATTACATCAATCAAACTGAAATTTTGCATGTTGATAGTGGTATTTCACGTAAGTAGGATATATGAAAATAGGCTTTAGTTCTTCACGGAACTACTTGTTAAGTTATATGCACAGTATCATCATAATTTGGAGGAGGGAAATTATTGCCCATTGCCCATGTAAGAAAACATACTGTCGGGAATGGCCAGTGGGTTATTTCCAAATATTTCATAGAATAGAATTTACACCCATAAAACAGTTGCATATTCCTACTCATCTAGGTTGCTTGCTTGGTTCCTCAGTTTAGGGGCTGCGACAATACGGTCATGTAGCTCCGTGTACACCGGGTGTGTGTAGAATCTGTCTGATAACTGGCGTAAATTGTGATGGCTGTATTAGTGTGTGTTGTCTGTAGTTCAGGTAAGGACTGTAGACGATCAATTTCAAGTAGTTCCTACTTATGCTACCGTCAACGACACCTAGCTGCGAACTTTTCTACTAAATGCCACCGCAAGCAAAACCTGTTGACGAACGTTGGAACTTATTATAGAGCTATAATCAAATCTACCCTACAAATTTAGCTTCACCCAATTGTAGTTAGATAAAGTGTTAGCAACGCGCTTATCAAGAGAGGGTTGGGAAAGGCTGTCTGCGCTTTCAAGAGAGCGTTGGTTGGAAATCTAAATCTCGCCCGTCTCCAAGACCAGAAAACCTTGGAGCATATTGATGTACTTAATATCATATAGTTTTGCTATCTCAGATGTGTGGCGCTACATCTGCGAGTAACTCACACTTTGGTTTCAAATAGCCGACTGGCCAAAATTCAGACACAATACACAAGAAGAGAGAGAGAAAAGAATTATATCCAATGACTACAGATTTAGTATGATGAAATTTATTCCACTGAACAAGTGACACATAGATAAAAATTACAATTACAAGTCTATCAAAGTTAAGTTAATCGCGATTACAACGTACCACACTGTTGTGTCTGAGTCATGCTCTGAACACAGAGGCAACAATGATGCACACAATGTATATACCTCACATAGGCATTACCAGTACAAGATAGAAAATGGCGAAGAAAACTAATCTTCACTGTTAAAATTATTATATAATCAGAGTGAAGTCCTCCGTGATGCAGCGAGCGAATTGAGAATTTAGTTCTTACCTGAACTCAGCCAAAATAAGAGCTTCGTCGCTGACATCATCAGTGTATATCGGTATAGAAAATGGGCCGGCGCTGGACAGCTAAGTGCGGATTGGCAAAGCGTCCTCTCGGCAGATCGACTAAAACAGTCTTCCGTAGATGGCGGACAAACGACTGACAACAGGGAACGAGCCCTGGGCTTTATATACGATCCAAATGACGCTACTTCTCCTCCCCTCCAGCTGGCAAGATTCGATATCTCGGTCAAAGTTCTGTTTACCAAGTGTATAATGTTTTTCAAGACTTAATCTAAACGGCACAAGCTACATGCTCCAATTTACTAGGCGAGGGTTCGTTATCCACTAACTGACACCGAGTCTGGATCACCAGAGTTATGTATCCCGTTCTCACGGAATGGAATAGCATACACAAATCACCATTAATGTCGGCGATATGAGAGCACTCCGACGTGTGGAATGACTACAGCGATAGAGAGGGTTAAGCAAGGGTGGATAGTGAGTTTCGTGGGAAGCCTGACTTGTATGATAGAAAATACTAGCCAGACCATCTAAAGCTGTCGGGGGTAATGGCTTAATCTTATTTATAGAAGGGTTGTCTCGTGAGAACCTTATGTTTTCATGGTATAGAGAAAAGGGGAGTGCTGTGGGAATTCAGCTTAGGGATAAGATGGTTTTCATTTACTGCGTTACAAAAGGTTCTCTTACATGGCATAAATCTATGACATGGGCCCACCGTCTTTACTTCCCATCCAAAGGAAGGCATACTGAGGGAGTTTTAACGCTCTTAAAAAATCCTAATACTTCGGCCGGGTGTGAACCCGCGATCTTGGGCAATAAGGTCAGTATGCTACCAATTACGCCACCGAAGCTGCCCCGCTACATATTTACCACTCCCAATTACAAATGAGCAAAAACATTAATTATTGTTACACCCTTTTGCCCTATAAAGGGTTAGTGGGGAAGTGGACCTCACTGTTCCGGTCTTTAAAACCTGAATAATTAAATGAAATGAAAATCCACAGCCTGCTTCCAGGATCAGGGAAGGGAATGAAGCTGCCATCTAGAGGCGAGGTTATGAACCGTGCTGGCTGCTGAAGCCTGTCGCACTCCTCTGTGGCAATGATTACATGAATGGCAGATGAAATGAAATGACAGTGGAGAGTGTTGCCGGAATTAAATTTTGACAGGGAAAACCGGAGTACCCGGGGAAAAACCTGTCGTCCTCCGCTTTGTCTAGCACAAATCTCACATGTAGTGACCAGGATTTGAGCCACGGAACCAGCGGTGAGAGCCTGACGTGCTGCCGCCTAAGACACGGAGGCTTGCAATAATTAAATATCTAACTAAATAACATGAATTTTACCCATTTTCGTTATTTCGTAATACTACTGTTCAAAGCAGCAGCTTTACATTTACTGAAGTACAGTAGTTACCACACCTTACCATAAAAGTACCTGTTATAAAGGTACAACAAACAAAAGAACTTCGGTTCGCGCAGCTCGCATCGGCTCGTCCCGATCTCCCCCGACAATCTCTACTTAGTATAAAACTAAGTCCCCGATTCGTGGATGTCACTGTTAATCTCGAGAACCACTGGATGGATGCGGTTTTCACCATTCTGTAAAGGATATCTCGAGGAAAGTTTCTTTAGAAAATAATTTATTTATGATCGAAGGAAGCCAAGCAGTAACGATTTCAGTGAAAAGGTCGGAAGAAAAAACTTGGCGTCCGTGCGATTCTTAAGCTTACGCTGGGCAAACCGTTAAAAATATCAATATACTATGAGCGTAATAAATGTTCAGCATGAAAAGTTCTACACAAAAGTCGGCGAGAGCATATCTTGTAACATGTGGTTACAATGTTATTTGAATCACTATTCATCGGTGGGGAAGGAGGCCATGGGATATAGTTGCACATCTGTGTACATAATATCTTTTTAATGATGTGGTATTGTTTTTCTTTATTCTTTGATGTTCTTGTTGATGAATGAGTATCTGTTGATAATATCTATGGAGATTATTGGTGCTTGTGCAGTTAGGTTTGGATTATAAAAGTGGATTGCTTATAGATACAGGAAAAGATGTAAAGTGATGATTATTAATGAATTAAATGAATACCTGTGTTCCTATGGTGAGGTGCAGGTTCCTTTATGTTTTAATTGATGGTGATCTGAGTAATGAATGGTTAATAGAGGAATGTCCATCACATATATCAGGTATATGTACTGACTGTTTGCCCTGTTGTTAAAATAAAATATCCCTTGTGAGTATAATCAACCACAACCCCGATAAGGAAAGAAGAAATAAAGTTATATTGTGACGCACCAACGAGGAGCACGAATGGGGGAGATGAACCTTAGGGATTTCCAAATGATCATGGAGAATTTGACCAAGAGGAGTGGCATCATTGATAAGGCGAGTGAACGGATATGTGAGCGGATAGACTCAATGAAAGTACAAATGGAGAAAATATGTGAAGTATGTGATGCTGCAGTTGCTGAAATAGAAGGAAATGATAGAAAACTAAATGAAGACGGGAACAAGAAGCAAGAAAAGTATCAACAAGGTGGGGGGGGGGTACGAAGAAGAAATGAAAGACGGACAAGAGAGAGAACAAGGTCAAATGGAGGAGGATAAAACTGGGGACAAGGAAGAAGATGAGATAGAGGGCAAGGTAGAAGGGAAAGGAGAAACAGATAATGGAGAAGAAGAAATGAAAGGCGGACAAGAGGGAGAACTAGGAGAAGAACAAGGTCAAATGGTGGAGGATAAATCTGAGGACAAGTAAGAAGATGAGATAGAGGGCGCTGTAGAAAAGAAAGGAGAGATGGATAACGGAGGAGGTGAGATGGAAGAAACCAAAGACGAGAAAGGAGAAGCAGATGAGATTGGTCATGAGGAGGACAGTAGCAGTCAAGAAAAAGAGGTTAAAGATGAGGGTAAAAGTGCTAGAGAAGTTCATGGAGAAGACAACATATTAGAAGAAAATCAGATGAATAAGAAACAGTGGAGAACAAAGTGGAAGAAGAGAAAGGAACTGTTGAGTAAGACAAGACAGGCGAGGAAGAGGTGGAAAATTTGGGAAGGAAGAAGAGAGAAGTGGTTGAGAAAGAAGACAAAGAAGACCAGGATGATAGATAAAAAGATGAGTTGGAAAGCAAAGAGAATGATTAAGAAGAAGATGAAATATCAGATAAAGGAAGATAAGAGAGTGAAGGATTAAAAGAGGAAGAAGAAGAAAATGAGGAAGGAAAGGAGACAGGACGGCGGAGATGGAAGATGAGGAGTACAAGGTAGCGAATGACATGGCGGATGAAGAAAAAGACGAGATGGAAGGCGGATGAGATGCAAAAGTTGCAAACGACGGCGCAGGAGGAGAGGCAGAATGAGAAAGGGGAGGACGAAGATGATGATGGTTCTTCAGATGACGATAAACGTGAAGAACTGGATGCCGAATCGGAAACGATGAGTGAAGTGATGAATCTGGACATTGATAGAGATGATTATTCATGCAGTATGTTCGCAACTTGAATATGATATCGATTAATGCAGAATTGCACCAACCCCCGTAATTTTCGAATATCGTGTTCTATTTCTTTTATAGATATTTGAGCTAGTTACAATGTCTATCTTCAATACATCGCCCACTATGAGTGTTTTTAGACTGGATGGAAGTGGTCTTTGTATTTCATGCACCTCACCATTCTTAAATTACGTCTGACAAGAATCCGTTGCACATGCTATCTCCATGATAATATAATTAATAGCCCAGTCAGTGATTTTAACCCATCATGCCGATACGTAAAACGGATATACAGTAGGTCGTAGTCCATTCACATCGAAAAAAAAAAGCATTCGTAACTGTTCCCGGGCGAAGCCGGGGTGGGTTGCTAGTACGGGATAAAGGATTGCGCGGCCTGCTGTCAATCGCCGTCACATACCATATCGTAAGTACCTGCAGCCAGCTGTTCGATTGAGGTTATTCCTTCATTAATGCTGCAAACGCAATGCAATTAAAAGAACGAGAGCAAATGTAAAGTGACCGAAAGTATTAAGCGCGGGGTTAAATGAAAATACAGCATTTATTATTTCCTAGTTGTAAACTATGTTTTGAAGAAATATACTGTTGCAATAAGCATACACACACAGAGGCTATAATATCAACAACACGAAATAATGCATCAGGTGTAGAAAACTGCAGACGACCCTTGGCCATAGACGTTTTCCCTTCCGCTATTATACTGTTTTGGATCCCTTAGTTGGGGGGGGGGGTAGTTGGGACCAAACACAATTGTGTCGCTGTACTAATTTGGAAGGCAATTCCTAAATGAGAGCAGCTTCCCGTAATAGGGGGAAATTACTAGTGTAGTGTGTTGTTTAGTGTTCAATCTCTTTGGGGCTTCCCTGCAAGATGTAGGTGTCTGTTAGGGGATGAATCTCTAAATACAGGCTACTGTACTGGCCTGCCAGCTGAGCCGAGTGAGTGATACAATAAACGTGCTAACTCAGCGGCTCGACGTTATGTAGTCGAGTCGCGTGCTGGGAGCACAATGGGGCCTGACGAAGCAATTACCGGCTTTGGCGGTCACGGGCAATTGTGACGCAGGTCAGGAGGGGTATAAGGACGTGAAGAGGAGTGTAATTAGTAATGCGGTGTGTAGCTTACTGACCAGTTTTTTTTGGTCAGTAGAAGGTAGTTTTGTATGTCCCTTTTGGGAAGTCTTAGGCAAATGTAAAATACAATTTATGTGTACAAGTTTGGGTAGGTGTATACAAGAGTTAAAGGATTCCGAGCACGACTGAAACGTACCTGGTGATGAAGCTGGAACGGACGTCGGGCGAAGGCCGCTGGCGACGCACAGAGTATAACAGATAATGGCTCCAGTTAGGACTCCAATTCTTATACTTTCCGGTGCTGCGTGGTCAGCGTTACGTCACTGTAGCTGCCCCAGATAGTTGTTAGTGTCAATGTTTGTGTATGTGTTGCAAGTAGTTGGCTAACCTCCTGAGCTAGGTGGCCGCCGCTTGCCGTGTATGGATATGTCCTGGACTTATGGAGTTGCCAGTTGGGGTAGTTTTGGTAAAAGATGGGGGGTGGGTCTCAGGGGGTACTGCCCCCCGGGCTGTACTAGACCCCTTCATCGATTAGTTTGCGTCCCCGCGAACTGGAAGTAGAGTGGGTTGCGTCGATGTGATGGCTTGTTCTTGATTGCTCCTTGTACTTCTTCCTCTTTTCTTCCGTGTTGGTGTAGGTGTGTCAATGTTGTGTTGACGTGAGTTCAGCGTGTGCTCAGAGGGGTAGGTTTTGGGATATACATGTTATACATAGTAAATTTGGAATAGTTCATTTTTGAAAGTTGACATAGTAATAATAAAGGTACAAAAAATGCATGGTCTTGACGTTATATATATATGTTGTTATTATCCAGGGAGGAAAAAAACCATGGCTGGACGGATGGTTGTGCCGTCCGGCGCCGTATGGAGAAAAAATATGCTACCTGCAGTGTATTGTTTGAAAGATGGAAGAGAATAGAAAAAACAGGTGTCCCAGGGTATAAGTTAAAGGGATATATCATAATGGTTTATTGTTCTTGGGATGAAACGGGACACCTTCACAAATTTGGGCGTTAGTAGAGTAGAAAGGAAAAGAACAAAACAGTGTATTCAGTGTTGAAATTATGGCAGTGTTGAATGGCGTGACATATTGCAAGTTTATGTGCGTAGGTGTACACTTGAGCATTAATATATTTGTGTATGCTTTGGATTATCATTTTGTATTACAAGCATGATATAACATAAAATTATAATCTTACTGCTAGACCGCTTTGCTCATGAGCCTGGTACCTTGTCTCATTCTCTAGGCCTTCTGTAGCGCTCTCGTCTGTCCACTCATTCTCCCTTCACTTTGCTATTCGCTGAGCTTTAGGTACCCCTCACCTATGGCTGTGGGTTAGTGGTCTTGCCGTTAACCTTACCTTTCGCAAATTTTCCCCGTGGGTGGAAAAATTCACCTTGGCAGCGAGGGTAGGTGCTCATAACCTCTGCACCGCCCCTGGCTACCGTATATTGCTCATTTTTCAAGCGTATCCATACGTGTGTATGCGTCAGCGTCGCTCGGTGCCCCACGTCACCTTACGTCGCTGATCGCGGCGCCGTCACCTTATTGGCGCGACTGAAGAACGATGAGGAGCAGTGTGTTTGTGTGACAGAGATAAGGGTATGTGTAATTTGGTGTGGGAAATATATTTAAAATAGACATGCTCATGCTCCTTGTTATCTGTAAATCAAGAAATGAATTAATGGCAACTCTTTTTCTTGTTGTGTACATCTGTGGATGCGTTGCTCCCTGGTTTTCCTGTGTTTGGGAAAGTGGATTAGTTATTAGCAATACATTACAATACATTACATGTATATATAAAACCTTTTCTTGGCAGCGCTTAATTTATAAAACTAAGTGTGGCGCCACTGAAGTCTAACTTACTTCTAGGTTAGCCTATATTAACCTAGCTTAGCCTATGTATTGTCGGGCTTACCCTGGTAACGGATTTTTAGTCACCAGGTGCCGAATGGCTTTATCTTAATCCTATTTATATTAATATGTTGTCGGGCTTACCCTGGTAACGGAGTTTTAGTTACCAGGTGCCGGACGGCTTTACCTTAATTTAAAAGAAAATTGCCTTAAGTTATGCTAATTAGTACTTAAATGTAAGAATATGCTGTATGTACATGCCGAGTGAACCTTAATCTAATGCCGAAATGTGCTGTGCTATTATTTAGCAACAGCGCTTATTGAATTTGCTTACATCTAAGTGACCTTTAAAATGGCACTGTAACTTAAACACTAGAATTTTGAACGGAGCGATCGCCTGAGGCAGTTTTACCTCCTCAGGGTACCACCCGTGTGTATTTTAGAAACACCGGTTGTCTCTAAAACCACCAGGCCCGAAAGCCCTTCTAGATTCCCCTCCCTTAATACTAATTGTCGACATTATATTAATATTAATTAGTAAATAGTAATTAATAAAGTCCTGGGCGACTGCGCTGCTGAAGAGCAAACGCCTCGCCCGGCTGTGCTGTTCATTGCTGTTGTGCTTGCCTATGTCGGCATCATTTTCCATGTACCATTTGTTGATATATTTATCATTGGGTTTGCCCACGAAAACCCCTGTGAGAGCTCGCCGCGTTCCTCATTTACATCTCTGGCCGCCCGGTGCGTGACCATTTAAGCTCTGGCGACCCGGTGTCGTCCATTTATGTGGGCACGGGACCAATGATCGCATTCATTCCATATATATTATTCATTATTTGTTTATTATCATTTGTTTGGTCGTCTTCACCCCGTCACGCGGGACGAGGACTTGGCGAATCTAGGATTGGTCCCGCTGAATCCTGAGATTCTTCTTCACTTCTGCTAGTAGAAGACTAACTTCCCGCCATAGAAGCTCTACTTAACTTACATACTAAACTAGGAGTCTAGTCCTAATGTGGTCGTCCCTAGGTTCATCTCCTGAGTCCGGTGTGGAGCTGACTAATTCTCCCCCCGTCCGTCAAAAAGTCTCCCCTGCAGGTCTTGGCTTCGACGACCGTGGCGCATAGTGGGTGTAACTTTCCTCTGCCGAGGGGGTAGGCTAGACGCACCCCCGGTTTTGGCGTTTGCCCGCACCAGGCCATCAATGCTTAAACCTTACGTAGTTCCGTCTATTATTTAGTCTGGGTCAGGATCTGTTGGCATCTCGCCCCGTCCTTGCCCTTCTGTGGAGCTTCCGCACCCTCTATTCACATCTTATCACCATTCAGTGTGACATCAGATTCCTTTTTTTTAATGAGTGTGATATGTAAAATAAGTGTGTGTGTGTCATGTATTTATGTAGAATTTTAAGTGTTCTGGGGTTGTAGAATCTTCTAAATGCATGGACTACGTCAGGCCTGTAGTTGCCATGTTGGATTTCTAGCGGTAATGCCTTGGTAATTTTCTGGAGGTGTTAGTAGGTTGTTATGGCGTTGGGTGCCTTGTTATTAGGATCCGGGGGTGTTATTTGCTGGATGGGCTTAAAGCGTGGTAGGAGAGGGTTGCGCATCTTTGGACTCCATGTTAATGGTGGCCGGGAGCCGGTGGTGCTGCTAGGATATACTTACAGTGAGTAGACGGGGTTGGTTCTTCCCAGGTGTGCAAAAGTTTTAAAAGTTCCATGCAGGTATGGTAATAATAATATCCCTGGTATGTGGGTAGGATATTCCATGCATGTGGATGGATATGAGGCGTATCCGCTCTCATTTGAGGATAGGTGTGGGCCGAGGTATGATAATTCTATGTCCCTTGCATGCGGGATTATTTAGTAAGAAAATATTTGTTAGTGTAAATGCGGCCTCATCTCTTTACATAGAGATGTGCATTACGCTTAATTCTGTTTCCGACTCACCCCTAATACTCGGGTGTAGGCATTTAGAACCAGGGTGTAGTATACCCAAATTTTTGGGTAGACGCATGAAGTCTATCAACCCCTTTGCATATTTCTGAACGTAGTCTATCTGTTCTTATGTGTCTGTGTGTCTGTGTTGGATGACGTTGTGAGTGACAGGGTTATGTAAGGAGAAGGGTGGTAGAATGGTAGCCCGTAGGTGGTACATTGGCCATTCTGATGGCACTATCCATCTCTGCTCCTGTCATCCTCACTTGGTCAATATATGTTTCCTATCCGCTCCTTGGGATGCGTAAGTGTGGTGACGCTGTGACGTCACGGCCTAATCTTGTCTCTTATCTGTAACGTTAAGGTAGGAAGTGATTGTAAGTGTAAGTGGTTATGTCCTGATAGCCTATGATGGTTTAAATAAAAAAAGAAAAAACCAAGAGAAGAAGTTATTAGGGAGGGGGGTTGTTCCCTTATGGACGCTGTCTGTGTCCACCCTTAATTATGGGGCGTGCGTAGGCAGGAAATGTCCGTGGCTGTAATTAGCGCGGCTGCGTGTGTGTGGTTGCTTACCGCTGCAGCATGCTGGCGCGCGGGACATGCGTTGGCGCGTGGGCCGTTAAGGGATAAGTCTTATCGTGTGTCGTGTGGCTAATTGTCAGGCAGCGCGTGTAGCCTGTTATCGTCCTTGTAAACATGCTCCTGTGTTCCTAAGATAAATCCAGCTTATAGTATCTGTACATTGCTAAATGCCAGGCCTATCGTAATACTGCTGAATCCTGTGCCAATATCCGTGTGTACTGTATGTTATTGTTGGTATAGTTTTTGTTTTTGTATGAAAGTGTCATCATGGTCGCGTGTCATTGTCACTTCCGTTATAACAAGAGTGTCTGTCGACGGCAGTGTTGCAATATGCTGGAATTCGCAACTCAGTGTTGTATTGTGTTTGTTTATACGTCCTTGTATACGGGAAGTCTCTGACGTTACGTATGGCGGCCGATGGAACGTGACGTTTGCCAGTGTCCGTGTGTTGACATTGTTTGACATTCTGGGAGGGCCAATGTGTTAATCTGTCCTGTTTTTGCGACCGATGTTGTGTGGACATTTCTTCCGCAAGACCTTTACCTTGTGTAATTGTCCGTAATTCATGTCTAGGAAGTCTATTGCCCATGTTCGGGGTAATCGAAATTTTGCATGATTTTAGGTCTTAGAAATGTGGTGTTACCTGTTCTGTGTCTGTGAGAGTGGCGTCCCCCGTATCTAGGTTTCGGGCGGTATGGTTCAGAGAAAAGTATCTTGTGGTCCCCGTGGAGGCCTAGGATTTTCGGTACGCCCCCTATTGGGAATCCCGTGGTTGCTAATGCCTGGGTGGGCTGTTGTAGCGAGTACCTTGGCAGGAATCTATGCTCCTGTATGTATGTTGAAGAACCCCCCTGTGTTCATAATTGTGTGGCTCAACTGTTTATGTGCTTGTATAGGGCCAATTTCCGTCTGAGAGGGAGTGAATTTTCCCCTGTAAATGGGTCTATTCGGTGTCTAGTCGCGCTGGCTGAGTTTTCTCACTTGTCATGATGAAAAACCCGTGTTTTGTATGTAAGTGATCTTTCGTCGTTCGACAGTTCTTGTTTTTCCCGGCGTCCGCTTTTATTGGGCATTCGGACCCGCGATCCCGTGTAATGCTCCGTGTTTCATGTCTGCGTTATCTGTTGGGATTTATGCGTCCCTAGTGTGGTTTCTGATTGTGTTTTCGTGCCAAAAATGCCATTGTTTAGCTTCTTTTTTGGCACGTTTGTATTGTGTTTCTGTGTGTTTGTTCACGCCCTGGACTAAGGCCTCGGTACTACAATTTTCGTGTTTTATGTACCACGGCGTGTGTACTGTGTGTTCGAGACCCGCGTGCGAAAATATGCTTTAGTGTGAATATTTTGTGCCATTCGGGACGACCCTCGTACCCTAATTTTGGGAGTTGTCGGGTTTTGAAACTGGCGTGAATGACTGTGTATGTTACAGCCAGGGCAGAGCGCTGTTAGTTTGTCTGGCGCACGCGAAGGTCGGCCGCTCATGTAGCCTATGTGTTATCGCTGACTTGGCGATAGTATTAAATTACAGCTGTGTAGGAAGTCCTTTGCTTGCTTGTCGGGCGGCCCGCTCGCCACATGTGCCAGGACAATGTGTGTAGGTTTGTTCACACGTCTCTCTAATGTCTGCATATACAGCGTGTCTTTGGTTCCCCATAATGGAAAAGAACCTACGTCTATGCATGTCTTGTGTTCCCACATTTTGTTTTATTGTAGGTCTGGGTTGAATATATTCCTGTTAGTGGTGGTTAGATGTCGTTATGTATGTGTGTCTCTGGGCCGCTAGTCGCGTGTTTGGTGACTAGGTGTCGGAGGTGGTTTTATTAATTTGTGCGTATGAATTCCCGTTAGTGTGACTGTCCCTTATTGTTCTACCCTTCAATTGGATAGTTACCCGACCTAGCATTCCTGGTATTGAGAAGGTTGCGGGTCCGAGACCGTCTTTGTCCAGGGTAATTATTCCTGGTGCCTTTTAGGCTTGTGTCTCCGGGACAGATTTGTCAGTGTTACTGATGTTTTGCGGCAATTTGAGCTTACTGTGTACCTTCCAGAAATATGTGGGTTTTCCCAAAGTCTGGGATTTTCACCCTATGGTGTTTATGTTTAGTTTGCGCGCTGTTGTGGGGGACAAGAAAATCATGCTGTAGGCAGTGTAGTAAATAGCGTATACCTATGGATCAAATATATGCAGTTCAACTTGGATAATTCGAACTTCAAGGGATTAGCAAAAAAAATTGAGTTATGCAAAAATTCGCATTAAGAAAGTTCCTTGGAAAGAGTAGAGAAGATATATTGTGTCACGTTTATATAATGATTTACGTTCACCAAAGCAGACTAACAAACGACGCTACTTTATAAGGATTGTATCGTAAATAATCCCAAAGTCTTAAATGAAAAATAAAACCTGAGTGTACTATTGACCTATTTAACGACGTTGGTGATACAGTAATGTAGTTACCTCTCAGAGATATCTACTATTTTTCCAAATAGTTTGCGATTCTTGACCGTTTTATGCAATTAAGTCTCTCAGCCATCACAAAAGACTCTAGAAAATTGTAGGAACGGAAAATGGAACAACTTAGTCGTTTCTACTTGGAAAGATCCGCCTCAGCTCTGTGATGCGGTTTGTTGCTTAGGCTGCCTTCGGAACAGTTCCTTCGGGAACTGGGCCATATGACCCCCCTGTTCCGATTGGCTTTTTACACTAAGAACTTTGAATTATCCAAAATATAATTCGATTTGACCCCGATTATAAACCATTGATTGTCTATAAAATGCTAGGGGCCAAGAGAAAAATTCGAATTAAAAAAAAAGATTTCGAATTACATAATTTTGAATTAGCCACGTTCCCCTGTATGTACATGTAAAATGTACATTTTGCAGGGGTGGAACCTGTCCTTCGTGTATCAATTGCAGTGTTTCCTGCATGTAAAAGTACCTGCCCGTATGTATATTTGTGATGCAAGTGACATTAGTGTATGTTATATACAAACCCTGGTGTCTATTTAAGACATGTACGTCATAATCTGTGAGTATCTGTTCGGAATGTGATTTCGTGTGGATGGGCTAATGTGCTACCAACTGTGTGTGGTTATGTATGTGTGCCGGGTGTGGACCTCGGTATGTGTCAACGTCTGCACTTGCACCCATGGTCCTGGCGTGGAATTAGCCATTGCGTGCGTGGTCAGGCCCGTGTGCCTAGTGGACATGTATGCCCTATCGTCATAGTGTGCTGTGGATGTCCAGATGTCATGCGAGTGTTGCCCTCGCTCACCCGTTCGCCCCATAAGGTCGTTTCGCCGCCGATCGCGGGTTTCATCCCTTGTCGTGGCGTGTGCACCTGCTGTCGTCCTAGTTGGGCCTCTATAGTCCCGGTTGTGTTGCCGCCTGTAGGTCCTCTCCCGCTCTTCCCTAATGTGTCTTTCCTTGTTCCCCCTAGGTGTTTGTTTGAATGTCCTTTTACGTAACGTCGGGGTAGGTAGCCCCGTTCTTCCCTGTATTGGTGTTGAAGGGACATGTCCCCGGTTTCGCCTGTTCTCTGTCCTTTTAGACGTCTGGGCCGGTTCCGCAAATTGTTTGTGTGTGTGTGTCTGCCCTTGCAATGTATTGGAGGGTGGTCTGCCCGATTTCTGGCCTATGGCCACGGTAGACTCCTTCCCTTGTGTTTGCCTATGTGTGTAGGTTTGTGTGGGCTTAATGTGCTGTGGCACGGTCTCTACGTCCTCAGCCCATGACATAGTTACCTCCCGGTCTCTCCCTGTGTTACGGTGTGTGCCTGATAGCCCTGGCGTTGCCTCCCTCTCGTTCGTCCGTTCTGAGGGGGTTGGCGTAAGTTCTGCCCCTCGGTCTGGCGAAATTGCCTCCCGAACCGGAGCTGAGGGACGTGTGTTCATGTGATCTTGGCCCTGTAGTGTGTTGGAGCCTAACCTGGCCGTCTTCTGAACTGTGGCCACGGTGAACTCCTTCCCCCTGTGTTTTGTTAGTGTCTGATAGAAACATCCGTTTGAATTTCTGCGTTAGTGTGTCTATGTCGTTTGTGTGCTTTGTGAAGTTTCCTATTGCCAGCTCAAAACGAATGTTGGAGGTTTGGAGCTCTACAAATTCGCCCCAAAGCTCGGCGTAATCGCTCGTGTGCTCTTTGGCTTGGTCGCCTACCTTCGTGTTCTGTGTTTGCGGCCTATGGTGTTCCTCCCTCAGTCTGTAGTATTGTTGTGTCAGTTCATCATGTATTTTATGCAGCCGCCAGTGTGTAAGATTCAGTTGTGTTCTAATGGTGGCTACTCGAGCCCTGATTTCCTGGGCCGCTCTGCTGGAGCTCAGAGGGTCGGCAAGTGCCCTCATGATCGGCCCATAATGCATCCGCACGAGCTTCTGCACTTTTCGTAAGCGGTTCTGCTGGTCCCTAATTCTGCTGTGGGATGCTATGATCCCCTGGTACAAGTCAATGTTCCTTAGCATGACCTGTCGTGCGGGCGAGTTCATATTTGTATATGTGTTGAAAAATAAGAATTGATTTTAGTTGGTGGTTGTTAATAATGATGCAAGTCCCCGTGTAATAAAGAGGGGAAGAGAAAAATTGCCCTTGTGTTGCTAGGGTGACGGGGAAGGGGAAAAAAATAATGCTGTCTTTCCAAAAAAAATATATTTTACTACGCTTGGCTGTGTGCGGTACGGGTCGTTCTACCACGGGGGCTCGTTGTATGAGTCCCTACCCTTATTGTGAGTGGTAGTAGCGCTCCACCAATATGTTTTGGATCCCTTAGTTGGGGGGGGGGGGTTGTTGGGACCAAACACAATTGTGTCGCTGTACTAATTTGGAAGGCTATTCCTAAATGAGAGCAGCTTCCCGTAATAGGGGGAAATTACTAGTGTAGTGTGTTGTTTAGTGTTCAATCTCTTTGGGGCTTCCCAGCAAGATGTAGGTGTCTGTTAGGGGATGAATCTCTAAATACAGGCTACTGTACTGGCCTGCCAGCTGAGCCGAGTGAGTGATACAATAAACGTGCTAACTCAGCGGCTCGACGTTATGTAGTCGAGTCGCGTGCTGGGAGCACAATGGGGCCTGACGAAGCAATTACCGGCTTTGGCGGTCACGGGCAATTGTGACGCAGGTCAGGAGGGGTATAAGGACGTGAAGAGGAGTGTAATTAGTAATGCGGTGTGTAGCTTACTGACCAGTATTTTTTGGTCAGTAGAAGGTAGTTTTGTATGTCCCTTTTGGGAAGTCTTAGGAAAATGTAAAATAAAATTTATGTGTACAAGTTTGGGTAGGTGTATACAAGAGTTAAGGGATTCCGAGAACGACTGAAACTTACCTGGTGATGAAGCTGGAACGGACGTCGGGCGAAGGCCGCTGGCGACGCACAGAGTATAACAGATAATGGCTCCAGTTAGGACTCCACTTCTTATACTTTCCGGTGCTGCGTGGTCAGCGTTACGTCACTGTAGCTGCCCCAGATAGTTGTTAGTGTCAATGTTTGTGTATGTGTTGCAAGTAGTTGGCTAACCTCCTGAGCTAGGTGGCCGCCGCTTGCCGTGTATGGATATGTCCTGGACTTATGGAGTTGCCAGTTGGGGTAGTTTTGGTAAAATATGGGGGGTGGGTCTCAGGGGGTACTGCCCCCCGGGGCTGTACAATACGCTTCACGAATGACTTTGAAACACCCGTTGCTTTACCTGTTGAAGCCACAACGTTATAATAGAGTTTATGAACGGCTTTCTGTTCTCGTAGGTGAGTAGTTAAATTATAGACTATTTCTCTACCTTGTCCCCTTAATGGTCGTCCAGATTTGCTACCATACTTCGAAGTAGAAGCCATAACGAAACTCAAATGATACTATTACTAGAATTGCATGGTACATAACACTGTACACATAAACACATTTACAAATAAAGTACACGCTATACGACAGTGGATTATAGGACTACAATAAAGAAAACGTATATAAAACTGAGAAAATAATAAGAGCGCGAAAATGGATTGGCCACGATGCTCTTGTCAGCGATTCTCCGCAGTGTGCTCGGTACGGCGGCCAGACAGCATGTGACCCCCTCCACCGCTCCTCTGTGACGTCACACATCAACTCGGAATGAATGCGCGGGGAAGTGAGCTTTGCGCAGGTTCTTTTGATCGTTGCCACCTTATACTATGGCTCGTCCAGAGTTAAGAGCGGACTGTGGGATTTTGTGCACTTTTACATTTAGGGGACGCCGCCGGAATTGATGACTTTGAGGTCTTTTAAAACTGAATTTCCCCTGTCTTATATAATAGCTTAATCGTTTACGGGCGAAAAGTACACGCAGGGTGGTCAAACTACGCTAATTGGGCTGAGCCCAGACAGTCCAGTTATCTTACGCTAATAGATTTGGAAAGAGAGTGGGGGTAGGCAATCTCACCTAAAATGTTCGTTAAGCCAGGAGTTGACTGACAGTTATGAAAACCTGAACCCCCTGGAGTTTCTGCAGTTATAATCAGTGCAGCTAACATGTTATCCATGTACTGCCAAAGAGGTTGAGAATTGCGAGTTACAGAAAACTATACATTTTTCGGTGGCGTAGTCGGTAAATTGCTGAACTGCTATGGCCAAGATCGTGCGTTCATACCCGGTCGAAATCGTCGGATTTTTAAGAGCGTTAAAATCCTTCGGTTTGCCTTCCTTCGGAGGGGAAGTAAAGCCGGCGGGCCCATGTCATAAATGTATGGCATATAAAAGAACTTACCACTACAATAGGTAGTTTGTAGATACATTTGTAGGTTATTTGGTGAGAAACGCTCTATCAAGTTCCAACGTTCGCCGCTGGGTGACAGTGGCATCTGTTGGTCAAAGTTGGAACTACTTAAAATTGAGGTTGTCGTCAGGAAGAGCACGGCCGTAGAAACTATCAGCCACGTGGAATTCTATCGCATCTCATCCCTGACCCCGTTGGATTAATAGGGGGTAGACTTAGACATTTTAAGAGTGAGTTGTCACAACTGGGCCAAGAGTTGAGGTGTTTGAACAAGGAGTGTTCTGCCCATTTATTTACGAATGCACCTTGTTTATAGAGGTATGCATACTGTATAAGCATTTCGGTTCCCACGATGTCGTTTTAAAGCTCATAGTGCAGGCTATTACTTCCATCTGAAGACATCCTTACGGCTACAACATAAAAATGTAATATGCTGATCTTAATTGTTACTGTGAAACACAAAGACAATGACCGAACTTGTGCTTTCAAGGCAATGCTAAAGAAATCCAGGAATCTGGAATAATGCCAAAACTTGCTAACGAATAGTATTGAATACATCTTTGAGATAACAAGAGTAGAAAGTGAGGAACACGGAGAAGATCAGCGCAGGTTGACACATTCTGACAAGAATTACCTTCCCGTCCAGTTTTGAGTGGGGGTCAGTGAAACATGCCTCCGGCAACGTCCACTGTTAGGATTTTCCTAATTGACCCCCGTGGAGAGAAGCTATTAGCGCAGCTTGGTATCACCCAGTGCACGATGCTAGACGGTATTGACGTGTTTCATAATCAATATATTCTCAATATACAACGTGATTTTGTAATTCATCTGGCAGTAGTGTCCGCATGCTAGATGGAACAGCCATCACTTGGTTTCGAGCTCCACCCTACGCACAAGTGCACACCTCTTCAAGATACCTACCAAACAATGTGTTGAGATGTTTGAGAGTAGTGAGTGTTTTGCGAAATAAAACCAATTACATGGAGGTACGGTACGTGGTGTTTATGAACACGTCTGATGTTCCATTTGCAAGTTGACGATGTATGTTGTGTTGGATTGTTGCTGTTACCAGTGCCGTGGTTCCTCGTGTTGTGTGCTGTAAAATAGCTCTGCCACTACACGCGACAACACTTGTACCGTAAGAGCTGTAGTCCACTCTTAACTTTGGACGGTCGTAATAGCGTTACTCCCCAGCTCTCAATGTATCCTTATGATCGGTGTTTGGTATGCGGGCAACTATCCTATGAAGAGTTAACTCTTTTATTCTTTTTCGTGTTTCAGGGTCCTTACGAAGCTATACTTGAAAGTATAATTGAATGTGACGAGAGTGGAACAAGAGAAAACGGACTATTCCTACGGCCTCATAAGAAGGATCCCAAAACTATGGTGTTTCGTGGAAATATCACGCTTACATATCCCGGCGATGAAACTCTAGGGGTAAGTAAGACTAGGGTAGCCTTCAAATTCTCCCTCAGAGTCTCACAACTAGTCAGATTTGGGTTGACGATCCTACCGAATCCAACATTGCCCCCAATTACATGTACAGGCTGCTCTCTTGGTTGAAACTGTGGGTACATCATATAAGCTTTGGAATCAATTTTTTCAGTGTAGCTATCGCAGGCTAATTTTAAAAAATATATTGTTGTGCATATCTCATATGAGAATTGAGTGAACAGAATCTGATGATGTTCGTCTGTCGAACGAAATATGTTATACAATTGGACTTATTCAGAAAGTTGTATCATGCGGAGGCCTGGGTTCGATTCCCGGTTCTGCCAAGAAATGTAATTCTGGTCTTAAGGCTGGAACTGGTTACTCTCAGCGTTGCGTAGTGAAGAAAAACTGAGAAGAGGTGGAACAACAGCCTTCTGAGTTACAAGTCCACCTAGTTCAACTGGTGGCAGTCCCTGCGCCAGTAATAAGATATTTGGTAGCTAGGGGCAATTTGTGCGGTCCTTAGCAGTATTTAGAAGTTTTCACTGTCTTCGAACAATAACACTAACAATGCGTTCTTTCTTCTTTCAGTATAAGTACACGGCAGCAAAGTGGGGCTCCGGAGGATGGGGTGAAAATGCATACGTCGCGGAAGGAGCCAACGCATGTCAAGATTTCTTGAAGATTGCCCCGGAAGTTCTGGAAGCTCTATATTCTTTTGAAGGACACCCGGTGGAGTGTCCCGTGCCAGCTGTAAGTTGTTTCACTTTAATTCAATTTTATATCTATTTCTGTTAGTACCCTCATATTTGCCTCCATTGTTACTATGCCGTTCCAATATGTTAGTGGTTTGGATCCTGGCTGTCACTTTATATTTATGTCCCCACTAAGTATCCATGCGTGCTAAACCACGCACACGACCGCAATGATGACCTGAAACAAGTCTGGAGATCTGAGATTCGAGTCCCAGCGCTGGCAGCAGCTAATCTGGGTGGATTTCTTGCCGCGTTTTCCACACTTCCTCCCAACAAATGCCAGGATAGTACCGTAACACTAACTCAAATACATGGGGCTGATGACCAGTATGTTCTAAGCCTCTAAAACAGAGTAACATTAACAACCAATCCTTTGCCATAATAACTATAGTTATTGACATTGTTATAGTTACTGCAGAAACACAGTTTAAATCAAACTGAACCCAACACACACAGGGCTGATAACCAAGTGCTTGTAGCTCCTAAAATGGCCACAGCAACAACATCAACAACATGATTGATCTTTAATTAGTGAATGGAATTGGGTTTAGTCAGCCCAGAACATGTACTGTAAGTGAGGTGTAACGATGGATGTGTGATGTAGGGTGATGTCAGATAAGTGCGCAAAGTAAGGCGGAGTGAATTGATTGCAGACAAGTTAATTTTCCACGTCGAAACGTACAGCACACAGGTGTAATGAAAATGCCGACCAATAGCATCGCTATTGGATTGAGGCCATGATACCGATTAATTCAAATATAGGAATCAAAAACCTCCGAGCAATAATGTAGGGAAATTGGAAAGAATCTGTCGGTTGAAATGTGCTATTTCAAAACAAATGATACCAATGAAAGAGTCCTAAAATGCTATCAATGTTAGACAATCAGATCTTGCAAAACATTCGCTCAAAATGTCAACACATCAACAGTTGCTCAAAATGTCCACCACCCATCTCAAGACATCACCTCGCTGGGAAAGTAATTAATCTGCATGCCTCCCACCCAGGTGGACCAGGTGAGATTTTCGAAATGAAATGTCACGTCCTGTGGCTTGGATTCCACGTAAAAAGGAATTGTTTTGGCGTATGATCGCGAGATTAACGGTCACGTAAATTATAAGCTTCCAGCCTTCTTCATCTCTTCGCTCGATCTATAACACGTTGGGTTGGTTGTTCTTGAACGTCGCGCGATTACATGCTTCCTCTGCCTCCTCTAACGCTGGTAAGCCTTTCTGTATTGTTGTGCCGACCATCGGATCCTCAGTAGACGTTCTTTTATTCCCCACAATCTTGTTCCTCAGTCCCGCCCAATTAGTTATGAAGGTTCGGATTGGCTTCCTTTTTCTCGACAACAGATGTCTCTTGTGGTTGATGGGTGCTGTGGCAACTGCCAATAGCATAGTTGTCACTTCTTGCGTCAACTGTTTAAACATGATAGTATTCATTTCATGACGAAACACCTCTCATTCATAGAGCATAGCAGCCAAATACAACGCAAATACCGTTGGAACAAATACACAGCCTTGTTTCAGATCAAGAATAATAGTAAATTCTACGGAGATCTTATTCTGATGACAGACCTGACCGGAGATGCCATCATGGTGAGCTTGGATTCGATCAACAAAACGTTGAGAACAGTCAAAGCGTCTAAGCACCGTCCACATAGCAGGTCTTGGAACCGATTCAAAGGCCTGTTCCCGGTCATAAAAGACTAAAGGAGAGGATTCTGTTGCTCTCTTTATTTTTCTTTAAGTTTGTCTTACACAGAAAATCAAATCAGTTGTTCTTCTGGAGGATAGAAATCCGCATTGGGACTTTGAACTTCTCAGATATAACCTTGAGGCAGTTAGGTAAAATCTTGCAACAATTTTTCCCACAATAGGTTACGCAGCCCTACAATTTATGAGATTACCGTACAATCAGCCTGATTACTCATGCTTCAAAGATCCTGTCTAGAATAATTTACAAGAGAATGGAAAGTCAAATAGAAGCGGAATTGGGTGAAGACCAGTTTGGTTTCAGGAGAAATGTAGGAACAAAGGAAGCTGTACTAAGTCTTAGGCCGATTTTGGAAGTTAGAATAAGAAAAGATAAGAGAACGTTCAAGGCATTTGTAGACTTACAAAAGGCTTTTGATAACGTTGATTGGACTAAATTGTTTGACATTTTGAAAATGATTGGAATAAAGTATAGGGATAGTAGGATGATCTACACTCTATACAGAAACCAGACAGAAGTCATTCGAACTGATGGACATGAGAGAGAAGCTAGTATTCAGAAAGGTGTGAGGCAAGGCTGCAACTTATCACACATACTTTTCAATCTTTACATTGAACAAGCAATGAAGGAAATTAGAGAGAAATTTTAAGTGGGAGTGAAGATTCAAGGAGAAATAATTTCAACTCTGAGATTTGCTGATGACATCGTCATCTTGGCCGACACGCCTGAGGATTTGAATGAGTTTTTGAATGGTATGGACTCCGTCTTGAGGAGAGAATTCATGATGAAAATTAATGAATGTAAAACAAAAATATTGGAATGAGTTGCAATAAATCAGAAATCTCTATGGACATCAAATTGTCAGGGGGGAAACTAAAGGAAGTAGGAGACTTCTGTTACTTAGGAAGCAAAATAACCAGTGATGGACGAAGCAAAGAGGATATAAAAAGTAGGTTGGCTCAGGCAAGAAAAGCCTTTCTAAAGAAAAGGAATCTGTTGACATCGAATATAGATTTAGGTATTAGGAAGAAATTTTTGTAAACCTTTGTCTGGAGCGTCGCACTCTATGGAAGTGAAACTTGGACTATTGGTGCGGCAGAAAAGAGGGGAATTGAAGCGTTTGAAATGTGGTATTACAGGAGAATGAGGAAGATCAGATGGGTAGATAGGGTTACAAACGAAGAGGTATTAAGACGAGTGGGAGAGGAGAGATGTTTCTGGCGACTCCTAATGAAAAGAAGAGATAGGTTTGTAGGACACATTCTAAGACACCCGGGAATAGCAAGCTTAGTTAAAAAAGGAAGGATTGAGGACGAACTGTAGGGGTAGACCAAAGTTAGAGTATGTTAAACAGATTGCCTCGGATGTAGGGTGGGGAAGCTATGTAGAGATGAAACGATTAGCTCAGGACAGGGAGGAATGGAGAGCTTCATCAAACCAGTCAAAAGACTGAAGACTCAAACAACAACAACACAATACAATACAATATAAGAAATTTTGGCAAAAATGTTCGGTCTGCTATTTATTAATTTATGTACTTTTCGTTTATTACATTTTGCCTGTAAGTAGCTACAGTTACTGCATTAGTATTTGCATCCATAAGATATTATTTTGAACATAATTATGTCCTCCATCAAGGTGCAGATCAACAGGTGTTCTGCATCTTGTAACATGTTGCAGTCGCAGAACTCATCATTGTTGACAAGCATGTTCCATTTCTTGAGATTGTTCTTGCAGCGTAAAACTCCCGTCCTCAGCTTGTTCACTGATTTTCAATTTTCCATATGGCAAGTTGTGACCAGGTGCCGTTTTTTTCTGATAGAGAAATAATTGGGTCTTTGATTTCTGTCTTCCACATCTTCACAAGGGCAGCTTCTTGTGAGCCTTCGAGGGCTGTTACTCCCCTCAAAAACCTGTTTCTTGACTTAAGTCTCTGTCAGGCTGGTTGTTGGCCGAAAAATGGATGCCTTGAATCGGCTTCTTGCCGTTTCTTCTCAGATGCTTCAGCTACCATTCTTCGGACATGAGGTGGAAAAATTCCAATGAGAGGGTAGATGTTCTGAAGTGGTGTTGGTCTAATACATCCAGACAAAATCCTGGAAGTCTCATTCAGAACTATATTCACCTCTTTGGAATGTGGAGAAGAGAGCCAAACTGGTGCTGCATGACAAGAGTTTAGTGCTTTTCAGTCGGTCAACACGAATGTACCCAAAAGAGATGGGTTATGCCCTAATCCTGAAATAAATTACATGAGATTAATAAAACTTTAGGATGACCAGTTTCGATCGTCAAGCGATCATCATCAGATCCATTACACTTAGGCTACAAAATCTATGTTTGAAATACAGGTGAAAATATTTACAATATGTACAATTATTTAGTTGCAGTATTGGTACTGCAACTGTCAGTGTATGCTAAATGCAGTATATATGTTAGGTGCAATGCTAAATGGTGATAGCTATCCGGAGATTGTACTTTAGAGTGATTATATGATTGTAAACTATGGTTAAACTATAAAATTTTTGGCTAACTACTTATCTGATTGTCTTCCGTATTACAGCTACTCGCAGTTTTCGTGCTCACTGAAACTCGCTGTGCGGTCGACTGCGGTGGTTATCTTAACGACTGGTTTTTCCCTGCCTCCTCCCCCCTGTCCCTACGTGCTGTGGGGAGTGGTAGCGATGTGTTTATGTGAGGTGTTGCCAACCTAGATAAGATGTATGTTATTGAATGAGGTGGGTCCACAACTATTAAAGACCGTGGATTGGCCCTCGCCACGCGTGGAGCATAACCCATTCGAACTAAGCGTTGACGGTCTTATGAGGACGTCCCGGCACCTTTAATACTGCCGCGAATATGGGCCTTGGTTTATTGCAGAAGCAAAGTACATCGTACACCTGATCCAGATAACATTTACCTATTAAAAACCCCCTAATTTCCCCCCTTTTTTATCTAGCTTGGCTGTGTCGCTAAATTGTGTTTTGTTTCCGACAGGGTGTGTTTTTTAGTAGCGTGAAGAGGGGTGAGCTCTCCATGAACGTGTGTTCATTTAGATTGTTGGGATTGTTTCGTTTGGCTAGGTGTATCTCGATTGCTTCCTTTATGTCAAGAGCTCTGCCTTTCGATTCGTGATGGATTATTTTAAGGTCCGACTCTATGTTGGTAAAGCTGTGCCCTGCTTCACACATATGTTCGCACACGGCTGAATGTGTTCCGTATCTTATCGCATTCCTATGTTCATTATAACGTGTGTCGACTCGCCTTCCACTCTGCCCGATGTAATTAGCTTGACAATCGGTGTCTTGGCACGTTATAGAATATACCCCTGACCTTGAATACGGGTCACGTTTATTTAGATTACTATTTAGGAGGTGCCTAGCGGTTTTGTTTTTCGTCGTGAAAGCTATCTTTATGCTTTATGCGTGTGCGAACATATGTGTGAAGCAGGGCACAGCTTTACCAACATAGAGTCGGACCTTAAAATAATCCATCACGAATCGAAAGGCAGAGCTCTTGACATAAAGAAGCAATCGAGATACACCTAGCCAAACGAAACAATCCCATCATTCTAAATGAACACACGTTCATGGAGAGCTCACCCCTCTTCACGCTACTAAAAAACACACCCTGTCGGAAACAAAACACAATTTAGCGACACAGCCAAGCTAGATAAAAAAGGGGGGAAATTAGGGGTTTTTTAATAGGTAAATGTTATCAGGATTAGGTGTACGATGTACTTTGCTTCTGCAATAAACCAAGGCCCATATTCGCGGCAGTATTAAAGGTGCCGGGACGTCCTCATAAGACCGTCAACGCTTAGTTCGAATGGGTTATGCTCCACGCGTGGCGAGGGCCAATCCACGGTCTTTAATAGTTTTGGACCCACCTCATTCAATAACATACATCTTATCTAGGTTGGCAACACCTCACATAAACACATTGCTACCACTCCCCACAGCACGTAGGGACAGGGGGGAGGAGGCAGGGATAAACCAGTCGTTAAGATAACCACCGCAGTCGACCGCACAGCGAGTTCCAGTGAGCACGAAAACTGCGAGTAGCTGTAATACGGAAGACAATCAGATAAGTAGTTAGCCAAAAAATTTATAGTTTAACCATAGTTTACAACCATATAATCTCTCTAAAGTACAATCTCCGGATAGCTATCACCATTTAGCATTGCACCTAACATATATACTGCATTTAGCATACACTGACAGTTGCAGTACCAATACTGCAACTAAATAATTGTACATATTGTAAATATTTTCACCTGTATTTCAAACATAGATTTTGTAGCCTAAGTGTAATGGATCTGATGATGATCGCTTGACGATCGAAACTGGTCATCCTAATGTTTTATTAATCTCATGTAATTTATTTCAGGATTAGGGCATAACCCATCTCTTTTGGGTACATTCGTGTTGACCGACTGAAAAGCACTAAACTCTTGTTTACTAAGGCAACACTGAAAATATGGCTTCAAACCCCACAATGTGGTGCTGCATATTTAGCAGCTGAGAAACTCAATCCAAGGGCTGAAGTTCTGAGAATGGTGGGGTGAACACCCCATGTCCTTCCTGTTAGGCATCTTAGTATGTTATTTCGTGCAGATACTTTACTTTTGGTGTTCAAGTAATGTCGCTTGAAAGACAGAGTTCGATCGAGGGTGACACTAAGATATTTTGGTGTAAACCAATGAAGGATAGTTTCACCTTGCCTCTAAATGTTCAGTGTCCTCTTGGCGTCCTTATTTCTTGATAGAAATTTCAGAACAATTTATAGAATTACTTAACTTGTATTTTCTTCTAGTAGATGGTGGACGAAGAGTAGTAAAAAGAGGGTTCATATCAACTTGCTTTCAAACTGTTTAAAAGCTTCCTTACATGGCAGGAAGTACTTTCACAATACATTGTAGAGCGTTTGTGCCTTGTGACCCCTGTAGTGTGGAAGTGCGGCGAATAGATCCGGTGCTGTAGAATTGACAATAAATACGGGTTTAAATAGTCCGAGCTTGATGACGTCACCCAGGCAATGCTAGAACAGAGGCGGAGCATATTAGCTGACTGAACATATCCCCATGGGATCGAAGCATATGACTGTCACCTGCCAATCTGGATGAGGAAAGAGTTCTGATATCGTGAAGAAGCCGGAAACAGCTGTCATTTTGGGTATCACTCGTGTAGTCAGACACACGTAAAGCACCATACATATGCAATGCGTCTAAGTGATATGTCCGTTGCCCAATCAAATGCAAACATCATTTCAAGTGAGTAAAACCATATTTGAATAAGGATTACGTGAGAAGACTAATAAGGTAGACAGAAAATATTTTAATTGACTTCAGCAACTGCTGTAAGTACAAGGGAAGATGGGCAAATTTACTTTACATATTCAATCCTTACGGGGAATAATCAACAACAATACACAAGCAGATTCGCAAAAGCAAACAATCCCTATTCATATTGGATGCATTGCGTTTTATTACAACAGCTGATATCAGGAGTAGAGACCACTTCACATCTAGGCATAGTTCAGTCACGTGCAATAATGCTACTAGTAAGAAAACAAGTATGAACTTTATCGTACGAAAGTGTATGTAATATTTTTTTATAGCCTGCTGTTTTTCTTTTCTTTCAGGGCACCATTATCGTTGATAATCTGCCTCGGACTTACACGTTCAGCAACTTTCCATCTTTGCCTTATGGAAAATATCGACTGAACTGCACCCTCATTAGAAACGAGGCAATTGTTGGATGTTACTCCATATTAGGAGAGGCGGTTCAAGTTGCACCTACTATGCCTGACGATTAAATAATTATTATGCGGCCATTTCAAGATATCAGGACATATCTGAGAATGTATGTCAAAAATGTATTAAGAGAAAATATATGCTATAAACACCTGCAATAAAATAAGTTTATTTGCTAACAATTGAGGTGACCAAATCCTGTAGGGAAGATTTCAAACTACTGAAATTATCCAAAATACCTGTGTTAAAGATGGAATAACAATCTGGAGATGATGTAGTAATAGATGTTTACTCTCCGCATTACTCCCTCTCCCACCCACCATCCCCTATTTGAATCACGAATTATGTAGATAAAAATCCATCTGAGTCCGCCGTAACACGCGTGATTTATGTACAAATACAGTACTGCCAACCCCACGCATACGAAACGACTCTATAGCCGGTATTGTAAAACCGAAAAGTGACAAGTTCCATTCATGGTTTAGATGTGAGAATTGCGAGATTAGAATTTTTAATCTCATTCGGCGATGTTATAACGATCCTAAGGGGTTACTCAAGCTTTTACAACGGCACCCAGTGGCGTAAATACGGGGGATGATTCGGGGGATCAATCTGCCCCAGAACCAAATAGCCTATTTTTGTATGAAAACGTGTATATTTGCTTTCATTGTTTGCCTTATTTTGCCCCACGCACAAAACAAAAAGCAAAAACAAACGCATGACCTACGCAAAACGCAAAATTCCAAAGCAAAAGCAGAAAACAATCACAAAACCAAAATTATTTTATTACTAAAAGTTTATTATAAAGTTTTGTACTAATTTTTCAACATAATTGCTCTTCAGTGTGGCTAAACAGTCCTTATGTTAAGAAGATCGACGTAGTCTTCAATCAAACCATGCGAATCATCAGCGGCACCGTTAAATCTACTCTTCTGTTTTGGTTACTTGTGTTCAGTCGTATTGAGCCTCCAGATATAAGACGCCTCAACAACCTGGTAAGAGTGTACAGAAAAACAACATCAAACTCAGCCCTTCCTGTCCACCAGGACAGAGCTGTAGGATTCAGGCGCTTAAAATCGAGATCACCACCAGTTCAGACGGCACAGTTGATCACCAGCAGAAGCTATAATGTAAAAGCAGAATCTGTTTAGAACGGCACAGCTCCGAAGGAGTGGCTGACATTATTTAACATCAAGCACCCTCCGGCTGGTTTTGATCTCCCACGAAGAACTTGGGTTGCTCTCAACAGAATCCGAACCAAGCACGGGCGATGTGGCTAACTGCTTCATAAGTGGGGCATGCGAACTTCCCCCAGCTGTGAGTGTGGTGCAGTGAATCTAACCATCCACCATATTGCAGCAGAATGTCTGAGGAGGGCGTACTCTGGATCAATGGACGACTTTCTGGTGACATCTACTCAGGCCATACAGGGGCTAGACGAACTGGGCATACAGCCGTGAAATCTGTAGGGCTAAGTTTATTGTTTTAATGGTTTGCTCCCTTTTTGTGTATATATATGTATATATGTAAACTAGCGGACCCGTGCGAGTAATCTCGCATGTTCATAAACCACACTTTCCCCAATAGGTTTATAATGAGAGACTAATGGAGAAAGGTTATTATGGTTTTATTTCAACCAAATGTTTATAGAGCACTATTTACATTTCAGTTAGAATTCCAGTTCTACGATCCCTAACGTAAGAAGGCAATCACTGAAAATTGGATCATCGTAACACTCACCGGTTACGATTTTAGTACGGTACTCTTCCTTTGATATACTGTTTCTGAAATCCATGTAAAATGACGAAGGAAATACCTCAGAATGTTAAAATGACATGAAACGGGCATCACAGCGGCCAAAATGTGAATTGGACAGCAATTATGGAGCGTATTTTCCTACAGCAAGAGTATCTACAAATCACTCACTTCATACATTTATTTTAAAGTAATTTTTAAAGAAATTATAGATATTTATGAAATTAAAGTACAATTCGTCATTGCTAATGTCTATTCTCTTTCATTTGAATGCTCATTTGTCACGATCGGTCGCTTGTGAGCGCCGCAGGAGGGATCTATACTACTGAATTAATATATGTGATAGTATATAGTTTTTGTGTACAAAGCCATAAGCCTAAATAAGTAACATAATTGCCAAATTTAATGCAGCCAACGACCATAAATAATAAAATACCGTATTATAAGTTAGTTAAAATGGCGGCCAGTAACGGTCAGTGAATGTGTAAGTGAAGTTAAATAGTGATATCAGAAAACCTACCTTACCTGTTAATCCATTGCACATTACATAGTGCATAGTGTTTTGTGAAATACTGTAGTTCTAGATATACGTATTAGCAAGGCGTTGTGTGCGAAATCAAGATCGCAGGAACCATCTAAATACAACACATAGGTCTAGATATTAAGTAATTTTATGTACGAAGATCCCACCGTCTTCTGGATATCATGCCCGAAGCCCCACAGACCACACAGCACGAAGCGCTGCCGGATCTGATGCGCGATGAGAAACTCGACTTCTGCCCCATCTCTGAGAAAAGTGTAGAAGCAGAGGCAGCCTTCGAATGCGACGGCCTATGTCAGAGATGGCATCAATTGGCATGTACAGAGCTACAACACCGAGGATCCCAAAAGGAGAAAATCAAAAAGGCAGCACCGAAACCTCTAGTTAACGAAAGGAAGGACCGACAGCATCAGGCTGAGGAATATTTAGCGTCACCAGCAGAAGATCCAACAGATCTTATACGATCTTATGAAGCCATCAGTGAACAAATATCAGACGAAGGGCTCAAAGAAGTGACATACAGAAGACGCCGTAAGTCACGTACGATAATTGGAGCCGGTAACACCGAAGTCGATTCACTTCAGGCAGGAGAAAGGAAAGCATGGCTGTAGAAGTAGGACACCTGTCACTGGGTCTATGAACCTACCCTGTGGATTCCATCTGAGACCGTCAGTAAATAGCCGCTCACTAATCTCCTGCTCGGAATGTCCTGGGCCAAGCAGTGTCTTTCCCGGTTCATTGAATATCTTACCTGACACAAAGAGGCAAGAAGAATTGTTTTCTGCGTGCTGGTCAGACGAACTAGCAGTACCTGCTGCTACCCAGCCAAGAGCGGTGTTGCGAAACAACGGTAGTTTCTTTGAGAAGCTGTCGAGCTGAAATTGTTCACCGCCGATAAAATCGTAAAAGAATTCTGCTCCTAAGAGAATGTCTATGGATGATGACACATTAAATTGAGGATCCGCAAGGTTTTCTAATATAAACTCAGGAATACTCCAATCTGTGATGTTGATATTTTTTGTGGGCCAGTAATTGAAGGTATTACGTGAAATGTCATGATTCGTTCAAAGGAACCGAACCGCGAAGAAATCTTTGTTCTTACCACCGATGGTAGTGTTATGCAACCCATGTATCGGAATATAAGTCTTTGTCTTTAACAATCGTAATTGATGAGCTAATTACCTAGTTATAAAATTGAGTTGCGAGCCACTGTTTAATACAGCCCTAACATGACTGGGTTTTCCTTCTGAATTGTTGACAATCACTACAGCTGTCGACAACAATACATGAGAGGAGACATCATTGTTATGATTATGCAATGAAACAGCATTACTACTCTGATGCTCATTAAGGGTGGAAAATGAAGTATTATTCGACATAATACTCTTGTTTGAAGCCTGACTATTTATGGGGTTCGGTGACCCTTGGTCCCTGTGAAGCAAGGTGTTGTGTTTATCCTTGCACAGCTTACAACATGAACGAGTGCACTCGTTAGCGAAGTGATTTCCAGACAGGCCATTAACACCGAGCTTATGTTTCTTGATCTCCCGCCATCTGTCATTAACTCCCATCGAAATGAATGTTCTACATCTAAATCTGAGAAGTTCTTCCGTGCAAAACGGGCATTTCTGTTTTTTTGTGAAAGGAAACAATTTTTCCCTGGATTCATGAATGACCTCGGTTTGAAACCAGACGCATTCGGTTTAGATGAAAGGCGTACCTGCTTCAGCTGTTTTGAGTGATCACAGTTCTTAGTTTCAATCGATTCCAATGTATTACATGTTTCGAGTAGAAATTTGTCCAGTGTCTGATACGAAGGTATATCGAAGGTTGGTAACGAGGTCTCCCATTTTTTAATGTTTCAGCGTCAAACCTGCTTGTTATTAAATGTATCAAAATGGCATCTAATTGGTCTTCATAAGACAGACCAAGCGTTGATAGCGACTGTATGTGCCTTTTGAAGCCGTAATACAAGTCTCTTAATGCCTTGGAAGATTCTACTTCTATTTTGTTTATCTGAAGGACCGAATTAATGTGGGAGGAAACAATTGCTCGCCGGTTGTTGAACCTTTTATTTAACAGGTTCCATGCTATGTCATAATTGGCTGCAGATATTTCTAAGAACTGTAAAACGTTAGCTGCCCTACCTGATAGCACTGATTTTAGGTCATGAAATTTCTGTACTATTGACAGATTTACATCCTCATGAATGAGATTCTTAAAGGTATCGGCAAAATTGGGCCATTCTAAATAATCACCTGCGAATTTAGGTAAACTTAATTGAGGCTGTTTAACTGAACGTGTTTACAAACTGGAAGTTGATTCACAAATAGAATCACTTAGCAAAGTTACTGACTTGGAAATTGCACCATGTATGGATCTTATAAGTCCAGATGTTTTGAAGTATTGCTCCTCAAAGTCGGAGCGATAAGAATCTTGTTCTGCTTGAAATGATTCATCCTATTTCTAATCCTCTATTTGTGATTGAACTGTTTCATATTCTTCCCAGATTTTTGATAAGTGAGCCCGTCGATCTTCCAACTGATCTACGTCCTTATATTGAGAATCTAATTTCTCTACGAAGTCTTGTATGCGAGATAAGCTAGCTTTTAATCTACCCCTTTTGCTACACAGTGATTTTATTTTTTGTTAACCTACTTTTCGCATTTTGTAAAAATGAGGAAAAAGTAGACTTATGAGATCGATCCGGGAAAATGTGTGTCTGTCTGTCCTTCTGTCTGTCTGTCCTTCTGGCTGGCTGTGCGTGTGTCACCCTCCCCTATCAACTCCTAAACTGCTGCAGCAATCGAACCCAAATTTGGTATGAGTAAAGATCTCTATCTGAATATCTCAATGTCGTATTTGAAAATGATATCAGTGCTACCAACTGCTGAAAAATTGCAACTACAATTTCAGCTCCATGTTGTATATCTTGGAAGGTATGTATGGAAGCTACACCAAAATTGGCACACATATAGATAATAATATTTCAGTTTAATTTCCAGGAGACCTTACATGACAGTGTTGCCAAAATGATTCTAACACTGCTGATAGGTCTAATTTTTAAATACATATAACTTCTACACTATCAATTGGATTTCAACCAAATTTCGTATATACTATGTGTAGATAGTCACATATGACTGAGCGTAAACTTAAGAACCACCAGGGACGCCAACTGTTAATAAATGCACTCTATTGATTTTATCCAAATACCAATATATCAGAAAGTATGAATATCTATGACTTTTGTCATTCTTCTAGATTTTCCCCTATTGATTTGATATATAGCAAAAATATCCACTTTGCAATACAAAATGTATTTATATGATGTCCTTAACTTTTTTGATACATGTTTCTGTTCTTGTGAACCTTCTTCAGTCAAAACACATTCTCATATGACAATCTTGTTACACTTATAAAAACTCTTTTTTTACAATCGTCAAAATAGTTTAAAATAGACATAAAATATTTAAATAATTCGATTTTGTATTTGAATAATAGTTGCCAACGAAGTCTGCAATATACTGACTCTTCACTCACATAGAGGAAGTCAACTTTGGCAACAGGAAATGTAACGTGATTGACGGTGGGTACCTGTTACATAAAGTGTTGTGGAACAAAACTCCCACAACCACATGCGAGATGCTGTGCTCTACGTACATCAACTACGTGCAGAGACACTTTGGTAGCAATGTGATTGTTGTGTTTGATGGATACCTCACTAACGCCGGCTATCAAAGCACCAAAGTCTCAGAACGAGCTCGCCGTTCTGCATTACAATCAGCAACCAAAGTCGTGTTATCCTCAGCTACCAAGGTGAACATAGCACAATAAAAGTTCTTGGCAAACGATCACAATAAGAGTGCATTCATTTCGATGTTGATGACACGAATGGCGGATGCTAGCAACGAAGAGAAGCAGGCATATGAGGAGGCCGACGAGATGATCGTCAACACCGCCATATCCAAGGCCGGTGAATTCGACAGCGTCATCATTACTGCTGAGGATAAAAGTTCCTGGTAGCAGTTTATGGAGGAGACATTGACAATGACGACCTGCGGTACAGATGATTCACACGATCAGTGACGAAGAATAAATTGCAATCAGCCCGCCTATCAACAACATGGGACGCTGCCAAGTACCACTCCCTCCGCACTTACCAGCAAGTACAGGCGTGGTTAAGCAATGGACTTCTCCCGTCAGTTTGGGGCTGGAACCAAACCACGCGAGGGGTACTACCAATCCCCACAACCAGAAATGCTGCGCCTGATAACATCCTCCAGATTGTTTCCTGCATTAACAGGCTGATCACTCAGGATGTCGACTAGCACTTAGAATCAGAACCAATGGCTAAGAAATCCTGACAGGAACGGTAATGAGTACAAATGAGTACCTACTATGATATGTACATGTATATATGAGTACCTTTCGATAATAATATCTCCCTTCCATATAATGTATGCCTTGTGAATACCTTAATATTAGGGTATTAATTGTTGTTGTTTGAGTCTTCAGTCTTTTGACTGGTTTGATGCAGCTCTCCATGCCTCCCTGTCTTGAGCTAATCGTTTCATCTCTACATAGCTACCATACCCTATATCCGAGGCAATCTGTTTAACATATTCTAACCTTGGTCTATCCCTACAGTTCTTGTCCTCAACCCGTCCTACTAACCTATCTCTTCTCTTCATTAGCAGTCGCCAGAAACATCTCCCCTCTCCCACTCGTCTTAATACCTCTTCGTTTGTCACCCTATCTACCCATCTAATCTTCATCATTCTCCTGTAACACCACATTTCAATTGCTTCAATTCTCCTCTTTTCTGCTGCACCAATAGTCCAAGTTTCACTTCCATAGAGCGCCACGCTCCAGACAAAGGCTTTCAAAAATGACTTCCTAATACCTACAAATCTATATTCGATGTCAACAGATTCCTTTTTTTGTAGGAAGGCTTTCCTTGCCTGAGCCAACCTACTTTTTATATCCTCTTTGCTTCGTCCATCACTGGTTATTTTGCTTCCTAAGTAACAGAAGTCTCCAACTTCCTTCAGCTTTTCACCTGCCAAATTGATGTCCATAGAGGTTTCTGATTTATTTCGGCTGCATTCCAGTATTTTTGTTTTACATTTATTAATTTTCATCATGTATTCATTCCGTAAGACGGAGTCCATACCATTCAAAAACTCATTCAAATCGTCAGGCGTGTCGGCCAAGACGACGATGTCATCAGCAAATCTCAGAGTTGAAATTATTTCTCCTTGAATCTTCACTCCCACTTTAAATTTTTCTCCAATTTCCTTAATTGCATGTTCAATGTAAAGATTGAAAAGTACCGTATGGGTGATAAGTTGCAGTCTTGCCTTACACCTTTCTGAATACCAGCTTCTCTCTCATGTCCTTCAGCTCGAATGACTGCTGTCTGGTTTCTGTATAGATTGTATATCGCCCTCCTATCCCTGTACTTTATTCCAATAGATTTCAAAATGTAAAACAATTTAGTCCAATCAACGTTATCAAAAGCCTTTTCTAAGTCTACAAATGCCATGAACGTTCTCTTATTTTTCCTTATTCTACCTTCCAAAATCAGCCTAAGACTTAGTACAGCTTCCTTTGTTCCTACATTTCTCCAGAAACCAAACTGATCTTCACCCAACTCCGTTTCTATCTGGCTGTCCATCCTCTTGTAAATTATTCTAGACAGGATTTTTGACGCATGAGTAATCAAGCTGATTGTACGGTAATCTTCACAACTGTCAGCTCCCACTTTCTTTGGTATGGGGATAATAAAATTCTTCTTGAAATCAGGGGCTGCCTCAACTGTCTCATAAATCCTACACACCAAGTGAAATAACCTGATCAGACCTTCATTTCCTATGCAGCGTAGCAACTCAATCGGTATATCATCCATGCCTGGTGCGTTGTTCCAGCTTAAGTCCTCCAATGCTCTGTCAAATTCTGATCTCCATATTAAATCTCCTTTTGCATCCTCATCAATTTCCTCTTCCCTTTCCATTACATGATTCTCAATCTCGTTTCCCCAATACAAACACTCTATGTAAGCTTTCTATCTCTCAACCTTTTCTTCCCTATCTGTTAGAGGCTTTCCATTTGTGTCCTTAATATTACAGCACTTAGTCTTCTTTTCCCCAAAAGTATTCTTAATCCTTCGATAAGCTGTGTCTACATTTCCTAATTTCAGACAAATTTCTATACCTGCACATTTCTGTTTCAACCATTCTTCTTTCGCTTCCTTGCACTTCTTGTTAACCTCATTTCTCAGACGTCTGTATTCTTCTTTCCCGTTTTCATCTCCTACATTCTTGTGTTTCCGTCTTTCATCCATCAATTCTAGTATATCCTGAGTGATCCACGTGTTTTACCAATTATTTCTTTCCTACCAATGTTTTCTACTGCGGATTTTGTTATTTCATTCTTCAAATGTGCCCATTCGTCTGCAATTGAAGTTGGTTTAGGGTTTTTCATTAGTCCTTCCTTTATACTCTTCTTGAATCATTCGTTTACATCCTTCAATTTCAGCCTGTCTATTGTCCACCTTTTTGGCTTTTGACTTTTCTTCAGTTTCTTCAACTTTAATCTGCATTTCATAACAACCAGATTGTGGTCAGAGTTTATGTCAGCACCAGGATATGTTTTGCAATCCAAAATCTGGTTTCGAAACCTCTGCTTGACCATAATGAAGTCGATTTGGTAACGCCCTGTATCTCCTGGTCTCATCCATGTGTATATTCTTCTATTGTGGTTATTGAATAAGGTGTTAGCTATGACCAACTCATGCTCGGTGTAGAATTCCATCAGCCTGCTTTCTCGATCATTCCTTTCACCTGATCCGAAATCTCCTACTATCTTCCCTTCTCTGCCTTTTCCTACCACAGCATTCAAATCTCCCATTACTATAACATTTTCATCACCCTTGATATACCTCAGAATTTCATCTATTTCTTCGTAGACCTTTTCAACATCTTCATCATCAGCTTGACTGGTAGACATATAGACTTGTACCACTGTGGTGCACGTAGGATTAGTATTGGTTTTTGCTACAATAATCCGTTCACTATATTGCTCATAATATTCCACCTGCTGTCCGAGTTTCCAGCTCAATATGAGACCAACCCCTGCTTGGCCATTGCTTGATTTAGTGCTAATGACCCAATAGTCACTTGACCAAAAGTCCTGTTCTTCGTGCGAGCGCATTTCACTAATTCCAACCAAATCCAAACTCAACCTCTCCATTTCCCTTTCGAAGTTTTCTAACTTTCCTTCTCCTTGCAGAATTCTAACATTCCACGCTCCGATCCGTAGAATGTCAGATTTCCTCTTTGGCACTTCTGTGATGTCAACCCCCTCTCGAGTAGTCCCCACTCGGAGATCCGAACGGGGGACTACTTTACCTCCGGATTGAAATTTTACAAGGGAGGAGGCCATCATCACATGTAATTATGCATAGAGAGGTACATATCCTCGGGAATAGCATTACGGCTGTAGTTTCCCGTTCCTTTCAGCCGTGCAGCAGAACGCAGTGTAGCCATTAGTTGGCTTATATTATCAATATCTTAACCGTCTATAAGACAAGTAATGAAGTAATTCTGAAAGGCTGCTACTCCCTTTCAGAATAAGTAAAGAGCAATTCTACTAACAAAAATACTAACCTTCTACTAACAATTAAATACCAAAATTCTACTAACATGAAATTACTAAAGTTCCACCAACAACAAGTACTACCACTAAAACAGTCCGTCGCGAGGCACACTCACATGCACCCTCACACATCACAGTCTAATGAAACAATGAACTATACCTAATAAACATGCAACTGTCAGTCTAATAGATGATGATGATGATGATGATAATTGTTGTACAGAAGATGATAAGCAGACCTGACTATATGGTCATTGGCCCAGATGATGATGAAAAACAGTCCTGACTACTTGGTCATAGGCCCAGATGATGATAAACAGACCTGACTACTTGGACATAGGCCCAATTAATTACATTAATTCTTTCCACAAAAGGACTACGTCTTTTTTTTCTTTAGCTGGGCTAGGATAATTATGTAGTAGGGGGGCTGGTGAGGGGGAGGTCGATCCGAAAAGTATCTAATATCAATAACAAGATGATGTGAATATGGTTGACTTTCATCAGAGAAGAAAATAAGCTTTTGTGAATTGGGGTTGGGTGGGGGAAGGGGGAGCGGGGAGTGGGGGGTAGGGGTTTACAAAGTTGGTGATTATAACTAGGAACCATAATTACAACAACGTTTCATCATAATTTGGGTATAACATAAGAAATAAGGTGGAATTCTGAATTTTTGCGCATTTTTTAGCAAATTTTGAAAAATGACATTTTTTTCGAAGCGCCATATCTCGGTAACGAATTAACATACATACATACATGTTTGAATGGTCACAAATTTAGGAAATTTAACGCTCTACAGAAAAGCATACGAATGCTTTTGCCGTAGGACATAAGGGAAATAAGTTATTGAGGAAACACCGGAGGAAGGTCGAAACTTTTGCAGTTTTCTCGCCCCTCCTCTGTTCGGCAGGGTCCTCGAGGCCCAAAACTTGAGAAAATGTTAATTAACCATCGCTGAACAACATACCAAAGTTTCATCAAATTCCGACCTTTTTCTATCTGAAACTACCTGTCGACTGGGCAATTGGTTACTTTGGTCTTTGCTGTTGTGATGGTAAAATTGATTTTTTGGAATATAAAATATTTGCAGGATTCAACAATTTTTCACTGGAGATGATATCTCAAGGAATTTCAGAGAGAATATTCAACAGTACAACATTGCTTTGCCCTCCGATTCCTTCGGTGCGAATGTTACCGGTCCACATGAATACGGCCCATTTTGTATTAAAATTTATAGAATTGCACATCATCGCATTTCTTCCAAAAATATAAGCGACGCGACGGTTTTTACGGTCAGTTATATTTATTAGACTCCTTGGAAGGTAATCAAGTCAGATCTGCGAACAAAGCGAATTCTTGGATCTGGGAGGGCACACTTCATATTTTAAACAATATTTTGCGAGAGCATAACCCCTATATTCAACATTCAAAATACCTCTAAATTAATTTGCAATCCAGCTGACGATATTCGATTAGTATGGTTCATAACAAGGGATGAAGCCCAAATAGCAAATATTCATTAATTAATGTGTGTTAATTGACTACTAAAATATATTATACGTAACGAAATAATTCCTTTTTATGGGAAAGTTATTGTTTTTGGAGGAGACTTCGGGTACGTTTTGCCTGTTGTGCCGCTCGCTTATCGCCAAACAGTTATTCACAATTGTATCAAATACTCTTCTCTCTGTCCCTTCTCCATAATACGCCGCTTACATAAAATCACGTGATCGAAACCAGATGAAATTGAACTTTTTAATGTTTTACTACATGTCATACACGACTACTCCTTTGTGGATAGTGAGGAATCAAATGTTACTGAATTACCAAGAAGAATTTCAACGCATGAGGGTATCGTGATAAATTTACGGCGAAACGTTCACTTCTGCGAAGGATACACTATAGTAAATTTCTTGAGAGTTTGCATCCTTACACCAAAAAATGAACAATGTAATGATTTAAATTAAAAGTCATTGAGCTCATATCCAGTAGTTCAAGCATATACATCTGTGTTAACAGATTAAATACTGAAGATGAAAGTCAGCTACTTCATTTCCCTTCTACAGAATTCTTCAATTTCTTGGAATCAAGTGATTCGCCTCCACATACTCCAAACGTTTGGGCCATAGTTATGTTCCTTAGAAATCTGAACGTTTCCCAACGTTTCCTATATGGAACCATATTAATTGTAAGAAATATGTAAGAAATTCATTGGATTTGGATATAACAGGTGCAGTTCATATTAGGCAGAGAGCCTAATCCTACGACTTGATTTAACCCCTTCCGATAAAACACTTACAGTACATTTTCTTTTAGAGGCAGCAATTTCCAATTTGCTTGGCATACTTTATCACAATCAATAAAGCTCACGGGGAAACTCTAGAACCTATAGGTCTCTATTTACCTCATCAAGTTTTCAGTCATGGCCGGCAGTATGTTGCAATGTCGAGAGTGCAATCATTTGACGACCTTAAAGTTGCAATAGTGCCAAAAGGTAATCGTACAATGAATGTAACTTATATAAGAAACTCCTTCAGTAAATATATTTTCCATTGTCCCTCATGTTTTGACGGGATACAACTAGTTTTAGTTAATTTAATTTCTCAACAGCTTTATTAGATTAGTTTCATGAGGTTTGATTCCAATTCGCTGAAGAAGGTCCCATTCTTGGATCGAATCATATACCAATGTGAACATTATTTGTGTTGATTGGCGGAGTATTTTAATTATGATAATTTTCCACATATCAGCACGGCGCCTTACGATTAGGATCCTGTAATAATACATTAGCTGGTCCCATGGTGTTGGGGTAACGGAGGTTCCACGTTCGATTCCCGGCTCAGTCAGGGATTTTAGAAAGTGAAGTGAGGCCTGGAACGTTGTGCACTCAGCCGCGTGAGGACAATTGAGTAGCTGTCTGAAAGTGAGGCAGCACGCCGGTCAAGAAAACGAAGATTAACGTCTGAGGGGACCCGACGCGCTGACCACGCGACACGCAGAAATCTATAGGCCTGGGCAGCAGCGGTCACTTGGCAGGCCTATGCTATTCATGGGCTGTGATGCCAGAGGTTTCTTTATTTACTGGCACGTTAAAGATCATCTTTGGGGCAAAATTCCGGCATCCCGGCGACCCTAAAAGCCGCAGTAGTCAAAAAGGGGCGTCAAACCAATAACTTCTTCTTCTTCTGCTTCTTCTTCTTCGCAGATGGGACGGAATCAACATTTTGCGAGTTTTACCTTGCCCAATAGTTCTTCATTTTCACTGATTGTTGTAATCTCTGTTCCTCCGTCCAGATACGACGTGTTGGTCTCTTCCCATCTTCCTCAAATCCCCTTGCGTGGGCAATTTTCCTTTCTCCACTTGTTTATACCATTTTGATCTCGTGGGTTTGATTTGTAGAAATGTGTAGACCTATTCGGAAAGTAATTCTGGCATACTTCATTCTTTCTAAGTGACTTAAAATTTGAATAACTTTATTATGTATCTTCAAAAACACCGTTATAAGTTATGTGGGTAGAGAGTCCAAAAACCCAAAGCAGTGTTATAAGTTCCTAGACAAGGTTAAATGTGAAGTAGTTTGCCATTGCCTTACTTAGCCAATGCATCAGCACTGGTCTTATGAATGGATCCTTTCACATAATCCATAGGCACTAGCTTTGTCCCGAATTTAATTACTCGGCACGATTAATACCCCAGTAGTTTACATATAATGTCTATGCCGTCTTCAGTGGTCTCGAGGTGAGTAGCTTATTGTATCTCCGTATCCACAGCTCCTGGGTTTGAATCTTAGATCTGCCAAAAATTTTAATCAACTCTGCAGGTTGGAACGGGATACACTCAGCCTCGTGAGGCAGAACTGAGATACCCGACTCAGCTATCATAGAAGTGGTTTTCCGTTGTTTCTCACTTTTACTCTAGACTGGTCCCAAACTTAAGGCCACGGACGCCTCCTTCCAAATTCAGGCTTCTGTTACAAATACACACACTACTACAGCCAAAACAATGCCACGTGTTATCAAACAGATTCCACACACACGCAAATATATGGGGCTATACATGTCTACAATGTCGCAAAGTCCCTAAAAGAAGAAATAACATCCATATAATCTCAACCATAATTGAATCGTTTATTTCAGAAATATTGTTTATGGATCTTAAAAACTTACCACAAATGTGTTTATGTATTTGAAACGTAATAATTTCTTCTTTTTTTTCCTAATGAGTTTACCCTCCAGGTAGGCTTTTCCCACGGACTCAGCGAGGAATCTCACCTTCACCGCCTCTGCGGGCAGTGTCCTTGAGCTTGACATCCGGTCGGGGATACAACTGGTGAGGCGGGACTATCGCCTCGCCCAGGCGGTCTCACCTGCAAAGCGAACATGGGGCCTCATGAGGGATGGGACTGGATGGGAAGAATGTGAGAGTTAGACAAGGAAAAGGGAAGGAGGCGGCCGTGGCCTGACGATAAGTACTGTGCAAGTATTTTGCTGAAGCGATTGGAGGAGAACAGCAGTCACAACGTATACAAATTTTACAAGTGTAAAATCAATTTAGCGAGGAAAGAATTACGTAATAAACATATGTTACGAGACGAAGAATGCCAGGAGTGTTGGCATCCCGCAATGTTATTCAAGGTCATTGCCAGCGCACGCAAGTTAAGGAGGGGTGTGAGGTCACAAGCTGATCGTCTACAGCAAATAGACCGAAAGCGTTGCAGAATACAATGTCTCATGAATATAGAGGGATACAGAATTAAAAGTACACGCTGTTATACACCAGAAATTACCATAAGCAAGCAGGAATGTGATTTCATTGTGATATTGTTGAATGTAATACTATGTGAATGACGTAATTGAATTGTATGTTAAACATCGAGATATATCGCGAGAAGAAAGCCAGCGGTGGGGTGATAAAGGGCTGGAAGGAGGTAGGGAGTGGAGAAGAAGGGGCTTGTTCTTATACACCGTGAAGAGTGAACAACGTGTCTTCAAGTCGAAACCAGTACGAGAAGTTACGAGAACATTGTTAGTGACAGCGAATATTCCAGCAGTAATCTAAAGTGGGAATATACTCCAAGCATTTTCTGAGAAACATTTTGAAAACTCGCAAGAAGTATCAACTATATTTGAAATTAAAAGAATATCCATTCTTCTGATAAAGCATTTCAGTGAAGTCAGTCCACAACTTTATTTCACTATATTATACTACGTGAAGTCTGGAGGAATAATATCGCATTATACTAAATCTACGACGGTGAGTGGTTAAATATAAAGAAGGAAGAAAACATATGAAGTAACTGAGAATGTCAAGAGTAATCAACGACGCTTACGAATACGATAACTACTAATTTCAAAATTATGGAGGAAGTGAGGTCAAACCACAAAGTTAAATGATTCTTCAAACAAGAGAGATGGAGTCTACGATCTGAACGAACGAGAATCCGGAATCTGAGAGGTGCAGTCCATAATCCAGGAAGGAACGAGAGGGAGGAGTCCGTAACCCAGTTCGAGACCAGCAGAGGCAGATGGGTGAACAGAACCGCAGTTCCATTTTTGGAGGAGACCATTGTGTAATTTCGAATATGGAATTTCTACAAGACAGCACAAGGTAGAGAAGTAGATTTTTTTGTGGTAGTAGTAGTTTGAGGTACGTTGGAGTACACTTTTCGCCATTTTTGTCTATTAAAATTGGAGTATGGTGTCGATATGCTACTCTTTTCATATTTCGTCGTATTTTCAAGCAGGATTTTGATTCGTGTGTAAATTCATGCTCTATTTTCGATTTTAGATTTTGGATTGAATTTATTTTGGAACTTGAATATTTTCGATTTGCTATTCGAACGAATGAAGATTTTTTCTTGTGAAGATGTGCGTTAGGAAGAAGATGTATGGTAGTAGGAAGAGGAATTATAGCATTAGGATTTTCATAGACATTATTGTAGGGAGTTTATGAATATTTTCGACTGTCATTTCACATATAGTAAGATCAACGATATCAGGAAGTATACCACTTTTAAAATTTCGTGGCAGAGCCGGGAATCAAACCTTGGGCCTCCAGGGTGGCGGCTCTGCCACGAAATTTGAAAAGTGTTACGAGGACTGGTACGGGGTCTACTCAGTCTCGGGTGGTCCAAATGAGTAGAGTGGGTTCGATTCCCACCTCAGCCATCCTCGAAGTGGTTTCCGTGGGCAAATGCCGGGATGGTTCTGTACCGTTATTTTATGACCTACGTGTTATAATGGTTACGAGAGTCGAACTGCGGCTTGGTTATCAGCGAGCCAACGGGCGGTCGTTACCTCTCCGCACAGCTGTGTGTTTGAGAGAGGCCTAGCCGATTCCCCCACGACAGCCAACGGACGCGCAAGAAGGATGGCGTGATTTACAGCTCTCTGACTTGCGTCGATCATGACATCGTTATTATCAAACTGTGCACTTGAGATATTGATGCATTGTTTTATTGGAATTGCGAGCTGTTTACGCTGTGTTTTACATATCAGAAGTCACTTTATTATGGCAGGAAGCCTACACATGAGTGTTTTTTGTTGTTAAGATGAAGCCTATTTATGTAATGAGAGGCATATATCACCACCATGGCGATTATCATTAAACTGGGACGCACGAGGGTGGAGATGACAAAGCTTACCTGTAACATGCACGAGCGACAAGAGAGACAGATCTTATTGTGAGCCCAGTCGGGATTTTTCACCTCGATAGTGCTCCGTGGAACGTTATGCGTGTGCTGACCGAGATAAATTACTATCTTAAAGTCTTTTGGACTTAGAATACTGTGATATTGTCGAGATGGGGCTTGAACATTTCAGTTCATATCATATCATACACCCACGAGTGGACTTATAAAATATACATATTCATGCAACGTGGAGTGATTTTTTCAGCGAACAGCCCATGCTTTCAATACGTCATTACGGGCTAGCTTGTGTGCTACCGCTTGCAACGTATTACAGTTGTGATTTTCTTTATGAACACAGGCTGTTTAAAAAGTACATTCACATTTTATAAACTGTTATTTTCCTGTACGCCATGACTTTATCTGAGACATCAGGGGGAATGATTAAGATGAAACCAGTCAGAAGTCATGTTTGGCTAAAGGATGACGTGAACACTATGTGCACTATGTGCACTATGTCATGCGTAACTACTTCCTACCATGAACTTTGAAAACGCATCTATTGCAATCCAGAACTTTTGGAGCATTAATCGAAGTATTACACAGCTATAGTGAAGATGGATTTAATCCACGGATACTTGCGAATGCCTGGGGCTATAATAAATTGATAGACATCATCTGGGAAATTCGTGTTCGTCTACTCGGGTTTGGAAGACATTTCCGACGCGTTGGCGAGAAGCAGTGTCGAGCTTGGAGCGAGTGGCACGAGCAAGGATCCATGGTTCGATCCCTGGGATCCAGGAAGGAGCATACCGTGCCTCGGTATAGTCTGGATGTGGTTTCCTGGACATATATATCCTTCTTACGTCTCTGCAAGATTCTTCGAAAGGTAGAGGAACATCAGTTTATTAAGTAGTGGCTTAGCTGGTTATTTAAAAGTAGCCATATTTGCCACAACTTTCTTGGTGTTAGCATGGTTGAACAGAGGTTTAGGTTCGTAGGTTCGATGCCTATTTCAAGACTGATCTCAAGCGAAACCAGATTTTGGTTCGAATAACTAACGCATCCATTTTGTTGTAATATTTGATAATTTATGTTACATCTTATGCACATTTTCACCGTCAAGAAGACAAATGTTAGGATAAGAACTTAGTATTATGCAAGAAGAATTCATTAACATGTGTTAATTATAGATAGTGTCAGAACTTTGATATATTAATGGAGTGTCGTTTATACACTCAGTTGTTCATCCACGTTGATGTTGAAAGATTTATCGATGACAAAATTATTTGGAACAGTTATATCACATTGACATATTTTTGCTAGTGAAGTTCATTGATATTGATATTCCTTGATAATTTTTGGGAATAAAGTTTTTCTCTTAGGGACAAGATCTATTGACGATGTGTAACTTTAGTCGTAGCTAAACCCATGGTGTAGGCGTCATTGTTTAATATTTTCAAGTTCTTTCGAGTGAGGTGGAGTCTCAATTTTGGTTTGATCAATTTCCATGTCTCTTTGATGCCACGTGTCTTATATGAAATAAGTATTTATGTTGAAGAATTAATTGAGTAATCGTTATTTTTGATATAGTTCAATACATGAAAGCAATTCCGAGGAACATTCAGTATTTTAAACGCAATTCCCAGGAAATACTTATTGAAAGTCAATATAGTATTATTATTAACTCAAGATGTAACAAAAAAATATAAGGCAATGAGTTTAGACTGTTAAGGTGTTAATCAACAATCCATAATAATTTCAATAAAGTAAAGTGCAACAGTATTAACTATTTTTGGTCAACACGATTTTAGGAGCGGAATTACAATGATATTATGAATCATATACAAGGCTTAGTAGCCACTGATTAAGGGTGTACTTACTCATATATTATGCATATCAGTGGATATTGCTAATTATAGTTGTTGTATGAGAATATAATGCTTTTTGAAGCTTCTTCATTTATTGGATTGAGCTAGTGAGTGTTAATCACTGAAAGTTTTAGTGAAACCTTAAAAGAAGGATTTAAGGAGTTTAATCCATGTGTGGATTTAAAGTAAATGTCTTTGATTACAGTATCAGCTGTTGAATTGTATCAGTATAATTCTACGTGATTATAAATGTTGTACTGAGCACGTACTTGAAATAATTGATTTGATAAATAGTTAATTCATCCTTGTTGAAGTTTATTAACGATGCCAGCAAGATTCGTATACCATTTTTATTAATCTATTACGTCTTGTATTTCGACGATAAATTCTATTAACTTAGTTGCTTGATAGGATAAATCTGGCAATGAATATACTGAATCTATAAATAAATGAGAGTTAATAATCAAAACATGATGATGCAATTAGTTAAGTGAACGTGATACACACTTAAGGGTGTGATGTAAATAATGTAAAAATGTGTAAATGTTTTATTCAGACTAATAATTGATAAATTGAACGTGAAATATAAATATGATAATCTTGAGAAATATATTTATGATGATTACGATAAATATAACTGTGCAGATTAATTACGAAGTTTATCCAATCACTCCATTTTCTGGGATCATTATAAATGTAAATTATGTGTGATATTAGTATATGTGTCAAGTTATGAGTACTTTTCATTTGAACCATGTGCCAACTTGAGACGTGGATCCCTCGATTTCTTTATGGGATAAGTAAATTCTTTGAGTTTATGACATTGCTAATTTTTGTCTTGTTTTCTTTTGAATACATTTTTAATTCCTTGCTTTCAAATATTATTGCATGAGGCTTTATAGAGGTGATGGAAGGTCGCGTTAAGAAGGCCATCGCCGGGTGTTCCTGGAGTATCCCACATTCCTGAGGCATTCCATTTGATGCAATTTCGTGTTTTCTGATGTACTTTTATTTATTTTTGCCATGGTGTTTCTTAATGCAACCTTGTTTGGAAATATTGTGCCCTATTATCCCTTCTACTTGTTGGTAGGATCTGGGGAATTTTCTAGCCGGGGATTTTCATGTTCTACGATACAGCTTACATCGCGGGATTCAACAGGTATTGCTAGGTAATACGGGTACAGTACCTACCATAAGGCCACGGCCACCTCCTTTCCACTTCCTTGCCTAACCCTCCCACTCTTCACATCCCTTCGCTTTGCACGTGAGGCCACCTGGGCGTTGTGCTGGACACACACCCCAGTTGTATCCCAGACCTAGAGTCTCAAGCTCCAGGACACTGCCCTCAGTGGCTGTAGAGGTGGGATCCCTCGCTCAGTCCGTGGGAAAAGCCAACCCTGGAGGTTAAAACTATAGCGAAAAAAGCGAAAGCGAATTCCATTATTGTACCACTAACGAAAACTGTTTAATAAAGGCTGGTACTTGCTTTTAACCTGATCAATCTCAAAAGTTCAAAGCCTTACATTATCTGGTTGGTAGTACACTGATTTATTCGTCTTCTAACTCCACAGCAAGGTAAGGTTTGAGGTTAGTGAGGTCATTTAACTTCTTCACATTGATGGGAACCCGAAAAAGAAGCTGTAGGTCCTAGGCTGAAACTAGACATAGGGTACAATAAGTACGCGTTGAAGTATTAGAATAGAAACGAGTCAAGCAGCGTCCCTTGACCCCTATCTGCACAAAACGTTATTTCTAACATAATGCCTTGCTGTAATAACAGGCCGGAACTTGACTCCCTTCTGCACTAAAATATGTATCTACCCCTACAGAACATGTTCCCACAGATAACTCATGTCATCATATTGTCTCGGTGGGTGAGTGGTTATCGTGTCGGGCTGCCAACCCCAAGCTTGCAGGTTCCCTCTTGGCCATAGTAAGTGAATTTTGAAAGGCGACAAAAATCACGGTACGCATGTCATACGATGTTGGCGTGTTAAAGAACTCATTTGAATTCAGTAGGCCGTGTTCATAGTGGCAAAATTAATCTCGGGATTTTCCGCCAACACAAAGTACCTCATTTCTCTACTAGAAAGCGCTATAGTGTCGAGGAGCTTAGATATCCAACCTCATTGACTTTCATAGCGCTTCAAGGAGCGATAAAATTCGACATGCAAGTTGCTCTATTGGCCTCAATTAACAAAGCTTGCACCCGGCATCCGAGGCCATACGATATTATTATTATTATTATTATATATTATTTAGTCTCTTTTAGCCGTTTCTGAAACAAACGATTCAATTGAGACTGAGATATCGGTCAAATGACAAATTTTACTTCAGCCTATGCCAACAGTTTTTGTTGTTGTTGTTTGAGTCTTCAGTCTTTTGACTGGTTTGAAGCAACCCTCCATGCCTCCCTGTCCTGAGCAAATCGTTTCATCTCTACATAGCTACTACACCCTACATCCGAGGCAATCTGTTTAACATATTCTAACTTTGGTCTATCGCTACAGTTCTTGTCTTCGACCCTTCCTTCCATAACTATGCTTGCTATTCCTGGGTGTCTTAGTATGTGTCCTACCAACCTATCTCTTCTCTTCATGAGCAGTCGCCAGGAACATATCTCCTCTCCCACTCGTCTTAATACCTCTTCGTTTATAACATTATCTACCCATCTGATCTTCATCAAAGCCGGCCCTGTGGTGTTGGGGTAGCGCGCCTGCCGCTCACCCGGAAGCCCCGGGTTCGATTCCCGGCTCAGTCAGGGATTTTAAAACTGACATGAGGGTTGGAACGAGGTGCACTCAGCCTCGTGAGGACAATTGAGTAGCTGTCTGACAGTAGGGCAGCGCCCCGATCACGAAAACCAAGATTAACGGCCGAGGGGACCCGATGCGCTGATCACGTTTAACCCCAATATCTGCAGGCCAAATTGCTGGGTAGCGGTCGCTTGGTCGGCCTACGCCCTTCATGGGCTGTATAGTGCCTGTACCACCACATTTCAAACGCTTCAATTCTCCTCTTTTCTGCTGCACCAATAGTCCAAGCTTCACTTCCATAGAGTGCCACGCTCCAGACAAAGGCTTTCAAAAATTACTTCCTAATACCTATATCTATATTCGATGTCAACAGATTCCTTTTCTGTAAAAATGCTTTCCTTGCCTGAGCCAACCTACTTTTTATATCCTCTTTGCTTCATCCATCACTTGGTTATTTTGCTTCCTAAGTAACAGAAGTCTCCTACTTCCTTTAGTTTTTCACCTGCCAATTTGATGTCCATAGAGGATTCTGATATATTTCGACTGCATTCCAATATTTTTTGTTTTACATTCATTAATTTTCATCATGAATTCTTTCCTCAGAACGGAATACATAGCATTCAAAAACTCATTCAAATCCTCAGGCGTGTCGGCCAAGATAACGATGTCATCAGCAAATCTCAGAGTTGAAATTATTTCTTTTTGAATCTTCACTCCCACTTAAGAATTTCCTCTAATTTCCTTCTTTGCTTGTTCAATGTAACTATTGAAATGTATGGGTAATAAGTTGCAGCCATGCCTTACCCCTTTCTGAATACCAGCTTCGCTGTACTTTATTCCAATCATTTTCCAAATGTCAAACAATTTAGTCGAATCAACATTATCAAAAGCCTTTTCTAAGTCAACAAATGCCATGAACGTTCTCTTATCATTCCTTATTCTATCTTCCAAAATCAGCCTAAGACTTAGTAGAGCTTCCCTTGTTCCTACATTTCTCCTGAAATCAAACTGATCTACACCCAACTCCGCTTCTATCTGGCTTTCCATCCTCTGGTAAATTATTCTAGTCAGGATCTTTGAAGCATGAGTAATCAAGCTGATTGTACGGTAATCCTCACATCTGTTAGCTCCTACTTTCTTCGGTATAGGGATGATGAAATTCTTCTTAAAAGAAGAGGGTCTCATATATCGTACACACCAAGTGAAATCACCTGATGAGACCATCATCACCTATGCAGCGTAGCAACTCAATCGGTATAACATCTATGCCTGGTGCTTTGGTCCTGCTTAAGTCTTCCAATGCTCTGTCAAATTCTGATCTCAATATTAAATCTCCTTTCACATTCTCATCAATTTCCTCTTCCCTTTCCATTACATGATTCTCAATCTCCATTCCCTTATATAAACACTCTATTTAAGCTTTCCATATCTCAACCTTTTCCTCCCTATCTGTTAGAGGCTTTCCATCTGTGTCCTTAATATTACAGCACTTAGTCTTCTTTTCCCCAAAAGTATTCTTAATCTTTCGATAAGCTGAGTCTACCTTTCTTAATATCAGACAATTTTCTATTCCTGCACATTTCTCTTCCAACCATTCTTCTTTCGCTTCATTGCACTTCTTGTCAACCTCATTTCTCAGTCGTCTGTATTCTGCTTTCCCCTTTTCATCTCTCACATTCTTGTGTTTCCGCCTTTCATCCATCAATTCTAGTATATCCTGAGTGATGCACGGTTTTCTACCTATTCTTTCTTTCCTACCAATGTTTTCTTCTGCGGATTTTGTTATTTCATTCTTCAAAAGTGCCCATTCGTCTGCAATTGAAGTTTGTTTAGGGTTTTTCATTAATCCTTCCTTTATACTCTTCTGAATCTTTCGTTTGCATCCTTCTCTTTCAGTCTGTCTATTGCCCCCCTTTTGGCTTTTGACATGTCTTCAGTTTCTTCAACTTTAATCTGTAATTCATAACAACCAGATTGTGGTTCGAGTTTATGTCTGCACCGGGATATGTTTTACAATCCAAAATCTGGTTTCGAAATCTCTGCTTGACCATAATGAATTCGATTTGGCAACGCCCTGTGACTCCTATTCTCATCCATGTGTATATTCTTCTATTGAGGTTATTGAATAACGTGTTAGCTATGACCAATTCATGCAGAATTCCATCAGCCTGCTTTCTCGATCATTCCTTTCACCTAATCCGAAATCTCCCCTTCCCTCCGTTTCCTTTTCCTACCTCAGAATTCCAATCTCCCATTACTATAAGATATCATCACCCTTGACATACCTCAGAATTTCGTCTATTTCTTCATAGACCTATTCAACATCCTCATCATCAGCTTGACTGGTAGGCATATAGACTTGTACCACTGTGGTGCACGTAGATTTTGTATTAATTTTAGCTACAATAATCCGTTCACTATATCGCCCATAATATTCCACCCACTGTCTAATTTTACTGCTTAATATGAGACCTACCTCCGCAAAGCCGTTGTTTGATTTAGTGCTATTGATCTTATAGACTCCTGACCAAAAGTCCTGTTCTTCTTGCCAGCGCATTTCACTAATCCCAACCAAATCCAACTTCAACCTATCCATTTCCCTTTCTATGTTTTCTGACCTTCCACTTCCTAGCAGACTTCTATCATTCCACGCTCCGATCCGTAGAATGCCACATTTCCTCTTTGTCACTTTTATGATGTTAACCCCCTCTCGATAATCCCTACCCGGAGATCCAAACGGGGGACTAGTTTACCTCCGGATTAGAATTTTACAAGGGAGGAGGCCATCATCACATATAATTATGCATAGAGAGGTGCATATCCTCGGGAATAGCATTACAGCTGTAGTGTCCCGTTGCTTTCAACTGTGCAGCAGAACGCTATGTAGCCATTAGTTGGCTAATGTTATCAATATCTCAACCGTCTATAAGACAAGTAAAGAATTGATTCATTCGGAAAGGCTGCTACTCCCTTTCAATTTTCATCATGATTTCCTTCCTCAAGACGGAGTCCATACCATTCAAAAACTCATTCAAATCCTCAGGTGTGTCGGCCAAGATGACGAGGTCATCAGCAAATCTCAAGAGTTGAAATTATTTCTCCTTGAATCTTCACACCCTGTATATTGTTACCTTTCCGGAGAGCACACAAGAGGACTTAATTCATGGTATCGACCTCACTACAATTTCCACTTTCATAAATGATTCCAAGCTATTCAACATGGGTTAGAATAATAAATTATGTCCTTTTGGGCCCACGTCGATGTTGCCATGGTTGTACGATGACAGAAATGCCATCTTTCATGCAGAACACGATTGTACGGACATTTGTTGACAGTTGTATCAAAAGATTATACCGATCTGTGACGAATTATGATCATTTACTTCTCAGCAATTAAGATGCATTCTTGTAAAACATTTTCCATTAATCAAACATGAAAGAGCAGGTTAGCTACTTACTTATTTAAATGACATCCACTTGCTTCTCCTACTTTATCCTTGGTTCCATCTTCTACAGCATCTCTCAAATCTCCGCCTGCCAACAGACAAACTCAAAATTACTTCATTTTGGAACCGCTTGTCCAAAATTTCAAAAGAATAATCTGGTAATCCTCAAATCGAATGTTATCCCTTCCCATGTGAACTTCTGAATTTTGGCTGCACGACTATTGGACCAACCATGTGTTGGTGGGACTGATAAGCATCTCTTTCATAACTCTGACGTACAAAATAATACAACAGATAGGCAATCTCACAATCATAACAGTAGCAGTCAATGCTCGGCGTTGAATGGACTAGACGGTTGAGTGAAACTCATATAAAACAGAAAATGAAACCTTCTACAGTTAAGTTGATCATTTTGTTTGTGATTTCGTGATAATGAATTTAATAACAAGAGTAGCCTAATTATAGTAATATATATTGAATATTGTGTCCCTAAGCGATATACGCCGAGAGTCGAACCATGACATACTTGGTCGATGGGCAAGATCACAATAGCGAGGAGTGACGCAACTGTGAGGCTGAACTGCTTTGACGTGACGTAGCAGACATCGCCGCGTGTTAACCTTATTAGGTAGGGTGACCAGACGTCCTCTTTTTCGTGGACATGTCCTCCAATTTACGTCTCTGTCCTCTGTCCGCGAACAATTTTTAAAATTGTCTAAATGTACTCCTTTTTATTTATTTATTTACAATATAATCCTATGAATGTATGAATGTATGTATGTATGTTTCAGATTTTAGTAGTTTATATTGGTGCCATATCATAATTTAATTTCTTTACCGATGTGCAGCGCACTTATTTTTGTTTCCGGTCTACGCTGGGTTTGAGAATATGTTTCTGTGTTTTTGCTCCGTTGAATGGCAGTCTTGGGTCGTGGTTGTGTGTTTGCCAGTTTAAAATTTGCTCGCATTCTGTCTGTTAGGTAGACAGCCTAAAGGCTGGTAGTATCCTCAAAATGCACCGCCGTTAGGTTATGTGGGAAGATACCCACAAAAACCCAAGGCAGCGCTATATTGAGGCGTACTTGGCAAGATGAGGAGTGAGCTAGTTTGCCATTACATTCCTCACTGAGTCAGAACAAGCAATACTAAACCTATGAGTGAAATCTTTCACAGCATCCACAGGCACTGACTGTGCCCTGAATATCATTACTCATTACCACTCATACCTCAGTAGATTCCTTATAATCACAGCCATGAGTGAGACTGAGACATCGCTGAAAAGCCACATTTTGCTCTAGCCTGTGCCAACAGACAAATTCAAATGTACTGCATTCATCAAGAGATGGCAAACAAGCCATGCTCGCATTCAAGATGCCTAAAAGGAAGTGATAGTTTACAGATGCTTTGAAAACCAAATATCCTGCTTTCAAGCTTGGACATAATGATTTTGAGGCAGAATGTAAAATTTGCCCAACTGCAACTTTCGTCTCGGTAGCAAATCATGGTAAGTTCTATAATTTATTGTTTTAGTTTATAAATTACAAATGAATCGTCTAGATTCAAACCCCTCTATGGCAAGGTTTTCAAATTTTACAGGAGAAGGCAAAACATGTTACACTATGATATAATGCATTTATAAACACAAAACTTATGAAAACATTACGTCATCCTAAACTGAATTGATTGGAACATAGTATTCGTAAGTAGTGAAAATATTTGGAACATAATAATTAATGCTAAAAACGTATAGGGGGATTTGCAACTAATTTTTCTTACATAGTGGGTTTTGAAGTTAGTAATGGCGAACGTTGCATAAAATAGTGGATTTTGTACCTAATCGGAAAACAGTAAAGCTTTGCAGAACTTGGAGTGCATGTGTTGATCCTTTCAGTTTGCAAACAACCTTCACTATTATTTTTAGCACAGAATTAGTAAAATTTTTCGTTCGCACTGCAAAAATTACAGAAAATTATAACATCCTAATTTTTAATTTGGAAACAAAGTTTAAATATACAGAGTTTCCTCTTCCAATGGTTCACACACTAAATCATCTTCCTGAGGATCAACCTGTGGACCTTGAAATATATAAAACCGGAGGATTTCTAACTCTTTCCACTGCGGTCCATAATGTTCCAATAAAAGTTTGTGGATGTCATTCACCTTTGCAGCATTTAAATTCCTTCCTGATGTCACAGTTGTAGGACGGATGTCGGAAGCCTCAAGTCCATGTTTAGTAATGTACATTTTTACACCTATATTAACTCGGTAATTTGGTTCTCCTTGTAATTTAATGTTTCCTTTGGCCTAGAATAGTATAAACCTCTTGCATGAGTTGAAGCTGGCATGCCAACTACCAACACTCTTGAATAGTCGCTTTGCTTCGCTTTTCCAGTCATAAACACATACTCCATTATCACCAAACTTGTGAAGCTTCCCATGATTCTGCACAATTTCTTCATAGTCCTTTGGTTCCACAATGACTTCCTTCTTTCTCACTTCCTTCTCCACTCTTGCAAACACCCTGTCCGGGGGAATAAAAGAATATCCAACTACTGGAAATATGAATTGTACAATTTTTACTGAATCAGGAGCATTGCAAGACAGCCACTTATTTGCCATACAAATCATAGGGCAGTTCTTGTTCTGCCCGCCACAACCGTCTGCGACGAGCCTTACAGTGTGTATGCCTTTCATAGATGTGCTGCACAAAGTGTGATAAACAGCACTTGCTATTTCATTTGAGCTTTTGGGGTACTTATTCTCTGTCCAGCAGTATGAGTGTACATTGTCCTCTTGAAGTTTTGTTCTGAAATTACCCCGTACTACTGCAAAATGATAGAAATTCAACTGTCTACTAAAATACGCAGATTGGTCTGGAACCTTTGGGAGAGGAAATTTTCCTCACAGTCATATGAAAAAGTACGAACATTAAGTTGATCCTGTCGCAAAATATCAAAAACTGCTTTGTATTTCAGTCGATGAACACGTTTTACAATTATTAATTGCTGCCTTATTTGGAAGTTCTTTTCCACTTTCAATCATTCTCCTATTTCAATGCACTTTGAACACGCATCTACCCGTGGAGTCCCAAATTCGATATTGTAATTGGTGTTAAAAATATTTCTAAAGAAGCATTCTTTGACTTAAAGCTCACATTGTTGATTGTAAATCCGCCACAGTTTCTTTATGTTCAGTTCCGGAGGGAAGTACACCCGGGCGTTCTTTGATCTACAATAATGACTTTCTTTAGCTCTGATTGACTCGATGAATCTCATTACGGCTTCTCTTTTTTCAGAATTCATTTTACTTCTTCTATCTCCACCTCTATTCTCCACAGGAATTGTACCACCCGAAATGTATGATCGTTTCAGTACACCCTGTACTCTGTCTTTCTTCAGACCTAGGCATTTTAAAAACGTGTCTCTGCAAACAGGAATTTGGGATCCAGTTACTGAATCACGTATGTGATAACTGTAGGTTACAGTTCTCCTTGTTACTTTGGTTTTCTTTGCTTTGACCACTGTACAATGTTTGAGAATGAAATAATCCTGTTGAATTTTATTTCGATAACTGTAATGTACTTCGTGAAATTTCTTCATGTCATGCATTCGTACCTGAGTGCACTTGAGCTTTGTCGAACTCTGCCCACATGTTGGCGGCTCGGGAAGACCGTTGGCTGAATACCTTTCTCTCTTCTTTACGTTTCGCTTCCAAGTTTCTGGCTGGATAATTCGTTTCCTTGACTCATGAGGTGCCACTTTAGAAGCATACTGATTGCGATCTGACATTATATACAGAAAAATCCTCACTCTCAAACTCACTTTAAAATCCTCCACTTTAGTCTTGTTATCAACACTAAACCAGCAATGCAGATGAACAAGATGTCCATTATTGGCTCTAATCGCTTTCGTCACAAACCTCATGACTACTTTCATGCTCGCTCATTGGCTAGCTATCTATAGCGGCTTTTGAACCTAGGTGTGTATATTAATAGTGGGTTTTGAAACTCACTCCAATTTTGTAATGTGTGAAACTAGTGGAAGATAGTGGATTTTGCTCCTAAGAGTACTCAATTCACATGTGCATGGGAAAAACGAACCGGGATGTGCAATAAACCCAATATCGAAAAAACGTTGCCATAGAGGGTTTTGAATCTAGACGATTCAAATATTAAAACAGCGTTATTTATATAAAATTTTCATTTAATTTCGTAGGTTCTCAAGATTTGGATAGCCATATTTCTTCAAATAAACACAAAAAATTGTACAAGGCTGCGGTAGTTCGCAAACTATAGACAAGCTTTTTTCCACATCAACTACAGCCATAACGATTCGCGTTTTAGCTGCGGAAGGAGCATTAGCATGCCATACCGTTCGTCATCATTCCACCTACAGATTAATGGACTGCATACCCAAATTGAACCAGACAATTTATTATGATTCGGAAGTGGCCAAAAGAATTTCTTCAGCTAGAACCAAAACTGAGAGTATAATAAACAGAGTAATAGGCCCACATGCCATTGATGTTACAGTAGAATGTATGAAAGGTATATCTTGTTATGAAGTGTGTACGGATGGAAGTTTGAAAATGTTTCCTATTCTCATTCAATATTTCGATTATAAACTAGGTGGTATTAAAACTAAGGTTGTAGAACTAAACAACTCCTAATATTAGAAGGCTGAATATATTGCAGGGTATATTAAGGATACCATGTCTAGTTTAGGCATTGTAGAGAAATGTGTGGCCTTTGCTAGTGACAACACGAACACTAACTTGAGTGGTTAAAATCGTAGTAAAGGCAAGAATATATTTACTAACTTAAAGGATTTTGTCAATAGCTCATATATTGAATAATACAATTCAACATGGAACTGATGCTTTATGTGTGGACAAAGATTGTCTTATTGTTAAGTTGTATAATTGTTTCTCAATTTACACTGTATGAACTGAACAGTTGAAGTCAAATTGTGAATTTGTTGATATCAATTACAAACAATTACTTTCCCACAGTAAAACACGATGGCTATCTCTGTTCCTCGCCGTTGAGAGATTATTGGAAATGTTTCTTCCCTTGAAGTCTTACTTCTTGTCAGTGCAAAATCCTCCAAAACTTCACTTTTTTTTTTGGAAATAATTTGAGTGAAGCTTATTTGTGGCACCTGCATTCTCTAATGACAATATTTCACTCAAAGATTTTGATAATAGAGAATGAAGAGAGCTCTGTGTTGGAAATCATGAAATGTGTTGATGCGGAAGGAGTACGATATAATATAATGAGCGTTTCAGTATACAATATAAATTATATAGAATAGGCCAACAGATGATGTGCTTGATTATTGTTTATTTAACAACAACAGAGAAGGAAAAAGAGAAAAATCCAAAGAATATAACATGACACACACTATGTAATGCCCCCGAAAATTGAATTATTCTGGGACAAAATGAGATTTTTTCCGTCCCCATGATAACATTTAACCAGCAAATATAAATTCTGGAAGTGTGACACAGGAGGGTAGTGTTACAAGCTCGAGGCCGTGGGAGAGCCCGATCACGTGATATATTGCACAATAGACGCTTCTAGAAGGCTAAAATTGGCATAGCAACAGTGAGTTTGGAAATTAATATTATAAATATAGTTATTAATTATGCTATCGGATCCCAGCCCAGAGCCAATTAGAAGAGGTCTTTTTGAAGACGGGATCAACTTCAACTACATAATTTGGTGAAATTATGCATTTAGGCCCTTAGAAGAAGATTTTCTTATTTGGTAATGAAGAGAAAATTAAAAGAAATTTTGTCTGAGAATTTAGAAACCGCATATCGGTTAATCTACGCAGTAATACGCATTAGTAATCTACGCGCTAAAATTAGTGGTGGGAGATGGATATGGCCGCCAAAATTTCGACTTGGAGGGGGAGATCCAAGGATCGAATTTCTTATTCCAGCAGTATTTGAACAGTGAGGAAGTGTTTTTACTGGGTTAACGGAGATCCCAAAGTTTTGTCCGAATGCGACGACTGTCGACTTGTGGAGACGCTAGGTTAATAGGTAGAACGTTGGAGATTACCGCACTTCCATTTTATGTGAAGTTGTGAGGAACATTGAAAATAGTATATCTCTTATATAATTGAGATTTGAGTTTAACTAAGTGAATATATCTTGCCACTGATCTTAAGACGTTGAATTCAAATGACATGCAGCCCTTGTAACTTTGGGACACTTTTAAAACCTCATTGAAGAGGGTTGGAGATCATTTCCTTAAGAACAGGAGACAACATAAAAAAGTCCTCTCGGCACACCGGAAGGCGGAGGTAGATTTCATCGGACAAACTTGGGGATAGACGAAAATAGGCACAATGTGCACGTTTTCGCAGAAGGATCCGACCTCATTTATTGCGAGAAAGTATTTTATAATTGGAGCTTAATTAACTTTGTTTTTCGTCATTTTATGCATATTTTAAACTTTTTATTGTCTTATGGGGACGGTAAACTTCTTGTCATTTGGGGTACATTTTTATACTTGTGGTCACACTGTCCTTATGCAAGGTTTCGACACTGATGAGTAACTATGTAACGGTCTGTTACTTCTTCACGAAAAATTATATCTCCCGCAGAGATTTTGGTTGGTTCCTTAGTTTAGGGACTGCGTCAACGCGGTCATGTAACCCCGTGTACTTTGGGTGAGTGTAGAATCTGTCTAATAAACAGTGTGAATTGTGACGTCTGTATTAGTCTGTAATTCAGGTGAGGACTGCAGACGGTCAATTTCAAAGCAGTTCCTAATGTTGCTACCAGATTCTACCATCAACGACACCTAGCTCTGAACTTGGCTACGAGATGCCACCGCAACCAGCAACTCGCAACGAACGTTGGATCTTCCCTCCAATGGAAAGCATACTAAGGGATCTTTAGCGCTCTTAGAAAATCCGACGACTTCGGCCGGCTTTGAACCCGCAAACGTGGGCACAGAAGTTCAGCATACTACTAGTTACGTCACCGAGGCCGCTTCTCACTTAGTCAGATCGAAAACTGAATGTGATCGCGTGCAAGTGCGTTGTCATGGCAACGTCTGATGGCTCATCCCTCATCAATTTAGTAGTGTTGTCATGGCAACCTCTGATAGCTCTTGGCATTTTCTTATAATTCCGAAATCATTTTTCTCATCCCTTGGCGTAATGGTGGGTAATACCAAAAATTCTTTCAGACAAAAGTTTTAGGTAATTATTAGGGGAATATTGTCCAATTCGTACGGTTTTGATATTGTGCCTATTAAGAGAGATATGATTAATGTTTCCCGAAAAACCCACTTTTTCCCACCCCTTTGGTCAATGCTATCAAAAACTCTTCAAACATAATTTTTTGGTTCTTATTCGACACATAGTATGAACTTTGAATGGATTTGATATTTCAAATATTAAGAGAGTTATAGTGATATATCACTTTTTCGAAAAAAGACCCCCATTTTCTCTCCCGTCAACCGATTGTGTCCATTAACGAACTAGACCGAGATTTTATAGGGATACATATTATGTAAAAAATTCAAATTGATTGGTGCAAAATTGCGGTAGTTATCGTGTCCACAAGAAACTGATATATATATATATATATATATATATATATATATATTGAACCCATGTACCATGGCCTCAAAATGGAGTCGAATCCATGTACTTTGAGAAAGGAATGAAAGAATCATACAGTTTCTAAGGGAACGGAGAGAGATTTCAAGCCAGGATTACAGCCTAACATTGTGCAAGCGCTAGGGCCAGGTGTTCCTTAGATGAGCTCATGCCTCTTGACATTTATAAGGAGCCAGTCATGGATATTATTAGAACGAGTGGAAAGTTTTGACTGTAAGACGAAGAAGCTGGACTCGGAAATTGCTCTTACGTTGCAGGAATATGGCAACCTCGCTGCTGAGTCAGAATAGGAATAATTAAATTTAACCCGTTTACGAGTATAAAAAATAAGTAAACAGATACAGTACGGTGAATCAATTTGGATTAGAGATTTTTGTGTAAAGAAAAACCTTGTAAAAATTGCACAGGAGAAAACTGCAAACGCAAGTAGACGTCATTGGGGGTTCACCGAGACCTAAGGAGTGGGAGAATAAAAAAAGAACAGCACCACCCACATAGTTGAGGACGAGAAATTAATTAATATCTCGGAAATGCACGATCGATTTCTATGGACAGGAAGATTATTTTACGTTTGGAAGACGAGCTGTCTGGAGATACGATTTTTAGCCTACTTTTCACATTTTGCAAAAATGAGGAAAAAGTAGTCTTATGAGATCGGGCAAATGTGTGTCTGTCTGTCTGTCTGTCTGTCCTTCTGTCTGTCTGTCTGTCTGGCTGTGTGTGTGTCCCCCCCTATCAACTCCTAAACGGCTGCAGCAATCAAAACCAAATTTAGTATGAGTAAAGATGTGCGCCGGAATAGCTCACGTCCATATTTGAAAATGATGTCAGTGCTACCAACTGCTGAAAAAACGCACTAGAAATTTGAGCTCCATGTTGGATATCCTGCAAGGTATGCATAGGAGCTATTCCAAAATTGGCACACATGTAGATAATACTATTTCAGTTTAATTTCCAGGAGGACAACCATGACAGTGTTGCCAATATAATTTTAAGCCTTCTGATAGGTCCAATGTTTAAATGCATATAACTTCTACACTATCAACTGGATTTCAACCAAATTTTGTATGTAATATCTGTACATAAACAGATATGACTGAGCGTATTCTTAAGAGCCACCAGGGCTGCCAACTGTTAATAATTGCTCTCTCTATTTTCTTATCCAAATACCAATATATCAGAATGTGTGCAAGCCGACAGCTTTAAACTATGCACACGTATAGTACCTGACATGTTTGATTAATTTTGGAGTAACTTATATACGTCAGTTCTACCAACATGATTCTAAGTCTGCTGATAGGGCCAATTTTTAAATACATGTTACTTCTATACTATCAGTAGGATTTCATCCAAATTTCGCATGTGCTAAGTGTAACATATCAGATATGACTATAAGTATTCTTCAGTGCAATCAGGGCTGCCAACTGTTAATAAATGCTGTCTATATTTGTTACCCTAATATCAATATATCAGAAAGTATGCAAGCCAACATCTCTATACTTTGCACACTTATAGCACCTGACATTCTAGATTAATTTGGAGTAATTAATACAAGGCAGTGCTGACAACATGATTCTATGCCTGCTGATATGTCCAATTTTAAAATACATGTAACTTCTATACTAACAAATGGATTTCATCCAAAATTGGCACAACAAGATATCATAATATTTCAGATTATTTCTGACCACCACACGCATGCTATTGTTGGCAGCATGCTTTTACGCGTGCTGATAGATCCAGTGTCTAACTGCAAGTAACGTTCATTGGACTTCAACCAAATTTTGTATTCTGTACCTTAAGAGATGGAACTAAGAATATATTGAGTCACCAGGGCTGCCAACTGTAGTGCTCTATTAGGCTACATTATACCAGGTATATTTTGAACTAATTAGATATTTCGATATTACCAACTTAATTTCGTCATTATTCTAGATAGGTTCATATTCTGTAGAATAATCATTGGCATGAAAAGTAGGCTGTATAGTTCTTAACGGAACTTCTTGTTATAATTGTGCGACAATTAGTTCAAAAGTTGGTCACGAAAAGGACTAGGATTTTATCTTTTTGTGACTGAAAGGTATAAAACTCCTGGCCTCACCAAGCCAATCATGCAGTTATTCTGACAGCCCGTGAGGGGGTGTTACTCTGCATCAGTGCATGCAGTCTACGAGAGCCCGTGAGGGGAACGTCACGCTGTATCAGTACATGCAGTATTAGTCCGTCCAGGGGGGCGTTACGCTGGAGCATCATAATCATTCAGTCTACGAGCATTCCGTGAGCGGAAGTGCTGCACCACATCGTATACGCAGTATTCAAGAGCCCGTGAGGGGGACGTTAAGCTGTATTAGACATCGATCCAGAGCCTGTGGGAGGCTAGGCTACAAGTTCACCGAGTGTAGACCAGTTACGATATAAGTACGCTACGCTGAGAATTAGCAGTTCGAGACTTTGAAGAGTCCTAAATTATAAAGAACATTAAATATACGGACTTTAAAGCAATATCGCCAAAGTAAGACACAGCGATCAGTAGGGAACTTCGAGTTCCAGAAGAATACTAGTTCAATACAGTTACGAAGTTATAAGAACTCCAACAAATAAACGGCGTTACGTCTAGTAAAGACATTGTTAAAGACAGTAAGTCCGGTAAAGGAACTAAACAGTAATTACGATCGCGAAAGATAGAAGTTCAAGCGAAAGGAACTTAGGAACTTAGGTTCGAAACCAGAGGGAAAACGTACTCTAGTGAGAAAACGTCAAAAATATACGATAGACAGTATACGGTCCTCGAAGGGAGGCCAAGATATCGAAACTATAGGGTACGATAGACAGTATACGGTCCTCGAAGGGAGGCCAAGATATAGAAACTATAGGGTGCGATAGACCACCATATATAAATAGAGGTGATGGGAAAATAAAGACATTTATCGCCTAGTTAAAGCAGATAAAGTAAAGCCGAGTAATAGACAATAGAAGCGGTTTTGAGAGACTGAAACCAGTAGTTTCCATTGTAGGAGAGGGAAACTTTGAACGAGTAAAATCACACGTCCAATGCAGGTCGATAGGATTCACATCAGGAATCATCAACCGCCGACAGAAATTCTCAAAATCGTTGAGATACGCCCGTGTGATAGGAGTGAAGTGTAAATATTGTAAGAAAAGAAATAAGAGTATCATTTTAAGTGTTTTAGGTAAAGTGAAAGCGTTTTTATGCACAGTGAAATGTGTTATAATATGTACCAGAGTAATATTGTTTAGTGTTTTAATGTGTGTTCAAAACGGATACACCAGTGTATAAAAAAATGATGTCAGTGTTAAATATAGTGAATATGTGTCAAGAAATTTCTGTACATAAGATGAGATTGTACAATATGGAGTAGGTCAAGAAGGTGTGCCAAAATGTCACATCAAACGAGAATAAATGTCAGAAAGTGACCTTAAACATGTAAGTAAAGATTTTCATTATGTTTTGGTGTCGGGAAAAATTTTGTGTACAATTCCACCGGAGTTTTGAGTAGAAGGGATGTTTTTAAATGAATAATAACTAAATAAGAACGCGATCTGAACGAAAATAAAGTTTTAAGAAATAATAAATAATTATGTGAAATAATAAATCCTGTAGAGGAAATGCATTGAATAAAATGTCAGTATTTAATGAATGTTCTAAAAGCAAGCGTGATAATAATAATTATAACAAAGATATTTACATAAAGGTAAATTTGAATTATATGAAAGAAATAGCTTTTGAGCTTTTGTAAGGAATGAAAACATGATATGAATAACAAGGTAAAGAAATTTAAATAAAGATTAAATTGAAGGATATAAAAATATAGAGCGTTGAAGCCTTAACAAATGTATAAGACATGATGTGAATGCATGTTCTTAAAAGGGGAGCGATTTATTGTCAACGGAAAGATTAATATAAGAATTGAGATATGTATCAATTGTTACTATGAAATTTATCAGTTCTTTGGAAGACATTCGGCCGTAAAGTAATGTGTAGCGTAATGGAACGCAATTAAATAAAAAGTCACGCTAGGAACGCGTAAAGTTAAAGTACTTGGTAAATTACTTATGGAGGGTAGTTGATTGCAGTGAATTGAGATATGTTGTAAGTCCTCTAAATTGTGACGTGGATCACGAGGCCATGTGTGTATTATTTAAAAGGGAGCTAATGTATGGTATTATTGAGCGTAGGTCCTGTAAGCTACGGCTTGACCCTAAATCGCGTTTTGTATAAGTCCTCTGTTGTGGAAATGTTCCCGAGGCATGTTAAGAGATTCGAACCTAGAATCCTTTTGTTGTTAAAGCCCCTAATTATTCGTCGTAGAATGTGTATTAATCTTCCCAATCAATGAGGACCCTCTCATAATTAATGAATGCCAAGGTTACGAAAGTGGGTTGTGAGCCAAAGAATATTGTTGAATGGAAATAAGTGAAGTAAAAGCCAGGTCTCTCCACAGAACTGAGAATAATGTGAAGGTTTGTTTTAAAGCATTGAAGAGAGCTGCCACCGTAGGTTAGACAGAGAATCGCTTTCCTTGTCATAAATCACGCCCGAGTATAATGGCCTGACCCTCATCGAGCGAGGGTGGGTAAAAACCGTCTTGTAAGATGTGTTAAATACACCGTGAGTGTTTAAAGTTGTTAATGACCCGGGCGTTGAACCGAGGTCCTTGTAAATTGATATTATCGCTTGCCAATTCAGATCGTAGTTTTCTTATGTGATAATGGTCTTATAAGTCAAATGAATTAAATAAAATCCCTATTGTAATATTGTATGGAAAAGAAGGAATCCACGAGTTTTGTGAAGATAACTAGGTTTCGGGAGTGATCATAGTTTTTGACTTTGTCAAGTAATCTTTATAACTCTGGAGTACACAAATAGTTTTCCCGATCACCGTAGTGAATTTGCAAAACTTGAGAGAGATAGTAAATATGGAGAACATGTGATATGCCCAAATATTGAAGTGAATAATTAACATGTAAGTTTAAATGTGATTATATATTTGTTTTGATGATAAGAAAAGATAAAAATAATTCTTGAGGTGTACAAAAATATGAGACCATTATTATGGGAAAGTATCGAGCCAAAGAAGCTCGTAGTTATTTGGAACTTTAAGATAAGTACTTTATGGAAGTGAAAATAATCGTGAATTGTTGATTTTAAAGAAAACCATGTGTTTTAATCTAATATTTGTTTTATTTTTATGCTATTCCTTGTTCACTTTGGACAAGTAGAATGATATTGGTCAGTAGTTTATGTGTTTATTTGTTTGTAGCGTCATAATTTTTGATTAATTAAATGTGTTAAAATAGGAGTTGATTTTGTTGTTATTTTTGCAAGTGTATCCTCTATTTAATCCAAAATATGTAAGTCACAGAGTGGGAGAACTTACCGCAGCCCCGAGAAATCCCGAATTGAGCAATGCTGGCATACTGTGATTTGCATATTTCTTGCTGCAAGGGCACAGGGGGGGTGAATAGAAGTACTGTGCTTGGATTAATAATTAGAGTAACACTAAAGACGGTCGATTCATGTAAAAGTAAAGTAATGATAGGAGTAGCTACAACGTATAATGTTAACTGACCGCATGGGTCCCTAGAAACTCACACCGAGCAGCCCTGGATTTAAACAACCCCCTATCCCACATTTCATGGCGCCCAGTACGCAGGCTGAGTTTTCCTAGGGAAAACCCGAGTTTTCTCGAAAAATCAAAATTTTCATTTTTTTTTAAGAAAAAAAATGGTTTTTCGAAATTTTGAATTTTAAATACTTCCATAAAGGTCTTTGAGTTTGAAGAAGAGTATCAAAAGGGTACGGTGTACTAAACACCCGCGGGGGCGTGGTGGCGCAGCGGTCAAGCTGTATGCCTCTCACCAAGGCAGACCGGGTTCGATTCCCGGTCATTGCATGTGAGATTTTCGAAGTGAAATGCCATGTCCTGTGGTTCGGATTCCACGTAAAAAGGAGGTCCCGTGGCTCATGATCGCGAGATTAACGGTCACGTTAAACTACAAGCTTCCTTTCCTTACTAAACACCCGTACCAAAGTAAATTTTTAAAGAAATTGGGACACAATGGTTCAGATTACTATCTCTCAAGCATGTTCTAGCGATGTGGCATTAGTGGCCCACTATATTCTAATAAGATGTCATTAAGTGAAGAGAGGCGGAGGCTCTCAGAGAATGTAAGGGCCGAGAGTCCAGATAAAGGTGAAATTACAGGTGATAAAGAGTACCCAAATAAGGAAATTGTAAAGGTTTCTGTAGAAAGCATGCGTGCACCCGGAGACATAGTTACACGAAGAGAAGGTAACATGTCTGCAGACAACAGGGTAACAAATGAGCCTTTAGAGCTCCAAACGGAAAAAGAAAAATGTAAACCAAGTCCAAGGGAGAATGAAATTAATACCGAGGATGATAATAGTAAAGGTAATTCCAAGTCTCACGTAGAAATGCAGGTTCAAGTAGGCTCGGAAAGCAAAAGCGAAAAGAATGATAGTCTTAATATTCCACCTCAGGAGAATATAGAATTGGCGTCGTTAAGGAATATAGAGATGTACGCAGGAATGATTGAAGAGGTACGTCAGAAATATGATGAATCGATAGAGAAATTTGGGAAGATGCATTTAGGACTAGGGCCTAAAGAATTCGAAGAAATTGATGAGCAATTACAGAATATTCTACGAAAAAGGGATAGTGTAGTTAAAATCCTTAGAGAGTTAAGGGGAAAATTGGGCAAGGTATCTAAACAAGAAGTAGAGAAATTATATATTCATGTTGCAGTAGAGATGAACACACTAAGACGGAAATTCGTAGGAAGATTGGATCAGGAGGGATTGATTGAATTAAGTTCCTGGACAGAGCAGAAAAAGGATATAGAAGAAATACAGGAAACACATGGAAAACTGGAGGAAATATGGTATAAATGGAAGAATATTAAATCGTCGTTTAAATACGAAGAAGTAGATAAAAGGAAGGGCGTCCAAGAACAAATGGATCAAGTGAGAAATAAGTACCGGAAAATGATGAATCATGTATGCGAAGTATTGCATGACAAAGATATAATAACTATTCAGGAGTTAGATGAATTGAGAGAAATCAAGATTCGGGAATACAAAGAAATATTGGAGGCTGCTCAGAAGAGATATGAGGAATACATGTTGGAGCAGAACCGTCAGGCAAATGAAATAGTTGCCCAAGATGAAAAACAAGCCGAAATTGAAGAATAAAAAGAAGTCACGGTGCCAGAGGAGCCCAAAATAGATATTAGAGAAGAAAAACAAGAAGAAGAAATCGTAATAACTCCAGTGGAGACTGAGAACAACCTTGAGATCCTTCCTGAAGAAGATATGGAGACTCAAGAGGAAATAGTAAATCCAGACCAGGAGGACAGCCAAAATGAAAACGAGCTGCGAAGTGAAGAGAATCATTTTGATGAAAAGGATGAGCAGGAAGATCAAGAAATAATCTCAGAACAAGAGATAATAACAGAGATGAAAGTTGAAGAGATGGAAATAATAATTCCTGAAGAAATGGAAAAAGTAAAGGAAACTATAATAGAAACTATCGTCATAACACCGATAGAAACAGAGGTTCAAGATGTCATGGAAAGTGAAGAAGAAAACTCAGAAGAAATTCCTGAGGATAAGGAAAATAAGATAAAAAATCAACAAAGAAAAGGAACAGTTGAAAGCACAGATTCTTGAGTTAATGAGGAAATATCAAAAATATGAACAAAAGGAAAGAGAAATGGAAAGAGGTTCAAACACGAGCCAAGAAAACCTCAAAGAAAAAGATGAGATTGTTGGAGATAATGAAAAGAAGGAAGGAGATGCCTTTGAAGAAAATCAGGAAAGAGGAAAACCGCAATTGGTAGTCGGTTTACAAGAAAGCAGATACCCCATGGAAACTAGGAAAGGAGGAGAGACAATGTACAATGCCTTGGAGGAAGAGGACGCTCAGGCATATTTCAGTTGGAAACTTCGTAAAAAGAAAGGGAGTGATAAAAGGAAGAGACAGAAGGGAGATCTGAAGGATCTAAAGAATTGGAAGAGTCGAAAAAAGAAATACTCTTTCGAAATGCCATCTCGATGCGAGATGAAGGAAAGGATTATTCCATTGGAACCAACGGGTAAAGCCAGATGCAACCGTGAAAGAATAAGAGGAATAAAATTAATTTTGTTTGAGATACCATCTCAAAAGGAGATGAGGAAGGTGGAAGAAAACCGAGAAGAGTCAGGTGAGGTTAGACCGAGCTCTTAAGAACTAAATGAAATTTTACAGACCTGGAGAGTCTGAAGATAATAAATAATGATGAAGTTACGGGTAAAGCCATTTGCACCCGTAATGCATTAAAATAAGGTCATTAAGTTGACAATATGTAATGAAAAGAGAAACAGACTGGCAGGATGTTCGTCTTATAAAAGAAGAAAAGAAACAAACGGTTTGACTCAAGTTTGGAGAGAGCTCGCCAGACTAGAGGAAGATTAACAAAACACCCGAACGTGACAAGAAATTTATGACCCTAAGTGTAGACGTCCACTAGGGGAATGAATGAATGAATGGGACCTTTAAGAAAGACCCATACAAATATAAACCAGAGAGGAAGGGAACTTTAAAGAAATAATTGATTTTATTGAAGAAGAAAATTTCAATTTAAGGAAGGAGATTGATGAAATAAGGGAACGGGTAGGGATAGACCACACCCGTAAAGAAGAATGAGGTTCTGGAAACCTGATATCCAGACAAATAAAAAGGAGAAAGAAAGGGTAGGGACAGAGCGTACCCAACCGACACAATTACCGGATATGACTTAAAAAGATGAAAGAAATCAAATTATCGTGGGATTTTTAAGGAAGAAAAATCAGAAGGTACGGATAACGTTATGATGGCTTCGACAGTTAAAAAGGAAAAATAAGATATATTTTTTTTGATAATTAAAATAAATTTCCTCAAAATTTTTCGAAAATTTATTTACCTAAGGAGGGGAGAGATGAACCCATGTACCATGGCCTCAAAAGGGAGTCGAATCCATGTACTTTGAGAAAGGAATGAAAGAATCATACAGTTTCTAAGGGAACGGAGAGAGATTTCAAGCCAGGATTACAGCCTGACATTGTGCAAGCGCTAGGGCCAGGTGTTCCTTAGATGAGCTCATGCCTCTTGACATTTATAAGGAGCCAGTCATGGATATTATTAGAACGAGTGGAAAGTTTTGACTGTAAGACGAAGAAGCTGGACTCGGAAATTGCTCTTACGTTGCAGGAATATGCAACCTCGCTGCTGAGTCAGAACAGGAATAATTAAATTTATCCCGTTTACGAGTAAAAAAATAAGTAAACAGATACAGTACGGTGAATCAATTTGGATTAGAGATTTTTGTGTAAAGAAAAACCTTGTAAAAATTGCACAGGAGAAAACTGCAAACGCAAGTAGACGTCATTGGGGGTTCACCGAGACCCAAGGAGTGGGAGAATAAAAAAAAGAACAGCACCACCCACACAGTTGAGGACGAGAAATTAATTAATATCTCGGAAATGCACGATCGATTTCTATGGACAGGAAGATTATTTTACGTTTGGAAGACGAGCTGTCTGGAGATACGATTTTTATAATTGTGCGACAATTAGTTCAAAAGTTGGTCACGAAAAGGACTAGGATTTTATCTTTTTGTGACTGAAAGGTATAAAACTCCTGGCCTCACCAAGCCAATCATGCAGTTATTCTGACAGCCCGTGAGGGGGTGTTACTCTGCATCAGTGCATGCAGTCTACGAGTGCCCGTGAGGGGAACGTCACGCTCTATCAGTACATGCAGTATTAGTCCGTCCAGGGGGGCGTTACGCTGGAGCATCATAATCATTCAGTCTACGAGCATTCCGTGAGCGGAAGTGCTGCACCACATCGTATACGCAGTATTCAAGAGCCCGTGAGGGGGACGTTAAGCTGTATTAGACATCGATCCAGAGCCTGTGGGAAGCTAGGCTACAAGTTCACCGAGTGTAGACCAGTTACGATATAAGTACGCTACGCTGAGGGTTAGCAGTTCGAGACTTTGAAGAGTCCTAAATTATAAAGAACATTAAATATACGGACTTTAAAGCAATATCGCCAAAGTAAGACACAGCGATCAGTAGGGAACTTCGAGTTCCAGAAGAATACTAGTTCAATACAGTTACGAAGTTATAAGAACTCCAACAAATAAACGGCGTTACGTCTAGTAAGGACATTGTTAAAGACAGTAAGTCCGGTAAAGGAACTAAACAGTAATTACGATCGCGAAAGATAGAAGTTCAAGCGAAAGGAACTTAGGAACTTAGGTTCGAAACCAGAGGGAAAACGTACTCTAGTGAGAAAACGTCAAAAATATACGATAGACAGTATACGGTCCTCGAAGGGAGGCCAAGATATCGAAACTATAGGGTACGATAGACAGTATACGGTCCTCGAAGGGAGGCCAAGATATAGAAACTATAGGGTGCGATAGACCACCATATATAAATAGAGGTGATGGCAAAGTAAAGACATTTATCGCCTAGTTAAAGCAGATAAAGTAAAGCCGAGTAATAGACAATAGAAGCGGTTTTGAGAGACTGAAACCAGTAGTTTCCATTGTAGGAGAGAGAAACTTTGAACGAGTAAAATCACACGTCCAATGCAGGTCGATAGGATTCACATCAGGGATCATCAACCGCCAACAGAAATTGTCAAAATCGTTGAGATACGCCCGTGTGATAGGAGTGAAGTGTAAATATTGTAAGAAAGAAATAAGAGTATCATTTTAAGTGTTTTAGGTAAAGTGAAAGCGTTTTTATGCTCAGTGAAATGTGTTATAATATGTACCAGAGTAATATTTTTTAGTGTTTTAATGTGTGTTCAAAACGGATACACCAGTGTATAAAAAAAATGTTGTCAGTGTTAAATATAGTGAATATGTGTCTAGAAATTTCTGTACATAAGATGAGATTGTACAATATGGAGTAGGTCAAGAAGGTGGGCCAAAATGTCACATCAAACGAGAATAAAGGTCAGAAAGCGACCTTAAACATGTAAGTAAAGATTTTCATTATGTTTTGGTGTCGGGAAAAATTTTGTGTACAATTCCACCGGAGTTTTGAGTAGAAGGGATGTTTTTAAATGAATAATAACTAAATAAGAACGCGATCTGAACGAAAATAAAGTTTTAAGAAATAATAAATAATTATGTGAAATAATAAATCCTGTAGAGGAAATGCATGGAATAAAATGTCAGTATTTAATGAATGTTCTAAAAGCAAGCGTGATAATAATAATTATAACAAAGATATTTACATAAAGGTAAATTTGAATTATATGAAAGAAATAGCTTTTGAGCTTTTGTAAAGAATGAAAACATGATGTGAATAACAAGGTAAAGAAATTTAAATAAAGATTAAATTGAATGATATAAAAATATAGAGCGTTGAAGCCTTAACAAATGTATAAGACATGATGTGAATGCATGTTCTTAAAAGGGGAGCGATTTATTGTCAACGGAAAGATTAATATAAGAATTGAGATATGTATCAATTGTTACTATGAAATTTATCAGTTCTTTGGAAGACATTCGGCCGTAAAGTAATGTGTAGCGTAATGGAACGCAATTAAATAAAAAGTCACGCTAGGAACGCGTAAAAGTTAAAGTACTTGGTAAATTACTTATGGAGGGTAGTTGATTGCAGTGAATTGAGATATGTTGTAAGTCCTCTAAATTGTGACGTGGATCACGAGGCCATGTGTGTATTATTTAAAAGGGAGCTAATGTATGGCATTATTGAGCGTAGGTCCTGTAAGCTACGGCTTGACCCTAAATCGCGTTTTGTATAAGTCCTCTGATGTGGAAATGTTCCCGAGGCATGTTAAGAGATTCGAACCTAGAATCCTTTTGTTGTTAAAGCCCCTAATTATTCGTCGTAGAATGTGTATTAATCTTCCCAATCAATGAGGACCCTCTCATAATTAATAAATGCCAAGGTTACGAAAGTGGTTTGTGAGCCAAAGAATATTGTTGAATGGAAATAAGTGAAGTAAAAGCCAGGTCTCTCCACAGAACTGAGAATAATGTGAAGGTTTGTTTTAAAGCATTGAAGAGAGCTGCCACCGTAGGTTAGGCAGAGAATCGCTTTCCTTGTCATAAATCACGCCCGAGTATAATGGCCTGACCCTCATCGAGCGAGGGTGGGTAAAAACCGTCTTGTAAGATGTGTTAAATACACCGTGAGTGTTTAAAGTTGTTAATGACCCGGGCGTTGAACCGAGGTCCTTGTAGATTGATATTATCGCTTGCCAATTCAGATCGTAGTTTTCTTATGTTATAATGGTCTTATAAGACAAATGAATTAAATAAAATCCCTATTGTAATATTGTATGGAAAAGAAGGAATCCACGAGTTTTGTGAAGATAACTAGGTTTCGGGAGTGATCATAGTTTTTGACTTTGTCAAGTAATCTTTATAACTCTGGAGTACACAAATAGTTTTCCCGATCACCGTAGTGAATTTGAAAAACTTGAGAGAGATAGTAAATATGGAGAACATGTGATATGCCCAAATATTGAAGTGAATAATTAACATGTAAGTTTAAATGTAATTATATATTTGTTTTGATGATAAGAAAAGATAAAAATAATTCTTGAGGTGTACAAAAATATGACACCATTATTATGGGAAAGTATCGAGCCAAAGAAGTCGTAGTTATTTGGAACTTTAAGATAAGTACTTTATGGAAGTGAAAATAATCGTGAATTGTTGATTTTAAAGAAAACCATGTGTTTTAATCTAATATTTGTTTTATTTTTAAGCTATTCCTTGTTCACTTTGGACATGTAGAATGATATTGGTCAGTAGTATATGTGTTTATTTGTTTGTAGCGCCATAATTTTTGATTAATTAAATGTGTTAAAATAGGAGTTGATTTTGTTGTTATTTTTGCAAGTGTATCCTCTATTTAATCCAAAATATGTAAGTCACAGAGTGGGAGAACTTACCGCAGCCCCGAAAAATCCCGAATTGAGCAATGCTGGCATACTGTGATTTGCATATTTCTTGCTGCAAGGGCACAATATATATATATATATAAATTATATATAAACTTTTGAACTGACGGTGGTTTTGGGGTCTAGGGGATGTGAAACGTGAAGATAAGTCGAAATTTTCCGGAAGTCGAAACATGGTACCCATTGCAATACTTAGCTTTCTAATGAAATCTACCTAAAAGGAAGGCATGGATGACGGATGAAATATTGAATCCAATGGATAAACGAAGAGAAGTCAAGGGAAGAGATAATGAAGAAAATTGGTTTATTCATAGATTGATAAAGAATAAGGTCAGACAAGCCAAGGAAGCTTGGATGTCTGATAGGTGCAAAGAAATTGAAGAACTTAATAGTAAATATGATACATTCCAGGTCCATAAGAAAATCAAAGAAGTTTCAGGTAGACACAGGAAAAGAAACACAGTCAACTTAGTTGATAGTCAAGGTAACACGCTATTTGAAGTTGAAGAAAAATTACAGGTTTGGGAGAACTATATACAAGAGCTTTTTAATGATGATCATCGTCCTTCCCGACCCGAAATTCCTTCAGTTGTTCGACCCATGATCACCATGGATGAAATGAAATATGCGATTAGGATAGCAAAAATGGTAAGGCTCCTGGTCAAGGTGACATTCCAGTGGAATTATTGAAGATCTTGGATGATGATAGCATTGTGACGCTCACTAATTTATATAACAAGATATACGACACGGACATATAACCAGAAGACTGGCTCTTGTCTACATTTATTGCTCTTCCGAAGAAACCGATGGCTAAGTCATGTAGTGACTTCAGGGCAATCAGTCTTATGAGTCATGTGCTCATGATATTTCTCAAAGTTATCAATAATCGCATATACAGGAAATGCGAGATGAATATCAGTGACACGCAGTTTGGGTTACGCAACGGTCTAGGAACTCGTGAGACATTATTTGCGCTTCAAGTTCTTTTCCAGAGATGCCGTGAGGTAAATCAGAATGTATATGCATGTTTTCTGGACTATGCAAAAGCCTTTGACCGTTCTAAGCATGATAAGTTGTATAATGCACTCAAGAACTCAGGAATAGGTGAGAAAGACATTCGGATCATCATTAATTTATACTGGGGTCAAAAGGCTAGTTTCAGAATCGATGGACATATATCGAGATCAGTGGAAATAATGCGTGGTGTGAGACAAGGATGCATTCTTTCTTTATAATATCTATGCAGAACAGATTTTCTCTGAGGCACTTGATGGCATTCAACAAGGTATTAAGGTCAATGGTAATTATATTAATAATATACGGTACATAGTTTATACTGTATTGATTGCAAATAGTTTCGGAGGACTTAAAGAAATTGTTACTATGGTGTATCAAAAGAGTAAACAATATGGCCTTGACCTCAACATTAAGAAAACAAAATATATGATAATATCGCGAAAACCAGCATTGTCACAAGTCCTTTTAGTCGATGGACATCAGATTGAGCGAGTCAAGATTTTGGTTTATTTAGGACAGAATATTAATGAAAATTGGGATCCTTCGGTTGAAATAAGATGCCGTATAGATAGGGCTAGATCCATCTTTATGACAATGAAACAACTACTATGCTGTCGAGATCTCAGTATGACGCTTAAGAAAAGAATTGTGAAGTGTTATGTTGTCTCCTCCCTTCTTTATGGTGTTGAAGCTTGGACCTTGTCCGTAGCTACAGAAGAGAAGATTAGAGCTTTTGAAATGTGTATATACCGGCGGATTCTTAAAATTTCGTGGACAGAACATGTGAGTAATGCCGAGGTTCTTCAGCGTGTGAGCAGCCAACCTGAGCTGTTAAACACAATTAAGAAGAGGAAATTGAATTACTTGGGACACATGATGAGGAATCCAAAATACCGTCTGCTCCAAGTTATACTTCAGGGTAAAATTGAAGGTCAGCGTGGACCGGGAAGGAGACGAATAACTTGGATGGATAATTTAAGAACGTGGTTTGGGCTGTCTTCCACGGAACTCTTCAGGTTTGCACAGGATAAGAAGGTGTTATCCATGGTGGTAGCCAACGTCCGTATCGGATAAGGTAGTAGAAGAAGAAGAAGTGAATATATATAAAGAACAGGCCGAATACTACATTCTGCTGAAAATCGAGCCTTCTAAAATTTACCGTTTCGACAACATAAACCTGTTAAGACAGATTTTCAAATGTGTTGGAAATAAAGCTGAATATCATTTTAGTTGCAACGTGAAGTTGGCGAACGCAGTTCAAGTGAACAGTAGCGAAGAACTTTTAACATTGGCACAGCAAATGAACATTATCATAATGACTATCATTATTCTTCAAGTGGTTTCATTCAACATAATTAACATTGTTGATATGAGTCATGCTCCAGAGACATATTCGATAACAGAAGTTAAGATACAACGATGGAACTTCGTTAGACGACGTATTCTTGAATACAGACGTAGTGTACGGTCCATCTTGTACATTTTAGTCAGTCTACGAACAGTAATGTAACATCAATTAGCAATGGAAATATTCCATTCACTATTTATATGAATATTTCTATAAATTATATTCCAATGATGAGGCTGATACATATTTGCGACGGAGAATGATGATTCTACAGAAGAGATTTGTCAAGATGCTAGGGGGTAGCCCAGCAACAAAAGAAGAATTTGCCAGAAGGATGTCGTTCGAGCCCAGGCGAATGTTGGTGAATTCCGGAGAGGGAACGTTTTTCCTATCTCTGAGGTCGCAGATCCGAGGTTCGAATGCAGAACCATCTCAGTATCTTAAACTGAGGAAACATCTAAAGTATTGTGTGAATAATTACATAGATCTTCAAGTTTTCTTCCAACTAAGGTAGCTGTGTCTCTTATTTTTAGTATAGAGCTTGATTAGTGACATCCTGAGCCAACGATCTAACTCCATATTTTCACATTTCATGTATTTCAGTGTTCTCATGTATTTTACACTTCAGATGTGTGCAAAGATTTTTATGCTTCAAGATTATTTAGGAGATGATTGCCTTTCATCTATTTTTCAATTTTATTCTACGGATCAGTTGTGGAACTGACATTAAAAATTTTGTTTGAGGAATCATATTGCCTCATAGAAGACTAGTCGTTTCGACTCTCGAATTTCAATAATTTGATTTATACCAAGTATTCTGACATTGTGTCATAGCTTCAAATTAAATTCTTTGTAAATTTAATTTGAGCACTTTAATGTAACAACATCAAACTTCAAGCACAGAGGAAACATCGAATGATATTGTTATATCATTATTGTACATAAACTGTCGACGATCTAGGAAATACTAGTCGTTTGATAAGACCGAAGTCTTAATCCCTATAAACATTCTTTGTGTAGAGTGAAAAAACATTACGACGTAGACAAACCTTTTTATTATTTGTAAAGCTGAGAGCTTTGTTCATTTATTATGTTAGAGGAAATATCTTTTGTTAGAAGATTATTCAATCTTTGGCTAGGAATTCAAAGCTAGTATATACCGGTCAAGATTGAATTCTATTTGACACTATAAATAACATGTGTGTTATTTTACACTATTTGTGTAACATTAAAAAATATTAAAAAATTTGTTTGAGGAATCATATTGCCTCATAGAAGACTAGTCGTTTTGACTCTCGAATTTCAATAATTTGATTTATACCAAGTATTCTGACATTGTGTCATAGCTTCAAATTAAATTCTTTGTAAATTTAATTTGAGCACTTTAATGTAACAACATCAAACTTCAAGCACAGAGGAAACATCGAATGATATTGTTATATCATTATTGTACATAAACTGTCGACGATCTAGGAAATACTAGTCGTTTGATAAGACCGAAGTCTTAATCCCTATAAACATTCTTTGTGTAGAGTGAAAAAACATTACGACGTAGACAAACCTTTTTATTATATGTAAAGCTGAGAGCTTTGTTCATTTATTATGTTAGAGGAAATATCTTTTGTTAGAAGATTATTCAAATCTTTGGCTAGGAATTCAAAGCTAGTATATACCGGTCAAGATTGAATTCTATTTGACACTATAAATAACATGTGTGTTATTTTACACTATTTGTGTAACATTAAAAAATATTAAAAATTTTGTTTGAGGAATCATATTGCCTCATAGAAGACTAGTCGTTTCGACTCTCGAATTTCAATAATTTGATTTAAACCAAGTATTCTGACATTGTGTCATTGCTTCAAATTCATTATGTAGACCTGATATTACAACGATAAACAATTTAAAGCTTGATAAGTGAGATGAGCCAGGAGTATTATTTTTACTACATGTATTTGCGACAGACGAGTTAACAGTTAAGTATCTTTTTGTGTAGTAAATTTTAGGAGGTCAATCACGACAGTCTAATATCGTTCATTGCGATGGGAAGTTTCGTTTGAAGAACTTAAGCATGTATAATTTTAGATCAGTAGTCATGTGAAACGATACTGAGGGTCATGCCTTTATTTGAGAAAAGTTCCTACAGAAGAAATGTTAATAACAATTAATCCATTTTTTGTTATTGTTTAACATAGTGGATGATAATTGTTTATGCCATATATACTGTTATATGAGCATTTGTAGAGCTATGAAGTGCTCGTGCGAAGGGAGTTCCGCATTTTAAGGGAAGTCAAAGTGTTATTGTTCTTTGATAAGAAAGGCATTGGATCATGATAAGAGTCGTTGAATACAAGTAGTCCAGTTCATGTGAAGTAACGTTTTAGCTGTGTTGACAGAGGGGTTTTAGAGGAAATACAACTAGAGAACGATTGTCTACTCATGTCAATGATACAATTATTATATTTTATTAAACCAGAATTTATGTCATTACGTACAGTTAACCTTAGCCAGTCGACAGCATTAGGCCGACAATGTAATTAAACCTATATAAGACGATGTGTAAGCAGTATATGAAAACTACGGAGTGTTAGAGAATGATTATGTGGATAAACAGTGTAAATAATTAATTGAGAGTTGTATTGTAACCGAGAATCCAGAATCTCGAAAGTAACGTGTTATCAACGTTAAGTAGTGTATATTATTATGAAAAAATTACATGTAAATATTTTCCGGAAATGATTTAATTAGTTAAATAATTTTGGTAAAATTTATTAATCGAATGTTTTGGAATAAAGTGTGTTTTGTGAGCGGATGTTTTGTATGAATGATTGTCCACTGTTAAGAGTAATTGTTGAACCGGATTGGTCTAGAACAATTTCGGGGTGCGAATGAAAGATTGTATAAAATTTTCAGAATGATTGTTAAAGGAACATAGAAGTTATGAGCATTCTTGTAGGATCTGAATGTTAATTTTACGTGCATTTTAAACGCACTCAAAGCAGTCTCAATGTAGGCTAGCCAGAAGGATTCACCGTTAGGATTGAAGAGTGGTGTGACATAATATGAACATGTGAAGACTCACAGCCATGTATAAATTGTATATAGTTCTGAATGCAGCGTGGTGCTAGCGTTTCATTGATAAAACAGGCCAGTGCACGTGCGTTTCCAGACGCGTGCTAGTGAAGGTAACCCGTTCTCAGGAATACCACGCATGTAAGAGCCTTCCTTATACGTTTTACTTTTTACGTAGTGTAGGCCTAAACAAGCCAAGGCTTTTATGCTGATATTTTTGCAGAGCATTTTAGTAAGATGTGTAGTAGAAAGGAAGTATGTATGATTGTATGGTTTTCTTTTCCTTTTGTTGTTAGATTAGTTTATTGTTATTTTGTTTATACTAGGTTAGTTTACCATTGTTAATACATTTATTCAGTTCGTTATCTGTCGTTGTTCACGTGTGATTCATTTTAAATATAAGGATTAGTGTATTGTGGATGTATTGTAGGCGAAGCTGAGTTCCCAGTCCCCGAGAACGTAAGTTAAGGTAAGTGTGCCCCGTGTAGTTTGTTGTTTATCCACAATATTCTTGTAACTGCTGTATGTAAATCCCTAAAGGCAATGTTGGAGCGATTTCTAATGTAGTAATAGGCCGGTGCTGTTAGAAATAGGCGATCCAGCTGGAGCAATGGATATTCCAACAGGCTACATTCCGGATTTACGGGTACAGTACCTAGGTGGCAATATTAACTGCCATCTACATAGGTAGCGCTAGTGAACGTGGCACTAGTACCCACCAAATACATAGGTGAAGCTAACGACTGTGCTGAATTTCTCAAGCCGAATGGAAGATACAAAAATTCAAACAATTCAAAAGGGGTTATCACCGCAGTCTTCGGAACATCATCTAGGTGAACTGGTGTGTGGTGATACGCACGAATTAGATCAATCTTTGAAAATATTTTCTTGCCATCCAGCTGACCATTGAAGTCCTGTATGTTAGGTATTGGTTACCGGTCTGGTTGTGTTATAATCATTCGATAATCACCATACGGGCGCCGAGATCAATTCTTCTTGTGCACGAGATGAAGAGGACTGGCCCAGCAACTATTGGAGGGTTGACAAATCTTCATGTCAAGCATTTGTTGAAACTCTGAATTTTTGAATAGACCTATCTCATCTTACCAATTCAAGGATTTGAAGAAACGGCTTATACAGAGTTTGAGGAGTCTGAAATCAATTCTGCTACGTCTGCTTCTAAAGAACCAAGCACATGGTTAAATTTAGTTAATTCTGCTGTAATACCTGCCGTAAAATCTCTGCTTCAATTTGCACAACCCACACTTGGATGTTTCTTCGCCAATTCGGCGGTATCTCAACTGCAACACGAGCTACCTCCGTGTTGACGTTGCGACCCACCTGAATTTCCTGCGTTGTCGTTTGGCATCGTAAATCACGTCGGGAGTCATCAATTGTGGAAGGAGTACGATATAATATATTGAGGGCTTCAGTATACAATATACATTATAGAAGTACTGAGCACTCACTTCATGTCATGGAAATGCGGATGCTGCGAAGATTTTTAGACATTTCTCTGCTCGACCATATCCCCAACACAAAGATTCGACATACAGCCCGTGTGGCTCCAATCAATGAGATAATGCAGGAATGGAAACCCCGTTGGTATGGGCACGTTGTCCGTGCACCACAAAGTTCAGTCATCGGCTCGGCCTACCATCTAACGGTCGACGGCCAGAGACAGCATGGGAGACCAAAATTGCGGTGGCTGGACACTATTAACGCAGATTTACGATCAAGAAACTTGAAATCGCGCGAAGCATTAGATCGCAAGAAATGGCGTGCATTGATCCAAAAAGCGGACTCCGTTCCTAAGGGATGATGCGAAGAGGAAGAAGAAGAACAAAGAGAAAAATCCAAAGAATAAAATATGATACACACTATGTACCTAGATGGGCTTATTGACTGCCATCTACCTAGGTAGCGCTTGTGTCCGTGGCACTAGTGCCCACCACATACTCCGGTGGCGCAAACATCCGCCCCATTGGAAAGTGTCAAGGTTATGTTTCAAAGTAGTGAACCCTTATTGATTTGTCGATCAATAAGTTTTCATGATTTTTATTATTATTATTATTACTTATATACAGGCAGCGCATGCTGAAGTAGGCTACGGAAGGCAAGTAGTGTGTTGCAACGCTTGTGACAGAGGTGGCGTGGTAGCTATTCCAGGGGACGACCTAGTAAGCCGAGTTCAAGGCCGAACTCAGAGTGAACGCGCATACAACTTGGCGTCATTATGGGCGTGCCAGAGGTGAATTTCCAACCGATACCCGATTGAATCATCGAATCAGAAGAGAGGACGCCTGACCCACGCGGAGATGTGCGTGCCATAAAAAAAGATGCTGAAACACGCTGAAAACATGTGCTACGCCTCTACCAGAATGTCGACGATGACGGGGTAATTTTCCTGTGGGAAATGCTCTGGGATGGAGGTTGATTTTCTGCAAGCTGGACGGTGATGTACAAACCATTGATTTATTCAATATTTGACACACACGCGTATTATGTGATATTGGGAGCACGTTTCTTCGAGACTCGAGTCATTGCTACGGCAGATTGAGGTATTTTGACACGTGGGTTGACAGATGTTGCAGATTCCACTTTGCGCCCGTCTAGGTCTGGTGATTCATCGTTTAGGCAGTCCAGCTACGACCGACTGACCCCTGTAAGCTATCTGTAGCAAACCTGTTCTTTTAATGATCATTGGATCATTATATTAATTCCGGAGTTCGCCATGTCCGTTACGAATTACCGCATATCGTATGAAATGAAATATTTGTTGTTATGATGTAAATGTTATCTTGAGCCTAGTGATTTCTGTGACTCATTTCATTTGCTTATATGTTGTTTGTTGTGACACCGTCGGGTGTATTTAGTATTTCGTGTAAAAATGGCAAGCGGCCATGTGCGTATTTTTCTTGTTTGGTCACGTGTTGATTTACTTGTGTTGTTTTAAAAAGTCCTAATTTCTAGGCGTTAGTGTTGATTGCTACGGCAATTCTTTTATTCAAATTTCATACGGATTTTTTTTGTCTTATTCAGTGTAGGGGGTGTCGGATAGTTTAAATAGTGTGTAGTTTGTGTTCCAAGTGTCTGTCTAGCTCTAAGACAATGCCGATTCGTCCCCTGAAAGTTTATTGGATGGTAACGAATCTCGCATTAGTTGTACACATCGTACCGCATGTAGAAAAGCCGCACACGCACATGTCATTGCAGTAATTTGAGACATTTGGTCCAGATGTTAACGATCTCTCCTAAGATCAGGCCTAGTTTGGCATTTTTATTAATTCAACTGGGTGTCATTTGGGAGTCCTTGTTTGTTTCTGTAAATAATGTAAATTTGATGATCTGTTAATTAAATTCATATGTTTTAATCCTGGTATTCACTTTTTCCTGCATGTTACTTTGTTATATGTTACCCTGCATGTTATAAGAAGCGCTTAACAACAACTTTACGAAATAGACCGTTACACCCCCGAAATCGAGTCTCATATGCTTCTTCGCAAGGGTTCATATATCAAAAATGGCTGCCCTTGTGGAGTTTGTTGTTGTTGTTTTGTTGACCTCGTACTTATTTCGCTGAGAACTGATGCCAGGTTAGCAGGACAAAAGTAAATTCAGTAAATTGGGGCGAAGTTGTACCGCCATGTGTATCAGTCAAATCACTGAGTTCTTAAAGTTAGAAATGTTGAACAAGGTTAGAAGTTGATATTGTGTTTGAAGATAACTTGTTCTGGCACCCAGCTTAAAATTAGAAAAATTTGCATATTTAGTGAACTCAGTCAAAAGCTCAGTCAATTAACTTCGGTTAATTAAAGTGTTTTTCGTAAATTCTGCTATTTAGGAATTTACTGTAAAAGCAGATCACAAGGGAGTTATTTGTTGTTTGGAAATAAGAGTCTTTATTCAGTAAGAGTTTGATACTGAAAATTTATTTAAATTAGAATCAATGTAATATTTAGATATCAAGACATGTGTGTGTGTACGACTGAAATCCCATTCCATGCCCCTATTTTCTCAGAGTGTATTCGTGTGTTTTGCGATGGCTAGCATCGAGGAGATTAAAGTGTTGAAGGAGCAGATGTCTGTGCAATTTTTTGCAAAGACGGAGGAACAGCTGAAAAGCATGAAGGAGGAGATAAACGAACATAGTGTTAAACAATTACACGAGTCGCGGGAACAGAGTGACAAACAATTACACCAGTTGCGTGAACACAGTGATAAACAATTACAGGACGTGGACAGTAACATTACGGTCCAATTGCAAATCCAGAAATTGGATAACGATAAACAATTACACGAGTTGCGTGAACAGAATGATAAACAATTACACGAGTTACGAGAGCATAATGATAAACAATTAGGTAACATAAACCACAAGTTATCGGAGCAGGCAACGTTACAAACAGTTCAGTTAGATAGAATAACCATTGAAATCAATCAAATACCAAAACACAACTAGAGAAACTGGTGGGGGAGGTGGCAGAGAATAATTCAAGACAGTTAGGCGAAATCAAGAAACTAGAATCCAAATTTGACGACAAACTAGTACATTTAGATGAAATGGTAGCCGCCAAACTGAAAAAAATCGCGACAGCATGTGTGAACAATACGGCAGGTATTAAAAGCACGCAGGACGAATTACAGGGGCAGTTCAACAGAATAGAGGCGAAGAATATAAACATACAAGAGCAGATTAATTCAGTCGACAACAATGTGTTAGGATTGATAAAGGAACTTGACAAACTGGAGATAAAAACGGAGAAAGAAAGGATGCACTTGCGCGAGAACCTGGAAGACCAGTTAAGTAAAAATGATGAGAAAATACGAGAAGAGATAGGAGAACAGTTAATTAAAACTCAGAAGCAGATACAAGATCAAATAGGGGAACAGCTTGAGAAGAATCAGGAGAACAACGAAGAAAAAATTAACAATTTGAAGAGTAGAATCGGGAAAGAATGGGAACAGCAGGTGAATGAGACTAAAGGGGATAGGCTGACTATATTAAAGAGGCTAGGGGAGAATAACTCTAGAACACAGGCTCTGGAGGAAAGTATCAAGTCCAAGTTTCAAGAACACGCGGACCTCATCGTTAAAAATGAGATAAGATCTTAAGAGAATGCCACTTTATTTTCTTCAGAAAATGCAGTAGGGAAACATGGAAATATTGGAAGTCCGGAGGGGCCGAAGCTAGCTGAGGATACGAGCCGAGATCAGAGTCCAAAGACAGCTTGCAACACATTCCACAATTAAAGAGGGGAGACGTCAACTCCATAACCTTGTGTGACACCTGCCCAAGTCATACAAGTCATTAGGGGAAATGATTTTACACCAGACAAATTTAGGGAAAATTAAGGATCTACTCCAAATGCATTCTTGCGCCAGATGGATGATTATTTTAACGACCATCACGTCAGTCCCGCAAAACAGCTTCGTTTAGTGGAGAAGTTTTTAGATGGATCAAGTTTAGTCTGGTTTCAAAGCTTCAAATATACGTTCAATGACATGGCCCAGTTTAAAGAAGCATTTTTGAGGAAGTTTTGGAGTCCTTCACTGCAGCAGGGGTTGAGGATGGACTTATATACCAGAAAATACCATAGTACACACCCTACAAGGTTTTCTGAGTTTTTTAGTCAGCAGCTAGTAAAATTTCGAGATTTTGATGAACCGCCGTCAGACGAAAACATGCTATTAACTATCGGCAAACAGCTTCCGATGAACATACAGCAATTTTTAGTGTCAGGAAATATAAAAACCGCAGTTCGGGCCATGGAGATACTCCGCCACTTGGACGAAACTAGTATGATCAGTCCACAGACCGGGAGACGAAATATGGAATGCGTGAATACCGCAGAAAGAGTTCAGGGGCATCAAAACGGTCAAAGTCAGAACAATCAGACGAAGCCGCAGTCCACTAGCACACAATTTACGCCCAGACGGCAGGAATTCGACGGTCGAAACCAATACAATAATAATAGGAACTTCCAAAACGCCGTAATAACTACAACAATCAGAACAACAATAATAATCAGAGGACGTACAGCGAGAATACACTAACTGAGAGGAAACCACAGGCAGGATAGACCATATCAGAGGAAAGGGGACGGTAGATGGAATAATTAGAGGAATTATCGGCAAGAAAACCAGAGAGATTACCGTAATGATTGGAACGAGCGTTACGCTGAGTCGCAAAAATATCTGGGTGAATTATTATTTTTTGTCGTGTGGTCTCCTGAGAGGCCGAGTGCAGGTCTTTCTACTCGACGCCCCTGGGCGACCTGCGCGTCGGGTTGAAAGATGGTACGGATGAAGATGAATGAAATTGGGCAAGGATGTGGAAGGAAGCGGCCGTGGCCTATCAGAAGGTACCGTCCCAGCATTTGCCTGGTGTTGAAAATGGGGAAACCACGGAAAACCATTTCAAGGACGGCCGACGGTGGGGCTCGAACCCACTCGTCTACCGAGTCAGCAGAGAGCTTGGCCCCATGACCTAACGCTGCGCTTTAGCCAGCGTAGCCACTACTGTCAGTGATGAATTAAATGCGGAAGAGGAAACAGAGAAAGAGAAGTGGGGGCGTGCGATGGCAAATAGAAAAAGTCCAGATAATCACCAGGATGCGGGAGCAGAAAGCTTATTACGTCAGCAGGAGAGACATGATGATAACCGGCGAAACTCAACAAATGGGTCGCAGGATAAAAAAAAATCCCGATCACAACAAAACCAGATAGCCTGAGAACGGAGGAAACCAGGGAACGAGAGGAATTGATTGTTGCGAATATTGAAGAGTGGGTAGCATTCCCGGACGATTGCCTGGAGGAAGTGGTGAAGGACCGAGAGAATGTAATCAGAGACAATTACCAATTATTTATGCTCATATTGGAGGTCTTAGAGTGAGGTGCCTTATCGACAAGGGTAGCCAAGTGAGCTTAGTCACGGAAGCATTACTGAAAGATATTGGAAATAAACAAACCATTCCAATTATGCCTGTACCATTAATGAAAGTCTGAGGGGTTATTCCTGACAAGACCATAGTTTGCAAGCACCAAGCACATTTAGATCTGGAGATATTAAACCACACATTTTCACAAACTTTTATCGTGATACCAAGGATGAATTATAATGTCATTCTGGGAGCCAACATCATTTGTGATTTCCACGCTATAATTGATCTACGTAATAACTGTGAGTTTTAAACAAGTTGAGGGACTGAGTCACGTTGGTCTGAACATGTAAGAAAGTTCAAAAGAGAGAGAGACAAATACTTAGGTCATTGAAGAATGCACTAATGAGGCGATTGAAGATAAGAACTCGACGGAGGGACGAGTAAGCGAGACAGCAGTTATTGAAATTGACGGTCAAGATATTTCGCAGGAACTTTGGATACATTTGGCGGAGGAAGAAATTAGCGGGTCTAAATTTGAAATTTTACTTCAGGAGCGACTTAAGGAGGGTATATTAGGGGAACCTGACAGAGGCAAATTAGAGGAGATTTTGAGACATCATAAGGAAGTTTTCGACACGATCCCTGGAAAAGTATTAAATTTTCAGTATGCCATGCAAATTACCGATTGGACCCCATTTTAGAGTAAATTGTACCCGATCCCTGAGAAACATTTCGCTCAGGTCAAGGATATTATTACTAACCTATTAGATTCTGGAATGATTAGAAAAGCAGCAACCCCATATTTAAATGCAATATTGGCTGTGACAAATCCAATGGATCAATCAGATTATGCCTAGACGCACGGGTTTTAAATAGCAAACTGTTAGTCGAGCACAACCAAGCGCCAAGGATCAAGGACGTATTGAAGAGCTTCCATGGAAAGAAGATCTATTCTAGCGTCGATTTAACGAACAGTTTCCACCACCTAGAACTTGAGGAAAAATCCCAGTTGTTGACGGGATTTTTATTTGATAACCAAAGCTATATCTGGTCTCGTATGCCCTTTGGTGTAAAGACAGCGGGATGTGCGTTGATAAGAGCTCTAGACAGGAATCTAACTGAAGAGGTCAAAGGCTTTACTACAAGATATGTGGATGACATACTCATAGCGTCAGAAACAATGGAGGATCATTTGGTAAACCTAAACAAACTTTTGGATAATTTGAGAACCATGAATTTCAAAATTAACTAGAAGAAATCGCACTTTTGCCAGAGCGAGATTCTGTATTTGGGTCACATAATTGATGTTGAAGGCGTGAGACCAAATCCGGCGAAAATAGATGCAATTAAGAAATTCCCTACACCAACTAAAGTGAACATGTTAGAGCATTTTTGGGGGTGACAGGTGTCTTTAAGGAGAATTGTCCCGAGTATACGGAAACAGTACCACCGATGCAAGAGATGCTTAAGAAATCTAATCGATGGTCATGGAATGAGGAGTGCGACAGGTCCTTTAGAGCCACGAAAGACCTACTTGAGAATTGTGTGAAGTTAGGATATCCAGACTTCGCGAAGAAATTTGTGATTCAGGCAGACGCTTCGTTGATTGGGATAGGCGCGATGCTTTAACAAGAGGACGCTGATGAACCCAAGAATCGATCATATTTGGCATTTACTAGTCGTAAACTTAGGAAGCACGAGAGAAACTACACTGTTACAGAACTGGAGTTGTTGGCAATTTTGTATGCGCTCCAACAATGGCGAAAGATGGTCTTCGGGTATTCCATTGTTGTCAGAAATGACCACCATGGGCTGACCTTTTTATTCAAATCAACGATGGCAAGCGAAAGAGTTACGCGTTGGTCCATTTATATACAGCAGTTCGATATCACCATAGAACACTGCCCTGGAAGGATGAACATTATACCGGATGCTTTAAGCAGGAATCCTGAAGATGAGAACGAGACAGCAGTAGATGTACGACACCTAGCATTAACTCCTAAGGCTCGCGAATTTCTGGATAAGTTGAAAGAAATTCAGAAGGAATAAGAGAAGGACCCGTTGATGATGATGATGATCAAGTTTTATAAGAAGGAACTACAGCCAGATTCACCTGAATATCGAGAAGCTAGTGCAAAGAAAGCAAAATTCCATTACCTCAATAATCTTCTTCACAAGTTCGTGGATGATGATCACACCAAACTTCGAATTCTAGTTCCAGCATCGTTACAGAGAGGACTGACGTGGCATGTCCATGAAAGTTTAGCACATATCGGCACTGATAAAACTGAAGCAACAATAGAAGAAACTTTTACTTGGCCAAAGATGCGATACACCATTGTTGAAGTAATTAGGACTTGTGACGCATGTCAGCGTACTAAGCCCAATAATTACATACTGAAACAGCTTCCAAAACCTTTATTACCACAGAAACCGTGCGAACTTGTCGCAATTGATTGTTTCGGTCCTTCAGTGAAAGGAAAACGAGGATGCCGACAACTTCTTGGTATGTGTCGATGTCTTTTCCAAGATGGTGGTATTATGTCCAATCCAGAAGACGACATCAAAGCAAGTCCTTAGCAGAATCCAGAGCAAAGTCATTCCGACGCTTGGGAAGCCGTAATTCATATTATCGGACCATGGAACTTATTTTACAAGCAATGTTTTTAGACAAGGTCTAGAGAACTTAGGAATAAAACATGTTCTATCTATCATTCGCCACCCTTGTGGGAATCCAAGCGAAAGAACGATTCGCATTTTATCCTCGCAAATCCAAATGATTATTGATTCATTTACCATGAGATTAACATAAAATTCATTCTCAAGTGCGCTGATGCACTGGTAAAATACACATACAACTGTACTTACAATCTTACGTCACCTATTGTGACCACTTTATTTTCACAATCTAGTTGTTTATTTGGCCTATTTGCCATCTCTTGTTGATTGCAGTACATTTGCATTTGTCATGTGGCACAGGCTAGAGTAAAATGTGGCTTTTCACCGATGTCTCAGTCTCACTCATGACTGTGATTTTATGGAAGCTACTGAGGTACGGGTGGTGCTTAGTAATAACATTCAGGGCACAGTCAGTGCCTGTGGATGCTGTGAAAGGTTCTACTCATAGGGTTAGTACTGCTGTTCTGACTCAGTGAGGAAAGCAATGGCAAACTACCTCACTCCTCATCTTGCCTAATATGCCTCAATATAGCACTGCCTTGGGTTTCTGTGGGAATCTACCCACATAACCTAACGGCGGTACTGTTTGAGGATCCAACCAGCCTTCAGGCTGACTACCTAACAGACAGTTGTTTATTATCAACACATCCTACTTTACATTATGCGTACAATATGTTCTGCATTTCTCTTCCCACCAAAATGCTCTACCATGCATTAACCAATTTATGGGTTGCACATCATATTTACTTGCAACTCCACTGTTACTTGTAATTCTACCCCTTTCTTCAGTTCCACTGTATGCCGTAATGAGTTCAAATTCATAATAATTCCGTTACCGCTGTGTCGGGTGGGATTTTATGCTACACTTGCGTGGACGTAGCGTGTGACATCTGGTATCCACCTTCTGAAATAGGTGACAATGCCAGTAAAAAAAATCAACTTTTAACATCTCATAAGTTTGCCAAGTATTAAGTTATCAGAATGATCCTTAATTATCAATGTGTTTCAAACCCTACAAATTCATTATACAATACTAAAATAATTATTTTATAACAAACAGGGTTTCAAAGTCTTTCCACTCTAAACATCAACTTCCAAGCCTGGGCAGTTTAAATTCTCTTCCCCCTGGCCCTTCCTGTATACAATGGGTCCGCAGCGGGCTGTAACACAACACTTGTTACCCCCCTCTTGCCTTTTTTTCCTTTTCTTTCCAAGCAGTAGCACGTGGCTTCAAATACAATAGTGCCGTCTCAATGACCTGCACAACACATAAGATCTAAACTCACCGTATGCAAGACGGAATATGGAATTGTTTAAGCATTTATTCCTATCCTTAGGATATTAATAGCTGGCCTCAACAGGTCCATTTACATTTATAAGAAGGAACGAGATTCATCAAACACATGTCGAATTGGGATAACCGGCATCTTTTTGTTAAAGAACACGGTCAGGTACCACTTCCTGCCGTCCAAATTCACTCCCAGGAGCTGAATTTATTCACAATAGCTAGTTCTCGGTCGATATCAGGTGTCATGCTGAGGTGTCCATTGTTATCCCCCCTTGCACCACTGGATTCGAACTCGGAACATTTCATAGCAATACTCAGAGCTAGGGTTTCCTCCACTAAATACGCTCTGGCAAATAATAATATCTCTGTATGCCCTTGGCTATACGAGATTTCACACGTCGATTAGACTACCTGGCTTCCATGACCATTGTGATATGATCCCATCCTTTAATTAGTAAGATAATCTCTATCAATTACTCTTATAAGGTTATTCATCAAGCTGCGATTCAATTCACTATTAAACCCTTCCAGTTCCTATTCTTGCATATTTATTTATCCATTATAATAATATTCCCTGATATTGAATTCCTTTGCTTAGCCCATCACGTAATACCACTGCTTGGATACACAAGTATTCCAACTTTGCACATATATTTTGCTTACAAACATTCTCCCTGATGTGTATTCATTTATTCTCATTATTATTATTATTATTATTATTATTACTGACATAAATTTCCCCTATACCGACACAACGTAACCGTACTTATATAATCAATATCCGAACATCCGTGTTCGTTACGTTAACTTTCTATTTAACTCAATTGCAATTTTACATTAGTGGTAACGATCTATCCACTCAATGATGTACAAAGACATCTCAACTTGACTAAAATCAATACAACATTACTGTCTGAAGGTTCTACCTCCCAAATTGACTCTTATTGGTATATTCTACAATTTTGACGTCACTCAACACACAGTGGACTACATTCACTACAAAATCAGGGTTTTGGGTACTTACATTGGCTAATCTGGTGGCTCCAACCATACATTTTCTCCCTTAATGCCTGCCATCATTAGCAAATTAGCAAGGCACTATTTCACTTTTCACACACATTTCACATAATTTTTGCATTACCAAACACACTGCACTTTGCTTCTCCATGTCGAAGCTGTCGCTTCCTTTTTCACAAAACACGTTATATCAATTATTACCCTGGTAATTTTACATATATTTAAATGACCTTCACTAAAATCACACGATCACTATGTACATTTCTTAATGGTTGACCCTTCCTTGCAGAATTTCAGAAATGCAGGCGTTGAAGATCTGTCCTTCACGAATACCCCGCATCTCGTTCGAAAGTCTCGATACTCAGCCTGACGATTCCTAACGGTCCCCAATCTGTCTATCAATTTCTATCCTTAGATAATTTCCCGATATAGCATAGATATGCTTCCACCTCGTCCTGAGCATTAATTACAGTGGTATCCCTGCGAAATTTCATCACTCGTATAACAATGTTTATACCTGCGCCGTTCGACATCCTATTATTATGTCTAACCAATAGCTTATATATTGCCCACGTCCATTGTACATTGTACTTGTACAATTACCACTTTCAATTGTCCTTCGGCCGAACTTACAGTCCCCCTGAATGATCTACTTATAACAAAACATTGGACAGTTCCACGTACATTATTATGATACCACATCGTATCATAGTAGTCACTTGTACTGCCGACTATAAAAGTATGGCACGACTATCCTTATTAATTGCGGCTTCGGTGGCGTAGTTGGTAGCATGCTGAGCTTCTATGCCCAAGATAGCGGGTTCAAATCCGGCCGAAGCCGTCGGATTTTTTAAGAGCGTTAAAAATCCCTCAGTATGCCTTCCTTCGGAGGGGAAGTAAAGCCGGCGGTCCCATGTCATAGATTTATGGCATGTTAAAGATCTTTCCACTAATTACACCTGTGTGAAACTAAATTGGATAGGTTAAGAATGTAAACAACGCTCTTAGGTTGCTACGTTCGTTGCCAAGAGCCGACTGCGGTGGCGTCTAGTAGCTAGTTCTGAACTAGGCCTAGTAGTCGTTGACGGTGGCGTTTGGCGGCAAAAGTAGGAACTATTTGAAAATTCAAAGTTGCAGTCCCTACTTGAATTAAAAAACAGATACACACACTAATACAGTCATCACAATTAACACCGGTTATCAGACAGATTCTACACACACCCAAAGTACACGGGGCTACATGACCGCGTTGTCGCAGCCCCTAAACTAAGGAACCAACCAACCTATCCTTATTAATTGTTCTTAATTAGTGCCTTACTGCATGGTTAATATGTTGATACACTTAAACTGTTAAAGTACGCGCGCCCCTCTCTGGATTCAGGCGGCGTGCGCTCTGCACTAGAGTATGGTTGAACTGACCTCGACTGCTTGCTCCACTGACCTTATATCTGTTTGGATGCAAAAAGTAGGTCTAAAATTTCCTTGGAGCTTCATCTCCTCTCTCCGTGCTTCTCTGGTCTTGAAATAACGCTTTCCTGGTCTATTTTGCCTCGCTGATCACATATCCGCCTGTGTGTCCGACGATCGATCGGCCAATTAATTTATATTAATTGCCTTTGCCAGCGCGTCCCCAAGCCGCGTCATTGGTTTTTCCCCGAAGACATGGTCAGATTATGGCGCTGGCCTCATTTCTACAATGTCCTTGCGCGTTACATTAAATCTGTCTCGATTTCAATGTTTAACGGCTTGATAATTAGCCTCATGGCAATACATTCACATAGGTGCAATCCTCATGTCTCTGACTTACTCCATTCACGAGTAATCATTAAATTATTCTGGCATCTTCTCACCCCACTGGGCATCTCCTTATGTGTCGCGGATTCACTTGCCCATATATTACTGTCCTGCCTTGTCCTAGACAGCGTAAATATGTCATAGTGACTGGCATGGCTCCACGAAACCACGCCTCTATTCCAGGCTCATTTGCAATCTGTCAAGAGTTCTAACTCTCTGCACTAAGTCCAGAATTGTATGCCTCCTACAGTCCAATACTGCCGTATTCTGCTAATATTTTCTACATTATATTAACAAATAATGTCAGAATTTGTTCATATCACAACAGTGATTTAATGTGTCCTTTCTCTAGGGGTTTTTATGGCTTAAACTCCCTCAAAAGATCTTGTGTTCGTTTCTTGCTGGTATCTCTAGTCTGTTCTCATTTGTCCCAGAGAACCAGGTTGGACACCAGTCAGCCTAATACTGTTGGGTTCACTACTTGAAATTTTGGTCAGACCTCTCCATTCCCTGCATTTAGGCCCTCTGGCACAAATCTACAATGTTTCACCGATCTGAACCAAATTTTACATAGGCTACTCACCGTTTGAAAACTTGCGAGTAACACTGTCGACATGAAACTTCGGACTGACCTCTCCATTCCCTGCATTAGGCCCTTTGGCACAAATATACACCGTTTCACTGATCAGAACCAAATTTGCTTAGCCTTTAGAACCCTGCGAGTAATATTGTCTACTTGAAACTTCGGACAGACCGCACCATATCCTGCATTTATGCCCTTTGGCACAAATCTACACCGTTTTACCGATCTGAACCAAATGTTATATACGTAACCTATGGAAACCGGGGGGTAATACTGTCTACTTGAAACTTTGGACAGACTTCCCCATTCCCTGCATTTAGGCCCTTTGGCACAAATATACACCGTTTCACCAATCTGAACCAAATACGAATATTATAAATTTACTCTTTGGATCCCTGCGAGTAACATTGTCTATTTTAAACTACGGACAGACCTCTCCCTTCCCTGCATTTAGGCCCTTTGGAAAATCTAAACCGTTTCACCGATCTGATCCAAGTTTTATATACTTACCCTTTGGAACCCGGCGAGTAACACTGTTCACTTGACATTTTGGAAATCCCTCTCCATTCGCATCAGTTAGGCCCTTTGGCACACATCTACACCGTTTCACCGATTTGAACCAAATTTTACATACTTACCCTTTGAAACCCGGCGGGTAACACTATCTACTTGAAATTTTGATCAGACCTCTCCATTCCCTATATTTAGGCCCTTTGGCACAAATATACAACGTTTCACCGATCTGAACCCAATTTTACAAAGGCTACTTACCGTTTGAAACCTTGCGAGTAACACTGTCTACTTGAAACTTCGGACAGACCTCTCCATTCGCTTTATTATGGCCCTTTTGCAAAAAATCTGCACCGGTTCAACGATTTCAACAAAATTTAAAAACTTACCCTTTGAAACCTGGAGGGTAACACTATCTACTTAAAATTTTGGTCAGACCTCTCCATTCCCTGTATTTAGGCCCTCTGGCACAAATCCACACCGCTTCACCGATCTGGACCAAATTGTACATACTTACCGTTTGAAACCTTGCGAGTAACACTGCCTACTTGAAACTTCGGTCGGACCTCTCCATTCCCCCCTGCATTTAGGCCCTTTGGCAAAAATCTACTCCGTTTCATCGATCTGAACCAAATTATACATACTTACCCTTAGGAACCCTACGAGTAAGACTGTCTACCTGCAATTTCGGACAGCTCTTTGGCACAAATCTACACCGTTTCCCCAATCTGAACCAAATTTTACGTACTTACACTTTGGAGCCCAACGACTAACACTGTCTATTTAAATTTTCACCAGTCCCCTCTATTCCCTACATACGAGTATTATGAACTTACTCTTTGTATCCCTGCGAGTGACATCGTCTATTTTAAACAACGGACAGACCTCCCCATTCCCTGCATTTAGGCCCTTTGGAAAAAATCTACACTGTTTCACAGATCTGATCCAAGTTTTATATGCTTAGCCTTTGGAACCCGACGAATAACACTGTTCACTTTACATTTAGTAAATCCCTCTCCAGTCGCTCTATTTAGGCACTTTGGCACAAATCTATGCCGTTTCAGCGATCTGAATTCAATATTACTTACTTACGCCTTGGAACCCGACGACTGACACTGTCCATTTGAAATTTCACCAGTCCCCTCCATTCCTACAATTAGGCATTTGGCACATAAACCAAAGATTGAATTAGTAGTAGAAGGACCAATCTATCCTCATTTTAAGCTTTTCAAAGCAAGGAACAAAACTCGGGCCGTAAACTTTGTTTCAGTTTGGTTAAATGGTGCAGATCTGTATAATTAGCAGACAAACGGACCTGAAAACCACGTTTTAAGGCCCTAGGACCAATTATGTCCTAAGTAGTGTAACTCTAGGAATATTTAAATAAGCCTATTAAATAAGCGAGTTGCAAAACGCCACACTCACCAGGGTTCTGGTAAAAAATGCGAAATTATTTACAATATATTGTGCTGCTTACAAATTACAGTCACAGGGAGTAGGTAGTAAACAAATATTCAAGCGCCTAATGACAGTGTCATTATCATCATTATGCATAATTGTAGGCCACATCTGTTAAATAAATTAGGCATTTTTTAATTATAACAAGAAGTTCCGTGACGAACTAAAGAGCCTATTTTTCTTAAAATTTAAGATTCATGCCAATGATTAATCTATATGAATCTATCTAGAATAATGACGAAATTAAGTTGCTAATATCGACATTTCTAATTAGTTCGAAATACTCTATACCTGGCATAATGTAGCCTAATAGAGGACTACAGTTGGCAGCCCTGGTGACTGAATATATTCTTAGTTCCATCTCTTAAGGTACAGAATATTAAATTTGGTTGAAGGCCAATGAATAGCATGGACGTTACATGCAGTTAAACATTGGATCTAACAGCACGCGTAAAATCATGTTGGCAACAATGTCATGCATGTAATGGTCAGAAATAATCTGTAATAATATGATCTATTGTTGAGCCAATTTTGAATGAAATCCATTAGTTACGGTAGTATAGAAGTTACATGCATTTTAAAATTGGACCTATCAGCAGGCTTAGAATCATGTTGGCAGCATTGGCTTAGACCTATATTAGTTACTCCAAATTAATCTAGAATTCCAGGTGCTATACGTGTGCAATGTATAGAGCTATTGGCTTGCATACTTCCTGATATATTGATATTAGGGTAACAAAAATAGAGACAGTATTTATTAACAGTTGGCAGCCCTGGGTACTCTTAAGAATCGACATATTCATATATGTTATGGTACACATAGCACACACAAAATTGGGTTGAAATCCAAATGATAGTATGGAAGTTACATGTATTTAAAGTTGGACCTCTCAACAGGCTTAGAATCATGTTGGTAGCACTGAGGTATATAAGTTACTCCAAATTAATATAGAATGTCAGGTACTATACGTGTGCATAGTTTAAAGCTGTCGGCTTGCATACTTTCTGATATATTGGTATTTGGATAAAATAAATTAAGAGCATTTATTAACAGTTGGCAGCCCTGGTGTGTCTTAAGAATACGCTCAGTCATATCTGGTTATGTACACATACAACTTACGAAATTTGGTTGAATTCCAATTGATAGTGTAGAAGCTATATGCATTTAAAATTGGAACTATCAGCAGGCTTATAATCATTTTGGCAACACTGCCATGTAGGGCCTCCTGGAAATTCAACTGCATTATTATTATCTGTGCCAATTTTGAAATAGCTCCCATTCATACCTTCCAAGGTATCCAACATGGAGCTCAAATTTCAATTGCGATTTTTTAGCAGTTGGTAGCACTGACATCATATTCAAATATGGCCGTGAGATATTCAGGTATAGATCTTTACTCCTACCAAATTTTATTTCGATTGCTCCATTCGTTTAGGAGTTGATAGGGGGGGGGGGACACACACAGCCAGACAGACAGACAGACAGACAGACAGAAGGACAGACATACAGACAGAAGGACAGACAGTCTACTTTTTCCTCATTTTTTCAAAATGTGAAAAGTAGGCTAAAAATCTATACTGTTTCATCGATCTGAACCAAATTGTATGCACTTATCTTATGGTATACCGCGGGTTACGCTGTCTACTAGAAATTAGTTAGTTATTGAGGTTTTAACGGATGGAACTACGAGGTCGTCTACTCCTCGTAACACAGATTAAAGTATACAAATTTGCAATGAAATTAATAATTTTGAGGTGGACATCTAAATATGAAAATCTTTAAAATTGATAACACAAAAAATTAAATAAAACTAATAATTATAATACTAAACAAAAATTACGGACTAAACAAAAAATTCAGATTTCAAAAAAGAACAAGTTTTTGAGTCAATGTACACTGGAAAATTTAGATTGCTGATCCTAACCCAGTCTCACATATAAAGCGGATGACGAGATCAGCAGCCACCGCGTCATCGGCTAAAATAGGCTAAGTTTGTTTTATCTGCAAACCAAGGTTTCTTCGTAAGTCAGCAAATCCACACACTCGGTTTAAATGTGGACCACGGTGAAAACAGCTCCACAGGCACAACGTGTTGGGTATTCCCTTCTCAGTACGTACGGGTGGGTGGATCTTGTATGACCTATCCTTAGCCTACTCCCTCCGTTACCGGATAGAGCTCCGCCACACGCGAGTAGTTTCCTTGATCGCTTTCAGTTTACTGGGCATTGGGTCAGCTAGCCACTAACTCTCCCAAAATGCCAGTACTTGTCGGCGTAACTTAGAGCGAATATCTATAGCGGGTACCTCCATTGGTTGAGGTGGAAGTGAAACCGCCTCTTTTGCAGCTTGATCCGCTAACTCATTTCCCGCAATTCCCATGTGGCTTGGAAGCCACAGAAAGGTGACCCGCGTGTCAGCGCGGCACAACCCGTCTAGTAGGTCATGGATTCGCTGCACCAGGTGGTGTTGCAGGAAACATGTAGCAATTGCCTGCAACGAACTCAAGAGTCGGTACACACGAGGAAGTGGATTCGTGCATTCTGTAGAGCAAACTGCAGAGCTCCACAGATGGCAACGAGCATCGCAATAAACACATTACAGGCCTCAGGCAAAGAGATCTTGGTATTTGTACCTTCAATAACCTAAGCACAACCCACCTTCCCGTCCACCATCGAACCATCCGTGTATACATAGAATACCAGCGTCCGAAAATTGGTGAACTATGCTGTGGTACTGCCTCCGGTAACGGAGGCATCCGTGTTCACCTTAGTGAAGATCAAACCGAATTTCCGGACGCGGGACTTGCCACGGAAACACGTAACTAGTTGTCCAGGTCTTACAGGGACCTACTGCCCCTCCTATTTCAGTCCACGAGCTATCGAGTCTACTACCAACCGGCCGAGTGGCACGAGACTGGTTGGCGTACCTCTGGTGGTATTGAAGAGAGCTCACTCGATAGTTCGGATGTTGCGGCATTTGACGCACCTAGGCAGCATATGCTAAAAGCATAATATGCTTGCGTCTATAATGCAGAGTTGGAACACCCGATTTGGCGAGTAGGCTGGGTATCGGGCTGGTCCGGAAGGCACCGGTACCCAGCCTAACTACACTGTGGTGGATACTGTCCAGCATTTTCTAGGTTGCCGGCCTTGCTGAATTGTATGCCGCAGAACCATAGTCTAGTCGGGACAGGGCAAGGACTTGGTAGAACCGTAGCAGCACCGCACGGTCAGGATCCCACGTAGTGCCACTAAGAAAATAGAGCATGTTCAGTTTCCTGAGACAAGCCCTTTTTAGTTGCCGTATATGGTGCTGCCACGTTAATTTTCTGTCAAAATGGAGGCCCAGTGAGCGATATGTGTCAACCACCGACAACGCAGCATCCCTGAGATGTATTTAAGGGTGAAAATGTAGCCTACGGAACCAACAAATATGGACGACGGAGGTTTTCGCAGCTGAAAAACGAAAACCCCGGTCGTGAGCTCTCCTGTCGACCCAGTTAATAGCTAGCTGCATTTGCCATTCCACGATTTCCATACTTCCAGAGCTGTAACGCAGAGATAAATCGTCTATATACAGCGATGGAACTACCGTGGGCCCGGCAGCGGCATCAATGACTATCGCGAACAAGGACTTCCGTTCCCTTGGGAATGATATTGCGATAATGTCCTACTGACCCTTACTCGACAGAGTCGGTCGGACATAACATTCGCAATGAAAATCAGGAGATTTCCACGAAGTCCCCACTCGTGAAGGGTGGAAAGGTTCCCGTAGCGTCATGTGGTGTCGTAAGCTTTCTCGAGCTCAAAGAAAACCGTGACTAGTTGCTGCTTTCGGAGAAAGAATCCTGTCTGGCACTCTCAAGACACAAGATGGTCGGTGGTGGACCTATGAGAGCCAAACCCACACCGGTACTCAGACAGGAGGCCTCTCTCCTCCAAAACACACCAGTCGACGATTTACCATCTTGTGCTGCAGACTACATAGGTCATTTGTGAGGCAAATGGGCCTATATCTGCTGACAATCTTGGGATCCGTTCCAGCCTTGGGAATCGGTATCACGATCCCCTCTGACCATTGAGATGGTAACTCCCCTTCAATCCATATACGATTGAAGAGGACCAACAGTTATACTGGATTCGCACACATGTTTTAACATTTGATTATGTGTGTTATCCGGTCCAGGAGCCATCTCCCTACACAGTCCAAGTGCACTGCGCAGTTTTCCATTCAGAGAATGGTACATTGTAGGACTCAGAAGGAGAAGTGGCAAAAGACAAGGGGCGAGCCTCTGCCTCCAGTTTCAGAGTCAGAAATTTAGGGTCGTAACTCCCAGATCAGGATACATCGGAGAAGTGCGACCCATGGCAATGGCGAGATGGTCCATGATGATGTCTCCTCTGGGTATCGTCAAAGATGTAGGGAGTCCGGAGATTCGACGAAGCTTAATCCACACTTGAGACGAAGGAGTGACGACACATACTTTCCCATGCCATTTTCTTACTCTCCCGAATCAGATATCGGGTTCGAGCACGCATCATTTTGAAAGTGATCAGGTTATCCATGGTGTTTTGCCTCCGATAGCATTTGAAACTATGTTGACGCCAAGGGCAAGCTTCTGGGGGGAGTTGCCGGAGGAGGATGATATTGTTTCTTCTGCCGCAGCTAATATACTATTCAATATGTGAATGGTATGATCATCGACACTCTCAAAGGTATATTCGGCAAAAACCGCACGTTTTGTGAATTTTGGCCAATCAGCCGGACGGAGAAGCAATTGACTTGGTAACTCCATGGCTCTCGGGTTCGGAAGAGTAACGATAATCGGGAAATGGTCACTATTACAAAGGTCGTCTTGTACACCCCACTCTAGCAGGGCAACCAGGGCACGACTGCGCAAGGTGATATCGACACTTGAATAAGTGCCGTGTGCAATAGAGAAGTGCGTAGGTTCCCCTGTGTTCTACAAACACAGGTCCAGCCGCCCGATCAGTCTGTCAAAATCTCTCCCTCTACCGCTAGTGGTAGTGGAGCCCCAAATAGTGACGTGGGCTTTAACGTCTCCCAGGAGGTGAAAGGGAGGGTGAAGCTGAGAGACTAGATCTACCAGCTGGTTGTAATCCAGTTGATAATCCAGCTGGCACCGCTCTATTGATGGTGGTAGGAGCGGGATGGCCTGCAGATGCCTGAGCAACCTTGTCCGCACGAGAGGCAGAGATACAGCGCTGAACCGTTTCTCCCTTGTCCGCCGGTGTTTTTCTCTTTGAATAGGGGAATTCCTCCACACTAACAGATTTGGCTTCTGCCGGCTTCGCTCCTTTGAAGGTCGTGGGAGCGGAAGGGCCAGCAGATACAGGAGCTACCCCATCAGCTGCAGGGCGAGAGAGACGGCGTCGCACCGTCTCCCACTTCTCCACTATTTTGATCATATCAGGTGGGCTGGATGAAGGACCAGTCACGGTCGGCTAAGTCTTCTTTCCCCCCTTAGCTGTGGAAGACTTCTTTGCCAACCGTTTCGGAGAAGAAAATGACTTCTCCGATGACGACGGTTTAGATGGTTTAACCGGTGCCTTGATTCCAGTGGACAAAGAAGGTTGTGCGACCTCCTTCGGGCTAACAGGGTTCACTGGCCCAGCGAGGGGAGATTTTAATATCGGACTAAAAGTAGAAATGGAGGGTACGGCATTAGGAAGTTTTACGGCAGAGGTGATTGAGGGCGTCGCTGCTGCAGCGAACTATACCCGAAATTCGAGGGCATTCATATCACGGTACCTCTTGCAGGCGTCGTGAAATTATAGCCTATCAATAGTCCTGATCTCCTGGATCTTGGCTTCCTTGGTGAATTCAGGGCACTGTATTGACCGTGGGGATTGATTTCCTTGGCATATGGGACATTTCGTTGGAGGCGTACACCTCTCACCCTCATGCCATACTTTCTACAAACGGCCTTCACAGTACACCTGGCGGAAACATGCCCGAATTTCTGCTTAGGTACCATATCACCCTCAAAATGGAGAATGGAAGCACCGGTATCGACGCTATGCTCTCCAATTTTCCGGGTGATGCGCCTAATTTTGGTGACGCCTCTCTTTCCCATATCCCGCATTAGTTTTATGTCGCTATTAGGAATGAGGTCGCGGTGAATTGTAACTCCGCGGACCTTATTCAGCGTTTCGTGCTTAGTGACCTTAACAGGAATTTCACCGAAATTGCGTGCATTCTAGCAACGCTTCGGCTTTCTGCCAGCTAACGGTATGCAGCAGGAGCTGCCCGTTCCTGAGCTTGGAAATTTCGCTCAGGTCACCAAATTTCCCCTCAATTTCTTCAGAAATAAATGATGGATTTCACGAGTTTAAAATCTCCCCCGTCTGTCCTGGTAGCTACCAGATAGCCGGGAGACCTGTCCACTGGAAATCGCGGATTAAATGATTCATCTCAAGGCGTGTATACCTTGTGATTTGCTTGAACTTCAAGAGACGGCCTTTAGAGGCCACCCTCTGAAGAATTTTTGGGGCGCTTTCGCGTCATCCCAGAAACATCCTACCCGAATACTACCTAATCCGAACGAGAGCCATCACTGTAGGCGCCACCCAGCCAAGGCAATACCTATCAGGCGATAGTAGGTATTGCCCGGGATCCTAGTGCCTTGAACAGGCACACACCTCTCGGCATGCACAGTGATATGTTCGGCGCAAGTATTCGGCCGTGCAGGCACCTCCGTTGTGAGGCGGATACTACTGCAAGGGCAGAGCATATCGTGGGTATGCTTTAATTTTTTCTCATTCAATGACCTCAGCCATGTTTGATGCGCACACATTGACGTCAAATCACGTCTTATCACTGTTGCCAACATGTCCAATACAAAATACACCAGAACTGAATAGGTGTGTGGACTAAACCATTGGTCGCTACTTGGTTAGACTACTGTCTAGACGAAGCCATTGGTCAGGATGAAAGCAATGGTTGCTATTTGGTTAGATGAGTGTCTGTACGAAAATTATTGATTGCACTACAAACAAGGGGGCCTGGGGCGTAAGTCCCAGGTTTGGTTGTTTTGTATGTAGAATTTGTTTTTGTTGTATGGATTACAGTATTCACCATTGTAATGAAAATTAACTTGATGGCACTCTTTTGTTTTACTAAACCGCAAGTGAATTAGTACCTAATGGAGGGGGGGGGGGATGTGGGAGGGGTTTGACAATATTTATTTATTTAGTATTTATTAGTGCCTTTATTGTGGCGACGTTAGGGCTCTAGGCCTTCTCTTACCCTTATACACACACAACGCAACTTACATGAATACTCAAATATGATATACTTAACCTAACTAACTTAAACACTAGGAAAACTTAAATACTAGAATTAAATTAAATTGGCGTGATATTAACTAAGCTATACAATTTAAATGACATACTTTTTTAACAAAATTATACTATGGTCATTCTGGTCATTCACTCACACATTCGTACACAAATTGTTCTAGTTGGCCTACGAATTCAAGAGGAAATCTTTACATGCACAGTAGGGGAGTGATGCCGATTTTAAGCCACCAAGCGTTGCTCGGGCGGCATCCATATTAAATAATTAATATCTGGTGAACCCAAGGTTGGATTATAACAAATGAGGTGTCGTTGGACTCGAGCTGACGGGGGCTTTGCTATGGACCTCTCATTTCCACCCCAAAATAAAACCTACCCCTACTAGGGGGTTAAATTGTATTTTTTTAAGTAAAAGTCACATTACAAATGCGACAGACAAGAGGGGCGATACCGGTATGAACCTAAACGTTGTTTTTCATAAAGCGCATGTGTTCTGCTGGATACCGCAATGAATCAACATTTTGATTTCGTTTTTTTTACGCATGCGCACTTGGGGATTTTGTAAGAGGGCGGGCATTTTAAATAATTATTTATGGAAGAGTTTTTTTTAAATTTAATTTAACCAAAAGATTGAAAACTAATAGGTCATGTGCTTTTTAATATCTTACGAACTAAGAAGGCCAAGGAATTCTATTTGGGGTCGTTGGCTTTGGGATAACGCCCCGTTTTTTAATGTAGTTTTTATTTTTGACAAAAGGGCCTAAGTGAACTTTTGTTAATATTTTGAGAACGAAGAAGGCTATGGACTTGTATGAGGGGTCGTTGGATTTGGGATGACGCCCCGTTTTTGAATGTAGTTTTGATATTTGTCAAAAGGGCCTAAGTGCACTTTTGTTAATATTTTGAGAACGAAGAAGGCTATGGACTTGTATGAGGGGTCGTTGGATTTGAGATGACGCCCCGTTTTTGAATGTAGTTTCGATTTTTGTCAAAAGGGCCTAAGTGCACTTTTGTTAATATTTTGAGAATGAAGAAGGCTACTGACTTGTATGAGGGGTCGTTGGATTTGGGAAGACGCTCTGTTTTTGAATGAAGTTTTGATTTTTGTCAACAGGGCGTAAGTGCACTTTTGTTAATATTTTGAGAACGAAGAAGGCTACGGACTTGTATGAGGGGTCCTAGCACTTGGGATGACGCCCTGTTTTTGAATTGATATTTTGATTTTTTTCAAAAGGGCCTAACGCCATACTATATGATGAAAAAAAAATTTACCTGTTTAAATTTTAATTATGGGTGGTCGTTGAGAGAGACGGTACTGGTGTTATGTGTCTCAACGAGCCTGTTGTCGAGCACAGTGACCATGCCTGGAAGAAATGAATTGCTATTTTGGTGGGACAGTGGGGCGGGTTATGACGGTTGTTTTTTTGGTGATATTTCCCATGACGGATAGAGGCGAATATTTGAAAATGTGTTAAGTGTGCTAGGAATTTTTTTACCCCTGAAGGGGATCTTTAACATGCTAGTAAACGGCAATAAGCGAGACTGCTGTCTGGCACAGTAAATGATTTTAGAATATGGAAACCTATAACATTTGCTCGACCTAGTCATGTGCATGTACATAAAGAGCCAAAACGGTAAGCTCATTGCCCTGAGATCTTATAAACCAAATATTGAACAGGGTAAAGTCATGTGTTTTAGAGTGAAAGTATGTGATTAACATGATCATGTATTGAGGATGGCCGCTTGCTAGTAAATATAATTTTTACAGTAAAATGTTTAATAATAATAATAAGACACACACGTTTTAATGCTACAGAACTGTGTTGCTTGCTTGCACTCAATCCACGACCTGGCCAGGCCTTGTCAACGCGACTGCTGATAACACAAGAATGTTTACGTGGGCAGGAAGTAAAGGGTCATGTTACTTGGCTGGTAGAGGCTAGCAGGTCTGTCGTTTAAACAGACCTGGTAGAGGCTAGGAGGTCTGGCGTTCAAACAGAGAGACCGCCATTTTGGTTCCTAGACAGCCGTACTACCGATGTATAAGAGGCAGCCATTTTGGTTCCTTATTAAAAACATGAAACTAGTATAAGGTACACGAATCTTATTCAGATTGAGGAATGTGAAGAGGCGTGGGAACACATGTGAGAGAGAAAACATTTCAAGGTAAGAACGCTGAGAAAATGCAACTCTCTCTGTTGCTAGGCTAACTGATAACGATTGCGTTAGTGATGCACCTGCCATTTTAGCAAACGAACGTGTATAGTAGAGCTGTGGAAGAAAAATCCTTTTATTTTTTGGTGAGTACCTATGAATGATTATTTTAATAATGTCATGCTAATGAACCTTAATTTTGTAGTTATTGATTAGGTAATTAATGATTTTTATTTATTTATTTGTTTGCAGATAACCGGTATACCTTACATGTCTGACATACAAGAAACCATTGCGCTTTTGGGTCCACTAAAAGGAAACAGCAACAAGCCAGTGCAAGTGAAGGTGAGATTTTGTTTTAAAACTAACTTGTTTCATTTTGTTTGTTTGATATTTTATTTTATTTTATGAAATGCATGTATTAACCTGAATTTAGGTATTTATAGCGGTTTATTTCATTTATTTTTAGAAACTTGGGAAGAAAAGACTTACCGCCCTAGCAGTTGCTGAAAACCCGAGACGCAGTAGAGTGCAACCATTGCCAAAGAGTGAACTATTTAAAACTCAGGTAGGTCTAACTTAAAAATGCTATTCCATTTTACAATTACTGAAAACTCGTGGACAAAACTTTCATTACCTGTACATGACTAGGACGATGATTGCTTTCTTGAATAATGGCCATGTATTGACAAACGGTACAACACTATGTTGGTTGTTGACTGGGAAAAGTACAAGGCTATATTGGATTCTCTAAAAACAAAAATAATAAATTTATTTTATGGGTGGTTCCCTATGGACTCAATAAATATCCACAGGTTTGAACAAGATAATCTGACCAAAATAATATCATACATATTTTTGTTTATATATTGGTTAAAGGGAAATGAAAATAACTGCAGCTTTATAAAAAAATACCTGGGTTAGTGTTAGTGCAGACATACAGTTTATTTTTTTAAAATAATTTTATGGTGTTTTGATATATTAATGAAAATTAACGTTAAAGTTTAATTACAAGTATTGATTGATTGATTGATTGATTGAGTGAGTGATGGGTTATTTTGTTTTTTTTCTTTAAGTGTTGTGATGCGCTATTAACATAGTGAACATACAGTGAAGGAAAGCATACATTATGCTTTAAAGTACTCTGTGCTCTTGTGCAACGTTAATAACTTGCCATAAAAATGTTAAAAAAGTTTTATTATAGCACATGGCGTCAGTACCAAATACAACAAGTGAGCAAGTTGGTTTACCGCGTGGGTTAAATTTAAAATCAGAACATGATCGTTGGTTAACATTTGAATCCTGGCCTGTGGGCTTTTTGTCGACATATAAACTTGCAAAAGCCGTTTTTTTTACTTGAACCGAGAAGATGTGGTGCGCTGTGTGTTTTGTCGTATAGAACTTTCACACTGGGAAGAAGGGGATGATCCCTTTCGAGACCATTTGCGATGGTCTCCTTGTTGTCCTTACATGCTTGGAAAACAAGTGGGTAACATACCCATATATCCATTTTACTGAACCACAAGGCCATTGGCCGCTACTTACGTTGCTGAATCACAAATAAATAATAATACTAATAATAATAATGTATTACCAGCCAACGGTAATGTCGATATATGTGGTCCATATGCTATAGACAGTGTGGAATTGGCGTGTGCTTTTGAAAAATTGCGAGTTTGCAAGACTAAAGCACTAGCACACACATAGTACAAAATCTTATAAAAATGTTTGGCCATTAATTTTAAAACACCTTACCAAACAGCTAAGTGAAGCTGGATTTTTTTATACTGGTGAAGGGGATAAAACAATATGTTTTTATTGTGGATTTGCTTTAAAGGATTGGCAAATGACTGATGACCCTTTTGTGCAACACGCTCGTTGGTTACCTAACTGTAAATACTTGGTGTTGGTAAAAAGTCAGGAATTTGTGAACACTATTCGTAAAGAAAACGTGATTGCAGCACAAGACATAAAAGTGCCTTTAGAGTTAGAACACGCGGAGCAAACACATGAGGCTGAAAGAAAAGGCTTCTCTCACGAACAGATACAAAAGTGTGACCAACAATTATGTAAAATTAGTTATCAAGATGAACTGGGTGTTGTATTTTTGCCTTGTGGACACATGATAGCCTGTGTCAAGTGTGCATTAGAACTTAACACTTGTGCTATATGCAGAGAAGTAGTATCTGCTACAGTTAGGGCATCTCTTGCATAAATAGTATAATATATTAGCAATGCATAGTGCAAAATACCTAATTGCAGAATATTATTATAGCTGCCGTGGCGTAGTCGGCAGCATGCTGAACTGCTGTGCCCAAGATACGGGTTCAAACCCGGCCGAAGACGTCGGATTTTTTAAGAGCGTTAAAAAAACTTCAGCATGCCTTCCTTCGGAGGGGAAGTAAAGCCGGCGGTCCCCTGTCATAGATTTATGGCATGTAAAAGATCCTTTCACAGACTAAACTTGTGTAAAGCAAAATTGTGTACTTAGATTTCGTCAGAACGCTCTATCCAAGTTCCAACGTTCACCACTAGGTATCATTGATATCTGGTGGCGAAAGTTGGAACTACTTGAAATTGAACGGAACTTGTAGCTCACCCTTTAGGGTGTCCGCTGGAAGCAGCTAAAGACTCAGGCGAGCCGAACATGTCCTCCCCGGCACTAAAAGCCATACGATAAATAAATAAATAAATAAATTATAGCTGTTTTAGATTGTAATAGATATAATTTTCTTTTCTTTATAGACTACTACAATGAATGTTTTGAATGCTGTTGGAAAAGCCTGTGGCTTACAAACAAAGAAGCTCAGCGAATTGCCAACACATATTCCATTCCGGATTATCAAGGTTCAGAAATTGAAAACAGCATATAGTGATCGTGTACTTTGTGTATGTGAAAATGTTGGGACATTTCTGCCTACACGGTTTAATGATATGTCGGAGAGTGTTTCTGATGAAGTCAATAATGCTGTGCAACCTGTACACTTAATTTATGAAGGCTTTAAAACAATAGGTGCATGGTTCGTTTTAATTAAATAAAAAAACAAATGTGAAATAATAATGGAAAATATAAGTGATGACAATGGACTGAAAGAAAAATATGTGTATTGAATAATAATGTTTTAGTTTTTATTATTGTCTTAAAAAATATTATCATGAAAACAAAAAAATGTATATAAAGTTTGTAAATAAATTCAAAATGATGTAACAATGCTCTTTTATTTCATACAAAAGTTAGAATATTTAACATTGCAGAGTATAAATGATTATGACAATAGATGCACACTGAATACAACTCTTTCTCTCTTTACAATAGTCTGTTATAGTTTTTAAACACAAGGCTTGTTGTAGATCTTTTATAGCAATGTCCATTCACGGTTGTTTTCAAAACTGGGGAAGCCACAATGGTTTTATAGGCATAAAAACCTTATTGTTATTACTATTTAGTCATTTTGATCCTCTTGTAATACTACTTTTTTGCATATCAAGAGCAGATGACCTACTTGTTCCACTCCAAAAAACGACAAAAAACAACACTACCTCTTGCATAGTTTGTGATGTTGATGGCTCTTGCGACGTGGAAGATGGATTAAACATAACTTTTAGAACAGGGTTTAAACGTTGCTCATTAAACAATCCACTATTTTGAGTAGCAATATGGATTTCTTGATTTCTTGTCGACGGCAACTGTGTTTCATGCAGTAAACTACATTGATGATCACTGACACTTAAAACCTCACCATTTTTACTTTTTAGGTCACCACGACAATGTTTGGAATGTTCTTTTGAACAACGCCAAATAACAGTTCCATTCTTATTGGTTCGTTACACAATATTGAATATCCTTTATAGTATGCATAAGGCTTACCATACCTAGTAACTGATATTTCCATGTCAACTGTCAAGCATAGACTAAGCTCTAGTAAAGTCAACTTAGTAATATGAATAATAGTTTAATGTGAGAGAGAATATGGATCCAAAGAGTTCGGGTAAAAGTGGAAGCAAATAAGCAAATATAAGAACCAAGAGTGGAGGTAGAAGTGGTCGCAAAGTGGTAGACCCATTACACAATAATTTCAGCATGACGAAGCTCTTGTTCAATTTCTTTGAATTCCCAATCGTGACCGGTATGCCCAGCTTGTTGTAAAGCATGCAACAACTGTAGCCGCTGGACGAGCTTATTGGGATTGTGCCAGTATACAAATTTAACAAATGAATTTAACACAAAGCATTACTATTATCATCATTATCATCATGATGATCAATGATGATAATGTTAATGCTTTGTTTACACCTAAAAATTCATTTGTTAAATTTGTATGCTGGCACAATCCCAATAAGCTCGTCCAGCGGCTACAGTTGTTGCATGCTTTAAAACAAGCTGGGTATACCGGTCACGATTGGGAATTCAAAGAAATTGAACAAGAGCTTCGTCGTGCTGAAATTATTGCGTAATGGGTCTACCACGTTGCGACCACTTTTACCCCCACTCTTGGTTCTTATACTTGCTTATTTGCTTCCACTTTTACCCGAACCCTTTGGATCCATATTTGCTCTCACATTAAACTATTATTCTTATTACCAAGTTGACTTTACTGGAGCTTAGGCTATGCATGACAGTTGACATGGAAATATCAGTGACTAGGTAAGGTAAGCCTTATGCATACTATAAAGGATATTCATATATTGTGAAACGAACCAATAAAAATGGAACTGTTATTTAGCGTTGTTCAAAACAACGTTCCAAACATTGTCGTGGTGACCTAAAAAGTAAAAATAGTGATGTTTTAAGTGTCAGTGATCATCAATTTAATGTACTGCACGAAACACAGTTGCCGTCGACAAGAAATCAAGAAAACCATATTGCTACTCAAAATAGTGGATTGATTAATGAACAACGTTTAAACCCTGTTCTAAAAGTTATGTTTAATCCATCTTCCACGTCGCAAGAGCCAACAACATCACAAAATATGCAAGAGGTAGTGTTGTTTTTGTCGTTTTAAGGAGTGGAACAACTAGGTCATCAGCTCTTGATATGCAAAAGAGTAGTATTACAAGAGGATCAAAATGACTAAATAGTAATAACAATAAGGTTTTTTATGCCTATAAAACCATTGTGGCTTCCCCAGTTTTGAAAACAACCGTGAATGGACATTGCTATAAAAGATCTACAACTAGCCTTGTGTTTAAAAACTATAACAGACTATTGTAAAGAGAGAAAGAGTTGTATTCAGTGTGCATCTATTGTCATAATCATGTATACTCTGCAATGTTAAATATTCTAATATCTGTATAAAATGAAACAGCAATGTTACATAATTTTGCATTTATTTAAAAACTTTATATAAATTTCTTGGTTTCATGATAATATTTTTAAGACAATACTAAAACTAAAACATTATTATTCTATACACATATTTTTCTTTCAGTCCGTTGTCATCACTTATATGTTCCATTATTATTTCACATTTGTTTTTTTATTTAATTAAAACGAACCATGCACCTATTGTCTTAAAGCCTTCATAAATTAAGTGTACAGGTTGCACAGCATTATTGACTTCATCAAAAACACTCTCCAACATATCATTAAACCGTGTAGGCAGAAATGTCTCAAAAGTTTCACATACACAAAGTACACGATCACCATATTCTGTTTTCAATTTCCGAATCTTGATAATCCGGAATGGAATATGAGTTGGCAATTCGCTGATCTTCTTTGTTTCTAAGCCACATGCTAGTCCAACAGCATTCAAAACATTCATTGTAGTATTCTATAAACAAAAGAAAATCATATCTATTACAATCTAAATCAGCTATTAGAATATTGTGCAATTAGGTATTTTGTACTATGTATTGCTAATATATTATACTATTTATGCAAGAAATGCCCCAACAGTAACAGATACTACTTCTCTGCATATAGCACAAGTGTTAAGTTCTAATGCACACTTGACACAGGCTATCATGTGTCCACAAGGCAAAAGTACAACATCTAGTTCATCTTGATAACAAATTTTACATAATTGGTGGTCACACTTTAGTATCTGTTCGTGAGAGAAGCCTTTTCTTTCAGCCTCATGTGTTTGCTCCGCGTGTTCTAACTCTAAAGGCACTTTTATGTCTTGTGCTGCAATCACGTTTTCTTTACGAATAGTGTTCACAAATTCCTGACTTTTTACCAACACCAAGTATTTACAGTTAGGTAACCAACGAGCGTGTTGCACAAAAGGGTCATCAGTCATTTGCCAATCCTTTAAAGCAAATCCACAATAAAAACATATTGTTTTATCCCCTTCACCAGTATAAAAAAATCCAGCTTCACTTAGCTGTTTGGTAAGGTGTTTTAATATTAATGGCCAAACATTTTTATAAGATTTTGTTCTCTGTGTGTGCTAGTGCTTTAGTCTTGCAAACTCGCAATTTTTCAAAAACACACGCCAATTCCACACTGTCTATAGCATATGGACCACATATATCGACACTACCGTTGGCTGGTAATACATCATTATTATTATTATTATTATTCATTTGTGATTCAGCAACGTAAGTAGCAGCCAATGACCTTGTAGTACGGTAAAATGGATACATGGGTATGTTACCCACTTGTTTTCCAAGCATGTAAGGACAACAAGGAGACCATCGCAAATGGTCTCGAAAGGGATCATCCCCTTCTTCCCAGTGTGAAAGGTTCAATACGACAAAACCCACAGCGCACCACATCTTCTCGGTTCAAGTAAAAAAAAGGCTTTTGCAAGTTTATGTGTCGACAAAAAGCCTACAGGCCAGGATTCAAATGTTAACCAACGATCATGTTCTGAATTTAAATCTAACCCACGCGGTAAATCAACTTGCTCACTTGTTGTATTTGGTACTGACGCCATGTGCTATAATAAAAAAAATTAAATTTTTATTGCAAGTTATTAACGTTGCACAAGAGCACAGAGTACTTTAAAGCATAATGTATGCTTTTTTCACTGTATGTTCAATATGTTAATGGCGCATCACCACACCTAAAAAAAAAACATCACTCAATCAATCAATCAATACTTGTAATTAAACTTTAACGTTAATTGGCATTAATATATCAAAACATCATAAAAATATTTAAAGAAATAAACTTTATGTCTGCAGTAACAGTAACCCATGTTTTTTTTTATAAAGATGCAGTCATTTACATTTCTCTTTAACCAATATATAAACAAAAATAAATATCATATCATTTAGTTCAGATTATCTTGTTCAAACCTGTGAATATTTATTGATTCCATAGGGAACCACCCATAAATTAAATTCATTTTTTTTGTTTCTAGAGAATCCAACATAGCCTTGTACTTTTCCCAGTCATCAACCAATATAGTCTTGTACCGTATGTCAATACATGGTCATTATTGAAGAAAGCAATCATCGTCCTAGTCATGTACAGGTAATGAAATTTTTGTCCACGAGTTTTCAGTAATTGTAAAATGGAATAGCATTTTTAAGTTAGACTTACCTGAGTTTTAAATAGTTCACTCTTTGGCAATGGTTGCACTCTACTGCGTCTCGGGTTTTCAGCAACTGCTAGGGCGGTAAGTCTTTTCTTCCCAAGTTTCTAAAAATAAATGAAATAAACCGCTATAAATACCTAAATTCAGGTTAATACATGCATTTCATAAAATAAAATAAAATATCAAACAAACAAAATGAAACAAGTTAGTTTTAAAACAAAATCTCACCTTCACTTGCACTGGCTTGTTGCTGTTTCGTTTTAGTGGACCCAAAAGCGCAATGGTTTCTTGTATGTCAGACATGTAAGGTATACCGGTTATCTGCAAACAAATAAATAAATAAAAATCATTAATTACCTAATCAATAACTACAAAATTAAGGTTCATTAGCATGACATTATTAAAATAATCATTCATAGGTACTCACCAAAAAATAAAAGGATTTTTCTTCCACAGCTCTACTATACACGTTCGTTTGCTAAAATGGCAGGTGCATCACTAACGCAAACGTTATCAGTTAGCCTAGCAACAGAGAGAGTTGCATTTTCTCAGCGTTCTTACCTTGAAATGTTTTCTCTCTCACACGTGTTCCCACGCCTCTTCACATTCCTCAATCTGAATAAGATTCGTGTACCTTATACTAGTTTCATGTTTTTAATAAGGAACCAAAATGGCTGCCTCTTATACATCGGTAGTACGGCTGTCTAGGAACCAAAATGGCGGTCTCTCTGTTTGAACGCCAGACCTCCTAGCCTCTACCAGGTCTGTTTAAACGACAGACCTGCTAGCCTCTACCAGCCAAGTAACATGACCCTTTACTTCCTGCCCACTTAGACATTCTTGTGTTATCAGCAGTCGCGTTGACAAGGCCTGGCCAGGTCGTGGATTGAGTGCAAGCAAGCAACACAGTTCTGTAGCATTAAAAACGTGTGTGTCTTATTATTATTATTATTATTATTATTATTAATCATTTTACTGTAAAAATTATATTTACTAGCAAGCGGCCATCCTCAATACATGATCATGTTAATCACATACTTTCACCCTAAAACACATGACTTTACCCTGTTCAATATTTGGTTTATAAGATCTCAGGGCAATGAGCTTACCGTTTTGGCTCTTTATGTACATGCACATGACTAGGTCGAGCAAATGTTATAGGTTTCCATATTCTAAAATCATTTACTGTGCCAGACAGCAGTCTCGCTTATTGCCGTTTACTAGCATGTTAAAGATCCCCTTCAGGGGTAAATAAATTCCTAGCACGCTTAACACATTTTCAAATATTCGCCTCTATCCGTCATGGGAAATATCACCAAAAAAAAAACAACCGTCATAACCCGCCCCACTGTCCCACCAAAATAGCAATTCATTTCTTCCAGGCATGGTCACTGTGCTCGACAACAGGCTCGTTGAGACACATAACACCAGTACCGTCTCTCTCAACGACCACCCATAATTAAAATTTAAACAGGTAAATTTTTTTTTCATCATATAGTATGGCGTTAGGCCCTTTTGAAAAAAATCAAAATATCAATTCAAAAACAGGGCGTCATCCCAAGTGCTAGGACCCCTCATACAAGTCCGTAGCCTTCTTCGTTCTCAAAATATTAACAAAAGTGCACTTACGCCCTTTTGACAAAAATCAAAACTTCATTCAAAAACAGAGCGTCTTCCCAAATCCAACGACCCCTCACATAAGTCGGTAGCCTTCTTCATTCTCAAAATATTAACAAAAGTGCACTTAGGCCCTTTTGACAAAAATCGAAACTACATTAAAAAACGGGCGTCATCCCAAATCCAACGACCCCTCATACAAGTCCATAGCCTTCTTCGTTCTCAAAATATTAACATAAGGTCACTTAGGCCCTTTTGACAAATATCAAAACTACATTCAAAATCGAAGCGTCATCCCAAATCCAGCGACCCCTCATACAAGTCCATAGCCTTCTTCGTTCTCAAAATATTAACAAAAGTTCACATAGGCCCTTTTGCCAAAAATCAAAACTACATTCAAAAAACGGGGCGTTATCCCAAATGCAACGATCCCTCATACAAGTCCATTGCCTTCTTAGTTCGTAAGATATTAGAAAGCACATGACCTACTAGTTTTCAATCTTTTGGTTAAATTAAATTAAATTAAATTAAATTAAATTAAAAAAACTCATCCAAAAATAATTATTAAAATGCCCGCCCTCTTACGAAATCCCCAAGTGCGCATGCGTAAAAAAAACGAAATCAAATGGCGCTGCGTTTGCGGAATTTGCACATTTCTCTCATGTCATAGCCCTCCCTGGGGTCGTTGGGCTTGGACACGAGGCTACCTGAGTTCATTGAGGAAATAATTTGTGTAGATGTGTAATTATGTAGATGTAGTCGTTGGTTCTTGAACAATGTATGTGGCATTTGGTTTTCCGGGGGTGTTATTGTTAGGGGATGAAGGTGGCGTACCCTGGGGGTACAACAACCCCCTTTGTGGAGTTAGTTATCGTCCTCGATAACTGGACGAAGACGTGGGAGTGATTTTTGGAAAATAGGAGTTCTTCTTACTTGTATATCTTCTTTCTTCTGTTCTTCTCTTCTGGTATTTCCGTACGGAAATGTGTTGTTGATGCCGTCGGGGGGTGTGTGTAGCCTCGTGGTAGATAAAGTGTGGAAGGGTGAGTTATGGGGCAGATAGAGAATGTGCATTAGAGAAGTGAGCGTCGAAGGTTGGGGATTCGCAGAAGTGCCTTGTAGATCATATGTGCCTCCGGGTAGTGTCCAGCGATCATGTGTATGTGTATATGGTGAGGGGAACAATATTTCATTTCAACGTGGTATCAAAAAATGCAAACAGTGGGGTGTGAATCTCAAACATATACAAATGTCAATTGTCATCCTGACGATAACGCAAGGATAATCCTATGATGCAAAATGCATCCATATTACAATGTAAAAAAAAATATTAGTTACATACATAATCCAAACATTCAACATCGGCAATGCATCTGAAGGGGTGCATGAACACTACGAGGGAAAAAAAAAACATCCTAGGGGTGGCGGGAGGATATACAATTAACATACATCTGTTGCTGATGAAAAACTGCCCTCGTGTGCCCTGCACGTGTATAAAAGAGATAGGGTGGAGAGAAAGAAACAAAGAAATGTCGCAGGGTATAATTTAAGGGAAATATGTATAAATGGTATATTTGTGGGACGAAATGCGACATTTGTATAACTGGGAGTTTTAAAAGAAAAAAAAGGAAAAACAATGTGTACTCTTTATTTACAATAATATCAAACTCTGTCAACTACAACAATATCATAACAAAACCATGTCTTCTGAATTACAACATCATCAAACACTCTCAACTTACAACAATATCATAATAAAACCATATCCTCTGAAATATAACATCATCAAACTCTCTCAACTTACAACAATATCACAATAAAACCATATCCTCTCAATTATAACATCATCAAACTCTCTCAACTTACAACAATATCATAATAAAACCATATCCTCTCAACTATAACATCATCAAACTCTCTCAACTTACAACAATATCATAATAGAACCATATCCTCTCAACTACTGCAATATTCTGAGAGCACTCTAAATTAATATGTACCTGAATTATTCTTTGGTACCTGCAGGTCGCGTATCTATATATCTATGATATGACTCGCTCCCTGTGGGAAAGCGAGGTCATCTTGGCAGGACAACTCGTCCTTAAAAATAGGCGCGAGTTGTGTGGCCGTAGTGCACCTCTCGTTGCAGGTGGCAAATATTCTTCGTTGATCCGACCTCCAGTGGGGGGATATCCCACAGGTATATCTCCACCGTGGTTCGGATTTTTACCTGGAAACGTATATCATGTGTGGAGGGGGGGGGGGGGTGAGGAATTGTGTATGGGCCGTGTGAGTGTGAAATTTGGGGAGGGAAACTTGTGTATAAAAAGACACATACATGAGTGGTTATATCATATCGCCACCTGTTGGGACAGAAATACAAATAATATCAAAATAGAGGGTGTCAACCCTCTGCATCTGCGGGGTGAACCTGAGGATGTACACAAAAAATATATTAACTATGAAAATATATCATGCACATACACTGTATTTGGGTAACTCGGCGAGTGCCCAAAATGGAACTACTCCCGATGCATATATGCAAATATGCACCACTGGGTACGCTGTGCGGGAGTTGGCGTCTCAGGTTTGCAACCTGTGCTGAAAAATCAAGACACAAATATATGTCTATAAGATATCCTTAAAATTAATTCTGGCCATTCTCATGTATACTCCTGTCTAGCATCCTAAAATGTGCACCTGTCTTCGAACGGAATGACTGTCGCTCGCTGAGCGGTCATCCGGAAACGTTTTAACGGTAAAGATCGTGTTCTTCGGGCTTATACTGCCGAATTGATCGGACCGATGAGGCCGATTACCTATCGCAGATCGTATATCGGATCTATATCGGAGAATCGTATATCGCCGATTATATATATATAAAAAAACGCATACCGCATCGTATCTCGAAAAATCGCTTATAGATATAGAACGGATGATTTGCATATATATCATCGTGCAAGTTACTCTGGACCATAGTAACAATATGCTACTATGCATGTGGGCACATCTCAAAACATATCGCCTCGTTAAGGCAATACGAAGATATTCCTCCATTATGTCTTCGTACTTGATAAACTTCTTTCTTCTTTCTTGATAAATTTCTTTCTTCTTTCTTCTTTATTCGTTATTCATTCTACGGGGGCATGAACAGAGGGGAATTCCGGTTTTACATACCTCGGCCCGGGAAATTATATCCTCTTCTTTCTTGATGACTTGTTCTACGGGGGCATGTGCAGAGGAGAACATCGGTGCTACATACCTCGGCCCGGGAAATTATATCCTCTTCTTTCTCGATGATTTGTTCTACGGGGTATGAGCAGAGGAGAATATCGGTGCTACATACCTCGACCCGGGAAATTATATCATCTTCTTTCTTCACCTGTGTGTGACAACCAGGTCTCTAGCTCCGCGCATGGAGCCGAAATTACTTAACCTTACATGCTAACTAACGTCAAGTCAAGTGGGTCGTCTTTGGGTGGAGGGTCCATCCTGCCCGCTGCGGGGGTAGTCAATCCCCTCACCGAACGATCAAGCCTCCATCCGTAGGTATAGCTTAGACGACGTTAGGGCATACAAAAATGGGTATAACGGGCCCCGCGCTGCGGGAGACAGGCTAGGTACATACTCGAGGGCGAGCGCTTGCCCACCCTAACACGTCACCGCTATGACCTCCCGTCGTTCGTCAACGTTTAAGTCACGTCATGTCAGGTCAAGGGCTATGCTTGCCCTTTATCCCAGTCAAAACTTACCATTTCCTTTTTTTCCCCAGGAAAATAGTGTCATATCCATCACAGTGCACCTTCGTGCACAAACCATAAAAAGATAGTGTCAAGCGGTACTGTGTTTGTGTGGGGTGTTATAGTTATACGGGGGGGGGGCTGTGGTGGCTCAGTGCATTTTCATTGCGTCTGGCTTTCAGATATCTGGCTAATTTCAGCTGCGTATTATCCCCTCTCACATGTTAGTGGGTAAGTCAAGGATTTGGAAGGGTGTTTCCGTGTTATTGGGAAGCTGTAAGCATGTTAGATTTCGTAAGTAACGGGCAAATGGATGGTGAGATAGGGCCAAGGAATCGTAGTCCTATGGGGATGTCGGGAAACGTTAAATGGAAGGACTGCTCGCCCAGTGCGGGTGAGGATCTTATTGGGTTAGGAACTGGGTGTTCAGTGTGGTTGTTAGATACTGTACTGAAGGAGGTAGGGTGACATATATTCTCTAAATTTGCTTGCAAGGTAAAAATGCAGGGTAAAAATAAAACATTTCATGCAATGTTGTTAGCAGGTGATGCCTGGGACGCCAATCTGTTAGCTTTATAATTCCGAATGTTTATTAACATTTAGCCATGAGCGATAAAGCATGTCGTGCACCCTGGTAATTGCATGATTATCAGTGCCGTGCATTTATAGGGAACAAGTGTAAAAATGTGTAATTGTAGAGTGTTAACAATGTGTGGTGGGAGGGAGTCGTGCTATTAAGCTTGGATGCATTAGTCGTGATGTATGGCATCTGTGGCCATACTAACAATATACTGTTGTCTGCACATGTATAACATATACTTTAGACTTATATACTAGGAAGCCTATATCCTAAATCTGGTCACCTAGTATCATTAAATAACCTAATCCCTTAACCTAGAGATTCTGTCTTATATATATATATATATATATATATATATATAGATAGATATATAGATATATTCTAAAGCAGGTTGCACCTCTGTGCACGAGATGTGTGGCCTAAGTCCGTCCTATGGGGGGGGGGGTGCTTATTGCTTTAAAAATATCTTATTCGCCCGTCGGAAATGTGGGGGATCCCTAAGTGTGTATTGCCATTCTAGTATTTGGGGGGACGGTATATATGAATGCCAGCTAAGTGTTAAATGGGGCTATACATTCCAATAGATGTGGTGTTTTAATTGGGGAATTCAAGAGGGGTAAAATGCGCGTGGCGGGAATATTAATGCGCCACCGGTCTAGACGAGATTGCTCGTCCGAGCCTGGAAGAGAATATCTTACCCAAGATCGCTGTGCCGCGAATAAAATAAAATAAAACCTCCTAAGTGGGAAGTATATCCATTTATCTGTAGTGTCACGGAGAAGTGCCCGTGTCTGCGTATATCGGAGGGCGGTGTCTATATAAGGATGTTTTCGGGGGCAAATGTTTACTGGAGCCCGATGAATAGATAAAAGAAAGTGCATCTGTGTAAAGAGGCGCTCCGTATTTAGCATCGATAAGGGTGGCTCCTGCCGTGAAATATGCTGACCCGGTGTTAAGTAGTGAGGGATGAAAGGGCTGAGTGTAAATTAAAATGTTTGGCTACCCTCGTATGTATGGTATACTCCGAGAATAGTATGTTTCGACCGCACTGTCATTTGAATTCAGCGCGCGAGTGTGCGATTGGTGAGTACAAATAATGGCTGCTTGCGGGTTACTTGTCACGTGGGAGGTGTGACTTGAGATAATGTGTGTGTACGTAAGGTATCAGATATCGGCTACCGCGAGGCGGAACCTACGGTGCTTATTGGCTAGCGTACTGCTGTGGATCATGATTATCGGCGCGGTGCGCTGATTGGACCTGAGCGCTGGGAGTGATTATAGAGCATGGCGGTGTATCGCCATACAGTGAATGAACTGTCAAACGCACGTGTTGGGCATCGACTGAAGTGTTCGTCATGTACGCATTGTCGCATGCTAGACAGCCTGTGCATGATGTAATCTGGGTGTAAGTCAGTGACTTCTCGTCTGCGTATTGGGAAACAAAGCATGTCCCTCCGGTGGGGAACAATGTTGGGATGACGATGTCATCATAGCGTACTCAAATGGGGCAAATGATATATTAAAAAATACTGGGCTTCTTGTACCCAATTTATGGAGTGTACTAGAGTTCACTGTGAATGTATGGAAGCATATGGCGACTCCATGTGGATGTAAAAAATGCTGAGTGTCAATCTGTAGAAAAAAAGTGTTGCCGTGGTTTTAACTCCACTCACTTTGGGAAAATGCAAAATGATATATGAAAAAAATACTTTGTTTCTTGTACCTAATGTACAGAGTGTACTAGAGTGTACTGTGCATGTATGGAAGCATATGGCGACTCCATGTGGATGTAACAATGCTGGGTGTCACTCTGTAGAAAAGTGTTTCCGTGGTTTACTCCCACTCACTTCGGGAAAATGAAAAAATAATGCGGGGCGCAGTGATATGTATATCCAGAGCGAATATTGTATTCCGCAAATGTCGAAATATCCGAGGAGTAGCAAAATGGGCTATATTTACCGGGCATCCTGCGGTATGGAAGGAGGAGCTGTATGTTGTAGTCCCATAACGCAATGTGTTGGTGTGGGGATAATGTATTCCTATTGCGTATCACATGTTTGCGGACTCAAGTGGATATTTAATGTTTATATAAAATAAAATCATTGGGCCTTTGTTAACCGCGTCCTATAAAATTTGGCAGCTCTATGCCCTTGGTCGATACTTATTCTGTATCGTGGACCTAGGAGGGTAGAAGTTAATTTACCCTTGGCATAACTCGCCTAGGTTTAATTTAGGACAACTATGGACCATTGAATTAGTGGCTGCCTGAATTATCTATGCGCTCATGGCTGATACGCATCCTAGAGTGTTGACCTAGGAGGGTAGAAGTTAATTTATGATTGGCATAACTCGCCAAGGTTTAATTTAGGACATTTATGGGCCATTGACGTAGTGGCTGCCTGAATTATCTATGCGCTCATGGCTGATACGCATCCTAGAGTGTTGACCTAGGAGGGTAGAAGTTAATTTACCCATGGAATTACTCGCCTAGGTTTACTTTAGGACATTTATGGGCCATGGCGTCAATGTGACGCTGATGGACATATAGTGATATGTACCACGTTGTGTTACGCTGCCTCAAAACGAAAATACGAAATTTCCATGTGGCCAACTCATGACTTTGACGATACGTGTGTATCTATTGGGTAGATATTAATTAAAGGGGATCTATATAAGGACGTGTGGTCCCATTGGAGCCTTGTGGCACTTATGAAGTGACTTCGTGAATTCATTATCGAATATCATGTCGCAATATAGCAGATCATGACGAACAGTTTATACTTAGCGGAAGGATGATAAATGGTTACCTACGTTGACTGTTAGTGGTGTGGCCCCAATCCCCTAGATTACCTAAGAGTCCAGTCGGTCGTCGGCTTGAATGACATGATTATAATTATAATTATAAGTTGAATGGAGTCCCTACTCCGTCGACTAATGATGAAGTCGCCTCGTGGGAAAACTGTTCATCCTGTCTGTCTCTATGACGGTATTGTGTGGTCAATGCCACTGTTAACTAGAAATAAAAGTTAAAGATCCCCTGTGAGGAGAGAAAAAATATATAAAAAGGAGTATGTGATAACGGCATGAGTTCCGTACGTGACGTGTGAGTTTTGGAGTCCCTGCGTCTCGTAAGTCGAGATGCTGTGTGCGCAATCCTTTCTTCCGGCATTGTGTGTCGAGCGTGCATCACTGCTTATGAGCAGTTTGCAGTACTGAGTGTGAGAAGTGATTGAGATGTATTAAAGACTGTAGCCTGGATTATAGTGTATGGGAAATGTAATCTACGTAAGTATAAGTTATCCTTATTTCAAGTGTCTCCTAATTGTTTGTTCAGATGACCTAGTCTAATGCTCGGACGGTATGATAACCTGTGTAATTGTATCAAATTCTCCTGGTCGTAGTGGTAGTATCCAACCTGTGTAATCGTGTTGTCTGCATGAGCCTATGTCGGTGCTGAAATATGGTAAGAAACGAAGATCGTTCATCATGGAACGTCCGGCGATAGTGATTGTACTAGGCTACTATCAGTGGCCTAGAGTATAGTGTGAATCGATTATGGACGATGAAAGTAATAACAGAAGAGTGTATTCGTGTTAGGCAGTTTAAAGGACGTGCTGAGGTCCAAAGACCTGTGTTATTGTGGTGTCCGTAACCCTGTATTTGCTTCCGCTACTGCTGGAGTAATGGCGTTCTCTATATAAATTGCATTGTACGTCCAGTAATATATTATGCTTGGCCATATGTGTAAACTTAGTGGCCTACTCGGTGATAATGTATCGGACCGGGCTGTCATCCCGCCTTAATATGGGGTGAATGCTGGAATTCGTGCACTTTCTAAATTCGTGCAGGTAAAAATTTTGTGTACCGATTTCCTAATGTGGGCATTAACCATGGGAATGTTAATCCCTCTACTGTCATGGGAGATGTATGTATTTGCCTATTAATTATTACATCGGGTTATTGTGTTTGAATTTGCCATCGGCCGCTACCGAAGGTGTATATATAAATAATTAAGTTATGTGTCGGTTCCTATCATCTATGTGCTGTGAATACAGTTGAATGGGAAGGGTGCGTTAATGTATCGTCCCTTGTGAAAGGTGATTGGATCTTTAGTCGGTCACCTAATGGTCGTGACCGTGTATTGAAATCTGCGTGCGATTACGTTGGTTAAAAATGTGCGTCCTGTATGAGAGTGTATGAATATTAAATGTGTAGATAGCCTCATATGGTAAAGGAGCCTTTCCGTGGTTCGTTATTTGTACTCCAGTTGAGTGAATGACCTGGCTGACGCATGGCTATGTAGGCGCGTGCCTGTTGGCATGACTTGCCGCAAAGAGTTGTTACCAGGGAGAAAGCGTATATTGCTGAGTGAGCGAAACGGCTCTAGTTACATCCGCTTGTCGAGCAGTGGATTGACCTCGAGTGCTGATGTATGCGTGTAACACATGTGAGGCCGTGTCTACATTATATTACCTGAAAAGACATATATGCACTGTATATATTATACGTATGGAACTATTATAAATGACGGTAAATCGGCATTTCCTATTTGGTAACATGCAACATAAGAATACCTATGGTGTGGGGCCTAACCGGTATTGGTGTTGACACCTATTCAGACTGTGGCTACAAGAGGCCATAGTGCAACTGGCGCTGTTGCCCATGCTTGTCTGGCGTTTCGTGTCCATGGGGACTTAAGGGGAATACGAGGCACATGTAACTGCTAAATGTGTATCTAGCCTCGACCTTTATTACTCTCTACTTACACCTAAATGTTGTGTTTTTTTAAATAAAAATTGGCCTTGGAGGCGAGTTATATGATCTGTAAAGCTATCTCGTGGTCTGGATTAACGGTATTAGAATTTAGTGTGCCTCTAATCATTTAAAAATAAAAATGAATGATGGTGGTGATTCTAAATTGGCAATTTCGGATCATGTCTAATGCAAATAATGGCACCGTCTCCCACGGATTGCCAAGGCGGCTTTAGCGCCCGGTATCCTCTCAAGGGATGCATTTTCCGTGCGGGGCGGTTGGAGAAGGGTGATTTTAGGCTTGTGTTGCCTACCTTCTACTTTCGGGAGTGTAACTGATATGGGCCGGTAAATTAATATGGCTTTTCGCCATGGAGTAGGGCCGTTGGTCGCCATGGTAAGCGGTAACGTCCTAGGGTGCAATGGAAGTGTATGGGGCTGTATGGATGCACGTGGCGAGTGACATGTATTTACGGGTGCATCGTTTCCAATGGTGGGCTGCTTATGTGGCATGGCCACGGCAGTCCCCTTCCTAATAGGAGAGAGCCGTAGGGAAATGGTCCTATTGGCCATTTTGGGGGGGGGGGGGAATGTCTGTGATAACACGTCCTAACGGTGTAGGCGTATGAATTACCAGTTTATATTAAAAAGGTAGTCCGTAGCTGACGGGAACGTTGCCATAATGTGGCGTACTGCAGGGTAAATGCCCTGGCCTGATCCGCTATTGTCGTGGTGGCAGTATTCACCTTAAGGTGTGATAGGGGGCAGTATAGCTGCGTGGTTTGAACTGTTTGGCCACGAGGGTGCAAATGTACGCAGCTGTGGGTTTATGATGAGCACGCTATTGTGCGTGGCAAAAATTTTACTGACCATGCCGGCTTTAGTTCCTATTGGGATGGAACTTGGTAGATGTGTATCAACTGGGCGCTCAGCCGCCTATATTCGGCAATGAGCTGTGCGAAATGGTGATCCAACCTCGCATATTGCGCCCTAATATGTTGGAGGGTTGCCTTAGGATTGAGTTGACCATAGACCATATCCATTCGGTTATGGATCCTCAGTGTTTTTGTGTGTTTGTCCTGTAATGCCCTATGTATCGTGTGCAAATGTCGGTGCGACCGGGCGAGGAGTATTTTATGCGTATCGGTGGGGGTGCGGATGCACTTATTCTGCGCCACACTTACCCTTGCCTGCATTGCCTGTATGCGCAATAGCACCTTTAGCATTTGGCGCTGGCGGCTTCGGAGTAGAAAAAAGAACATTTGAGAATTCCTATCCGTGTGGTTCAAGTGCTTCCTACTTTGTGTATCGGGTATTTCGGCATGAGGTGCCATTGTGTATGCTTGTCAGTAAACGGGGTGGAAACACTCAAGGGGATCGTAAAACGTAATGATAAAATTATTCTCCCTAGTTTTCTAGTTAAAGGGATTCATGTGGGCTATTTAAGGTGGTGGGCGGATCTTCCCTTTAATGTATGTGTTTTTCCCTTTAATATACGGGGGTGGTGAAGGAAATATCACCGAGCGAACCTGCCTAAGGCACTGGGAATCAAATTGGGTGGGCACTTGAATAATGTGATCCCTGTCTTCTGTATGGGGTGGGCGTAGCTATCTTAGGGGCCATAAATCGCTTACTCCGATGTAAGGGTGGCGTTTAAAAATGTATCAGTTATTGGGGTGGGTTTGGGTGGGTACAAAATTATTATGGGACCTGTACTTCAAAAAAAATTCCCAATTTTTGGTGGCGTTCGCTTGGCTAGTAAGAGGTTAAGTTGAGGGATCTTTTCCGCAGAAATACGTTGTATGTAATCCTTTAGGCGTTGTCTTATGACAACATCGCGGTACCTAGTGCCTCCATCATTTGTAGGGTACCTGAGAGGGTTGCCTCTACAAAGTATTAATCTAAGGGTTGAAATAAATGTGTTTAGGGGGAAAGCTTGGCGATTACGTGTAAGAGGTGGTGATTAGCTAGTGGCTTGGGATCGTCAGTACGATCTGAAAGGAGAACTCCCCAATGTACTGCTTGGCGGGGTAGTTCAGGGTGTGAGTGTGGAAGGAAGGGTGGTTTACTTAGTGCTCTGTGCGCGATATCGGCGCTAAGTGGTCTGATGTGAATCGTAAGCAGGCGAGCTGGGAGCGAGCATGCTGGTGTCAGCGCTGTGGCTGTGACGCTCTGCTGACGTTTCGAAGCAATTAAATAACAGTGCTAATACTAGATCCTACCTGGCGGGGTAGCTAAGAGGGTAGGAAATTATCAACTAATTAAATAAATGAAAAGACCAGTGGCTCCTACTATGTTTGTGTTTAATGAGTACTTTGGATTTGAAGTACTCCTGTAATTAGTAGTGCAGTTAATAAAAAATAAGTAATTATCACAATCCAAGCACAGGGGGATGGGAGTGTAATTGAATGTGTGTGTAGTGATCAATTAAGGCACTTACCCTTCGGCTTCCAGCAGCGATTCGGCACGCAGGTAACACTGAGACAGACTGATCCGGAGGCATGACCTCCCAGAATTTTTATAGGAGCGTCGCGCTTCCTTTGCGGAATTTGCACATTTCTCTCATGTCATAGCCCTCCCTGGGATCGTTGGGCTTGGACACGAGGCTACCTGAGTTCATTGAGGTAATAATGTGTGTAGATGTGTAATTATGTAGATGTAGTCGTTGATTCTTGAAGTATGTATGTGGCATTTGGTTTTCCGGGGGTGTTATTGTTAGGGGATGATGGTGGCGTATCCTAGGGGTACAACAATATGAAGGCCGCCCGAGCAACGCCGGGTGGCTTAGAATCGGCATCACTCCCCTACTATGCACGTTTGAAAGTTGCTAGGGATGTACTATTTCTAACGTCACGAGGACAATTATTCCAAATTCTAGTTCCCGACACGAGGAAATAGTTACTGAAGGCAGATGAATGATGTAGAGGAATGGCAATTATCGATCCAGATCACGTGTGACGATCATGAAAGGAAGAAGGAAAACGAAAATTACAAGGGAGATAGTAAGGTGTACTTTCATTGAGAAGTACATATGTGCCGGTTTCTTTGTTGTTCTACTTTTAACCAGGAAAGTAAATCATAAAAAGGAGACTGTATATGTTGCTAAAAATGGTGGAGTCAGCTGGAATTTCATGCATATAAGTCGTGATCGAAATTGGGATGGCGGGTGGATTATAGACAGCGGAGGAGCAAACATCTATCACTACATCATCTCTAGATTTTTCCCGACCATTACTTCAGGTATTTTGGCTAAATTCAGTAGTTAAAGATTTTTTCTCCTTTGAGTAGCTGTTATCAAGTTCTACCCTTAGGCCTTGAAGTCCTTGTCCAGTCCTTGTTTTCACCAATATTGCACAGTTGTAAAAAGTACCTACTTCTGAACATGATACACAATTAACTGTCACTTTACTGCCCAAACCTCCTAAATTGGTTAGGTTAAGTTCCACAGGTTCACCACACACACACACACACACACACACACTCACACACACACCTAAGACATTTCTGCTATTTCAGTATTGCCCACCGAGCTGACGACTTATTCCCATGCCAGTAACGCTTACCGCGCTGACGACTTATTCCCATGCCAGTAACGTTTACCGTGCTGACGTCTTATTCCCTTTCCAGTAACGCTTACCGCGCTGACGACTTATTCCCATGCCAGAAAGGTGTAAGGCAAGGCTGCAACTTATCACCCATACTTTTCAATCTTTACATTGAACAAGCAATGAAGGAAATTAGAGAAAAATTTAAAGTGGGAGTGAAGATTCAAGGAGAAATAATTTCAACTCTGAGATTTGCTGATGACATCGTCATCTTGGCCAACAAGCCTGAGGATTTGAAAGAGTATTTGAATGGTATGGACTCCGTCTTACGGAAAGAATTCATGATGAAAATTAATAAATGTAAAACAAAAATACTGAAATGCAGCCGAAATAAATCAGAAACCTCTATGGAGATCAAATTGGCAGGTGAAAAGCTGAAGGAAGTAGGAGATTTCTGTTACTTAGGAAGCAGAATAACCAGTGATGGACGAAGCAAAGAGGATATAAAAAGTAGGTTGGCTCAGGCAAGAAAAGCATTTCTACAAAAAAGGAATCTGCTGACATCGAATATAGATTTAGGTATTAGGAAGTCATTTTTGAAAGCCTTTGTCTGGAGCGTGGCGCTCTATGGAAGTGAAACTTGGACTATTGGTGCAGCAGAAAAGAGGAGAATTGAAGCATTTGAAATGTGGTGCTACAGGAGAATGATGAAGATCAGATGGGTAGATAGGGTTACAAACAAAGAGGTATTAAGACGAGTGGGAGTGGAGAGATGTTTCTGGCGACTGCTAATGAAGAGAAGAGATAGGTTGGTAGGACACATACTAAGACACCCAGGAATAGCAAGCTTAGTTATGGAAGGAAGGGTCGAGGACAAGAACTGTAGGAGTAGACCAAGGTTAGAATATGTTAAACAGATTGCCTCGGATGTAGGGTGTGGTAGCTATGTAGAGATGAAACGATTAGCTCAGGACAGGGAGGTATGGAGAGCTACATCAAACCAGTCAAAAGTCTGAAGACTCAAACAACAACAAAAACGCTTACCGTGCTGACGACTTATTCCCATGCCAGTAACGTTTACCGTGCTGACGACTTATTCCCATGCCAGTAACGCTTACCGTGCTGACGACTTATTCCCATGCCAGTAACGTTTACCGTGCTGACGACTTATTTCCATGCCAGTAATGTTTACCGTGCTGACGACTTATTCCCATGCCAGTAACGTTTACCGTGCTGACGACTTATTCCCTTGCCAATAACGCTTACCGTGCTGACGACTTATTCCCAAGCCAGTAACGCTTACCGTGCTGACGACTTATTCCCATGCCAGTAACGTTTACCGTGCTGACGACTTATTCCCATGCCAGTAATGTTTACCGTGCTGACGACGTATTCCCATGCCAGTAACGTTTACCGTGCTGACGACTTATTCCCATGCCAGTAACGTTTACCGTGCTGACGACTTTTTCCCATGCCAGTAACGTTTACCGTGCTGACACTCATTCCCATGCCAGTAATGTTTACCGTGCTGACGACTTTTTCCCATGCCAGTAACATTTACCGTTCTGACGACTTATTCCCATGCCAGTAACGTTTACCGTGCTGGCGACTTATTCCCATGCCAGTAATGTTTACCGTGCTGACGACTTATTCCCATGCCAGTAACGTTTACCGTGCTGACGACTTATTCCCATGCCAGTAACGTTTACCGTGCTGACGACTTATTCCCATGCCAGTAATGTTTACCATGCTGACGACTTATTCCAATATTGCGGCTTCAATGGCGTAGTTGGTAGCATGCTGAACTACTGGGCCCAAGACAGCGCGTTCACAAGCGGCCGAAGTCGTCGGATTTTTAAGAGCGTTAAAAATCCTTCAGTATGCCTTTCTTCGGAAGGGAAGTAAAGCCGGCGGTCCCATGTCATAGATTTATGGCATGTAAAAGATCCTTCCACAGACTAAACTTGTGTGAAGCTAAATTGTAAGGTTAGATTTCGTCGGAACGCTCTATCAAAGTTCCAACGTTCACCACTAGGTATCATTGATATCTGGTAGCGAAAGTTGGAACTACTTGAAATTGAACGGAACTTGTAGCTCACTCTCAGGGTGTCCGCTAGAAGCAGCTACAGACTCAGGAGATCCAAACATGTCCTCGGACACTCCCGGCACTAAAAGTCATACGGTGAATAAATAAATAAATTTCCCATATCAGTAACGTTCACCGTGACGACGACATATTCTCATGCCAATAACGTTTACAGTGATGACGACGTATTCCCATATTACTAACATTTACTCTGATGATATCATTTTGCTATATCAGTAACGCTTACCGCGATTACGACTAACTTCCATATCATTAAACGACATATTCTCATGCCAATAACGATTACAGTGATGACGACGTATTCCCATATCACTAACATTTACTCTGATGACATCATTTTGCTATATCAGTAACGCTTACCGCGATGACGACTTATTTCGATATCAGTAACGACATATTCCCATGCCAGTAACGTTTGCAGTGATGACGACGTATTCCCATATCACTAACATTTACTTTGATTACGTTATTTTGCCAGATCAGTAACGTTTACTTTGGCGACGTCATATCTCCGTACATTGGACCAGCTCTGTATAGGATGATCACCTGACGTAACTGCCTAATTTCCGTCGTATTCAATCTTTTCCTAGAATTAATTATTTTATGTTGGGTAACTAAAATTTGCTAACAATTGACGCGATACATTTCGTTCGTGTTACGTGAGATATAACCTTGTTTTTTATTGTGCATGATTGTATTTATATTTGGAGAGGAACCGATTCAATCATACAAGTTCAAACTGCTTAACGGTGAGCTACGAATCCCAGTTTTGGTTGAAGTTTACAGTTGATCATGAAACTCTTCATTGAGGTTACAGCTATCTGCTGGCTATTCTTGTGCATCATTGTGCATGATGTGATAGCATCCTTCATGCTGGCGGTAAGTAGCCCATCATTTTGCAAAGGTCCATATTAAAATGGAAATAATTCTTCAGCAATTTAAGAGAGCTTAAATACTTGAGCAACCAATGAGATACGGATGTTTCCAATTACTGTAAATATATTCATTCAGTCAAAATTAAACTGTACTTTTCTTTAAATGAGTTATAGCTACTTTCTGCCTCCACACATTATAAAGCAAGGTGGATCACCTAACCCCGAGCCTACTGTGATTGTTCCCTCCAATTACTAAATTGATTATCTTTATTATCTGCGAATATATATAACCTTCCCAGGCGATGCCACTGATTGCATTGAACACGGAAACAATTGTTCTGTGCTCACTTATCGTGAATCTCTGTCCGTCACAGCGGTTATCCGGCTCTTTTGTACCCCTTCCTATGTTTCGCACGCCATAGACCTCATCGCACTGCGCATTCTCAGCTAGTTCATTCCACTATTGCCCTCGAGATAGTAGACACAGAGAACAAAGTGAAGATTAACACCAGTAGCGTAGCCGGGATCGACCAATGGGGGAGGGGTTATAGGTAGTTAGGTACTCAAGCCAAATTCTACAAGCATTTCGTCCAGTGGCGTATCGTAGCCGTGCTCGTCAAACGTGCACCATGGTCGCGAGGGCAGCTGTGGTAAGTACGGATATCGTAGGTTCGAATCCCGGTGGTGACAGCGGTTATCCTGAGTGTGTTTTCCCCCGGGTTTTGCCTCACTCCCTGCGGGAAATTGCCGGGATAGTGCCTTGCTCAAGTCTCGGAGCGTCTACCCCATCCCTGTCCCAGATACATTTACACACACAACTACTATCATCACAGCAATACACGTTGCCAGACAGCTTCAACACACTCCCAAATACTCGGGGTTGATGACCAAGGAGTCTCAAGCCTCTCAAATGAATTAACAACTCTTCAAGTATTTCCATTTCTCTGTGAGATATTATTACACAAGAAAAGATTCATGTATTTTGATCCCTAATTTTTCGAGTAATACAATATGCTCAAAAGACAAAAACAAATCAGTTTTTTTATAATATTAAGTTAATTGTTGACTAAAATGTCTCACCTCAATGGTAAATCTAGAACATTCCTGTTCCCCTGACAGGAACAAAATAAACTCAAATATATCTGTGCTACCAACATGAAGACTGCGTATCTCTCAAAAAGAGAAATTATTTACAGAGGTCTCAGCAAAAGTGGACAATTGGGCATGTCCTCTCACGATGTAACATGTTGATTTATGAGTAAATCAATACCGGTACTCATTTTTATGTTAATTCATTTTTTTCCAACAAAATTCTGTGCTTTATATTGCATTTAGCCCTGAATACCTAAAGTATCATTTTCGAAGATTTTTGTCACCTACCAAAGTCCTTCTTACCTTACAAGTGCTACATGCAGCCGGAAAACTGTTTAATTGCTAACACTACTCAGGCGACAAATTTCACTTATTCGTAACTGGGAGATAACCGTAATTCGGGGAATTGCTGGACATACATTTACGTAATATGAATCAATTCGGCTGACGGTTATCTAATGTTCAAGATGTTAATAATGATCCCAAAATTAGTGTTAATGTACCCTTATAATTTTCTAAGTCTTTATTAAAGCGCGTTATCTTATATCTTATCTTCTTATATATAAAAGTGAAAGTCTGTATGTATGTATGTATGTGGGTGGGTTGGTTCCGTATACAAATCTACACCGTTCCACCAATCTCAACCAAATTTTGCATACACATAGTTTAGGACCCAGAAGGAACCGCTGGCTACATGAATTTTCGATAGTCTTTCTCATTCTTCTGATTTCGGCCCCTTTGCACTCAAGCACAGGCTAGTCAAATCCCTATATATATTATAATTGTGAAAGTCTGTGTGTGTGTGTGTGTGTGTGTTAGTTTGTTACCTCTTGACACTAAAACGGCTGGACGGATTTGGATGAAATTTGAAATGGAGACAGCTTATACCCTGGGATAACATATAGGCATCCTTTCATCCGGAAATAAATCATTGTTCCCGTGGAACAGGCAACATAACTGAAAAGTCACCAAAAATACTCAACCGGGACAAAATATCGAAGTTGTCGCAAAAAGACCGGACAAAGCTCATTTTACGCCCCTCGATGCAAGGAACAATACTCGGTAGGTCCCTACGGGACACCGAAAACCACATTTTAAGGCCCTAAAACCAACCGTTTCAAAGATATTCGCAGAAAACTATCTTTACTCTGATAAACTGATGAAATAATGGCAAGTCCGTTTCCATGGCAACTGAACCTCACGGTATGACATCCGATTTTATATACATATCCCTGTAGGAGGCAAAGCCAATCAATTTGTTATCTTTTTCAAGATATATATGAACACAATAAGAACAGGGTAACGCGCCTGCCTCTCATCCGGAGGCCCCGGGTTCGATTCTTGGCTCCATCAGGGATTTTAGACACTGACGTGAGGACTGCAACGGACTGCACTCAGCTTCGTGAGGACAATTGAGTAGCTGTCTGATAGCGAGGCAGCGCCCTGGTCACGAAGAACAAGACTAACGGCCGAGGGGACACGGTACACTGACCACGCGTCACCACAATATCTGCAGGCCAAATGGCTGGGAAGCGGTCGCATGATAGGCCTAGGCCCTTCATGGTCTGTAGTGCCAGAGGTAAAAAAATAGGGAAAGCGCCTTCTAATACCACCTTTAATTTGTAAACACTACAGTAGCGGCTTCTAGGGAAGCGTGATGGCGCAGTGGCTTAGCTTCTCGCCTTTCACCAGGACGGCCGGGGTTCGAATCCCGGTGACAGCGGGGTGGAATTTTCACCTGGAAAATCACGTGGCGTCAGGAAGAGCATCCGGCCTTAAATCCCCGGCCAAAACCGAAATGAGCCTGGCTGGCTACGGCGACCCCAATTAATTGGGAATAGCTGAAGAAAGTTTTACAGTAGCAGCTACTAAATAAAGGTAGCGATATAGCTACGTTCAATTTCATAAACACTGGGCTCACAAATCCCGTATAGTTAAGTAAAAATAACAGTCTGGTCGTTATTTCAGTAGCAACGAAGCTCTGTGGTGGCTATTGCCGTGTCCGTAACACTTAAGGCATCCCGCCGTCACATACCTCAATGTGCACTTACAAAATTGTGAACCAGTCTATTTTACTGAAAAGAATTTCTACGAGCGAGTATCCACTCCGGCAAAAACCACACTCACTACCTTTTCCAAAATTTACACAAGACATGATTTTTAAAGCACTCTTCTGTGTGTTGAGGTACAGAGATATACCACATGGAAAGATACAATAAAATGTTGGCAAATCTGAGTTCAAGGAACTGCTGTTCAGAATAGGCTTTCGGTGCAGGTTATGCGGCCCATGTTCGTAACATGGAATGTTTTCTTTTGACAATGCATCTACACCAAGTGCGAGGGCAACGCATTTCAAAGATCTCTAAAAACACAATAAACAGGTAGTTGGAGAAAAATTTTAAGTGGGAGCGAAGATTCAAAGAGAAATAATTTCATCTTAGAGAATTGCTGATGAGATCGTCATCTTGACCGATACGCCAGAGGAATTGAATGAGTTTTTGAATGGTATGGACTCCGTCTTGAGGAAATAATTCATGATGGATATCAATAAATGTAAAGCAAAATTATTGGAATGCAGCCAAAATAAATCAGAAACCTCTATGCACATCAAATTGGCAGGTGAAACGCTACGGGAAGTAGGAGACTTCTGTTACTTAGGAAGAAAAATAGCCAGTGATGGACGAAGCAAAGAGGTTGGCTCAGGCAAGGACATCATTTCTACAAAAAAGGAATCTGTTGACATCGAATATACATTTAGAAATTAGGAAGTAATTTTTGAAAGCTTTTGTCTGGAGCGTGACACTATAAGGAAGTGAAACTTGGTCTAATGGTGCAGCAGAAAAGAGGAGAATTGAAGCGTTTGTAATGTGGTGTTACAGGAGAATGATGATGATCAGATGGGTAGATGGGGTAACAAATAAAGAGCTATTAAGACGAGTGGGAGTGGAGAGATGTTTCTGGCGACTGCTATTGAAGAGAAGATATAGGTTGGTACGACACATATTAAGACACCCAGAAATAGCAAGCTTAGTTATGGATGGGAGGGTTAAGGACAAGAACTGTAGGGTAGACCAGGGTAAAACAGATTGCCTCGGATGTAGGGTGTGGTAGCGATATAGAGATGAAACGATTAGCTCAGGAGAGGGAGTCATGGAGGGCTGCATCAGTCCAGTCAAGAAACCGAAGACTCAAACAACAACAGTTGGGAATTTTAATTACTTAGAGAGGCATGTGAGGCAAAAGGGTTGTTGGAGAATTTCAATCCCTGGGATGTAACACTGGAAGAGAGTGCATAATGTACATCAACGGCCAAGGTCAGAGATATTTTACTATAGGTAAGGAAAAATACTTTTGATTCCCCTTATTCCGATAGATTTGCCATTCCAGTGTGCAAGAGTGCAGTTCCCTCTTCAAACAATATTCGCAATTTCTATTAACAAAGCGCAATCGCACACACTTAACAGCAGGTGTACAATTGCATAGTCCCCATTGACTTGATCGCGAGCGAAGCCGCGGGTACCTGCTAGTCATAAAATATACTCATGAAGGAATGGCAAGGCGGATAGTTTCCATGGCAACATAGCTCAAGTCGAGACACGGCCGTCTGGATGCCAATAGCGCTCTGCACTACCGGTATAGAAAATGAGGATCTTTACTTGAAATCCCGTTAGTTACTCACCTACTCACACAGCACTGTCAACCGAGTTTAGCATAACAAAGACTTGACAATATCTTCTACTATATATTTGTCAAATACCACTCACTCACTCACTCATTCATTCATCACGAAACCTCAGAAACCACCGAACGGATTGGAATGAAATTTGGTATGCTGCTTCTACAAGGGCCACAAATGCCCACTAATAAGAGAGGATTTTTGTATATTCAGGTTCTAAAGGGGTGTTAAGGGGGTAGACCTGCATTTCATTGAATAACAATATCTCCCGATTGGTTTCATTGGGGGATGTGATACTCGGCACATAAACTCATCATAAGAAGACTCGAGTCTGAGGGTTTTTCGATGTGGTGTATATTATGAGGTGAAAGGGGGTGAAAAGTGGGGATTGAAAGATTCCTAACGGAGCGTGTATCTCTTAAACGACATAGGCGAGGAGTTTGAAACTCAACGGAAAAAATCAGCATGAAAGTAAGTAAATATGTGTTTGACCGTTTTTTTTCATAAATCCAATTTAAGGGGCCCATGGGGAGGGGTGAAATTCTGGGGGGGGGGGGGGGGACAGGAAAGAATGTGTCCTAACTGATTGACTGACTGACTCACTCATCAAACTCAGGGGGAAAAACTGCTTTAAGGTAAGTAAATAGCTGTTCGACAGTTTTTTTTTCATAAATCAAATTTAAGGGGTTCATGGGGAGGGGTGAAATTCTGAAAAAAGAAAATTGAAAGAAAATGTCCTGACTAACTCACTCACTCCCTCACTCATCATCGCCCAGCCAAAAGTATTGAAGTTAGAAACATGACAGTTTGGGGATATGTTCATTGTATGTCAAAACCGTCTACTAAGGGTGGATTTTCGGATATTCAGGTTCTAAAGGGGTCTTAAGGGGGTTAAACCTGCATTTCATTGAATAACAATATCTCCCGATTGGTTTCATTGGGGGATGTAATACACGGCATATAAACTCATCATTAAAAAGTAAGAAGACACTTTTCTGAGGGTTTTTCGATGTGGTGTATATTATGAGGTGAAAGGAGTGAAAAGTAGGGATTGAAAGATTCCTAATGGAGCGTGTATCTCTTAAACAACATAGGCGAGGAATTTGAAACTCAGCGGAAAAAATCAGCATAGAAAATAAGTAAATATATGTTTGACCGTTTTTTCATAAATCCAATTTAAGGGGCCCATGGGGAGGGGTGAAATTCTGGAGGGGGGAAACAGGAAAGAAAGTGTCCTAACTGATTGACTGACTGACTCACTCATCAAACTCAGGGGAAAAACTGCTTTAAAGTAAGTAAATAGCTATTCGACAGTTTTTTTTGATCCATCAAATTGAAGGGGTTCATCGGGAGGGGTGAAATTCTGAAGAAAAACAAATGAAAGAAAATGTCCCGACTCATTCACTCACTCATCATCGCCCAGCCAAAAATATTGAAGTTGGAAACATGGCATTTTGGGGATATGTTCGTTGTATGTCAAAACCGTGCACTTGGGGAGGATTTTTGGATATTCAGGCTCTAAAGGGGTCTTAAGGGGGTTAAACCTGCATTTCATTGAATAACAATATCTCACGAGTGGTTTTATTTGTGGATGTGATACTCGGCATATAAACTAATCATTAAAAATAAGGAGACATGTGTCTAAGGGTTTTTCGATGTGGTGTATTATTATGAGGTGAAAGGGGTGAATAGTGGGGGTTGAAGGATTCCTAACGGCGCGTGTAGGCCTACCTCTTAAACGACATAGGCGAGAAATTTGAAACTCAGCGAAAAATATCAGCTAAATAAATAAGTAAATCGGCGTTCGACGTTTTTTTTTCATAAATTAATTTAAGGGGCCAATGGTGTGGGGTGAAATTCCGGGGGAAAGAAGGAGAGAAAGTGTCCTAACTGACTGACTAACTCACTCATCAAACTCGGAGGAAAAAGACAGCTTAAAAATAAGGTAATAGGTGTTCAAGAGTTTTTTCACCAATCCAATTTAAGGGGCCCATGGGGAGGGGTGAAATTCTGGTAAAAATAATTGAAAGGAAATGTCCTGTCTGACACACTCACTCATCACGCCAAGCGAAAAATATTAAAGTTGGAAAAATGAAATTTTGGGAATATGTTCTCTGTATGTCGATAACGTCAACTAAGGAATTATTTTTGTTTATTCGAGTTTTAAAGAGATGTTAAGGGGGTAAACGTGCATTTCATTGAATAACGATATTCGGTATATAAACTAATCATTAAAAATAATCAGACATATATCTAAGGGTTTATCGATGTGGTGTATATTATGAGGTGAAATGGGTGAAAATTGGAGGTTGAGGGATTCTTAACGGAGCGTGTATCTCTTAAACGACATAGGCGAGAAGTTTGAAATTCGGCGGGATAAAACAGCTTAAAATACAAGTAAATAGGTGTTCGACCGTTTTTTTTTTCATAAATCCAGTTTAAGGGGCCCTTAGAGAGGGGTGAAATTCTGGCGAAAAAAACAGGAAAGGAAGTGTCCTAACTTACTCACTTACTCACTCATCAAACTCAGGGCGAAAACAGCTTTAAATAAGTAAATAGGTGTTCGACCGTTTGTTTCATAAATCCAATTTAAGGGGTTCATGGGGAGGGGTGAAATTATCAAAAATAAATGAAAGGAAATGACCTGACTCACTCACTCACTCACCATTGCCAAGCCAAAGTTATTGAAGTTAGAAACATGACATTTTGGGGATATGTTCGTTGTATGTCGAAAACGTCCACTAAGGAAAGAGTTTTGAATATTCAGGTTCTAAATAGGTGTTAAAGGGGGGCAAACGTGCATTTCATTGAATAACAATATCTCACGAGTGGTTACTTTTGGGGATGTGATACTTAGCATATATACTAATCATTAAAAATAAGCTGACACATGTCTAATGGTTTTTCGATGTAGTGTATATTATGAGGTGAAAGGGATGAAAAGTGGGGGTTGAAAGATTCTTAACGGAGCGTGTATCTCTTAAACGACATAGGCGAGGAGTTTGAAACTCGGAGGAAATCAATCAGCTTAAAAATAAATAAATAAATAAATAAATAAATAAAATAAATAGGTGTTCGCCCGTTTTTTTTTTCATAAATCCAATTTAAGGGGCCTATGGGGAGGGGTGAAATTCTGGAAGAAAACGTCCACTAAGGAAGGATTTTTGGATGTTCACTCTCATCGACCAACCCAAACTATTACATGTTAGCAGAATGATATTTTGGGGATATGTTTGTTGTGTGTCGAAAACGTCTACTAAGGAGGGATTTTTGGATATTCAGGTTCTAAAGGGGTGTTAACGGGGTTAAACCTGCATTTCATTGAATAACAATATGACACGACTATGACGCGAGCGAAGCGAGGCTAAAAATGAGATGGTGTGTGTCTGTGTATTACTCAATCACGCAAGTATCACTAGTCCCATTTACATGAATTTTACATGGAAGAAGCTGATTTACCTGGTTAACATATTGGTTACTTTTGATTTCAATACTTTGCATTATTTAAAGATGGCGACCATTTTAGTGACGTCACTACACCCTTTGGTTTAAAACTTTCATATTTCCATTTCAAATCAAAAGAGAACGCTAAGAAATAGCAAACTTTACTTGAAATCCCTTTAGTTACTCAACTGCTCACACAGCAATGTCAACCGAGTATAGCATAACAATCTATCTACTATATATTTGTCTTATACCACTCACTCACTCACTCACTCACTCACTCACTCACTCATTCATTCATCACGAAATCTCAGAAACCTCCAAACGGTTTGGAATAAAATTTGGTATGCAGATTCCTCAAGAGCCGCAAACGCCCACTAAGAAAGTATTTTTGGATATTCAGGTTTAAAAGGGGTGTTAAGGGCTAAACCTGCATTTCATTGAATAGCAGTATCTCCCGATTGGTTTCATTGGGGATGTGATACTCGGCATATAAACTCATCATTAAAAATAAGAAGACACGTGTTTTTCGATGTGGTGTATATTATGAGGTGAAAGGGGTGAAAAGTGGGGGGTGAAAGTTTCCTAACGGAGCGTGTATTTCTTAAACGACATAGGCGAGGAGTTTGAAACTCAGCGAAAAAAACAGCATAAAATACGTAAATAGGTGTTTGACCTTTTTACATAAATCCAATTTAAGGGGCCCATGGGGAGGGGTGAAATTCTGGGGGGAAAAGCTGGAAAGAAAGTGTCCTAACTGATTGACTGACTGACTCACTCATCAAACTCAGGGGAAAAAACTGCTTTAAAGTAAGTAAATAGCTGTTCGACAGTTTTTTTCATAAATTAAATTAAAGAGGTTCATGGGGAGGGTTGAAAATCTGAAAAAAGAAAATTGAAAGAAAATGTCTTGACTCACTCACTCATCATCGCCCAGACAAAATTATTGAAGTTAGAAACATGACAGTTTGGGGAAATGTTCATTGTTGGGTAGATTATTGGCTGAGGAATAACCTAACCACCAAGGGAAGATGATAAAGAAAAGGAGGTGGGTTTCGGACTGGAGAAAAATGATAGAAAGATAGGAGGAGAGTCCCACAAAAGTTATGAATTTAACTTTAAATGCACTTAGAGGCGGTTGCCAATGCAAATCCGTTCTCTGATACCTAAAGTGGGTAAGGACCTGGTCGAAGCTAACGGGAACCGCAGCTAGGACTTGGGCGGTTTGCAAGAGAATGGCTTTAGAGTATTCCCTCTCAAGCATGCATATGCGTACGATGGGGAAGGGTGATGGTCTGGCGAGAGTAACAGACTTATTGTAGATCTGTTCAAAGGAATTTTTTTGACCAAGTAATTCGAAGAGTACCAATAATTTGCATCGATTTTGGTATTTCCAGTTTTCGAAGTTGTGGAGTTCCTAAAAAGCGACCAAATGCTTCCAAGAAGGATTGTGATAAAAAAAATTATACCTTGGGGAGTAATTTTGGTAAGTGAACCAATAGTTGCATTTGGAAATGGCTAAGCTTTTACTCAGCAAGGAGCCGGCTAAAAGTTTAGACAAAGAGAAACACTTATCTTTTGGAAAACCAACCATAAGTTTTCGGATAGGATCTCCACAAGCAGGTAGCTGGCGTAGCGAGCTGTACTTGCCTTACTGGCCAGTTATAATTAGCTATTAAAGCTAAGAGAAACTTTAACGAGATTACCACTAAGAGTTCCTGCTCAAATGCAACGAGTGGTGAAAACCCTATCAATAGATTTAATGGCATTGAGTAGGAAGAGCCAAGGAAGACAGGATCTTGCCTAACCGTTGTATTAGAGAAATGATGAGTCGAAAAAGAAAGTTTGAATTCATTTAACAATGAAAAAAAGTCTAATAAATTTGTCAAGTATATCGTTTCAATTTTTAGTAACAATTTGGTGTCGCAGACCTCCTAACATTTAAAGTTTGCTCCAGGCAATTAGCAATTTATTAGGTTTCAAACCTTTATAAAATCCTAGCAAGGATTTAAAATAGCGAAGATAAAAATTCAAAATTAAAGATAATTAAGGTGATTAAAGTTTAACAATAAATAGAGTACAAGGTGTGTACTATAAGAAATTTCTGAGAAAACATTCTAGAGAAAGTAACCACTTCGAAAATAACAATAAGAAAAACATGAAGAATAAGATAGAAGTTCCTATAACTTCTTATATTTGAGCAGAATTACTTTTATTACAATTATACAAAAGAGGACAGGTCACTTACTGTGAAACCTGAAGAGAAAGTCAAAAGGAAGGTTCTAGACTTCCTATGTTTAATTAGGAATCACGAGACTAATGGGGCAAGTTTCCCTTTCGTGAAACCTAGGAATAACTCACTCCTGAGTTGAAAGAATTGTATTCCCTGATTATAAGGGAGAAACAATGTAAACTTGAACCGTGTATAAAACACGTGGTTATGCAGAAATTAATTGATGATAAACAAGCAAGATGGAAGGGCACTTCGTTAGAGTGACACCTCATTGAAAATGATCTAGAGTAACAATTTTATTAATATGGTTTGTTAGTAGAAGGTTTAGGAAAGATCAATCGGGATTTAGGATCAATGTTCATGGCCTTATTTAAGGTAAACGGACGATCGCGACGCGGTAGAAAAGTTGAATAAGCACTAGTTATCACTATAGTCTGTTAAATGGATGGAAAGTTGACTGTAGTAACACGAAAGTTTATGGCAAAGAAAGTTACTGCAATGATGAAAAAGGACTGGTAGCACTAGATAGGCGAAAGTCTATTGCTTGAGAAAGTTGTGTATTACAATTAAATGCGCCATAGAACATTCCAACGGTGGAAGAAAATTAGCTATTGAGCTTTAATTCAGAAGGAGGATTCTTCAATTTTCAATAGTATTCTCACAAGTGAGTGAAAAATACATGACGGCAAGACTTGTAGATAAAGTACAGGATCTGGAAGGTTCCAGAACGATCCTAATAGAAGAATGGAGCCAAAGTTAATCCAGCGGAGGAACTAGCTTGGTATTTTATAGACAGCGGGTATTAGATAATATCCCACGTGGTGAGAAGATTTCTCATTTAAATAGCTTAAGAAAAGCTACTTTTTATTAGGGTTGGCTTAGACAGACAAAAGTCCAACATAGCAAATCCCGCGAAGGATGATTATTGCCCCAAATAAGTAATCTCACACTGCCTATAAAATGATCATTGAAGTATGTAGAATTAAAACCGATGAAGATGAGGTTAAAACCTTAAGTCTGTACTTATCTTGGTTGCATGTCGAAGGTGAAGTTCCCTTTGACGGATACTTAATGTGCCAACATGGCGTAGAATGTCGAGAGTGCCTCTTGGTTTGAGGAGACTGGCTCTGGTTGAGCCTTGACTGACCGAGTCAACTGCAGACTTACAATTGAGACCCACTCAGCGAAGCGCCGAGGGTCCAAGGAAGGGAAAAGTGTGGGGGTAGGAGACAAAAGGAAAACATATAAGCATGACCAATATTGTAAACTTAAATTCTCTTGAGGAAATGGTCTTCAAAGAGTTGATAGCAGGCGATACTAGCACAGCATGGTGAGTGAAAGAGTAGACGAAGTTCTCTTGATCACGGAGATAATAGCTGGCGATGGTGACGAGATCTGATGGCCAAATGGAAAAGGAAGTCCTCTTGCACCAGGAAGAATTGAGGAGCTTCAGAGATTCGCTGCTAGATGACGCTAGGTGTGTCATGGAAGATATATATCTAGAACAGACTCACAATGACATAAGAGACATGACCATCAAAGAGAAAAATAGAAGATCACTGTTGGCGTTTGATAAAAAGGAAGAAATGAACAAGAAAAGAGCATTAAACTTTATATTCTCTCCTACCGTGTATTCCAAGAATACGCCATACTGGGAGGGGCAAACACCAACAGAGAACAAATAAGCAGTTAAACATTTAAAGGTAATGGAGCGATCAAAGACAGTGGTCTTGTGATCGGACCATTAGTGGTCAAGACTCTGACCACCCTGACTCTCCCATCTCTTCCAGGATAACACTCGGTCACTCTACCAGAAATCCAGACCAAGGGAGGAGAAACATCCCTAACCAAGACCAAGTCCCCCACTTTAATATCGGGACTGGAAAGAAACCAGTTCTGTCTCCGTTGCACGGAAGTTAAATATTCCAAGTTCCACCTCTTCCAGAAAGAATTGCGGAGTGTTTCAAGTTTACGCCAAACAATAGGCAAATTAGAATCCCTGTAAGAATTGGGAAGAGGAGGAGGGGCAGAAAGAGAAGGGCCTATAAGGAAGTGACCCGGTGTGAGTGGAAGTAGGTCATCAGGGTCATTGGAAAGCGGAGTTAATGAACGAGAATTAACAACACCTTCAATCACAAAATAGCTAGAAGCTGCGAGAAGTATAGCTCTATTAAAGATCGCGATAAGATGCGAAAGGAGTATTCACAAGTTTAAACAAAGCGTATAGAAACAAGTGCATCTATTAAGGATAAGAATATATCAAATAAACAAAGGAACTATGCGAGTAGGAGGCAAGAACGCCATAGGTAACAACAATCTAGTAGCCATAAACAATGACCTTAAGTTATAATAAGCATCAAAGGGGTTAATCAGAAAAATACTTAAGTCAGCGAGAAACGTGACATGACAAGCATAAATACAAAAACACATCGAATGTGACGACGAGTAAAAACAAGTTTGTTCAACAACGGACAATACGATTGCAAAATATGTAAGCAAGGAGCAATACATGAGCGCGTGAAAAATTCGCAACGATGTTATGAAACAAGAATCGAAGCAGTTGTAGGATACGAGCGTAAGCAAGTGGGAGAGACAGGCAAACACGGCCTTGACCCACATAATACAGCGAGATAAGGAATATAAATAGCTGAAAGAGCCCTTGACCGGAACAAGTTTATTTTGGTAATGAGGTGAGCAGCTTCTGAACTTACAGAAGCAACTCGCAAGACAATGGTTGGCGGTCAGCCAGAGTTGAGATATGAAAAACTTGCTCTGAACTTTGGCAAGCATACAGGAAATAAACGACAGCTTGGCGTTGTCCGAGCTTGTATACAAACAAGATTGAAAAACAAGCAGTTCGAAATAAACAAACAACACAAGTGAAATCAGCTGAGACTTAAAGCGGATATTCAGGTTAGACGGCATGCAGTCATTCGTGGCTTGGACGTGAAAAACCAATTTAGAGACATATGAAATAAAGTAAGAAATCAATTTCGCATAATTTTGAGGATTACGGAATCCGACAATTTTTGACAGAAAAAAGCTTAATTCTTCCGAAAAAAGAAGAGAAGCTGGGACATTGAGAAGGAGTTTATGCGTAAGAATAGTTATTCTAGATGCTAAAGAATTCAGATTTTCAAGCGGTTTAAAAAGCGGCTTCCAATTGTGAGGAAGGGGGAAGGGGCCGGCCGTGGCCATCCTACTAAATAGCGAAAGAAGTGAAACATAGCTTACAGCGAAATGATGGTGACTGATAGCCATGGTTTTACACAAGGGGAAGATAGTTCTCGATAGAGAGTTTAAGCAAATACCTGCTATAAAAATGACATGAGAAAGTAAACGAAGTAACACAAGGCGAGGCGAACTTGAATTGCCATCTTGTGCGGGAAGAAGGCAAAATCATTTAAACAACTTACAAAGGTGGCGTAGTTGTTTACGATAAGACATCGTTTCGGCAAGTGTTTTTCAAAAGTGTCGAGATCGAAAACATAGGTGTTCTCTTTTTCAGAAAGGGGATTTATATCAGCAGTAACGAAATGACATTGCGATTTGGTTTGAAGACTGGGATGTTGGATTTCACCAGTAATAACCCAACCAAAATCGGTGTCTCTGGCGACCACGTTTGAAGATAACTTGCGAACCTGTTTACGAAGGCAATTCCAAAAAAATTGGCACTGAAAAGTACATCAATGGGACCTTGAGCATTAAACTGAGGATCAGCTAACCTTAAGTGCGAAGGAATCTTTAAACCGGAAGTATTAATACAGCTGCTAGGAGTGTCCTTGCCAATACTGGTAAGAATGAGACAGTTTAAGTTCAGATTGGTGTTTCTTTGGCAAACGTCTCTGATTTTCAATTTTGAAGACTGCAAGGCTTGAGTTTTCAAATTGTCAATGCCGGATACATTGACGGGAGTAGGCGATGAAGAAAGACCTAGTTTTTTAATTAACGATTGCGAAACAAAGTTGTGAGTTGAAGCGGAATCGAGAAGACCGCGGGTTCGAAACCAATTTCCAAATTTATCTTGGATTTCGAATTGTACAGTGGACAAAAGGACATGCGCACTGTGAGAAGTTTCGGCGTTAGAAATGCAGGAAGAAGCATTAGTTTGTTCGGAGCTGCTCTGCATGGAGTTTGAAGAAGCGGGTACTGGTGACCTAGATTTATCATGAACGTGCAATAAAGAATGGTGCGTTTTTTTGCAATGGAAACAGAGGTTGGAAGACGTACAATTTGAAGAAGAATGCTTAGGTGACAAGCAGTTGAAGCAATGTTTACTATTGAAGACAAACTTCCTACGATCTTCGACAGACAATTCTTTAAAAGATTTTTACAAGTACAAAATGTGCAACTTTTTGCAGAGCATGCATTTTAAAGATTTGTTGAGCGGCCTGATATGTTCTCTTGGATGGTTGAAAGAAGCAGAACGGGTTTTCTTGTTTTCGAGAGATGGGGGTTGATGACCATTTGAAGAGACAAGTTTTTTCTCAAAAATGTGACACTTATGACTCGTTTCGACATTTTCGCACTGAAATGAGAGTGCTGTAAGGACTTGGCACCGGCTTTTGAGAAACGAGATGAGGTGTTCGAACGAATGTTCCTCGTTGCGAGTGAGTTCGATCTCCGAAGCCTTTAATGTTGAAAAATCGAATCTGGATGTAGCTAGATGAATAAGAATAGTGTCCCAAGTTTGGAATGGTTGCTTGAGTTGATATAACGCTCTCACGTGCAATTGAATAGAGTCTAACAGGTCTCTTAAAGCGGTGAGTCATTAGGTTTGACGACTGGCAGGTTGAACAGACAGCGGATGTGGCGAGCCACACACAAACGTAAATTGCCATATCTCTCTTTAAGGAGATTAAAGGCGATGCGGTAGTTATCTGCGCTTAAAGGAAGTGACTCCACCAAGGCCAAGGCCTCGCCTTCCAAGGACGTACGCAAGAAGTAGAATTTATGTATGTCGAGAATGTCAGTATTTTCATGAATTAGGGAGCAGTAAAGTTCATAAAAAGAATACCATTCACCTTCCTGGCCTGAGAAGTGAGGTAGGCTTATCTTTGGAAGTAACGGTTTCGGTTTATCCTTGTGAACTGAAGCGGGTGCGAACTGGGCCGGATTGATGATCCTAGTGTCCGGTTCTGAGATACTGCGGATCAGTTGGTGGGCCTTGGCAATCCCTTCAAAATACAAGGGTTCGACCTCGTCCCGATCCGATTGAAGTTCTGGGCAAGCGGATTCAATCTCGGTTTGAGTTTGATCGTAATAATCATAGGACCGTTCATACAACTTAAGGCGTTGTGTCAAGATGTCTAGATCACACTCGGCGGGATTTATTTTGTTGATGAAATTTCTGAATCTGGTGAGTAGCCCTTTATAGGAAGAACGTCTGGCAATGAGAGTTTCATCCTTTTCAGTAGGAGCCATGACAAAGTAAGTAAATTAAAATACAACTTACGAAACTGTGGAACCTCGGAAATGCTGTCAGACTGGCAGCAGCAAATAAGTTGAAAGAAAGGGACACACCACGGGAGACAGGAGCGGCCTCTTTCCCCTTCAAAGGCTTTGCATGATGTAGTTATAGCTGAAAGATTCAAAGCAGATATTAATAATTTGTAAGGTATTGTCAAATGACACTTGACAAAGAATAGAAATAGCAAATGGACTCTCCCGGGTTTCTGGTACCAATTTTTGGGTAGATTATTGGCTGATGAATAACCTAACCACCAAGGGAAGATGATAAAGAAAAGGAGGTGGGTTTCGGACTGGAGAAAAAGGATAGAAAGATAGGAGGAGAGTCCCACAAAATTTATGAATTTAACTTTAAATGCACTTAGAGGTGGTTGCCACTGAATATCCGTTCTCTGATACCTAAAGTGTGTAAGGACCTGGTCGAAGCGAACGGGAACCGCAGCTAGAACTTGGGCGGTTTGCAAGAGAATGGCGTTAGAGTATTCCCTCTCAAGCATGCATATGCGTACTACGGGGAAGGGTGATGGTCTGGCGAGAGTAACAGACTTATTGTAGATCTGTTCAAAGGAATTATATTTTGACCAAGTAATTCGAAGAGTACCAATAATTTGCATCGTTTTTGGTATTTCCAGTTTTCGAAGTTGTGGAGTTCCTAAAAAGCGACCAAGTGCTTCCAAGAAGGATTGTGATAAAAAAAAAATACCTTGGGGAGTAATTTTGGTAAGTGAACCAATAGTTGCATTTGGAAATGGCTAAGCTTTTACTCAGCAAGGAGCCGGCTAAAAGTTTAGACAAAGAGAAACACTTATCTTTTGGAAAACCAACCATAAGTTTTCGGAGAGGATCTCCACAAGCAGGTAGCTGGCGTAGCGAGCTGTACTTGCCTTACTGGCCAGTTATAATTAGCTATTAAAGCTAAGAGAAACTTTAACGAGATTACCACTAAGAGTTCTTGCTCAAATGCAACGAGTGGTGAAAACCCTACCAATAGATTTAATGGCATTGAGTAGGAAGAGCCAAGGAAGACAGGATCTTGCCTAACCGTTGTATTAGAGAAATGATGAGTCGAAAAAGAAAGTTTGAATTTATTTAACAATGCAAAAAAGTCTAATAAATTTGACAAGTATATAGTTTTAATTTTTAGTAACAATTTGGGGTCGCAGACCTCCTAACATTTAAAGTTTGCTCCAGGCAATTAGCAATTTATTAGGTTTCAAACCTTTATAAAATCCTAGCATAGATTTAAAATAGCGAAGATAAAAATTCAAAATTTAATGATAATTAAGGTGATTAAAGTTTAACAATAAATAGAGTACAAGGTGTGTACTATAAGAAATTTCTGAGAAAACATTCTAGAGAAAGTAACCACTTCGAAAATAACAATAAGAAAAACATGAAGAATAAGATGGAAGTTCCTATAACTTCTTATAATTGAGCAGAATTACTTTTATTACAATTATACCAAAGAGGGCAGGTCACTAACTGTGAAACCTGAAGAGAAAGTCGAAAGGAAGGTTCTAGACTTCCTATGTTTAATTAGGAATCACGAGACTAATGGGGCAAGTTTCCCTTTCGTGAAACCTAGAAATAACTCACTCCTGAGTTGAAAGAATTGTATTCCCTGATTATAAAGGAGAAACAATGTAAACTTGAACCGTGTATAAAACACGTGGTCATGCAGAAATTAATTGATGATAAACAAGCAAGATGGAAGGGCACTTCGTTAGAGTGACACCTCATTGAAAATGACCTAGAGTAACAATTTTATTAATATGGTTTGTTAGTAGAAGGTTTAGGAAAGATCAATCGGGATTTAGGATCAATGTTCATGGCCTTATTTAAGGTAAACGGACGATCGCGACGCGGTAGAAAAGTTGAATAAGCACTAGTTATCACTATAGTCTGTTAAATGGATGGAAAGTTCACTGTAGTAACACGAAAGTTTATGGCAAATAAAGTTACTGCAATGATGAAAAAGGACTGGTAGCACTAGATAGGCGAAAGTCTATTGCTTGAGAAAGTTGTATATTACAATTAAATGCGCCATAGAACATTCCAACGGTGGAAGAAAATTAGCTATTGAGCTTTAATTCAGAAGGAGGATTCTTCAATTTTTAATAGTATTCTCACAAGTGAGTGAAAAATACATGACGGCAAGACTTGTAGATAAAGTACAGGATCTGGAAGGTTCCAGAACGATCCTAATAGAAGAATGGAGCCAAAGTTAATCCAGCGGAGGAACTAGCTTGGTATTTTATAGACAGCGGGTATTAGATAATATCCCACGTGGTGAGAAGATTTCTCATTTAAATAGCTTAAGAAAAGCTACTTTTTATTAAGGTTGGCTTAGACAGACAAAAGCCCAACATAGCAAATCCCGCGATGGATGATTTTTGCCCCAAATAAGTAATCTCACACTGCCTATAAAATGATCATTGAAGTATGTAGAATTAAAACCGATGAAGATGAGGTTAAAACCTTAAGTCTGTACTTATCTTGGTTGCATGTCGAAGGTGAAGTTCCCTTTGACGGATACTTAATGTGCCAACATGGCGTAGAATGTAGAGAGTGCCTCTTGGTTAGAGGAGATTGGCTCTGGTTGAGCCTTGACTGACCGATTCAACTGCCGACTTACAAGTGAGACCCACTCAGCGAAGCGTGGAGGGTTCAAGGAAGGGAAAAGAGTGGGGGTAGGAGACAAAAGGAAAACATATAAGCATGACCAATATTGTAAACTTAAATTCTCTTGAGGAAATGGTCTTCAAAGAGTTGATAGCAGGCGATACTAGCACAGCATGGTGAGTGAAAGAGTAGACGAAGTTCTCTTGATCACGGAGATAATAGCTGGCGATGGCGACGAGATCTGATGGCCAAATGGAAAAGGAAGTCCTCTTGCACCAGGAAGAATTGAGGAGCTTCAGAGATTCGCTGCTAGATGACGCTAGGTGGGTCATGGAAGATATATATCTAGAACAGACTCACAATGACATAAGAGACATGACCATCAAAGAGAAAATAGAAGATCACTGTTGGTGTTTGATAAAAAAGGAAGAAATGAACAAGAAAAGAGCATTAAACTTTATATTCTCTCGTACCGTGTATTCCAAGAATACACCAATTGTATGTCAAAACCGTCTACTAAGCGAGGATTTTCGGATATTCAGGTTCTAAAGGGGTCTCAAGGGGGTTAAACCTGCATTTCATTGAATAACAATATCTACCGATAGGTTTCATTGGGGGATATGATACACGGCATATAAACTCATCATTAAAAAATAAGAAGACACGTGTCTGAGGGTTTTTCTCTGTGGTGTATTATTATGATTTGAAAGGGGTGAGAAGTGGGGGTTGAAGGATTCCTAACGGAGCGTGTAGGCCTATCTCTTCGACGATATAGGCGAGGAGTTTGAAACTCAGCGGAAAAAAAATCAGCTTAAAATAAGTAAATAGGTGTTCGACCGTTTTTTTTTTCATAAATCCAATTTAAGGGGCCCATGGGGAGGGGTGAAATTCTGAAAAAAAAAAACGGAAAGAAAGTGTCCTAACCGATTGACTCACTCACTATTCAACCTCAGGGAGGAAAACTGCTTAAAAATAAGTAAAAATGAGTTCGACAGTTTTTTTGATAAATCAAATTTAAGGGGTTCATCGGGAGGGGTAAAAACCTGAAAAAAAAATGAAAGAATATATCCTGACTCACTCATTCACTCATCATCGCCCAGCCAAAAATATTGAAGTTGGAAACATGGCATTTTGGGTATATGTTCGTTGTATGTCAAAACCGTACACAAAGGGAGGATTTTTGGATATTCAAGTTCTAAAGGGTTAAACCTGCATTTCATTGAATAACAATATCTCACGAGTGGTTTCATTTGAGGATGTGATACTCGGCATATAAACTAATCATTAGAAATAAGCAGACATGTGTCTAAGGGTTTTTCGATGTGGTGTATTATTATGAGGTGAAGGGGGTGAAAAGTGGGGGTTGAAGGATTCCAAACGGAGCGTGTATACCTATCTCATAAACGACATAGGCGAGAAATTTGAAAATCAGCGAAAAAAAAATCATCTTAAAAAATAAGTAAATCGCTGTTCAACCGTTTTTTTTTCATAAATTAATTTAAGGGGCCAATGGGGTGTGGTGAAATTCTGGGGGGGGCGGGAAGGAGAGAAAGTGTCCTAACTGACACAGCTTAAAAATAAGTTACAGTAATAGGTGTTCAAGCGTTTTTTCATCAATCCAATTTAAGGGGCCCATGGGGAGGGGTGAAATTCTGGTAAAAATAATTGAAAGTAAATGTCCTGTCTGACTCACTCACTCATCACGCCAAGCGAAAAATATTAAAGTTGGAAAAATGAAATTTTGGGAATATGTTCTCTGTATGTCGATAACGTCAACTATGGAATTATTTTTGTTTATTCGAGTTTTAAATAGATGTTAAGGGGGTAAACGTGCATTTCATTGAATAACGATATATCATGAGTTGTTTTTTTTGGGGATGTGATATTCGGTATATAAACTAATCATTAAAAATAATCAGACATATATCTAAGGGTTTATCGATGTGGTGTATATTATGAGGTGAAATGGGTGAAAATTGGAGATTGAGGGATTCTTAACGGAGCGTGTATCTCTTAAACGACATAGGCGAGAAGTTTGAAATTCGGCGGGATAAAACAGCTTAAAATGCAAGTAAATAGGTGTTCGACCGTTTTTTTTCATAAATCCAGTTTAAGGGGCCCTTAGAGAGGGGTGAAATTCTGGAGAAAAAAACAGGAAAGGAAGTGTCCTAACTGACTCACTTACTCACTCATCAAACTCAGGGCGAAAACAGATTTAAATAAGTAAATAGGTGTTCGACCGTTTGTTTCATAAATCCAATTTAAGGGGTTCATGGGGAGGGGTGAAATTATCAAAAATAAATGAAAGGAAATGACCTGACTCACTCACTCACTCACCATTGCCAAGCCAAAGTTATTGAAGTTAGAAACATGAAATTTTGGGGATATGTTCGTTGTATGTCGAAAACGTCCACTAAGGAAAGAGTTTTGAATATTCAGGTTCTAAATAGGTGTTAAGGGGGGGCAAACGTGCATTTCATTGAATAACAATATCTCACGAGTGGTTACTTTTGGGGATGTGATACTTGGCATATATACTAATCATTAAAAATAAGCTGACACATGTCTAATGGTTTTTCGATGTAGTGTATATTATGAGGTGAAAGGGATGAAAAGTGGGGGTTGGAAGATTCTTAACGGAGCGTGTATCTCTTAAATGACTTAGGCGAGGAGTTTGAAACTCGGAGGAAATCAATCAGCTTAAAAATAAATAAATAAATAAATAAATAAATAAATAAATAAATAAATAAATAAAATAAATAGGTGTTCGCCCGTTTTTTTTTCATAAATCCAATTTAAGGGGCCTATGGGGAGGGGTGAAATTCTGGAAGAAAACGTCCACTAAGGAAGGATTTTTGGATGTTCACTCTCATCGACCAACCCAAACTATTACATGTTAGCAGAATGATATTTTGGGGATATGTTTGTTGTGTGTCGAAAACGTCTACTAAGGAGGGATTTTTGGATATTCAGGTTCTAATTGGGTGTTAACGGGGTTAAACCTGCATTTTATTGAATAACAATATGACACGACTATGACGCGAGCGAAGCGAGGCTAAAAATGAGATGGTGTGTGTCTGTGTATTACTCAATCACGCAAGTACCACTGGTCCCATTTACATGAATTTTACATGGAAGAAGCTGATTTACCTGGTTAACATATTGGTTACTTTTGATTTCAATACTTTGCATTATTTAAAGATGGCGACCATTTTAGTGACGTCACTACACCCTTTGGTTTAAAACTTTCATATTTCCATTTCAAATCAAAAGAGAACGCTAAGAAATAGCAAACTTTACTTGAAATCCCTTTAGTTACTCAACTGCTCACACAGCAATGTCAACCGAGTATAGCATAACAATCTATCTACTATATATTTGTCTTATACCACTCACTCACTCACTCACTCACTCACTCATTCATTCATCACGAAATCTCAGAAACCTCCGAACGGTATGGAATAAAATTTGGTATGCAGCTTCCTCAAGGGCCGCAAACGCCCACTAAGAAAGTATTTTTGGATATTCAGGTTCTAAAGGGGTGTTAAGGGGTAGACCTGCATTTCATTGAATAGCAGTATCTCCCGATTGGTTTCATTGGGGATGTGATACTCGGCATATAAACTCATCATTAAAAATAAGAAGACACGTGTTTTTCGATGTGGTGTATATTATGAGGTGAAAGGGGTGAAAAGTGGGGGGTGAAAGTTTCCTAACGGAGCGTGTATTTCTTAAACGACATAGGCGAGGAGTTTGAAACTCAGCGAAAAAAAACAGCATAAAAATAAGTAAATAAGTGTTTGATCTTTTTTCATAAATCCAATTTAAGGGGCCCATGGGGAGGGGTGAAATTCTGGGGGGGAAAAGCAGGAAAGAAAGTGTCCTAACTGATTGAATGACTGACTCACTCATCAAACTCAGGGGAAAAACTGCTTTAAAGTAAGTAAATAGCTGTTCGACAGTTTTTTTCATAAATTAAATTTAAGAGGTTCATGGGGAGGGTTGAAAATCTGAAAAAAGAAAATTGAATGAAAATGTCTTGACTCACTCACTCATCATCGCCCAGCCAAAATTATTGAAACTGGAAACATGACAGTTAGGGGAAATGTTCATTGTTGGGTAGATTATTGGCTGAGGAATAACCTAACCACCAAGGGAAGATGATCAAGAATAGGAGGTGGGTTTCGGACTGGAGAAAAAGGATAGAAAGATAGGAGGAGAGTCCCACAAAAGTTATGAATTTAACTTTAAATGCACTTAGAGGCGGTTGCCACTGCAAATCCGTTCTCTGGTACCTAAAGTGGGTAAGGACCTGGTCGAAGCTAACGGGAACCGCAGCTAGGACTTGGGCGGTTTGCAAGAGAATGGCTTTAGAGTATTCCCTCTCAAGCATGCATATGCGTACGATGGGGAAGGATGATGGTCTGGCGAGAGTAACAGACTTATTGTAGATCTGTTCAAAGGAATTCTTTTTTGACCAAGTAATTCGAAGAGTACCAATAATTTGCATCGATTTTGGTATTTCCAGTTTTCGAAGTTGTGGAGTTCCTAAAAAGCGACCAAGTGCTTCCAAGAAGAATTGTGATAAAAAAAATTATACCTTGGGGAGTAATTTTGGTAAGTGAACCAATAGTTGCATTTGGAAATGGCTAAGCTTTTACTCAGCAAGGAGCCGGCTAAAAGTTTAGACAAAGAGAAACACTTATCTTTTGGAAAACCAACCATAAGTTTTCGGATAGGATCTCCACAAGCAGGTAGCTGGCGTAGCGAGCTGTACTTGCCTTACTGGCCAGTTATAATTAGCTATTAAAGCTAAGAGAAACTTTAACGAGATTACCACTAAGAGTTCTTGCTCAAATGCAACGAGTGGTGAAAACCCTATCAATAGATTTAATGGCATTGAGTAGGAAGAGCCAAGGAAGACAGGATCTTGCCTAACCGTTGTATTAGAGAAATGATGAGTCGAAAAAGAAAGTTTGAATTTATTTAACAATGCAAAAAAGTCTAATAAATTTGACAAGTATATAGTTTTAATTTTTAGTAACAATTTGGGGTCGCAGACCTCCTAACATTTAAAGTTTGCTCCAGGCAATTAGCAATTTATTAGGTTTCAAACCTTTATAAAATCCTAGCATAGATTTAAAAGAGCGAAGATAAAAATTCAAAATTTAAAGATAATTAAGGTGATTAAAGTTTAACAATAAATAGAGTACAAGGTGTGTACTATAAGAAATTTCTGAGAAAACATTCTAGAGAAAGTAACCACTTCGAAAATAACAATAAGAAAAACATGAAGAATAAGATAGAAGTTCCTATAACTTCTTATATTTGAGCAGAATTACTTTTATTACAATTATACAAAGGAGGGCAGGTCACTTACTGTGAAACCTGAAGAGAAAGTCAAAAGGAAGGTTCTAGACTTCCTATGTTTAATTAGGAATCACGAGACTAATGGGGCAAGTTTCCCTTTCGTGAAACCTAGAAATAACTCACTCCTGAGTTGAAAGAATTGTATTCCCTGATTATAAAGGAGAAACAATGTAAACTTGAACCGTGTATAAAACACGTGGTTATGCAGAAATTAATTGATGATAAACAAGCAAGATGGAAGGGCACTTCGTTAGAGTGACACCTCATTGAAAATGATCTAGAGTAACAATTTTATTAATATGGTTTGTTAGTAGAAGGTTTAGGAAAGATCAATCGGGATTTAGGATCAATGTTCATGGCCTTATTTAAGGTAAACGGACGATCGCGACGCGGTAGAAAAGTTGAATAAGCACTAGTTATCACTATAGTCTGTTAAATGGATGAAAAGTTCACTGTAGTAACACGAAAGTTTATGGCAAAGAAAGTTATTGCAATGATGAAAAAGGACTGGTAGCACTAGATAGGCGAAAGTCTATTGCTTGAGAAAGTTGTGTATTACAATTAAATGCGCCATAGAACATTCCAACGGTGGAAGAAAATTAGCTATTGAGCTTTAATTCAGAAGGAGGATTCTTCAATTTTCAATAGTATTCTCACAAGTGAGTGAAAAATACATGACGGCAAGACTTGTAGATAAAGTACAGGATCTGGAAGGTTCCAGAACGATCGTAATAGAAGAATGGTGCCAAAGATAATCCAGCGGAGGAACTAGCTTGGTATTTTATAGACAGCGGGTATAAGATAATATCCCACGTGGTGAGAAGATTTCTCATTTAAATAGCTTAAGAAAAGCTACCTTTTATTAAGGTTGGCTTAGACAGACAAAAGCCCAACATAGCAAATCCCGCGATGGATGATTTTTGCCCCAAATAAGTAATCTCACACTGCCTATAAAATGATCATTGAAGTATGTAGAATTAAAACCGATGAAGATGAGGTTAAAACCTTAAGTCTGTACTTATCTTGGTTGCATGTCGAAGGTGAAGTTCCCTTTGACTGATACTTAATGTGCCAACATGGCGTAGAATGTAGAGAGTGCCTCTTGGTTTGAGGAGACTGGCTCTGGTTGAGCCTAGACTGACCGAGTCAACTGCCGACTTACAAGTGAGACCCACTCAGAGAAGCGCGGAGGGTCCAAGGAAGGGAAAAGAGTGGGGGTAGGAGACAAAAGGAAAACATATAAGCATGACCAATATTGTAAACTTAAATTCTCTTGAGGAAATGGTCTTCAAAGAGTTGATAGCAGGCGATACTAGCACAGCATGGTGAGTGAAAGAGTAGACGAAGTTCTCTTGATCACGGAGATAATAGCTGGCGATGGCGACGAGATCTGATGGCCAAATGGAAAAGGAAGTCCTCTTGCACCAGGAAGAATTGAGGAGCTTCAGAGATTCGCTGCTAGATGACGCTAGGTGGGTCATGGAAGATATATATCTAGAACAGACTCACAATGACATAAGAGACATGACCATCAAAGAGAAAATAGAAGATCACTGTTGGTGTTTGATAAAAAAGGAAGAAATGAACAAGAAAAGAGCATTAAACTTTATATTCTCTCGTACCGTGTATTCCAAGAATACACCAATTGTATGTCAAAACCGTCTACTAAGCGAGGATTTTCGGATATTCAGGTTCTAAAGGGGTCTCAAGGGGGTTAAACCTGCATTTCATTGAATAACAATATCTCCCGATAGGTTTCATTGGGGGATATGATACACGGCATATAAACTCATCATTAAAAAATAAGAAGACACGTGTCTGAGGGTTTTTCTCTGTGGTGTATTATTATGATTTGAAAGGGGTGAGAAGTGGGGGTTGAAGGATTCCTAACGGAGCGTGTAGGCCTATCTCTTCGACGATATAGGCGAGGAGTTTGAAACTCAGGGGAAAAAAATCAGCTTAAAATAAGTAAATAGGTGTTCGACCGTTTTTTTTTTCATAAATCCAATTTAAGGGGCCCATGGGGAGGGGTGAAATTCTGAAAAAAAAAAACGGAAAGAAAGTGTCCTAACCGATTGACTCAATCACTATTCAACCTCAGGGGGGAAAACTGCTTAAAAATAAGTAAAAATGATTTCGACAGTTTTTTTGATAAATCAAATTTAAGGGGTTCATCGGGAGGGGTAAATACCTGAAGAAAAAAAATGAAAGAATATGTCCTGACTCACTCATTCACTCATCATCGCCCAGCCAAAAATATTGAAGTTGGAAACATGGCATTTTGGGTATATGTTCGTTGTATGTCAAAACCGTACACAAAGGGAGGATTTTTGGATATTCAAGTTCTAAAGGGTTAAACCTGCATTTCATTGAATAACAATATCTCACGAGTGGTTTCATTTTAGGATGTGATACTCGGCATATAAACTAATCATTAGAAATAAGCAGACATGTGTCTAAGGGTTTTTCGATGTGGTGTATTATTATGAGGTGAAAGGGGTGAAAAGTGGGGGGTTGAAGGATTCCAAACAGAGCGTGTATACCTATCTCATAAACGACATAGGCGAGAAATTTGAAAATCAGCGAAAAAAAATCAGCTTAAAAATAAGTAAATCGCTGTTCAACCGTTTTGTTTTTTTCATAAATTAATTTAAGGGGCCAATGGGGTGTGGTGAAATTCTGTGGGGGGGGGGAGGAGAGAAAGTGTCCTAACTGACACAGCATAAAAATAAGTTAGAGTAATAGGTGTTCAAGCGTTTTTTCATCAATCCAATTTAAGGGGCCCATGGGGAGGGGTGAAATGCTGGTAAAAATAATTGAAAGAAAATGTCCTGTCTGACTCACTCACTCATCACGCCCAACGAAAATTATTAAAGTTGGAAACATGAAATTTTGGGAATATGGTCGCTGTATGTCGAAAACGCCAACTAAGGAATGATTTTTGTTTATTCGGGTTTTAAAGAGGTGTTAAGGGGGTAAACGTGCATTTCATTGAATAACGATATCTCATGAGTTGTTTCTTTGGGGATGTGATATTCGGTATATAAACTAATCATTAAAAATTAATTAGACATGTCTAAGGGTTTATCGATGTGGTGTATATTATAAGGTGAAAGGGGTGAAAATTGGGGGTTGTGGGATTCTTGACGGACCATGTATCTCTTAAACGACATAGGCGAGAAGTTCGAAATTCGGCGGGAAAAACAGCTTAAAATATAAGTAAATAGGTGATCGACCGTTTTTTTTCATAAATCCAATTTAAGGGGCCCTTGGAGAGGGGTGAAATTCTGGGGGAAAAACGGGAAAGAAAGTGTCCTAACTCACTCACTCACTCATCAAACTCAGGCGGAGGGGGGAGGGAAAACAGTTCAAAAATAAGTAAATAGGCGTTCGACCGTTTTTTTTTCATAAATCCAATTTAAGGGGTTCATGAGAGGGGTGAAATTCTGAAAAATAAATGAAAGAAAATGTCCTGACTTACTCTCTCACTCATCATCGCCCAGCCAAAATTATTGAAGTTAGAAACACGACATTTTGGGGCTATGTTCGTTGTATGTCAAAAACGTCCACTAAAGAAGGATTTTTGGATATTCACATTCTAAAGAGGTATTACGGGGGTAGACTTGCATTTAATTGAATAACAATATCTCCCGATTGGTTTCCTTGGGGATGGGATACTCGACATATAAACTCATCATTAAGAATAAGCAGACATATGTCTAAGGGTTTATCGATATGGTGTATATTAAGAGGTGAAAGGGGTGAAAAGTGGGGGTTGAAAGATTCCTAACGGAGCGTGTATCTCTTAAACAACATAGGCGAGGAGTTTGAAACTCGGAGAAAATCAATCAGCTTAAAAATAAATAAATAAACAAATAATTAAAATAAATAGGTGTTCGACCGTTTTTTCATAAATCCAATTTAAGGGGCCTATGGGGAGGGGTAAAATTCTGGAAGAAAAACGTCCACTAAGGAAAGATTTTTAGATGTTCACTCTCATCGACCAACCAAAACTATTTAAGTTAGAAGAATGATATTTTGGGGATAGGTTTGTTGTATGTCGGAAACGTCTAGTAAGGAGGGATTTTTGGATATTCAGATTGTAAAGGAGTGTTAACGGGGTTAAACCTGCATTTCATTGAATAACAATATGACCCAACTATGACGCGAGCGAAGCGAGACTAAAAATGAGATGGTGTGTGTCTGTGTATTACTCAATCACGCAAGTACCACTGGTCCGATTTACATGAATTTTACATGGAAGTAGCTGATTTACCTGGTTAACATATAGGCTACTTTTGATTTCAAAACTTTGCACTATTTAAATATGGTGACCATTTTTGTGACGTCACTACACCCTTTGGTTTCAAACTTTCATATTTCCATTTCAAATAGAAAGAGAACGCTAAGAAATAGCAAACTTTTGATGGCATATACGAGGTTTAAAATTACATTTTCTCTCCGAAAGGTATCTCCAACGGTTAGCGAGTAAAACCTAAATTTGTGCTATAAAACACGGTCAACGACGAGCGGTGTAGTTGGACAAAATGTTCCAACCTTAATCTCCCTCTGCGCAGTACCTCGCCTATCCCCTGTTTTAACTGTCACCTTCACATTTTAATTTACTTATGACGCGTAGCGAAGCACGGGTACTTCAGTTAGTATATATATATAAAAGGAATGTCTGTCTGCTCGTCTTTTATGCGTTTCATAAACCATTCATCCGATTGCGATCAAATTTTGGTGAGTTGTTGTACACACTTCCGGTAGGTTAATAGGCATAATTAATCCATTTCAAAATAGATAATGTGCGAGTAGTTGAAACAAATGCGTAATGGCGATGCGTTCATATACAATTCATCCGATTGCGATCAAAGGTTGGTGAGTTGTTGTGCGCAATCCTGGAAAAGTTATAGGCGTAGTAAATCCAATTTTCAATAGATGGCGCGCGAGTAGCTTAAACAAAATGGCGTGCGTTTGTTTCAAGAAAGTCCCACTTGCGTTCATATACCATTCATCCCATTGCGATTAAACTTGGGTGAGATTTTCTGTACACATCAGGTAAGGTTTCTGGCTTAGTTAATCCATGTTATAGTAGGTAGCAAACGAGTAGATTCAACAAATGATCGACGACTCATGAAGCGTTTCAAGAAAGTCCCGTATGCGTTCATATACTATTCGTCTGATAACGATGAAACTTGGCTGAGATGTTGTGTACACTTCAGGGAAGGTTTCTGGCTTAATAAATCCACTTGACAATAGGTAGCGCATGAGTAGATTCAACAAATGAGCGACGACGGGCGAAACGTTTCAACAAAGTCCTGTATGCGTTCACATACCATTCGTCCGATAGCGATGAAATTTGGGTGAGAGATTGTGAACATTTCAGGCATGGTTTCTGGCTTAGTATATCCACTTTACGATAGGCAGGGCACGAGTAGATTCAACAAATGAGCGACAACGCGCAAAGCGTTTCAACAAAGTTCCGTATGCGTTCATATACTATTCGTCTGATAGCGATGAAACTTGGCTGAGATGTTGTGTATACTTCAGGGAAGCTTTTTGGGTTTTTTTTTTTTTTTAGCGTAAGGCTTTTAGATCGCCGGGAGTGTCCGAGGACAAGTTCGGCTCGCCAGTTTTGTAGCTGCTTTGAGATGGACACCCAAAGGGTGAGCTACAAGTACCGTTGGGGAGGGAAGTTCGAATGTAAGGACGAGGAGTTGGAAGTTAGCGGCTGTGGCCTATAGTTAGGGACCAACCCCGGCATTTGCCTGGAAGGAAGGTGGGAAACCACAGAACACCATCTTCAAGGTTGCCGGCGGGGGGAATCGAACCTCCTCGCCTCCCGGATGTGAGCGACTGCCAGAGTCATGCCGTAACGACCACGGCTAACTCACCCGGTTTTGGGTTAGTAAATCCACTTTACAATAGGTATCGCACAAGTAGATTAAACAAATGAGCGACGACGCGTGAATTGTTTCAACAGAGTCCCGTATGCGTTCATATACCATTCGTCTGATAGCGACTGAACTTGGGTGAGTTGTTGTGTACACTCCAGGGAAAGTTTCAGGCTTAGTTAAGTCAATTTTACAATAGGTAGTGCACAAGTAGATTCAACAAATGAGCGAAGACGCGCGAAGCGTTTCAACAAAGCCCCGTATGCGTTCATATACCATTCGTCCGATAGTGATGAAACTCGGGTGAGTTGTTGTGTACTCTTCAGGGAAGGTTTCTGGCTTAGTACATCCACTTTACAATAGGTATCGCACAAGTAGATTCAACAAATGATCGACGGCACGCGAATCGCTTAAACAAAGTCCCGTAGCGTCCAAATACCATTCATCCGATTGCTAAGAATCTTTGGTTGAATTGTTGTGCACACTCCAGGAAAGGTTTCTGACTTAGTAAATCCTTTTTACAATAGGTAGCGCACGAGTAGATTCAACAAGTGTGTAACGGCGCGCGTATCGTTTAAAAAAATCGTATGCGTTCATATACCATTCATGCGATTGCAATAAAATTTAGAGAAATGTTGTTTCCACTCCCGCAAAGATTTCTGATTTATTAAATCCATTTTACATTTGGTAGCGCACGAGTGGATTCAGCTATAACGAGCGACAGCGCGTGAATCGTTTCAACCAAGTCCCGTATGCGTTCATATACCATTCATCCGATTGTGATAAACTTTGGTGAGTTGAGTATAGTCCTGAGAAGGTGTTTGAATTAGTAAATCCGATTTCCAATGGGTGGCGCACAAGAAGATTCAACAAATGTGTGAAGGTTCGTGAATCCTTTAAACAAAATCCCGTGTGCGTTAATATGCCATTCATCCGATTACGATGAAACGTTCATGAGTTGTTGTGTACTGTACCCAATCGTCATCATATGGAACACTTGTTCGTATCCCAGCTAACTCACGGTCTTTCGAGGTATGGGACATTCATGCCCACCATACGATCACATGCTCAGGATTTGAGTCTGTCAGGTGACTACTCTACTTGAGAGAAACAACATGTTCCTAAATATAACATTTAATGATAGAAAAACATGGCTAAACAACATAAAACACAAACAAAAGATAGTTTACATTTACTTCCCACAACAAAAATCAAAGTTATCTGTGAGTCTCTCCTTAAAATTTGTGCTTCACCGCACTCAAGTCTATTCAAACATCCTATTATTGATACTCTCTGACATTTGCGAGTGTCCTTAGTGTTCTTCACGTGGCACAATTTAACACAAACTTGAATATCACAACACAATAATCACAATTTATCTTTACATGATATTAATCTGCAATTATTAAACATTTATCAGTTTTATACGGGGCATTTACTTTCAGTAACATTAATTCTTTATCTTATGCCTTAATTAATAAGTGTTGTGTCGTGCAACTCGTATTCCCTTTTTCCCATCAATTTGAAACATTGAAGTGGTACGTTTTCCCTTCCAAAATACACATGGATAGAAATGTTTATAGCTTCACCATACAACGATTTTCTGGGTCTGGTCAAAACATTATCGTTACAAACGTGTCATGTCATTGAAATTACTCTACCCGTCTGAATAAATTAGTGTAAACTGGACAAAATACACTTTACTAAGATGCCTATATTTATTTGATGCAGTATTTCTCCTCGGAGAATAACTTGGCCAAATATTATCCGATCACATCAATCCAACATGGTATGTGTCTGGAAATAAAGCATTTAATTCAATTGGCATCATCACATCAATCATATCTTAATTACTTTTCGAAATATAGAGATTCTTCAGTGTCCCACTACGCTTTTAAAATAAAAGGACCTCCTTTCCAAGCGGGCAATACATTAGTTTCGGCTGACTGAGAAAGATGGCCGCCGGTCTAGTGGCCTCCTACCACCCCATCTGGCTTCTCACAAGCTCAAGTTTATTTACTGGTGCAGTTATACTGGAGGTACCCTGAGTGTTGTCCCTAGTAATTGAGTCATTCTAATTATTTAACACCTACATTTAGAGTATAATGGGCTCAACTCGGCTCCTAACTAATACTCATGGCAGGGGATGGATCATGTATAGCTTTGCCGTTCTGTGGCGACATTAGTGGCTTCTGGCGCGCATCTCAAGTGAGTATCCAAGTTCTCTCACTGGTGCAGCTGCCTATAATAAGGAAATCGGCGTTTCCTATACGACGAACCATTAGTCTTACCTCTAAGGGCAGATCAATTAATACATGGGCTCACACAGGGCCTCTAATAGTTATCCCTGCTGGCAACAATTCTGCAAGCGGTGGATACAGACAGTATCCGTCCCATTTCGCTGCAAATAATACAAGTATGCTCCAAGGCGATACTATTTCGTAGATTAGCCGACTTTTCGCCTAACGCGCAAGCTATGTTTGGATGATCCCCGCAACTTTATTGACGTAAATCTCTTGATTCTACGTTACTTGCTCGCTGTACGCGGCTCAAACAATACTTCTCATAGATGACTCAATTATTAAAGCACTCACCCCCTCTCTGCAATTACTCTTAAGCCAAAGCTTTATGTAGCTCCCAAAACAAGCATAAGTTTACTGGCTTACATTAACTACCTTAATGGTTCTCAAATACAACCCTGTAGAATTTACCATATTAAATATTCATTCAACAATTCAATGACACTGAAAACCTCTCATTTTCTCGATATATTTTACGTTACTTTCTTACTGTTTACAATAATACAGTATTTTTTTCGTTAGACATGACAAACTTTGCACGTACTCTAGGCCTGACATGCCTATTATTTTTATTCATTACTGTTACCGAACACAGATTATTATTATTATTATTATTATTATTATTATTATTATTTAACGTTACCCTTACTTTCATCAGTATCTTAGGCCTAAATGGCCGTAAACAAATCATCCTCCAAGCCATATTTTACCAAAATACGAGCGATGTAAGCTCGTACATAATGAATGTAATCTTAGTCATAGAGTGATGCTTCGTTGTATGGTGAACTATTTAATCATATCAACATATTAAATTTGTACTCACTTTTCATTTTTTGCTGGGTTAGTCCAGCACGCCAGCCACGAACCTACCATGATGCTTGGTTTAAGCCATCATGATATTTATCACACGACACATGGTATACACCTCACACATGACAATCATATTTTCGTCAGTGGCTTTTCTCACTTTGACACAATACATATTATTTTACCATACACATAAACACTTTTAAAAATCACTGTAATTTAACTTATATACAATTCCCGCACTATTTCACATGTGTATCCTTAATTGGACTCCTACTAACGCCCGACCTCAGAGATGCGATGCAGCTAACTTCTGACAACCGCTGGTCTCCGTGAAAGTCTATCTTGCGTGTGCGTGCGTTCGATTCCCGTCACATACAGTTCATATCACCTCTACTGCAATTCTGATCAGTCCTATGTCACGACTATTTGTGACGCCTTCCAGGCTCCCATAACTGTAGTGATCCTGACAATAATGTGTCATTTTTAACTATGACAACACCTCCTGGTATGTTCACCGTCTATAAACATCCTAAATTATCCCTTCGCTGTATAGAATTTATACTTGCGTCTGTTATTGTTTAAATATCTGCTGTAGACTAAATCTTACACGATGCATAATTTCTATTGTGGAGCTGCATGGTGTGCTTCCATTGTTCTCCAAGTATACTTGAGCGTCAATACTTTATAAATTCGCGCACTTTCTTGCGTGATCTGGCAGCGTGTGTGTTCACGTGTTGAGTCAAGACGAACTGAAGACGGACTAACTTCCCTGCGAAGCTTCCCCCTATATAAAGCTTTCTTGTGAAACATAGTCCACTGGACACTCAGGACCGACTCCCTTCCTGGAATAATACATTTCCAGACAAAGTGAAGTATAATCCTCGTTTGTCTAGGTGCGGAGGTCCCAAAATCACTCGCGTGCAAGCGATCGCTTCGGCCAATTAATTACAATTAATTGCCTTCTACCATGGCGTCATAACGCTATCCTGGTACTTCCCCCTCTGCTGGTCTCCAAAACCTTCCTCCCGAGCGGAAGCAGTGTGTTCAGAGGCTTATTTATAGATGTAGGCTTTAATTTAGGCGTGAGAACACTCCTAAATTATCTTTCCTAGAATAGATTCACCTGGGTGTAAATTTTATTTCATTTCAATGCTCCAATTGGCTGTAATCAATTAATTTCCGTGGGCGGCTGCCCCCTCTCTACTCTCAAGCCTTGTGAACTGGTGGATCCCAGAGTCATTAATCTTGAGCTGTCCCTGTGGTCCAGACGAAAATGAGTTCCCTGGCGTCACTTAAATACGCCCCTTCGCTAGCTCCGATTTGTCAACTGTCAAGCTGGTTTGCTTTCTTGAATTCGGGCTTCTAAAACGTACATAGGCCTGCATTTTCTTGTAATTATCCACCTTAAAAAGCTATGATATTCCCATTCTAGCCGTGACATCCTGCTATTATGATTATATGCAGATATAACTCTCTTGCTCTATTGCTCTTAGGGTTCCCTGTAGCTGTTCCCCCTTAGAGATCAATGATTCGATTCTGGGCAGAATCATGGGCCTGGTCTTCTTTGATAAGACCCGAGTTCGATGCCAGACAGCTGTGTCTAAGTGGGCACATCTTTCCCTCGCTAAGCTCGGATAATTCATTTTACAAGTGAATTCTTTCGGGCCTCCAGATGACATCGACTTTATACAGTGTTTACTTTGAGCGGTCAGTTGTCCCGGGCAATGGGATGTCTCGTCCCCCCACTCCACTACGTCTGCCGTCTCGTATTTCCTCATTCCGCACCCTTAGCTGTTCATTCATTTCTTGGAGCTCTGCTGCTGCCTCACACAACTGGTTGTAAAATTCTTCCAACTGACTGCTGCATTCTACCCTCGTCTCCTTTGGGTCTACGAGCCAGTTGTCTTGCTTTCTTTCTCCCTGGTGTGGGCTTTTCTCAGGACTCTCCGCGTGCATATATAATGATTCCCTGTCCATTTGGGTGTTAATGACTTGCTCTTCTATTGTTTCAAATTCCTCTGGCGGACTATATAACTTTAAATTAGTAGCGTTTACCGCAACTTCTCTGCCTGTTTCTTCATCTTTGATTCTGTAGGCATTATTTTGCAAGTCCCTTATAATCAGGTAGGGTCCGTGATAATTATGTTGGAACTTTTTGTATTTCCTGCTCTCTGGATCTGAACTGGCTGGTTTTTCTTATGGCTCAATTCCTTGTGTAGCATCTGGTTAAACCATAAATATTCTGTTGACAATGCCTCGGCTTCTACATACATCGGGGTTCCTCTGACAAGCTTTCCCTTGAAGTAATTAATAATTAACCTTATCCAGGGATCTTCACGTTGAAAAACGGTGATGTCCCTTAGATCATCTAAGGTCTTCTGGTCTCTATCTTCTATGTCGATAGCTAGAGCTTCCTCTTCATCAGCTGTCGGGTATCTGCTTAGCAAGTGAGGTATAATATTGTCCTTCCCCGGGCAATACTCGATTTCCACTCGAAATTGCTGTATATACAAGGACCACCTCGTCGCTCTTTGACTTGACAAGTCAGTTTTCAACAGGAATGTTAGGGCTTTATGGTCGGTTCTCAATACAATTCTGAACCCATAAATCACTTTTCGCCAATACTGTAAGGCATACAGTATTGCGAGTAATTCGATCTCCGTGACCGTATAATTATTTTCATTAGGTTTCAACCTTCTGCTTATGAATGCAATATAAGTTTTCTCCTCTGGCCTGTCCACGTTTTCCTGGTAAAGCATCGCCCAATTGCCTATAAGTGATGCGTCAGTTTGGATAATAAATTTCTGGGTGTAGTCTGGATATCCTGTCTCCCATAAGTCCAACCCCTCGTCCACGTCGTGGGAGACGGGCAACGGCACAAAGTAGGGGATTGCCTGTAGGGGCGAAGTACAGTGGGGACTTCGTGTGCCCCGGGACCGTTACGGTAGCTGCGAAGGTCCTACAGGAACCCTGAAAAGTGACGGCTAACGGGGCTCTGGTGAAGCTACGATAGGCCCAGCAAGCCAGTAGTGGATAAAACCAAATGCTTTCAAAAATGGAACGAGCCTCGGACAGGATGGATTTAATAGACGACGACACGGCTGTACACACGGACTAAGATTTGGAACTTTAAACCTAAGAACGCTGACGGGGAAGGTGGAGGAGATAGTGGATATGATGGAAAGAAGGAAGTTGGATTTATTGGGATTGGCAGAAACAAAGTGGAAAGGGGAAGGAAGGAGAGTACTGAGAAAAGGCTATAGACTGTACTGGAGTGGGAACGAAGAGGGAAAGAGGAATGGAGTGGGAGTAGTAGTACGAGATGGTTTAAAAGAAGAAGTGAGGAGAATAAGTGATAGGATGATGAAAGTGAAAGTAGCACTGAGGGGAGAGACCGTAGAAATAGTGCAAGTGTATGCTCTACAAGTAGGCTGTGCCTCTGAAGAGAAGGAGGAGTTTGAAGAGGAATTGCAGAAGCAGCTGGTAGGAAGAAATATGATTGTTATGGGGGACCTCAATGCCCATGTAGGAAGAGAAAGACAAGGTTATGAGAGTGTTCTAGGACCAGAGGGTTGGGGTGGAAGAAATGAGGAAGGAAAGAGACTGTTGGACTTCTGCCAGAGGAACAGCCTGCTAGTTGGGAACTCCTGGTTTAAGAAAAGAGAGAGCCACACAATAACATGGTACAGTGATGACTTGACCAGGAAGTCGGTGGTCGACTATATACTGTATGAGAAAGAACTAAATAAGGACATCACGGACATCAAGGTTATACCATCAGAGAACCTGGATAGCGACCATCGATTACTGGTAATGAACCTGAGAGGGAGTAAGGAGAAGAAAGGGACTGAGAACCAGGAAAGACGTATAAGGATATGGAAACTGAAAGAAGGGGATAGAAGGGTCGAGTACCTCAAAATGGTAAAGGAAGGAATTCCAACAGATGAAGAAAGAGGGGTGGAAGAGGAATGGGCTAGATTTAAGAAGACACTAGTGGGTGCAGCAGAAGCAGTATGTGGGAGGACAAGTAGTAAGAAGAGGTGGAAGGAAACACCATGGTGGAATGAGAAGACAAAAGATATAGTAAGGGAAAAGAATAGAGCCTTTAGGAGGTGGTATCAAAATAGGACGGTAGAGACAAGGGAAGAGTACCAGGAAAGAAAGAAGGAGGCGAAGAGAGTGGTGGCTGAGGAGAGAAGGAAGTGGATGGAAGAGTGGACAAAGATGATGGAGGAGGATAGTGAAGGTACAAAAAAGGTCCTGTATGGGATGGTAAAAAATAAGAGGCGGAAGGATCCTACGGATTATGTTAGAATGGTGAACAAAAGTGGACAAGAGATAGAAAATAGGGAAGAACTGAAGAAAATGTGGAAAGAATATTTTGAAGAACTTCTGAACCCAAATGGAAAAGATGGTGAGGAGGAAGAAATCGGGGAAGAGGAAGATGAACTGCAAACAGAAAAGGACTTAACATGGAAAGAAGTGGAAGATGCAGTGAACAAGATGAAAGGAGGGAAGGCACCGGGTGTGGATGAGTTGAGTGTGGAGATGGTGAGAGCAGCAGGAGAGGTGGGGATACAGTGGCTGTACCGAGTGATGAGGACAGCATGGAAGGAAAGGAAGACCCCAGAGGACTGGAAAAAAGGAATCATTTTCCCGATCTTCAAGAAAGGTAGTAGAACAGATTGCAGAAACTGTCGGGGAATAACACTGATGAGTCATTGTGCAAAGATCTTCGAGAAAGTTTTGGAAAAGAGAATTAGGACAAGGATAGAAGGAGGGATGAGGGAAGAACAACATGGCTTCAGAGCAGGAAGGTCCACAGTGGATTTGATTTTTGCTGTAAGGCAGTTACAAGAACAGCACTATGAGTATGGAACAGATCTACTGATGGCCTTCCTGGACATTGAGAAAGCATATGACAGTGTATGCAGAAACAAAGTATGGAAGTCCCTGGAGGATAGAGGAGTAGAGAAATGGACTATAAAGAGGATAAAGGAGATGTACAAGGGAAGCGTGAGCTGTGTGAAAGTGGGAGGAGAGAGATCTGACTGGTTGGAACAAAGAAACGGCCTGAAACAAGGAAGTGCACTGTCACCGTTACTTTTCATTGTGGTGATGGATGACATAATGACCCGAGTGGCACAAGTAATTGGGGACGGAAAGATGAAAGCAATGGTGTTTGCAGATGATTTGATGATTTGGGGAAACAAGGAGGAGGAGGTACAGGAACAGTTGGACGTGTGGGAAGGAATAATACAAGGATATGGGATGAAATTTAGCATAAATAAGAGTGAGATGGTGATCACAACAAGGAAGAAGGAAAGAACCACAACGGGAATAACAATTGGTGGGGAACAGCTGAAGAAAGTGGAGAGTTTCAAGTATCTGGGAAGCCTGATACAAGATAATGGAAGAAACGATAGAGAAATAAATGAGCGGGGGAGGCAGGCAGAAGCATTTCGGAGGAGTGTGAGAAGCATGTTATGGAGCAAGGATGTCCCGCAGAACAGCAAAAAGATCATATATCGGACGTACTATGTCCCTATCCTGACGTATGCCTCGGAGACTTGGGTTATGAAAGGAAGGGAGAAGAGCAAAATACAGGCCAGTGAGATGAGGTTCTTGAGAAGTAGTATTGGAGCTACAAAGAAGGACAGAATAAGAAATGAGAGGACCAGAGAATTAATGAAGGAGGAACCATTACAGGATGGTATAGAGAAATCTAGACTTAGATGGTATGGACATGTAAAACGAATGGAGGAGAAGAGGATACCCAGGAGAGTACATGAGACGAAGTGGGAAGGAAAGAGACCGAGGGGAAGACCGAGAGACAGGTGGCTGAAGGGGGTGGAAGAAAGCGTGAAGAAGAGAGGAGAAGACTGGACAAGGGTGGAGGCTGAGAGATGGTGGGAAGACAGAAGACGTTGGAGAGGCTTGTGTTCCAAACAGACCCGGCCAGTGGCTGGAAACTGTGCAAGATGATGATGATGAGTCTGGATATCCTAATTTAACATAATCTAAAAGCATCTGTTTGGATTTCACGAAGGCTTCCTCGCATTTTTCCGTCCATCGCCACCTTCCCCCTTTCTTCAGTAAATCTGGGAGTGGTGCTACGGTCTCGGTATACTTCGGGCAATGGCTCGAAAAGAATCCAATAACGCCTAGATGTTGCCTGACGTTCTTCACCTTCGTTGGTCTCGGGAAATGTTTAATGACCTCCAATTTTCCCGGATTTGGCCTAACTCCTTGCGCATCTGTTACATGGCCTAGGAATTTAACTTCTCTCTGACCAAAGTTAGATTTCTTTAGATTGACCTTAAAGTTAGCCTGACTTAGGTCATCCAACAGCTTGCGTAGATCTCTGATGTGTTCTTCGACTGTTTCAGATGTCAGCAGTATATCATCTACATAGCTTATGGTTGTTGCTTTTACTTCTTCAGACAGGTTTCGATCAAGCGCTCGTATCAACGCTGAACCCGCTGTTTTCAGGCCAAATGGGAGACGCACGAATGAGTATGTATGCTGATCGAATAAAAACCCAGTTAATAAGCTTGTTTTCTCCTCCAGTGCAAGATGGTGAAAACTTGCAGTGATGTCAAGATTTGAGAATACAGTCATTCTTTTGAACCTTCTGAGGATCTCCTTTATGGGTGGAACTTGGTCAAATTCTGGTATGACCTTGGAATTCAAATTCCGCAGGTCCAGGCATATCCTTACACTTCCGTCCTGTTTAGGTACAACTACCAGTGGGCTGACATAAGGTGTGGCCGTCTTTACAATGACGCCCGCCTCCAGCATCTCCTGTATTGCTTCCTTTACCTTTAAATAATGTTTCTCGGCTACAGGATAAGGCTTTTGTCGGAATGGTGTCCAATTACTAACTTGGAACGCATATTGGAAATTCTTGATCCGGCCAGGTCTCGAATCGAAGACTCCTTTGTATTCAAATAGCAGATCCCTTAACATTTGCTTATGCTCTGGACCAATTTTAGCTTCCTCTATCTTTTCTCCCAGGCATTCTTCGAATTGTGGTTCGAGGTCCTTTCAATGTCTGCGGCCAGTGTTGCCAACTCTCCCTCGATGTATTCTGTTGTCAATACTGCATCCCCAGTCATATCTCCGTATGTATGCCATACGTACTCTTCTGGTCTCGTTTCACTGTGTTTTAATGAGAGCTCTAAATATTCCTTTTCCTCACTTGCGTGAAACATAACAATGTCTTGTGAGAGATCTATTATGACCTTATATTCTCATATGAAATCCATGCCAACAATAATGTTAAAAGGCAGCTTATTCACAAGTAGGAAGTTCTGTGAAAATGTAGAGTTCCCTATCTGTAAATCTAAAAATACTTGGTATCTGCATATCATTACTTTATCTGGTATCACGCCTTTTATCTTCACGCTTGAAATAGGTATTTTCAATACGTGGATTTTACTTTGGATTTCATTATATAACGCCTGGGTAATTAGACATACCGTTGAGTCTGTGTCTAGAAGACTCCTTATCTTCATGCCTGCGATGTTTACAATTATAATTACATTGACCGGCCCTTCATCTTGGTCTTCAATGAGTTCCTCAGGTTTAGCAATCCAGTTAACCACATTCACTGTATTCCACCCTGCATTTATCTCTCTTATTTGGTCATTTAATTTTAGTGTTTTTTTTCTATTGCTCCATTCTTTGTGGAGTTCTTCTGTCTGTCTTCGTACTGCTGAAGTTCCAGACTCTTGGCTCCGTCATCATTCTTATAGATGTCGGGTGATCTTCTATTCTTAATCGCTTCATTCCAATGCACTTGCGATTTTCTATTGTCGTCTCCACGCTCCTCCATATATTTTAGTGATGCGTGATAACGTTCTTCTGCTTCTTCGTCGAACCCGCGACTCTGTTCTTGGGATCTCCATTCTCGGTTATTCCCATTTCGGCCGTAATTTCTCCTGATAGCAGGCTGTTGGTCTCTTGTATCGCGCTGATTCCAGGTTTTTCTTCCTCGGTATCCGCGGTTCGATCTTCCTCTGTATGCTGGCCTCCAATTCTGGTTTTCCCTTTCTTCTCGTTGTCAGTCCGACTTCTGCGTTTCTGTGCTAGTAGACTTACTTTTAGTCTGCACCCTAGACGATTCAGTTGGTGTACTAGTCATGTGGACTTGTTCCGTGTTTCGACTTTGCCTTGTGTGCTGCGCTGTGGTGAGATCGAGTTGCCTCAGCACTTCCTCCATTTCAGTCGCTGTCTTGGCGTTTGCCGAGATTAATATTCGTTGTACTTCATATGGTAATTGCTTGGCTATCGCTATACACAGATCCGACTCTCTAGGGCCTTCATCAAGCTCCCGAAAACGGCATAATTGAGCTATGAAGAATTCAGCGTATTTCGTTGGATTATTTGTACTATAGCGTCTGGAGTACAAGTCCAATCAGAGATTCTGTTGTATATTTGCATTCCAGTACCTGCTTAAAAATGCCTGGCAAAATTCGTCAACGGTGTCAAACGTGTAACGAAAACTTCTAAACCATAAGGCGCATTCGCCCTCAGTCAGTTTTTCGATAGCTCTTAATCTACGCTCTGGCGGTACCTTCGCGTCATTCAAGTACTCGGAAACCTCTTTGAGCCAGTACTTGGGTGTCATATTTTAGTTACTCCCAGAATACTTTCTCGGTTTCTCGTCACTAGCCCTCACAACAGTGACTATCTGATTTTGTACAGCATTTTCATGCGGTGTGGACATAACAATAGGTATTCCAGGCGTGATATACGGGCTGTCAGTTGGTATGGCTGTATTCTTCGGAGTGGGCTGTATCTCTATATCTGCCCATCTATTTCTCCTATTTTCATCTATGCTTCCTTCATTGGATCTAGGATTTCGCAATATGGACTCCTCCTGTGCGATCATTCTAGTTTCCATTTGGTGTGCCTGTTTTCCGCCCTTTCTAAACGAGCTAATACTTCTCGTTCTATTTTTTCCAAACGATCCCGGTTTTTCTCTGCCATAGAAAATACTTTCTCCTTGTCATCCTTAAGGCTCTCTTTCATATGGGAAATTTCCCCCGCCAGACTTTCCCTTACCTCGGCAAGCGTTTTATCGCTGGCTTCAGTTTTCAAGCCCTCTCGAAATTCCAATTCTTCTCGTAAGCCTGTAACCTCTTTCTGGATGTGACCATGCATACTGGAGATTTCGGTCCTTATTTTGGTAATTTCTCCCTGGTCCTCATCTTGCCTTTTATGAATAACTGCTAGATCGTTTTGAGTTTGTTCTAACTCTTTTTGAACCTTTCCAACCTGCATTTTCATGTTTGAGATTATTCCCTTAATTTCTTTAGCGGAAGTTTTTATTTCACTGATCTCCTTGCATTGATCAAGGATATTCTGATCCTGCTTCCTTAATGCTTCGTCTACAGCTTTTGCGTAGCCTGCCATACGATTATTCCATTTCCCGTCGCTGTCTTCAAGCCTTTGATCCACGGTCTGAGTGAACGTATTAAATTGCTCTTGCTGTCGTTTAGTATTCGCTTCGTTCTGATTTTGAATATCTTTAAGCTCTACGGACATATTGTTTAAGCTATCATTAATCTCACGTTGTGATTCTCTGCACGCTTGCAGATTATTCTCGAGTTTTACCTCTATTGACTCAAAGCGTTTGTCGTTATTTGCTTGCATCTCTGAAACCACGCTAACAATATTTTTAGTTACCTCTTGCTTAATAGATTCTTTAACATCATCAATTTTTTTATTGACCTCTAATAAGTTTGAATCTAACTGTTTACCGTAGCCAACATCTGGCTTACCTCGGTTTGATTGGTCTCTAACTGATTATTTACTGTAGCCAACATCTGGCTCATTTCAGTTTGATTAGCCTCTAATCTAATGTTCATTTCAGTTTGAAATGCTTTAGCATCTTCCCTACTCTTGGCATGAGTAGCATCAAAATGTTCCTTTAACTCCGCGATACACTTGAGTACCCCCTCAGTACCAGCCATCCTATATTTCTTATCTTGAGATTTAGGCAGGCCGTATTTGAGCATGCTGGCGCGTTATATTGGGGAAAAGAATTCCGATGTCGCGACAACAACAACAACATTCATTTTACACGGTGCTGTAACCACCTATGGAATGGGTTTAGACCCTCGTACCCGTCTGACAACAGTGTCTAATGTCTGAGTATCACCTAAAAAGAACTCACAATCGCTCAAACACAGTTTCTGAATCCCATAAGCCTTCACGAATCTGGGCGCCATGATAAATAAGTAGGAAAGACACGCACACCATTCGATCACATGCTCAGGATTTGAGTCTGTCAGGTGACTACTCTACTTGAAAGAAACAACATATTCCTAAATATAACATTTAATGATAGAAAATCATGGCTATACAACATAAAACACGAACAAAAGATAGTTTACATTTACTTCCCACAACAAAAATCAAAGTTATCTGTGAGTCTCTCCTTAAAATTTGTGCTTCACCGCACTCAAGTCTATTCAAACATCCTATTATTGATACTCTCTGACATTTGCGAGTGTCCTTAGTGTTCTTCATGTGGCACAATTTAACACAAACTGGAATATCACAACACAATAATCACAATTTATCTTTACATGACATTAATCTGCAATTATTAAACATTTATCCGTTTTATACGGGGCATTTACTTTCAGTAACATTAATTCATTATCTTATGCCTTAATTAATAAGTGTTGTGTCGTGCAACTCGCATTCCCTTTTTCCCATCAATTTGAAACGCTGAAGTAGTACGTTTTACCTTCCAAAATACACATGGATAGAAATGTTTATAGCTTCACCATACAACGATTTTCTGGGTCTGGTCAAAACATTATCGTTACAAACGTGTCATGTCATTGAAATTACTCTACCCGTATGAATAAATTAGTGTAAACTGGGCAAAATACACTTTACAAAGATGCCTATATTTATTTGGTGCAGTATTCCTCCTCAGAGAATAACTTGGCCAAATATTATCCGATCACAGCAATCCAACATCGTATGTGTCTGGAAATAAAGCATTTAATTCAATTGGCATCATCACATCAATCATATCTTAATTACTTTTCGAAATATAGAGATTCTTCAGTGTCCCACTACGCTTTTAAAATAAAAGGACCTCCTTTCCAAGCGGGCAATAAATTAGTTTCGGCTGACTGAGAAAGATGGCCGCCGGTCTAGTGGCCTCCTACCACCCCATCTGGCTTCTCACAAGCTCAAGTTTATTTACTGGTGCAGTTATACTGGAGGTACCCTGAGTGTTGTCCCTAGTAATTGAGTCATTCTAATTATTTAACACCTACATTTAGAGTATAATGGGCTCAACTCGGCTCCTAATTAATATTCATGGCAGGGGATGGATCATGTATAGCTTTGCCGTTCTGTGGTGACATTAATGGCTTCTGGCGCGCATCTCAAGTGAGTATCCAAGTTCTCTCACCGATGCAGCTGCCTATAATAAGGAAATCGGCGTTTCCTATACGACGAACCATTAGTCTTACCTCTAAGGGCAGATCAATTAATACATGGGCTCACACAGGGCCTCTAATAGTTATCCCTGGTGGCAACAATTCTGCAAGCGGTGGATACAGACAGTCTCCGTCCCACTTCGCTGCAAATAATACAAGTATGCTCCAAGGCGATACTATCTCGTAGATTAGCTGACTTTTCGCCTAACGCGCAAGCTATGTTTGGATGATCCCCGCAACTTTATTGACGTAAATCTCTTGATTCTACGTTACTTGCTCGCTGTACGCGTCTCAAACAATACTTCTCATAGATGACTCAATTATTAAAGCACTCACGCCCTCTCTGCAATTACTCTTAAGCCAAAGCTTTATGTAGCTCCAAAAACAAGCATAAGTTTACTGGCTTACATTAACTACCTTAATGGTTCTCAAATACAACCCTGTAGAATTTACCATATTAAATATTCATTCAACAATTCAATGACACTGAAAAACTCTCATTATCTCGATATATCTTACGTTACTTTCTTACTGTTTACAATAATACAGTATTTTTTTTTACGTTAGACATGACACAGTTTGCACGTACTATAGGTCTGACATGCCTATTATTTTTATTCATTACTGTTACCGACCCCAGATTATTATTATTATTTAACGTTACCGTTACTTTCATCAATATCTTAGGCCTAAATGGCCGTAAACAAATCATCCTCCAAGCCATTATTTACCAAAATACGAGGGATGTAAGCTCGTACATAATGAATATAATCTTAGTCTTAGAGTGATGCTTCGTTTTATGGTGAACTATTTAATCATATCAAGATATTAAATTTGTACTCACTTTTCATTTTTTGCTGGGTTAGTCCAGCACGCCAGCCACGAACCTACCATGATGCTTGGTTTAAGCCATCATGATATTTATCACACGACACATGGTATACACTTCACACATGACAATCATATTTTCATCAGTGGCTTTTCTCACTTTGACACAATACATATTATTTTACCATACACATAAACACTTTTAAAAATCACTGTAATTTAACTTATATACAATTCCCGCACTATTTCACATGTGTATCCTTAATTGGACTCCTACTAACGCCCGACCTCAGAGATGCGATGCAGCTAACTTCTGACAACCGCTGGTCTCCGTGAAAGTCTATCTTGCGTGTGCGTGCGTTCGATTCCCGTCACCTACAGTTCATATCACCTCCACTGCAAATCTGATCAGTCCTCTGTCACGACTATTTGTGACGCCTTCCAGGCTCCCATAACTGTAGTGATCCTGACAATAATGTGTCAATTTTAACTATGACAACACCTCCTGGTATGTTCACTGTCTATAAACATCCTAAATTATCCCTACGCTGTATGGAATTTATACTTGCGTATGTTAGTGGTTAAATATCTGCTGTAGACTAAATCTTACACGATGCATAATTACTATTGTGGAGCTGCATGGTGTGCTTCCATTGTTCTCCAAGTATACTTAAGCGTCGATACTTTATAAATTCGCGCACTTTCTTGCGTGATCTGGCAGCATGTGAGTTCACGTGTTGAGTCAAGACGAACTGAAGACGAACTGAAGACGGACTAACTTCCCTGCGAAGCTTCCCCCTATATAAAGCTTTCTTGTGAAACATAGTCCACTGGACACTCAGGACCGACTCCCTTCCTGGAATAATACATTTCCAGACAAAGTGAAGTATAATCCTCGTTTGTCTAGGTGTGGAGGTCCCAAAATCACTCGCGTGCAAGCGATCGCTTCGGCCAATTAATTACAATTAATTGCCTTCTACCATGGCGTCATAACGCTATCCTGGTACTTCCCCCTCTGCTGGTCTCCAAAACCTTCCTCCCGAGCGGAAGCAGTGTGTTCAGAGGCTCATTTATAGATGTAGGCTTTAATTTAGGCGTGAGAACACTCCTAAATTATCTTTCCTAGAATAGATTCTCCTGGGTGTAAATTTTATTTCATTTCAATGCTCCAATTGGCTGTAATCAATTAATTTCCGTGGGCGGCTGCCCCCTCTCTACTCTCAGGCCTTGTGAACTGGTGGATCCCAGAGTCATTAATCTTGAGTTGTCCCTGTGGTCGAGACGAAAATGAGTTCCCTGGCGTCACTTAAATACGCCCCTTCGCTAGCTCCGATTTGTCAACTGTCAAGCTGGTTTGCTTTCATGAATTCGGGCTTCTAAGACGTACATAGGCCTGCATTTTCTTGTAATTATCCACCTTAAAAAGGTATGATATTCTCATTCTAGCCGTGAAATCCTGCTATTATGATTATATGCAGATATAACTCATTGCTCTTCGGGTTCCCTGTAGCTGTTCCCCCTCAGAGATCAATGATTCGATTCTGGGCAGAATCATGGGCCTGGTCTTCTTTGATAAGACCCGAGTTCCATGCCAGACTGCTGTGTCTAATTGGGCACAGTACACGCCAGAGAAAGTTTTCGACTTAGTAAATCCATTTTATAATAGGTAGCGTACGAGTATATTCAACAAATGGGTGACGGCGCTCGAATCGTTTCAACAAAGTCCTTATGCGTTCATATACCATTCATTTATTTGCGATGAAACTTTGGTGAGTTGTTGAGCACGCTCCCATGATATGTTTTTCATATAGTAAATCAATTTTACAATAATTTAGAGGTGGTTAACGGAAAATAAATAAATAAATAAATAAATATTGGGAGTCCAAAAGCACTTCAACAAACAAAGTTACAACGCTAACACTTTCTTTGATTGGCATTGCAACGCATGCCGGGTACAGCTAGTTTTTAATGAAAACTAGATTAATTTACATATAACTTCTCTCCCACCAAGAAAAGGAAAAAGGCTAATATTGTCCCGCTGTGTGGGTCAGCATGAAAAGTTCTACAAAGTTGTTGGCGATAGCATACCTTTATCTTTAATACATCGCCAACTATAAGTGATTTTACGTTTAAATTTCTTCCAACAATCTCCATTCAGTGGAAATTTAAATTACTAGCTTCGGAGCGAGTTTACGAGCTAGCGAGTGAGCCCATCACCCCTGCTTCGGCCAGCATTAACTGTTGAATCGTGTCGAGTTAAGACTTCAGAGAAGGGTAGACTATAAGTGTTTGGAGTTTCACTGTTCACCTCGGCTTTTCTGAATTGCGTCTGAGACCTACCATCCGTGCGCCTTTTAAGCTTACGCTGAGTAACCCCTTTAAGATACCAGGCGAAGCCGGGGCGGGTTGATAATATGGGTATAATATAATATCAAATTCTTAACCATATCAAAAGCTAATTATTCCTTAAAATTGAGTAAAAATTTGTAAAAATACCAGTGTGATTTGTGAAACGAAAAGTATAAAAGATCTTAAGGCTTAAATGGCTGAATTGTAAGTACTTTGTATTTTTCTGTGGGTTTGAAACCTTTCATTCCTTAATTTGACAAAATAATACAAAGCCAATTTTACAAAAAATCGGCAATAACAATTGTGTACCGTATCTTCACAGCAGTCAAGTGGGAGACCAGGTATTTCTTAAGAGAATTAACAAACAGTGTACTACATCTAAGTTTAAGAGCATTATCCTGACGACATAAATTAATTGGTTTGCTTCCAAAGGATTCGAGAGTAAGTTTATATTATTGTACAAAATCTTTATTCATTAAAACAGCTCTCTGACTATTAAAAAGCCATTTTCTCTATCTGAAAATTAAAATGTCGGCACGCGTTTGAGATGACATCTTTTACGTTTGCTTAGCCTACCGTATGTCTTAATTTTCAAAATGCATAGATATTTATTTGATTTGCAGCCAATAACCGACTGGCTCCGTGGCTCAGCGGTAACGTTCTCGCCTGCTGTGCCCAAGGTTGCAGGATCTAATCCTGGCACAGTCAGCGTGCATTTAAGTGTGCATAAATGCGAGGGAACCGTGTATGTAGATTTACTGGCACGTTAAAGATCCCCTTCAAGGCACAATTCCGGCACCCCGGTGTCTCTAAAAGCCACAGTAATTACAAGAAACCTAAAACCAATAACATTATTATTGATTTATAACCAGTTAAAGACCTAGTTCCGTTGTTTGATTGAAAAGTTTTATAATACTTTCTACTGCGTATCCCAATTAATTGGGGTCGCCGGAGCCAATCAGGCTCATTTTGGTTTTGGCCGGGGATTTAAGGCCGGATGCCCTTCCTGACGCCACGTAATTTTTCAGGTGAAAATCCCCCCCTCTGTCACCGGGATTGGAACTCCGACCCTCCGGGTGATTGACTAGCACCTACGCCACTGCACCATCACGCTCTATAATACTAGCCTAAAATCCATACCGTAGCTCAAATCTTACCTTTTAGGGTCCTTTGGAAACTCGGGTGTCGTCTTGCTATTTGAACAATCTGATTTCCAAGTCGGTCAACACGAATACATCCAATTAGATTGGGCGAGGAGTAACAATTAATTTCCCAGTGTGATTCATAATACAATAATTATTAATACATTTAATAACACGCTTCTCATACACCCCCCCCCTCCCTCTTTATGTGAGAAGTGTTTTATTAAGTGTATAAACGATTCATGTATTTTTATTTCAGTTATTAGGAGATAAATATTGTCACTGCCCACCTAATATAATTGGGTGCCGTACACTCGTGTTGACCGACTGAAAAGCGATCATATAGGTTACTTATCAACACTGAAATATTGCTTCTAATATTAGATCTGGTTATTGAACTGCACATCTCCTCTTGTAAAGCACATGTTAAATTAAATGTATATCCTTTACACAATGCTCACATAGGTACAGTAAATCCAGCAACAATAGCAAACACCAACGCAGTCGGCACATTATTGCTGGCTGCATGAGAGCATTATTGTCACTCTAGAAAAATATGAGCCAAACTTCGCGATCTGTTGGTTGGCTGCTTCCTCAGTTTAGGGGCTGCGACAACGCCGTCATGTTGCCCCGTGTACTTTGGGTGTGTGTAGAATCTGTCTGATAACCGGTGTTAATTGTGATGGCTGTATTAGTGTGTGTATCTGTTTTTTATTTCAAGTAAGAACTGCAACTTTGAATTTAGGTAGACTGTTGTTATGCGTTGCCATGAAGACGTGTGTAGCCACAAATGGGGACCCGGGCCGAAAGGTGACAAGAGTACATCACCACTGACACAAATCACAACCTGCCGATTTTCCAATGAGGCTACGCCACTGATTAACACCCATCTTCAGACACCCAAATTTTCAGGGGATATGACTCACAGGAAACCAATAGAGAATTTAGATATATTGAGAAAGCTGCCATCGGACCAAATGAAGAAGTGCAGTGCACATCGTAAGAACCAATCAGTACAGTACAACCTTTTAATGAGAGTGCAGGTAACGACTCAATTGGTACAATGTGACCTTTAAAGTTAATAATAACAATAATAATAATAATACCGGTAATAATAATAATTGATTAATAGAGCGAGGCTGTCGTCCACTCCATTTTCCTGACAAACTCAGGTTCTTCTTTTCCCTAGTGAGGGACATATGACCTCCTAGAGCATTTTAACATCATTAATTCATTAAAACAATCATATATATTATTTCAGTAGTATGCATCCCTCCTGCGGCGCTCACAAGAGACCGATCGTGAAAACTGAGCACTCAAATGAAAGAGAATATACATTACCAGTGACGCATTGCACTCTAATTTCATAAATATCTATAATTTCTTTAAAAAAATTACTTTAAAAAAACTGTACGAAGTGTGCGATTTGCAGTTACTGTTGCTGCAGGAAGATACGCTCCATAATTGGTGTCCAGTTCATATTTTGGCCGCTGTGACGCGTTTTTCATGTCATTTTAACATTCTGAGGTATTTCCTTTATCATTTTGCATGGATTTTAGAATCAGTAAATGAAAGGAATGTGTACTCAAATCGTATAATTTCATAAATTAGCAGTGACGAATTGCATTCTAATTGCATAAATATCAATTTTTGTAAGAAGTGAGCGATTTGCAAATACTTATGCTCTAACATTCTGAAATTATGAGTTGTCGTCTAAACCCTTAAAACTATTAAACGTTAATTAGTTTACAGGTTTTCTTCTGCATTCTAATATCGAAAAGTTGGAATAGTTTTCTGAAACAGTAAATCAATGGATTGAGTACTCTAAATCGTATGACCGACGTGTGTTACGGCGTCTAAAACCTTAGAACTATTAAACATTAATTCTTTTACAGGTTTTTCTTCCTTCATTTCCCATGGTTTTCAGAATTACTAAATCAATGGGTTGGGTACTCAAATCGTATAATTTCATAAATATCGAATAACCGATGAGTGTTATGATGATCCAATTTTTAGTGATTGCCTTCTTAATTTAGGGAACGTACAGATTGTAATTCTGACTGAAATGTATCGAATAAACGGTGAGTGTCACGGCTAAGCTCTCAATCATTGGACTCGGCACAGAAATGGAATCAACAGTGACGAATTGCATTTTAATTTCATAATTATAAAAGAAAGAAACCTGCCACAGCACGCTCTCATGCTGACTCTCCACTCGGGAAAGCGATAGCACCCCTGTAGGTAACGTGCAAAGGAGTTGAGCGTTGAGCGCTACACACAGAACAAGGAAGGCACCCCTGTAGGTAACGTGCAAAGGAGTTTAGGGCTGATCGTTGCACTAGGAACAAGGAAGCCTCACTGTAAGAGGGGCGGCGTGAAGAATGTTTCCAACGAGGGCTGTCCTGAAAGGGGAGAAAGAGGCTCCTCAGCCAACAAGATAAAGCAGGAAATCTTGACCAAGATGCTTTCATAAATATCGAATAACTGGTGAGTGTTATGATGATAGAATTTCCAGTGATTGCCTTCGTAAGTTAGAGAACGTACAGCTGGGAATTCTAACTGAAATGAAAATGGTGTTCTATAATCATTTGGTTGAAATAATAATATAACAGCCTTTCTTCTTAAGTCACTCATTATAAACCTGTTGGAAAATGTATGACATTTGAACATGCGAGATTTCTCGCGCGGGTCCGCTAGTTATAATAAATATCACTAATACATGATTCCATTATATATCCCCCAGCAATATTTTGAAAGACATCTGAGTTTGATTTAGAAGTTAGCTATGTATTTGGAGTGTACTAAAGTGTGTGTTATTGCGAAATTAGCCTGATAACTTGTGTTAATGCGTTGTTTGTAGTAGTTTGTTGTGCCCGTTTGACGAGGATTTTGGGGAGCCATTGGCCTTAAATGGCCCTCCCGAAAACTGTGGTATTTCTTACACACGTCATCAGTCGATATCTGAATAATCCGTTCACACAAAAAACAAGAAGTTCCGTGACGAACTAAAGAGCATACTTTTCATGCCAATGATCTTAGTTCCATCTCTTAAGGTACAGAATACAAAATTTGGTTGAAGTCCGATAGACGTTACATGCAGTTAGACATTGAATCTATCAGCACGCGTAAAAGCATGTTGGCAACAATGTCATGCTTGTGCTGGTCAGAAATAGCCTACTCTGAAATATTATGGTATCTTATTGTGCCAATTTTGGACGAAATTCATTTGTTAGTATAGAAGTTAACTTACATGTATTTTAAAATCGGACCTATCAGCAGGTTTAGAATCATGGTGGCAGCACTGACTTATATTAATTACTTGCTGACCCGGCAGACGTTGTCCTGCCAATCAAAGAAAGTGTTGGTGTTTTGACTTTGTTAGTTGCAGTGCTTTTGGATTCCCAATATTTTCTTCTTTTTCCGTTAACCACCTCTAAACTATTACAAAAAATAATTTACTATCTCAGAAACATTCACGGGAGCATGATCAACAACTCACGAAAGTTACATCGCAATGAAATGAATGTATATGAACGCATACGGGACTGCTGAAACATTTAGAGTGTCGTCACACATTTGTTGAATATACTCGTACGCTACCTATTGTAAAATGGATTTACTAACTCGAAAACCTTTCCTGGCGTGAACACAAAAACTCATCAAAGTTTCATCGCAATCGGATGAATGGCATATGAACGCATACGGGATTTTGTTTAAACGATTCGTGCCGTCACTAATTTGTTCAATCTTCTTGTCCGCCACCCATTGAAAAACGGACTTACTAATTCATAAACCTTCGCAGGACTGTACTCAGCTCTCCATAGCTTTTCACGCTCGGATGAATGGTATATGATCGCATACGGGACTTTATTAAAACGATTCACGCGCTGTCGCTTATTAGTTAAATCTACCCGTTTGCTACCAATTATAAAATAGATTTACTAAATCAGAAACCTTCCCTGGAGTGTACACAACAACTCACCAAAGTTTCATCTCTATCGAACGATTGTATATGAACGCACACGGGACTTTTCTGAAACACTTCGCGCGTCGTCACTCATTTGTTGAATCTACTCGTGCGCTACCTATTGTTAAGTGGATTTACTAAGCCAGAAACCTTCCCTGAGTGTATACAACATCTCACCCAAGTTTCATCGCATTGGGGTGAATGGTATATGAACGCATGTGGGACTTTGTTGAAAGAAACGCACGCCATTTTGTTGAAGTTTCTCGCACGCCATCTATTGTTAATTGGATCTACTATGCCTATAACTTTTCCTGGCGTATGCACAACAACTCACCGAAATTTTAATGCAATCGGATGAATTGTAGATGAACGCATCACCAACACTCATTTGTTTAAACAACTGGTGCGCTATCTATTGTTAATTGGATTAACTATACCTATAACCCTCCCGGAAGGGTGCCAAACAACCCACCAAAATTTGGTCTCAATCGGATGAATTGTAGGCTATATGAACGCATCGCCAACACTCATTTGTTTAAAATACTCCCGCGCTGTCCATTGTAAATTGTATTGACTCTGCCTATAATGATTTCGGAAGTGTTCCCAACAACTTACAAAATTTTCATAGCAATCGGATGAATGGTATAAGAACGCAAACGGGACTTGTTTGAAACGATTCGCGTGCCGTCGCTCATTTGTTGAATCTACCTGTTCGATACCAATTGTAAAGTGGATGTACTAAGCCAGAAACCTTCCCTGATATGCACACAAGTTACCCAAGTTTCATCGCTATGGGACGAATGGTATATGAACGCATACGGGACTTTGTTGAAAGGCTTCGCACGTCGTCGCTCATTTGTTGAATCTACTCATGCGCTACCTATTATAACAGGGATTTACTAAGTCAGAAACCTTGCCTGTAGTGTACACAACCTTTCACCCAAGTTTCATCGCTATTGGACGAATGGTATGTGAACGCATACTGGTCTTTATTGAAACGCTTCGCCCGTCGTCGCTCATTTGTTGAATCTACTTGTGCGATACCTATTGTTAAGTGGATTTCCTAAGCCAGAAACCTTCCCTGTAGTGTACACAACATCTCACCCAAGTTTCATCGCTATCAGACGAATGGTATATGACGGCATACGGGACTTTGTTGAAACGCTTCGCGTCGTCGCTCATTTGTTGAATCTACTCGTGTGCTACCTATTATAACATGGATTTACTAAGCCAGAGACCTTGCCTGTAGTGTACACACTCTCTCACACAAGTTTCATCGCTATCGGACGTATGGTATGAGAACGCATATAGGACTTTGTTGAAACTCTTCGCCCGTCTTCGCTCATTTGTTGAATCTACTCGTGCGCTAGGTATTGTTAAGTCGATTTACTAAGCCAGAAACCTTACCTGAAGTGTACAGAACATCTCACCCAAGTTTCGTCGCAATGGGATGAATGGTATATGAACGCATGTGGGACTTTCTTGAAACATACCCACGCCATTTTGTTGAAGCTACTCGCGCGCCATCTATTGTAAATTGGATTTACTACGCCAATAACTTTTCCGGGACTGTGCACAACAACTTACCAAAATTTGATCGCAATCGGACGAATTGTATATGAACGCATCGCCATTACGCATTTGTTTAAACGACTCGCGCGCTATCTATTGTGAAATGGATTAACTATGCCTATGATCATCACGGAAGTGTTTACACCAACTCACCAAAATTTGAACGCAATCGGATGAATGGTTTATGAACGCATAAAAGACGAACACACGGACATTGCTTTTTATATATATACAAGCTGTACCCGGCATGCGTTGCAATGCCAATCAAAGAAAGTGTTGGCATTGTAATTTGGTTTCTTTAAGTGCTTTTGGATACACATTTTTTTCTTCAATTTCCGTTAACTGCCTCTAAGCTATCGTAAAATAGATTTACTAATTTTGAAACATTTGTGGGAGCGTGCGCAACAACTCACCAAAGTTTCATCGCAATCGGATGAATGGCATATGAACGCTTACGGGAATTTGTTTAGATGATTCGCGCGCCGTCACTCATTTGTTGAATCAACTCGCGCGCTACCTATTGTACATTATATTTACTAATTCAGAAACCTTGCCTGCAGTGTGCACAAAATCTCACCCTAGTTTCATCACAATCGGATGAATGGTATATGAACGGAGATGCAAATTTGTTGAAACGGTTTGTGCGCCGTCACTCATTTGTTGAAACTACTCGTGCGCAACCCATTATACAATGGACTTAGTAAATTAGAAACGTTCCCTGCAGTGTGCACAACAACTCACCCAAGTTTCATCGCAATTGGATGAATAGTAGGCCTATATGAACGAATACGGGACTTTGTTGAAGCGATTCGCGTGCCTTCGCTCATTAGTTGAATCTACACGTGCGCTACCTATTGTGCAATGGATTTTCTTAGTCAAAAACCTTCCCTGGACTGTACACCACATCTCAGCCAAGTTTCATCGCTATCGGACGAATGGTAGGCCTATATGAACGCGTACGGTAATTTGTTGAAACGCTTCCCGCGTCGTCGCTCATTTGTTGAATCGACTCGTGCGCTACATATTGTAAAGTATATTTGCTAAGCCAGAATCCTTCCATAGAGTATACTCAAAATCTCAGCCAAGTTTCATCGCTATCGGACGAATGGTATATGAACGCACACTTGACTTTGTTGAAACGCTTCGCGCGTCGTAGTTCATTTGTTGAATCTAAACGTGCGCTGCCTATTGTAAAGTGGATATACTCAGCCAGAAACCATCCCAAAAGTGTACACAACATCTAACCCAAGTTTCATAGCTATCGGACGAATGGTATATGAATGCATACGGGACTATCTTGAAACGTTTTGCGTGTCGTCACTCATTGTTGAATCTACTCGTGCGCTATCTACTGTGAAATATATTTACTCACCCAAGTTTCATTGCTATCGGACGAATGGTATATGAACACATACGGGACTTTGTTGAAACGGTGTGCGCGTCGTCGCTCATTTGTTGAATCTACTCGTGCGCTACCTATTGTAAAGTGGATATACTAAGCCAGAATCCTTCCTTAGAGTGTACTCAATATGTCACCGAAGTTTCATTGCTATCGGATGAATGGTATATGACCTTATACGGGACTTTGTTGAAACGATTCACGTGCCGTCACTCACTTGTATAATCTACTCGTGCGCTGCCTATTGTAAAGTAGATTTACTAAGCCAGACATCCTCCCTGGAGTGTACACAACATCTCACACTAGTTTCATCGCTATCGGACGAATAGTATATGAACGCATACGTGGCTTTGTTGAAACGCTTCGCGCGTCGTAGCTCATTTGTTGAATCTACTCTCGCGCTGCATATTGTAAAGTGGATTTACTAATCCAGAAACCTTCCCTGAAGTGTACACTGCATCTAACCCATGTTTCATAGCTATCGGACGAATGGTATATGAATGCATACGGGACTTTCTTGAAACGCTTTGCGTGTCGTCACTCATTAGTTGAAACTACTCGTGCGCTATCTACTGTGAAATGTATTTACTAAGTTAGAAACCTTCACGTAAGTGTACACAATATCTCACCCAAGTTTCATTGCTATCGTACGAATGGTATATGAACACAAACGGGACGTTGTTGAAACGCTTCGCGCGTCGACGCTTATTTGTTGCATCTACTCGTGCGCTACCAATTGTAATGTTGATATACTAAGCCAGAATCCTTCCTTTGTATATACTCAATATCTCACCCAAGTTTCATCGCTATCGGCCGAATGGTATATGAACGCATACGGAACTTTGTTGAATCGCTTCGCGCGTCGTAGCTCATTTGTTGAATCTAATTGTGCGCTGCCTATTGTAAAGTAGATTTACTAAGCCAGACACCTTTCCTCGAGTGTACACAACATCTCACCCAAGTTTAATCGCAATCGGACGAATGGTATATGAACGCATACGGGCCTTTTTGAAACGTTTCGCGCGTCGTAGCTCATTTGTTGAATCTAATCGTGCGCTTCCTATTGTAAATGGGATTTACTAAGCCAGACACCTTTCCTGGGGTGTACACAACATCTCACCCAAGTTTCATCGCTATCGGACTAATGGTATATTAACGCAAACGTGACTTTGTTGAAACGCTTCGTGCGTCGTAACTCATTTTTTGAATCTACTCGTGCGCTGCCTATTGTAAAGTGGATTTACTAAGCCAGAAACCTTCCCTGAAGTGTACACAACATCTAACCCGAGTTTCATAGTTATCGGACGAATGGTATATGAATGCATACGGGACTTTGTTGAAACGCGTTGGAGTGTCGTCCCTTATTTGTTGAATCTACTCGTGCGCTATCTACTGTGAAATGTATTTACTAACTTAGAAACCTTCCCTGGAGTGGAAACAACTTCTCACCCAAGTTTCATCGCAATCGGTGAAAGGTTTACGAACAAATACGGGACAGTGTCGAAATGCTTCGGGCGTCGTCGCTCATTTGTTGAATCTACTCGTGCGCTGCATGTTGTAAACTGGATTTACTAAGCCAGAAAGCTTCCTTGGAGAGTAATCAACATCTCACCCAAGTTTCAGCGCAATCGGATGGGTGGTGTATGAACGCATAGTAGACATACACACCCACATACATACTATCACGAAACATTGATTTATATATATATAGATTCCAAATTAATCTAGAACTAGAAGAGCCGTGCTGCTCCGCAGCATTCACTTCAACAATCCTACAGCATTTCTGTCCATATGACTTTTGCATGTCTTCATGCTAGTGACCTGAACAGACATTTACGGTACCGTCGCTTTTGGGTAAATGATGAAGTAAACGTATGAGATCAAATGTGTGGGTGTCTGCCTGTCCTCTGTGTGTGTGTCCCACTATTTACCCTGCGTAAGTTTAAAAGGCGCACGGACCTCAGGCCGAGGTGAACAGCTAACTCCAAACACATAAGCTATACTCTTCTCTGAAGAATTAACTCGACACGACTCGGCAGGTTGATGATGGCTGAAGCTAGGTGATAGGTCGCTCGCAAGCTCGTAAACTCACTCTGAAGCTAGTAATTTAAATTGCCACTCAATGGAGATTGCTGGAAGAAATGAAAACGTAAAAACACTTACAGTGGTCGATGTGGGAGCTGTCGCGGACTTTCTTGCAGAACTTTTCATGCTGAACAATTCTCAGAGGATTTCGATTTTTCTAAGACACATGAACGTTAGGTATTTCTTCAACTCAATTCACTGAAATCGTAAATGCTCGGCCTCTTTTGGTCCTAAATAAAAGTTTTTATACCTAATCCTTCATCGAGAAATCCTTTACAGAATGGTGAAAACCGCATCAAAATCCGTCAAGTTGCTCTCGAGATTGCCCGTTACATCCAAGAATTGGGAACTTTATTTTATACTAAGTAGATAGAGATTGGAAGGCTCTTTAGTAAATTATTCCGGAATAGTCCTCCATTCGGATCTCCACGTGAGTACAACTGAAGAGATGAAACGTGGGAAGTATTGTTGTACCCCTAGAGTACGCTACCTCCATCCCCTAAATAAAATCTCCAACAAATCAAAATTCCAAACATTTAATTTAAAAACCTACAAATTACAACTACAAAATTACAAGACTAATAATTAGCACCTACATGAACCCAGGTAGCCTCGTATACCAGGCAACGACCCTGGAAAGGTTTACGACTTGGTAGGAATGTGCGGATTCCGCCGACCTAGCAAAAGAAACCTATAAGAACCCCGGAGGTCATACACCCAAGATCATTCGATCACTCAGTCTGTCTTAGTGCTACCGACGTGACGAACCTCTGCTGTTGGCTGAAAGGGTAATTGTCTCAAGCGATCACTACACACACCATCACACTACACTCACATCCCCCTGTGCTTGGACTGTTATTATTATTATTTGCTATCATTTGAACTGCTATTTGCCAGTGTACCTCAAAATCGAGGTACACATTAAATTCAAAAGTACCAGAAGCCACTGGTCTTATTCTTTTATTTATTTAGCTAATAATATCCTACCCTATTAGCTTCCCCTTTAGGTAGGACCTAGAATTAGCCTTACTGTGTATTGTGTAATTGCTTCTTGACATTAGCCGAGCGCTATTGCTCAACGCTGACACTAGTGAATTCCCCGTTAGCTCGCCTGCCTACGACTCGCAGCAGACCGCGTGACGCAGCTGGCGCGCACAGAGTAATAATTTAATTACCTTCCCAAATACCCCCTTACCTAGAACTATCCCGTTAAGCAGCACATTGGGGAGTTCTCTTTGCTGATCGCACTGTCGATCTCAATTCACTAAAAACTCCATACCTCTTACAGCAGTTGCCAAGCTCGCCCCCTAATCTAGACTAATTTCATCCCTTAGGTTAATTATTTGTACAGGCCACCCTAACAGGAATCTTACAAACGGTGGAGGCAAAAGGTACCGCGACGTTGTATTAAAACAACGCCTAAGGGGGTTCAAACAACGCACCTCTGCGGAAAAGATCCCTAAAACCTCATACTAGCCAAGCAAACGCCACCCAAAATTGGGATTTTTTTTGAAATAAGGGTTAGATAATATTTTTATACCCAACCCGAGCCCGCCCCGATAGGTAATACATTTTTAAACGCCATCATTACCTAGCCATACCCAATTCATATCCCCATAGATACGCCCTTACAGAAGGACGTACAGTAGAAATCCATGCTCAGATTCCTAAATCCTAGTAAGCTCAGGCGTGCATTTAGAGATACAGCACACAACCTCGCCGTTACCACCAAACCATTACGCCCTAAAATCTTGGTTAATAACCCTGACTTAATAACAGAACATAACGCAGGCCAATTACTTACCGAACTTGAGGATGCAGTTATACATATTAAACTCAAATACCCAAGAACAATCAGACAAAAACGTCCCATCACACGAGCCCAGACACAAAACGCTCAACAGTCGCCCCCAGATAGCAGTGACGGTGAGGAATTCACCCCCACATTACCAGCCGCTATATTACAACACATTAGTGACACGCAGCAGACCTACAACGGATTGCAGGTCCTGTTACAACAGTTAGACGAAATTCCACACAGTTCTTTAAACGGGAAACTAATTGCAAACATACACACCATCGCCTTAACTCTAGGCGGACAGATTAACAAGGCGCTTTCCGCACTACAGGAGGTTAATATTGAGCATAACTTATCGCTGGATAATATCCAGGGGACTGAGCAATCTAATCCTCAGGACGCTCCGCACTCTACCCCTAACCACCCATGCACTTCCCAAAGCGGAAATACCTATATCACACCAATTCAGGTTCACCACCAACCCCTAAGCCACGCACACTCTAACGTTGCATTACAGAACGGCGACTTAGATTCCCCAATTGAGCGTACCCCCTTAATTACCCCCCAACACTTCATACAGCGCGGACATGGCCATGCCTACGAAATATCCAATGATACAACCTAATAAATACCCTGGTGATAAGCAGGACCCCGAGGAATATCTGAGAGCCTTCAATCGAACGGCTAAGTTTAATGGCTGGACAGCAGAGGATAAAAGACGCCTCTTACCAGCCTACCTCACTAATAGGCCCTCACGTGGTATGAACTCCATGAAGCCACCTTGGCCGATGCCAGGTGGGAACAATTTTCAGCTGCCCTCGTCAATACATTTCAATTGATCCCTGATGAGGATGATTTGTATGACAAAATCCGCGCTCACACACAAGGTCCCACGGAAGGCACACAGGCATACATTAATGCAAAATTATTAATGAGTGAAATATATAATAGGGACATGCCAGACAGGCAGAAAGTACGGCTCCTTATGCAAGGAATGCGCCCTACCTTAGTGGACAAGCTATGCACATTGCAAAGCAACACAGTACTCGAATTACAAGCAAATATTAGATTCATCGAAGAGGGCAATAAGATGACGCAAAAAGCCGTGGATCAGCACATCCGTACGGATAACGGTGATTTGCATCAACAAATCCGTGATCTGACCAAACAGATGCAGGAGATGCAGATTACGGCCATCCACGCTAGCCCTAAAGCTCGCCCTCCTAGGGATGACCATAGGGATACATGGCGATCACCGAGGGGAGATCAACAGGATCGGGGTAGACCTAACCACCCCCATTGGCGCAATTCACCCCCGGTAAGAGAGGCGAATTATTATTCGCAACACCAGGAGGAAGTGACACGCCGTAACGAATCCCATCCCTTCCCGCAGACACAGTATCTGGCAAATACTCACCCACGCGGCAATCCATCCCCAGACCATACACCAAACCGTCATCCCCAATATAGGGACGACCGAATTTGGCACCGTAACCAGAACGCCAAATACACCCAACCACCCAATGCCCCTCAATATCGTCGGCCAAACAACCTCCTCCCCCCCCCCCCCAGCAGGAACGGTATGAGCCTCAATATGAAAGGCCTCCCCCAGCACACCCTCAATACGTCCCTGTCCAAAGAGAAAGAGGACCGGAGGACTATCCACTGCCCGACCACCCTCCACGGGATTCATGAGACATTCACCCCCGCGTGATAGACGAGGCTTACACCCCAACCCCCAATATCAGCCCCGGCCAAACAACTGGCGAAACGAGGCGCCCAGGGGACAACCTCAGTATACAGACAACAGAGGTTATTCCCAGCGAAAAAACTATTAGCTAGGGAAGGGCCAGCACCCACACAATCGGATTCACCCTTCTCCAAACGCCTGGCACGGAGAATGCATCCCTTGAATAAATACCAGGTGCGAAAGCCGCTTTGGCAATCCGAGGGAGACGATGCCATTATTTGAGATAGATAAAAAAAATTGCAGTTCCCAATTCAGAACACATTATTTATACATAATTAAAAGTACACTCAATTATAATACCAGTAAACCAGACCACGTAATAGCCTTACGCATGACATAACTCGCTTTCATAGCCAATTTTTCTTTCACACACAATATTTAGGTGTAAGTAGAAGATAAGAAATGTCGAGGTACTGTACCCGATATCCGGATAGTAGGCTGTCAGATATCCGCCCCCTCAATCGGATTGCCAATAATCAAACGCGCCGGCCTAGCTACATCAATGAAAATGGCACTGACAGATACTATCGAGATTAGAGCACAATAGTTAACAAGAAAATTATTGTGGAACACACCAAAATATACGGGGGTTCATACTTACCTTTACTTACCTCTTAAATACACACATCAAAAAAAGTTTTGCATCACCTCGGTTCCAAGAGTTCCGGAACCGTTAAATACAAAGGGAATAGAGATCAACACAAACAACATTTCAGCTCGTTTTATTGCTCATGAGACCCACACATTGCATGTTGTACCATCATACAGCTAGACTTTCAGCATTTGTGGTCCAGATTGCAGTACACACCACTACCTCTAATACCCAGTAGCACGTCCTCTTGCATTGATGCATGCCTGTATTCGCCGTGGCATACTATCCACAAGTTCATCAAGACACTGTTGGTCCAAATTGTCCCACTCCTCAACGACAATTCGGCGTAAATCTCTCAGAGTGGTTGGTGGGTCAAGACGTCCATAAACAGCCCTTTTCAACATATCCCAGGCATGTTCGATAGGGTTCATGTCTGGCGAACATGCTGGCCACTGTAGTCGAGCGATGTCGTTATCTTGAAGGAACGCATTCACAAGATGTGCACGATGAGGTCGAGAATTGTCGTCCATGAAGACAAATGCCTCTCCAATATTCTGCCGATATGGTTGCACTATGGGTCGGAGGATGTCATTCAGGTATCGTAAAGCCGTTTCGGAGCCTTCCATGACCACCAGTGGCGTACGTCGGCCCCACATAATGCCACCCCAAAACATCAGGGAACCACCACCTTGCTGCACTCGCTGGACAGTGTGTCTAAGACGTTCAGCCTGACCAGGGTGCCTCCAAACACGTCTCCGACGATTGTCTGGTTGAAGGCATATGCGACACTCATCGGTGAAGAGAACGTGATGCCAATTCCGTGGGGTCCATTCAGCATGTTGTTGGGCCCATCTGTACCGCGCTGCATGGTGTCGGGGTTGCAAAGCTGGACCTCGCCATGGACGTCGGGAGTGAAGTTGCGCATCATGCAGCCTATTGCGCACAGTTTGAGTTGAAACACGACGTCCTGTGGCTGAACGAAACGCATTATTCAACATGGTGGCATTGCTGTCAGGGTTCCTCCGAGCGGCAATCCGTAAGTAGCGGTCATCCACTACAGTAGTAGCCCTTGGGCGGCCTGAGCGAGGCCTGTCATCGACAGTTCCTGTATCTCTGTACCTCCTCCATGTCCGAACAACATCGCTTTGGTTCACTCTGAGACGCCTGGAAACTTCCCTTGTTGAGAGCCCTTCTTGACACAAAGTAACAATGCGGACGCGATCGAACTGCGGTATTGACCTTCTAGGCATGGTAGAACTACAGACAACATGAGCAGCGTACCTTCGTCCTGGTGGAATGACTGGAACTGATCGGCTGTCGTACCCCCTCCGTCTAATAGGCCCTGCTCATGCATGGTTGTTTACATCTTTGAGCAGTTTTAGTGACATCTATGAACAGTCAAAGGGACTGTATCTTGGATACAATATACACAGTCAACGTCTATATGCCGGAGATCTGGGAACCGAGGTGATGCAAAACTTTTTTTGATGTGTGTATATCTCGGGGACTGGGTTGTCAACTGGATCACTTAAAAGTATGTCCTCACAATAACCTCCACCATGAAATTTAAAATGAACCAGAACGGAGACGAGAAACTTTAAACTGCACAATAATTTATTTCACATAAAGAATGATTTTTAACAAAAATTAAACAACAAAATATACGTGGCAATCAGAAGCCATCGACCACATAATCATGTCCTCCTGTAGGACCTGTATTCTGTACATATAATGTTTTAGCTTTCTCAAGCTCATAGCAACAAAAATTAGTAATGCACTGGGAATGGAAACGGGATTTGGGATGAGACACATATATCAATTGCTTTGCGTGTTTATATACTGCACATTTTATTTATAGCCACAAGGCTATTATGGAACGCCCTTGGCCTCGGTAACACAGTTGTCCGGACCAGCTGCAAAGCACCTGTATAGTCAAAGCGGACACCCGTTCGTTCAACCCTAGCATAAGCGTGCTACCTCAGAGCTCGGCTCTCTTTCAAACACGTAAATGTTCACATCTCAACTGAAATATTATCACGCAAATGTCTTACATGCTTCATTCAAACACCAGTGGATTCCTCCAACAATCCCAAATCATGATTATTTGTTCAAACCACTTGCTTAACTTGCATTGTTTAGAGTATAAAAAACTCTAAATGTTAATAACAAAAGTTCATTAATTATTTATAAGAATAATAAATTGTTTATAACAATGTCAAATGACCATTGAAAATTTAATACACGCTTCTATTAATCACTATCATTCCAAATTATTTAACAAAGATATTTACAAAATTATTTTACAATATTAAATTGTTTATATTATTTATACAAGGAATACATTGAACCACACGTTTATCCGGTTGATAATTACTCAAATCGTGTTGATATAAACGACCAATGAAGGTTAGTTATATTTAACTGTCAAATTCAGGTTTAATAATGTTTAATAATAATTATTAATATTTGTGACTGTAACCTCCATTCAAAATCTTTATCTCAAATTATTTAACACTCTTGTTAATTTTAACAGTATCTTCATATGAATAATCTTTCAAAGAACAAGAACAATAACATTCAGCGGGAAAATACTTCGCTCATAACGCACAAAATATGGCACAACAATTGGCCCAAAATTCATCATATATCTATATATATATGGCATAAACATCTTCCAAACTACACAAAAACCTCCACTATTAATTCATCAACTTCATTAATTATTGTGGGAACCTCCTTCATTATTCAAGGGCATTATTCAACAGCGACTTTTACACGTCCACTGAACTATCGATTATACATCCATTGTTCCTCTTTAAAAATTCTTATATTCATCAATTGTAATAATGACTGTTATTATTTAACCTTCGTGGGTTTCATTCATGAATCGATATGAAGTAAAAATTTGCCAATCACAAATACATTTAATAGCAAATACGATTAGACACTCCTGCCTGGTCTATCAAAATTGAGATTAACATCTTCAAAGTAACGCAGTATAAAAATACTATCTTCAAACAAAGTTCTTCTAAACTGCAAAATAGTCGAATAGAATACCATTAGATTGTGGAATGCAAACATTATTGTTCCAATCTAGAATTGAGAAAAACTCCTATCAAATGTTCATTACTATAGTGTATTCAATAAATTGTAATTAACGTTCGTATTTCATAAAATTGTCTATAATGCAATGATAAATGTCTATGTTGCAATCATGTTCATAAGACGACTAGTATTTCAAAGATCGTCGATATCGAAAAAGATTTTAACGCTCTAAAATCTTTTAATCATTCTTCTTTCTTGAGGATGACAGAAAATTGGTCAAAGTAATTAACTGAATAGAATTACTTTAATAAAATGACACGCTGTCTGAATTCAAATCTGCCATAGCAAATCGTTAACTTTACAGTCAAATCGTGACTACAAAAATATGCAAATTACTGAAAGAATCTAATATCATCAGTCTCAACTGATCCAAAATTATTTAAGTATGCCAATGACATAGCAATGTCTCAAAAATCGAAGAAAAAGGCATAAATCAACGAAGTGTACTGAGTACAAAAATATCAATCAAGAAAAATGGGGCAAAAGGTAGGACAGAATATATGGGAAGAATGGTTGCTCAAATATCGCTACAATACTCAAATAATACAAGAAACGTTCACAACTACCTTATCTGCCGATTGAAGTTCCAGAGGAAAATTCCCCAAAGAAGACTGCTGATGGATCCATTTCACCAACTTAAAGATGAGCTCCATCCTCGAAACAGGAATCAGCGTCCTCGGAGAATCGAACTGCTTCCTCCTCCGAAATTGCACTGCTCCGTGGATACGAGAAACATCCTTCCGGCAAAATTCTTCATTGTGCGCCGGGATAACCCTGGCCTCTCTTGAAAGTTCTCTGAAGTTCTTGCAGGAATTCGCCATGAAGTTTAATGTAGTTATTTCCGCAGAAATATTCATAGTTGTGGAGTATGAAAATATTTCCACTGTTATCTGGTATAATTCAGCGATGGATTAACGATGCATGAGTGTAGTTGGATGTTCACTACATGCTCGCTTTTGTAGAAAGACGATTAACGAAGTTCCATGCTGTTACTTTACTCCAATAATATATGTCCCAATTGCATCAAAGCCTTAGCCTTCCATCTCAGCAACTGTTATAATCATCAAAAGCACTGCAATATTATAGTGTTCCATAGTCGAATGTATCGTTGTAATACCAAACTGTTGCACTCCACGTGTCAGCCGTAGTGTATAATGTGGAATATAAAAGTGTTTCTCCTGTGGCGAGAAAATCACTTTTGTTGGCAGCCTATAAATTCCAATATCTTTCGAAGTATCACTGTGAAATCGTTCAAATCTTGTATACACCTCAATGTTATACTGCCTAACAGAATTATCAAAAAGGCTGAAGTTAGCGCTTGATATCTTGACTGGTGGAAACGTTAATGTGCGCGTTTCAACTTCACCTAGTTTCGAGCAGCGTAGAATGGAACTGCTCCGAGTTCGTTCGATGCGGCAGGCTTTCACCTCACGCTAAAGACACCTTACTTCACTGAATCACTTGAAAATAACTCTATATCACCAGAAATATATATGCGATCTGACATATGAGATCTGAGCGTATGAGATCTGAGTATGAGAGCTCCTCTCTCCTGTGCACGACCTTTTATCAACTTCTTAAGGGGCGTATCCATCCCTACCATAGCCTGTTGCTGCGTCATTGCTGGAAGTTTTAACTTTGGCTATACTTGACGGATTTTCAAAATCAAAAACTCAAAATTAATTTCTTCAAAATTCCAAATCAATGCCATAACTGAAAATAGATTTCCACAAATCTGCATGCCAAAAGTAATCGAATATCGTAGTTTCAGCAATCTCCGTCTTCCTTCCAAACTATCGTTCATTGGTTCGCGTCTCTCCTCCAATAGCATAGCTTCTTCCTTAGCGCAATACCTTGTTTCCTGCGACTGCGTCGTAAATCTCTGAGCTTTCTCGAACAAAATCATGACGTCACCAAGAATCTCAGCTCAATCAGCCTACTGGCATGAATTCTACGTCATCCGTGCCTACATCATGAATATCCACGTCATAACTATGACATCCATAACTTTACTGATATTTTCCAATACAGCCACCGTGGTCTCAATATAATTCAATTTCCGGGGGCAGTACGATCCGCTCGAAGCAGTCCCACATAGGCTATATCCACATTTCCCCAGTCCCCAGAGCCATAAGAAACGAAAGCGTTAAATCACCATTATTAGGGAGTAAAATGTATTTTTCCCACACATAGTTCGAACCCAGGAACATGTAAATTAAAACCAGCGCCCTACGCGCTGTGGTATTTAGTAGCCATGCTCACAACTGGCAGTCACCGACAGTTCCCAACACTGCATGATACGAAGCTTAGTTATAAGTTGCATGTTTAGTTATAAATGATATAATAATGTATACCAGGTTATATTTCTTGTGTACTATGTCTTTATAGAATAATGAATTTTGTTCACAAACACTAGCTTCAGATAGAACACGGCTAGATATATATTTAATAATACATATGCCTCACATTTCCCATAGGTCCCCATAAACTAGGTACGCCAAATAAACATTGGCAATAGCGCCAAGTGCAATATGGCATCTAGTAACCACAATCTGAAATAGTGGTCAACACCAATCCCGATTTGGCACCACAACATAATTAGTCTTCAATTGTAAAATTCCACATAGGAGATACCGACGTAACATTCTTAATAGTAGTTCTATATTTATAATATGTATAGTGCATAAATGTTTTTGCAGATAATATATTGTAGACAGGATCTTGCACATGTCATATACAGTGCACGGCAAACGAGGTCAATCCTCTAACCCAACACACGGAAGTAACAAGAGACATAATGCTCAGTCAGCCATACACGATACCTGCCTAGCAACAATCTTTTCCGCCCAGTCACGTAGACTACCACGCTCATACATGGCCATGCGATACAAGGGTCAATCACACACATGGAGGCCACATGGCAAACTACAGAAGGATTCCTTCACCATAAGAAGATGTCTACACACTTCACATAAATACAAACTTATAAATAGCGCACATTTTTACCTACTTAATCGCATTTAAATTTCCACACACGGTCACGAGCATTAGGCGGCCGATTGAAGATCACCTCACCTATCATAAGGGACTATACAGTGACGTGCCCTTCCCCCACACATATAATGACAGAACACAGTGGAGGTACACCAATATATAACTTAATTGCTTATACATATATATACCTTCGGCAACGACCGATAACCAATTCCGACAGATGTGTTAAATGATAGGCGATTACATATATTTCCCATAACACTAGAGCAACTAACACTCCCATGGATAATGAACACTTCCAGGAGATTAATAAACAATATTTTATTGGGACAACTTTAGCAAGTGCACGGATTCCAACAGTCACCCCATATTAAGGCGGGATGACAGGCCGATACACTACATTATCACAGAATAGGCCAATAAATTGATACATAGGGCCAAATATATTACATTACGGAACATATAATACGATCTCTATAACGAACGCCATTATTCCCGTAATAGAGAAAGCACGTACCGAATTACAGACAACACAATAACACAGGTTAGCCGCAGTGCATATACACAATGGCCTAACACATACAGGAGCACAGGTTAACAATGTTTCTACAATGGAACGCAATACTTATACGCTCATGCAGATTAACGACCTTTCGCAAAGGCATAGCAGTACACACACAACAACACAGGTTAGCGGATTTCACTATAGGCCAATGCTGATTAATACTCATAACAGAATATAGCGACACTTAGTATCATTCCACACACAATTGCGCTAGCACACAGGTGGATTATTACCACCACAGCCAATAGGAGGTGACACAATAACACAGGTTATCATACCGTCACAGCATCAGCATATATAGGTCAGCTGAACACACAGTTAGGTAACACTGGGAATAAGGTTGACGTATACTTACACATATTACATATCCAATACACTGTAATTCACAAGATGTTTTTTTAATACATATAAATTAACTTCACATAGGCTGCTAAGTAAGGCAGACTCCACACAGACAATGAGTCGTGCTCTGCATGCAATGCCGGATACTTGTGTACACAGATTATCGACACCCGAGACGCCAGTACTCCCCGGATCACATGTTATACACAGCACTTATGACGTTAACACATACTCCGTTCCACATCTTTTTATCCTCACAGGGGATCTTTTAAATATTTATTTTCTAAATCAAAGTGGAATTAACCACCAAGTACCGTCATAAAGACAGACAAAATGAACAGTTTCCATATGAAGCGACTCTTCATCTCAGACAACGGAGCAGGGCCCTCATTTAAACTACAGTTATAATTATAATCATCTCAATCTAGCCGACGACCGATTGGACATCTAGACAACTCTAGATGATTGGGGCTATCCCCCTAACAGTCGACCCAGGAACCCATTTATCATCCGAACGCTAAGTACAAGCTGTTCATAATTGTCTACTATATGACGAAATTATATTCGTAATTTTATAAATACTCTCATAATTTCATAAGTGCCACAAGGCTCCAACAGGACCACGAATCCTTGCATAGATCCCCTCTAATTTACAGCTACACAGTAGATAAACACTTAGCATTACGACCATCAGTTGGCCACAATAAATTTACATATTTTCGTGTTGAGGCAACGTGATACGACATGGCACATACATATATATATGTCCATTAGTAGCACAATAACGCCATGGCCCATAACTGTCCTACAGTAGACCTAAGGCGTCAGCAAATCAAAGGCAGGTTCAGTCCTACTTTCCTGGGTCAAAACACTATAGGATAGATATCAGCCGTGAGCGTATAGATGTAAATATATTCGGCAAATAATATGTTAATGATCCATAGCTATTCCACGTTTTCCTAAGGCGTAAATCGAGTCAAGAGCAGGTGTTAGCCTACCTTCCTGGGATCACGATAAGGAATAAGTATCGACCATAGACATAATCATGCCGAATTTTATAGATAATGATTAATAAAGGCCCGATGATTTTATTTAATATATAACGACTAAATATCCACTTGATTTCACAAACAGCATATACGAAATAGGAATACATCATCTTCACAAGAACACATCCTGTTAGGAGAATACACTGTATAATTCTCACTGCCATAGAGCAGAATGCCCGATAAAGGTAGCCCATTATGCTACTCCACGGACAATCCAACATGCGGAATGCAATATTCACTGTGAATATATATATTACTACACCCCGCCTTATTTTTTCATTTTCCCGGAATAGACAGGGGTAAACCACGGAAACACTTTTCCTACAGGGTGACACCCCACATTGCTACACTCACATGAAATCGCTCCACGCGTCCACACATTCCCAGTACAAGTTAATACAATTAGTGAACTAATTACAGAATAAATAAATATATTTTATAGACAACATTTTCCATTTTCCCGCAGGAAAAGGAAATAAAATACAGAAACATTTGTTTATAGATGGATAACCAGCATATTAACGCGCCTTGCATTATTTTTCATTTTCCCGGAGTAGACAAGTGCAAACCACTGACACACTTTTCTACATAGTAGTACCCAGAATTTTTACAGCCACAGGGATTCGCCATATGCCTCCGGATATGTATAACACACTCCAGCATATTAACATATATACTATACAAAAACACAATAGTTATATACATATCATTTGCCACATTTAGGTACGATATGATGACAGCGTAATCCCATTAGAATTCCTCAATAGAAGGACATGCGTAGCTTCCCAATATACCGACGAACAATTAATACCCTCCACCCAGATTACATAATACATCGGCTGTATAGCTTAAAACGATGTATAGAGGATAACCTTTCATTAGACATATAACACGTGCTTATGACAGTTCATCTACGGAACAATAACAAAGCCTCGTGCATGGCACCCACTCTTGAAGCTCAGGTCCAATCAGAATAGCGCCACGATAAACAGGAACTACTACAGCCCGCCAGCCAATCAATCCTACAGGTAACGCCTCATAGTAGCGATAGCTCATATCTCCCATATACACACGTCATCACCAGCCACGCCTCCCACGTGACGGGTAACTAGCAAGCAGCCATAATGAATATAGGTCTACTCTCGCGCGCTGGATTCGAACAACAATAGGAGCGAGACATATAATTGTCAGAATACACTATACACGGCAGGGTAACCAAATATTTTTCTTTTAGTTCACCTCCTTCATCCCTCAATACTTAACACCGGGACAGCATATTTCACGGCCAGAAGCCAGTATTCTCGGTGATATTCACACAGCGCCGCGTCACACAAAATACACCGTATTTTATCTCTCAGCGGGCTTTAATACAATTTTGCCCTCGAATACACCCTTATATAGACACGCCATCCAACATAGGACAACACGAGCATGTCTCCGTGACCATATAAATATATAAATCCACTTCCCAATTAGGAGGTTTTAATTTATTTTATTCGCGGTACAGCGATATTATACAAAATATTCTCTTCCAGAGTTGGACGAGCAGAGTTATTTCAAGCGATAGCACGTTAATATACCCCCCGTGCATTTTACCCCTCTTGAAATCTATAATTAAAACGCCACACTTAGTGGAATTTATAGCCTGGTTTAACATATAGATGGCATTCACACATACCATCCTCCCAACTAATAGAATGGCAATACACACTTATGAATCCCCCACATTTCCGTAGGGCGGATAGAATATTTTTTGCAGCGATCAGCCCCCTTATAGGAAGGACTTACGCCACACATATAGTGCGCTTCAATATAACCTGGTTTAGAATATCTATACATAGTATCTCTAGACAGTATCTCTAGTTAAGGGATTATATTATATAATAATCCTAGATGACCAGTTTTTCAATCTAGACTTTATAGTATATAAGTCTAGAATATATATTACGAGTATGGACAGCAGTCTCATATTATTATTATGGCTCCAGATGCCATATATTACGACTAGTGTGTCCAAGCCTCAAAGAACATCTCCCTCCCAAGATACATATTAACACTCTACAGATAAACACTTGTACTATTATCCCCTATTAATGCACGGCACTTGGTAATCATGCAATTACCAGGGTGTACTCCATGACTTATCGCTCGTGGCTATATGTTAATCAACATTCGGAACCTTAGAACTAACAGCTTAGCGTTCCAGGCTTAACCCACTAACACCAGTGCATGCAATGTTTGATTTTAATAACCAATATTTTTACCCTGCATGTCAATTCAGAGCATAAATGCTACCCTAACTCCTTCAGCACGGTACCTAACAACCACGCTGAACACCCAGATCCTAACGAATAAAATCCTCACCCACACCGGTCAAGAATTCCTACCACTTAAGGTTTCCATACATCCCAATAGGACCACGATTCCTTGGACCTATCTTACCATCCCGTTACCAATACTTACAAATATTAACATACCTACAACTGCCCATTAACACGGGAATACCATTCACATCCTTCACTTACCTACTAACATGTGAGAATGAATAATACGCAGCTGACATTAGCTGGATATCCGACGAGCCAGGCGCAATTGAAGTGCACTGTGCCACCACAGTTATCCCCCCCCCCCCTTATAACAATAACATCATACACAACATAATACCACTTGACACTTGCTCTTCATGGTTTGTGCACGGAGGTGCACATTAATAGATGTGAACCTATTTTCCAAGGGAAAACAGATATTGCTAAGTTGATAAATTGTACCCAGGACTGACGGCAAGGATAGCCCAGGACCTGACATAATAGAACTTCAACGTTGACGACCGACGAGAGGTCATAGTGGTGACGTGTTAGGGCGGGCAAGCGCCTGTGTTACAGGAAGTACATAGCCTGTCTCCCCTAGCATAGAGTCCGTTATACCCATTTTTTATGCCCTAACGTCGTCTAAATTATACCTGCGGATGGAGGCTTGATGGTTCGATGAGGGAATAAACTACCCCCACATCGGACAGGATACTTCCTCCTTCCCAAGACGACCCCTATGACTTGACGTTAGTTAGCATATAAGGCTAAGTAAATGCTCTACAGCGGGAGCAAAGTCCTGCAGCGGCATTTGAAGATGAATAATATGAATAATGATGAAATGGAATAATGAATTAAGGAAATGAGGAAATAAGGAAATAGTGACAGAATATGATAATGAAAGGCTACAATGAAATAAGGGAATAATGACAGAATATAAGAAATGAAATAATAGAATACTGACATGAAATAATGAAATAATGAAATAATGAATATATGATCCCCCGGGCCGAGGTATCTAACACCGATGATCTCTTTGTTGGTACCCCCGGAGGGTATCACCCATGATATACAATACTTGAATTATACGACGAATCTACGATTGTCTCCCTGGCCGAGGTTACAGCTATTATTGTGCCCCAGGGAGAGGAATATATTGATATTGCCTAAGTGGCAATATATGAGCGCCTAATGCGGTCATACGAAAATGCGTAAGCCCGATAGGAACGGTCCATACCGTTCACGAGATTGTCCTTCAAGGAAGGTACGATAGTATATAGGAACGGTCCACACCGTTCACGAGATTGTCCTTCAAGGAAGGGACGATGATATAGGAACGGTCCATACCGTTCACGAGATTGTCCTTCAATGGAAGGGACGATGACATATTGGAACGGTCCATACCATTCACATGAGTGTCCTTCAATGGAAGGACCAATAGCACAATGAATTAATAAGTCATAGACAATATTGGTTAAAGGAAATGGTAGAGCAATGATATAGGACATAAATGAATAGGAATAAAGTACAGTGAAGTTATAGGAAATAATGAGTAAGAAAGAATAAAGAAATACAAAGGTGAATACAATAATGAACGAAGGATGAAGTAGCACAATGATATAGGACAGAAATGAATAGGAGTAAAGTAAAGTGAAGTTATAGGAAAAAGTGAGTAAGAAGGAATAATGAGATTCAAAGTTATAGCCATACAGAAATAAAGGATGAAGTAGCACAATGATATAGGACAGAAATGAATAGGAGTAAAGTAAAGTGAAGTTATAGGAAAAAGTGAGTAAGAAGGAATAATGAGATTTAAAGATATAGCCATAAAGAAATAAAGGATGAGGTAGACAATGATATAGGAAAGAAAGAATCGGAATAAAGTGAGGCGATGTTATAAAAAATAATGAGTAAGAAGGAATAAAGAAATACAAATATATAGCCGGTAAGGAATAAAGGTTGAAGTAGTACAAGGATTTAGGAGAAAGATGAATAAGAATAAGGAAATGCGAAGAGATAGCAAATAAGGAATAAAGGTATAAACCAAAGGGAAAGGTATATGAAAGTATACAATAACAAATGGCCAGTAATAATTATAAATCTATGTTTTATGATTATAGTTATGTATTTATTTTTCAGCACAGGTTGAAAACCTGAGACGCCGAATCCGGACACAGCGCACGTAATGGTGCATAATTTGCGCACATGCATCGGGAGTGACTCCATTTTGGGCACTCGCCGAAATTAATAATGACAGTGACAAATGTGATATATTTGCCAAAAGAAATGTTTCTCTATATACCTCCACAGGTTCACCCCACACATGCCGAGGGTAGATACCCTCTAATATGATGATTTTATATGTGTCTTATGGATCCCCACAGTTGACGACGAGTTCGATGCATTAATAATATGTTTTTTAACTAAACAAATTTCCCGCCCCCAAATTTCACACTCACACGGCCAATACACAATCCCCCCCACATAATACATATTTCCAGGCGCACATCCGAACCACGGTGGAGATATACCTATGGGATATCCCCCCCACTGGAGGTCGGATCAACAAACAATTTGACACCTATCATGAGAGGTGCACTACGGCCACACAACTCGCGCCTATTTCTGTAAAGGACGAGTTGTGCTGCCAAGATGACTTCGCTCGCCCACAGGGAGCAAGTCATACAATAGCAGTAATATAGACGGGTAGTATATAATCTGCAGGTCATAGCCAATAGTTTACGAATAGATATTAAGTTAGAGTGCACTCGCCGTAGTGTTAAAATGCATAGAGTACAATATTATGGTAAATGAAAAGGGTTAACAGTGATATAGTTGCGCAACGTCAGTATTGATAGAATATTAATATAATTAATAGAATTTGGTTTTAACATATCGATTATTGGTAGAATTAATCGAGTTTTGTTTTTATAGAATATTGGTATCATTAATAGAGTTTTGTTTTGTTTTACATAATTACACATGGTATGATTGCATTAAAATTTTTGTTGAACGTATTTAAGAGTGATGATATTGTTCAGACAAAATTGCGAATGTATGAATGTATGAAGATTGTAAAAATGTCGTATTTCTTCCCCACAATAAAACACTTCTAATTTTAACCCTTAAATTACACCCTGCGACATTTCTTTCATTCTTTCTCTCCACTCTATCTCTTTTACACACGTGCAGGGCACGCGAGGGCAGTTTTTCATCCACACAGGAGGTACGTTAATTATATATATATATATATATATATATATATATATATATATATATATATCCTCCCCCCACACCTCGGATGTTTTTTTCCTCTCGTTGTGTTCCTGCACGCTTTTAGTTGAATGGATATTGAATATGTTATATGTTTATGTTATATGTATTGTTTTGTTTAGCAATTTATTTTATCATTTTGTTACAAATACCAATAGGGATAAATGTTGTATCCCGCCAGGTAAATGATGTCACATGAAAACCAGTAAGCTTCACGAACCATTGTTGAATTTTTGAAAATAGATGTAAAGAAATATTGTTCCCCTCACCATAAACACTTACACATGATCGCTGAGCACACCCGGGCGCACAATCATTAGAAGGCAACTATATACAGCCTTCAACTTTCGACAATTACTACCATCTTACTATTTTCATATCTACCCCCTTACTCACCCCTATCATCCACGAGGCTACCCACACACCCCCTACGACGCCACCCATACATTTACGAGCTAAATTGAAAGAAGAAAAGAAGAGAAGAACAGAAGATAGAAGAATTGCAAGAGAGAAGAAGATGCCCTACTTTACCAAAAAAAAAAGCACCCCCAAGTTTTCGTCCAGTTATCGAGGACGATAACTAACCCTACAAAGGGGGTTGTTGTACCCCTAGGGTACGCTACCCCCATCCCCTAAATAAAATCTCCAACAAATCAAAATTCCAAACATTTAATTTAAAAACCTACAAATTACAACTACAAAATTACAAGACTAATAATTAGCACCTACATGAACCCAGGTAGCCTCGTATACCAGGCAACGACCCTGGAAAGGTTTACGACTTGGTAGGAATGAGAGGATTCCGCCGACCTAGCACAAGAAACCTATAAGAACGCCGGAGGTCATACACCCAAGATCATTCGATCACTCAGTCTGTCTTAGTGCTACCGAAAAGACGAACCTCTGCTGTTGGCTGAAAGGGTAAGTGTCTCAAGCGATCACTACACTCACCATCACACTACACTCACATCCCCCTGTGCTTGGACTGTAATTATTATTATTTGCTATCATTTGAACTGCTATTTGCCAGTGTACCTCAAAATCGAGGTACACATTAAATTCAAAAGTACTAGATGCCACTGGTCTTATCCTTTTATTTATTTATCTAATAATATCCTACCCTATTAGCTTCCCCTTCAGGTAGGACCTAGAATTAGCCTTACTGTGTATTGTGTAATTGCTTCTTGACATTAGCCGAGCGCTATTGCTCAACGCTGCCACTAGCGAATTCCCCGTTAGCTCGCCTGCCTACGACTCGCAGCAGACCGCGTGACGCAGCTGGCGCGCACAGAGTAATAATTTAATTACCTTCCCAAATACCCCCTTACCTAGAACTATCCCGTTAAGCAGCACATTGGGGAGTTCTCTTTGCTGATCGCACTGTCGATCTCAATTCACTAAAAACTCCATACCTCTTACAGCAGTTGCCAAGCTCGCCCCCTAATCTAGACTAATTTCATCCCTTAGGTTAATTATTTGTACAGGCCACCCTAACAGGAATCTTACAAACGGTGGAGGCAAAAGGTACCGCGACGTTGTATTAAAACAACGCCTAAGGGGGTTCAAACAACGCACCTCTGCGGAAAAGATCCCTAAAACCTCATACTAGCCAAGCAAACGCCACACAAAATTGGGTTTTTTTTGAAATAAGGGTTAGATAATATTTTCATACCCAACCCGAGCCCGCCCCGATAGGTAATACATTTTTAAACGCCATCATTACCTAGCCATACCCAATTCATATCCCCATAGATACGCCCTTACAGAAGGACGTACAGTAGAAATCCATGCTCAGATTCCTAAATCCTAGTAAGGTCAGGCGTGCATTTAGAGATACAGCACACAACCTCGCCGTTACCACCAAACCATTACGCCCTAAAATCTTGGTTAAGAACCCTGACTTAATAACAGAACATAACGCAGGCCAATTACTTACCGAACTTGAGGATGCAGTTATACATATTAAACTCAAATACCGAAGAGCAATCAGACAAAAGCGTCCCATCACACGAGCCCAGACACAAAACGCTCAACAGTCGCCCCCAGATAGCAGTGACGGTGAGGAATTCACCCCCACATTACCAGCCGCTATATTACAACACATTAGTGACACGCAGCAGACCTACAACGGATTGCAGGTCCTGTTACAACAGTTAGACGAAATTCCACACAGTTCTTTAAACGGGAAACTAATTGCAAACATACACACCATCGCCTTAACTCTAGGCGGACAGATTAACAAGGCGCTTTCCGCACTACAGGAGGTTAATATTGAGCATAACTTATCGCTGGATAATATCCAGGGGACTGAGCAATCTAATCCTCAGGACGCTCCGCACTCTACCCCTAACCACCCATGCACTTCCCAAAGCGGAAATACCTATATCACACCAATTCAGGTTCACCACCAACCCCTAAGCCACGCACACTCTAACGTTGCATTACAGAACGGCGACTTAGATTCCCCAATTGAGCGTACCCCCTTAATTACCCCCCAACACTTCATACAGCGCGGACATGGCCATGCCTACGAAATATCCAATGATACAACCTAATAAATACCCTGGTGATAAGCAGGACCCCGAGGAATATCTGAGAGCCTTCAATCGAACGGCTAAGTTTAATGGCTGGACAGCAGAGGATAAAAGACGCCTCTTACCAGCCTACCTCACTAATAGGCCCTCACGTGGTATGAACTCCATGAAGCCACCTTGGCCGATGCCAGGTGGGAACAATTTTCAGCTGCCCTCGTCAATACATTTCAATTGATCCCTGATGAGGATGATTTGTATGACAAAATCCGCGCTCACACACAAGGTCCCACGGAAGGCACACAGGCATACATTAATGCAAAATTATTAATGAGTGAAATATATAATAGGGACATGCCAGACAGGCAGAAAGTACGGCTCCTTATGCAAGGAATGCGCCCTACCTTAGTGGACAAGCTATGCACATTGCAAAGCAACACAGTACTCGAATTACAAGCAAATATTAGATTCATCGAAGAGGGCAATAAGATGACGCAAAAAGCCGTGGATCAGCACATCCGTACGGATAACGGTGATTTGCATCAACAAATCCGTGATCTGACCAAACAGATGCAGGAGATGCAGATTACGGCCATCCACGCTAGCCCTAAAGCTCGCCCTCCTAGGGATGACCATAGGGATACATGGCGATCACCGAGGGGAGATCAACAGGATCGGGGTAGACCTAACCACCCCCATTGGCGCAATTCACCCCCGGTAAGAGAGGCGAATTATTATTCGCAACACCAGGAGGAAGTGACACGCCGTAACGAATCCCATCCCTTCCCGCAGACACAGTATCTGGCAAATACTCACCCACGCGGCAATCCATCCCCAGACCATACACCAAACCGTCATCCCCAATATAGGGACGACCGAATTTGGCACCGTAACCAGAACGCCAAATACACACAACCACCCAATGCCCCTCAATATCGTCGGCCAAACACACTCCCCCCCCCCCCCAGCAGGAACGGTATGAGCCTCAATATGAAAGGCCTCCCCCAGCACACCCTCAATACGTCCCTGTCCAAAGAGAAAGAGGACCGGAGGACTATCCACTGCCCGACCACCCTCCACGGGATTCATGAGACATTCACCCCCGCGTGATAGACGAGGCTTACACCCCAACCCCCAATATCAGCCCCGGCCAAACAACTGGCGAAACGAGGCGCCCAGGGGACAACCTCAGTATACAGACAACAGAGGTTATTCCCAGCGAAAAAACTATTAGCTAGGGAAGGGCCAGCACCCACACAATCGGATTCACCCTTCTCGAAACGCCTGGCACGGAGAATGCATCCCTTGAATAAATACCAGGTGCGAAAGCCGCTTTGGCAATCCGAGGGAGACGATGTCATTATTTGAGATAGATAAAAAAAATTGCAGTTCCCAATTCAGAACACATTATTTATACATAATTAAAAGTACACTCAATTATAATACCAGTAAACCAGACCACGTAATAGCCTTACGCATAACATAACTCGCTTTCATAGCCAATTTTTCTTTCACACGCAATATTTAGGTGTAAGTAGAAGATAAGAAATGTCGAGGTACGATCCGCTCGAAGCAGTCCCACATAGGCTATATCCACATTTCCCCAGTCCCCAGAGCCATAAGAAACGAAAGCGTTAAATCACCATTATTAGGGAGTAAAATGTATTTTTCCCACACATAGTTCGACCCCAGGAACATGTAAATTAAAACCAGCGCCCTACGCGCTGTGGTATTTAGTAGCCATGCTCACAACTGGCAGTCACCGACAGTTCCCAACACTGCATGATACGAAGCTTAGTTATAAGTTGCATGTTTAGTTATAAATGATATAATAATGTATACCAGGTTATATTTCTTGTGTACTATGTCTTTATAGAATAATGAATTTTGTTCACAAACACTAGCTTCAGATAGAACACGGCTAGATATATATTTAATAATACATATGCCTCACATTCCCCATAGGTCCCCATAAACTAGGTACGCCAAATAAACATTGGCAATAGCGCCAAGTGCAATATGGCATCTAGTAACCACAATCTGAAATAGTGGTCAACACCAATCCCGATTTGGCACCACAACTTAATTAGTCTTCAATTGTAAAATTCCACATAGGAGATACCGACGTAACATTCTTAATAGTAGTTCTATATTTATAATATGTATAGTGCATAAATGTTTTTGCAGATAATATATTGTAGACAGGATCTTGCACATGTCATATACAGTGCACGGCAAACGAGGTCAATCCTCTAACCCAACACACGGAAGTAACAAGAGACATAATGCTCAGTCAGCCATACACGATACCTGTCTAGCAACAGTCTTTTCCGCCCAGTCACGTAGACTACCACGCTCATACATGGCCGTGCGATACAAGGGTCAATCACACACATGGAGGCCACATGGCAAACCACAGAAGGATTCCTTCACCATAAGAAGATGTCTACACACTTCACATAAATACAAACTTATAAATAGCGCACATTTTTACCTACTTAATCGCATTTAAATTTCCACACACGGTCACGAGCATTAGGCGGCCGATTGAAGATCACCTCACCTATCATAAGGGACTATACAGTGACGTGCCCTTCCCCCACACATATAATGACAGAACACAGTGGAGGTACACCAATATATAACTTAATTGCTTATACATATATATACCTTCGGCAACGACCGATAACCAATTCCGACAGATGTGTTAAATGATAGGCGATTACATATATTTCCCATAACACTAGAGCAACTAACACTCCCATGGATAATGAACACTTCCAGGAGATTAATAAACAATATTTTACTGGGACAACTTTAGCAAGTGCACGGATTCCAACAGTCACCCCATATTAAGGCGGGATGACAGGCCGATACACTACATTATCACAGAATAGGCCAATAAATTGATACATAGGGCCAAATATATTACATTACGGAACATATAATACGATCTCTATAACGAACGCCATTATTCCCGTAATAGAGAAAGCACGTACCGAATTACAGACAACACAATAACACAGGTTAGCCGCAGTGCATATACACAATGGCCTAACACATACAGGAGCACAGGTTAACAATATTTCTACAATAGAACGCAATACTTATACGCTCATGCAGATTAACGACCTTTCGCAAAGGCATAGCAGTACACACACAACAACACAGGTTAGCGGATTTCACTATAGGCCAATGCTGATTAATACTCATAACAGAATATAGCGACACTTAGTATCATTCCACACACAATTGCGCTAGCACACAGGTGGATTATTACCACCACAGCCAATAGGAGGTGACACAATAACACAGGTTATCATACCGTCACAGCATCAGCATATATAGGTCAGCTGAACACACAGTTAGGTAACACTGGGAATAAGGTTGACGTATACTTACACATATTACATATCCAATACACTGTAATTCACAAGATGTTTTTTTAATACATATAAATTAACTTCACATAGGCTGCTAAGTAAGGCAGACTCCACACAGACAATGAGTCGTGCTCTGCATGCAATGCCGGATACTTGTGTACACAGATTATCGACACCCGAGACGCCAGTACTCCCCGGATCACATGTTATACACAGCACTTATGACGTTAACACATACTCCGTTCCACATCTTTTTATCCTCACAGGGGATCTTTTAAATATTTATTTTCTAAATCAAAGTGGAATTAACCACCAAGTACCGTCATAAAGACAGACAAAATGAACAGTTTCCATATGAAGCGACTCTTCATCTCAGACAACGGAGCAGGGCCCTCATTTAAACTACAGTTATAATTATAATCATCTCAATCTAGCCGACGACCGATTGGACATCTAGACAACTCTAGATGATTGGGGCTATCCCCCTAACAGTCGACCCAGGAACCCATTTATCATCCGAACGCTAAGTACAAGCTGTTCATAATTGTCTACTATATGACGAAATTATATTCGTAATTTTATAAATACTCTCATAATTTCATAAGTGCCACAAGGCTCCAACAGGACCACGAATCCTTGCATAGATCCCCTCTAATTTACAGCTACACAGTAGATAAACACTTAGCATTACGACCATCAGTTGGCCACAATAAATTTACATATTTTCGTGTTGAGGCAACGTGATACGACATGGCACATACATATATATATGTCCATTAGTAGCACAATAACGCCATGGCCCATAACTGTCCTACAGTAGACCTAAGGCGTCAGCAAATCAAAGGCAGGTTCAGTCCTACTTTCCTGGGTCAAAACACTATAGGATAGATATCAGCCGTGAGCGTATAGATGTAAATATATTCGGCAAATAATATGTTAATGATCCATAGCTATTCCACGTTTTCCTAAGGCGTAAATCGAGTCAAGAGCAGGTGTTAGCCTACCTTCCTGGGATCACGATAAGGAATAAGTATCGACCATAGACATAATCATGCCGAATTTTATAGATAATGATTAATAAAGGCCCGATGATTTTATTTAATATATAACGACTAAATATCCACTTGATTTCACAAACAGCATATACAAAATAGGGATACATCATCTTCACAAGAACACATCCGGTTAGGAGAATACACTGTATAATTCTCACTGCCATAGAGCAGAATGCCCGATAAAGGTAGCCCATTATGCTACTCCACGGACAATCCAACATGCGGAATGCAATATTCACTGTGAATATATATATTACTACACCCCGCCTTATTTTTTCATTTTCCCGGAACAGACAGGGGTAAACCACGGAAACACTTTTCCTACAGGGTGACACCCCACATTGCTACACTCACATGAAATCGCTCCACGCGTCCACACATTCCCAGTACAAGTTAATATACTTAGTGAACTAATTACAGAATAAATAAATATATTTTATAGACACCATTTTCCATTTTCCCGCAGGAAAAGGAAATAAAATACAGAAACATTTGTTTATAGATGGATAACCAGCATATTAACGCGCCTTGCATTATTTTTCATTTTCCCGGAGTAGACAAGTGCAAACCACTGACACACTTTTCTACATAGTAGTACCCAGAATTTTTACAGCCACTGGGATTCGTCATATGCCTCCGGATATGTATAACACACTCCAGCATATTAACATATATACTATACAAAAAACACAATAGTTATATACATATCATTTGCCACATTTAGGTACGATATGATGACAGCGTAATCCCATTAGAATTCCTCAATAGAAGGACATGCGTAGCTTCCCAATATACAGACGAACAATTAATACCCTCCACCCAGATTACATAATACATCGGCTGTATAGCTTAAAACGATGTATAGAGGATAACCTTTCATTAGACATATAACAAGTGCTTATGACAGTTCATCTACGGAACAATAACAAAGCCTCGTGCTTGACACCCACTCTTGAAGCTCAGGTCCAATCAGAATAGCGCCACGATAAACAGGAACTACTACAGCCCGCCAGCCAATCAATCCTACAGGTAACGCCTCATAGTAGCGATAGCTCATATCTCCCATATACACACGTTATCACCAGCCACGCCTCCCACGTGACGGGTAACTAGCAAGCAGCCATAATGAATATAGGTCTACTCTCGCGCGCTGGATTCGAACAACAATAGGAGCGAGACATATAATTGTCAGAATACACTATACACGGCAGGGTAACCAAATATTTTTCTTTTAGTTCACCTCCTTCATCCCTCAATACTTAACACCGGGACAGCATATTTCACGGCCAGAAGCCAGTATTCTCGGTGATATTCACACAGCGCCGCGTCACACAAAATACACCGTATTTTATCTCTCAGCGGGCTTTAATACACTTTTGCCCTCGAATACACCCTTATATAGACACGCCATCCAACATAGGACAACACGAGCATGTCTCCGTGACCATATAAATATATATAAATCCACTTCCCAATTAGGAGGTTTTAATTTATTTTAATCGCGGTACAGCGATATTATACAAAATATTCTCTTCCAGAGTTGGACGAGCAGAGTTATTTCAAGCGATAGCACGTTAATATACCCCCCGTGCATTTTACCCCTCTTGAAATCTATAATTAAAACGCCACACTTAGTGGAATTTATAGCCTGGTTTAACATATTGATGGCATTCACACATACCATCCTCCCAACTAATAGAATGGCAATACACACTTATGAATCCCCCGCATTTCCGTAGGGCGTATAGAATATTTTTTTGCAGCGATCAGCCCCCTTATAGGAAGGACTTACGCCACACATATAGTGCGCTGCAATATAACCTGGTTTAGAATATCTATACATAGTATCTCTAGACAGTATCTCTAGTTAAGGGATTATATTATATAATAATCCTAGATGACCAGTTTTTCAATCTAGACTTTATAGTATATAAGTCTAGAATATATATTACGAGTATGGACAGCAGTCTCATATTATTATTATGGCTCGAGATGCCATATATTACGACTAGTGTGTCCAAGCCTCAAAGAACATCTCCCTCCCAAGATACATATAAACACTCTACAGATAAACACTTGTACAATTATCCCCTATTAATGCACGGCACTTGGTAATCATGCAATTACCAGGGTGTACTCCATGATTTATCGCTCGTGGCTATATGTTAATCAACATTCGGAACCTTAGAACTAACAGCTTAGCGTTCCAGGCTTAACCCACTAACACCAGTGCATGCAATGTTTGATTTTAATAACCAATATTTTTACCCTGCATGTCAATTCAGAGCATAAATGCTACCCTAACTCCTTCAGCACGGTACCTAACAACCACGCTGAACACCCAGATCCTAACGAATAAAATCCTCACCCACACCGGTCAAGAATTCCTACCACTTAAGGTTTCCATACATCCCAATAGGACCACGATTCCTTGGACCGTTCTTACCATCCCGTTACCAATACTTTCAAATATTAACATACCTACAACTGCCCATTAACACGGGAATACCATTCACATCCTTCACTTACCTACTAACATGTGAGAAGGAATAATACGCAGCTGACATTAGCTGGATATCCGACGAGCCAGGCGCAATTGAAGTGCACTGTGCCACCACAGTTATCCCCCCCCCCTTATAACTATAACATCATACACAACATAATACCGCTTGACACTTGCTCTTCATGGTTTGTGCACGGAGGTGCACTTTAATAGATGTGAACCTATTTTCCAAGGGAAAATAGATATTGCTAAGTTGATAAATTGTACCCAGGACTGACGGCAAGGATAGCCCAGGACCTGACATAATAGAACTTCAACGTTGACGACCGACGAGAGGTCATAGTGGTGTCGTGTTAGGGCGGGCAAGCGCCTGTGTTACAGGAAGTACATAGCCTGTCTCCCCTAGCATAGAGTCCGTTATACCCATTTTTTATGCCCTAACGTCGTCTAAATTATACCTGCGGATGGAGGCTTGATGGTTCGATGAGGGAATAAACTACCCCCACATCGGACAGGATACTTCCTCCTTCCCAAGACGACCCCTATGACTTGACGTTAGTTAGCATATAAGGCTAAGTAAATGCTCTACAGCGGGAGCAAAGTCCTGCAGCGGCAGGTGAAGATGAATAATATGAATAATGATGAAATGGAATAATGAATTAAGGAAATGAGGAAATAAGGAAATAGTGACAGAATATGATAATGAAAGGCTACAATGAAATAAGGGAATAATGACAGAATATAAGAAATGAAATAATAGAATACTGACATGAAATAATGAAATAATGAAATAATGAATATATGATCCCCCGGGCCGAGGTATCTAACACCGATGATCTCTTTGTTGGTACCCCCGGAGGGTATCACCCATGATATACAATACTTGAATTATACGACGAATCTACGATTGTCTCCCTGGCCGAGGTTACAGCTATTATTGTGCCCCAGGGAGAGGAATATATTGATATTGCCTAAGTGGCAATATATGAGCGCCTAATGCGGTCATACGAAAATGCGTAAGCCCGATAGGAACGGTCCATACCGTTCACGAGATTGTCCTTCAAGGAAGGTACGATAGTATATAGGAACGGTCCACACCGTTCACGAGATTGTCCTTCAAGGAAGGGACGATGATATAGGATCGGTCCATACCGTTCACGAGATTGTCCTTCAATGGAAGGGACGATAACATATTGGAACGGTCCATACCGTTCACATGAGTGTCCTTCAATGGAAGGACCAATAGCACAATGAATTAATAAGGCATAGACAATATTGGTTAAAGGAAATGGTAGAGCAATGATATAGGACATAAATGAATAGGAATAAAGTACAGTGAAGTTATAGGAAATAATGAGTAAGAAAGAATAAAGAAATACAAAGGTGAATACAATAATGAACGAAGGATGAAGTAGCACAATGATATAGGACAGAAATGAATAGGAGTAAAGTAAAGTGAAGTTATAGGAAAAAGTGAGTAAGAAGGAATAATGAGATTCAAAGTTATAGCCATACAGAAATAAAGGATGAAGTAGCACAATGATATAGGACAGAAATGAATAGGAGTAAAGTAAAGTGAAGTTATAGGAAAAAGTGAGTAAGAAGGAATAATGAGATTTAAAGATATAGCCATAAAGAAATAAAGGATGAGGTAGACAATGATATAGGAAAGAAAGAATCGGAATAAAGTGAGGCGAAGTTATAAAGAATAATGAGTAAGAAGGAATAAAGAAATACAAATATATAGCCGGTAAGGAATGAAGGTTGAAGTAGTACAAGGATTTAGGAGAAAGATGAACAAGAATAAGGAAATGCGAAGAGATAGCAAATAAGGAATAAAGGTATAAACCAAAGGGAAAGGTATATGAAAGTATACAATAACAAATGGCCAGTAATAATTATAAATCTATGTTTTATGATTATAGTTATGTATTTATTTTTCAGCACAGGTTGAAAACCTGAGACGCCGAATCCGGACACAGCGCACGTAATGGTGCATAATTTGCGCACATGCATCGGGAGTGACTCCATTTTGGGCACTCACCGAAATTAATAATGCCAGTGACAAATGTGATATATTTGCCAAAAGAAATGTTTCTCTATATACCTCCACAGGTTCACCCCACACATGCCGAGGGAAGATACCCTCCAATATGATGATTTTATATGTGTCTTATGGATCCCCACAGTTGACGATGAGTTATATGCATTAATAATATGTTTTTTAACTACACAAATTTCCCGCCCCCAAATTTCACACTCACACGGCCAATACACAATCCCCCCCACATAATACATATTTCCAGGCGCACATCCGAACCACGGTGGAGATATACCTATGGGATATCCCCCCCACTGGAGGTCGGATCAACAAACAATTTGACACCTATCATGAGAGGTGCACTACGGCCACACAACACGCGCCTATTTCTGTAAAGGACGAGTTGTGCTGCCAAGATGACTTCGCTCGCCCACAGGGAGCAAGTCATACAATAGCAGTAATATAGACGGGTAGTATATAATCTGCAGGTCATAGCCAATAGTTTACGAATAGATATTAAGTTAGAGTGCACTCGCCGTAGTGTTAAAATGCATAGAGTACAATATTATGGTAAATGAAAAGGGTTAACAGTGATATAGTTGCGCAACGTCAGTATTGATAGAATATTAATATAATTAATAGAATTTGGTTTTAACATATCGATTATTGGTAGAATTAATCGAGTTTTGTTTTTATAGAATATTGGTATCATTAATAGAGTTTTGTTTTGTTTTACATAATTACACATGGTATGATTGCATTAAAATTTTTGTTGAACGTATTTAAGAGTGATGATATTGTTCAGACAAAATTGCGAATGTATGAATGTATGAAGATTGTAAAAATGTCGTATTTCTTCCCCACAATAAAACACTTCTAATTTTAACCCTTAAATTACACCCTGCGACATTTCTTTCATTCTTTCTCTCCACTCTATCTCTTTTACACACGTGCAGGGCACGCGAGGGCAGTTTTTCATCCACACAGGAGGTACGTTAATTATATATATATATATATATATATATATATATATATATATATATATATCCTCCCCCCCCCCACACCTCGGATGTTTTTTTTCCTCTCGTTGTGTTCCTGCACCCTTTTAGTTGAATGGATATTGAATATGTTATATGTTTATGTTATATGTATTGTTTTGTTTAGCAATTTATTTTATCATTTTGTTACAAATACCAATAGGGATAAATGTTGTATCCCGCCAGGTAAATGATGTCACATGAAAACCAGTAAGCTTCACGAACCATTGTTGAATTTTTGAAAATAGATGTAAATAAATATTGTTCCCCTCACCATAAACACTTACACATGATCGCTGAGCACACCCGGACGCACAATCATTAGAAGGCAACTATATACAGCCTTCAACTTTCGACAATTACTACCATCTTACTAATTTCATATCTACCCCCTTACTCACCCCTATCATCCACGAGGCTACCCACACAGCCCCTACGACGCCACCCATACATTTACGAGCTAAATTGAAAGAAGAAAAGAAGAGAAGAACAGAAGATAGAAGAATTGCAAGAGAGAAGAAGATGCCCTACTTTACCAAAAAAAACACCCCCAAGTTTTCGTCCAGTTATCGAGGACGATAACTAACCCTACAAAGGGGGTTGTTGTACCCCTAGGGTACGCTACCCCCATCCCCTAAATAAAATCTCCAACAAATCAAAATTCCAAACATTTAATTTAAAAACCTACAAATTACAACTACAAAATTACAAGACTAATAATTAGCACCTACATGAACCCAGGTAGCCTCGTATACCAGGCAACGACCCTGGAAAGGTTTACGACTTGGTAGGAATGTGAGGATTCCGCCGACCTAGCACAAGAAACCTATAAGAACGCCGGAGGTCATACACCCAAGATCATTCGATCACTCAGTCTGTCTTAGTGCTACCGAAAAGACGAACCTCTGCTGTTGGCTGAAAGGGTAAGTGTCTCAAGCGATCACTACACTCACCATCACACTACACTCACATCCCCCTGTGCTTGGACTGTTATTATTATTATTTGCTATCATTTGAACTGCTACCCTATTAGCTTCCCCTTTAGGTAGGACCTAGAATTAGCCTTACTGTTTATTGTGTAATTGCTTCTTGACATTAGCCGAGCGCTATTGCTCAACGCTGACACTAGCGAATTCCCCGTTAGCTCGCCTGCCTACGACTCGCAGCAGACCGCGTGACGCAGCTGGCGCGCACAGAGTAATAATTTAATTACCTTCCCAAATACCCCCTTACCTAGAACTACCCCGTTAAGCAGCACATTGGGGAGTTCTCTTTGCTGATCGCACTGTCGATCTCAATTCACTGAAAACTCCATACCTCTTACAGCAGTTGCCAAGCTCGCCCCCTAATCTAGACTAATTTCATCCCTTAGGTTAATTATTTGTACAGGCCACCCTAACAGGAACCTTACAATATAGTGGAAGAGAGAAAAGAATAGCAATATGGAATGTGCAATCGATGATGAATGTGGAAAATTGGAAGATTTGAAACAAGAGATGAAAAGAATGAAGATTGACATTTTGGGAGTATCAGAGGTGAGGTGGACAGACGCAGGAGACTTTTGGAGTGGCGATATCAGAATAATTCATTATGGAACAACATCTGACAAACCGGGTCAAGCAGGAGTAGGAATAGTCCTAAATAAAGAAATGGGCATAAGGGTGAAAGATTAATAAAGGTTAGAATAGAAACAGAACCAAGGGACACAATAATAGTACAAGTTTACATGCCAAAAACTGATCATGACGACCAGGAAATAGATCACATGTATGAAGAAATAGAAAAAGCTATTAGTAGAGTAAAGGGTGAGGAAAACCTTATCATACTAGGTGACATGAATGCTGTAGTCGGAGAAGGAGCGGAAGATAACATAGTAGGAAAATTTGGATTGGGGACGAGGAATGGAAGAGGCGAAAGACTATTAGAATTTTGTGCTAAATATGAACTTGTAATCACCAATACATGGTTTAATCATCATAAAAGAAGAAGGTACACTTGGAAAGCACCAGGTGATATCAATAGATATCAAATTGATTATATAATAGTTAAGAAGAGATTTATGAATCCAGTCAAAGATAGCAGAAGCTATCCGGGTGCTGATGTGGAAACAGATCATAATCTCGTTATGATGAAGAGCAGGCTGAAATTTAAAAGAATACAGAAAAGAAATAACAAATCTTGGCTAATAAGTAAATTGAAAAATGAGAATATTGCTGAGGCATACCAGCAGAAAACTGATGAGTTAAATAACACAGACATAGGGAATACTATAGAAGATTCATGGACTCAAATTAAAAAAGATCTGACGGAGGCAACTGATGAAATTTTGGGGAGAACAGAAATACCTCCTAGAAAGGAATGGATCACTAAAGAAATTCTAGATATGATAGATAAAAGACGGTTACTCAAGAGCTCAACAAGATTGGAAGACAAAGAAGAATATAGAAGATTGCGAAATGCTATAAACAGAAAAGCAAGATTAGCAAGAGAAAATTATTACGAGGGTATATGCACAATGATAGAAGAAAAATCTACTTAAGGACATGTAGATTCTGCATATCAGATGGTAAAGATTTTCTTTGGTAAGAGATGTAACAAGAGTAATGCCATAAGTAATGCAGAGGGAGTAATTCTCGATGATCATAGCGATATTGCAAAAAGGTGGAAAAATTACATTGAAACCCTATACGAATGTGTACATTTACAGGAAAATGAAGTTCTTGAGGAAGAAGATGAAGTAACAGAAGATAGGCTTCCAAGTACTGTGAGAGGAATTTGAATTAGCTCTACGAAGATAATCTCAAAGCTGAACTCCTCAAGAAAAGTGGACCTCGTATGAAGGAGAGATTGTTCCAACTTGTACAAAACATCTACATGGACGGAAAAATACCGGCTGATTTTGAAAAATGTATAATGATCCCTATACCAAAGAAAATGGCAGCAAAACATTGTGAAAAATATCGCACTATCAGTTTTGTCGTACATGCATCAAAAATTATCACCAACATAACATTAAGACGAATTGAAAAGCAAATTGAAGAATTTCTGACTGAAGACCAATTTGGGTTTGTTAAAGGTAAGGGTACTAGAGAAGCTATATTGGCATTGAGACTTTTACTTGAAAAAATATTGGAAAAAGACCAAAGAACTTATTTATGCTTTGTGGATATTGAAAAGGCTGTTGATAATGTACATTGGATAAAAATGTTTGAAATTCTTAAAAACATAGGAGTCCCATATAGAGATAGAAGAACAATCTGGAATTTGTACAAAAATGAAATTGCAGTAATTAAAATTGGAAATGAACAAGAGGAAGCAAAAATAGGGAAAGGAGTTAGACAAGGCTGTGCTTTGTCTCCCATGCTTTTTAATGCCTACATCCAGGATGAATTGAATAAGGTTCGAGAGGATTTGAATTTAGGAATAAGGATATAAGGTGAACAAATAAATATGATTAGATTTGCAGATGACATTGCCATAGTTGCAGATAGTGAACAACATCTCAAACAAATAATAGTAAAAATGGAGGAAATCATGGGTAATGAATACAAGATGAAAATAAATAAGTCAAAGACGAAAGTTATAGTCTGCGATAAAAAGGCAGACTTAAGTATGAAATTAGTGGTGGGCAACAAAACACTAGAAAATGTTCAAGAATTTAAATATCTCGGAAGCAAAATTACCAAAGATGGAAGAAGCAAGAAAGAAATCAAATGTAGAATTTTACAAGCCAAATTAGCATTTCACAAAAAGAAACGTTTATTCACTAAAAATGCCATTAATCTTAAAACCAGAAAACGATTATTAAAAGCGTATGTTTGGAGTATTGCCCTTTATGGTTGCGAAACGTGGACAGTTGGAAAATAAGAAAAAAAAGGAGGATCAATTCTTTTGAACAATGGTGTTATAGAAGAATGCTAAAAATTAGCTGGACAGAAAAAATAACGAATGCTGAGGTATTTAAAAAGGTGGAGGAAAATTATACCTTATGGAAAAGCACAAAGAGGAGGAGGACTAAACTGATAGGACTTATTTTGAGACACGATAGCCTGCTGAAAACGGTATTGGAGGGAATGGTTGAAGGCAAAGGATGTCGAGGAAGACCACGCCTACAATATGTACAGCAAATCATGTCTGATGTAGGATGCAGAAACTACGAAGCGATGAAGAGGAAAGCTATAAATAAAGCCGACTGGAGAACTGCCGCAGACCAATCCATGGATTGAATACTTAAGAAGAAGATAGAGATATCCACACAATTTAAGGCTACGGCGGTACAATTTGGTGTTTTGTCTACTTATGAACAATGGTATAAATTTAAAATAAAAGAAGGGTCTCTTATATTTGAATTTAGAGATGAAACTCTTGGTTAACATATAGAGGTGTGCAAATTAATAGAATTAAATAAATAATTTTAATTAGTCGTAATTACTTTTATTCAAAATCATTTTATTGACCAACTTCTTTTGTTGTCCTACTTAGTAGTGTTTCCTCTCCCGTGGAATTACAACTTTTCCCATAAGGAATTGCGTCTGGAAACTTTCAGATTATTGGATTCCGAGGGATATCTGTGCTGGGTCCATTTTCAATTTTTCATTGACTTTAGAATTCAAGTCAGGTGATTTCAATGCATAGTTCATGAATCTTTGAATAGTTCAATAGCGGTCATCAGTTAAAAGACCCCAAATCCCTCCGCTCTAAATTCACACGTAAAGTAGAGTGAAGTAATAAAAACGAAACGAGTGGCATTTTGCATTTACAAGGCCCCTCTGTTATTGGGAATTCTAAAATATCATTTTAATTTGAGTTTCTTAAATGAAAATATAATTAGGAGTCTTGGTTAAACATCTGAAGTAATTTCATCGCCTTGTAAACATACTTAGTGCATTAAACCGTGAAAAGTAAAAATGCAATTTTGGAAAACTGACATCGAATCTAATAATTTGCACATCTTTATAAAGACAGCTATCGCCTCCACCCCTACAGATAGAATAGTAAGTAAAGGCTATTGATGAGAAATGAAAAGATAACTCACACAGAAGGAATTAATATTTATTAAGCTGTAAATTTGATTGAGTATATCTATGTTATAGAACTGAGGGAATGAAATAACTGGATGTAGGATAGTAATCGCCGATGTAGGACAATAGTATTTTTTTAACCGTTACCACAGGACAGTTATCGTATTAGGGATGCGGACGTCCTTGTATAATTGTTATTTAATCTGTGCCCCGTTTGCTGAGGTCTGTGCTCCTCCGCAACATTCGTTTCAAAATTCTAATAGTACTTCCTTCCATTCGACATTTGCTGTTCGCTTGCCTTTTGGTTATATTTGAACTTTGACGTAATGAAAGGATTTTGCTCGCGATAGTGCGGCATACAGTAAAGTTGTCCGTGGCTAAACACCGGTCGAGGTAAATAAATGCCTACTTGATCTAGTGTTGGACCTTGAGCTTTATTGTTAGTAATACAAAAAGCCAAACGTACTGGAAACTGCCTCCTTTTGAAGGAAAATAGCATAGAAGTATCTTATGGCGTAAGGTCAAGGCAAGGACATTGTTTCCAACATTTATGCCAGTAATAATTGCCAGGTCTAAGCAATTGTCATACATCTTCCAAACCAACAGTCTAGTACCGTTCAACAGACCTTGGGTAACATTAATACTTCTCAACAAAATCACAATTGAGCCTTCTTTTAGTCGAAGGATATGAGGTGGCAATCCACTTATGCCCATGCTGTCTAAAAATTCTATTGGGAATTGTAGAAGTTCACTCTCATCTTCAGTAATCAAATTATTCACACTGATGTAAGTTCTCGAAGATCCTGGGATTAGGTCTAAATCTTTGTCATTGATTTCTTTACAATGTTCATTTTTAGGTGCTAAAATCGCTATTTTTGAAAGGAGTGAAATATTTTTTAGCGTGGGACTAAATCTGAATTTTCTCCATCGACGTGAGGACATTCACCGTTACCAATTTGTATGAAGAAGTTTGCAAAGTCACGTTGATCTGTATCCGCTCGCATATTTCTGTTGAGTTAAACCATTTTGAATAATGGCCACAAAGGAGAGAACCTTACTGGCATTTGGACTGATGCTGCTTTAGATGCGTGAGACACGACAGGCAATATCTGCCTAAAATCTCCACCTAATATGATAATTTTTCCTCCGAAAGGCACGTCGTTATTCTTGATGTCTTTGAGCAACCGATTTACACACATCAACGCGTGCTTATTAGCCATAGAGGCTTCATCTTAGATGATAAGTTTTGCTGAACGAATATAAAAAGCTTCCTTGCTGTTAACTTTTATTCCTGATACAGAACTTGCATGTAAATGTAGAGGTAACTTGAACTGTGTACAGTGCGCCCCTGAGGTAGTAACATTGCTGCAATACCAGTCCATGCAACAGAAACTACATTTAACCCCAAATTTGTGCAACTGTGAATCAAGCATTGGTAAAGAAATGTTTTCCCGGCGCCCCCTGGACCGTCAATGAAATATGCATTACTCATCCTTTCATTGCTGTTTGCACTAACCCCAAAATTTCTGTAATTATAGCCGTTTGGTTCCCATTTGCTTGGTTTATCATTATAGATACGGCTTAGACAGTGGAATAGATGGACTACGGAACAGTGTAGATGGCGGAAGAGGCAGCCCAGTACTCGGAATAATGAGTAAAAGGTATATGTCAATATAATAGGCATATATCAGACACCGAACTTCTACCGGGATAAGGAGACCACCTTCTATCAAGTGCCAACGGTATTTTAGGAGGGCGGATGAGCGGGTAAAAGAAGGGCACTCTCTTGCCCTTGGGGTGGGAAACTGCTCCTAAAGGCGGAAGAGCCGACAGATGGCCAACGGCATAGAATGGAGAAGGCAACGGGAAACCACTCCATTAAAGATCCGACTGGATATCCCGAGAATCAGCAGCTCATGATGGAAAGCTCTTTGGTGAAGGTCTCCGGAGGTGAAATAGCTCCCCATTCGGATCTCCGGGCGGGGGCAACTAAAGGAAATATTGGTATTATTAACAAACGCAAGAAACAGAAATGCGTAATGAAAATAGGAACATGGAATGTTAACACATTATTAAAGGTGGGGAAGCTGGAAAACCTGAAAATAGAATTGAAGAGATTAAAAATAGATATTCTCGGTATTTCTGAAATGAGATGGCCTGGCAAGGGTGACTTTTGGTCAGATGACTACAGAATAATCAACTCAGGGCCGGAAGACGGACCGCTCGGAAGAAATGGGGTAGGAGTGATTATGGAAAAATCCATGGGACTCAGAGTAGCGGGATATGTGCAGCATAGTGATAGGATAATTCTAGTCAAGATAAATACGGAGCCAAACAATACTGTTATAATTCAAACATATATGCCAACTACAAATGAAGATGACGAGGAAATTGAAAGAATGTATGAAGATCTAAATCACCTGATAGAAGGAACAAGAGCAGAAGACAATGTAATCATTATGGGGGACATGAATGCAACGGTAGGGGAAGGAACAGAGGGAACAACTGTTGGGCAGTTTGGACTGGGAGTCCGAAATTTGTGAGGTGAACGATTGATAGAATTCTGCACTAGGCATAAATTAGTCATAACAAATACACCCTTCAACCATCCCAAGAGAAGACGATACACTTGGAAAGCTCCTGGAGACACGAGAAGAGCGCAATTGGATTACATAATTGTTTAAGGTTTAAGAACCAGGTTAAAAATTGCAGAAGTTATCCAGGTGCAGATATCGTAAGCGATCATAATCTAGTCATGATGCACGCGGAACTCTAATATAAGAACATCGTTACGAGAAAAACTGAGTATCTACAGGTGACAAAACTTAAGATGCCAAATATTAGAGATGAGTTCCAAAGAAGAACAGATGAAATGATTGAAAGAAATACTGACATATTCGAGAAACCAATAGAAAGTCAGTGGGGAATTCTGAAGGTGGAAATACTAGGAACTGAAGAGGAACTGCTAAAAAATAAAAAATAAACAGCAGGAAAGCATGGATCAGTGAGGAAGTTGTAGAAATGATAACTAAAAGAAAAAAAGTTCAAAAACGCCACAAGCGACGAAGGAAAACATCAATATAGAAGACTGAGAAATGAAATCGTTACGAAAAGCAAGCGAGACAAAGAAAAATACTTAAGTGATATATGTGATGAAATAGACACCGATTTTAAAGCAAATAACTTTGAAAAAGCATATGGAAATGTGAAGGAATTTTTTGGTGAGAAGAAACAGAAGACATGTGGTATTAAAGATGAGAATGGACAATACCTGTATGAAGAGGGAAAGGTTGGGAAGAGATGGAAAGAATATCTAGAGAGCCTCCATGGAGATGAAGTTATGAATAAGGAAGTAACAGAGGAAGAAGACCAGACAGATGCAGAGAATAGAGGTGACCAAATACTAAAATCGGAATTTAAAAGAGCACTGAAAGACTTAAAAGACAAAAAAGCACCAGGTGTAGATGAAATTCCTGCAGAACTATTAAATAACTGCGGAGAGAAAGCTGAAGATGCAATGTATGGAATGATATGCAAAATGTATGAAACTGGAATAGTACCAACTGACTTTACTAAGTGTATAATAATTCCAATTCCAAAGAAGGCCAGAGCACAAAATTGCGATCAATTTAGGACATTAAGCCTGACAACACATGCATCTAAATTCTTACACGTATTATACTTAGGAGAATAGAGAACAACCTTGATAACTACATTACAGACGACCAATTTGGGTTCAGAAGGGGCATTGGAACAAGAGAAGCAATATTAACTCTAAGACAAATAATTGAAAAGAGAAATAGAAAAGGAATACCAACATATCTAGCATTCGTGGATCTGGAGAAAGCTTTTGACAACGTGAATTGGAATATACTGTTCAAGTTACTAAAGAAAGTGGGAATCTCTTATAGAGATAGAAGAATAATACATAGTTTATATAAGAATGAAAGGGGAATAATAAGATCTGGCAATAACCAGGAAGAGGTTGAAATAAGAAAAGGAGTACGACAAGGATGCTCGCTATCTCCTTACTTATTTAATTTGTATGTCCAAGATGCCATAAATAGGATAAGAGAAGATATTCAAGTTGGAGTAAATATACATGGGGAAAAGATTGACATGCTCCGATTCGCAGATGACATTGCTTTAACAACAGATAATGAAGATGATCTTCAACAGATACTTCATGTAATGAATAACATCCTTAGAAAATAATTTAACATGAAGATGAATAAAAATAAAACAAAAATACTCGTATGCAGTCGGAACCAGGAAGATCATAGAAGAGCACCAGCAATGTATATCGAGAATGATAAAATACAACATGTGAAGGAATATAAGTATTTGGGAAGCTTGATAACGTATGATGGAACCAGCAAACGAGAAATTTGGAGTAGAATTATTCAGCCAAAGAACGCCTTTTATAGAAAGAAGAATCTCTTCACATCCAGAAGTATAGACCTAAAAATAAGAAAAAGACTGTTGAAGACATACGTGTGGAGTGTGGCTTTGTATGGTAGTGAGACCTGGACAATAGGGAAGCCAGAAGAGAGGAAGTTGATGGCTTTTGAGGCTTGGTGCTGGAGAAGAATGCTTAAGATCAGTTGGATACAACATATGACAAATGAAGAGGTAATCAGAAGAGCAGGAGAAAGTAGAAGCTTTATGAAGACCCTGAAAACAAGAAGAGCAAATATGTTGGGACATATTCTCAGATATAATAGCCTGCCAGCAAGAGTCATCGAAGGGATGTTAGAAGGGAAAAACACTAGGGGTAGACCACCCCTTGCATACATCACACAGTTAATGACAGACACGAACATCAAATCATATCGTGAATTGAAGAGGATGGCGGAGAATAGAGAAGATTGGCGAGTTGCTGCAAACCAGCCCCAGGGCTGTTAACTGACGAGAGAGAGGTTTATCATCCAACTTAATTGATCCTCATTAAGTTTTGGATAATTCATTGGTAAATTTGTCTGAGGGAAATTATCAATAATAGCTGGCAATTCCAGAGAAGTAATGGGAAGACCATGGAACTTTAATGTATTAGAAATATGTATAAGAGTGAACTGATATCAATATTAGTTTCGTGAAACTGCAGATAATCTTCTGATAAAGAATTCTTGAAAATGTCCCATAACTATCTTACATTTGAAAGGGTCTGAAAGATACATATGTAAGAAAACAGTTGTCGTAACTAAGAAGGCATCTGAAATTGTGACGCTTCTGCCAAACAACGCTGCCTCTCAGAATCATCTATCAGCAAACCTCGCTCCTTAGCTGTTTCTTTAAAAGTAGAATAGACAACTGCTTTGTTTGTTCGTAGATCCTGGAAGCTGGTAGCACATATGACGTGAAGCAATAACAGGCGTAAATAATACCTTTCTTTTCTGAAGGCGAAACATTATACATTCTGCCTATAGTTTTTGAAACATTTTTTTCTTTTTTGCCACTGGCAGTTGCTCTTATTCCAGACGTAATGTACTGGTGTTTCAGGTTGTATATACGGACTTCTGGCTTGCGAATCTTGATTTAAGGTGAACCACGCTTGTAAATCCGTATTGCGCAACTGTGCTTGAAGTAAAATATCAGGAGCGTTATCATTTTTAAAATATATATTTTGCAAGTTTGGCAAGTGAACTGGTGATCGCACGATAGAATGTGACTGTGCATGCATGTGAAATAAAAATATCCTGAATGCAGCTTCTGTTAGACCAATATATCTAGCATTTAGGAAAGAAGTAATTTCATCGTAGTTCACCGTTTCACCTTCAGGACATATTTTAACAATGCAGCAGTCATGACCTTTATACACATACTTGTGGATTTTAATATATACGATATTTGTGGATGTATTTAACACTCCGAACACTTGAGCATATTTCAACTTTAATATGAGCTTGCACGTAAAGTAAAAGAAATGGATTGTAGGGAACAATGAATCGACTATCGATTTCAATGTCAATGCCTCGAATTGTTTTTATAAAAATCCGTCCATTATTTCTTCTCCTATACGAAGGATAACCATTGGCATTATCTTTGGTATCTTCCTGAAACTGTTTAGGGAAATCCTTCTTACATACGCCATCTTTCATACAGACTGAAGCAGGATTCAAAGATCCGCGAGGACCATGTACCATACGACGCCTTACCATCTCGTATTGCGCTTCATCCTCGAGATCTGGTATTTCGGCTGACACCTCACTGTCAATGTCAGAAATTTATCGAAACTTACAATCTTCCGTTGTTAAGAGTAAATGGATGTGCGGGAGACCTCGTCTTTGAAATTCCACTGTTTATAGATATGCTTTTACCGAAAATTTCCTTAACATTAATCAATCGTAGCAATTCCTTTACTTTGCAATGGAAAACTCTCACTTCAATATCTGGCCTTTTATTAGCCGTTTCCCAGAGATGAATGCGGTTAAGTATTTCTGGCCAGCCTGCATTATAGGCTTTCCAAACTTCCTCACTATGGCCATCGTATCCTGATAATTTTGCAATATTTTCATTGGGCTACCTGTAAAAGAAGATGGAAAAACTACAATACCACCGACTCTGAGATTTTCATTGTCGGCTCGTACATGCAAGGAGTCTGCCAAACTGGCATATGTATCAACTCGTAACTTCGTTTGTTGATGACCTATATATTTTAACCGGTCACTTTCCATACGACAGTAGTAATCCACGAATAAATATCCATTTTGCAAACAAGAGCAGCGACAACTAACTCAACATGACCTCCATGAACTCCATTCATAGACATATGCATTTTGTAATAATCGCTCGTATTGATAGCAGTTTCGTACATATCGCTGTTGCCAACAATAAAGGAAGAATAATTATTCCACTTGTCTGTAACATGTTTTACAATTCGCTTTCTAACCTGTGTAAATAAACTCTGATTGTTGTACTCACAATATGCCAATGACCTGAGCAGACAATTACCGTCAGCTTTAATCTTTATAACATTTGTAATTGAGTGTCACCTCTCATTCATCATAATATGATTCATTGTATTGATTGAGCACACAACCTATAAGGACGAATGATGAAACGAAAAGAAGACATTTTGTAGCTGGTGAGACCAAAGACTATATAACAGAAAGATCGGATACAAAATACAAATTAGCGGTTCCAACATTCGACTGTAGCGGCATCGTCGTGAAATTAGTTGTCTTTGGTATACAGTATTTGTTAGCCTACTTTCGATTTTTGCAAAAAATGAAAGTAGACTTATGAGATCAACACAGGGCGAAAAAAGTGTGTCTGTCTGTGTGTGTGTGTGTGTGTGTGTGTATGTGTGTGTGTGAGTATGTGTGTGTGTCTGTGTGAGTGTGTGTCTGTGTGTGTGTGAGTGTGTGTACTCTGAATGTCTGTCCCCACCTATCAATTCGAACACGGTGAATGCGAATTGAACGAAATTTGGTACAAAGGTAGCACTAGCAAAGGACACCTCAGTGTCATGTTTTATATCGCCGCCGTCTTGACGGAAACGTAATGGCGGCCACACAAATGTTCCAAGCTTAAATCAAATTACGACAACTTAATCAGCCGATCTGTACCAAATTTTGCAACAACATACCTTTATGGGGGGAGCATCCTTTGACCAAACCAATAGGTCATCAGCGTAATAGTTTACGGATGGCGGCCATCTTTGTGTGAAAATCGATTCCCCCTATTAATTCAAACATGGTGCAACCGAATGGAACGAAATTTGGTACAGAGGTAGTACTGACAAAAGCACCTCAGTGTCATGTTTTATATCGCCGCCATCCTGACGGAAACGTAATGACGGCCACACAAATGTTCAAAGCTTAAATCCAATTACGACTAACCTAATCATCCGATCTCTACCAAATTTTGCAACAACGTACCTTTATGGGGGGGGGGGGGGAGCATCCTTTGACCAAACTAATAGGTCATCAGCGTAATAGTTTGCGGATGGCGGCCATCTTTGTGTGAAAATCGATTCCCCCTATTAATTCGAACCCGGTGGAACCGAATGGAACGAAATTTGGTACAGTGGTAGTACTTACATAAGGCACCTCAGTGTCATGTTTTATATCGCCGCCATCTTGACGGAAACGTAATGGCGCCACACAAATGTTCAAAGCTTAAATCAAATTACGATTAACCTAATCATCCTAAGTGTACCAAATTTTGCAACAGCATACCCTTATAGAGGAAGCATCCTTTGACCAAATGAATAGGTCATTAGCCTAATAGTTTGCGGATGGCGGCCATCTGTGTGTAAACATTAATTCCCCCTATTAATTCAAACATAGTGCAACCGAATGGAACAAAATTTGGTACAGAGGTAGCACTAGCAAAGGGCACCACAGTGTCATGTTTTATATCGCCGCCATCTTGACTGAAACGTAATGGCGGCCACACGAATGTTCAAAGCTTAAATCAAATTACGATTAACCTAATCATCCGATCTCTACCAAATTTTGCAACTACATACCTTTATGAAGGGAGCATCCTTTGACCAATCTAATAGGTCATCAGCGTAATAGTTTGCGGATGGCTGCCATCTTTGTGTGAAAATCGATTCCCCCTACTAATTCGAACACGGTGCAACAGAATGGAACGAAATTTGGTACAAAGGTAGTACTAACAAAAGGCACCTCACTGTCATATTTTATATCGCCGCCATCTTGACGGAAACGTAATGGCGGCCACACAAATGTTCAAAGCTTAAATCAAATTACGACTAACCTAATCATACGATCTCTAAGAAATTTTGCAACAACATACCTTTATGGGGGGAGCATCTTTTGACCAAACTAATAGGTCATCAGCGTAACAGTTTGCAGATGGCGGCCATCTTTGTGTGAAAATCGATTCCCCCTATTACTTCGAACACGGTGCAACCGAATGGAACGAAATTTGGTACAGAGATAGCACTAGCAAAGGGCATCTCAGTGTCATGATTAATATCGCCGCCATCTTGACAGAAACGTAATGGCGGCCACACAAATGTTCAAAGCATCAATCAAATTACGATTAACCTAATCATCCGATCTGTACCAAATTTTGAAACATCATACCCTTATAGAGGAAGCATCCTTTGGCCAAATGAATAGGTCATTAGCCTAATAGTGTGCGGATGGCGGCCATCTTTGTTTAAAAATCAATTCCCCCTATTAATTCAAACACGGTGAAAGCGAATGGAACGAAATTTGGCACAGAGGTAGCACTGGCTAAGGGCATCTCAGTGTCTAGTTTTATATCGCCGCCATATTGACAGAAACGTAATGGCGGCCACACAAATGTTCAAAGCTGAAGTTAAATTACGACTAACATAACCATGCGATCTCTACCAAACTTTGCAACAACATACCTTTATGGAGGAAGCATCCTTTGGCCAATCTAATAGGTTATTAGCCCAATAATTTGCGCATGGCAGCCATCTTTATGTCAAAATTGATTCCCCCTACTAATTCGAACACGGTGCAACAGAATGGAACGAAATTTGGTACAGAGGTAGTACTAACAAAAGGCACCTCAGTGTCATATTTTATATCGCCGCCATCTTGACGGAAACGTAATGGCGGCCACACAAATGTTCAAAGCTTAAATCAAATTACGATTGACCTAATCATCCGATCTCTACCAAATTTTGCAACAACATACCCTTACAGAGGAAGCAACCTTTGACCAAATGAATAGGTCATTAGTATAATAGTTTGCGTATGGCGGCCGTCTTTATGTGAAAATCAATTCCCCCTATTAATTCAAACACGGTGAAACCGAATGGAACGAAATTTGGTACAGAGGTAGCACTAGCAAAGGGCATCTCAATGTCATGTTTTATATCGCCGACATATTGTCAGAAACGTAATGGCGGCCACACAAATGTTCAAAGCTTAAGTTAAATTACGACTAACATAACCATCCGATCTCTACCAAACTTTGCAACAACATACCTTTATAGAGGGAGCATCCTTTGACCAATCTAATAAGTTATTAGCCTAATAGTTTGCGGATGGCGGCCATCTTTATGTCAAAATTGATTCCCCCTATTAATTCGAACACGGTGGAACCGAATGGAACGAAATTTGGTACAGAGGTAGTACTAGCAAAGGGCACCGCAGTGTCATGTTTTATATCGCCGCCATCTTGACTGAAACGTAAAGGCGGCCACACCAATGTTCAAAGCTTAAATCAAATTTCGATTAACCTAATCATCCGATCTCTACCAAATTTTGCAACTAAATACCTTTATGGAGGGAGGATCCTTTGACCAATCTAATCGGTCATTGGCCTAATAGTTTGCGGATGGCGGCCATATTTATGTCAAAATTGATTCCCCCTATTAATTCGAACACGGTGGAACCGAATGGAAAGAAATTTGGTACAGAGGGAGCACTAGCAAAGGGCACCTCAGGGTCATGTTTTATATCGCCGCCATCTTGACTGAAACGTAATGGCGGCCACACGAATGTTCAAAGCTTAAATCAAATTACGATTAACCTAATCATCCGATCTCTACCAAATTTTGCAACTACATACCTTTATGGAGGGAGCATCCTTTGACCAATCTAATAGGTCATTCGCCTAAGAGTTTGCGGATGGCGGCCATCTTTGTGTCAGAATCGATTCCCCCTATTAATTCAAACACGGTGAAACCGAATGGAACGAAATTTCATACAGAGATCTCAGTGTCATGATTAATATCGCCACCATATTGACAGAAACATAATGGCGGCCACACAAATGTTTAAAGCTTAAATCAAATTACGACTAACATAACCATCCGATCTCTACCAAACTTTGCAACAACATACCTTTATGGAGGGAGCATCCTTTGACCAATCTAATAGGTCATTAGCCTAATAGTTTGCGAATGGCGGCCATCTTTATGTCAAAATTGATTCCCCTATTAATTCGAACACGGTGGAACCGAACGAACGAAATTTGGTACAGAGGTAGATCTAGCAAAGGGCACCTCAGTGTCATGTTTTATATCACCGCTATCTTGACGGAAACGTAATCGCGGCCACCCAAATGTTAAAAGCTAAAATGTAATTACGACCAACCTATTAATCTAGTCTCTACCAAAGTTTGCAACAGCATATCTTTATGTGGGAAATATATTCTGAACAAACTGCAAGAACATCAGCCCAATAGTTTGCAGAAGGTGGCCAAGTATGTGTGCAAATCGATTCCCCCTATCAATTCAAACACGGTGAAACCGAATTGAACGAATTTTTTTACAGAGGTAGCACTAGCAAGGGGCACCTGATATTCATGTTCAATATCCCTATAGCACGTTGTATTTCAACAAGCTACTACAACCAACATCCAATCATACTCCTTGAAAAGGACAAAGAGTTATAACAATACCCATGCATTTGGGAGAAAGTAGGTTATATGTTCTTTACTGAACATCTTGTTGTCATTCAAAGAGATGTCGACATGACAGTGTCATTAGCAAAATGACTGCTGATTGTGCATGAGCATTTCAGTCACAAAGTAATCCATTTTTAGCCTACTTTCGATTTTTGCAAAAAATGAAAGTAGACTTATGAGATCACTACAGGGCGAAAAAAAGTGTGTCTGTCTGTGTGTGTGTATGTGTGTTTGTGAGTCTGTGTGTGTGTGTGTGTGTGTGTGAGTGTGTGTACTCAGAATGTGTGTCCCCCCGTATCAATTCGAACACGGTGAACGCAAATTGAACGAAATTTGGTACAAAGATAGCACTAGCAAAGGACACCTCAGTGTCATGTTTTATATCGCCGCCATCTTGACGGAAACGTAATGGCGGCCACACAAATGTTCAAAGCTTAAATCAAATTACGACTAACCTAATCATCCTATCTCTACTAAATTTTGCAACAACATACCTTTATGATGGGAGCATCCTTTGACAAATCTAATAGGTCATTACCCTAATAGTTTGCGGATGGCGGCCATCTTTGTGTAAAAATCGATTACCCCTATTAATTCGAACACGGTGAAACCGAATGGAATGAAATTTGGTACAGAGGTAGCACTAGCAAAGTGCACCTCAGTGTCTTGTTTTATATCGCCGCTATCTTGACGGAAACGTAATGGCGGCCACACAAATATTCAAAGCTTAAATCAAATTACGATTATCCTAATCATCCGATCTCTACCAAATTTTGCATCAACATACCATTATGGAGGGAGCATCCTGTGACCGAACTAATAGGTCATTAGCCTTATATTTTGCGGATGGCGGCCATCTTTGTGTGAAAATCGATTCACCCTATTAATTCGAACACGGTGAAACCGAATGGAACGAAATTTGGTACAGAGGTAGCACTAGAAAAGGCCATCTCAGTGTCATGTTTTATTTCACCGCCATCTTGACGGAAACGTAATCGCGGCCACCCAAATGTTAATGGCTAAAATGTAATTACGACCAACCTAATAATCTAATCTCTACCAAATTTGGCAACAACAAATCTTTATGTGGGAAGCATATTCTGACCAAACTGCTAGATCATCAGCCCAATAGTTTTCAGATGGTGGCCAAGTATGTTTGCAAATCGATTCCCCCTATCAATTCAAACACGGTAAAACCGAATTGAATGAAATTTGGTACAAAGGTAGCACTATCAAAAGGCACCTTAGTGTCTTGTTTTATATCGCCGCCATCTCGACGGAAACGGAATGACGGCCACCCAAATGTTAAAAGCTTAAATCAAATTTCGACCATCCTAATAATTTGATCTCTGCCGGATTTTGCAACAACATGCCTTTTTGTGGAAAGCATCTTATGACTGACTACAAGGTCATCAGCCCAATAGTTTGCAAATAGCGGCCATGTATGTGTGCAAATACATTCCCCAGATCAATTCAAACACGGTGAAACCGAATGGAATGATTTTTTTTACAGAGGTAGCACTAGCAAAGGGCACCTCATATTCATGTTTAATATCCCTATAGCACGTTGTATTTCAACAAGCTACTACAACCAACATTCAATTATACTCCTTGAAATGGACAAAGAGTTATAACAATACCCATGCATTTAGGAGAAAGTAGGCTATATGTTCTTTACTGAACATCTTGTTTGAGATGTTTTAATAAAATTATTTGCACAGTATTCCCTTCTACTTATTGTATGGATACATACGACATTAGCGCCAGAGTGGAACAGGTAGAAGTTAACGATATCATGTATGGATACATGCGACATTAGCGCCCGAGTGGAGCAGGTAGAAGTTAACGATATCATGACGTAATTAGGGAACTCTCTGTAAATATCAAGTTAGATTTATTATTGCGGCGGCGTTGAATATCATGATACAGTTTTAGTCGTTGTCGCCTAGCGACAATATGTCCGAAGTCATCGATATTATTTTCGTTAGACCTTGAAGGAAGAAATATTCGCAATTATTTTAATACTCGAATGATATAATCAACTAAGGTGGGTATCAATCGACGGTGCTTGACGGGCATTACATTTTAAGACAACACACGGCGTCGTAGCGCAAATCCTTCCCGAGATATTTCAGTTTTAGTAAAGGGTGAAATTTTTTGAAAACTATTTTAATATATAAGATGTCAGGTGCTTTACGTGTACAAAGTATAGGGCTGTTGGCTTGCATACTTCCTGATATATTGATATTAGGTTAAAAAATATAGACAGCATTTATTAACAGTTGGCAGCTCTGATTGCTCTTAAGAATACTAACAGTCATATCTGTTATATTACACATAGCACATACAATATTTGGTTAAAATCCAAGTGATAGTATGGAAGTTACATGTATTTAAAAATTGGACCTATCAGCAGGCTTAGAATCATGTTGGTAGAACTGAAGTTTATAAGTTACTCCAAAATTAATCTAAAATGTCAGGTACTATACGTGTGCATAGTTTAAAGCTGTCGGCTTGCATACTTTCTGATGTATTGGTATTTGGATAAAAGAATAGAGAGAGCAATTATTAACAGTTGGCAGCTCTGGTGGCTCTTAAGAATAAGCTCAGTCATATCTGTTTATATACACATATTACATACAAAATTTTGTTGAAATCCAATTGATAGTGTAGGAGTTATAGGCATTTAAAAATTGGACTTACCAGAAGGCTTAAAATTATTTTGGCAACACTGTCATGTATGGCCTCCTGGAAATTAAACTGAAATAGTGTTATCTACATGTGTGCCAATTTTGGTATAGCTCTCATGCATACCTTCCAAGATATCCAACATGGATCTCAAATTTCTAGTGCGTTTTTTCAGCAGTTGGTAGCACTTACATCATTTTCAAATATGGACGTGAGACATTTCGTCATAAATCTTTACTCAAACTAAATTTGGTTTCGATTTCTGCAGCCGTTTAGGAGTTGATAGGGGGGACACACACACAGCCAGACAGAGAGAAGGACAGACAGACAGACACACACACATTTTCCCGGATCGATCTCATAAGTCTACTTTTTCCTCATTTTTGCAAAATGTGAAAAGTAGGCTGAACATACTTCAGTGTACAGTTCACTTTTATACCTTTCAAGAAACTCTTATCATACAATTTTACACGAAGGATGATTATCCACAAAATTTCACTGCTCTCGTGCGGCCATGTGCTTCGCACAAAGTCCTGGGTTCCAGAATTTTTACCCAATTTAGAAATAGCACACTTTTGAGCAAAATACACGCTCCAAACGATGTTGTCAGCTTTACTGTGTTTAATTATGCGTTTCACACGCTGCGATGATGGTTTCTGTTACCAATATTTGTAGATTTCAACAGCGACAAAATTCACGCCCGGTCAGGACCTCGCCTGAAAAGAGAGTGTCCTCGGCAACATGCCGGAAGCGTCGACTGCACTACCCAGTCAAGGGTGCAACTATTAATGTCCATCGCATACTTTGCGTGGTTGTAAACAAAAATCGTAGAATCCTCCAGTGTTTCCAATTATGCACAAATATCCCTCAATAAATGCAGTCTCCAAGTAATATAATGAAAATTAATTAACAGTGGCGCGGCAACTTGTAGTGAATCAAGCGAGAGTTACTCCCAAAGAGAAAACATTGCTGCTTCGGAGTCCTCGGTTCATCCGTAGAGGTCTGAATCCACTTGAACCATGGAGGTCATATCTCAGATGTGATATCGGGCTCATACCCTTCTTCGTCGATAAAATTAAAACGTCAAAAGGCATTTTTATTTAACATAATCCAATAATCACACAAAGAAATTTGTACTTCCAGCAGTCAGTTATACTCCACTGGGATCAAAAAAATATATACAACATCAGTCGTTCGTGGTTCGTAGTTATTCATATTTACATTGGATATCATGGCCATCAGTATCATATATTTCTGTTCTCTTCTCTCGGTCTATCCATTCTCTTTGTTACGCGTTGAAATTCTTCATCAGTCATGCGGACTTCTTCCATTTCAACTTGATGAACATCAGCAACTATAATATCGCGGTTATTCCTGCGGGGTCGTTCCCTCGATGTTCGAGTTCCTTCTCGGTCCTCTCCTCTGTTTCTCAATTCGCGTAAATACCATTGGCTCTCCTCGGCCCTTCCTGGCCAATCGCGATCTGTGCGATCTTCTCTGCGATCATTGCGATTATCTTGATACCTGGGGTCCCTATCCCTACGATCGCCTCCACTGTACCTGTAATCTCTCCTGACATTACGATCGTTGTCGTTCCGTGGTTGACGTTCGTCATTACGGTTGTTGTTATGATTAGGCGTTTGAAGGTTGTAATTATTATTGATATACATATTCTGATTTGCACCACGACTCCAGCGAAGTTGATTGTTTCTTAACGCTTGATATCGCCTCCGATTATATGCTTCAGCTTCGTCATAGCGCTCATATGGCGTTCTGTCATTTCTGACTAACCCTCTTTCTCGATTTGTAGTATTTCTTTTACGTGCCTCTTTATCCTTATTGGTATGGTTGGTAGTCTTTACCATCCAATGGACAGATGTAAGTTTGACCTGTCGTGTCTCCCCACGATGTCTAACTGGAGCAAATTGTTCCTTAATGCAGTCTAATTTGCACCGTATTTCGTCGCATTTCATAAATGTTCTTGCCTCTGAAGATATTAACGAGTTCTGTACGTCCGGTGGGTACTGCCTAATGCTCGTTTGGACAAGTTCCTGCTCGGACAAAGGCGGACGTAGGCATTGTAGCCTGTTGAGCAAAGTATGCGGCGTACCTAGTGGGAAGATTGTTGGCAAATCGCTTACTGTACATTTCGGCTCTAATCCCTTGTTGTAACTCCGTCGACCAATACGTCTTTAACAAGGCTTCCTTAAACCCTTGGCAATTCCTGAATGAATAGCTGAATGCTTTAAACCAGACCAAAACAGATCCATCTAAGAAGCGCTCTATGACACGTAGTTCTCTATCAGGCGTAACTAACGTCTCGCGCATGTAGTTTTCTAGATTATTGAGGAATTAAACTGGGGTCTGAAATCCCGTTCCGGTGTACTTGTGAGGGCGATCATCATGAGTTCGGAGCAGTAAAACGTTTGAATTAGGAGTCTGAATTAAATTAGGCGTCCTGCTAACACTTGGGATATCATATCTCCTCGGTGTTTCCATGGTGTTCGGCTGGGCCTCTTCCTTAAATGCCTGGGTAGCATCACCGTCCATCTGCTCAACATGTCTCCTCATATTGGTCATCTCGCGTTCAGTTACAAGCGAAGTTGGCACCGTATATTTCCACTCCTGAATAACGTTAATTTGGATTTCCAGCCTTTCGATTTTTCCTCTTAACACTCCATCCATAGTTCTACATTTGTCGTCTAGATCTTCCCCAAAATCGTCAACTACCATACGTAAAAACTCCTGTGTCTTATCATTCATGTCTTTGGTTTTGGTGGTGATATCATCAATCTTTTTTTTCAGGAGTGCGATGTCCCTGCGACTTTCATTCATGTCACCCTTCAGAATATCGAAATTAACCCTGAGTTCAAATGTAGACACACGTATCTCCTCTACCTTCTTCGTGAACTGTTCTTGAATTCGAGTGCTCTCGGTACGATTTGTCCGAATCTCAGTCTTGACTGCTTCTTAGTGTACCTCAGAGGTGTGACGGTACGTTTCAAGCTCCGACGTGATACTGTCAGTAGCCTTGGTAATATGCTGTTGTATCTCCTTCTTGAATTCTGCCCTAAGGTTAATAGAATTGGCTTGTAAGTCACCCCTAACTCTATTTACATCGGCTTGCATATCATTTATATCGGTCCTAAGGCCTTCCACGTCATTCCTAACTTCAACTCGCAAATTGTTGATATTAGTGTTCATATTATCACAATATTGTTCAATATTTCGGCCCTAATATCATCTCGAAGATTTTCGCCACTGATTCGAATTTCAGCCCTCAAATTGTTTACATCATCCCTAACATTGTTTACATCAGCCCTAATATCATTTATGCTAGCGGTCATGTTTTCGGTATTGGCCTGCATGTCGGCTCTTACAATGTTTACATCAGCTTTAATGTTAGCCCCCATGTCATTCAAATTAGTTTGCATGTTATTCACGTTCGTCTGAACATTGTTTATGGACACACGCAGAGTTCTCAACAACTCCGGCAGAGTTGCGATAATGTCCAATTCCCCTTTACTCGCCATTCCAAGAATTCCAATATGAGAATAGGTGGGGAAAAGCTCCGTTAATACTTACTGACTACACTGGATCTTAAGATCAGACAAGGAGGAAAGTCTGCAACTTTCATAAAATAAGGGATCATTGCTGTGCCTCTATCCTAACTGAAGTTACACGAAAAAGAACACAAAACTAAGAACAATTACTTTTCTTAAGATCAGATTGGCTGCAAAGAAAAATACCTCAACCTACAGGAAATTAATGCCATCCGACCTCATGGTCCTACCTCAACATGAGTGCCATGAAGCTTCTACTCAACAGCACGAATCCCAAATTCGTCACTGCCTTGACAGAAGCTACGTATAAAATACCCTCTCAAACCAAACGTGACCTCCCGATCTCTCAAATTCGTGTAGGCCCAACACATTCGGCGACAAAGTAAATATAACATCTTATATGTGCCCGTTTGACGAGGATTTCGGGGAGCCATTGGCTTTAAATGACCCTCCCGAAATTCTCCTCCAACGAGAAGACATATAGGACGGGGCGGAATGCATTCATGGACTGGAGTGCACAAGGAAACTTAACTCGGGGGTGTCGGGTATAATGAGAGATCGAAACTACCAGTTCAAGAAATACACACTCAAAAATGCAATAAAGAGGCCAGGCTTACATTTAAATCACACGCATTTTATTCAGAAAAAGTGGCAGTCCCCTAACCTACTTCGGAGAGGTGAAAAACGGCTAGTCCGTGCTAATTAATCCTAATTTGAATTTACTCATCTGCATGCAAAATATCCTAAAAATTAAACCTCTTGAAGTCCTACTAACAAATAAAGAAATCAACAAGCAAGGCTAAGAGAATGACACGTAATTCATCCCTACACAATTACTTTGGAGATTGCAATAATAGTAAAAATACAGGCACGAATTTACAGCAAAGAAAGATATTTACTTGCTTACAATGCAAGGGTTTAGTTACAATAACAGCACAGTAAGTTTAAAGGCGATTCTATGATGGTGCCATCTCTAACATTTAACCTTACAGTAATTTAAGCTAAAATGATATAAACGAGGAGCGTTTATTCCTAAATGTATTCCAAAAACAAGAGCTAAGCACATTCTGTTCCTATCAATACAGAGAAAAAAACTAAACTAATTTACAGCATAAAAGTAGTAAGTGTTTGCTAGACTCCAAATATTGCATCATCATGACCAGAAATTGCGTAATCCTGATGACGTCATGGGATGACGTCATGGGTCCTTAGAGCGAGCACGTGGTCCAGGAGCGAGCATGTGCGGTGCACGTGTTAGCGTGGGAAGGGGGTGACCTCTTGGCTTGTTTATGTGATGGTGATAAAAAGTTAATGGGTGTTGACGTCATGGGGGTTGTTTATTAGGATGCTAACTGTCATCTGACACCCGTGCCACTGCCAGCGATCCGCACATGTGGTGTGCTGCTGTTATGTTTTTTTTTATGCCCGCGATGGGTGGGCTGAGCGGTGAGGCGGTTCCCATCCACACATGTGGTGTGCTGCTGTTATTGTTTTTTTTTTTTTTTTGCTTTGGATGCTAACCGTCATTTGACACCCGTGCAAGTTTGACCATGTGCAGCAGTGTGATTGATCTCGTCTGCTGTGTTCGCGTGAGACAGAGTTGACCTTTAACGTCATTGGCTAAGAATGTAATCTTTGACTTCTTTAAGCAATAGTGGAAAAAAGAAATGATTGCGTTAGAAGCTAGTTTGCAGCATATGGTTTCAGGAGTGTGGGTGGGGGTGAAGGATATATAAATGGATGAGTGCATGGAAGAGTTTAACTTTTACTTTTGCGCGAAGAGTGTGTGTGTGTGAAAGAAATAAAGAAAGTCAACGACGAGGAACAAATTGTGTGATGGAAGCTCTAACGAAGTTCAATAACTTATCATCTTGTACTGAGTATTCTAATAAGAAACTAGCTGAACTAGTCATTGATTTACCATATGTGGTCCAAATTATTCGCCCCGTACAGACGAGGTTTGGAAGAAAAATAGTTGTGGATATTAACATCGAAGATGAAGTAACAAGTGTATTTCTACCTGCAGTATTTTCAAAATTAAGCACATCAGAGATCGATGAACTAAACTCAATGGGAGGCACACTGATGCTGGTGTATTTGGGGGTGAAGAACCGCTCACATCAAGTCATTTTGAAACAGTACTCGAAGGCAAACTGATGACGGTGTATTTTGGGTTGAAGAACCGCTCACATCAACATGTTTTGGTGAGTATTGGATTATATATTATGTATTGATTGATATAACGATTGATATATTTAGTTGCTAATTATTTCTTAATTTGTTTAATTTTTCAGATTATCTAAAAAACTAATAAAACAACCAGCATAATGAAGTGGAAAACTTTTAATTTCCTGAGTGGAACTGATCATCGATCGCACCCGCTAATAGAGTATCATCGTGTATGCTTTCAACAACCGGAAGAAGAGGAAGAAGATGATAACGAGGTGAGTCGTAATGAGAAAGAAGCTTGTTTTAACAAATGGACATCTTCGAGTGGAATTTCAACATTTTCAGTCTACGTTACCAATGTTAGCAAATCAGAGGATAGTCAGCGAGAGGTGACAGAAACAGTTCTAAGATATCTATTGAAAGAATTATGTGAAGATGAACATTTTATTTGTTTCTTCGGATACAATACATTTGATGAAGTTTTCAAAATCGAATTTTCCATGACGTGTTACGATGTAACAAAATTGAATGTGTATAGAAACAATTTGCTTGGTAAACTTCAGGATGAATTTCCTTTTGAGGCTGTTCATTGTTCATTGGAGATTACAGGCAGTAATTTATCACAATGGCTTGAATATACTTTAAAAGATTATAGGTTTATGGTAAACCGATGTTACAGCAACTGCTGGTGGTGTATTAACAATAGTGCAAATTGGACGTATGCTTAGACATCAGTGATGGTACACCAACTGTTGGTGGTGTATTAACTTTAGTGCAAATTGGACATTTGCTTAGACAACAGCAACAATGACCTCGCCTCCTAGCAAACGTAGAAAGGTCGATATTGTAATACATAATAACAGTGAAAATATAAGAAACCAATTGGACAATGCATTTGAAAGTGTTTCTAATTTTCGAAGTGAACTAAACGGTGCTATTTCAGTATCATACCAAATCGGGGAAAACATTCAAACCGAGTTGATTGAGAACAGTGATGAGTTGATTGAATGTTGGAGAGTTATTAGTGAGCACATATTGCAACAAGCTGTGAATTTCAAAGAAATTACAATTCAAATAAAGGATGAATCTTTCTTGAGCTGTGAGTTAATTGAAACGGCATTCAATTCTAGAGTGTACACACTTGCAGTATCAAATGTTAAGAATGAGTTTTTGGATCCTCGCGAATTTTTAGCGAATGCTAATATTTGGTTTACAAAGTATGTTAAGAAAGCGTTAACTGTACAAGCTTTAAAGGTGAATTCAGTTTTGTGTGCACAATACGTGCTTCGCGACATATCAGAAACAAAATATTTTGCTATCAAAAATGAGGTAGTTTTCGAGTATACTGATTTAAATGAATTTTATAATAAGAATATCATTGAAGGTACATTGACAAAAATGAGCGAATTTGAAGCAAATGGTTCCGGGTGGGCTTTAGAAAAAATTCATAGTTTGAGAATTAATATAAATAAATATGTTGGATTTCGAGTAGGAATGTCCAATACTAGTCGATTGCCTGATGTAATAGTCAATAAAAATGCAGTGCTAAATTTGTATGATACAAAGGAAGCTTGTTTTGCGTGGAGTGTGGTTGCTGGTTTGTATCCAAAAACTCGAAACGTGAATCATCTTTCTTCCTATCCTAATTACAGAGATGTTTTAAATTTAGATGGTATTCCAATTCCGATGGAAATGAAATATTTAAACAAGTTTGAAAACCAAAACAATATTTCTGTAAATGTGTTTGGAGCACAATATGATGAAAACAATTGGGTATGTATGGGAACAAACGAAGTAAAAGGAAAAAAAACTTTTACTATTGTACCTTTGTATGTATCAGATAAAGTATATGAAAGGAGTGTAGACTTATTGATGTTGCAGATTGGAAACAGTGAAAGTTATCACTTTTGTTTAATTAGAAATCTTGCTCGCCTTGTGCGTTCAAGCATCACTAGCACTCAGAGAAAGATTTATATATGTAGACGTTGTTTGTCATATTATTTTCTTGAGGATGAGTTAAATGTTCACTTTGCAGACTGTAAACAGTTTCCTGTTGCAAAAAGCATAATGCCGAGTGATGAACAAAGATTTGTTAATTTTACAGAATTCCGAGTTAAAGATACAGTTCCATTTATAATATATGCAGACACTGAATGCCTCTTGTCTCCAATTTCCTCATGTTTTCCAAATAGTGACAATCATAACTCTACTTTAACACATAAACATATTCCTTACAGCATTTCTTTATACCTTCATTGTAATTTCGATAGTGAATTGTGCAGTTTCAAGCTCTTTAGGGGAAATAATTGCATTGAATTGTTTGTAAAGGAACTTTATAGTATTGTGGATAAACTTCAAACATATTACTTATCGGTTAAGCCAATGTTAAAGATGACCGAAAATGAAGAAAGATTATTTTTGTCAAGTAAAATGTGTCACATTTGCGAGAAACCGATTGCAGTTAATGAACTCAAAGTACGCGATCATTGTCACTTAACTGGAAAATATAGAGGAAGCGCACACAATAGTTGTAATTTAAATTACAAAGTAACAAAGGTTTTGCCTATAGCATTTCATAATCTAACAGCCTATGATGGACATTTTATAATTAAAGAAATTTGCGAGAAACGTGATGGAGAGGTGTTACATAATCCTGGTCATATAAAATTGTTAGCGATGAATATGGAACGTTACAAAGGGTTTACAAAGTATGTACGGGCTAAGAATGGATTCATTCAGTTAAGATTTTTCGATACATATAATTTCTTGTCCTGTTCACTAGATCAATGTTCATCTTCGTTAAGCGAAGATTCAAAGCAAATAACACGACGTTATTTTAATGATGATGCACAGTTTCGACTTACTGCGAGAAAAGGTGTGTTTCCCTATGAATACGTCACGAGTATGGATGTTCTTAACGAAACTAAATTACCTGAAATATCCAAGTTTTATAGCAGCCTTAATGATCAAACAATATCGAATGAAGAGTATGAGTTTGCTCAATCGGTGTGGGAAACGTTTTCCTGTCAAACATTAGGAGAATACGCCGATTTGTATTTAAAAGTTGACACACTTCTTTTGGCGGATGTCTTTGAAAATTTTAGATCGAATGGCATGGAAACTTATGGCATTGATGCAGCTCATTTTTACACTGCTCCATCTATGTCTTGGTGTGCTATGAAAAAGATAACCAACGTTCAACTTGAATTGCTTCAAGATATTGATATGTTACACTTTTTTGAACGATCTATTCGAGGAGGAAATGTTCAGTGTATAACACGACATGCGATTGCTAATAATAAGTATATGAAAACTTATGATGAGAAAAAGCAAGAGTCCTACATAATGTACTTTGACGTTAATAATTTGTATGGATATGCGATGATGGAATATCTTCCAACGGGTGGCTTTAAATGGATTGCAAATGTTGAAGGCTTTGATGTTTTAACTATTGATGATACTTCAGAAATTGGATATATTTTGGAAGTAGATTTGACTTATCCTCAAGAGTTACATGACAAACATTCAGATTACCCTCTATGTCCCGAAAAGTTGACAAAGCTAATGGCTACCCTAGATAATAAAGAACGTTATGTTTTGCATTATAGATTGTTAAAGCAATGTATTCAACTAGGAATGAAATTAGATCGTATTCACAGAATAATTGAATTCAATCAGAGCCAATGGCTAAAACCATATATTGATGTGAACACAGAGAAACGAAAACAAGCCAAAAATGATTTTGAAAAGAATTTTTATAAATTGATGAATAATGCAATTTTTGGTCGTTCACTGATGAATGTGAGGAAGTTAAGGGACATCAAATGGGTCACCAAATGGCATGGAGCTCGTGGTGCTAGGTCTTTAATAGCTAAGGCTAATTTTAAACATAGAATTATATTCGATGAACAATGTATGGTCATCGAGATGAGTAGACTAAAGATTTTTCACAATCAACCAGTATATGTTGGTGCATCTATATTAGATTTGTCTAAATGTAAAATGAATGACTTTCATTACAATGTTATTTTAGCAAATCCTGAATCAAATGTGAGGTTGTTATACACAGACACCGATAGTTTTATGTATATATTCTATTATGATATTTATGAGTTCATGAAACAACATTCAAATTTGTTTGATACTGGAAACTATGAAACAAACAATCCTTTTGGCATTGTGAGACAAAATAAAGGTGAAATTGGTTTAATGAAAGATGAAAATGCTGGAAGGATTGTTGAAGAATTTGTGGGGTTACGACCCAAAATGTATGCAATAAAATTGTGTGATGAAATGAATAGCTTGTGTAAGGCTAAAGGCATTAAGAAGAGTGTGAGTAAAAGTATGAATATTGATGAGTATCGAAAGTGTCTTTATAACAGAGAAAAAGTCAACAAAGTTCAAGTTTGTATAATTTCAAAATCTCATTCTGTATTTACTGTTCGGCAAAATAAGTTGGCAATTTCATCAAACGAAGATAAAAGACACATAACTGAAAACGGAATTGATACTTTACCGTTTGGTCATTTTTCTCTGAAAAATGATTAGAAACAAATTGAGATTAAAGCAGTTCATCTCACTTACTTTATTTCTTTCACACACACACACTTTTATGCTGGTAATAATACTAATTTTTGTGTGTTCCTTTGCTTATGAAAAAAGAATAAATAATAACCCAAATTTTGTGTGTATTATTTAAAAAAAAAAAAACACCTCCCCCCCACCATTCCCATTTTCCAGAAATATAATTATATATGTATAATTACTTTATATTACATATCATTTAGTAATGGTGCGTTGTAAGAGGAGCAACTCTACCACTCAATATAAACGAACAGGAAGTGGATCATTAATCAGTCGTGTACTTAATAAAACTATTGATAATTTACCCGTGGAATTACACATCCCGGGATATGAATATTGTGGACCAGGAACAAAATTAGAAAAGCGATTGAGCCGTGGTGATCCAGGAATAAATATATTAGATAAAGCGTGCAAAGAGCACGACATTGCTTACGCAAAGCATAAAGATTCAAACAAAAGAAGAGAGGCTGATGAAATTTTAGCTTCAAAAGCTTGGTCTCGTGTAAAATCCCGTGACGCATCATTTGGAGAGAGAGCGGCTGCACTAACAGTGGGTGGCATCATGAAAGCTAAGTCTAAGATTGGAGGAGGTAAGCGAAACTTAAATAATAAAAAAAAAAAAAACAAGAAAAGATTAAAAAAAAGAAGAACATCGAAAAAGCAAGGTGGTATTTTACCCCTACTTCCGATATTTGCAGCCTTGTCGGGCTTGGGGGGTCTAGCAGGCGGAGCAGCAGGGGTGGCGTCTGCTATAAACAAGGCGAAAGCTGCTCAAGAAGAACTAAAAGAAATGAAAAGACACAATCGAATGATAGAAGCAATGCGAGGAAAAGGAGGTCAAGGCATTTATTTAAATCCTCCTGCATACAAAAGATAATTAACCAAATACCAAATAAAGCATTAAGTAATTTCGATTTAGCTAAATACGCACATCAATTAAAGATTCCAAATTTTAGAGAAGTCTTTATGCGAGATACGTTACCAAGATATCCTCGAAAAAATGAAAACTGTATTGTTAACCTTGAACCGATGGATAAATCCGGTTCACATTGGGTAGCTTTCAGTAAACATGGTAAATATGTGCATTATTTTGATAGTATTGGTAATTTAAGACCACCATTAGAAATTTTAACATATCTTAAAAATTGCTATCTACAATATAATTTTCATTCATATCAATCGATTACTTCTTCGATTTGTGGACATTTATGTTTAGTCTTCTTGTATTGTATAAATAAGGGAAACACAGACCGTCTTTAAACATTTCAAAGATGGCTTTCGAAAGACGGATAACTCTTGAAGGTAAAGGCTCGAAGATTGATGTTACATTGGAGAACCCGATTCATCTTGTAGGAGCAGAGTTTTTTGAAATAGGACTTGCAGGATTGTATACATCTAATTCTATTCGAAATGTTACCAACAGAAATAATAAATTTCGCATTCATTTTACTAATTTTTTATCAATTGATTTAGTGGTACCACCGGGTATTTATGAATTTGAAGATCTAGCCTCAGCTTTTGATGATTTACTTAGTTATCACTCATTGTCGAAACTTATACCAGAACATTTAGAAAAAACAAAATTGTATGTGGAAGAGGATATAGATGGAAAAAGAGACAACCGTCTCGTTTTGTCTTCCCCGTTTAATATTGATTTCACTGTAGCCAACAGTGTAGCAGGGCCTTTAGGTATTGAAAAGAAAGTTTACCCTAAAGAGAATAAAAGAGAAATTGAAATTCATCGAAATAGAATCGATAATGATGTTGCAATTAACGAGAATAATAACATTTTGGCTATAAAGTTGAACGAAGCGGATAGAGCGATTTTAATAATACCCAATGCTAGCTATACGTTAAAACAATTAAGTGAAAAGATTAATGAATTATTAGTTGAACATTTATTAGGCGACAAAGACAAATTCCCATCATTTTATATTAATTATGATAAAGTCTTTTATCATTGTAAACTACATTCGAAAGTGTTTGCTATAGATTTTGGTGTTGCAGATTCTATTGCAGATTTGTTAGGCTTTTCTCATAGAAAGTTCAAGGCAAACACAACTCATCATTCTGAATATATGATTAAAATTAACACTGTTAATAGTATTCGAGTATGTTGCAACCTTGTGCTTGGTACGAGTTCTTATTTGAACCATAAACCAACACACTCTTTATATAATTTTAAAGCTCATGTTCCTGCTGGTTACCCGATTGTTGTACAACCAACAACGATTAATTTTTTGCCCATGAACACCAAGCTTATTCAACATGTATCTGTGCAACTTGAAGATCATCTTCAACAGCTCATTGATTTGCAAGATGAAGATTTAACTGTAGAATTAATTATTCGTCCAGCACGATATCTTGCTATATAAAGTAATGAAATACTGTTATGTTTTCATTCTACTTGAGTAAGCATACTAGAAAACAATCACAAATATGGTTATACTATATAATACTCAAAGTTTGAAAAAAAAGAAGTCGACTCTGATTCGAAAAAATAATATAAATCAATCAGCTAAAATTTGTAAAAAAAAACAAACAACGACATCACACCTTGAAATCTAAGAAACAGTTATCGAGTAACAACAAACAATTCTTACAGTCTTTAGGCTATCGCATACTTTAATTTCAATATAAATATATATGCAATTGTTAATCTTATTTAGTTTCAATCTATAGTTGAAGCTGTTAACATGTTTAGCATGTTTAACATAACGGATAAAAGAGAGGTTGACAACAGAGTTGTGCGACGAGAAGAAAGAGTTTATCAACCTTATTCAGCTAATAAATTCGAAAATAATGATGAAATTCGAATACCGATTCAAAATGAAGAAAACATAGTTTTATTATCAGAAGGTGTTCTTCACTTAGAAGGTCAAATTATTACTTCTAACATAAATCCAGCTGCTTCTACTACAGCGCATCCTGACCAAAATTTTGGGGCTAATCTGTTTAGCGAAATTCGCATCACGTTAAATGGTAAAGAAATTGATCGTACACGCCATCTAGGTATAACAAGTTCTATAAAAACCTTTGCATCATATTCAAAAAACGAATATACAGCTTTACAAAATGCTGGTTATTTTCCCTCTTTAACAACGCCAGCAAGTGAAGCAAATATTGTTGATAGTAACGCAAAACGTTTTCATATAATACTTCCTTTAAGCAACCTGTTAGGTTTAGCAGAGGATTACAGAAAGCCGATTTTAAACTGCAAGCATGAGGTAATACTTCTCCGATCGTCAAGTGACGCACGTGCGTTGCAATCGACAACCGAAAACGATCTTTCTAAGGTCAAGTTATTTAAAGTTTATCTAAAAATTCCCGTTTTATTATTATCGGACGAAGAACAAATTAAAAGATTAAAACTAATGCAGAAAAATATTCCCATTCAGGTTGGTTATCGATCGTGGGATGTTCACGTCTTGCCTTCTCTTCCTAGAACAACTAAATATAGTTGGACTGTAATGACAACTTCTGAAACTCAAAAACCGCGTCAATTTTTATTAGGTTTTCAAACTAGAAGAAATTTACTAAACACATGCTCTTCCTATTTCGACCATTGTAACATTAAATCTATAAGAGTTTTTTTAAATTCAATTTTTTATCCCTATGAAATGCCAACTTCTGAAATTGCCATAAATGACTACAGCGAGTTGTATGACATGTTTGTTAAATTTCGTAATGTATATTATCAGATCGATGATGTTCGTTCAGAGACTCTGGTTTCACGAGATGAATTTAAGTCTCTTTGTCCGATTATTGTAATTAATTGTCTCGAACAAGTGGAAGCAGTGAAGACATCTTCAGTCGATGAGCGAATTGAAATCGAGACAAGTGAGAATATACCTGAAGATACAACTCTTTATTGTGTTCTTATTCATGATCGTCAAATATCTTACAGACCATTAACGAATGAAGTAATTATCTAAACCAATATTTGCTAAGTTATAAGCAAGCAAGTAAACAAGTATTCTCACTTTAGTTGCAATCATGGAATTGACAACAACAAACTCTCCTTCTACTGATGCTGGCACGTGGAATAAGAAGCAACCAATAGTTGCAGACATTCGCAAGCTACCAAACGGCAGTTTGGAACTTGCTTACTGTATGTTAAATAACGGCAATATACCTTCATTCAGCCCCGTGATCACATGGGTTGCAGCATATTGTGAAAAAACTCTTTCTTCTTTTTTTGAGTCTATTAAGAATAAATATGATTATTTAGTTGTATATAATTTGCCACAGGAATTTTCTTTGTTTGCACTAAAAGCACTTTCCCCAGACTCATTATTCGATCTTAATACGATTGATGGAATGTCAGACCTAATGTTGAGGCATAGCCATCGTTTACCTACAGATTGTCCAAAACATTTACCATCTCTAGCAATGGGAAGCAATAGTTGTGCTAAATTCAACGTCAATGCTGTTCAACATTGGTTAAATTCTTCTGATGGCATCATGAAAATCGTGTGTTCGATAATAAACAAGTTTCGAAACAGTGGACTTCGAGGTTTTAATAAGTTTGATTGGAACTACTTTCCTATAAACGTGCTGACTATATATGAACCACAACGAATTCGTCTAGAGTGGGAACATCTACCAGATCATCTAAAGAGGAAATTTCAACTGTTTCATCTTCGCTGCAAATGTGACAACTGTAATCGCTATCTATAAAAGGTGATTAATTTAAATCTACTACTGTCGTTGACAGCTATACATATTTTGTTTTTAGTTTGCTTTTTAACACAGTGTATCTTTTTTTGTCTACAGAAAATAATCATCTGGACAACTAAAAAGAAGAAGATCATCTCAACACAGCCACACTCATCTGGACAACTAAAAAAAGAATGAGATTACTTCAAGAGAAATAAAATTGTATTAATTGTAATTCTAAATGAATAAAGAAGAAAAAAAAAATGTCTTTTGTACCATTTCATATGAAAGTTCTTATTAATGATCAATTACCTCCTCACTCTACATGTAAATAAAATAATAATAATAATAATAATAATAATAATATTGTCAGGTGAGGGATTCGAACCCTCGCTTTCAATTTCTGAAAATTAGATCTTAAGTCTAACGCCTTAGACCGCTCGGCCAACCCAACACGTGCATATTAGCCAACGTGTTTTGTTGATTCATGTCAGTTCGCATTTAGCTTTGTGTGGTGAACATCTTTTCTTTGTGAAGTAAACCAGCATCATGAAGTATTTTAATTGTGTAAAGTATTCCAAAAAACAGTTAATGCAAATGATATTGAGTCAAAAAGAAATGAATTTAAAATCTGAAAGAGATCGGCTAAAAACATTTAAGACCTGGTCTTCAGACAGTTTTACGAACACTGCATGGTTAGCAGCTGCAGGATTTTTCTATTTTGGATATAAGGATATGGTTAGGTGTGCTTTCTGTAATCTGCAACTTAGTTATTGGGAAGAAGATGATGATCCGTTTGAAGAACATAAGAAATGGGCTTTTTCTTGCCCCTACGTAAACAATATTTCTCCTAGCATAGAATTGAAATGCGAATATGAAAGACTTAAAACTTTTCAAAATTGGCCTCTTCCCTGTCCAAACGAATTTTGTTTAGCACCAGCAGGGTTTTATTATACTGGACATGGTGATAAGGTGAAATGTATATTCTGTAAGATTGAAATTGAAAATTGGAGGGAAAACGATAATCCTTTAAATGATCATGAAAAATGGGCGCCATATTGTCCATATATAAGAGGGTTTTACGTCGGCAACGTTGATTTAAATCCTGAAAATCCTACTATTATTCCACATAATACAAGTTATGATACGTGTGGAAGCAATATATGTTGATGTGATGTGATTTTTTGTGCAGTGTGCATTCTCAGACGTAAACGTAGACATGTTGAAGTTTGTTAAGCAGTCAAACACTCTACCAGTAATTTCATTTACTAATGCTGAAAACCAGAGTAAAAGTGAAAAAAGAAAGCATGGTGTTTTACTACCGAACACAATTCGATGTATCATTTGCGGTCCATCGAACTGTGGCAAAACAAACGTAATGCTAAATTTATTATGCCACAAAAATGGAGTTCGTTTTGAAAACGTTTATATTTATTCTAAATCACTTGCTCAAAGTAAATATGTTGAATTAAAAAAGTTTTTGGACTCCATAAAAGAAATAAAAAGTGATTTTTTTTCCGATAATGATGAAGTAATGCCTCCAGAAATGGCTAGAAAAAACTCTATATTTGTTTTTGATGATGTAGCCAGCAATAAACAACAACACATGAAAGATTATTTCAGTAGAGGTCGTCATTACGACGTTGACGTATTTTATCTTTGTCAAACATATTCTTGTATACCTAAACATCTAATTAGAGATAACGCTAATTTTTTTAATTCTTTTTAAACAAGACGGAACAAACTTGCGTCACGTATATAACGATCATGTAAATACAGATATGAGCTATGAACAGTTCTTTGATATTTGTTCGTATTGTTGGCAAAACTCTAAGTTTGGTTTTTTGGTTATCGATAAAGATAGCGATTTACAAAATGGTCGATATCGCAATGGTTTTGATGTTTATTTTCAGTTATAAATATGACTTCAAAAAGAGGTAAATGGCCATTCGTGTTATAGCTTTTGCGTGGTTAACAACTTAACTATGACATCGTTTAACAAAACCAATAATGTGTCTATCGGACGACCGACTTCACGACATGATATTGCAACTAAATCATATGTTGATGATAAGCTAGTGCAATATGGAAATCAACTAACAACAACAACAAGCGACGGACATCTAAGTATTAACGGCAAACGGTTAAAAAATGTTGGAATGCCAATACATGTTGAAGATGCATGCAACAAAGGTTATGTAGTGAAGTTATTAAATGAGCTAAATAAAATCGAGTCTAAAGAAGACATACAACGAAACTTTAACGAGCTTAAAGGTTTAATTTTTTCAATTTGTAAAATAGAGAAAAAAGAACTTGACTTTCAAAACAAACGTCTCGCGGGCTTAGCTTTACCATCATCTGCAAATGATGCAGTAAACCTTATTGCAATGCAGCAACATACATCGAATATAAAAAAATATCTTGAGACCCGAATAACCGAAGTGTTACAACGAGTAGAATTCATTCATGGTTTAGTGCGAGAATTTTCAGAAGATCACTTTCCGTATGATCAAGATACTCTCGACTTGGGTAACAAAAGAATAAGAAATGTTAAAGATCCAATTCAAAATCAAGATGCGGTAACGTATTCTTTTCTTAAAACTCATGTAACAAATGAACTCGATGAAATTAAAAAATCTCTTTTGAATATAAACAGAGATGATGAAACTGTAGATATGTTAAATAGAAGAATAACAAACATATCTCAACCAATCGATTCGTTAGATGCAATAAACAAATATTACTTAGAAAACTTTGCTGCCTCTCGAAAAGATCTAGAAGACTTAATTGCTAAATTTAATAAACAAAACGTTTTAAACGTAGACGATGGTGGAACTTTAAATATGATGAGTAGACGAATTACTCATGTAAACAACCCCATATACGATAACGATGTTGCAAATAAGACGTTTGTTGAGCAATATGCCGCTTCCCAACGTGAATTTGATCAATTGAAACAAACTGTAAACAATCTACAACATCAAAAACAAACAAATGTTGAGTTCCCTGTTAACGACCAAGACGTGACAAATAAACGGTTTGTAGAACACTATGCTGCTTCACGAACTGAAGTTAATCAACTAAAAGAAATTTTAAGCAATTTACAAACTCGTATTGAGGGTGTTGCTAACAATCTCAATATTGTTAAAAAAGAAGATCTTGAAAGTTATGCTGTTGAATCCAAAGAAGAATATAGCAAGTTAAAAACTGAACTGGAAAAAATTGAGCAAATGGTTAACAAAGAACCACTCGAAAGTTTTACTGCATCCAAAGAAGAATATGGTATATTAAAAGATGAAGTAAAGAAAAAGAACTTATCGAAATTTATTCTGAAATTCTCCAACACACCATCAATCCATTCACCAGTATACACGCTTCATAATCATAACATACAGTACCAACTTCCCTACAAAGGCGTATTAAAACCAATTTTTGTTTCACCAAGATCTCCAATTGTGTATGCAATTTTAAATATACGTCAAGAGATTGAACTGGATGGCAGTGATATTGTCGTTGAAGAGCAAGATGAAATTCAGTTTCGACTTAGAGACCCTAAAAAACATAAAACTGATGATCTTCCTCTTCAAATCGATTTTGAATATACTATAAATAAGTAAAACAACCACAATTTCCGTTTAGTCATGGAGAAGAGCTCAAAGATTAAAGCTGAAAGTCGAGTAAAGGATAAACTTTCTCGCTTAAAAAAAGATGTTAAAGACAAGTATCTTTCACTTCAAGATGATGTTAGACGAAAAGAATTAGATATAGAGACTAACTTTAAACCAGTAACAAGTTCATTAAATCAACTTGTAGCTATTGCTAATACGTCGACTCAAAATAAAGAAAATCGAAAAAGAAAAGGAAAATATGACGATTCTGAATCCACTGCTACTTCAGACGAAGAAGATGGAGATAGCATCAAAATAATTTCACTACTTAACCGCTACTTTGATCCGTTCATTAAACAAAACGTGGATAGAACATTTGGTATAACGATAAGAAATGATAAACAATACTTGGGACGCGAACGAGTTTTCTTTGATAAAAAGTGGATAAAAGTTGGTGGTGAAAAATTTCCTATTACAGAAGGTCTACTTGAATTGATTCAAAGGAAAGTACCAGACCCCACTCTAATAGATAGGAGTGATTTAACTTCATATTTGAAATTATTAAATGTTTCAAACGTGCACAAAAGAAATTATACAAGCAATGCAGCTCCAAGAGGAACGCAATCTTATAAGTATAGACATATAATTGAACCCCTTCTCACTGAAGACATAGATAGAATTATAAAAACAGCAGATGAAAATGAAGAAGCAAATACTACAATGCATACTGGATATGGTCAAAAAAAACACATCGCGCCACAAGCCATTTGGAAATTTGAAGGCGGAAACAATATTGAATTCGTTCACTGGAATGAACCAAACAAATTGGTATCAAGACTTAAAAAATTAATTGCATCGAAAGCTGCAGGTCACACAGGACTAGACAGCGAAATCTTTGCAATAGAAGAAGAACTAAGAAATGCTGGATATATTGAATAAAAATTCCAACGTTTGTAAAACAATGCACAGTATGTTATAAAACATTGTTTGGAAAATAACTATGAACGAAATCAGACGAGAAATTGCAAAAGAACTTCACGCACCGCTTAGAAAAAAGTTTAAAAGACGACGTGTTATTAGCAAAGGAATCGATGACCTCCATGAAGCTGACCTTGTGGACATGTCCAAACTTGCAAAATGGAATAATGGATTTAAATATTTATTAACCATTATTGACGTTTACTCGAAATATGCATGGGCAATTCCTCTTAAAACCAAAAAAGGAAGTGAGATTGTGAAAAGCTTAAAATTTGTTTATTCTCAAAGTAAAAGATTGCCCAATTATTTTCACACCGATCGAGGAACGGAATTTTATAACAGTGAATTCAAAACATGGTCTCAGAAACAAAATCTAAAGCATTATTCCACTGGCAGCTCCATTAAAGCGAGTGTGATAGAAAGATTTAATCGAACTCTTAAGGAATCGATGTGGAAAGAATTCACAACACGAGGTTCTTACCGATGGGTACATATTTTGCCTGAGTTACTAGTAAAGTATAATCACAAAATACATCGCAGCATTGGCATGAAACCTAATGATGTGAAAAGAAACAATCCACCCCGCTTGCCAACACAATATAATGAAACTTTAAGAAAACCAAAATATAAAATCGGTGACATTGTAAGAATATCAAAAATCAAGAAACACTTCAGTAAAGGGTATGAAGCTAATTGGACAACAGAATTATTTACAATTTATAAAGTTCAAAATACTAATCCACGAACATATCTTTTAAAAGATAATAAAAATATCCCAATATTTGGTGCGTTCTACGAAGCAGAGTTACAACGAACAAAACATCCTAATATTTACTTAGTCGACAAAGTACTACGTAGAAAAGGAACCCGAGCCTTCGTATCTTGGCTTGGATTCGATTCAACTCACAACTCTTGGATCCCCAACAAAAATATCTTATAATTAGAACAGTGTAAGTTTTTATTTTTTTATTTTTTATTCCTCACAAAGATATTATTATTATTATTATTATTATTATTATTATTATTATTATTATTATTATTATTATTAATGTGTCTCTATATATATTTTTCAGCTCACTAAAACCAACACACGCAAGAAAGAAAAGAATGATTGTACTTACCCCGTGCACAAGACCAGCATATTCCACTCTGCAAACAACACAGCATCTTCAATTCTCTCTGCAGCTTGTTGGAAAAAGAACTACTTACCACTTTAAGAACGAAGATCATATCATTTTTCACTAATTCATATTATATAATTAATGTAAACCACAAATGATCAAATAAATATATTTTAAAAAAGATTTACACCACACAAATTATTATTATTATTATTATTATTATTTTTTTTTTTTTTTTTTTAACACCCACTGTCCAACGTCCATTTAATTAATCATTTGGACTTCTTCTTCTTCTTCTTCTTCTCCACCTTCTTCGGCATCCATACGATCTTCACCCCCCACACTCTCTTCCTCCAGCGGTGGAAAATCGAGCAGCTCGATACTGTCGGAGTCGATTGATTCCAGCCGCTGAATGATCACCCCCAATATGTGGGGGGTTACGCCATCCGCCGTCAACTCTCTGCAATGCTGGCGGTCTCGAATTATTTCTAGTAACTCGCAATTGTACATGTCCTGCTGAAGATTAGTAAGCCCGTTGAACCAAACATCCTCTTCCACTTTGAACGCGCTCACTGCGAAGTTTAGCCCCAGCCTCTCTGATTGCTCTCTCAGAGATTTTATCTCATAGAGCTGCTGGAGCTTAACTAGAAAACTTCCATACATGCTCATGTTGATTGTTAACTGAGTTGCTTTGAAACTAAGTGTTACTTCATAGCTATGTGCTCTTATATATTGCGAATATCAAACTGCAAAAAGCTATTTTAAACATTTTCACATGGAGCTCTGGGAACCGACATCCAATCTCGTTCTCGCATTAAAAATTACAGACTTGACTAATGGCGTCTGGGAATCTAAAAACAAACAGATCGAAATTCATTTCACACACTCAAAGTTATACATGTCATATAAAACACTTTAACCAGATTGAGATCATGAAGCAAGCCAGAACACAAAAAAAATGTTAACATCATTTAAATTAAACAGACATAACATAGCGAGAAGGAGTAACACAACTCCACTCCCACGCTGTGGTAATATATGTCGTACTTAAACAGAGTGTAGCATTACAACATCGGTTTACTTATTTAGCTTGCGCGAGCAAAAACTTTAACAACAACCATGCACTACATGCGCTGGCTGCTCTCATGGCTTGCCGCACGGCGCGAGCAAAAACGGAACAGCTGCACACCACATGTCTGGTAGCGATCCGGCTATGCCGAGTGCCTCACCGTACACTCTCATTCAAAAGTTATGACACCCAAGACTCTCTACACTTCCTTGGAAAATTACCAAAATATAATTCAATAATCAATCAATACTTAATAACCATGATACACAGCCTGTCCCGGGAATTAAATAACAAAACACAGAATCGAACCAAGAAACTCCCCTGTAGGAGTGGAAGAGGAGTCTGAATTTCGAGTTACCATCCTAATAATCAACCCCCATGGCGTCAACACCCATTAACTTTTTATCACCATCACATAAACAAGCCAAGAGGTCACCCCCTTCCCACGCTAACACGTGCAGTGCACATGCCCCGCTCCTGGACCACGTGGTCGCTCTAAGGACCCATGACGTCATCAGGATTACGCAATTTCTGGTCATGATGATGCAATATTTGGAGTCTAGCAAACACTTACTACTCATAAATGTGTATCAAAATAATTCTTGAAAATTCAGCAATTGTCGCCACTGACCTGCCTACTCGCACCTTCACTGTTTGTAAAGCATGGTCATCAGAGTATGGGAGAGCAAAAATTTTGTAGGCAACAGCGTGAAGTAGATCACGACTAACGTTGCATTGTCGGGTTAACTACCGTGTTTAAACATGTATGTAGTTAATCGACCGTCGTCTCTCAAATGGGAATACCTATAATTGTATATAAGGAGTCGAAGTGGAGCAAAAGCTAGTCATTGGTCAACAAAGTTTCATTACGATTAGGTTTTTAAAATCAATGTTCAATAATATTGCCTATTAATTCATTTAGGTTTGTGTTTAAAGAGAAAATCTTGTTCCTTGATTATTAGAGTAAGATTTAATTAATATCATTTTAGTCCTAACAGTTTCACTGTAGCCTATTTGTTTAGTGACCATTTTAAACTCGTAAAGTGTGAAAATTTGGTATAAATAGACAACCAACATCACCTCCAGCAATTGGAAGAAACACTCATTCCAAATTTCCATCAGCATTCCTTAAATGATTTCAATAATATTCGACCCGTCGGTCGTTAGCACAGATTACGAGACAAAAACGTACAAGCTACTAGCCTAGGTAGTACACAATCGTACCTCACAACTGGGATAACACCCACCCATTGTGGTGAACCTTAAAAAAAGATATTACAATGGTATTCACTACTTTTATACAATTTTCCAGCCTGTGGACAAGGACTCTTGACCTGTACAATCAGCTGTGAATTTAGATATACTCTCTGATCTACACAAAGTGTGGATGGACTGCGATTATAACATAACCAATGAATTGTGCAGTCAAAACATGTGTTACAATGATTTCTGGGGCTCCCTAATCGTTATAAAAAGCCCCTTCACGTCGAACCTACGACTGCCTGCTAGACTCATATTGACTAATTTTAGCATTCCTTCATAGTCGTCTGAGTGTAAACTTACATAATAATAAAACAAAAGAACACTCCCAAGTGTCTATGTAGCTTCAGATACAAGTTTATGTGGCACTGATCGGGCGCGCAATAGCTCACAGCCTTCTAAACACATTCATAAACACAGCGCTTCGCGCCCGCAATAACTGGATTAAAATAATGACATGCCTGGCTTTGGCCTTGAATACATCTGCTCACAGGGCTAACAGTATTCTGCAGAATGTAGTTGTGACAGTATAGCACATCACTGTACAACGTAACTGGGCTTGAATTACTGCATTGGTCATTAACCAAGAAAAACATATTTACAAAATGTTGGCAAGAGCTAATCCTTCAGGCTCTTACAAATGATACGAACTGGTATGACCTTAATAATCTGTAGAAAATAAATACATGTACCCTACCAAAAGAATGTGCTGTCGTAAGGCCTCTTATAACTAATCCTCCCGCGTCGTGACCGTACATAAAAAGGATTGCGACGTTACGACCGGACTCACGTGACCATTTGGAGTGTTCCCAGTGTGTATATTTTGCCGGGTGCTATTGGCAAATGCTATGGCATAGTTGGTGTAGCCATTCCGCCATCTAAACCACAGTGCATATCAACCGTCGCTAAACTCCTCCATACTGGGCTCTACTCCATGATAGCCTCCATCAGAATAAGGATTTTAGCGTTCACATGGTATTGGATTATTGGTGTAAGCTCCATCTCAATCATAAATTTGGCGTTCTCAGTGAATTTAAATTAATCTTACATTTGCTTTCCAAATACACTGGCTCTACACTGGTAGCGTTTTATTGCAAAAATGACCATATATTCATCCGCTCACAGACTCTATAATTATCACTTGTATGATAATGGGCACACTAAAAACTGTGGTATTTCTTACACACGTCATCAGTCGATATCTGAATAATCCGTTCACACAGAAAATACTTCAGTGTACAGTTCTCTTTTATACCATTCAGGAATCACTTATCATACAATTTTACACGAAGGATGTTTATTAATCCTCAAAATTTCACTGCTCACGTGCAGCCCTATTGTGCTTTGCACTAAGTCCTGGGTTCCAGAATTTCTACACAATTTAGTAATAGCACACTTTTGAGCCAAATACACGCTCCAAACGATGTTTTCAGCTTTACTGCGTTTCACACGCTGCGATGATGGTTTCTGTTACCAATATTTGAAGATTTCAACAGCGACAAAATTTACGCCCGATCGGGACCTCACCTGAAAAGAGTGTGTCCTCAGCAACATGCCGGAAGCGTCGACCGCACTACCCAGTCAAGGGTGCAACTATTAATGTCCATCGCACACTTTGCGTGGTTATATATTTCTTTACAGTTGTAAACAAAAATCGTAGAATCCTCCAGTGTTTCCAATTATGCACAAATAACCCTTAATAAATGCAGTCTCCAAATAAAATAATGAAAATTAAATATCAGTGGCGTGGCAACTTGTAGTGCGTCAAGCGAGGGTTACTTCCTAAGAGAAAACATTGCTGCTTCGGAGTCCTCGGTTCATCCATAGAGGTATAAATCCACATGAGCCATGGAGGTCATATCTCAGATGTGATATCGGGCTCACTATATAACAAGTATTGAGGTAGCGTAACCAATGTAACATTTAAAAAAACTATACAATCTGCTTGTATAAAAGAATTGCACACGTCTGAAATAATATCCGGCAAGTTGTAACACGATAACTCTATTGATCGCTTATTTTCCATCAGTTACAACTTGGAAACAATATATTTTCAGATAAGTTCAGTTACCTTAACACAGTGTTGATAATAATAACAGCTTGATGATATTGTAATAGGCTTTATGAAAAGTTTTCATTTCAATTCATTTAGAGCAGTATTATTGGACAAACGCTGATTATTTGTTTTTTCACACTTGCAGATTTTTATTGTATATTTCTGTTCACATTTATAGATTCTTTTCAGGGGCTTACCACTTAGGTGTATCATAATAACTACTTGACTTAAGCTATCACCGACAGCGATGGCTACACTTGCTAAAGCGCAGCGCTAGGTCATGGGGCCAAGCTCTCTGCTGACTCGGTGGACGCTTGGGTTCGAGCCCCACCGTCGGCTGTCCTTGAAATGGTTTTCCGTGGTTTCCCATTTTCAACACCAGGCAAATGCTGGGACGGTACCTTCTGACAGGCTACGGCTGCCTCCTTCCACACCCTTGCCCACTTTCATCCATTCATGTCATCTCTCATTCCGACACGCAGGTCACCCACGGGCGTCGACTAGAAAGACCTGCACACGGCCTCTCAGGAGGGCACACGAGAAAAAAAGGAACTTGAGTTATCAAAAAACATTCAGAGAAATTAACATAAAAATATCTACTTTTGTACAGACTTATATAAATGTACTTATTTTAGTGTTTATTTTCCTACCCTGGCGCTTATCTTTTTAAGTGATTCTCAACAGTAATAGACCAAACCTTCGTGAATCACTTGGAGGAGACTGGCCATTTATTGAGTGACTTTGTGATTTTGCAGCCTTGTTGATGATAATACGTTTTCCTTCTAGGTGTCTTAACACTTCAGTTTCTGTTAACAGCAGTATTAGTCGTTATTTGGTAGATTCGGTCACTTCTAGGAGGGTATGTGTTTGACGAACGCCTTCGTTCAGGGTTGACATTTGAGGAGCTTATTTCCAAAGTCTCACCACGGCCTCACATCTAGTGGGACGCTGGTTAGCGACCACGGGACCCCAGCTTACTTGTGCCGGGCTCCTCTCCGTCTTTTTCCTATCGACTCACGTTGGTCAACACTAGTTCTCTTCCGGGTATCCGAGGCCTAGGCAGTCTTTCACTTTCCCGCCTTAATTGGCCCTTGTCTCATCTTTCGTGATAACCCTCATTCTTCGAGGGGTCAGCCTTCTTTTCCTTTTCATGATGCCTTCCGCACAAGGCCCTCAAGAAGGCAGGGTGTGTGTAGCCCCACACTTCTGGTGTACCCTGGATAGTGCTACACCATCAATTGTCCACGACTGGTGAGTTCGGGAGTTGGCGACCCCAAGTGTATCCTGAGCTGGGTCTGGTTTTCCCCTTTTTCCACTGACTTCGGGGCGGGACCTTTAGTATTTCCCTTTCCTATCTGACATTCATGGCTCTCCTTCCTTCCAAGTCCCTTAATCCTCGAGGGTTGAGGGTATTTCTTTTTATCCTGTAATTTATTTACCTTATTCTTCGTTTGTTTTCCATTTCTTCTTCTAGTATTTAAGTGTGTAGTTAGTTTTAGTTATAGTTTACATTACAGCATCATTATCACTATCACCCAAACCATTAGGGGCCGAGGACCTAGATGTTAGGCCAAGAGGCTTCTCAAAGGAACACAGATCCTCATAACTGAGTCCATCACAGCATCACGCAAGGACATGCTCAACATGGCCAGGGATTACTTTGGAGCAAGAAAAACCTTCACTCTGGATGGGCGGATAGTGATAGTGGATTCTGAAGGTAAAAAACATTACGTTAACACTCCAACAGAACTTGCCTGCTTAATGAAAGGGCAGGTATCGGAAGTTAAGTGAACAGGGTAATGTGTGTAATTGTGAGTGTGTGTTTAATATGTTATTTTAATTTCAGTGTAAGTGATTGCATAAGTGGTAGGTGGTTTAATTTTAAATTCAATGAGAGTGGTTGTTTAATTGCTTCTAGTGGCTTGTGTATACACGAGGAAACAATGGTAAGTTCCATGCTCTCTATTGTTTTATGGCCAGTGTAGTTGGTACCGTTACATTCAGTCCCGTCAGAGATAATGACCTTCACCTTGACAATGAGCCTACCAGCCCTCCCCATTCCCTGTCTTCGTCTCCCCCACCCGCAATCATCTGGAAAGGGAATTTTCGGCCTTTTCCCGTTCACTGCGGTGTACACATGTCAAAGCTCAGTCCATAATAGCGCATCACGCTGAGCTTCAAGCTATTTTTGAAGGAAGCATGGTAAAAGTTATAGCAATTAGTGAAAGCTGGATGAAAGACTCTGTCCCTTTAAACATGATAAGTCTAGTAGGGTACAATTCGCTCTTTCACAATAGACTGAAGCGTCGAGGAGTAGAAGTAGCTTTATTCTATAAAAACAATTTGGCGGCAAAGATTATAAAAACATTGACACTATCTACTGACCCCTTGACCGAATAGGCTATATGTTTGTTGAGCTCACTGTTGACGTGACTAAAGTGCTTATTGGTGTTGTATATAAACCACCTAAAGAAGGGAACTTCATAGATTTTGAAGAAAATGTACTAAGACTGTTACATACCTACGAACACTTACTTATATTTGGTGACTTAAACACAAACATATTAATAGACTCCACTTACGCAAATCGTTTACGGAACATGTTTACCTCTTGTAATATGACAATATTACCACTCGGCCCTACTCACCACGCACACACGCCCGAAGGATCTTCATGTACTCTAATTGATTTAATTATCACAAATAACCCACAGAAAATACTAAAACACGGTCACATTTCAGTATCTGGCATATCTTTACACGACCTGATTTATTTAGCTTATTCTCTAAAACTCCAAAAACTGCACCTAAATACATAATATATAGAGACATGAAAAGATTGAACCTTCAAGAATTGACACAAGACGCAATTCTCTGTCCATGGAACGATATACTACACTTGACTGACGTTGATGGAAATGTGAACAGATTTAACACAATACTGCTGGAATTATATGACAAACATGCACCTAAACGAACAGCTAAGGTCACTCGTAAAGCTGTCCTCTGGCTATCGAGTGACATTAAATCCTCAATGGCCGAACGTGACGCATTACACAGACGTTATAAGCAGACCTTATCAAGTGACGATTTTGAAAAATATCGTGTGCTTAGAAGTCGAGTTAAAGAAATGATTCGAAATAAAAAGTATACCTACTTCCAACAGCTAGCCGGCAACTTGAATGCTAGGAGCACCTGGCAGCAACTCAGGTCGGTAAGTTTTGGGAGGCGCACTAAAACTCCAATAAGCTTGATGTTAATCCCCATGAATGAAATGCTCACTTTGCTCGAGAAATAATTTGTACTGATCCCCAAATAATACAAACAACAATAAATTCACTGCAATGTGTCCCACTATCTCAACGACCGTTATTCAAGTTTCGTAAAATAGATGATACTGTCGTAAGAAAAAATCTATCAACTGACAAGCAGTCGGAATAGATGACATGCCAATTTCCTTTATCGTTAACCTGATAGAAATATTACTGCCAATTATTACGCACATTTGTAACACATGTCTTTTAGAAGGTTTCTTCCCAACAATATGGAAAGATGCTTTAGTTATTCCAGTTCGGAAAAATTATCTTGCAAATTCTCCATCCGACTATCGACCTGTAAGCATACTTTCCTCAATTTCCAAAATACTAGAAAAACGTATGCATGAACAACTTCTTCAGTACTTGACGCAATACTCACTACTTGATCCGTTACAATCTGGATTTAAGAAAGGACACAGCACATCTACTGCACTCATTAAGATCACTGATGACGTAAGATAAGCAATGGATCAGCGTAAAGTGACTATACTCAGTCATCTAGACTTCAGCAGTGCATTCGACACCATTAATACAGACATACTTATGTCTAAATTGCAATCCTTCCATCTTAGTCCCGTTGCTATCAAATTATTCGACTCCTATCTTCATAACCGAAGACAACGTGTACTCCTTAATGAGAACAGAACTGAGTGGAAGTTCAAAATAAATGGAGTACCTCAGGGTTCAATTCTCGGCCCCCTTTATTCATTCTATATCTGAACGACATCTCATCGAAACTGGAAAACTGCAACTATCATCTATATGCAGATGACCTTCAGATATATTGCCACACAAAAGTAAATGACATAGATGCGGCAATTGAAAATATGAATCTAAATTTAAAGAGGATCAGCCGCTATGCAACTGAAAATTCTCTTGCCATCATCCCAATTAAAACACAAGCTATTGTAATAGGGCAGAATAAATTGCTTTACCAATTACACAGTAGACCGCTTTCTTTAATTCAACTTAATGCTGTTGCTATCCCGTTCTCTTAATCGGTAAAAAGTCTTGGAGTCACACTAAATGAAACTTGGAATTGGGATGGGCACGTTACTAATACATGCAGGAAAGTTTACTCGTCACTTCATCCACTTAAGGTTCACCAGTCCGTTCTACCCCGTAACTTGAAAATCAATCTCGTCCAAACCTTGATACTCCCTATATTTAACTACTGCGATGTTGTATTAGTAGATGCTACCGGAGAACAAAACAAGAAACTTCAGAGAGCTTTAAATTCCTGCATTAAGTTTATATTCTTCTTGAAATTTTCCTCACACGTGTCTCCTTTTTATGATCTACTTTCCTGGCTAAATTTAGAACAACAAAGAAACTTGCACATATGTACCCTCATCTATCGACTTCTCGATAAATGTACTTCTCACTATCTCCCTTGTAATTTTCGTTTTCTTTCTTCCTTTCATGATCGTCACACGCGATCTGGATTTTTATAATTGCAATTCCTCTACATCATTCATCAGCCTTCAGTAACTCTTTCCTCGTGTCGGGAACTAGAATTTGGAATAATTGTCCTCGTGACGTTAGAAATTGTACATCCCTAACAACTTTCAAACGTGCATGTAAAGATTTCCTCTTGAATTTGTAGGCCAACTAGGACAATTTGTGTATGAATGTGTGAGTGAATCACCATAGTATAATTTTGTAAAAAATGTATGTCATGTAAATTGTATAGCTTAGTTAATATCACGCAGTAGCCAATTTAATTTAATTTAATTTTATTTTATTTTATTTTATTTTATTCTTGTATTTAAGTTTTCCTAGTACTTAAGTTTGGTAGGTTAAGTATATCATATTTGAGTATCCATGTAAGTTGCACTGTGTGTGGTTAAGTGTAAGAGAGGTCCTAGAGCCCTAACTTCGCCACAATAAAGGCACCAATAAATAAATAAACAAATAAATACATTAAAAACAATTATCATCATCATATTACCAAAGTGGCGTAATTCCTTGGAATGAAAAACTTCAGAAATCGCGTTTTTGTTTCTTCGTATAATTAAATTCAGATATGATTATGATTATATTGTAATAGCATTCATTACGTTTATGCATATCCTGACACTGTGTCTTAAAAATCACCTATCAATGGAATGGTGGTAATCGTCTCCTGTAAGTTGGAGTTAGGACGTTTTGTAAATAAATCATATATTGCCATACGTTTTGAGAGACATAAGTTAAAACAAAAAAATGTATACCTACATTTCACATAATGATCGTAAGGATAGTACTCCAGTTATTATAGCATGTAAATGAACAGAATACATTTTAAAATATTTTCAGAACATGGAGTACATTTTATCATCTTCAACCATCGCCCTCTTTGTCACTATCATTATTAATATTGTCAGCAAGAGCAAACACATGTTGATAACACGGCATTACAGGCAGTTTCTTTTCGACCCTTCCAAATATGCGGTCTACAGGCAAATAACTATGCCCCTTAACGGGGACTGTTATGTTAATAGTAATGGAAAACTGATCAGCTACTTTGCTAAGCTTTGCTAGCGTAACGTAGTTTTTATTGTCAACACTGCATCCATCACAAAATAGAATCGATATTTTAATATGTAGATCCTCAGCACAAAAAATTGTTTCCACGTCATATCATGTGATGTCCAGAGAGCCAGTGGATTGGTCAACATGGATGTAAGACACATTGGAAAAAAGCACACGTTGGAGTTACTTCACTTTGCAAATAAACTTAGTTTCTATAACTCTGTTGTTGTTGTTGTTGTTTGAGTCATCAGTCTTTTGACTGGTTTGATGCAGCGCTCCATCCACCCTGTCCTGAGCTAATCGTTTCATCTCTACATAGCTACCACACCCTACATCCGAGGTTATCTGTTTAACATATTCTAACCTTGGTCTATCCCTACAGTTCGTCCTCGATCCTTCCTTCCATAACTAAGCTTGCTATTCGTGGGTGCCTTAGTATGTGTCCTATCAATCTATCTCTTCTCTTCCTTAACAGTCGCCAGAAATATCTCTCCTCTCCCACTCGCCTTAATACCTCTTCCTTTGTTACCCTATCTACCCATCTGGTCTTCATCATTCTCCTGTAACACTACATTTCAAACGCTTCAATGCTCCTCTTTTCTGCTGCACCAATAGTCCACGTTTCAAAAATGACTTCCTAATACCTAAATCTATATTCGATGTCAACAGAATCCTTCTCAGTAGAAATCCTTTCCTTGCCTGAACCAACCTACTTTCTATATCCTATTTGCTTCGTCAATCACTGGTTATTTTTCTCCCTAATTAACAGAAGTCTCCTACTTCCTTTAGCTTTTCACCTACCAATTTGATATCCATAGAGGTTTCTAATTTATTTCGGCTGCATTCCAATATTTTTGTTTTAAATTTATTGATTTTCATCATTTATTATTGCCTCAAGACGGAGTCCATACCATTCAAAAACTCATTCAAATCCTCTGGCGTGTCAGCCACGATGACGATGTCATCAGCAAATCTCAGAGTTGAAATGAATTTTCCTTGGATCTTCACTCCCACTTTAATTTTTCCCCCCAATTACCTTCATTGCTTTTTCAATGTATTGTGCGCGATATTCCAACCTCGGATTGCGTGGCCCGACTCATCACAATCCTCAGCTGAAAACTCGGTACAACATTATCAAAGAAATAGCAAACGAAAAACATGGATGATTAGATATACTCAGGCACGAAGATGCTATGACCATCAAAAGAGGTGAGACCTTAGTGACATCGTGGCGTGAATAGGGACTGGGGTTCATAAATAACATCCTAAAGTCATCTCCAACCATCCACGTTACGTTGCGAAAGCCATGAAAAGGATCGCTCAATTATGATAAAACTCCACATTTTATTCAGGGATGCACTGATACAAATAATAAAGATAAGTTCTTCTACTCCCTGCACTCGAAGGTTAACTACCTATACTTTAAGTCTTACTGTGCAATGAAATCAGAAATAAATAAATGTGGTCTAATTGGGACAAAATCTCCTCGTGTCCTACCCTAGATATAAAGAAACTGACGGAGATCCAGCCTATATTTATTCCGATGAACTGAAGTTTACATACACAATTATATTGCATCCACTACTTAGTTTAAAATTCATATTTGGATGGTCCAGTGAGATAGAGGCTTTATTAAACACTAAAAAAAAGGTTCCATCGGATCTACTTCTAAATAATGTATTATGCGTGCATCGTGTATGTCCATGCCAATCCTGAAATTAATTTACAATATGTACACTTATGTGAATGCTCACGTCATATTTCAGCAGCATTCTTAACCCTTAATGCAACCCTTAATGCTTTCCAAACATTTCTAATCATTAACCACATTCCAGAGGCTTGTCACTATTCACCACTGCTACTATGAATCAGGATTCAGTTCCATTAGGCTAAATTATTCTTTTGGTAGCATTTACTAGCGTAATACACATTTATTATGGATAATCTCAATTTAAAAAGATGATAAAAGATTTATCAAGACAGAATCATTAACAACAGATTGATACAGTGATTTTCCACTAAACTCACACCATGTTAAAGCCATTCCAAGTCAATTATATGTGATGTGGTTTTTTGTCAGTTACTATACTGAAATTCAATTTCGACTAGGTATAGAAATTTTCAATGGCCATAAAGCGAACAACTCTTAACATAATCATACACATTTTTTCACCACTCGCACCATAGTCAACCGTCTACAGCAACTGAATTGAATTTCATTCCACAAATGTTTTTTTCTTTCTTATACATAATTAGCTTCAGCTAACACATAACAGAATGACAAATGGTCAGAATGAACACAGAGAGAAGCCAAGAATTTGAATCCTCGATGTTACGGATTCTGTTTAAGAATTACCCCCCAAAAAATAAAAAAAATCCTTTTAAATTTCATACATAATCGTTAAAGAGCTCTCCTGGCTTCACTTTATGGGTGTACTATCATCCAATTCATTAATGCTTTACATAATCTCACTTAACCGTATGGCTCATCATACTACCTCTTTCCACAGTGGTTCTTTAATCATATAATTTCTTTTCATTTCTTCCGACACCCATGATCCTTTGATCATGCAATTAAGTTTCAACATAATTACCAAACTCTATTCTTTTAATTATATCATCGAAGAATTATAACACCTTTTTATTGTGAGGTTTGAAGCCATTTTTCTGTGTTGCCTAAGTAAACAAAAGTTTGGTGCTTTTCAGTCGTTTAACACGAATGTACCCGAAAAGAGCTGGGTTATGTCCTAATCCTGAAATAAATTACATGAGATTAATAAGTACACTAGGATGACCAGTTTCGACCGTCAAGCGATCATCATCACATCCATTACACTTAGGCTATAACATCTATGTTTGAGAATACAGGTGAAAAATATTTACAATATGTACAATTATTTAGTTGCAGTATTGGTAATGCAACTGTCGGTGTATGCTAAATGTAGTATACCTAATGTTAGGTGAAATGCTAAAATGGTGATAAAAATCCGGAGTTTGTCTGTTTGGGGTGATTATATGGTTATACAAAATCAACTATGCTTATACTGTAATAATGCAGGCTGATACTTATCCGGTTGTCTTCCTGACTGGACCTTCGAGTAGTTTCGTGTTCACTCTAGCACCAATTTTGGTCGACTAACCCGGGTGTTAACTGGACGAAACTGGTTTTTCCTTTCTCCCCCCTTTGTTCCTGTGTGCTTTCTGAGGTCAGTGCTATGTTTATTTGTGCGACGTTGCCAAATCTACATAAGAATGCATGTTATTGAATACAGGAAGATCTAAAACTATTAAAGACCGTGGAATTGTCTTCGCCACGCGTGGACAAAAAGTCATTCAACTAAGCGCTGCCCGGTCTATTGACCTGACCTAAAAATAATTCATCACGAATCGAAAGGCAGAGCTCTCGACATAAAGGAAGCAATCGAGATTCACCTAGCCAAACGAAACAATCCCAACAATCTAAATGAACACACTTTTATGGAGAGCTCACCCCTTTTCACTCCACTAAAAACACACCCTGTAGGAAACAAGATACAACTTAGCGATACAGCCAAGCTAGATAAAAAAAGTGGGGGGAAATAGCGGTGGTTAATAGGTAAATGTTATTTGGATCAGGTGTACTATGTACTTTTTTCTGCAATAAACCTAGGCCGGTATACGTGGCAGTATTAATGGTGCTGGAACGTCTTCAATAGACCGGGCAGCGCTTAGTTGAATGGCTTTTTAGTCCACGCGTGGCGAACACAGTTCCGCGGTCTTTAATAGTTGTAGATCTTCCTGTATTCAATAACATGCATTCTTATCTAGATTTGGCAACGTCACACAAATAAACATAGCACTGACCTCAGAAAGCACACAGGAACAAAGGGGGGAGAATGGAAAATCCAGTTTCGTCCAGTTAACACCCGGGATAGTCGACCAAAGCTGGTGCTGGAGTGAACATGAAACTACTCGAAGTTCCAGTCAGGAAGACAACCTGATAAGTATCAGCTTGTATTATTACAATATAAGCATAGTTGATTTTGTATAACCATATAATCACCCCAAATTGACAAACTCCGGATTTTTATCACCATTTTAGCATTTCACCTAACATTAGATATACTACATTTAGCATACACCGACAGTTGCATTACCAATACTGCAACTAAATAATTATACAAATTGTAAATATTTTTCACCTGTATTCTCAAACATAGATGTTATAGCCTAAGTGTAATGGATGTGATGATGATCGCTTGACGATTGAAACTTTTCATCCTAGTGTATATATTAATCTCCTGTAATTTATTTCAGGATTACGACATAACCCAGCTCTTTTTGGGTACATTCGTGTTGACCGACTGAAAAGCACCAAACTTTTGACACCTTTTTATACTTACCTCAACCATTCTATCTCATCATGTGTGCCCCAGCTGAGTCCGTCATTGCTTCCACTTACTTGTGACGGGCTCCTCTTTGTCTTCTTTCCTGTCGACCTCCCTTGGTCAACTCTTGTTCTTTTCAGACCCCGACGGTATTAGGGTATCCGAGGCCTAGGGAGTCTCTTCATTTCCCGCCTTAATTGGCTCTCGTCTCATCTTTTCTGATTCCATCCTTCTGGGAGGGGTCAGCCTTCTTTTTCTATTCATGTTATCTCCTGTCTTCTGTTCAAGGCCCTCAAGGAGGCCGGATGTATGTAGCCCCACCACTTTTGGTCCACTGTAGATAATGCTACACCCTCAGGGGCTCACGGCTGGTGAGTTCGGGAGTTGGCGACCCCGAGGGATTCCTGAGCTGGGTCCGGTTTTCCTTTTGACCCTTACCAGTGGGGTTGACCCTCTCCTCTTTCACTTTCCTATCTGCCCTTCATGGCTCTCCTTCCTTCCAAGTCCCTCAGTCCGCATTCTTCGAGGGTTGAGAGCGTTTCTTTTCCTCCTGTTCTTTATTTGCCTTATTCTCCTTTGGTTTTCCATTTCTTCTTCTAGTATGTAGGTTAGTAGTTAGTTTCATTTTTAGCCTATTTTCAATTTTGAAAAAATAGGCTTATGAGATCACCTTTTGTCCGTGTGTGTGTGTGTGTGATTCGTGTGTGTGCCCCCCCCCCCTCCTAATAAAATCTAAACGGCAGGAGCGATTTCAATGAAACTCGGAAAGTTCATAGCACTATTCCCGGCGACCTCGACCGTGCCCTTCAAATTTTGTTACGACTCACCAATCCAACATGGTGGCTGTGCGAAATATTTCACCAGCATTCAATATCTCCGAAACTATTACCGATATTACCCAGAGATTTTCTATGGTAATAGAGGGAACTACTATAAGTTCACTTATGTGACTTTTGAAAACCTGGTAACTACAAAACCAACATGGAGGCCAAGCGAATTTGCGACATTTAAATAGACGTTTCTCGTGATTTGACCAACCAAACGCAATGAAACTTGGTACAGTATATGTTTATATAAATTGTAATGCACCGACATCTAACTTCGTTCAATTGTTTACATAATCACAAGATGGCGGATGTGCGAAATATTTCACCAGCATTCTATATCTCTGAAACTATTAGCGGTATCTCCCTAAAGTTTTGTACGGAGATAAAGGGCACTACTGGAAGTCCATCTATAAGACTTTCAAAAACCTGTTAACTACAAAACGAACATGGCGGACAAGCGAATTTGAAAATTTTAAATAGACCTTTCTCGCGATTTAATGTTCCAAGCGCACTGAAACCTGGTACAGGAAATATTTATACACATTGTAATCCACTGGTATCTAATTTAGTTCAATTGTTTACATAACCTCAAGATGGCGGCAGTGCGAATTTTAAAATTAAGTTTTTTATTTCTTGTGATGTAGTCATGCGATCGAAGTGAAAGTTTGAATAATGAACCTACGCAATAATTTTCCTTTAATGGTACATGACTCTATGGCCTATACATTTAACAATCCAACATGGCGACCATCCAAAATATTTAGACGATACTGAATATCTACAAATCTATTTTAGCAATCAAACTGCATTTTTTAATGTTCATAGGGGCTATGAACTTAAGTTCACCTATAAGACTTTAAATAACCTGGTGATCACAAATCCAACATGGCGGTGACGCGAATTATAAATATTCACATGGACATTTCTCGCAATTTAACCATCCGAGTGCAGTGAAACTTGGTACAGTATATCATTATACGAATGTTAATCCCCTGGCATCTAATTTATTTCAATTGTTTCCATAACCTCAAGATGGCAGCTGTGAAAAATTTTAAAATCTCCTTGTTAGCCTGTTTTCAATTTTGAAAAAAAAAAAGGCTTATGAGATCACCTTTTGTCCGTGTGTGTGTGCGTGTGTGTGTGTGTGTGTGTGTGTGAGGTGTGTGTGTGTCCCCCCCTAATAAAATCTAAACGGCTGGAGCGATTTCAATGTAACTCGGTAAGTTAATGGCGCTATTCCCGGCGACCTCGACAGTGCCCTTCAAATTCTGTTACGTCTCACCAATCCAACATGGCGGCTGTGCGAAATATTTCACTAGAATTCAATATCTCCGAAACTATTACCGATATCGCCCTGAAATTGTGTACGGTGATAAAGGGCACTACTAGAAGTTCACCTATGATACTTTCAAAAACCTGGTGACTACAAAACCAACATGGCGGCCAAGCGAAATTGAGACTTTTAAATAGACTTTTCTCGCGATTAACTACCCAAACGTAATGAAACTGGGTACAGCAATTGTTTATACACATTGTAAAGCACTGGAGTCCAATTTAGTTCAATTGTTTACATAACCTCAAAATGGCGGCTGGGCGAAATATTTCACTGACATTCTATATCTCCGAAACTATTACAGATATCACCCTGCAATTTTGTACGGTGATAAAGCGTACTGATACAAGTTTACTTATGTATATTTCATAAACCTGTAAAGTACAAAACGAACATGGCGACCAAGCGAATTTGAAATATTTTAATAGACTTTTCTAGTGATTTAACTCTCTGAGCGCAGTGAAATGTGGTACAGTAAATGATTTTGCAGATTGTAATGCACTGCCATCTAATATAATTCAATTGTTTATATAACCTCAAGATGGCGGCTGTGCGAAATTTTAAAATTATGTTTTTATCTCTTGTGTCGTAATCATGAAATCGAAGTGAAAGTTTGAATAATGAAGCTAGGCAATAATTGTCCTTGAATGGTACATAACTCTATGGCCTATACATATAACAATCCTAAATGACGAGTTTCCGAAATATTTAGACGATTCTCAATATCTATGATTCTTTTACAGCGACCAAACAGATTTTTTTTTATGTTCATAGAGACTATGAACATATGTTCACCTATAGGACTTTGAGTAACCTGGTGAGCACAAATCCAACATGGCGGCGACGCAAAGTATAAATATTTAAATGGACGTTTCTCGCGAATTAACTATCCGAGTGCCGTGAAACGTTGCACGTTAAATGCTTACACAAATGTTGATCCACTGGCATGTAATTTATTTCAATTGTTTGCATAATCACAAGATGGCTGGTGTGCGTACTTTTAAAATCTCGTTTCTACTTCTTGTGTTCTAATCATGCGATTGAAGTTTGAATACCACACGTACACAATAATCTTAATGTAATAGTACAAAAATAAAAATCCAACCTGGCGACCATCTGAAATATTTAGACGGTACTCAATATCTACGAATCTGTTACAGCAATTAAACTGAAATTTTGTATGTTGATAGAGGCAATTAACTTGAGCAGGATATATGAAAATAGGCTGTATAGTTCTTCACGGAACTACTTGTTAAGTTTGCATTTCATTTTCATCTTCACGATCACCCAAAGCATCAGGGGCCGATAACCTAGATGTTAGGCCCCTTAAAACAACAAGTATCATCATCATCATCTTCTGTGTGCTTAGATAATTGATATCAACCTAAGTATGTGTTTTAAGAGTACACCCTGTAGTGTTGGGTTAATCCCATTACGTGGATTTAGTTTAAATGAGTTTCATCTGACAAGTGTTCCCAGCGATTTCCTGGAATACTACGGTGTAACAGTGACTGAATTATTTGCGTTTTCTTCATGTTTCAGTGATTAATTGCTTCCATAATCGTAATTTATAATACAAATTAACTGTAATGGCATCCACGACCTTATAACTACTCCGTTATGCCTCAAGAAAATACAAAAAAAAGAGATTAATTTTCGAGTCGCTAATTGTTATGACTATGGGGTCTCGTAATAGAATCTAATGTAATTTCCAAACCACTAAAATCTACTTACTAACTATACTAGGATCTACGAAGCATGCCGAGGTTGTCTGTACCTTCGAATTCCATTTGTAGATACTTGTGATGATTGTAGGAAAAATGGCGTCTCCTCCGTACATGCATTTATGTCTGGTTCTAACCCATCTCCAGGCCCCCTTGGTGGACTCACGTTCGGTCGTATGCATCCATTCTCGTCTCTGGAAGGTCAGCTGTTTCTTAAACTCCCCATGCCGCCTACTTATTAGTGACTCCTCTTGCGGTTGTGGAAATTCACCTCACGAAACGAAAAGTCACGACTGATGACCATGATAGTCAAAATTTCACAAATTTTCTGTCCGTCTAATACGGTGGTTCATGTTTCTCGTAACACGTTCGCGCAACCCGCTCTTTGAAAAACTTATCGGTTCGCGAACTCGGACTGTTTCTGTAAAGCGATATTTTGTACGAGATGCTCCGTAGAGTTCAACTCTCCTAGTTGTAAAGAATTTAGCCTTGAGACACAGCTGCGTGGTGAACACGTCACAACTGGCTAGCCTTGACAAATCTCTGCACGGCGTTATTGACTTCTTGTAAATACATCTCGACCAACGTCTGCTTTCAATCTACTTGTTAGAATAATATTCAATGTCCAGTGCGTTTCAGTTTGTGCATTTTTCACGGGCGTAACTTCCGTGAAGATTTCTTGGCTATCACCTTACGCATTACTGCGACATTCTGAACCGTGAAGTGCTATCACACGACGTAAACTTCGAGTACTATAAATCAGTCCGGCTTGTTATAAGATTCACTTCACGCGTTTGCCATAATGGCACTGCGATGTGACACGTTCCTCACCACGAGAGTAATTTCGAGTATATAACTGGTCCTGGAGTTACCGTCACCGGTCGGTGTGTGATAAGTAAGTGGCCCTGTCGGCGTAGTCGGCTCACCTTCAAAACTCGCTCTCTTGATCGCAGAGCCCTCTGCGGAGTCCTCCTTCGTCACGAGGCCTACTTCCTCCCCTCTCCATCTTACACGTTGCCACGATATCAGTGCGACTCTTCGCAAATTCTCGAATAATCATAGCAGTGACGTCACAACTTTCATACGTGTCATCAGTCCACCCTTAGCTTATGTGGGGCGTTCTGTCAGCATGACACATGTCATATCGGGGACACACTCCTCCTAACCAGAGAATAATAATCGATTGGAGATCCGATTATTATTACTATACAATTTCAATCAAATAACAAACATGCTCACCATATGCCATGTGAATCATTGCCTTCTATTCTGCACTTTCTGTACATCTTGACTTTCTATTCTCTTCCTCTCCACAAATTACGCCTTCGTCTGTCATCTGGTGAAAAGCATGAATGCGTATCCCATTTGGGTTAAGAATTCCGTCGCTCATCAATTCTGGTCTGAACTTCATGTTTTTCTTCTGTCTACGACTAGTTGGAGACCACTGGGCTTGGTCATCGTGTTTTGATCGAGAATTTCTTTCTTCTACTCGGAGTTGATTTAAGTGTCTTTGAGTCTCCTGATGTCTATCCTCTATTTCTTGACGGTAGTCTCGTCTATCGTCTACTTGATTTACTTGCCTATCGTTTCCTCGATTTCCTTGCCGATCGTCTCTTCGGTTTTCTTGCCTACAGTCCCTTCGATTTTGGTAGTTGCCATATGGTCTCCTGTGGTGTCCACGTCCGGTCTTAGAAGAACAACAACTGACGGAATCTCCCGGGTTCGCCCTCCCTATATCAATTAGGGAGAGACGCGTGTACTCTGTCGAGCATGGCCCGGGAGGGCCCGTCAGCCGGGTTCTCCCTCGACCCGACGCTTCGCCACACGAAGATAATGCCCCGTTCTGCAATCAACTTTATTAGTCTAGGATACATGGGAAAGATATATACATTTCTATAAAGGAGCAGGCCTCTGCCCGAGATCAACGTATAACGAGCAACGGAAGAATCCGTGTAGCCTACATATGAATTACATTGACATTTTTAACATCTCCATCAATAATAGTCCAGATTGCAGCCATGATGGCTGCTGCTAACTCACTTTCGTTTATTGTAGCCGGCCGTTTGAATGCTTGGGCCCACGCCAGTCCATCTCCTGGGATGATTCCGGCGATGCTCCAAGGCATCGCGTCGGAATACACGTCCAACGCTTCTCCCTGATGATTCATGTTGTGGCGGGTTGCTGTATAGTCCTCTGTCAGAAGACGCCTTGGCCAGTAGGCCTCTCCTGAGAGGATGTGCCGGGGGATGAATATGGGCCAGTTCATCACCCAGCACACCCAGCTCAGGTAACCTGCCGCTTGCTGTCTCTGGTGCTCGGTGTAATGTTCCATGTCGTGCAAGATCTGTTGAATCCGGAGCCTAGTCCCTGGCTGCACCAAAACACATTGCGCACTTATGTTCACCACTAGTCCTAGATACTGGATGACCACTGAAGGTGTGATCATGCTTTTAGCATAGTTGATAGTCACTCCCACTACTACTTCAAAAAACAGAATAATTTCGTCCACTGGTAACTTTTCCCCGTGGAATAGCCAATCATCTAGATAAGCGATCATGGTCACTACCGGAAACTGTTCTTAGACTAGCTCCCCCACAGCCTGCACCCACCGTTGCATCACACTAGGTGCTAGGGCGTGTCCCATAGGGAGACGCAGACAACAGTAATCCCTATCATTATATAGTATGCCGTATGTGAAAATGTCCATTTGCCGCAAGGGGATATGGTAGAATCCACTTTCTCTTCCATAATTATTTTCTTCCCTGGATCCTCTTGAGTCAAATTGCTCCCTCCTATTCTGAAAATATGGTCTTCGGTCAAACGGTCTTCTCTGCTCCCTGTATCTATTAACACCATATACCGGGTCTCTGTCATCTCTGTTATACCTCCTCTGTGGCGGTTCCGTCTGGGCTGTACGATCCATTACGATCATGTTGACGTCTCTTGGTTCTGACCTAACGATACGAGGTTCCGTCAGCGCACTAATATGGTCTAATCTCCTCAGTATCTCGTCGCAAATCTCGAGTGTATTGGCCCCTGACGCAATGGATACTCTCTGGACCTCGACAGGATATTGGTGGATTATTGCCTGTAATAGGTCCTCCTCCCGCATTGGCGGTTCCAAAAACTGCAATTTCGCGATCTGCGTCGTAAAATAGCCTGCTTACCGCGTTGGTTTGCTTGTGGGGTATTTTCTAGAGTAAATCTCTGCCCTGATACTCGGATAGTCATCTGTGGTCCAAAATCGCTTCAGAAATGCTCTCGCAAAATCGTCATATATTTTGAACGAGCTTCTAAATGCCCTCAGCCAATTAAGTGCTGGACCGTCTAGTGCACGTTCAATGATTTGTAGTTCACGCTCTTCCGAAATTCTTTGTTCATCTAGAAATTCCCTAAGATCGCGCAAAAATTATATCGTGGGAATAGCTCCCTCTCCCGAGAAAGGTTTTGGTTTATGATCTTGGATCCTGATAATAGCAACTGAAGGTGCCGACTGATACGTGAATGGGGTAGCATACATTCCCATAGGATTCCATCTCTTATTCTCGCTAATGGGACTAGGTTCCGTATTCTCGGTTATAGGAGTCGATTCCCTAATTTCAGTTATTGGACTCGGTTCCTTAATTTATGTTATATGAGTCGATTCCCCGATTTCAGTTATAGGACTCGGTTCCTTAATTCCGTTCTTAGAATTAGAATTGAGGATCTTTCCTTCCAATTTGGTAATCCTTTCTAACTGTGCTCTTTTGATAATGTTGACCTTATCTTCAATAGATGAAGCTGCAATGACTACATGAGTTTGAATTTTTTGGTTTATATTTTGTTTCATCCCTTGTACTTGTTCACGGATGCCTTCGACCTTCCTTTCATTCTCTACGGTAAATTCTTTCATCTGTCCTGTAATACCCTCTATCTTCTTTGACCATTCTTCCTTCCAACTATCATTCACCTTGTGTGCCTTGTCTTGTTTCTGCTCCTCTTCTTTAATACTTTCCTTTAGTATCGTAGCTTCTGCGTTCAATGATATCCTTCCTCTCTTCTATATCCTTTCCAACGCTTTCTAACTCTAGCTTGATCCTATCATCTATGCGTTTCTCAGCTTCTTCCTGAATTTTCGCTAACTCTCCTTTTAATCCCCCAATTTATCATTTATCTAGGCGTCAAGGCATCAAGATTTGTCATCAAGTTGATTTTCTAAGTCCTTTCCTAATCCTTTAAATTTATCGCGAAGTTGGGCTCCTAGGCTATCATTTAATCGCGTTCCTACCTCCTGGTCTAAACCTATCAGCTTCTCGTTCATTTGTATTTCTAAATTTTTCAGTTTGTTCATTTGTGTTCCTAAGCCATCGTTTAGTTGTTTTTCTAAACCTTTCAGCTTATCGTTCATTTGTGTTCCTAAGCTATCGTTTAGTTGTGTTTGTAGACCTTTCAGCTCGTCGTTTAATTGGGTTCCCAAATGCCTTTCTAATCCTTTTAGTTTGTCGTTCATTTGGGTTCCTAAATCCTTTTCTAAGCCTTTTTGTTTGTCGTTTAATTGTGCTCCTAATCTATAGTCGAGTTGTTTTCTTAAGCCATCGCTTTGCGCGTCTAATTGCGTTGTTAAGCTATCGTTTTGTGTTGATAATTGCTTCTCTAGACCTGCTAAGTTAGAGTCTATCTTACGCTCATGTTCACCTAATACCTCCTGCATCCTATTTTGGGAATATTTGAGTTGTTGCTCCACACCTTTCTGGCTACTGAATAATTCTCCTAGCTTCTTAATGAGTTCCTCAAACACCTTCTTGAACTCCGCTAACACTTCCATCCTTACACAATATATAATTCACAATGGACATGGGAAGTTGTCCGAAACACTGACTTATCCTAAAGACTTGAAGCTACGTAGATTTTAGTGGTTGGTATCAAATTCAATAGTGTGCGATCGTGATATATGTGAGCTTTATCCACTTCAATACCAGTGAGAAATTATATTAAATGAACTGACTTTTTCCATAACCCTCGCATACGTAAGGAAAACAAACGTTACAGTCATGTTGAACTGTAAAGTTGGGTACCAGCTCTCAATTGGTTTTATTTCCCTAATCTTATCTGAGCCACATTCATGAACGTTTACCCATTAAATAAATGAAATTCAGTTAACATTTGCCCCGATTTACTCTGGCCCAGGACGTTTTTGGCGCCATTTTGCTGTGCCCGATATTTCAACCTCGGATTGCGTGCCCCGACTCATCACAATCGTCAGCTGAAAACTCGGTACAACATTATCAAAAAAATAGCAAAAGAAAAACACGGATGATTAGATATACTCAGGCACGAAGATGCTATGAAGATTAAAACTGGTAAGACCTAAGTGACCTCGGGGCATGATTAGGGACTGGGGTTAAAAATTAACTTCCTAAAGTTATCTCCAATATCCACGTTGCGTTGCGAAAGCCTTGAAAAATATCACCCAATTATGATAAAACTCAACATTTTATTCAGGGATGCACTGATACAAATAATAAAGATAAGATCTTCTACTCCCTACACTCGGAGAATAACTAATTTAAGTCTTGCTGTGCAATGCAATCAGAAATAAATGAATGTGGTCTAATTTGGACAAAATCTCGTGTCCTAACCATGATATAAAGAAACTGACGGAGATCCAGCCTATATTTACTCCGCTCATCGCCTCTGTGTATATAAGGAGCGGGGTCGTTTCAGTGGAGGAGTGGTCAGCAGCTAGTGTGTACAGTAACCATCCTACAGCCACACGCAGTGGGCAACACAGGAGCCCATCGGAGTATGCCACCGAAGTCGCACACTTTGCAAACTAGGGTCACACAGCATTTCCAGGAGGTGCGACTTAGCTCCAGTGCCAAAAAGAACACTCCTAAATCCACCAAGACGGAGAAGAATAAACAACAACAACCACGGTCCCGGACACCTTCGCCCAGTAAAGGCAAGAACCGAGGGACAGCAACTACGTCCGAAACTCAGACTACATCTGATACCAACTCCGTCACCTCAGCAGCCACCATGGCTACAGCGGCACAGATACAAGAACTCATGAACCTGGTATGAGGTATCGACACTCGAATGACTTTTTAGAGGAAGGGTACCAACAACACAATCCCCCGATGGGGAAGACGAGGACGACAAGCAGGTACAAGATCATCCACGTGGCTTCCAATGGCGGAGCCTGGCTCCAACAGATTATACCAAGGGTCTCCCTATCCCTTCGTAGCAGCGAGTATGGAACCTAGCGGCGGCCCTGAAATAGCAGCTGGTCTTCATACCCACGGGACGCGATCATCGCGACGACCAGAATATTCTCTTTCTCCTATCCAACTGGAGCCACCTGGATCAGTGTCAACGGAAGTATGCGTTCAATCAGGCCAACCTCCTGTACGCAGCACTCACAAAGGGGTGGCCGTTCGCCATTTTTACATACACAATTATATTGCATCCATTACTTAGTTTAAAGTTCATTTTTGGATGTTCCTGAAAGTTAAAGGCTTTATTAAACACTCAATTTTTTATGAAATTCTTCCATCGGATGTCCTTCTAAATAATGTATTATGCGTGCATCGTGGATGTACATGCTGATCCTAAAATTAATTTACAATATTTACACTTATGTGAATGCTCACGTTAAATTACAGCGATATTCTTCACCCTTAATGTAACCCTCAATGATTTCCAAGCATTTCTAATCATTAATCACATTCCACAGGCTTGTCACAGTTCACCACTGCTACTTTGATTCAGGATTCAGTTCCATTAGACTAAATTATTCTTTTGGTAGCATTTACTAGTGAAATACTCATTTATAATGGATAATCTCACTTGAAAAAGAATGATAAAAGATTTATCAAGACAGAATCATTAATTACAGATTGATACAGTGACTTCCCACTAAACTCTCACCATGTTAAAGCCATTCCATGTCAATTACGTGTGCCGTGGTTTTTGGTCAGTTACTATACTGAAATTCAATTTCGACTGGGTATAGCAATTTTCAATGACCAAAAACCGAACAACTCTTAATATAATCATACGCTTTATCTGGACATTATCAAGTGTTACCTAAGTGTCAACCACTCGCACCATCCGTCAGTCAACCGTCTACAGCAACTGAATTGAATTTCATTCCAGAAAGGTTTTTTCTTTCTTATACATATTTAGCTTCAGCTAACATATAACAGAATGACAAATTATCAGACTGAACACAGCTGAAAGTCAAGAATTTGAATCCTTGATGTTACGGATTTGGTTTAAGAATCACCCCCCCCCCCCCCCCCACAAAAAAAAAACATACATAATCGTTAAAGAGCTCTCCTGGCTTCACTCTATGGGCGTACTATCACCCAATACATTAATGCTTTACATAATCCCACTGAACCGTATGCCTCATCATACTACCTCCGTCCACAGTGGTTCATTAATCATATAATTGCTTTACATTTCTTCCGACACCCATGATCCTTTGATCATGCAATTAAGTTTCAACATAATTACCAAACTCTATTCTTTTAATGATATCATCGAAGAATTATAACACCATTTTATACTTACCTCAACCATTCTATCTCATCCGTGTGCTTTGAGAATTGTGATCATCCTAATTATGTGTTTTAAGGGTACACTCTGTAGTATTGGGTTAATCCCATTACGTGGCTTTAGTTTAAATGAGTTTCATCTGACAAGTGTTCCCAGCGATTTCCAGGAATACTACGGTGTAACAGTGAATGGTCTATTTACAACGTTTTCTCCCTGTTTCAGTGATTAATTCCTTCCATAATCGTAATTTATACTACAAATTAACTGTAATGACATCAACGATCTTATAACTACTTCGTTATGCCTCAATAAAATACAAAAAAAGTTTAATGTTCGAGTGCCTCATTTTTATGACTATGGGGTATCGTAATAGAATCTAATGTAATTTCCAAACCACTAAAATCTACTTACTAACTATACTAGGATCTACGAAGCATGCTGAGGTTGTCTGTACCTGCGAATTCCGTTTGTCGATACTTGTGATGATTGTAGGAAAAATGGCGTCTCCTCTGTACATGCATTTATGTCTGGTACTAACCTATCTCCAGGCCCCCTTGGTGGACTCGCGTTCGGTTGTATGGCTCCATTCTCGTCTCCGGAAGGTCAGCTGCTTCTTAAACTCCCCATGCCGCCTACTTCTTAGTGTCAGATCTTGCGGTTGTGGAAATTCAACTCACGTAACGAAAAGTCACTACGACTCATGAACGTGATAGCAAAAATTTCACAATTTTTCTGTCCGTCTAATACGGTGGTTTATTTTTCTCGTAACACGTTCGCGCAAGTCGCACTTTGATAAACTTATCGGTTCGCGAACTCAGGACGTTTCTGTAAAGCAATATTTTGTACAAGACGCTCCGTAGAGTTCAACAACTCCTGGTTGCGTAACTTCCGTGAAGATTCCTTGTCTATCACCGTACGCATACTCCGACATTCTGAACCGTGAAGTGCTATGATACGACGTAAACTTCGTGTACTATAAATCAGTCCGGCTTGTTATAAGATTCACTTCACGCGTTTGCCATGATGGCACTGCGATGTGACACGTTCCTCACCACGAGACTAATTTCTAGTATATAACTGGTCCTGGAGTTACCGTCACCGGTCGGTGTGTGATAAGTAAGTGGCCCTCTCGGCGTGGTCGGCTCATCTTCAAAACTCGCTCTCTTGATCGCAGAGCCCTCTGCGGAGTCCTCCTTCGTCAGGTGGCCTACTTCCTCTCCTCCCCTCTTACACGTTGCCACGATATCAGTGAGACCCTTCACAAATTCTTGAACAAATTAATATCCTCATGAGCCAATTTTTCCTTTCATAATCCAACTTGACGGTAAGGTTATTCAAGAACTTCGGATGACATAAAATTTGAGTTATCATAGCAGTGACGTCACAACCTTCATACCTGTCATCAGTCATCAGTCCACCCTTAGCTCAAGTGGGGCGTTCTGTCAGCATGACACATGACATATCGGGGACAGTATAGATTGAAAAGTATGGGTGATAAGTTGCAGCCTTGCCTTGCACCTTTCTGAATACCAGCTTCTTCCTCATGTTCTTCAGCTCGAATGGCTGCTGTCTTGTTTCTGTATAGATTGTAGATCACTCTTCTATCCCTGTACTTTATTCCAATCGTTTTCAAAATGTCAAATAACTCACTTCAATCAACGTTAGCAAAAGCATCTTCTACAAATGCCATGAACGTTCTCTTATATTTCCTTATTCTACCTTTCAATATCAGCCTAAGACTTAGTACAGCTTCAGTTGTTCCTACATTTCTCCTGACACCAAACTGGTCTTCACCCAACTCCGTTTCTATCTGGCTTTCCATCCTCTTGTAATTTATTCTCGACAGGATCTTTGAAGCATGAGTAATGAAGCTGATTGTACGGTAATCTTCACATCTGTCAGCTCCTACTTTCTTTGGTATTGGGATTATAATATTCTTCTTGTAAAGGGTACCTCACCTGGCTCATAAATCCTACACACCAAGTGATATAACCTGATCAGACCTTCATCTCCTATGCAGCGTAGCAACTCAATCGGTATATAATCTATGCCTGGTGCTTTGTTCCTGCTTAAGTCTTCCAAAGCTCTATCAAATTCTGATCTCAATATTAAATCTCTTTTTGCATCCTCATCAATTTCCTCTTCCCTTTCCATTACACGAATCTCAATCTCCTTTCTTTATACACTGTATGTAAGCTGTCCATCTGTTAACTTTTTCTTTCCTATCTGTTAGAGGCTTTCCATCTGTGTCCTTAATATTGCAGCTCTTCTTTTCCCCAAAGGTATTCTTAATCCTTGGATAAGCTGTGTGTACTTTCCCTAAAATCAGACAATTTTCAATACCTGCACATTTCTCTTTCAACTATTCTTCCTTCGCTTCCTTGCACTTCTTCCTAAACTCATTTCTCAGACGTCTGTATTCTGCTATCCCCTTTTCATATCTTACATTCTTCTGTTTCCGAATTGGCATCCATTAATTCTAGTATATCCTGAGTGACCACGGTTTTCTACGTATTCTTTCTTTCCTACCGAAGTTTTTCTCTGCGGATTTTGTTATTTCCTTCTTCAAAGTTCCCATTCGTCTGCAATCGAAGTTTGTTTACAGTTTATCATTACAGTAGTCCTTCCATTATACTCTTCTTGAATCTTTGGTTACATCCTTCCACTACAGTCTGTCTATTGCCCACCTTTAAGGCTTTTGAATTTTATACAATTTCTTCAACTTCAATCTGCATTTCATAACAACAAGACTGTGGTCAAGTTCATGTCAGCACCGGGATATGTTTTGCAATCCAAAATCTGGTTTCGAAATCTCTGCTTGACCATAATGAAGTCAATCTGGTAACGCCCTGTATCTCCTGGTCTCATCCATGTGTAGCCTATATTCTTCTATTTTGGTTATTGAATAAGGTGTTAGCTATGACCAACACATGCTCGGAGCACAATACCATCAGCCTGCTTTCTCGATCATTCCTATCTTCCCTACTCTTCTTTTTCCTACCACAGCATATAATCACACATCACTATAACATTTTCATCCTTGACATACTTCAGAATTTCATCTAGTTCTTCGTAGACCTTTTCATGATCATCATCAGCTTGAGTGGTAGGCATATAGTCTTATATCACTGTGGGGCACGTAGGTTTTGTATTGATGTAATAATGTTATTGGTTTTACGTCCCTATTAACGTCTCTGGCTTTTATAGGCGCCAAGTTTTTAGGTAGATTTCATTAGAAAGCTAACTATTGCAATGGGTCCCATGTTTCGACTTCCGGAAAATTTCGACATATCTTCGCGTTTCACATCCCCCAGACCCCAAAACCACCGTCAGTTCAAAAGTTTATATATAATTTATGTATATATATATATTGTGACCGTCAGCCGGGTGGCAACGGCACATATTTGTGAGTGACCTTCAGAAGTCCTCCGGTAAAGCTGTCGGGATAGCCAACAACCGCGATGACTCTCCTAACATCTCCCCCGTCAGACCTTTAAAAGTTTGCCGTGAGGATCAGGTGAACTTCCTAACAATAGGCCAATGCGGCACGAGGTTCTATAGTCCACTGGGAGCGTGGTACATGGTTGCGATGGTCAAAGACGGCCTAAGGAAAGGTTCACCTCAAAAACTAGACTGTGAAATTAAACATCCAGGCTTATGTAAAACACCGTGAAAATTTATTGTAGATTTCCACAAACCCCTATCCTAGTTCGGAGGGTTATATTCGGCTAATCCGCAAACTAAAAGTTAATGATAATAAAAGTTCAAGTCCCTAACAATGAAGTTACATTAACCTTCGCGAAAGATCTAATACACAATAAGTAAGCAACAGCAACAACGCTGGGTAAATGGTACAACGCAAAATCCCTAATACAAGTTACATGATCAAGCTAATATGAAGTTACATTTAAGTGAAGGAGCAAAGCAAAGCTAAGTTATGGTGGTACCATTTCCACATTTACATTTAACTTTTCTAGCTAAGTCCTATCAGTTAACATTCAAAGTTACGGCGGTGACGTCCGTAATAGCAAAACAGATACAATACAAAGCTAAGTGTACAGCCATTTAAAAACAATTAATCTAATCAACAATCATGTGCTAAATAGCACGCAATAAAGGTAACATGGGGAAAAATACAGTTTCATTACATCAATAATTATAGTACAACACAGTTTTTATTATAATGCCTTCCTGCCCCATGGTTAACTCTTTGTAAACCATTGTCATCTAGCTTGATAGTAATGTCGGTGATAGCGTAGTTAAAACCACGTCTGACAATCACATGGCCTGCGCTCCACACACTATGAACTAATGGTTCATGTGTGCGCCAGGTCAAAACAAAAATGTCTACAGTCTTCGTCGTTTCCAATAAAGGAAATCCCTTCATCTGCACGGCCATGTCAGCAGGTTCAAATGTAAGAATGTCAAAGTTTAAATGGAAACAATATGTTAGTTAGATCTTGTTTAAAACAATTATGCGGATGATGTTTATTATGTCGGTTTATGTTCCTTCCGTAGGTTTATGGCGTATTCTGACAAAGGCCTGACAAGGAGTAGTCTTCTAAAGATCATTCTCCCGCAGCAAAACATCGACTCAATAGTCGGAAAACTCAACGAGCAAACTCGGCTCGGACTCACAATAACACGAGTTATCAGCGGTAAATACCTCGCTTTCAACAACTCTCATAATAATGCCTCATAACAACAACAGATGCGCGACTTACAACAATGGCACGTCTTACTCACTCAAGGCACATAATATCATGTGTTACCTGCGGCAAAAACCTCGCATTTAATAACCAAATTGCCTTCATTATAATTTGCCTCTCTCAAGAGGATCGCCAACAATGCATAAAGAAACCTTGACAACCCTGGGCATGTCGAAATGACATTCCTCGCAGCAAAATATCTAACTAACAGTATGAAAATCCAAGAAATACAAATGAACAAAAATACAGTAAGAAACACTGGGTTTCATGAGCAATAGCTGCTTTGAAAGAAAGAGATGAATGAAATCAACATTCTGTCCTATGTTATCGTAGTTCTGTCTCGCTTTCAAGCATTTGTTTTCAAGGTTACTGGGTCAACAAACCAGTTTATTGGTGACAACTTCACAAATTGCAGTCCTTCACTGACCTCATTTTTCAACAGGCAAGGCCGGCTAGTTTTAACATTATATAATACCGTAATATTTGGCCTTGTCATTCTTAGTATATGCTTGGTTCAAAAACCTAATAGAATCCGTGTGCTAAACACGTTACAATTTAACTGTAAAATAAAGTATCGCAGTCCTTCATTTCAAAGAATAGTAAATCACAGACATAACAGCATGTCTCACGAGCTTCTTTGCTCATCAAAGATATAACACTTATTAAGTTCTCAGTATAACATTAACACCTGTGTCCTCATGACAGAAACAAAGTAGTAACAAATTGATAAATATGGCACAGATCTGCAACTCTAGACCTGCATAATGATGCGATAGTGCACTTAGTTCGATGCTTGACATCTACACTTTCTCCAAAATAATAAATCTATCAGTATTTGACTATAAATTGGCTTCTGAGCGCTTTCAAAAATGAAAATACAGCATATTTTTATAAAACTGGAAACTACAGTTGGTTTCCTAACGATACGACCTATCTAACGAGGTCATAAGTCTCAACAGACTGGTTGCAAAGATTGCAGTTAAATAAAGTGACGATGACATCTGAATGAAACCACGGATAAATATCCTACACATGGCTGAGCAAAATAGCTGCTTCGGTGACGTAACTGGTAGCAAGCATGCTGAATGTCTATGCCCAAGGTCGCGAGTTCAAAGCTGGCCGAAGTCGTCGGATTTTCTAAGAGCGCTAAAAATCCCTCAGTATGCTTTCCTTTGGAGGTGAAATTCCAACGTTCGTTGCGAGTTGCTGGCTGCGGTGGCATCTAGTAACCAAGTTCACGGGTAGGTGTCGTTGACGGTAGTACCTGGTAGCAACATAAGGAACTACTGCTTGAAATTGACCGCCTGTAGTCCTTACCTGAATTACAGACTAATACAGCCATCCCTAAGTACACGGGGTTACATGACCGCGTTGTCGCAGCCCCTAAACTGAAAAACCAACCAAAATCTCTGCGGGAGATATAATTTTGCGTGAAGAAGTAACAGACCGTTACATAGTTACACATCAGTGTCGAAACCTTGCATAAGGACAGTGTGACCACAAGTATAAAAATGGACCCCAAATGATAGAAGGTTACCGTTCCCATAAGACAATAAAATTTTTAAAATAAGCATAAAATGACGAAAAACAAAGTTAATTAAGCTCCAATTATAAAATACCTTCTCGCAATAAATGAGGTCTGATCCTTCTACGAAAACCTGCATATTCTGCCTATTTTCGCCTATCCCCAAGTTTGTCCGGTGAAATCTACCTCCGCCTTCCGGCGTGCCGAGAGGACTTTTTTTTATTGATTTTTGCTACAATAATCCGTTCACTATATTGCTCATAATAATCCACCCGCTGTCCAAGTTTCTACTTAATATGAGACCTACCCCCGCATAGCCGTTTTTTCATTTAGTGCTAAGAACTGTAGGGGTAGACCAAGGTTAGAATATGTTAAACAGATTGCCTCGGATGTAGGGTGTGGTAGCTATGTAGTGATGAAACGATTAGCTCACGACAGGGAGGCTTGGAGGGCTGCATCAAACCAGTCAAAAGACTGATGACTCAAACAACAACGACCCTATAGTCTCCTGACCAAGAGTCCTGTTTTTCCTGCCAGCGCATTTCACTAATCCCAACCTAATCTAAACTCAACTAATCCATTTCCCTTTCTAAGTATTCAAACCTTCCACTGCCTAGCAGACTCCTAACATTCCACACTACAATCAGTAGAATGTCAGATTTCCTCTTTGTCACTTTTGTGATGTTAACTACCTCTCGAGTAGTCTACACCTGGGGATCCGAACGGGGGAGTATTTTTCCTACGGATTGGAATTTTACTAGAGAGGAGGCCATCTTCACATGTAATTAAGCATAGAGAGGTGCATATCCTCGGGATTAGCATCACGGCTGTAGTATCCCGTTTCTGTCAGCCGTGCAGCAGATCGCAGTGAAGTCATTAGTTGGCTAATGTTATCAATATCTTTACCGTCTATAAGACAAGTAAAGGATCGATTTATTCTGGAAGGCTGCTACACCCTTTTAGAATAAAGTAACAGAGCAATTCTATTAACAAAAATACTAACCTTCTAATAACAACTAAACACTAAAATTCTACTAACGAAAAATAAGTAAGTTCTACCAACAACAAAATACTACCACTAAAACAGTCTGTCACCAGGCATACTCATATGGACCCTCCCTCATCACAGGCTAATGAAACAATGAACTAGCACTGTCACCAGACACACTTACATGAATCCTCACACATAACAGGATAATGAAGCAATGCACTAGCACTAATGAACTATGTAACTGTCACCAGACACACTCACATGAACCCTCACAGATAACAGGCTAATAAAGCAATGAACTAGCACTAATGAACTATGTAACTGTCACCAGACACACTCACATGGACCCTCACACATCACAGGCTAATAAAGCAATGAACTAGCACTAATGAACTATGTAACTGTCACCAGACACACTCACATGGACCCTCACACATTACAGGCTAATGAAACAATGGACTGTATCTAATAAACAATGTACCTGTTACCAGACACACTCATATGTGCCCTCACACATCAAAGTCTAACGAAACAATTAACTAGCACTAATAAACAATGTAAATGTCAATAGACACACTCACATGGACCCTCAAACACCGCAGTCCAATGAAACAATTAACTATTGTAATAAACAATGTAACTGTCACCAGATGCACAAACATGGACCCTCACACCACAAGCTAATGAAACAATGAACTAGCTCTAATAAACAATGCAACTGTCACCAGACACAATCACATGGACCCTCACACATCACAGGCTAATAAAACAATGAACTGTATCTAATAAACAACGTAACTGTCACCAGACACACTCACATGGACCCTCACACATCACAGGCTAATGAAACAATGAACTGTATCTAATAACCAACGTAACTGTCACCAGATACACTCACATGGACCCTCACACACCACAGTCTAATGAAACAATGAACTCTTTGCTTTATGTTGAGAGAACCTATAAACTTGTTTATGAAAAAAAATCTTCAATTTTGGATTGTGCTTGGGTTTACCATATAAAGTCACAATATCAATAGTGTATTGTCACGAAAAAGATAATTCTGGTCGGTTATTGGAGATTTCTAAAATCCTCCAGTTACAGGACGTTAGTAAGTCAATCAAAATGTATTTACTGTGGCCCACATTTTAACCGAGTGTGTGGATTTTGCTGATCTACGAAGAAACCTTGGTTTTCAGATGACACTAGAACTTAAATTAGCCGATGACTTGGTGGCTGCTGATCTCATCATCCGCTTTATAAGTGAGAGTGGGTTAGGGACAGCAATCTAAATTTTCAAGTGATCATTAACTCAAAGACTTTGTTCTTTTTGGAATGTTGAAGTTTTGATTTTCCGTAATTTTTGTTTATGAATATATTTATTTGTTTCATTTTATTTTATACTAGCTGTACCCGGCATGCGTTGCAATGCCAATCAAAGAAAGTGTTGGCGTTGTAACTTTGTTTGTTGAAGTGCTTTTGGATTCCCAATATTGAATTATTTTCCGTTAACCACCTCTAAACTATTGTAAAATTGATTTACTATCTCAAAAAATTAAGGGAGCGTGCTCAACAACTTACCAAAGTGTAATTGCAATGAAATAAATGGTATATGAACGCATACGGGACTTTATTGAAAAGATTCGTGCGCCGTCACCCATTTGTTGAATATATTCGTACGTTACCTATTGTAAAATGGATTTACTAAGTCGAAAACCTTCCCTGGCGTGTACACAACAACTCATGAACGTTTCATCGTAATCGGATGAATGGCATATGAACGCATACGGGATTTTGTTTAAACGATTCACGCGCTTTCACACATTTGTTGAATCTTCTTGTGCGCAACCCATTGAAATACGGATTTACTAATTCATACACCTTCGCAGGACTGTACTCAACTCACCAACGTTTTATCACCATCGGATGAATGGTATATGAACGCATACGGGACTTGGTTGAAACGATTCACGCGCTGTCGCTCATTAGTTGAATGTACACGTGCGCTACCAATTGTAAAATGGATTTACTAAATCAGAAATCTTTGCGGGAGTGGAAACAACATTTCTCTAAATTTCCTTGCAATCGCATGAATGGTATATGAACACATACGATTTTTTTTAACGATACGCGCGCATTACTCATTTGTTGAATCTACTCGTGCACTACCTATTGTAAAAAGGATTTACTAAGTCAGAAACCTTTCCTGCAGTGTGCACAACAATCCAACTAAAGATTCTTAGCAATCGGATGAATGGTATTTGAACGCTACGTGACTTTGTTTAAGCGATTCGCGTGCCGTCGAACATTTGTTGAATCTACTTGTGCGCTACCTATTGTAATATGGACTTCCTGAGCCTGAAACTTTCCCTGGTGTGTACACAACATCTCACCCAAGTTTCATCGCTATCAGACGAAAAGTATATGAACGCATACGGGACTTTATTAAAACACTTCGCGCGTCGTCGCTCATTTGTTGAATCTACTCGTGCCCTACCTATCGTAAAGTGGATTTGCTATGCCAGAAACCTTGCCTTAAGTGTACACAACCTCTCACCCAAGTTTCATCGCTATCGGACGAATGGTATGTGAACGCATACTGGACTTTGTTGAAACCCTTCGCCCTTCGTCGCTCATTTGTTGAATCTACTCGTGCGCTACCTATTGTTAAGTGTATTTACTAAGCCAGAAACCTTCCCTGATGTGTACACAACAACTCACCTAGTCGCTATCGGACGAATGGTATATGAACGCATACGGGACTATGTTGAAACACTTCGTGCGTCGTCGCTCATTTGTTTAATCTACTTGTGCGATAATTATTGTTAAGTGGATTTACTAACCCAGAAAGCTTCCCTGAAGTGTACACAACATCTCACCCAAGTATCATCGCTATCAGACGAATAGTATATGAACGCATACGGGACTTTGTTGAAACGCTTCGCGAGTCGTTGCTCAATTGTTGAATCTACTCGTGTGCTACCTATTACAACATGGATTTTCTAAGCCAGAAACCTTGCCAGTAGTGTACACAACCTCTCTCCCAAGTTTCAGCGATATCGGACGAATGGTATGTGAACTCATACAGGACTTTGTTGAAACGCTTCGCCGTCGTCGCTCATTTGTTTAATCTACTCGTGCGCTACCTATTATTAAGTGGATTTACTAAGCCAGAAACCTTACCTGAAGTGTACAGAACATCTCACCCAAGTTTCATCGCAATGGGATGAATGGCATATGAACGCATGTGGGACTTTCTTGAAACAAACGCACGCCATTTTGTTGAAGGTACTCGCGCGCCATCTATTGTAAATTGGATTTACTACACCTATAACCTTTCTGCGACTGTGCACAACAACTCACCAAAATTTGATCGCTATCGGATGAATTGTATATGAATGCATCGCCATTACGCATTTGTTTAAACTACTCGCGCGCTATCTATTTTGAAATGGATTAAATATGCCTATAAACCTCCCGGAAGTGTTTACTACAACTCACCAAAATTTGATCGCAATCGGATGAATGGTTTATGAAACCATAAAAGACGAACACGCAGACATTCCTTTTTATATATATACTAGCAGAAGTACCCGTTCTTCGAACGGTGTTCGTTGTTAACACCAGACATTATCAATTGAGCTACTGTTGCTATGGTTAGCGGTTTGTCATTCATTCAAGTTTATCAGAACGAAGTTGCTTTTCTGGGAATATCACACACACTATTATTTTAAGGCCCTTAAAATGTAGTTTTCGGAGATCCTTTATAGATTCCCCCATTTTGTGTCTCACATTGAGAAGCGCAACATATGCTTTGGTCGTCCTTCTAGGATAATTTTTATATTTCGCCTATTTTAGCATGTATTGAGAAGTTTTTCTCTATATCCACCCTTCTACTGTATGAAAAGTACAGTGAAGAGTTTTATAAATGATTGGTGTATTGACTCTCATGGTTACCATACCTAATTTTACGATGCACCAAGCATCCGAACACGAGGTATAGGCGTACATAAAGATACACAGAAAGTCACACAGACAATTCTATTGTCTACAACATATTACCCAGATATCCAAATACGGGTATATCTACCTCACAGTATCAAACAAAATCATCCTTACGATGAACCCGTATGTCGACAAAAAAAAAGTTAAAATGTGCTCTCAGACTAAATTCACCTAATGTGTACTTCCTGACGTGAAATAGAATTGAAAGCCTTGTAGACGAAACGCAATACACGTCACATAAAAACTGACCCTCTACGTTGTGCTAGGTGCCCAAACACAGGAAGACCCCTTTCATAAATTATAAAGGCTTGTGGTGCATGAAAATTCAGGTTCTTTAGCCTCGAATTGCCCAAATTCCTAAAAGCCGCAAAAAATGCTGGTTCAATTCAGGAATTTTTTGAAAATAATGTTGCTGTTTGGAGATATAATAGACCTTCTGTACTATATGTCGAACGTGAAAATTGCATGAAAAAGTTCTAGGTTACCCCTTGACCCCCTTAATTGCATTGATGAAATATACAGTCTACGTTAGTTCCGTGATAACCTCATAGCCATTTGCAAACTTTCACAGAAATGTAATAAATGGAGTGACATTGCTTCTTACAGAAATAGAAGGAAAGTTGTATGCCACCCCTTGAGATAATGTTCTCATGTTTACCGATTTGCATTCCTTCATTAGTTTGTTAAATTAAATTAAATTAGTTTTCTGGGAATATTTCAGGAACTGTTGGATTTAGAGCCTTATAATGTAGTTTTCGAGGACCCTTTAGGGCCCCCGAGTTTTGTTTCTGGCACCGAGGGGATTTGTCTCGTCGTTGTACGCCATAATATAATACTAATAATATAATATAGGGAGAAATTATAACACCTATATTTTTTATTATTAATGCAGCCAATGGCCATGTACTTTTCTTTTCAGGACGGGTCAGGGAAGGGATATCATCAGAGAGTGAAGCATTCACATCACGCATGAGCAAAATGGAAATGGCCTACCATTTAACTAAGGACATCTATAAGAAAAGGTCAATATCCTTCAACGCAAAACTAAAACATTACTGCAGTGTCATCCGTCCGGAGGTCTTGCATGCTTCTGAATGCCTCACGATGAACAAAAAAGGCTTGGTCGAGAAACTGGAGGCCAAAGAAAGGAAGATTTTGAGGAAGACATTGGGTTTCATCAAAGACAATGGGGAATACAGAAGACGGCATAACCATGAACTATATACTCATGTGGGGAAGATAAGTAACGTCATCCGGAAGAGAAGGATACCATTTTTTGGGCATGGTGAAACGAATGAGCCCAGCGATACTGACCAACCGCAACATAACTTACTTTTAGTTGAGGAAAACAAAATGGGCCAGGTTCATAGAACTGGATAAAGATCTGAAAGAAGTGGGGATTACACCAACAGACATTCAGGAGCGCGCCCCACTCAAAAGGAAACTTCAAGCTTGTAAAGGTTTCCAAGAAAAACCGAAGCTGTAAACGGGAAAGATTTGGACCCAGGAACGGAAGGAAGTCCACCAAGAACGAATGCGGGCGTACCGAGCAAACATCAAAGCCAGTAGGAGACAGTTAAAATGACGCGATCCATAGATGGCTTATACGAAATGAATGAATGAATAATATGGGGATAGGAATGTAATAGACCTGCCGTACCACACCCGCAGGTGTAAATCGCGTGAAAAAATTCTAGACATTGATCCCCTTAAGCGCATTATACGTATTGATTAATTGTACGGCATAATTTGGTTCCGTGATAACCTTCTAGCCGTTTGCGAACTTTCACACTAATGTAATTAATGGAATTGCATTGCGTCTTACAGCAATAGATGGACCTCTGAGAATCTGTTGCCATGGTTACTGGCTTGTATTCGTTCATTAGTTTATTAAATGAAATTAGTTTTCTGGGAATATCTCAAAAACGGTTGGTCTTAGGGCCTTAAAATGTGGTTTTCGGGGACCCGAGTTTTGTCTCTCACATTGAAGGGCTGAAAATGAGCTTTGTCTCGTCCTTCTACGCCTATTTAAGCATGTATTTTAAGGGGGTGGGCCCCCTTTTATGAGAGGTACGGAGAAGAGTTACATCAATGATAAGTGTCGTGCCTCTGATGGATATCTGTACCAAATGATACGTTGGTACACCCAGCCTTTCTCGAGTTATAAGGGAACAAAGTTGTCCACAGAAAAACAAACAAACAGACAGACAGACAAACAAACAAAATTATTTTCGCGCGCATCCATCATAAAACAGTCTGAAACGCGTAAACATCTCAAATTTCCGTAGAAATTCAGAGAAAAACAGACAAACTTTCATTTATGTATATATAGAGAGAGAGAGATATACTGCACCGCTCGGTGTTGACCGTCTTTTATTGCACAAATTTAGGTTCTACTCGCTAACCGTTGGAGATATACGAAAAGTGATAAGGACCTTTCGGATAGAAAATTAAATGTTAAAACTCGTGTTTGCCATCAAAAGTTTGCTATTTCTTAGCGTTCTCTTTCTATTTGAAATAGAAATATGAAATTTTGAAACCGAAGGGTGTAGTGACGTCACAAATGTCGGTTTTACTCGCTAACCATTAGAGGTACACGAAAAGTGATAAGGACCTTTCGGATAGGAAATTAAATTTCAAAGCTCGTATGTGCCATCAAAAATTTTCTATTTCCTACCGTTCTCTTTTTATTTGATATGGAAATAAGAAATTTTGAAACCAAAGGGTGTAGTGACGTCACTAAAATGGTCGCCATTTTAGAACAGTGCAAAATTTCGAAATCAAAAGCACCCTATATGTAAACCTGGTAAATCAGCTACATCCATGCAAAATTTCATTTAAATCGGACCAGTGGTTCCTGCGTTATTGAGTAACACACAGACAGACAGACAGAAAGACAGACACACACCATCTCATTTTTAGCCTACTTTTCACATTTTGCAAAAATGAGGAAAAAGTAGACTTATGAGATCGATCCGGGAAAATGGGTGTCTGTATGTCTGTCTGTCCTTCTGTCTGTCTGTCTGTCCTTCTGTCTGTCTGGCTGTGTGTGTGTCCCCCCCTATCAACTCCTAAACGGCTGCAGCAATCAAAACCAAATTTAGTATGAGTAAAGATGTGCACCGGAATAGCTCACGTCCATATTTGAAAATGATGTCAGTGCTACCAACTGCTGAAAAAACGCACTAGAAATTTGAGCTCCATGTTGGATATCTTGCAAGGTGTGCATGGGAGCTATTCCAAAATTGGCACACATGTAGATAATACTATTTCATTTTAATTTCCAGGAGGCCAACCATGACAGTGTTGCCAAAATAATTTTAAGCCTTCTGATAGGTCCAATGTTTAAATGCATATAACTTCTACACTATCAATTGGATTTCAACCAAATTTTGTATGTAATATCTGTACATAAACAGATATGACTGAGCGTATTCTTAAGAGCCACCAGGGCTGCCAACTGTTAATAATTGCTCTCTGTATTTTTTTTATCCAAATACCAATATATCAGAAAGTATGCAAGCCAACAGCTTTAAACTATGCACACGTATATTCTGACATTTTAGATTAATTTGGAGTAACTTATATACGTCAGTTCTACCAACATGATTTTAAGCCTGCTGATAGTACCAATTTTTAAATACATGTAACTTCTATACTATCAGTCGGATTTCAACCAAATTTCGTATGTGATATGTGTACCATAACAGATATGACTATACGTATTGTTAAGAGCAATCAGGGCTGCCAACTGTTAATAAATGCTGTCTATATTCTTTTTACCCTAATATCAATATATCAGAAAGTATGCAAGCCAACAGCTCTATACTTTGCACACGTATAGCACCTGAAATTCTAGATTAATTTGGAGTAATTAATACAAGGCAGTGCTGCCAACATGATTCTATGCCTGCTGATATGTCCAATTTTAAAATACATGTAACTTCTATACTAACAAATGGATTTCATCCAAAATTGGCACAACAAGATATCATAATAATTCAGATTATTTCTGACCAGCACACGCATGGTATTGTTGGCAACATGCTTTTACGCGTGCTGATAGATCCAGTGTCTAACTGCATGTAACGTCCATTGGACTTCAACCAAATGTTGTATTCTGTACCTTAAGAGGTGGAACTAAGAATATATTCAGTCACCAGGGCTGCCAACTGTAGTGCTCTATTAGGCTACATTATACCAGGTATATTTTGAACTAATTAGATATTTCGATATTACCAACTTAATTTCGTCATTATTCTAGATAGGTTCATATAACTTACTGTAGAATAATCATTGGCATGAAAAGTAGGCTGTATAGTTCTTCACGGAACTTCTTGTTATATATTAGTATGATATATGATTATTATTTTTAGGCCATTTTCATATTTAGGCGTCCACCGCTCAATTTAAATGTACTCTTAATTTGTATAATTTAATCTGTGAAACTCTTTATAAATCTTTGGAATAATATCATCCCATCATGTATATAGAACCCTTTTGAATTCAAACAGTTTCACATGTTTCCACAAGCTAGCTGCACAGATACATTGAAAATCTATTCATTTGATATACACTGTCACCTGAATCCAAAAGTGGGTAGCTTATATTCAACTAGTCTCCATAGTGCACGTTCTCACTAATATGATTGTGTCGAGTGAATGTAAAGCATTGTTTTGCAGAAAGAGGTGCCTTTATTGAAAAGTTGGTTACCGTATTATTGAAATAGATGATAATAATGGATTAGGCCACTGAGGAAGTATATTTCAGATAGGAAGGAAATAATTATCCTGTTTAGGGTGTTTACCACAGTTTGAACCGGGTGAGTTAGCCGTGGTGGTTACGGCATGACTGATGGCAGTCGCTCACATCCGGGAGGCGAGGAGGTTCGAATCCCCCCGCCGGCAACCTTGAAGATGGTCTTCTGTGGTTTCCCATCTTCCTTCCAGGCAAATGCCGGGGTTGGTCCCTAACTATAGGCCACAGCCGCTACCTTCCAACTCCTCGTCCTTACATTCCAACTTCCCTCCCCAACGGTACTTGTAGCTCACCCATTGGGTGTCCGTCTCGAAGCAGCTACAAAACTGGCGAGCCGAACATGTTCTCGGACACTCCCGGCACTAAAAGCCATACGCTAAAAAAAAAAAAAAAAAAAAAAAAAAAAACACAGTTTGAAAGATTTTTTAGCCTACTTTTCACATTTTGCAAAAATGAGGAAAAAGTAGACTCATGATTTCGATCTGGGCAAAAGTCTGTCAGCCTGTCTGTCTGTGTATGTCCCCCCCTATCAATTCCTAAACGGTCACTGAAATCAAAACCAAATTTGGTATCAGCAAAGACCTATACGGGAATATCTCTGAGCCATATATCAAAATGATGTCAGAGCTACCAACTGCTGAAAAAACATAATTGAAAATTAAGCTCCATGTTGGATATTTTGTAAGGTATGCATGGGAGCTATTCCAAAACTGGCACGCATATAGATAATAATATTTCAGTTTAAATTCCAGGGGGCCATACATGACAGTGTTGCCAAAATGATTCCAAGCCAGCTGATAAGTCCAAATTTTAAAGCATATAACTTCTACACTATGAATTCGATTTCAACCAAATTTCGTATGTACTATGTGTACATAAACAGATATGACAGAGCGTATTCTTAGGAGCCACCAGACCTGCCAACTGTTAATAAATGCTCTCTCTATTTTTTTTAAATCCAAATACCAATATATCAGAAAGTATGCAAGCCGACAACTTTAAACTATGCACACGTATATTACCTGACATTCTAGTGTAATTTAGAGTAACTAATATGTCAGTGCTACCAACATGATTCTAAGCCTGCTGATAGGACCAATTTTAAATACTTGTAACTTCTATACTATCAATTGGATTTCAACCAAATTACGTAAGTACTATATGTACATAAACAGATATGACTGAGCGTATTCTTACTACTTTTACCGTAATATCAATATAATTATCAGAAATTATGGAAGCCAACAGCTCTAAGCTTTGCACACGTATAGTACCTGATATTCTAGATTAATTTGGAGTAACTAATACACGTGAGTGCTGCCAACATGATTCTAAGCCTGCTAATAGGCCCATTTTAAAATACATGTAACTTCTATACTAACAAATGGATTTCATCCAAAATTGGTACAAAAATATACCATAATATTCCAGATTATTTCTGATCACTGATAGATAGAGGTGTTAGTTTTTGTTAATTCGCGATAAAACGAAAAGTCATATTTAGAGGTTAGGATGTTTTATTTTCACGTATTTACATGTTTCGTGCCGCCCAGGAGTGAAATTAAATCGTGAAATAACGCGAATTTTGTGAATAACACCACAAATACCGCAATCTGCGAAATAAAAACAAATTTTCATATTTTTTCCCCACACCAATCCGAACATTTTTGTCCACAAGCCGATAATCGAATTTGGTTGGTGTTCAATTCGAGAGAATGATCGATTGCATAGTTTCGCGAGGGGTAATACTACGAAATACGTCATATTACGATATACTGTCGATATTCTCGTTACTCGTTGGATTTTAGCGCTGTGGTAAACAGCTGTTATATCGCGGCGTGAATAGTTTGGCCGACTACCTCCAAAAGGTTATGTGATAGTTGTTCATAATGTAAACTACGTTTGCCTCCTGTTACATCGGTAGCGAGTGTAAATTATAGTAGAGAATTCTATATAATTTACTAAAAAGTGCGCGAATTGTGCGTTATCATCGAAGCTAGTGTGTTATTTGCGTGAAACAGTTGGCGAACACGTGTTCGTCGTATTAGTTCCGAACTTAGCAGTACAGGAAGATGAGACGCGACGTAAATTAAATATTATGACTCGAATTCAGAAATAAATTCTGCGTGTGGTTACGAATTTATACTGGCGTGTGACTACAGTCAACCGTGTGATAACAGTGTTTGTTACTGGGCATCGCTCAGTTGAGTTTAAAAATGCCGAAGGTAGCTGTTTCTGCCACAGACAGACTTAAAGAATATAAGAATGAAGGATTTATAATTTCTTGTGACATTCTTATGTGCAAATATTGTGATTGTCGGTTAGATTATCGCAGGAAAGATGCATTAGACAAACATTGCAAATCGGAGAAACATTCAAAACGCCGAGAAAATTCGCGTCTTGAAGTTAGTGTTCCTAGAGTGGCCACCTTGAAAGAAACATTATCAAATGCTAGTCGTGTGAAGGATATGAAAGAAGAGTTAATTTTGGACACTACTACTGCGTTTGTGAAAGCTAATATACCAGTAGAGAAACTAGACAATCCTGCTATCCGTACTTGGTTTAATAAGTACGTTCGCGGAAGTGGAGATTTACCATCAGCAAATCAGATTCGTCAGAAACACATCCCCATGATTGGCGAAAGAAGGAGGGAAGAAATTAGGGAAGATATAAAAAACAAAGACGTGTTTCTGCTATGTGACGAAACAACTGACAAGAATGGTAGGTGTGTTTTCAACATTCTTTTTCGTCCATCAGTACCATCAACTGAAATGAACACCCATCTGGCTGCCTCTGTTGTTCTAGATTCTGCCAATAGCGTAAATTGCTCCAATGCGATATTAGACACCTTGAATTCCTATGAAATTGAACGGGAGCGTGTAGTGGCAGTAGTTACGGACTCAGCACGCTACATGACAAAATGAGTAACTACTCTTCAAGGATTGATTGAAGAATTAAGTCATGTTCAGTGCTGGGCTCATAAAGTCAATCTTATCGGCTGCGTATTTGAAAACGAGCTGGACGAATTGAACATGTCTATAGTGAAGACAAAGAATGCCTTTTAAAATACGCGAAAAAGAAAAAGCAATTACGTTGCATTTCTAAGGGAGAAATATGAAAACACAGAAAAAGAGAATGAAATTCTAGCTTTCCCAATGCCTGTATGTACAAGATGGAATTCATGGTTTAAGGCTGCAATGTATATGGCCACGCATGTGGAAGATCTGGTAGAATTTTTCAAAACATTGGAAGATTTAAATTCTGGGGTCAAATTTTTCCAACAAGCATCGACTTCAACAATACAATTTATACAATTACAAGCATTGTATGTTTCTGTTGTTGGTGCCTCTCTTATGGACTTGCTTAATTTCTTGGAGGGATCTAAGTACCCAACAATTCACTTACTGGCTGGGAAGCTAGATGACCTTGTGGTAAAGCTCAAGCTATTAGGCGATGGTGGAATGTTCAATCATACGATCCTCCAGAACTTGGAACAGCTTCCTCAAAAGATGCAGATAAAGGTTAAGTCCAAGCTTACGTGTGTTGCCCAGTCAGCTCTAGTGCAAGTCAGGACTTTAAGGACCACGGATCCAGCCAGGAAGACTGTAGAAGCCATCGGGTCATTGTTTGATCCTTGGCAAGCACCTAAGAACGTATCTCCCACAGAACTGCTCCAATTTAAGAAGAATGCCCCATTTCTTACGAAGATGGAGTCTCAACAGTTTTTAGAGGCTCACAGCATTTACCTGACTGCAATCAAGAACCAACTGCGTCATGAAGATAATGTGAATGTTCCAGAGATCCTCATGGGATTAAGGCCTGCTCACCGAGACTATGCAACAGCTGCATTAAAGTGTGTGTGGTATCCTTGTTCAAATGTGGATTCTGAAAGGTCATTTTCGAAATACAGTCTCATAGTAAGTGATAGGAGGCGAAAATTGACAGCTGCAAATGCTGAGACTTTAACCATGATCTACTTCCAGTGATTTCACTGCAGTATTTGGATAAAACTGAAAAAGGTATTCACTGAAATGTTTTTCGAGATGGTGAATGTAAAATAAAAATGTGACTTCCATATAAGTATTATCTCATTCTTCCATAGCCATGTTTAACGTTTTACCCTGCTGTTTTGTTTTTTACTTTGTTTTATTAATTGTTTATATTTTTAAATGCACTTATTGTACAAACCTTATCGCTTTCCAAATTTTAACATGTCATCCCCCGAATAAATAATAAAAACACAAAACACCACCTTTTGAATTTTAAATCAACAAATCTTCAGAAAAATAACAACACTTTCTAACACCTCTACTGATAGATCCAATGTTTACCTGCATGTAACGTCCATGTTATCCATTGGAATTCAACCAGATTTTGTATTCTGTACCTTAAGAGATGGAACTAAGAATATATTCAGTCTCCATGGCTTCCAACTGTAGTGCTCTATTAGGATACTTTATGCCAGGTATACTTCGGACTAAATATAAGTTTTGACATTACCAACTTAATTTCGTCATTATTCTAAATAGGTCAATATAGATTAACCATAACTTTTAAGAAAAGTAGGCTCTTTAGTTCGTCACGGAACTTCTTGTTTATTACTTTATTTAATTAATTTTCTGTGTTTATAGTATACTGTATACTATTTTCAAATTATTGAATTATATTTTGAACATACTAAGTTTTAACATTCCAAAATCGCTCTTTGTGTGCAGTTTTCGACAGGTCATTGCACGTGTGTAGCTTGGGAATTGGTTGTAATGTCTGGGCTATATTTTTGTGTGTGAACGCTCATGTTGGATAAAACTGTTTCTCATAACAATTGGTTTCTAAATTGATTAGAAAAGGTTGTGATTTTGAGGATGATAGGTATTATGATTTTCACTATAGGGTGATAACTCCTGAATATGTACAGGAAAATTAGAGACTGGTTGAATGAGGTACCGAGTGATGATTCAGACTCCATGCTTTTAGGTAGATTTCATTAGAAAGCTAACTATTGCAATGGGTACCATGTTTCGACTTCCGGAAAATTTCAACATATCTTCGCGTTTCACATCCCCTAGACCCCAAATCCACCGTCAGTTTAAAAGTTTATATATAATATAGGTATAGTCTATATCTCTATATAGTGAAAGTTTGTCTGTTTTTGCTGAATTTGTACGGAAATTTGCGTTATTTACGCGTTTAAGACTGTTTTGTGACGGATACGTGTGAAAATATTTTTTTTGTCTGTCTGTCTGTTTGTTAGTCTGTCTATCTGTGGACAATTTTGTTCCCTTATAACTCGAGAACGGCTGGGTGGATCAACGTAAAATTTGGTACAGATATCCTTCAGAGGCACGATCCTAATCATTGATGTAACTATTCTATGTACCTCTCATAAAAGGCGACCTACCCCCTTAAAATACTTGCTGAAATAGGCGTAGAAGGGCGACAGAACGCTCATTTTCAGCCCCTCAATGTGAGAAATGAAATTCGGGGGCCCTAAAACCAACAGTTTTTGAGATATTCCCAGAAAATTAATTTCATTTAATACAATAATGAAAGAAAGCAAGCCGGTAACCATGGAAACAGAAACTCACACGTCCATCTATTGCTGTAAGAAGCAATACAATTCCATTAATTACATTACTGAGATAGTTTGCAAACGGCTATAAGGTTATAACGGAACCAAATTAAACTGTAAAATTCATCGATACACATAATGCGCTTAAGGGGGACAAGGGGTACTCTAGAATTTTTTCACGGGATTTACACGTGCTGGTGTGGTACTGAAGGTCTATTATATCTCTATCCCTATATTGTTATATTATTATTATAATTATTATTAATATACTACGGCCTACAACGACGAGACAAAGCTTTTTTCAGCCCCTTAGTGTCAGAAACAAAACTTCGGGCCCCTGAACTGTCGTAAAGGGTCCCCGAAAACTACATTTTAAGGCTCTAAAACCAAGAGTTTCTGAGTTATTCCCAGAAAACTAATTTCAATTAATAAACTAATATAGGAATGCAAGCCAGTAACCATCACAACAGTGTCTCAAAATGTTACATCGAACTTTCCATCTATTTCTGGAAGAAGTAATGCCACTCTACTTATTAAATTTCTGTAAAAGTTTGCAAATGGCTATAAGGTTATCACCGAAACAACAAAAACTGTAAAATTCATCAATGCGATTAAGGGGTACCCTAGATCTTTTCACAAAACTTGTACATGTGATATGTCGTACAGAAGGTCTATTATATCTTCAAACGGCAACATTATTTTCAAAAATTCCTGAATTGAAATAGTTTATTTTTATTTAATTTTTTTGCTTTTAGGAATTTGGGCCATTGGAGGCTAAAAAACCTGAATTTTCATGCACCACAAGCCTTTATAATTTATTTAAAGGGGTCTTCCTCTGGATGCGGACTTGACACAACAGTGAGGGTCAGTTTTTATGCGACGTGTATTTCGTCTACGAGGTTTTCAATTTTATTTTCACGTCAGGAAGTACTCGTTAGGTAAATTTCGTTTCAGAGCATATTTCAAATAATCATTTGTCTTTGTCGACAAACAGGTTCCAAGCCCCTAACCATTGCAACAGTATCTCAATTGATTACGTCTGGATATTAATACCGAAGACCGTTCGAAGAATGGGTACTTCTGCTAGTATATATATACATATATCACTTCCTTGTGGACACGGTAACTACCGCAATTTTGCGCCATTCACTTTGGATATTTTATATAATATCCTATAAAATCCCGGTTGAGTTCTTTAATGGGCACAATCGGTCGAAGGGGGTGAAAATGGGGGGCTTTTTTCGAAAAAGTGAAATATCGTTATAACACTCTTAATATGTGAAATATCGAATCCATTCAAAGTTAATACTATGTATCGGATAAGGCCCAAAATTTTATGTCTGAAATGTTTTTTGATAGCACCAACCCATGACCAAGGGGTGGGAAAACGTTTTTTTCTGGGGAAACATTAATCATATATCTCTTAATAGGCACAATCAAAACCGAACAAAATGGACAATATTCCCCCAATAATTACCTAAAACGTTTGTCAGAAAGAATTTTTTATATGACCCACCATTACGCCGAGGGATGAGCAAACTGATTTCGGAATTAGAAGAAAATGCCAAGAGCCATCGGAGGTTGCCATGACAACACTACTAAATTGATGAAAGGATGAGCCATTAGACAATGCCATGACAACGCCATTGCACGAGAGCACATTCAGTTTCCCATCTGACTCTGTGAAGCGGCTTCGGTGACGTAACTGGTAGCATGCCCAAGGTCGCGGGTTCAAAGCCAGCCGAAGTCATCGGATTTTCTAAGTGCGCCAAAAATACCTCAGTATGCTTTCCTTCATAGGGGTAGTTCCAACGTTCATTGCGAGATGCAGTGTCATCAAGTAGCCAAGTTCACAGCTAGGTGTCGTTGACTGGAATTTGATAGTAAAATTAGGAACTACTACTTGAAATTAACTGTCTACAGTCCTTACCTGAATTACAGGCTAATACAGCCATCACAATTAACACCGTTTATCAGACAGGTTCTACACACACACAATGTACACGGGCTACATGACTGCGTTTTCGCAGCCCCTAAACTGAGGAACCAACCAAAATCTCTGCGGGAGATAAAATTTTGCGTGAAGAAGTAACAGACTGTTAGATAGTTACACATCAGTTACAAACCTTAGATATGGACTGTGTGACCACAAGTATAAAAATGGACCGCAAATGACGAGAAGGTTACTGTCCCCATAAGACAATAAAATGTTTAAAATATGCATAGAAAGACGAAAACAAAGTTAATTAAGCTCCAATTGTGAAATACTTTTTCGCAATAAATGAGGTCTGATCCTTCTACGAAAACCTGCATATTCTGCCTATTTTCGCCTATCCCGAAGTTTGCCCGGTAAAAAAAACCTCCACATTCCGGCATGTCGAGAGGAATTTTTTTAAAATTATAGAGTGTGTGCTTTATATATACTATATCATGTTAAATTCATTTCAGTTTTGAGTGACAAGCACAGTCTCATCATAATTTGGAGGAGGTAAATTATTACCCCATTACCCATATAAGAAAACATACTGTAGGGAATGGCCAGTGGATTATTTCCAACCCCATATTTCATACAATAGAATTTTGACCCATAAAACAGTTACATATTCCTACTCATCTAGGTTGCTTGGTTGGTTCCTCAGTTTAGGGGGCTGCGACAAAGCGGTCATGTAACTCCGTGTATTTTGGTGTGTGTAGAATCTGTCTGATAACCTACGTAAATTGTGATGGTTGTATTATTGTGTGTTATCTGTAATTGAGGTAACGACTGTAGACGATCAATTTCAAGTAGTTCCTACTTTGGTACTGTACCCTTATATACTGGATGATCCACCAATATCCTCCGGCTGGTAATAATCTGGGATTGTAGCATCTTGAAGTCCCGGCTAAAAAAGATATGGTGCCACTTGGCGAAAACACTCAGAATAAGGGACAAGATTTTCTCAGACGGAATGTGCTGCAGTAACAAACTACAGAACAGTAGGGTCATCTAACTACTTAGGACAAAGAGAGTCTCAAAAAATCTCGGGCGTAAGGATGCGGATTAGGTCCCTCGGGAACTTCCACCCTACAGCACATTCCTCTACCATCTAACTACAAATATAATGCCAGTTTCCTACAAAACAATCAGGAAATCGTCAACACGAATCCGTCTATTTATTTATAAACCAATACACTTCTCGTGTCGTCGAGCTTCGATTAAACGCTCTCAAAAAACAATGAAATAAATAAGAATGACCAAGTGTCATTAACCCACATAAAAATACATATCGTTTCCTTAAGAAACCGTAAAAATGTTTTGTGAAAGCTTCAGTAAGCTTCTATACAGCGAACAACTGCTGTTCCCTAGGTGACGGGAGTTCATAACAAGAAAAGTGTTCTAAGCTATAAATTTAAATAATCCCAAAAATAAATGACGTTACCCCTGACGTAGATCTCCGTCATTACAAATACTATTCATTATTCTATACCATTTATCTCCAGCACCCAAACATTAAAATTTATTCCTCTAGGAAGCGCAAAATCTCTACACAACTCTAAAGTTTAGATTAAAAATATAAAACACACCTAAATCTAATTACGAATCTATCTGAAAAATATTTAATACAACATTCTATACAATGAAAATAATCACGTCGTAGTTCATCGACTACTTACTTAAAATATATATATATATATATACAACGCGTTCCTTCTTTTCTCCCGACAATACAACATGTAATTTTCCTTCTACTTCACTCCTGCCTCTCAACGGGCTTCAGAAAAATATAACTTCACTCTACTATGTCTCGTTCGTGGTTTGCGTTACAATCTGGGATTCTATAATCCATACAATTAAGTAGAGACATAGCTCAAAAACCTCCTACAACTAATTTGTTCGTGAAATAAGTATACTTAATAAAAATACACATTTCCACTCGTCGAATAATTACCATAAATGAAAACATTAGGAAAATAACCATTTAATAGACCTCAGTTTACTCTCAGCTTCAACAAAGATCCATTAAATCCTATAATTTCTATCAGATTTAACTTCATCCAGGATCCGCTGTCCTGTGAATTTCAAGGAGTTTCAACTATTTTGAGACTATTTCAATAACATCCACAATTGATAAACTTCCATAACACTGCTCTCATAACTTCTTACTTCCATGAAATACACGCGTCTGTCACTACAGACATTTCTACAAAAATCGATCAATGGCTACACACTGGCTCATTGACTCACACTAATACCTCCGTCTACAACGGGAATAATAAATCTCATCCATCGAGATACTTCGCAGTTCCTTCAATACAATTTCTTTCTCTATACTCTCCAATTATAAACTCTTCTATCAGTTACCACAATCTTAATAACTATTATAATAAAAATACTGGTTCTATCCATGAATTAATTTAATAGGTAATGCGATAAAATGATAATCTTCAAATAAAAATCTTATTTCTTTGCCTCACTCACATTTCTTAAAATGCTTTCAACAAACTGTAATATTCCTTCAATTCCTTCGTTACATTATTTCTTACTTCAAAATACGCTATCATTCGTATTTGTTAACTCCACATTACAATTCTTTACAGATTCATTCTTTACTGTCTTTTCAACAAATTCCAATATTTAAAAAAATATTACTCCCAAAATTTCTTCACCAAATCAGTTTAATTATTTATCAGATCGTGACTTTATATAGATCTCTACAATAGATCTTTCTGAATCGCATTCTTTGACATATACTTTCTATCACATACTTGAAAAACATTCCCATCATTACAATCTTTAATAATTTAATAAGATGCGCTCGAAAGAGCATTACTTAACCTACACAATACACGAAAATATCATTCTAAATACAATTTGATTTTACAATGCTATTTAGATATCACTGTAGTCTCTGATGGATTTAGTTCTGTTTGCACACTTAGTTAAGTGATAACGGTCACATCTCTTGTCACACAACGAACACACGCAATCATCATCTGGCTGGTGAAAACCTTGAGTTAAGCAGATCTAATGGTGAAAACCATGAGTTGCAAGTCTCGTTACCACATGCCTTAGATCCTGTCCTGCCTCCGTCCATTTTCTATCCATCATTGCGCTAGTGCTATAAAAATCATGGTCAATGTAATTTCTCTTCCTCCGCCGCAGTTCGAGATGCGCTTGGTAAGGGCCGGTAGATGGCAGCGTGAATTGCAGTCTCAGGTCTTCCAAGAAGAAGCTTTCCCTGGCTAATTCGTATACAATCCTTGAGGGTGCATAAATCCCAACTCCCCAAGCACTCTTCAGATATCGTGCTTTAACACTTTCTAATCGTTTGAAGTCGCTACTCGAAAGCTTATCCCATATTAATTCTATTCCATATGAGGCAATTGGAGTTATTACTGTTTTGAACAATGACATTGCAGTGGGCAAAGAAAGTTGTCGGATATTTTTAATTCGATGAGTGGCTTTCGTAGCTGCTGAAGCCCTTTCCTGAGTGTGTATCCTGTAGGAAGACAGTGTCGTTTGTAGATATATTCCTAAATACCGGAAATTATTTACTACTCTTAGTATATCTCCTTGCAGAGTTAAATGATCATCCAACACCAGTTTGCCACCTTTTCTAAAAGTCATGTGCACTGTTTTTTCTTTGTTGATCACTAAACTGTTTTCGTCAGCCCATATTTCAAGTTTCTGAAGAGCGGCACGCAGATCACTTATGCAATGTGAACCTAGAGCCATGTCATCGGCGTACATGATAAGTTTCACTGTTGGGTAGTCTTGGACGGTGTTAATAATGTTAGCTGTCAAGATGTTAAAAAGTAGGGGACTCATAGGATCGCCCTGAAGTACGCCATTTGTCTGACGGACCTTGTCAGACAGAACTACACCGTCATTTAAAATGATATAGTTGTATGCTAGGATTACCTCAACTATTCTCGCTAGGGGGTTAGAGTTTCCTAGCATCCCTTTAAGTTTATTTATGAGGATATTCCTGTCTATCAAGTCAAAAGCTTTACGATAGTCTATGAAGACCACGTGAAATTTCCCTTTCTTATGCCTCAGAGCCTGTTCCACTTCTTCTTGTAGTAATGCCACTGCTTGTAGAGTACTCCATCTTTCTCAAAAGCCGAATTGGCAATCTGGTATGTACATATCCACCTCCTTGGCTAGTCTTTTTGTTAAAATTTTAGAGAAAATCTTGAATATCGTGGGCTCTAGTACTATTCCTCTGTATGAGTTGGGATCTTCAGTGTTTCCTTTCTCCTTGTACAGAATTGTCATCTGGGCCGTTCTCCAGCTTACAGGAATGACTCCTGTATACAAGCACTTATTAAATAGGTCTGTCCAGATGGGCAGAAGCAGATCTTGTGTCCCTTTTATGTGTTCTATGAATATCTTGTCAGGTCCTGCCGCCTTACCCTTCTTAGATGACGTGATATTAGTTTGTATTTCATCGGTGGTTATTTGGAGGAAATCATCAGCTATGCAATTTGTAGCAGAGACTTGGTGTTCTTCCAATGTTCCATTCTTGTTGAGGATCCCAGAGAAATGTTCCGCCCATGTCTCTATTGGTACCTCTCTTGCCTTAGGAGCTTGCCTCTTTCTTAGAGCTAAGTAGGGATCTGAACTCTCTAGTTCCGGTGTTTCCCTAGCTTCGGCTTCAATGTGCTCGGTTCTTTTAGTCTGAAGTAGTAGTTTATACTCTTACCTCCTCGTAGCGTAGTACTCCAAATCAACATTGTCGTTTGTGCACTTTGCTTTGTACAACGATTGTAGTGTAATTTTCCGAGTAATGTAGCACTCACTATCGAACCATTTTTGTGCATGTCTCTTTCTTCTGTAAACGAAGGCTTTGCTGATCAACAAGCTAACACACTGCGCCGCGTCATCTAATTGATCCTGAGCGATGAGGGCTTTTGCTTCTTCAATACATGTTATGTCCTGCAATTTTGTCTGATCTAGGTTCCTAGAAGGGAGTTGCTCTGGAAATCGTTGTGCTGATGCTGTCTGTGACGCTATTTCTATCTCAGTGTGCACGGGGATGTGTTTTCGAACTGGAGAAGCACCCGATGCACATAATCCTTCTTGTTTCACTATGCGAATCGCTTTTCCCCTGTAGAACACTTGATCGATGGCGCTTGCTCCATTGTGTGCGAAATAAGTTTGAAAAGTTTTTTCGTTTACTAACGTGAACCCTTCTTCTTCTAGGGTTTCCAAAACTAGATCAGTCTTTATACTTGGCTTGTCAGTTCTGCAGTTAATGTCGCCTGCTAATATTACATTCCTGTGACTTGTTACATGACCTATTGTTCTTAGAAGAGCGTCTATTACATCTTCTGTTGCCGTAACTGGAGAGATGTATACCCCTATTAGAGTGAGCCTTGTTGTTTTGACTATTATGGCATTTGACTCTGTCTTGTACTCCAGTATGCTTCCAGCTGTCGGTTTAAGAAAGCAAGACACTCCGCCAGCTGGTCTGCCTCCTGTGGCATTTGCATAGGCATGTACCCCGTAGAAACCTGGTAGGTCTAAAGGTTCTTGTAAAAAGGTCTCTGTCATAATCATTATGTCATAGTTCAATGTTAGATTTGGTGGCGTAAATTGTAACGCGTTTCTTAGTCCTTCCGTGTTCCATAAAAGAAGTTTTATAGTTTGGTTATTCGAAATCAGCTTCTTCGGTAAATCTGTGGCCTCGAAAAAGGAATCTTCTAACAAGCACCCCTTTTGGCCAAAACTCTGGTTTCTCTAATTCGGCGAGATGATTAAAAGGAATGCCAACCTTAAAGGCTTCCTTAGAACCTAATGTGTTGAGCTTTTCACAAACAACTCCCTCGGTTATGTTGTTGCGTAATAGAAAGGTTCGAATTGCAATTTCGGTCGTTCCGTTCTTAGCCCTGCCCACATACAACCAAGCTGTCTTGTCTGCTGACTGTAAGTCTTCGTCGTTAACTTGTTTGGTACCGATAATCAGGCCCTGCCTCTGACTGCGACGTCTCCTGGGTGTCTTAAATGGCCCAGCTTCTTCTTCTTCTTCTTCTTGATCGACTACATCCTGTGCCGATGAGTCCTTCGCCACAACGTGCGTCTCTCCTCCCGACTTAGAGGGAACATTGTTTCTCTTTGTTTGAATTAAGATGTCTCGCCCCGGCGCTATTGGTGCCGTTCTTTTTCGTTGGTTTTTGATGTAACTGGATGAATATCTGCTACAATTGTATTGTTATCTTTTCTCATCTTATGAAGATCGTCCTCGCGTGAACCATGTTGTCCATATAAACCGTCTTCTGTGAGGGAAGACTGCGTAGACGAACTTTGATTCTCTGGCTGAGACTTCTGCATAGGTTTGACTATGTTTGCGGGTTGGATGCGTGACTCTAGTACCTTTTGTAAATTGTTTATTTCCATTGTAATTCTATCTTGTATTTTAGTTTCCATTGCAACAAGCAATTTCTCCATCCTGCAAGTCATTTCATCCAAGTTGTCGGAGTCCGGCATTGGTTTTGTCAAGATCCTAGTGTTACATTCCGTGCACAGCCATAATAGTCTACTATTATTCCTATTAACGCAGTCGAATTATCCTTTCGTAAGGCCACTGCATTCGAAGTGTTGCCATTTATTACATTTATCACATTCTATAGGTTTATCATTATTTAATACTGCATTTCTACATATTTCACACTGGTCGATTTCTTGATCGTTGCTACTTCTGAAGTTTGCTTTATTATTCGCTGACATCTTACCTTACTGGTAATAATATCAACACTATGAAAAGAAGACGACTGCACACGATTAAATATTCACTTTTACATAAGACACATTAGATAATTAGAAATAATATTATTTGTAAGTGAGTAGGGCTACGCACAGTTTACATGATCCTTGCACAGAACAGTATCATTACAATCATACTAATATATAAAAATGAGATGGTGTGTGTCTGTCTTTCTATCTGTCTGTCTGTCTGTCTGTCGGTGTGTTACTTAATAACGCAATAACCACTGGTCCGATTTAAATGAAATTTTGCACGGATGTAGCTGATTTTCCATGTTTACATATAGGACACTTTTAATTTCGATATTTTGCACTATTAAAAAATGGCGACCATTTAAGTGACGTCACTACACCCTTTGGTTTCAAAATTTCATATTTCCATATCAAAAAAAAAGGGAACGCTAAGAAATAGCAAACTTTTGATGGCACTTGTGAGCTTCAAAATTTAATGTCCTATCCGAAAGGTCCTTATCACTTTTCGTGTATCTCCAACGGTTAGCGAGTAAAACCCACATATGTGACGTCTCTACACCCTTTGGTTTCAAAATTTCATATTTTATTTCAAATAAAAAGAGAACGCTAAGAAATATCCAACTTTTGATGCATACACAAGATTTATTATTTAATTTGCTATCCATAAGGACCTTATCACTTTTCGTGTATCTCCAACGGTTAGCGAGTAAAACCTAAATTTGTGCAATAAAACACGGTCAACACCGAGCGGTGCAGTATATCTCTACATACATAAAAATTAAAGTTTGTATGTTTTTTCGTTATTTCTACGGAAATTTGAGTTATTTACGCGTTTCAGACTGATTTATTATGGATGCGCGCGAAAATATTTTTTGGGTCTGTCTGTCTCTTTGTCTGTGGACAACTTTGTTCCCTTATAACTCGAGAACGGCTGGGTGTATCAACGTAAAATTTGGTACAGATATCCATCAGAGGCACGACACTAATCATTGATGTAACCCTTCTCCGTAACTCTCATAAAAGAGGGCCTACCCCCTTAAAATACATGCTGAAATAGGAGTAGAAGGACGAGACAAAGATCATTTTCAGCCCCTCAATGTGAGAGACAACAAGATGTTCAGGAAAGAACATATAGCCTACTTTCTCCTAAATGTATGGGTATAGTTATAACTCTTTGTCTTTATCATCTCCTAATTTCTTCCAATTCGAAGTGCAAATTGGCACACTGGATTTGAGGAGTGGCGTTCAAATAATTTACCCCAGCATTTTGCAATTTCATCAGTAAACACTCCAAACAACGTAGGTATTCAGTTTATTAACACCGACTACTTACAATAATTTTAACTTCGTTGCTCTAAACGTATCACTGGGAGAAACATATTTAATATAACTATTACACAGCTAATTTGTAATCACGCACGGCTAACGAGAAAGACAGGCCATGGCGCGTAAACCAAACCCTTCTATGACGTAGGCAATGTAACGGTACTGCTTGATGATGCTTGTACGTTTAAGTCGAGAGCAATTCATAAGCAGCAGAAATGCAATATTTTATATCAATCTTCATAAAATGGACGCAGTTTAGATGTTCCGTGTGTTTTCAAACACGATAAATTATACTGTATAGGTTTGCAAAACTACGCCTATTGAAGTTACTCCTTTCAAAAATCCACGCGAACTAGGATTCAAGGGTTCGTTGTGTCTTTAATAGCTGCAACGAACAGGCTACATTAAGTCGAGTTGTAGATTCTGTGACCTTGGTTGTGAGTTAAATTATGTGTACATTAGTATAATTAGATCAAAGAATCTTGCAGCACAGTATAGATATCATTAACTTATTGTTGTTTCAAGGGGCGGAACATAAATTAATTCGTTTATAGAAGAGATCTGCGGAATACACTCGCCACCGACTAACGACTTGTATCAATGCCTTCTATGAAGACAAGTGATAAATGAATACCAACGTTTATACAGGTTCAATGATGTAGACAAGATGACTAGGTACCACACCGGCAGTAAAACGAAGACCAGGCAGTGGTGCAACAGAACTACATTGCTGACGTCACGAAAACTCACCAGAGCCAGTCATTCTCGTTGGCCGTGATAATCGCGCCTTATCTTGGGGATGTGTACCCTCTATCGGCAAAAATAATAACCTTCGCAATTATACTGTAGACATGGGTTCACTAACTGGCCGGTAGAGAAAGCTGTGGTTGCCAATAACATAGTTCAAGTAATTACTCTTAGATGTCACTCCGGTGGTGAATGTTGTTTTAATTAAATATGTATTTTCCATTTCAAAATGCACCATATAATGCCTTATTTTATAACGTCTCAGTACTCAAGAAATAATAAATATAAAAAAATCAAGAAAAAAAAGTCTGACTCTGATAGGATTTGAACCCCGGCCAACCTGATGAAAGACTAACGCGCTGACCACTCAGCCAATAGTGCACACTCTAAAATATCGTTAGGAACCAATACATATACCACGTTATAGCAAATCATGACTTGGACGAAACGTTTTCTTTACTGGAGTATATTTTAAACCGAGTTAATTTCATAGAAAGTTCATATATTTGTTACCACTAGCCTATATTGCATGCAACATACTGAAATTAATAAAATAAAGGTCAGAACGAGAGATCAGCTGCCATCTTGTCAAATAACCGAGACGACTCAGCTTTTCAAATCACTTCTAGACTATAATATTAAAATATAAACTTTTAATTTCAAACGGGCCACGTCGTTTCAAACAGATTAAACGATTCTTGGTTCGATAGTCGGAACTGGTGGGTCCCATGTTATGGATTATAAAGTTTGCATAATTCACACGGCCGCCATTCTGAGATGGTACGGTTGATGACCTCGTAGTTTGGGAACAAGACGCGCCTCATATGAAGGAACGTTGTTACCAAATTTGGTAAAGATCCGATTATTAGTTTGGTTGTAATGCATTATTACGTTTTGACCATTTGAGTGGCCGCCATTAAGTTTTGGTAAAGATGGCGGCAATATACAACATGACACTGAGGTGCCCTTTGCCAGTGCTACCTCTGTACCAAATTTCGTTCAATTCGGTTTCACCGTTTTCGAATTGATAGGGGGGACAGACATTCAGAGTACACACTCACACACACACACACACACACACACAGACTCACACACACACACACACATACACACACACAGACAGACACACAATTTTTGGCCCTGTAGTGATCTCATAAGTCTACTTTCATTTTTTGCAAAAATCGAAAGTAGGCTAAAAATCGGGGGCCCCAAAGGGTCCCCGAAATCCACATTTTAAGGCCCTAAAACCAACCGGTTTTGAGATATTCCCAGAAAACTAATTTCATTTAATAAACTAATGAACGAATTCAAGCCGGTAACCATGCCAACAGATTCTCAGAGGTCCATCTATTGCTGTAAGACGCAATGCAATTCCATTAATTACATTGGTGTGAAAGTTTGCAAACGGCTAGAAGGTTATCACGGAAAGAAATTAAACTGTAAAATTCATCAATACGTATAATGCGCTTAAGGGGATCAAGGGGTACACTAGAATTTTTTCACGCGATTTACACCTGCGGGTTTGGTACGGCAGGTCTATTATCTTCCTATCCCTATATTATATTATTATTATTAGTATTATATTATGGTCTACAACGAGGAGAGAAAGCCCCTCGGTGCCAGAAACAAAACTTGGGGGCCTCGAAAACTACATTATAAGGCTCTAAAACCAACAGTATCTGAAATATTCCCAGAAAACTAATTTAATTTAATTTAACAAACTAATGAAAGAATGGAAATCGGTAACCATGATAACATTATCTCAAGGGGTGGCATCCAACTTTCCATCTATTTCTGTAAGAAGCAATGTCACTCCATTTATACCTTGCCACTGTAGGTGCGTGGATGGCGTGTCGGTCTACTAACCCCAAGATTGCAGGTTCACTCCAGGCCGTGGTAAGTGATTTTTGAAAGGCGGCAAAAATACGACTCGCATGTCATACGATGTTGGCATGTCAAAGAACCCATTTGAATTCAGTAGGCCGTGTTCATAATGGCAACATTAATCTCAGCAGTTTCCGCCAACACAAAGTTCCTCATTTCTCTACTAGAAAGTGCTATAGTGTTCAAGGAGCTTAGATATCTACCCTCCTTGACTTTCATAGTGATTCAAGGAACAACGAAATTTCGACATGCAAGCTACCCTCTGGGTGTCAAATTACGAAGCTTGCACCCGGCACCCGAGGCCATACGATATTATTATTAGGCTACTCCATTTATTACATTTCTGTGAAAGTTTGCAAATGGCTATAAGGTTATCACGGAACCCACGTAGACTGTATAATTCGTCAATGCAATTAAGGGGGTCAAGGGGTAACCTAGAATTTGTTCATGCAATTTCACGTGCGACATATAGTACAGAAAGTCTATTATATCTCCAAACAGCAACATTATTTTCAAAAATTCCTGAATTGAATCAGCATTTTTTGCGGCTTTTAGGAATTTGGGCCATTCGAGGATAAAGAACCTGAATTTTCATGCACCACAAGCCTTTATAATTTATGAAAGAGGTCTTCCTGTGTATGGGGACCTAACACAACGTAGAGGGAAATTTTTTATGTGAGGTGTATTGCGTTTCGTCTACAAGGCTTTCAAATCTATTTCACGTCAGGAAGTACACGTTAGGTGAATTTAGTTTGAGAGCACATTTTAACTAATCTTTTTTTTTTTGTCAACATACGGGTTCATCGTAAGTATGATTTTGTTTGATACTGTATGGTAGATATACCCATATTTGGATATCTGGGTGATATGTTGTAGACAATAGAATTGTCTGTCTGTCTTTCTGGGTATCTTTATGTACGCCTATAAATCGTGTTCGGATGCTTGGTGCATCGTAAAATAAGGTATGGTAAACATGAGTTAATTCACCAATCATTTAAAAAACTCCCCACCGTACTTTTCATACAGTAGAAGGGTGGATATAGGGAAAAACGTCTCAAAATACATGCTAAAATAGGCGAAATATAAAAATTATCCTAGAAGGACGATCAAAGCATATGTTGCGCTTGTCATTGTGAGACACAACATTCGCAGGTCTATAAGGGGTCTCCGAAAATCACATTTTAAGGCCCTCAAATTAACAGTGTGTGTGATATTCCCAGAAAACTAACTTCGTTGCGATAAACTTATGAAGGAATGACAAACCGCTAACCATTGCAACAGTAGCTCAATTGATAATGTCTGGTGTTAATATATAACACCGTTCGAAGAACGGGTACTTCTGCTAGTCATTAATAAAACATAGGTATCGCGCAGTTTAAAACACGTTTGAATTTTACTATAACTATTCTGAACTAAACTATAAAATCTCCCTTCAAATTTCGAATATCGCAAAATTCGAAAAATCGAAATGAAAAATCCCTAAAATTACGAAATCTTCGAAAAATACGACTAAACATCCGCATGATGTTTTTACGAACATAAGAATGAAAACTGCAATAATCTAATAAACAATATAGGAAAATGGCATTCAACAATAGTTGTCGGATATTCTAGATATATACAATTCTACAAAGTGGGATGTTCAATGTTGGTCCGTAGAATACCTTGTGCTGGGTTAAAGTTGACATGAAGCGGACTTCCTTTGGTTACCCATTAGAAACAGAATGTTTCTAGCGGCTTAAGACTGCGTGATGTTCAGCATTCTTGTCCAATTCTCCCACCGAATATCTCGTGCGGTCAGGTCTCGGGATACGAACTCGATCATCATCGTGCTGTCGCCCCCTCCGCCGATGACTCTTCAGGGTGAGATGGGATATCCCTTTCTCGCTTCAGCGCCGGGTCATTCTCTGGCCGCCCTCGTTCATGAATTCTTCTGATCTTCTTTCCCCAAAGTTCCCTGTAGATCGTCATTTGAGATGGTAGAATGACTGATGATTGTAGAATTTCTATTACGGGAGAGATGAGATGTTAATCTCCCCCGAAATGTTTATGTTAAGTTATTTCGGATGTTCTTGATGCCATCATAGCATCGTTCCATAATTGTTTAGGCGGTCATCACGACGCTTGTAGAATCGTTAGGAAATTCCTACCTCAACCTTTGGAATTTCACAATGCTTGAAGCTGTGGATTTGTTGTTAATAATATATTTATTTCTTCGCTGAATGTCGACGTTTATGTTACTTGCACATTCCTAAGTGCCTTCGATGAATATTTGCTATTTGCTTTGTTCAACTTGTAGAGTAGCTTGTTCGAACGTCCTTCTGCTTCGAAGTTGTGATTGATAAGAATCTCGCTGCCTCTTCTCTTTCCCCCGCGTCTAATTTCCAAAACTGCGTCTTTTCTCAATCCATGGCTACGATTGTTTGCTTATAATAATTAATCAAACTCTTCATTAATTACTTAAATACTCGGCTGTAATTGTAGTCAATCGTTCTTAATTATCATTTAACACTCTTCATGATGGTTTGATATAGTAACTTCGTCCTAGTAATTATATATGTTAATTACTCTGTTGGTGTTAATTTTAATAAGGCGGCTTCTCATTGGTTCCAGTCGCGTGTCGAGCTCGCGCCTCTTCCCCTTCTCATTCTTGCCACGCGCCTTGCTTCTCTGTCGGGAATCTCACTCGGGAGTCTTCGTTGCTGCTCGGGATCTCTGTCGTATCGACAAAACAAGTTCCAAGTCCCCTAGCGGCTACTAATCTGCTATTGTCTGGCCGAATCAACTCAGTTAATTCCCTTGCTCAACAAGCCTGTTTTTGTATCAACTTGCAGCATCGTTATATTTTAACATGGGCGAATTTATAAAACTTTCAACTAGATGTCTGATTTTCTGGCTCGTATCTCCAAACGAGTACAATTCTCACTCAACTTTTCATTGCAAAAGCGTGGAACAATGCTTTTGAAATGTCTTCTTCATCACTGAATTGGACCATAGTTAACTCACTATTCTACCTTCGTGTAGTAGCGTTTTAAATTCTTAGCATTGTAATTTCCAACAACTTGATCGTCTTGAATGTTCACAATTTTGTAACAATTATTACCATAATTTTCGATTACATTGAAGGGACCATAATATGCCTTAGCAAATCTGGGGTAAATCTGCTTTGACACATCAGCCTTCGTAGGTCTTTTAATAACCACTGACTCATCTGGTCTCAGCGGTGTATCATAACGTTTTCCTAGCGTGCGTGTTTCTCGTCTCTCCGCTGCTGTGATTAGATTCTGGCGGACTACCTCGACTCTTCTTTCCCTCGTGGGTAGGTGATCCTTAGGTAAATCCCTGAAAACATCATCCCATGGCCGTTCAGGTTTTCTGTTGAAATGTAGTCGAGTTGGAATATCTGCCGTGCTTTCGTGTACGGTAGAATTAAGACATTCCTCAATGAGGGGTACAATTCTAATCCATTCCCTGTGGTTATCTGAGCAGTATAATCTTGTGTTTTTGCTAATCGCCTTGATCGATCTCTCCACCGGGTTCGATTCTTGGTTTCTGTAGCTGGAGAAAATATGTTTAATCTCGAGCCTCTCCATCGCGTTATTGAATTCTTCAGATGTAAATTGCGTTCCATGGTCTGTCAAAATACTATCAGGTTTCCCTGCTCTTGGGATTACATTCCTTTCGATGTGTTTGATCACGCTCTTCGAGTTTGCTTTCTGCATCGGTTTTATAATCACGTACTTCGTAAAGACATCGATTGTTACGAGTAAGTACTGATTACCGCGATATTCCTTAGGTCCTGGGCCAAATATGTCCATAGAATACATTTCACGGGGTTTTCAGGTATTATAGACCTCGGTTTCTCCTTGAGTAACGATGAAGCTTGCTTACTCAGCTGGCAGTTATTACATGTCCTAATAACATCGGCTACGGTAACTCTCATATTAGTCCAAATGAACAGTTCTTTCACGGTGGATAAAGTTTTGTCTACGCCTCCGTGACCAATGCTGTGATGAGTTAACCATATAACTCGATTGACAAGGTTAAGTGTAATTACAACTCTTATTTGTGTTTTCTCTGGGTCCTTATATCTGCATACAATCTCTCCACAAAGTAGGTGTTTTCGTGCTAGCTTTCTCGTTCCTTTATAATCAGGATCTTGTTGGTCCATTCTGCCTTTCAGGAATCGAAAAGTTCGTCGTGTAGGCGCATGCCTTTCAGTCGGTCGATCGTCTCTTGATCTTGCCTTTCAATCTGGATAGCATTAACTTGAATACTGTCCACCGGATTGCGAGATAATGCATCCGCTAACAAGTTGTCTTTTCCAGGCTTGTGACGATTGTTGCATTAAACTGTTGGAGGAACAGTGACCATCTGGCAAGTCGATCACTAGACAAGTCAGTTTTCAGCGTAAACTGCAATGCCTTGTGGTCTGTAACAATGATTATCTGGTGCCCGATACGTACCTTTTTGCACTGTTGTAAGGCCGAAATAAAAACCAAAGCTTCTAATTCCGTTGTGAAATATTTAGCTTCGTGCGCCTTCAATTTCCTGCTACTAAAAGCGATGTAATGTTTCTGATCATTGTTATCCAGCTGATATGAAACAGCACTAATCCCAATTTTAGATGCGTCTGATTCCACATAGAATGTCCTCTCGAAGTCAGGATATTCTGACTTCACATTTTTCTTAAGCGTGTTCTTGGCGTCTTGAAAAGCTCTCTCCGTCTCTGCATTCCATTGCCAACGATTATTCTTTTTCAAGAGTTCATATAACGGTGCCATTGTCTCAGAATAGCGTGGACAATGCTGGGGAAAATACTGGCAAACACCGAGAAAACTTCTGACGTTCTTTACTCGTGTAGGCTCTGGAAAGTTCATTATCACTTCCACTTTATCCTGATTTGGGTGATAACCATCTTTATCTATAGTGTGCCCCAAAAAGTTGATTTTCTCTTGGAAGAAGTTGCATTTCTCAAAGTTTACTTTGATGTTCGCTTTACGAAGATTCTCAAAAAGTAACTTGAGATGGATTACGTGTTCGTGGATCGTAGTCGAAGAAACGATAATGTCGTCTATGAAACAGATAGCGTTCTTCTTTACGTCCTCGTTTAACTGATTATCCAGTGCTCTAATCAGTGCTGGTCCACTGTTTATAATGCCAACAGGAAGACGGTTAAAAATCCAGGTAGTCTGGTCAAATAAAAATCCAGTGTACATCTTACTTTCTTCGGTGAGCTCGATATGATAAAAATAAGAAGTCATATCTAAATTTGAAAAGCATTCTTTTCCTTTCAATTGCCTTAAGAGCTCCCTAATTTTCGGCGGGCGGTCATTTTCTATGAGTATGAGACTGTTAATCCGTCTGGCGTCTAAACATAGCCTTAACTGCCCATTTGCCTTTTTTTTTACCACAGTGATGGGGTTAATATAGGACATAGCTTGTTTCCTAATTATTCCATCCTTTTCCATTTTCCGAATAATATCAGCTACTTCGTCATGATACTTCTCTGGAATTGGGTAAGGTTTTCTCTGATAAGGAGTAGTATCAGTAAGCTTTATGTGGTACTTAAATCCCTTGATTAATCCAGGTTTATCTTCAAATATATCTGCATATTCCTGAATTAAATTTAAATATCTCTTCATACTCTGTAAAACCATTCACTTTCAATCCATAAAGTCTCGTTTCTGCTCCTATTTCAGCAATGACTTGATTCAGAATAATCTCTCTTGGTTCCTTTTCTGGAAGGTTTTCTGTGTCCTGTTCTTGAGACTTTTCTGTGTCAATCTCATCATAGAATTTCACTATTCTATTCCGAATGTCTATTATTGCTCCTATTTACGTGATAAAGTCAATCCCAATGATCACATCAAAATTAATCTACCACAATAAAAATGTGTTCATAACGACGCTCATTAATGGTGAATTCCATTAAAACTTGGATTCGACATTTTACTGATTTATCTTTGAAAATCCCTCGTATTTTTAAACATGAGACTGGCATGGATGCAACCTCTTCTCCGTCCTTTAATTTCTCATAGGAATCTTGTGAAATTATCGAAACGGATCCACCTGTATCCAAAAGTGTTTTAACGTGGTTTCTCAAACTACAATATTTATTATAGGCAAATCAGCCATTTTCTCTCTCTCTCTCTCTGGGATCTCTTCCTCGAATAACTAATCGTCATCCGTTGTCTGATATATCTCATTTACCGTGATTTCATTATTAGGTGAAGATTTTCTGCCGTTTATTGTTGTTTCCTATGTGAAGTTTTTTTTGTCTAGAGATATCATCATTATTACCTCTATTCTCTTGCCTACTTGAGCCTGGTTTCGGTTCGTCCACTCTCGGTCTCTCTTCTCTACTTCTCTGATTTTATTCCTGTTGACCTCGGATATAGTTTCTATTCTCTTGGTTTCTCCTCTGCTGGAAATTCTGGCGATTGTAATTGTCGTCATTCCAGTTCTTATTCCGGGAATATCCTTGGCGATTATTGTTAATTTCGTTATTATTACCTCTCTGGTAATAATTATTCTGGCGATAATTATTATTATACTCATAACCCGATCTTCTGGTTTGAGTATAGTTTCTGGCGTATCTCTGATATGGCCTGTTATCCTGTTGCCTTCATTTCTGATACTCGTTTCTCTGATTCTGAGTATATGCGTTCCTTACAGGTCCTCCTCTCCTATTATCGGCGACATTTTCTTCCGTTTTCTGTACTTCGTCAATCATTATAGTGTTGACTTCTCGATTGTCTGTTCTTGGGCTACGAAATTTAGAGTTCGTTATACTAGAAGTGTAGTCAAGCTGTCTCAGTAGACTTGGAGACTTGATACTCGAGATGCAATTATGTTTCTCCTAACAACTGCTGGAAATTGACGTGAGATAGTTTGTATCATTTCTATGTCTGACGGTGCCAGTTGAAAATATTGGAGGCGTGTTAATTGTGTCGCGAAGTAGCTAGCATAGCGTGTGGTATGCGAACTAGCGTACTTTCGTGAGTATTCCTCTGCTCTAACATTGTGCTGTTCATCTACCGACCAAAATCGTTTTATGAGGGCATTAGCAAAGTCCTCAAAACATAGGAAAGTCCACCGGAATGCTCTGAACCACTGAAGTGCGATATCGCTTAAATAAAGCTCTACCAGTCATAACTTTCTTTCTTCGGGAACATTATTCTCCAAAAAGTACTCTGAGATATCATTAATAAACTCTATTGGTGTTATTCCATCATTTCCTGGAAACGTGCGTGGTTTCTGGTCAATATTCCGAATTATCATAACGTTTGGAATATTCGATTATGTGTTTCCACGTGACATGTTTTCCATAGGTGTTGAAAATCGTACTTGTTTCTCCCTAGCTTGTGGTGTATTTAACCTCCTAGCTTGGAGCAATTCCTCTTCTAATTTAACGATTCTTTCTTGCAAAATTCTCCGTTCTTCTCTGATGCTACTATCTTCTGTCCGTTCTGGCATTGACGTATTTTCGTTAGTTAACTCAATAGTCCGACCTTTTTTAACATCCTCCACGATGTGAGAATTGCCTACTTCTAACTCCTGCACTTTATTTTTCATCGACTCGATTTCGTTATTTAAATCGGAGATTTTTAACTTTTAGTTCATCATCTATGTGTTCTTTGATCCGGTCACTCAGATCTGGTTCTAAATTTACTGACAATATGTTCTGTAAACTATGAATTCTCTTAATAAAATCATTCCTAATTTCCTCAATGTACGAGTATTTAGTACTACGATACTCCGCCATTGCAAGTTTTTTAGAGAAATCACCTTCTAATCTTTTAACAGTTATGCCTGAGGCTTCAATTGACTCAGTTTTGAGTTTATCAATAATTTCACTTAGAACATGTTTAATATCAATCTCAATATCGGCCCTTACAAGATCAGCTTTCTGATTCACATGTATTTGTAGCATTGCCACAGTTGTTTTCAACTCATCCAGGTTAGAGTTAATGCTTGTGTTCTCGGATTGGAGCTTACCTAACTGGAGAGTTATGTTATCCTGAAATTCATTTAATCTCTTACTGTTGTCTTCTGACTGAATTTCTAAAACTGCCAAAGAAGTTTGGGTCCTAGCTAAGGTATTCTGTGTTTCAGTGGACTGGGTTTGCAAGGTAGCTAAAGTTGCTTGGGTTTCTGTAGCTCTAGTATCTAGGGTAGCTAATGGTTCTTTCGTTTCATTTGAGTTCGTTTGCAGGGTAGCTAGCGTTATTTGGGTGTTAGCTAATGTGGCTTGGGAAGTATTTACAGTAGCTTTGGTCTCAGCTAACTTTCTTTGGGTCTCGATAGCACTATTTTGACATTCCCTAGCTATCCTATCTGCGTCAGATTTCGCTTCTCTCCTAATTTCTTCTGCATTTTTCTTAATTTCTAATTCTACTCTTTTCTGGTTTTGGTGGGTGGCTTGGTGTAGGGCTTCTAAGTCCTTATCCAATTTGCCCTGGGTCTCCTGCATTGTAGCAAACATTGCCCTAATAGCATCCAGGTCTCCTGGCATCTTCTTTCTTGAGAAATAGGGAACATATACTATGACAACAATCCAAAATATCCGAAACAACTACCATTTATACCACTATAATAAAATGAAGGAGATTTTACCGTTTATCAGTAACTTAATCTATTTTAATAATATCTCACTCCCCTGTCTGACAAATTATCATTTGTAGTCAACGGTCTACGAAAATTAAAAAACTAACAACACTCCTAAATGGCAATATTAATCTAACATGACTTATGGCTTCAAAATGACCAAAAAAACGATAATTAAATACATAAGACCTAGCCATGACCTTTCTAAGGTTATTCCTTTGGACTAGTCTTCTTTAAAATGCAATGCATGGTTAATTATTCAGGTTAGATTTCTTTCATAAATTCATTTCTTTCCTCGATAAATATTGGTCGACTTTCATTACAAATTTTAAGTCTTCCTCCATTTATCTCACACTCTCGTGTATAATCAACAATGTTCATAAGGCGATCACATCATGTCAAGGATCCATAATGCGTCTCCCTTCCCTAATTATCCAAACAAGTTGCTTGCCAACAAACTATTGGACTTACCAGGAACTAACATATGGGTAATTCTATTTTTAAAAAACTTAACACTGAATTTGGGTCAAAATCACTAACCAAAATGTTCACAGTGCTATTAAAAAAAGTCCTCTCGGCACGCCGGAAGGCGGAGGTAGATTTCACCGGACAAACTTGGGGATAGGCGAAAATAGGCAGAATATGCAGATTTTCGTAGAAGGATCAGACCTCATTTAATGCGAGAAGGTATTTTATAATTGGAGCTTAATTAACTTTGTTTTTCGTCATTTTATGCTTATTTTAAACATTTTATTGTCTTATGGGAACGGTAACCTTCTTGTCATTTGGGGTCCATTTTTATACTTGTGGTCACACTGTCCTTATGCTAGGTTTCGACACTGATGTGTAACTATGTAACGGTCTGTTACTTCTTCACGCAAAATTATATCTACCGCAGAGATTTTGGTTGGTTCCTCAGTTTAGGGGCTGCGACAACGCGGTCATGTAACCCCGTGTACTTTGGGATGGCTGTATTAGTCTGTAATTCAGGTAAGGACTGCAGACGGTCAATTTCAAGCAGTAGTTACTAATGTTGCTACCAGGTACTACCGTCAACGACACCTAGCTGTGAACTTGGCTACTAGATGCCACCGCAACCAGCAACTCGCAACGAACGTTGGAACTTCCCCTCCAAAGGAAAGCATACTGAGGGATTTTTGGCGCTCTTAGAAAATCCGACGACTTCGGCCGGCTTTGAACTCGCGACCTTGGGCATAAACATTCAGCATGCTACCAGTTACGTCACCGAAGCCGCTTCACACTTAGATGGAAATCTGAATCTGATCTCGTGCAAGTGCGTTATCTTGGCAACGTCTGATGGCTCATCCCTCATCAATTTAGTAGTGTTGCCATGGCAACCACTGATAGGTCTTGGCATTTTCTTATAATTCCGAAATTATTTTTCTCATCCCTTGGCATAATGGTGGGTTATATCAAAAATTCTTTCAGACAAAAGTTTTAGGTAATTATTATGGGAATATTGTCCATTTTGTACGGTTTTGATATTGTGCCTATTAAGAGAGATATGATTAATGTTTCCCGAAAAACCCACTTTTTCCCACCCCTTTGGTCAATGGTTGGTGCTATAAAAAAAACTCTTCAAACATACATTTTTGGGCTTTATCCGACACATAGTATGAATGTTGAACGGATTCGATATTTCACATATTAAGAGAGTTATAGCAATATTTCACTTTTTCGAAAAAAAAAGCCCCCCATTTTCACCCCCCCAACGACCGATTTAGCCCATTAACGAACTCGACCGAGATTTTATAGGTATAGGTATTCGGTAAAAAATTCAAAGTGATTGGTACAAAATTACGGCAGTTATCGTGTCCACAATAAACTGATATACATATACATACATAAATTATATATAACTTTTGAACTGACGGTGGTTTTGGGGCCTGGGGATGTGAAACGCGAAGATATGTCGAAATTTTCCGGAAGTCGAAACATGGTACCCATTGCAATAGTTAGCTTTCTAACGAAATCTACCTCTGGTTGGTTCCTCAGTTTAGGGGCTGCGACAACGCTGTCATCTAACCCCGTGTACTTTGGGTGAGTGTAGAATCTGTCTGATACACGGTGTGAATTGTAATGGCTGTATTAGTCTTAATTCATGTAAGTACTGCAGACGGTCAATTTCAAGCAGTAGTTCCTAATGTTGCTACCAGGTACAACCGTCAACGACACCTAGCTGTGAACTTGGCTACTAGATGCCACCCCAACCATCAACTCGCAACGAACGTTGGAACTTCCCCTCCAAAGGAAAGCATACTGAGGGATTCTAGTGCTCTTAGAAAATCCGACGACTTCGGCCGGCTTTGAAACCGCGACATTGGGCATAGACATTCAGCATGCTACCAGTTACGTCACCGAAGCCGCTTCCCACTTTATCAGGCGGCTTTGATGGCGTAGTCGGTAACATGCTGAGCTTCTATGCCCAAGATACCGGGTTCAAACCCGGCCGAAGCCGTCGGATTTTTTAAGAGCGTTAAATATCCCTCAGTATGCCTTCCTTCGGAGGGGAAGTAAAGCCGGCGGTCCCATGTCATAGATTTATGGCATGTTAAAGATCCTTCCACTAATTGCACCTGTGTGAAGCTAAATTGGATAGGTTAAGAATGTATACAACGCTCTTAGGTTTCTATGTTCGTTGCCAAGAGCCGACTGCGGCGGCGTCTAGTAGCTCAGTTCTGAACTTGGCCTCGTAGTCGTTGACAGTGGCGCTTGGCGGCAAAAGTAGGAACTATCTGAAAAATTGTTAGTTGCAGTACTTAAATTAACAAACAGATAACACCACTAATACAGTCATCACAATTAACACCGGTTATCAGACAGATTCTACACACACCCAAAGTACACGGGGCTACATGACCGCGTTGTCGCAGCCCCTAAACTTAAGAACCAACCAACCAACCACTTAATCAGATGGAAATACTGAATCTGATCTCGTGCAAGTGCGTTGTCATGGCAACGTCTGATGGTCCATGCCTCATCAATTTAGTAGTGTTGCCATGGCAACCACTGATAGCTCTTGGCATTTTCTTATAATTCCGAAATCATTTTTCTCGTCCCTTGGCGTAATGGTGGGTCATATCAAAAATTCTTTCAGACAAAAGTTTTAGGTAATTATTAGGGGAATATTGTCCATTTTGTACGGTTTTGATATTGTGCCTATTAAGAGAGATATGATTAATGTTTCCCGAAAAACCCACTTTTTTCCACCCCTTTGGTCAATGGTTGGTGCTATCAAAAATCTTATTTGACATAAATTTTTGGCACTTATCCGACACATATTATGAACTTTGAATGGATTCGATATTGCACGTATTAAGAGAGTTATAGCGAAATTTCACTTTTTCGAAAAAAGCCCCCCATTTTCACCCCCTTCGACCGATTTAGCCCAGTAACGAACTCGACCGAGATTTTATAGGTATACATCTTCGGTAAAAAATTCGAAGTAATTGGTGCAAAATTACGGCAGTTATCGTGTCCACAAGAAACTGATATACATATATATATATATATACATATATATATACATAAATTATATATAAACTTTTGAACTGACGGTGGTTTTGGGGTCTGGGGGATGTGAAACGCGAAGATATGTCGAAATTTTCCGGAAGTCGAAACATGGGACCCATTGCAATAGTTAGCTTTCTAATGAAATCTACCTAATTCTAGACACTAAACCAGGGGCCAAAATCACTAGCGGCAGGAATTAAGTAAGTAAGTAAAAGAACTAAAAACTTACCACTAAAATTGGTAATGAGTAGCCAAATGTGTAGGTTATTTGGTGAGAAACGCTCTATCAAGTTTCAACGTTCGCCGCCGGGTGACAGTGGCATCTGGTAGCCGAAGTTGGAAGTGGCCTACTTAAAATTGAACTTCCATTCATCGTCATTCAGTTCATCTATCATTAACTCCTCTCTTGAGGGTGACGACAGGAAGAGCATTCGCCGTAGAAATCATCATCCACGTGGAATTTCATTTCATTTCATCCCCGACCATGTTGGAAACGGGATTATTACGGTGTAGACATAGACATTTTGTAAGGGTGAGTTGTCACAACGGGGCCAAAATGTTGAGGTGTTCGAACAAAGGATGTTCTGCCCAATTATTACTTCCATCCGAAGACATATTTACGAAGCTACAACATAAAAATTAAATGTGCAGATCTTAATTGTTACTGGGAAACACAACGACAATGACCGAACTTGTGCTTCCAAGGCAATGCTAAAGAAATCCAGGAATCTGGAATAATGCCAAAACTCGATAATGAATAGTATCGAATACATTTTATATATAACAAGAGTAGAAAGTGAGGAACACCGAGAAGATCAGCGCAGGTTGACCCATTCCGACCTTCCCGTCCATTTTGGAGGGGGGGGGGGGGCAGTGAAACATGCCGCAGGCGTGGAGAGAAGCTATTTGCGCAGCTTGGTATCACCCAGTACACAACGCTAGACGCTATTGACGTGTTACATAATTAATATATTCTCAATATACAACGTGATTTTGTAATTCATCTGGCAGTAGTGTCCCCGTGCTGGATGGAACATTCATCACCTTGTTTCGAGCTCCACTCAACGCACGAGTGCACACCTCTTCAAGATACCTATCAAAGAATGTGTTGAGATGTTTGATAGTAGTGAGGGTTTTGCGAAATAAAACCAATTACCTTGAGGTACGTGGTATATTTGAACACGTCTGATGTTCCGTTTGCGTTTTGTATGCAAGTTGACGATGTATGTTGTGTTGGAACTGGCAAGTGTTTCATTGTTGCTGTTACCAGTGTCGTGGTTCCTCGTGTTGCGTGCTGTACCATAGCAGCGCTGCTAAACGCGACAACTCTTGCACCGTAAAAGCTGTAGTCCTGTCTTAACTTTGGACGGACGTAATAGCGTTAATCCCCAGCCCTGAATTTATCCTTACGATCGGTGATTAGTATGCAGGCAACTATCCTATGAAGAGTTAACTCTTTTCTTTTTTCTCATGTTTCAGGGTCCTTACGAAGTTTTAGTTGACAGTATAATTGAATGTGACGAGAGTGGAACAAGAGAGAACTTATTTTTCCTACGGCCTTATAAGAAAGATGCCAAGACAATGGTATTTCGGGGAAATATCACGCATACATATCCCCTCGATGAAACTGTTGGGGTAAGTAAGACTAGGCAAGCCTTCAAATTCTCCCTCAGAGACTCACAACTAGTGAGACTTGGATTGATGACCCTACCCAGTCCAACATTGCCCCCAATTACATGTATGAGCTCCTCTCTTGGATGAAACTGTGGGTACAGCATATAAGTTTTAGAATCAATTCCTTCAGCGTAGCTATCGTAGACTAAATATATATATTGTTGTGCATATCTCATATAACATTTAAGTGAACGGGATCTGATGATGTTCGCTTGTCAAACGGAATGTGTCATACTATTGGAATTATTTAGAAAAGTGTACCACGCGGAGGCCCAGGTTCGATTCCCGGCTCTGCCAAGAAATTAAATTCTGGTTTCTGGGCTGGAACGGGGTACTCTCAGCGCCGCGTTGTGAAGCAAAACTGAGAAGAGGTGTAACAACAGCCTTCAGAGTTACAAGTCCACTTAGTTCAACTGGTGGCAAACCCTCCGCCAGATTTAAATGACTAAATAAGATATTTGGTGGCAAGGGGCAATTTGTGCACTCATTAGCAGTATTGAGAAGTCATCTCTATATTCGATTCGGATAACTGAGGGATAGGGCACTCTTTGAGCCACAGAGTCCTTTGAATTGTCACAATAACAATGCGTTCTTTCTTTTTTCAGTATAAGTACACGGTAGCAAAGTGGGGCTCCGGAGGATGGGGTGAAAATGCATACGTCGCGGAAGGAGCCTACACATGTCAAGTTTTCTTGAAGGTTGCCCCGGAAGCTCTGGAAGCTATATATTCTCTTGAAGGACACCCTGTGGAATGTCCTGTGCCAGCTGTAAGTTGTTTCACTTTAATTCAATTTTAGATTTATTTCTGTTGGTATTCACATGCTTGCCTCCATTGTTACTATGCCGTTCCAATGGGTTAGTGGTTTGGATCCTGGCTGTCAACTTTATTTTTATGTCCCCACTGAGTAGCCATGCGCGATAAATCACGCATCACGACGGCAATGGAGACCTGCAACAAGTCCGGAGATCTGTAATTCGAAACCCAGCGCTGGCAGCAGTGGAGTTCTTGCCGCTTTTTAAACACTTCCTCCAAACAAATGCCAGGATAGAGCCGTAACACTCACTCAAATACACGGGGCTGATTACGAATATGTTCTAAGCCCCTAAAACGAAGTAACATTAGCAACCAATCCTTTGCCATAATAATTATAGTTATAGACACGGCTATAGTTACTACAGAAACACAGGTTAATTTAAACTAAACCCAATACACACGGGGCTGATGACCAAGAGCTTTCTAGCTCCTAAAATGGCCACAGCAACAACATCAGGATTGATCTTTATTAGAGAGTGGAATTATTGGGTTTACTCAGCCCGGAGCATGCAAGTGTGGTGTAACGATTGAAGTGTGACGTCAGGTAAGGGCGAAAAGGAAGGCGGAGTGAGTTGATTCCAGACAAGTTAATTTTCCACAACGACACGATTAATTTAATCATAGCAAGCAAAAAATCTCCGAGCCATAATTCCGGGATATTGGAAAGAATCTGTCGGGTGAAATGTGCTATTGCAAAACATTAATGATACCAATGGAAGAGTCCTAAAATGCTTTCAATGTTTGACAATCAGATCTTACATCAACAGATGCTCAAAAAGTCCACCACCCATCTCAACACATCATCTCGCTTGGGAAGTAATTAAGCTGCATGCCTCCCACCGAGGTGGAGCAGGTGAGATTGTCGAAATGAAATGTCACGTCCTCTACTTGGATTCCACTTAAAGAGGAATTGCCTTGGCGAATGATCGCGAGGTTAACGGTCACGTAAATGTATAAGCTTCCTGCCTTCTTCCTCTCTTCGCTCGATCTACAACACGGTGAGTTGGTTGTTCTTGAACGTCGCACGATTGCATGCTTCCGCTGCCTCCTCTCGCGCTGGTAAGAAGCATTCCTGTATTGTTGTGCCGACCATCGGAGCCCCAGGCGACGTTCTTCTATTCCCCATAACCCTCTCTCAGTCCCGCCCAATCAGTCATCAAGGTTCGGTTTGGCTTCCTTTTTCTCGACAACAGGTGTATCTTGTAGTGTAAGGGTACTGTGGCTACTACCAATAGCATAGTTGTCACTTCTTGCGTCAACTGTTTAAACATAATAGTATTCATTTCATGACGAAACACTTCTCATTCATAGAGCAGTGCAGCCAAATACAACGCAACTACCGTTGGGACAAATACAGATCCTTGTTTCAGATCAAGAATAATAGCAAATTCAACGGAGATCTTATTCTGATGACAGACCTGGCCGGTGATGCCGTCATGGAGAGCAGTCTGAGCACCGCCCACATAGCAGGTCTTAGAACCGAGTCAAATGTATATTCCCGGCCATAAAAGACAAAAAGAGAAGATTCTGTTGTTCTCTATATTTTTCTTAAAGTTGTCTTATACAGAAAATCAAATCAGTTGTGCTTCTGGAGTATCGAAATCCGCATTGGGTCTTTCGGGGGAACTTCTCAGATATAACCTTGAGGCGGTTAGGTAAAATCTTGCAACAATTTTACCCACAATAGATTATGCAGCCATACAATACAATACAATAGAAGAAATATCGGCAAAAATGTTCGGCCTGCTGACAGGACCCGAGACAAAGGTTTCATAGACTGGCTTTAAGAAATGTGCACTATTGCGGTCAGAATTATATCAATTCATATCATTTTTGTTGTTTGTTTCGAATGTTCAGAACAATTCAGAGAATTACTTAACTTGTAGTTTCATCCAGTAGAGGGTGGACGAAGAGTAGTAAAATGAGGGTTCGATCCTCTTGCTTTCAAACTGTTTAAATGCTTCCTGAAATGGCAGGGAGTACTTTCACAAAACATGGTCTTAATTAACCATTGTAGAGTGTGTGAGGATGGTGACTCCTGTAGTGTGGAATAAAGGGTTTGCCACTCGCGAAGTGCGGCGAGTAGATCCGGCACTGTAGAATTGACAATAAATACGGTATTGGCTTAAATAGTCCGAGTTGGGTGACGTCACCCAAACGAAGCTACAACGGAGGCGGAGCATATTAGCTGACTGAACATAGCCCCATGGGACTTCAGCATAATGACTGTCACCTGCCAATCAGGATGAAGAAAGAGTTCTGATCTCATGAAGAAGCGGAAAACAGCTGTCATTTTGCGCAACATATGTGATCATTCGTGTAGTCAGACACACGCAAAGCACCATACTTATACAATAAGTCTAAGTGATATGCCCGTTACCCAATAAAGTTCAAACATCATCTCAAGTTACTAAAATCACGTGTTTATAAGGATTACGTGAGGAGATTAATAAGGTAGTCATAAAATAATTTAATTGACTTCAGAAGCTGCTGCATGTACTGTGCCTAAGTGGACACGGTTGACGGGGATCGAACCGGGGTCTTTATAAAAGAAAGACCAGGCCCATGATTCTTCTAAGAATCGAACCATTGATCTCTGAGGGGGAACAGCCACAGTGAACCCGAGGAACAATGAGATAATGACAGTATATAATAATAATAATAGCTAAATTCCACGTCCAGAACGGGAATGTTAAGCAAACTAAGTTGGAATATTGTATAAAAATTCAAGGCAGTATACGGATATGTTAGCGAGAGCTACAGAAAAGAGCCAGCTTGGCATTTTGACAAAGTGAAGTTGAGAGTAGGCGTGGTAGACGTGACGCCATTGCACTATTTCTCGGCGACAGTAGGGAGAAGGCCGTGATTAACGACGAAGAAAATCCCCACTAGACAACACAGAACAGTAGAGAGGGGAGAGTCATCAAGACAAATTAATTAATTCCTGCCAAATGGAGCATGCCGATGGAATGAGACTTGCACCAAGAGACTTCTATTCTAAGAGCGGTAATTTAGGAGTCTCTGCACACCTAAATTAAAGCCTGTATGTGTTTTTGAGTATATTCACACACGTACTGCGCGGGGGCACGGATAAGTTCGTAGCCGAAGGGGATTTCCCCGGAGTAGCGTCCTAACGCCATGGAAGAAAGCAATTAATTTTAATTAATTGGACGAACGAATTGCCAGCACGCAGGTGAATTTGGAACCTCCATGAATAGACGAGTAAGAATCACACTTCACCTTGTCAGAAAACGCATTATTTAAGAAGAGTGTCGCTCCTGAAATTCAAGTGGACTACTTTTCGTCAGAAACCTTTATATGAAAGATGAAGGAGGAGGCAGTCAGTTCTTCTTGACTCAACTCGTGGAACGACATGCGGCTCGACCCCACGGGGAAAGTGCGCGAAATTTATAAGTAGTGACGTTCAGTATCTTTGTGTTGAACAATGAAAGGCGCATCATGCAGCATAATAAAAGTAATTCTGCATTAATATTTTAACTAGTCTACAGCAGACGTATAAGCAGACAATATACGTGACTAAATAATCAGTACACCGTAGAGATATTTCAGGATGATTTTAATAGACAATGAACTTATCCACAGGGGGTGTTACGATATTTAAAATATCACATATAATTGTAATGAACACTACAGTTTTACGGGAACCTGGAAGGCATCACAAGTATTTGTGATTTATGATTGAGCAACTTTGCAAGATAGAAGATAGAAACTGTAGGAGACGGGAGATGAGCACACATCCGCAAGATAGACTTTCGGAGGAGACGGGCGGTTGTCAGGATTTAGCTGCGTCGCATCTCTGAAGTCAGGCAATTAGTGGAAATCCAAGAAAGGATCCGTGTGTAAAATATGTGTAATGTTCTTTTAAAAGTGATCATTAATAGTGTTTATATTTGTATGTTAAAAGAAGGTGTGTTGTTTCAAAAGTGTAAAATGCCAGTATTGCAAGCTATAATTACCATGTGCAAACCATATGCAATGTGTCGTATGAAAAGTGTCTTGATGGCTTAAAAGCAAGCAAGATGGTGGGCAAATTGCTGTCATGTTGGACTAACCCAGCAAGAATGAAAGTGAGTAGGCCTAACATTCCAATATGTTGATATGATTTAATAGCTCACCATACAACAAATCATTTCCTCAAATATTAAGAATTAACAGTCATTTGTGTACGAGCTCACATCCCTCGTATTTGTTATAAATATATGGCTTTAAGGATGATAAGCTTACGACCATTTAGGCGTAAGACGTTGATGAAAGTAACGGTAACGTTAACTAATAATAATAATAATGATCTGAGGTCGGTATCAATAATAAATATATAAATCGGCATATTGATGCCTATAGAACGTGCAAAGTGTGTCATATCCATTGTAAGAGTACTGTGTTATTGTGAAAAGTGAGAAAGAGAGATAAAATAGCGAGATAAAGATAGTTTTTCAGTGTCATTGAAATGTTAGATAAATTCTTTATAATGTTAAATACTACATGGTTGTATTTGAGAGCCATTAAGGTAGTCAATGTAAGTGCCAGTAAATTAATACTTGTTTTGGAGCTACGTAAAACCTTGGCTTATAAGTAAATATATGGAGGACATGAGTGCTTTATGAATTGAGTCATCTGAAAGAAATATTGTTTTAGCCGCGACCAGCGAGCATGTAACATAGAATCAAGTGGTTTGCGTCAATAAATTGCAGGGACCATCCAAGAATAGTTCGCGCGTTGACGAATCTAGTAGGCCAATCTTCGAATCTACGATGTGGTATCGCCTTAGAGCATACATGTGTATTCACAACAGAGTTGGGGCAGAGCCTGTCTGTATCCCAGTGTTAGCGGAGTCTTCGCTGCAAGGGAAAACCATTAGACACCCTAGGTACGCCAGTACAGTAATTGATCTGCCCATAGAGGTAAGACAAAGGTTCTTCGAGTAGGAAACGTTGATTTCCTCTAAATATATTCGTGCCCGTACAGTGAGGTAACAGTTTGAAACTCAGCTGGTACGCGCACAGAGCCACTGATTACGTCCATAGAACGGCGAAACTATATGAATACTAATTAGGAGCCGAAATGTGCCCATTAAATACCGTAAGTGTAGGTATTAAATATTTAGATCGACTCAATTCGTAATGACACAATCCAATCAGGTACCTCTAGCAGAGCTGCACCATTGAGTGAGCACATGGCCAAGTTTATTTGCAGGAAGTCGGTCAGGGTGGCAGGCAGAGGCCACAGACCCGGCAGCCATCTTGAAGAGGGCGGTCCGTGACGAATCGTTTGTTAACATCAAGGGGAGTCAATTTGACCGTATCCCTTTCTCTTTTCTTTTAAGATTGTAGTGGGACACTGAAAAATCTTGATATTTCGAAAAGTATAGAAATATGCTTGATATTATGGTATCAAATTAATTATATGTACTGTTTCCATGCGTATAGAATTTTGGAATGAAGTAATTGAATAAGATTTGGCCAAATTATTGTCTGAGGACAATTTAACTGCACCAAATTAATAGATGCATTTTTGTAAAGAGTAATTACCCAGTTTATGCACATTTGTTCAGACGGGTAGCGTAATTTAACGATATGACACGTTTGTAATGGTAATGATGTTATGACCAGACCCAGAACATTGTTGTGTGGTGAAGCTATACAATTCAATAACTATGTATATTTTGGAGGGGAAGGTATACCACTTCAGCGTTTGAAATTTATGGGAAAAGAAGACGATCTGCGCGGACAAGAAACACATGTTAAGCAAGGTATAAGCTAATGAAATCAATGTTATTCAAGATAAAATGTTCCGTTTCAAATCGGATAAATATTTAATAATTGCACATAAATGTCATTTAAATGTAATTTTTGTTTGTTGTGTTGTGATATGCAAATTTATGTTAAATTGTGCCACGTGAAGAACACTATGGACACTCGTAAACGTTGAAGAGTATCAACGTTAGGATATCTAGGATAGATATGGGTGCGGTGGAGCACCAAACTTTATGAGAAGAGACTCACATATATTTTGATTTTTGTTGTGGGAAGTAATTGTAATATTTTTGTTTTATTGTGTTGTGTTTTGCCATGAATTAATACCATTAAATGATATATTTAGGAATTTGTTGTTTCTTTCAAGTAGAGTAGTTACCTGACAGACTCAAATCCTGAACATGTGGTCGTATAGTTGGTTGAACGCCCCATGCCTCGAAAGACCGTGAACTAGCTGGGATGCGAACACATGTTCCATATGATGACGCAAGGGTACAGTACAAGGGGAGGTGGGTAAAGTTAATTTATTCATTCAAACCTTACGGGGAACAATCAAAAACAATACGAAAGTAGATTCGCAAAAGCAAACACTCCCTTTTCATATTGGATGCATTGCGTATTATTACAACAGCTGATGTCACGAGTAGAGACCACCTAATGGGCGAAATTCACATCTAGGCATAGTTCAGTAACGTGACAATAATGCTAGTAATAGGACAACAAGTATGATATGGAGTTCACACGAACTTGATCGCAACGAAAGTGTATGAAAAAAAAACTTTTATAGTCTGCTGATTTTCTTTTCTTTCAGGGCACCATTTTCGTTGATAATATGACTCGGACTTACACGTTCAGCAACTTTCCATCTTTGCCTTATGGAAAATATCGTATGAACATCACCTACATTAGAAACGAGGCCATTATTGGATGTAACTCCATATCAGCAGAGGTGGTTCAAGTTGCACCAACTAAGCCTGTCGGTTAAATAATTATTATATTGTGGTAATTTCAAGATATCAGGACATATGAGAATGTATGTTAAAAATGTATTAAGAGAAAATATATGCTAAAAACACCTCCAATAAAATATTGTTTATTTGTCAACAATGAAGGAGACTAAATCCTGAGGGAGAAATCTTAAACTACTGAAATTATCCAAAATACAGGGTATTTTACTCAAAGTGGGGCGCGACGCGCGCGTCGAGTTTCGAGTGGCAAATCTCTGAGCTTGGGGTCGAGAGAGCACCCGTACGAATCACATGTAAATAACAAGCACACAAAATAACACATAATAAAAATAAAATAAGTCATAAAATATGTTTAAAATGTCATCCACCTGAATCTACACATACCTGGAATCGTCTAAGGAAGTTTCATTCACACCCTTTATTTCATCTAGAGACATAGCCTCAATTTATCTCGTGATATTTTGTGCTAATGTGTACGCATTATTGAAACAATTGACTTTAACACTTAGCAACAACAAGTTATAAATTTTGAAATATATTAACAATTAAACAATCGCCATTAAGACGTATGGACTACCCACGTTATAAACTTATAACACTTATTTTTTAAATAGGCTATAAATGACATAACAAAGTCAACTTTAATCGGCAAATACTGCTTCGCAACTGTATCAACGTCGCGAAGTCACGCGCATTTCATCAATCCTACAACACTTCTTTCCAGACATTTGCTGCCTCAGCTCCGCGTTGCTTTCTGCTCGTCTGACCTTTAGCTCGACGTTCTACCTGCAGTGGTGCGCCGGCTGAGTGGTCGGCCCCACTTTGAGTGGAAGGCCCTGTACCTGTGGTAAAGATGGAATAACAATCTGGAGATGATGTGGTAATAGATGTTTACTCTCCGCACTACTCCCACTCCCACCACCATCCCCTTTTTAGATCACGACTTATGTAGATAAACATCCAGCTGAGTCCGCCATAACATGCGTGATCTATGTACAAATACAGTACTGCCAACCCCACGCATACGGTACGACTCTATAGCCGGTATTGTAAAACAAAAAAGCGACAAGTTCCATTCCTGGTTTAGCATTGATTGTGCGAGTTGCGAGAAGTATTTCTAATTTCATTCGGCGATGTTATAACGATCCTAAGGAGTTACTCAAGCTTCTACAATGGCACGCAGTGGCGTAACTACGAGGGGGGGGGGGGGTGATTCAGGGGATCAATCCGCCCCAGTACCAAATATTTTTATATGAAAACGTGTAGGTTCGCTTTTATTTATTGCCTTATTTTCCCCCTACTGAAAGCAAACATAAAAGAAACAAACGCATGACTAAAACAGAAGGCAAAGCGCGAAATTCAAAAGCAAAAGCAGAAAACAAACACAAAAACCAAAATGATTTATTACTAAAAGTTTATTAGTTTTTTACTTATTTATCAACATAATTCCCAAATATAATGCAGACAACGGCCATAAATAATAAATTACATACCTACATTAACTCATTCACAGGGGAGCGTAATGGCGCAGTGGCTTAGCTACTCGTCTTTCACCCGGACGGCCGGGGTTCGAATCTCGGCGACAGTGGGGTTTAATTTTCACCTGAAAAATCACGTGGCGTCAGGAAGTGCATCCGGCCTTAAATCTCCGGCCAAAACCAAAATGAGCCTGGTAGGCTCCGGTGACTCCAATTATTTGGGAAAACCCGAAGAAAGTTTTTATAAACTCATTCACAATTAGGTATTGCCAAATTGTGTGAAGGAAATGTTTTTTTTCTTGCATTTTTCCACATGTAACCGATCGCATAGCCCCTCACAAAGTAAGCAAATGCATTCCTAGTTCGGTGTGTGGAAATGCTTTGTACACCAAATTTTATGATGAAAGCACTGCACTGCGTATTGCCAAAACTATTGAGTGATTTGTCATATCGTGACACCAGCTTTCCGATGGCATCTGCAAAGAAGACTGTCTCCAGTGAGGTACGGTACGTCTGGGCCGGTCTATACATTGTTGTTGTTGAAGCGTTGTCCGCCCAACGACGCCTTCGATGCTCAAAATGGGTGGAAATTTCTCGGTACGAGGTCTGGACTATACGGCGGTTTTAGAAAGCTTCCCACGTGAATATTTTGAGTTTTTTCGTCACGTTGGCACAGTGCCACAGTGCGGTTGTAATTGTCAAAAGCATGTCTCTTCCTTTGTTTCGAATCGCTCTGTGGAGGCGATGTAAAGATTCATGATAAAAATTTTGTTATCGTTGTCCCATGCTCCATAAAGTCTGCGTAGTTTGGTGTTTACAAGGCAAAAATAATTAAATCTCATCGACAGATCTCCCAGCAGAGTTCTGTTTCCAATATAAAATGGAAGAGTTAAATATAACATCGGAAGTGGAGAGCAGATCATATTCATGGGTCTTACTCAACAGGTCTACACTGCGGAATAGTTCCCTCACTTTCTTGGTTAACGAGCGGCGACTCAAACGTAAGGCAGTAGCACGCGCCGACTCAACAAGAGAGTGAAAGTGAAACAGAATATCTGTATCACAAATCAGAGTGAAGAAAGTATTACGTTCATTTGAGGTTTTGTTTCTGTATTTTGGAATGATTTAGATTAGAGTGAATTTCAGACTCGCGTTGTACCTTTGAAATTTAAATGTTAAAAAGTGCAATGCTAATTTTCATAATAAAAATTCATATTCTATCGTTTTATACCGTAGTTATGATCCATTAGAACCTTTTCTGTCATATTTATTGCCTATTTCATATTTCATACATTCCGGAAGTCAAAAAATCCCAAACTCCACCACAAATTAATTCAAATTGTAGCCTTAACTAATATAAACACTTAGGTTATGAAGTATTTAATTGATAAAGAATACACTTTTACTTAATATGATCACATAAGCCCATACGATTTAAGATAATCAGTTTTTTCTCTCTCCTGTAAAATTTGGTGTACTGGAGTTAGTGGGTTTTTTATTTCCCTGCCTCGTTACTACTGACATATATCGAACTTATATACTAGAAGAACAAATGGAAAAGGGAAATAAACGACAGGGAAAAGAAATGCCCTCAACCCTCGAAGAATGAGGAATGAGGGACTTGGAAGGAAGGAGAGTCATGAAAGGCAGGTAACAAAGGGAAAGGGGGAGAGGATCCACACCAAAGGCAATGGAAACCTGGGAAAACCCAGTTCACGAATCCCTCAGGGTTGCCAACTCACCAGCTGTGAGCCCTTCAAAGTGCACCATACGTGGTGGGATTACACAAGCCCTGCCTCCTTTAGGGCAGAAGACAGGAGATGTTATGAAGAGTAAATCAGATGTCTGACCTCTCCAAAAATGAGGGATCAGGGACGATGAGACAAGGGTCAATTAAGGCGGGAAATTGAAAGACTCCCCAGGCCTCGCATATCCTAATGTTATCGGGGATGGAAGAGAACAAGAGTTGACCAAGGAAGGATGAGAGGAAAGATGTCAGAAAGGAGCCCGGCTCAAGTAAATGGAACCAATACAGGACTCAGCTGGGGTCCCGTGTTCGGTACCGCATGACCCACTAGGTGTGATTCCCTGGGGGAACTTGTAAAGAGCGTGAGTTTGAATCTAACAAGGCCATCCTGAAAAGAATTTGCCGTGGTTTCCCATTTTCACCACCAGGCAAATGCTGGGATGGTGGTGTATTCTTTGGAATACACGGTAAGACAAGGTAAGCTTTCGCTTCTCTTTGCTTTATTTCATTCCTCCCATTTTCACAAACACCAACAGTGGTCTCCTGGTTTCTCCTAGTTGGTGTACTTTGCTCATGCTATCTGTGAGTCTGTTTTAGATATATATCTTCCATGACACACCTAGCGTCATCTAGCAGCGAATCAATTTTTCCCATTACAAGAGGACTTCCTTACCAATCTGGTCACCAGATCTCGTCGCTATCGCCAGCTATCATCTCCGGGATCAAGAGGACTTCGTCTACTTTTCACCAACCCGGCTTCGCTAGTGACGCCTCCTATCAACTCTTTGAAGACCATTTCATAACGAGAATTTATTGCTGTAATGTTGGTTTCTTATGTGCATTCCTTTTGTCTCCTACCCCCACTCTTTTCCCTTCCCTGGTCTCTCCGCGCTTCGTTGAGCTGGCCTCACTTGTGCTACAGTCGTCTAGACTCCCAGTCGGAGCTTATTTAGACTCGTCTCCTCACCTCGAGAGACAAACTTTCAAATCTTCGCCATGTTGTGAATTCCTGACTAACGGTCAGCAAGGAATCGCCGTTCATCAGAAATGAGCTAAGTACTACTTCAACGTTCTTCAACTAATTTTAATTGATTTGAAATAGCTACATGCTTTTATCCATCATTTAGAGACAGTGTGATATATCTAAATGTGGGCAATAGCGATCTTCGCGGGATTTTCGAGGTTGGGCTTTGTCTATCCAAGTTAATCTTTATATGAAGCAGCATTTCTTATGCTTATTAACTGAGATAATTTCTCACAACGTGGGACATCGTTAAATTACCCACTGTCTGTAGAAAGCTTAGCTCGTTCCACCGCTGGACTTTTTCTTTCAATTTCAACCGTCATGATTGTTCTGGAACTTTCCATGCTAAACAATTCATCTATAAGTCAAACCTTCTAGTATTTTCCACTCACATATGGGAATACTTTTTCAAATTAAGGAATCTTCCTTATGAACTGCCAATCAACACCTAATATTTTCTTCCTCCGTTGGAACTTTTCTGCTGCATTCAACTATAAACTACAAGTTTTTCAACTCAATAGACTCTCGCAAACCTAGTGCAACTAGTTATTTTTCACAATTGCAATAACTTTCCTTGCTTTAAACTTTCTATGCTACAATAGTGAACTTTTCAGCCACTTCAATAGACTATAGTGAAACAGTGCTCGTCCGATTTCACATCCGCGTCGCGCTCGTCCGAAATAAATAAAATAGGCCAAAAACTTTCTCTACAAAGCTCCTATTTCCTCTTCCTCAACCCCTCTATACTAACAAATTAGGTTAATCTTTAAATTTATGTATTTTGCAACGAGGCCTCGCCAAACCATAGGCGCCCTCCCAATTTTCTCCACGTATCATGTATTCAATCTGTATCAATATCAGCAGTTAGAAACTGCTTATTAATCTATTACTTTTCTTGCTAGCACAAGAATTGGTTATTGTCTACCAAACCTTTCAATAATATCTTTAATCCAGGTTTCACAAAAGGGTAACTTGCCCCATTTTTTTCCCTCGTGATCCTGTTTAAATATGGAAGTTCTAGAAACTTCCTTTTAATTTTTCTCTTCAGTGTTCACAATAAGTGACCTGCCCTATTTTGTATTACCCCTAAACGTAATTCTGTATTAAAACAAGAAGTCATAGAAACTTCTATTTCATTCCTCTCTGTTTTTCTTTGTTGTTACTTTCGAAGCTGTTATTTGTTCATATTTCTAAAACACCGTTCTAGAAATCCTTAAAGTACTCTTCTTGTACTTGCTTTATTATTCAACTTTAATTGCGTTAATTATCTTTAACTTTCCAATTTGTTAATCTTAACACCATTTCAAAATCTTACGAAGATATAAAACCAAAAATTTGTCAATTGCCTGGTGCAAACTTTAAATGATTTCGGAGGTCTGCGACCCCAATTGTTCATAAAATTATATTGTATATTTGTTATATTAATTACTTCTTTTTGCATTGTTAAATAAATCATGATTTATTCTTTTGATTTATCATTTCTCAAAAACAACGATTAGGCAAGATCGTGTCTTCCCCTACTCTTCCTATGGGCTTTACTTTAAAAACTTCACAAATAAAATCAATAACGGTTCCACTTTTTGTTGCATTTGAGCTAGAACTCTTAGTTATTAACTTATTAAAGCCTCTCTTAGCTTTGATAGCTAATTCTAACTGGCCAGTAAGGCAAGCATAACTCGCTACGCCAGCTTCCTGATTGTTGAGATTCTCTCTACAACTTATGGTTGGTTTTCAAAATTTAAGTTTTTTCTCATTGTCTAAACTTTTAGTTGGCTTTTTGCTGGGTAAAAGCTTAGTCATTTCTAAATGCAACTATTGGTGCTCTTACCAAAATTATTCTCAAGGGTATAATTGCTTCATCCCTATCCTTCTAGGAAACATTAGGTCGCTTTTTAGAGATTCTACAATTTCAAGAATTAAAACATCACGGCCAATTCAAACTATTTGTATTCTTCAAAATATTTGTTTAAAACAAACTCCTTTGAAAAGATACAAAGGAAACTCATTATTTCTTTCTTTGCCAGACTACCACCCTTCCCCATAGTAGCTGAATCTTGGCTTGGAAAGGAAGGTACCTCCTCTTCTCGCCTGCAAATAGCCCAAGCTCTAGCTGCGTTTCCCGTTAGCTGTGTTCGGGTCCCCACTCACTTTAGTGATCTCACGGGCTTTGCGGTGACACACTTCTTTAAAATTGTTTGTATTTAGTGTTGGACTTTCTTCCTATCATCCACACTTGTTCCTCTGTCCGAAACCCACTTCCCTTTACTTCTTTATTCATCTTCCCTTGTGGGTAAGGTTAATTCTTAGCAAAAACCTACCCAAAATTTGGTCCCAGAAACACGGGAAAGTCCATTTGTCAATATTTTGCAAATCATTAATATTTACTTTGAATTGTTCAGCTCTAACTTCGCAGTACGAAGCTGGTGAGGTGGAAAGGGATTGCTTCTGTCTCCTTTGGTGCATTTATTCTTCTCAACTCGTTTGCTGCTGCCAGTCTGACAGCATTTCCAAGGTTCCACAGTTTCGTAAGTTATACTTGAATTTACCTATTTCGCCATGGCTCCTCCAGATAAAGATAAGGATGGCAAGGATGAAAAACTAACTTCCAAACGAGCTTCTTATAAAGGGCAACTTACCCGATTCCGAAAATACATCAAGGAATTAAATCCCTCAGAAGCTCAATTGGATTTGTTAAAACATCGTGTAAAGGACTATGAGCGTTCTTATGAATACTATTGTACTATCCAAACCGAAATCGAAACCTGCATGCTCAATCAAACTCATGATCGAGTAGAGGTAGAAAATCAATATTATGACGGTATAGCCCCCGCCTTTAAAATAATTCGCCAACTTGAGGAAGAGCAGAAAAGGGATGGTTCTGTTCTTGGTTCCCTTCACGAACATCAAACCTCTTCTCTGAGGGGACTCACAATCGCAAACCAATTCTACCTATGATTAATTTACCCCACTTCTCAGGAGACGAATCTACTTGGGATTCTTTCTACGAACTATTTTATTCTCTAGTTCATGAAAATGAAGATATTCAAATCATTTACAAGTTTAATTATTTGCGATCTATTCTACAAGGCCAAGCCCTACAGTTAGTTGAAGCACTCCCATTAAGTGCCGAAAACTACCCCATTGCCTTTAACTTGTTGAAAGAAAGATACGTTAATTTACGGCTACGTATTCAACGCCACATGAAAGCTTTATGCAATTTGCCAGAGTCACAACACAATGACGTCACTAGTCTGCGTACCCTCATTGATACAACACAACTTCACGTTAAAGCTCTATCCCAATTAGATCAACCCAATGATCACTGGGACACTTTCCTAATACATTTAGTTGTTTCTATAGTCGATGTTGCTACCCTCAAAGCTTGGGAAATGGAACTATCCAAAGATGACAATTACTCTTATGAGCATTTAGTCACTTTCATAAATGCTAGATTGCAACTCTTAACTGCTTTAGCTAATCAAAGTGAACCCTCTTCTCCTACCTCTAAACTTGAATTACTGTCTCTTAAATCTAAAACCGAACACGTAGCGTCTAGTACCCAAAAACCTAGGTCCAGCTCGTCTAAACTAAAGTCAAACGCCACTGGTTACCCAACTAGGTCTAGTGAAAGTCGTATTGCCAGTTCTCTCGCTTTAAACACTCAGAGCGAACCCCGTAAAAGTTTAAATGAGTCATTAAAGTGCATACTTTGCAAGGATTCCCACGCCATATATCTGTGTAAATCTTTTAAAGAACTGTCAGTCGACGACAGAAGAAAATTAGTTTCCCAGAATAAACATTGCTTTAACTGCCTAGCACCCAAGCATTCTGCTTCTAATTGTAAGTCTTCAAGACTTTGTTACCACTGTGAAAAACCGCACCACACTTTACTGCATCGTCATGATAAATTGAGGTCATCAGCAGCATCTACTCCTCAGAAGAATGATAATACTGGCAATCCTAGTGCGTCTTCTTACATTCAAACCGCTAAGTCTTTGCGTAGTGCTCAAGTATTTTTGTCCACTGTCCAAGTCGAAGTCCAGGACAAATTCGGCAACTGGGTCAGTGCTCGCGGTCTTCTTGATTCAGCGGCAACTCATGATTTTTGTATAATTCATTGATTAGAAAATTAGGCCTACCTGTAAACCCCCACTTCTATCAATGTAACAGGCATTAACAGCTCAAAAACGCAAGCTTTACAGTTTTCAAAGCTAACCATAAGAGACACTTGTCACAGAAATAACTTTCTCGAACTGAATTGTCTCATTCTCATTAGCATAGGAGAAGACACTCCAAGTCACTCTGTCGATATTTCAGGTTTAAGCATTCCCTCGCATTTAAGGCTAGCCGATCCTTTGTTCAATGTACAAAGTCCCATTGACATACTCTTTAGTGCCAATGTTTTCTGGACTTGCCTTCGTAAACAGGTTCGTAAGTTATCCTCAAACGTGGTTGCTAGAGACACTAATTTTGGATGGATCGTTACTGGTCAACTTCCTCATTATTCTCCCCAACCCGTATCTCAATGTTATTTTGCTAATACTGATTTGGAACAGTTCTGGAGGCTCGAAAGCGTTGATTCTGCTAACGTAACCTCTTCAGAAAACGAATTCTGTGAGCAACTTTTCCTGAACACTACCACTCGTTCTCCTGAAGGCCGGTTCATTTTTCAGATGCCAAGATTACTGAATCCCCCCAAACTTATTAATTCTCAACCCAAAGCTCGAAAAGCTCTCTTTGCTATCGAGAGCAAATTCAAGAAACAACCTCTTGTTAAACAACAGTACACTGATTTCATGGATGAGTATGAAAGCTTAGATCATATGAAAGTTGTCAGGAAATCTGACGACGAATTGAACCCCCCAAGCGAAACGGTTTTCTTAAATCATCATCCCGTGTGGAAAAACCCTCTTGTAAAGGATAAAATCTGAGTCGTTTTCAATGGTTCATCTCCTGACGTTAATGGCAACAGTCTTAACGATACTCTTTACTCTGGTCCCGCTATTCAGTCAGATTTATCTGCTATACTCTTAAACTTTCGATTATTTCCCATAGCTGTTATAGCGGACATAAAACAGATGTACCGTCAAATTTTAATTCAGCCTGAACAACAAGATCTCCAAAGAATCTTGTGGCGCGATGAAATCAGCAAGCCCATTAAGATATTTCGCTTAAAGACGGTCACATATGGCTTAAAGCCAGGGGCGGTTCGAATGGGGGGGTTGGGGGGGTGTCTCACCCCCCTCAGCTATTTTCTCAGTCGGCAAATACGACGTCAGTCGGCAGTCGGCAAATCCTGAAGAAGTCATAACATTTCCCAAAACAGCATTTAAAAAAGCAAAACGGGGCATGGCCATATACGATTTGGTCCGATTTCTAAAACAAAACAAAAATTATACTGACAGTCGGCATTTTTACCGACAGTCGACACAAACGGACGCAGCAATAATTTCGTGCGGCCAGGCAATAGCCCAGTGCGGCAAGAGGAAGAGTCGGCAAAATAACCATTTTAAATGTTTCACTTCCAGTCCTCGGTGCACCGGCTGCCACTTGCCATTTCGTTTCTGTGTATGGAAACTGAAGAAAGAATGACAGATGAGCAATATGGGACCAAGGACAAGGAATGAACTCATCGGCACGTTCCTGGGTGGGAGTAATATCCCGCGTTCATTTTGCAGAGTTCTCAGCTTCACAGCGAAGCGAGCCCAGCATCTGTACCATATGGGTAGACAAAAGGTGTTGGTGAGCGCATTGATAACTTCAGGTCAAGCCAACTCAATTCTATGTTGTCGGAGGAATGCTATGATCTGCTACCGCTTGTCTCGGTGCGTCCTCACATATCCGCGCTATTGTGACAAAATTGACAGGATTATGGTTCCTAGGTTCCTCAAGGGGTGGAGTGCTTAATATGATCAGTGCAGTGGTCACTGAGAATGACCGAAAGCAGTCGTTCCTGAACCAGCAACTTTTACAGTGATAACTAGGTGCAAATACAGTGGCAGTGGGACGTGAGTTTTCGCCGGCACGGAACATTTTCACGGAGCATCGCGTACCCATGAAACGTACGTAATAATAATACAATAAATGCATGCATATTTTCAGCCATGTTTATGTTTAATGGTGTTAGCAAGAAAAAATGCCCAATAAATCCATAAAAGTCTACCTTTGTGGGGGTATTATTCCTATTTTAAACCATCTTTCTTATTTGAATAAAATTTACGGAGTGTTTTAAAACCCAGTGACAAGAAAACCTGTGCGGGGTGGAGGAGACAAGTCTAAGTAATTATGCCGATAGAACGAATATCCGGAAAAGCACCCCTGCGACGCTCGACGTCTTCAAAGGGTTGAACGTAATGCCCATCGGGTAGCTAAGGTACAATTAAAATCAAAATCTACCGTTGAGCCATCGTCTACCGTTGAGCCACCGTTGCGCCATTTACCACCGTTGAGCCATCGCCCATCGTTAACCATCATCTACCGTTGAGCCATCGTGTACCGTTGAGTCATTGACCACCGTTGCTCATCGCGAACCGTTGAACCACCACTATCCCCCAACACATCTGACGTTCGCAAGTTACGAGCAGCTGGAACTTCATCGGATGCCGGTCGTAGTGGTGGCAGTCCTACACCGCGTAGTAGCGAATTTTCGTCGATTGTTTTTTCTGGCAAAGTTAGTGAGTTAATAACGCATTTCAAAAGAGTTGAAGGTATTTTGAAAACAATAAAAGAAGACGCTATTCCGAACACAAAACTTTGTATGGTAGACTGCTTATCGAGAATCCACGATGAAAGCGGTCAGTTGCTTCAACGAGCAAGAGAGGAGGAAAATAACATGCGTGCAGTCGCAGTACCCATTCAAGCGGGCGATTTACCTGTTAATCGCGATCCTGCAAAACGGAAAACGAACGACTGTACCTGACTTCACTTGGGGCCTTCAAGCCAAAACTTAGTGTATTTCCAGCAAATTCAGACATACCAGAAAATAAGCAGCATCGATTTAATCCGGCCTGGTATACGGATTTTCCCATGTTGAAGTACAGCATTGAAAAAGAGGCGGAGTTTTGTTTTGCCTGTGACTTATTTCCAAACGGACGAGGAAGGGCGTCCGCAAGTGAAGAATGGTCGCACGCTGGAGTATGTCAGTGGCACAAATGGAAATGTCACGGAAAGAAGATAAAGGGCAAATTACAAGAACACTTCACTTCAGAAGCTCATCAAGCAGCTATGACAGATTTGTGCCACTTTGTCATTGCAAAAGGCCACGTAGACGTTCTCCTTGATAAACATTTACGGACGATCAGAATTGAGGAAGAACAAGAAAAGGAGTTCCACAAAAAAGTTATCGAGATACTTATTGACACTGCAAGAACCCTTTGTCGGCAAGATTTGGCTTTCCGAGGTCACGAGGATGGAATCACTCAAGATAATGGAAACTTCACGCAAATTGTGAAGTTACTTTCACGGCATAGTCCGGTCATGAATAGGTGGTACGCCGGTATGTTCTCCGTTATAGCAGATACTACTCCCGGTATGTTACATAAAGACCTCCTCACGTTGAATATCCGATACGTCGTCGAAAAAGATGAAGAGCTCGTTCCTGTGGAGCGTCTTTTAAAAATATACGCTGTTTTAACAAAAGAGTTTGGAGAGCAGTTGGCTGAAAAAATATTTTTAATTTTAAATTCAGAAGATGGCCTGTTTGCCATCTCTTGATGATTGCAGTACATTTGCATTTGTCTGTTGGCACAGGCTAGAGTAAAATGTGGCTTTTCACCGATGTCTCAGTCTCACTCATGGCTGTGATTATGTGGAAGCTACTGAGGTATGGGTGGTGCTTAGTATCACATTCAGGGCACAGTCAGTGCCTGTGGATGCTGTGAAAGGCTCAACTCATAGGGTTAGTACTGCTGTACTGACTCAGTGAGGAAAGCAATGGCAAACTACCTCTCTCCTCATCTTGCCTAGTACGACTCAATATAGCGCTGCCTTGGGTTTTTGTGGGTATCTACCCACATAACCTAACGGTGGTACTTTTTGAGGATCCAACCAGCTTTCGGGCTGACTACCTAACAGACAGAACAGACAATTCAGAAGAACTTTTACTTCCACTCGATAAACTAGCGTTTCAATCGTACGACTTTGCTATAGAGTTACCAGGTAGAAAATACTGTTGGAGGCGGTGCTCGCATTACATAGCTGCTGAAGAGCTTCCCCCTCCATACACGACTTCGGAAGGTCCAGCGACTAAAACAACGAAGCAAGTAGCAGCGAGAAAGAGAGAGAGAGACACTTCCCCTACCTGACGCACATGCGCAGAAGAAAGACTAGCAGTTGAGTGGCAAGGGAGCTGGATACACTCTCCCCTATTTTGGTGCGCTTGCGCGTTGCAACATTCTTTTCAACCTGGTCACTCTATAGTAACATGTCTGGCATATACAACGGCACTCAGAAAAAGCTACCAGAGAAGTGCAAAATATATATTCCGTACGTTCCATGCCAAGCACACAGGTTAAACATTTTCGTAGAGACAGCTTGTAATGCTAGCGCACTTATCTGAGAGTTTTTTCACACTCTTGAAGCATTATAGGTTTTTTTTTCGGGTAGCACGAAACGACATTTAAGCTTGCAGAAAGAGCTGGATGAAATTGATAATTCACTTCAACTTAAGAATTTATCAAGAACAAGGTGGACTGCGTGCGCAGAATCGATGAGAGCTGTTTCTACGTCTTATGAAGAGATAGTCACAGCACTGGAAACAATGGAAACCTTATTCGATTCTGAATTTGACAGTAAAACCCGAACTTTTGCGTCAGGCTTGCACAAAAAGCATCTACTTTGATTTTATCTGCGGCATGTACTTTACCAAAAACATCCTGTTTAAAATTAAGAACTTAAATCAAGCTTTTAGAAGCGGAGGAGCTGAATGTAGTAGACGCGATGCAGCTGATTCAGAGCACTTTGAAGTCTTTTGAAGATATCAACGACGACGGCAAGATGAACGCATCGTCAATTGCGAAATGTATGCAAGTAAATGCGGAGGAAGACTTCATAAAGAACCACAGGACCCGGCGACTTGCAAAGAAGTATGACGCGCATGCTGAAACGACAGTAGAAATTTCTTTCCTTACATTCTACGGAAAGGATGTGGATGTACTTACTACAAGCGTGCAAGACAAGCTCGCAAAACTAATTTCTTTGCTAGAGCCACTCCACATAATTTTCAAGATACCCGCTGATAGAAAAAACTGCACCATCGAGTGCGTCCGATCTATGGGTATAAAGCAATCACACTCGAAAATCATCTTTCACGATGAAGAGCTTGTTCTGGCTGAGCTTGATGCCAGTAAACAGTGCTCATCTTTTAAAGAAATCGCAAAAGTTGCTGCTAAATTAAAGAGGATTATCCAGTGTGGTTAACAAGTAGTTCGACTGATTTTAACATCCCCAGTGTCTTCTGCTTCTTCCGAACGGTCCTTCAGCAAGTTGAAGCTTATTTACAATCAATCATTTGTGGACATCGATGGGTGACGACCGCTTAGACTTCCTCATGATGTTGTTTTCAACGAAAGATATGATCGACGACATTGAAATTACGGAGATAGTGGAGAAGAAGTCCTTGTTAAAACATCGTAGAGTAGGGCTTTAGAAAGAATAACTAGATTTTTTAAAATTCTTGTGATATTTAAACACTTATTTTGTTCATTTATCAAGTTTTCCTGCGTTTCAAAATTCTGGAACTAATAAAATACATTTTAAATGAAAGCCAATAATTAAGTATATTTGTCTTGTGTATCGTTTGCCCCCCCCCCCCCCCCCCTCACCCTTTCCCTCCCGTTGCTCAGTTTTTAAACGTATAGTCGGCAATGTAAAACAGCCAGTCGGCATTTTTTAAATTCTCACCCCCCCTAGATGTACAAGGTCGAACCGCCCCTGCTTAAAGCCCTCCGCTTTCCTTGCTATTCGCTCCTTACACATGTTAGCCTCTCTAGATGGTCACTTATTTTATTCTAAAGCTTCCGAAGCACTAACTACATCATTCTATGTTGACGATTACTTGCAGTCCTTGCCCACTCTGGAGGAAGCTTCCTTCGTGTCACTAGAACTTCAGGCATTGCTAAAGAATGGAGGATTCCCACTTCATAAGTGGAATTCCAACTCCCATGATTTTCTCGCCCAGTTTCCTATTGAAGATGTAGACCCCTCCTCCGTCGAAATTTGTGGAAATTCCGAATCCATAAAAACTCTTGGAGTTCATTGGTGCACTAGCACTGACACTCTCATCTATAAAGTTTCGCTTGCCGAAGAGCTCCCTAACACAAAAAGGCAAATTCTCTCTGAAATTGCAAAAATTTTTGATCCGCTTCAATTTCTTGCTCCGGTTATTGTTATAGCCAAACTTTTCATGCAAGAGCTATGGTCTCTCAAATGTGAATGGGACGAAATTGTTCCCCTTTCTTTTCTTAACAAATGCCTCTCTTTTCGCAGCAATTTGCTTGATCTTTCCCTTATTGAAATTCCTAGGAATTTAATTAACGCTCAACCTAATTCATCTTTTTTCCTTCATGTGTTTGCAGACAGTTCCGAAAAAGCTTACGGTTGCTGTGCATATTTGGTTTATCGCGGTTCATTAAATGGATTTTCAGTTTCCAATCTTGTTTGTGCCAATTCGAAGGTGGCTCCTCTTAAAACTATCACTTTGCCTAGGCTTGAATTGTGTGCTGCACTCATGGCCGCTGAGCTTGTTAAGAAATTACGGGAAGTCTTAAAGGTCGAATTTTCGCAAACTTATCTGTGGAGCGATTTCATGATTACTCTTTCTTGGATCGCCAAAAACCCCGTTCATTGGCAAACTTTTGTTGTAAACAGGGTTTCCAAAATTCAAACTCTTTCTTCGGGATGTCAATGGAAACATGTGCCCAGCGCTGATAACCCCGCCGACATAATTTCTCGTGGATGTTTACCCTCTCAATTGGCAGCTTCTCAGTTGTAATGGCATGGGCCCTCGTGGTTAATCGAAGACTCTTCTCGCTGGCCTTCTAAACCTCCAGCTACAAACTCCAACTTACCTGACGCCAAAGTATTTAAATCTACTGCGCCGTGTCTTGTTTCCAACGTTTCTCATCCCTTGTTGTCCCGCTATTCTTCCTTTCACAAATTAATTCGAATTGTTGCCTATCTTCTCATATGGAAATATCTTGTGGTTGACCAACCTCTTCTCCCTAAACCACACCTTACCTATCATGAATTGAATCTCGCTATCATTAAGGTTTTGCAACTAACACAGCAAGAAGCCTTTTCTTGTGAATTGTCTTTGCTTTCTGCTAAAAGGGATCTTCCGAAATCCAGTCGTCTTCGTGCCTTAGCCCCGTTCCTTGATGACAATAGGTTACTCAGGGTAGGTGGTAGGCTCTCGCAACCTTTGCTTTCTGAGGACAAAAAGCATCCTGTTATTTTGCCTTGTAAACAAAACGTAACTTCTTTAATTATACGTGACTTTCATTATCGTAATCTGCACGTTGGTACACGAACACTTCTTAAGGGAAAAGTACTGGATCATAAATGGAATTCATGAAGTTTCCTCTGTAATTCACAAATGCATTCCTTCCTTCAAAGCGAAACCTAAAGTCAATAATCAATTAATGAGCGATCTGCCCTCTTTTCGCTCTTCTCCTACACGTCCTTTTGCTTTAACTGGTGTGGACTATATGGGTCCGTTCCAATATCAACGCAATTCCCCTGAAGCTAAACGCAAATTGTTTGGTAAGCTCTATGTTCCTCTCTTTGTTTGCATGGTTACTGGCGCGATCCATTTGGAAATAGTAACGAATGCCTCCACTTCTTACTTTTTGTCAGCCGTCTCTCGCTTCGCTGCTAGGCGTGGTGTTCCTTCTGAGATGTTCTCTGATAACGCTTCAACTTTTCAAGGCGCAGCTTCCTTGTGGAAGAAAGCTCTCACATCTTCTCCTGCCATGGAACAGATTTTTAATTTTTCCTACTCAAAGGGTTTCAAATGGCTTTTTATACCTCCCTACGCCCCTCATCACGGTGGTAGGTGGGAATCCTGCGTAAAGCTCACTAAACGTCATCTAAGAAAAGTTTTAGGTAATCGCATTCTGACTTATGAAGAATTTAATTCGCTGTCTATTCTGATTGAAGGTGTTGTTAATCTCGCCCTTTAACTCCGCTTTCCAATGACCCTGATGACCTGCTTCCACTCACACCTGGTCACTTCCTTATAGGCACTTCTCTTTCTGTCACTCCTCCCCTTCCCAACTCTTACAGGGATTCTAATTTACCTATTGTTTGGCGTAAACTTGAAGCCCTCCGTAACTCATTCTGGAAGAGGTGGAATTTGGAATACTTAACTTCCTTGCAACGGAGACAGAAGTGGTTTCTTTCAATTCCCGACATTAAAGTGGGGGACTTGGTCCTGGTTAGGGATGCTTCTCCTCCCTTGTTCTGGATCTCTGGTAGAGTGACCGAGTGTTACCCTGGAAGGGATGGGAGAGTTAGGGTAGCCAAGAACTTGACCACTAATGGGCATATCATAAGATCATTGTCTTTAATTGCTCCTTTACCTTTAAGTTCATCATTTCATGTCTTTAGTTCTCTCTTGGTGGTTGCCCCTCCCAGCTTGGTGTATTCTTTGGAATACACGATAAGACAAAGTAAGCTTTCGCTTCTCTTTGCTTTATTTCATTCCTCCCTTTTTCACAAACACCAACAGTGGTCTCCTGGTTTCTCCTAGTTGTTGTACTTTGCTCATGCTATCTGTGAGTCTGTTTTAGATATATATCTTCCATGACACACCTAGCGTCATCTAGCAGCGAATCAATTTTTCCCATTACAAGAGGACTTCCTTACCAATCTGGCCACCAGATCTCGTCGCTATCGCCAGCTATCATCTCCGGGATCAAGAGGACTTCGTCTACTTTTCACCAACCCGGCTTCGCTAGTGACGCCTCCTATCAACTCTTTGAAGACCATTTCATAACGAGAATTTATTGCTGTAATGTTGGTTTCTTATGTGCATTCCTTTTGTCTCCTAGCCCCACTCTTTTCCCTTCCCTGGTCTCTCCGCGCTTCGTTGAGCTGGCCTCACTTGTGCTACAGTCGTCTAGACTCCCAGTCGGAGCTTATTTAGAGCTCGTCTCCTAACCTCGAGAGACAAACTTTCAAATCTTCGCCATGTTGTGAATTCCTGACTAACGGTCAGCAAGGAATCGCCGTTCATCAGAAATGAGCTAAGTACTACTTCAACGTTCTTCAACTAATTTTAATTGATTTGAAATAGCTACATGCTTTTTATTCATCATTTACAGACAGTGTGATATATCTAAATGTGGGCAATAGCTATCTCCGCGGGATTTTCGAGGTTGGGCTTTGTCTATCCAAGTTAATCTTAATATGAAGCAGCATTTCTTATGCTTATTAACTGATTTATTTATTTATTATTTATCGTATGGCTTTTATTGCCGGGAGTGTCCGAGGACATGTTCGGCTCGCCTGAGTCTGTAACTGCTTCTAGCAGACACCCTAAAGGTTGAGCTACAAGTTCCGTTCAATTTCAAGTAGTTCCAACTTTCGCCACCAGATATCAATGATATCTAGTGGTGAACGTTGGAACTTTGATAGAGCGTTCTGACGAAATCTAACCTAACAATTTTGCTTTACACAAGTTTAGTCTGTGAAAGGATCTTTTACATGCCATAAATCTATGAAATGGGACCGCCGGCTTTCCTTCCCCTCCGAAGGAAGGCACACTGAAGGATTTTTAACGCTCTTAAAAATCCGACGACTTAGGCCGGGTTTTAACACGCTATCTTGGGCATAGTAGTTCAGCATGCTACCGAATACGCCACTGAGATAATTTCTCACAACGTGGGACATCGTTAAATTACCCACTGTCTTTAGAAAGCTTAGCTCGTTCCACCGCTGGACTTTTTCTTTCAATTTCAACCGTCTTGATTGTTCTGGAACTTTCCATGCTAAACAATTCATCTGTAAGTCAAACCTTCTAGTATTTTCCACTCACATATGGGAATACTTATTCAAATTAAGGAATCTTCCTTATGAACTGCTAATCAACACCTAATTCTTTCTTCCTACGTTGGAACTTTTCCGCTGCATTCAACTATAAACTACAAGTTTTTCAACTCAATCGACTCTCGCAAACCTAGTGCAACTAGTTATTTTTCGCCATCGCAATAACTTTCCTTGCTTTAAACTTTCTATGCTACAATAGTGAACTTTTCAGCCACTTCAATAGACTATAGTGAAACAGTGCTCGTCCGATTTCTCATCCGCGTCGCGCTCGTCCGAAATAAATAAAATAGGCCAAAAACTTTCTCTACAAAGCTCCTATTTCCTCTTCCTCAACCCCTCTTTACTAACAAATTAGGTTAATCTTTAAATTTATGTATTTTGCAACGAGGCCTCGCCAAACCATAGGCGCCCTCCCAATTTTCTCCACGTATCATGTATTCAATCTGTATCAATATCAGCAGTTAGAAACTGCTTATTAATCTATTACTTTTCTTGCTACCACAAGAATTGGTTATTGTCTACCAAACCTTTCAATAATCTCTTTAATCCAGGTTTCACGAAAGGGTAACTTGCCCCATTTTTTCCTCGTGATCCTGTTTAAATATAGAAGTTCTAGAAACTTCCTTTTTATTTTTCTCTTCAGGGTTCACAATAAGTGACCTGCCCTATTTTGTATTACCCCTAAACGTAATTCTGTATTAAAACAAGAAGTCATAGAAACTTCTATTTCATTCCTCTCTGTTTTTCTTTGTTGTTACTTTCGAAGCTGTTATTTGTTCATATTTCTAAAACACCGTTCTAGAAATCCTTAAAGTACTCTTCTTGTACTTGCTTTATTATTCAACTTTAATTACGTTAATTATCTTTAAATTTCCAATTTGTTAATCTTAACACCATTTCAAAATCTTACGAAGATATAAAACCAAAAATTTGTCAATTGCCTGGTGCAAACTTTAAATGATTTCGGAGGTCTGCGACCCCAATTGTTCATAAAATTATATTGTATATTTGTTATATTAATTACTTCTTTTTGCATTGTTAAATAAATCATGATTTATTCTTTTGATTTATCATTTCTCAAAAACAACGATTAGGCAAGATCGTGTCTTCCCCTACTCTTCCTATGGGCTTAACTTTAATAACTTCACAAATAAAATCAATAACGGGTCCGCTTTTTGTTGCATTTGAGCAAGAACTCTTAGTTATTAACTTATTAAAGCCTCTCTTAGCTTTGATAGCTAATTCTAACTGGCCAGTAAGGCAAGCATAGCTCGCTACGCCAGCTTCCTGATTGTTGAGATTCTCTCTACAACTTATGGTTGGTTTTCAAAATTTAAGTTTTTTCTCATTGTCTAAACTTTTAGTTGGCTCTTTGCTGGGTAAAAGCTTAGTCATTTCTAAATGCAACTATTGGTGCTCTTACCAAAATTATTCTCAAGGGTATAATTGCTTCATCCCTATTCTTCTTGGAAACATCCGGTCGCTTTTTAAAGATTCTACAATTTCAAGAATTAAAACATCACGGCCAATTCAAACTATTTGTATTCTTCAAAATATTTGTTTAAAACAAACTCCTTTGAAAAGATACAAAGGAAACTCATTATTTCTTTCTTTGCCAGACTACCACCCTTCCCCATAGTAGCTGAATCTTGGCTTGGAAAGGAAGGTACCTCCTCTTCTCGCCTGCAAATAGCCCAAGCTCTAGCTGCGTTTCCCGTTAGCTGTGTTCGGGTCCCCACTCACTTTAGTGATCTCACGGGCTTTGCGGTGACATTCTTCTTTAAAATTGTTTGTATTTAGTGTTGGACTTTCTTGCTATTATCCACACTTATTCCTCTGTCCGAAACCCACTTCCCTTTACTTCTTTATTCATCTTCCCTTGTGGGTGAGGTTAATTCTGAGCAATAACCTACCCAGATGATTCCTTTCAACAGATCCGCGGCCAACTTCCTTCCAAAATCCATTCCCTGTATCTTCCTTAATCGCCTGAGCGATCGGCCTGCCACCAATCCGAGTTGCATCTGCTGGCAAAGTGTGTTCAGCTCCAAGACACCGTCCTTGCGGCGGTAGAGGAATGGTCCCTTTCAGTGTCCGAGGGAGGAGTCGAACCGGGAGAATAAGCGATTTAAAAAAAGAATAGTATTTAAACTGCCATATCCTCTGTAATTACTGGCGAAGCGGTGATTTCTTAGCTATGATGAACCACATAATACAGTAGCCTACTATGCCACTGCCAATATTATCTTATTTGTTTTTATAGTACAACATAAATTCAACAAGAAGTTCCGTGACGAACTAAAGAGCCTACTTTTCTTAAAATTTAAGATGCATGCCAATGATTAATCTATATGGATCCATCTAGAATAATGACGAAATTAAGTTGCTAATATCGAAATTTCTAGTTAGTTCGAAATACTGTATACCTGGCATAATGTTGCCTAATAGTGCACTACATTTGGCAGCCCTGGTGACTTAATATATTCTTAGTTCCATCTCTTAAGATACAGAATACAAAATTTGGTTGAAGTCCAATGAATAGCATGGACGTTGCATGCAGTTAAACATTGGATTTAACAGCGCTCGTAATATCATGTTGGCAACAATGTCATGCATTTAATGGTCAGAAATAATCTGAAATAATATGATCTATTGTTGTGCCAATTTTGAATGAAATCCATTAGTTAGTATAGAAGTTACGTGCATTTTAAAATTGGATCCATCAACAGGCTTAGAATCATGTTGGCAGCACTGACGTATATTAGCTACTCCAAATTCATCTAGAATGCCAGATAGTATACGTGTGCAAAGTTTAGAGCTATTGGCTTGCATACTTTCTGATATATTGATATTAGGGTAACAAAAATAGAGACAGCACATATTAACAGTTGGCTGCCCTGGTTGCTCCTAAGAATACGCATAGTCATATATGTTATGGTACTCATAGCACATACGAAATTTGGTTGAAATACAAATGATAGTATGGAAGTTACATGTAATTAAAGTTGGACCTCTCAGCAGGCTTAGAATCATGTTGGTAGCACTGACGTATATAAGTTAATCCAAATTAATATAGAATGTCAGATACTATACGTGTGCATAGTTTAAAGCTGTCGTCTTGCATACTTTCTGATATATTGGTATTTGGATAAAAGAAATTAAGAGCATTTATTAACAGTTGGCAGCCCTGGTGGGTCTTATGGCAACACTCCGGAGATAAAAGTCGATATTTTGTTCATTTTGGTGAAATTTTTTTAATGACTGAAATTGAAAGGATCGGGTTTCTTCTTTCTTTTCACAAAGTTATTTCGTTGAATTCAAACAATTTGTCACCTTAATAATGCTTTGTTTGTCAGTCTGCACACAGCAGAAATGGGTGTGGCATCTGCTGAACTGCTTGGTTAGATTATTTATGATGTCATTGTCATGTTTTCATTCAATCAAATCAATAAAATATCCCTTTTCTTTGCAATAACGCATCCCGGGGATGGGCCAACAGGCCCCCCCCCCCCCCGCATATATTTATACAGAATCGAGCTGTAAGATCTACCATGTTTCTGAATGAATTCATAAAGCCTGCAAAGGACTAATATTTCAGTACTTGACTCTACTGTCATTGAGCAACATTGTATGCTTGTATTGGTATTCCTGATATCACTACAATAATGCCGATAACTATAAGTTTTGATATTCTTGTGTGTTTCTTCTTTCTTGTGAGTTCTGTGGCGGTAGCCAGTCTGTTTACTTTTGTGAAGTTCGCTCGCAAGTAACCTCTTGTAGTTGTGTATCAAGATAATAGACAAGCTTCCAGAATTACTAATATTCGTACAGAAGCTGCTAAGAAACTAAAGGAAGGAAAAACATACGGTGCTGGTGACTTCTAGGTAATGGATCAGGAAGATAACGTCACTTGAACTTTGATTTATTCCCGCCAATAGTAATTTTACATTTAAATCCTATTTGTCTCCCATAATATTCTGCCAAATGTAACAAAATTTGTATGGTATATGCATCACAGCTATATTAGGAAATCTGCGTATGGAATTCTTGATTGCAGAATTCTTCCCAGTAGTAGGGATGTAAGAGTGCAATATTTTTGACAAAAAAAAATACACAAATTTAGTACTATAATATCTCATTGTATAAATTATTTACAGAAAAATCGATACGTAGTGTTTTTTAAAGAAGTATTATCTACCTAATTCCAAATTTCCATTAACATGTCATTTGAAATCTATGAAAAAAAATGGAATTAAAAATTCCAAAAATAAAAAATCAAAAAAAAATATTTTGGAAAAACTATTAATTGTATATGAAAGAAATGTTTGTGATATCTCTACTTTTGTTTGGGTGACATTCCCACAAAGTTTCGTGAAAATCCATGCATTAGGTAGGAAGCTAACGTCACTTGATCTTTGCTTTAATTTTCCCGCCAATTATAATTTTGCATTTAAATCCCATTTTTCTCCCTTAATGTTCTGCCAAATGTAATAAAATGTGTATGGTATATGTATCACAGCTATATTAGGTAACCTGCGTATGGAATTCTTGATTGCAGAATTCTTCCCAGTAGCAGGGATTTAAAAGTCCAAAATTTTTGAACAAAAAAATTACTCAAATTTAGTACGATTTTATCTCATTATATAAATTATTTACAGCAAAATTGATACGTAGTGTTTCTTAAAGAAGTATTATCTACCTAATTCCAAATTTCCATTAACATGTCATTTGAAATCTATGAAAAAAATGGAATTAAAAATTCCACAAAAAAAATTATTTTGGAAAAACTGTAAATTGTATATGAAACAAATTTTGGTGATATCTCTACTATTGTTTGGGTGACATTCCCATAAAGTTTCGTGAAAATCCATGCAGTAGGTAGGAAGATTTCGTCACTTGAACTTTACTTAAATTTTCCCGCCAATTGTAATTTTACATTTAAATCCCGTTTTTCTCCCACAATATTCTGCCAAATGTAACGAAATTTGTATGGTATATGTATCACAGCTATATTAGGAAACCTGCGTATGGAATTCGTGATTGCAGAATTCTTCCCAGTAGTAGGGATTTAAAAGTCCAAAATTTTTGAACAAAAAAATTACACAAATTTAGTACTATAATATCTCATTATATAAATTATTTACAGAAAAATCGATACGTAGTGTTTTTTAAAGAAGTATTATCTACCTAATTCCAAATTTCCATTAACATGACATATGAAATCTATGAAAAAAATGGAATTAAACATTCCAAAAATAAAAATCAAAAAAAATTATTTTGGAAAAACTGTTAATTGTATATGAAACAAATGTTTGTGATATCTCTACTTTTGTTTGGGTGACCTTCCCACAAAGTTTCGTGAAAATCCATGCTTTAGGTAAAAATATCTGTTTATCCCAGGAGTGTCGCCTTAAGAATACGCTCAGTCATATCTGGTTATGTACACATACAACATACGAAATTTGGTTGAATTCCAATTGATAGTGTAGAAGATATGTGCATTTAAAAATTGGACCTATGAGCAGGCTTATAATCATTTTGGCAACACTGCCATGTATGGCCTCCTGGAAATTAAACTGCAATATTATTATCTATTGTGCCCTTTCAGCAAGAAATATGCAAATCACAGTATGCCAGCATTGATCAATTCGGGATTTTCGGGGTTGTAGTATGTTCTCCCACTCTGTGACTTACACATTTTGGATTAAATAGAGGATACACTTGCAAAATAACAACAAAATCAACTCCTATTTTAACACATTTAATTAACCAAAATTATGGCACTACAAACAATGAAACAAATAAACTACTGACCAAAATCCTTCTACTCGTTCAAGTGAACAAGGAATAATCTAAGAATTAATATTATATTAAAACACAATGGTTTCCTCTAAACCAACAACTCATAATTATTTTTACTTCCATAAAGTATCTATCTTAAAGTTCCATATAACCACGAGCTCCTTTGGCTCGATACTTTCCACTAATAACGGTGTCATTCTTTTGTACACCTCAATAACTATTTTTATATTTTCTTATCATCAAAACAAATATATAATTACATTTAAAGTACATGTTAATTCTCTACTTAAATATTTGGGCACTTCACATGTTCTCAACATTACCATCTCTCTCAAGTTTTACAAATTCACTATAGTGATCGGGAAAATACTTGTGTACCCCAGAGTTATAAAGATTATTTGACAAAGTCAAAAACTATGATTACTCCCAGAATCTAGTTATCTTCATTAAACTCATGGAATCCTACGTCCATACAACAATACAATAGGGATTTTTATTTATTTATTTGTCTTATAAGACCATTATCACATAAGAAAACTACGATCTGAGCTGGCAAGCAATAATTTCATCTACAAGGACCTCGGTTCAAATCCCGGGTCATTAACAACTTTTAAACACTCGCGGTGTATTTATTACTTCTTACAGACGGCCTTCACCGACCCTCCTCCTACTAGGGTCTGACCGTATACTTGAATGAGATTTATGACTGTGAGGGTAACTTTCCGTCTAGTCTGCGTGTGGGAGCTATACTCAATGCTTTTAAAACAAATCTTTCTTTCTTTTCAGTTCTCTGGGGAGACCTGGCATTTTACTTCACTTATTTACTCTCACCAACATTATTAGGCTCATAAACCACTTTCGTAACCTTGGCATTTATTAATTATGAAGGGTCCTCATTGATTGGGAAGAGTAATACACATTCTACGACGAATACTTAGGGGCTTCAACAACAAGAGGAGTCTAGGTTCGACTCTCTTAACATGCCTCGGGAACCATTCTCACATTGGAGGACTTATACAAAATGCGATTTAGGGTCGGCCGTGGCCTACATGACCTACGCTCATAATACCATACATTTGCTCCCTTTTACAATATAATAACACACACATGGCCTCGTGATCTACGTCACTATTGGAGGACTTACAACATAGCTCAATTTACCGCAATCAACTACCCCTCATAAGTAATTTACCAAGTACATTTAGATTCTACGCATTCCTAGCGTGACATTTTATTTTAATTGCGCTCCATTGCGCTATACATTATTTTAAAGCCTAGCGTCTTCCAAAGAACTGATAAATTCCATATTAACAATTGATACATATCTCAAGTTTTATATTAATCTTTTCTCTTGACAATAATCGCTCTATTTTTAAGAACATGCATTAACACCATGTCTTATACTTTTATTAAGGCTCCAACGCTCTCATTTTCATATCATACAATTTGATCTTTATTTATATTTCCTTTATTATTATTATTATTATTTATTTATTAGTACGCTTGCTTTTATAACATTCGTCAAATACACTGACATTTTATTCCATACATTTCCTGTACAGGATTTATTCTTTCACATAATTATTTATAATTTCTCAAATTTTATTTGTTCAGATCGCGTTCTTATTCTGTTATTAGTTATTTAGAAACATCCCTTTACTCAAAACTCCGGTGGATTTGTACACAAACACTTCCCCGCCACCAAAACATAATGAAAATCTTTACTCACATGTTTTAGGTCGTTCCCTGACCTTCCTTCTCGTGCGATGCGTCATTTTGCCCACTCTTTTAAATTACTCCATCTTGTACAAATTCATTGCATGTACAAACATATCTTGACACATATTTAACACGTATACATTTAACACTGATAACATTTTAAATACACTGGTGTATCCGTTTTAGAACACACAATAAAACACTGAAAATATATTACTTTTAACACCAAATCTTGATATATTTACACTTCACAATTTCTGATCACTAGGCTGCTATTAAGCCTATCACACGTGACCTCTTGACCTCCCGTCTCCAAGGGTGAAATTTATTCAATGTCGGCTTCCTATCCTGCAGAATATGAAAGTCTCGAATCATCTACTTCCTCCCTGCAATAGCACTCCTTCAAATCCCGTTCCTGACGATCTGCTATTTCTCTGACTCGAACGGCTCCCTTTTAGATCCTATTGATTGATCTTAGCGAAAGTCCGTTCTGTTCACGGTCCCCTCGATAATCTATCGGTGACCTATGGATTTTTAGCAACTAATACTTCTCGTACCTTAGTGCCTTTTAATAGTTCATCTGCTTCCTTGAAACAATGTCTATAGTTTCCTTCTCTTCTTCGCTTATTCGGTTCTCGAACTTCTAATCTTCTAGAATACTTTGCGAACCTTATTCTGTCTGTCCCTGCTCGGGTTCTTTAAATTTGATAAAATGTTTATCTCGCTGTTACGGTACTTCCGTACGTTATGATACTTTTGGTCATTTAATTTTAAGACCTATCGCCCTGAGTTCTAAGTTCGCAGCCTGCTTTGACTGTATTTTATGAACTTTTCCCTGTAAACTTTATACTGTCGGACCTAAATCCTGTAACTAGGATTTTCCTAATTCTCAACACGGCGATACTGTAATACTACTTCTTTGCAACTCCTTACGGATGCACGTAAATTATTGATACCGCGACGCCCTTGGCTGTCGGATATTGTCTATGCGATGTGATACAGCATCTCCCCTCAAGGAGTACTGGTAACTGCCTTCGATGTGTTACAGAGTGACGCCCCCTCACGGACTGTCGGAATACTGCATTCGGTGCTTATACTTGTTGCACAGTATGACCTCCCCTGAGGTTCATACGTTTGAAGACTGCGTGGTTATGATGCTCCAGCGTCACGCCCCCTGGACGGACTAATAACTGCATTCACTGTCTGATGTAGCCTGACGCCCCCTCGGGCTATCGGAAACTGCATGATTGGCTTGGTGAGGCCAGGAGTTTTATACTCTTTAGTAAAAAAAGATAAAATCCTAGTCCTTTTCGTGACCAACTTTTGAAATAATTGTCGTACAATTATAAAAATTATATCTCCAGAAAGCTCGTCTTACAAACGTCAAATGATCTCACTGCGCATAAGAATCGATCGTGCATTTCTGAGATATTAATTAATTTTTAATCTTCAGCTGCGTGGGTGGTGCTGTTCATTTTTAAATTCCCCACTCCTCGGGTCTCAGTGATTCCCCGATGACGTATGCTGCGTTTGCATTTCTTTCCTGTGCAATTATTAAAAGGTTTTCTTTACACAAAAATCTCTAATCCGAAATGATTCACAGTACTGTATTTATTTACTTATTTTTATTCTCGCAAATGGGTTAAATTTAATTATTCTTCTTCTGGCACAGCGGCGCTGTTGCCGTTTTAATGCAAGGTAAGCTTGATTTCCGAGTCGTGCTTCTCTGTCTTACAGCCAAAACTTTCCACTCGTTCTATTAATACTCATGACCGGCTCCTTCTCAATGAGTCAAGAGGCAAGATCTCATTTACTGAACACCTGGGTCCAGCTTCTTGCGCAACGTTATGCTAGAATCCTTGCTTGAAATCTCTCTCCGTTCCATTAGAGACTGTATGTTTCTTTCATTCCTTTCACAAAATACATGGATTCGACCCCTTTTGAGCCAATGGTACATGGGTTCACTATACGTGTGCCAATTTTGAAATAGATCACATTCATACCTTCCAAGATATCCAACATGGAGTTCAAATTTCAATTGCGATTTTTTAGCAGTTGGTAGCACTGACATCATTTTCAAATATGGCCGTGAGATATTCAGGTATAAATCTTTACTCCTACCAAATTTTGTTTCGATTGCTCCAGCCGTTTAGGAGTTGATAGGGGGGACACACACACAGCCAGACAGACAGACAGACAGAAGGACAGACAGACAGACAGACACACACACATTTGCCCGATCTCATGTCTACTTTTTCCTCATTTTTGCAAAATGTGAAAACTAGGCTAAAAATCATAGGGATATTATCCATCAAGAATTGATTTTTCTACATCCACCTCATCGTGCAGTAGCCAGCATTCTTAGATGCCATTCCTGAGGTCCGAGTTCGATTCCCAGCTATGCCAAGATGTGTAATTCTGATATGAAGGTCACAACGGGATTCGCTCAGCCTCGTGAGGCAGAACTGCGAAGAGGTGGGTTCAATTCTTACCTCAGCCATCCTAGAAGTGGGTTTCACACCTTTATTCTGGAAGAATTCTTGGATAGTACCTAAATTAAGGCTACGGACGACTCTTAGCTAAATGCTAGCCAATTTGCGAATAAACGCATTAGTATTGGCATTACAACAATACAGGATTTAGTTATATTACGCACAAGTCTACTCGACCATGATGTCGGAAACAATATGATAATTTTCTTCGTTCTTATTCATTGTTTCCAGTTTCTTCATTTCATCCTGTACATCTCTATCTGTATATTTAAAATACTAGGGTGATTTTTGTTACCGCGAGATTGAGAGAATGGCTGAACCGATTGACTTCGTGAAGCACTCTGATGAAAGCCTGTAGATTTGCAGAGTGTCTTAAAAATAAAAAGAATATGTTACCGTAGGTTGATATATCCTGTAACGGTTAGAGGAATGGTGGGACGTGTTGACTGCAGCTCAGTTTTTTACATTGTATGTGCTAACAATAGTGACATAGTGCGCAAACATTATTCGAAACAGTCTAGGGAGAACACAAATACTGAAAACATCATAGGAATTATAACATCAAAAGTGAATCGGACGTTATCAAATTCAAAATAAATCCATCTGTCGACTGCATAAGTGTGGATATGTAGAACAAACACAACAGCATTACACTAACAGAACAACTCTTCATAAATGACTTTCCACCCAAAAAGCACAAACCGTAGAGGGCTGAGTACAGTAAGACACAGCTTCATATAGGTCTGAAGCAGGCCGCTTGTATCAACAGCAACACGCCATTCAACATCACAATTTCCGATACATAAATGTCTTCGCATAAAAGAAAAACATACCGCAGACAGCTAAACGAGACGTAGCCCCAGATAGGATAGAAGCAAATGCCTTGTTTCGAGGTCAATGAAACATTCAATATTAAAAGCTCAGATATAGCCTACTAGCCAGGTACCTGGTGAGACTAGTTTATCATTACAGAGCCATACAGAATATCGTGAGAAGATAAACACGAAACCACTCAGAGGAACCACGCGAAAAGTCTGAGCACGAAACCACACAGAGAACAAATAGCGACAAGGCCTACAACAACAACCATGTCTAAAATATAAAAACAAACATTCTAGAAGCACAGACGGAGGAAATATGGAAGGAACTGATTCCACGAACCCCCAAACATTAATATTACCAGAGATCAGAGAGTTAAAAGACCAAAACGAACAAGAAATTAAAAAAGAACTTGAAATGCTGAAAATCGAAGTGGAAAAAATATATGAAAATTGGAACCATGATAAGGAGATAATACTGTAAACAATAACAAATGTAGAAGTGACAATGGAAAACAAAATAAAAAACATAGAATCGAAACTACAAAACATAGAAGACAAAGATAAAAAAGACACAAACAGCAGAGCAGAGGAAGAACATAATCATTAAGGGTGACAAAATGAGAACACCCGAAGAGGTAAATGTGATACAAGACGTAGAGCAAGTTTTCACGATACTGGAAGTAGATTCAGAATACAGTCAAGTCCGCTATATTGGGAGAGACTGGAAAGGCCGAGACATCACCCTAGTTAAGGTGAAAAACTTCGAAGAGAAGCTGAAAGTGATGAAAAACAAACGCAAGTTAGCCGGAAAATATTGCTATATAGATGACGACATGACGAAAGAGGTGAGGAAAATTCAAGCGAATCTGAGAAGAAGGGCCAAAGAAGAAAGAGTGAAAGGACACTTAGTTAAATTGGGTTTCCCAAAAATGCAAGTCAATGGAACTTGGGAACACTTCAATGTAGATGCGACAAAAAACGGACAATTGAGTTCAACAACACACCCCAACAACGAAAGACACTAAACAAAGATAAAGTAGAATTGTTTTAGCTACAATAAATGTCAGGACAATGAGAACAACGGAAAATGAAATAGAATTAGGCTACTCCCTTGAAGAGGTTAAATTTAGCATTATAGGGTAAAGTGAAGTTAGAAGATTAGGGGAAGCTACAATCAAAAAACAAAATGGCAACCTCTTATGCTATATTGGACAGAAAAAAGGACAAAAGGTAGTAGGATTTTTAATCAACAAAACATTCATTTAATATCTTCAAGAATTCGTTGGAGTGAACAATAGAATAGCAGTAATTAAGTTTAAAGTAACCCCTGAGACAATCACTAAAATGCAGGTGTACACATCACGGCAGCTTGCTCAGATGAAGACATAAATGATTTCTACGACAGCCTAGAATCAGAGGTACTAAAATACAAAACAAAAAGAAACTTCATCATTGGGGACTTGTTAGCAAAGTTGGATGGAAGTGCTCTGAAGAAGAAGAACCGCTAGACCAATATGGTTACGGATCAAGAAATAAGAGAGAAGATAGACTTATTCAATTCGCCCATGAAAATAAGATGTAAATAACAATAAACACGTTTTTACAACATTGGAATGTCTTCAAGCAACAAAGGAAAGAAACTGCCAAGATCATCAGAGGAGAAAAGAGACTGTATGACAGAAGCCGGTTGGAAAATACAGAAGAAGATTTTAAGAAAAATAATAGCCGGGAATTTTATAAGATATTTAGGGATGAATTACAACAATACCAATCTCCAAGTCTTTGCTTTAAAAGAAAGGACGGTACATTGACCGAGAGTAACAAGGAGAATTGTTACATTTTGGCTAATTATTTTGAAACACTTCTAAACTTTGAGGAGCCAAGAGAAAGGCTGGATTTCGAGCAGCCAATGAGTATAAATCAACCGTCCAACCCACCGAGCCTCTTAGAAATCAAAAACATCATCAAGGATCTCAAAAACAATAAAGCACCAGGGGAAGATGGCATAGTAGCTGAAAAGTGGAAAATTGGAGGAGATACGGCTGTGGAGAACTTACATCGCCTCATTTGTGATATCTGGGAAAATGAAATTAACCCAGATGACTGGAAAAGCGCCCTAATACATCCACTCCATAAGAAAGGTGACCGAACTGATCCAAACAACTACACAGGAATTTCCTTGCTAGCGATATCGTACAAAGTACTATCTAAGGCGCTATTATACATAGTTGAAGTCAGGGCCGTGGAGAGCCGCCACGGGCCCTGGGGCTGGAGTCAGCCCGGGCCCCCCGCCCCCTCCCCTTCCTCTCTCTCTGTCCCTCATTGATAAGTCATATTCTATTATCCTGGGTTATACTGTAATAACAATAGTAATAATAATGCTGATAATAATCATTATTGTTAATATTATTATTGGTATTGTTATAAAATTGCATAAAGTAATTTAATATTACCAGACGCCTATTTTGCATAAAATAACAAAATCCTCATAATAACACTTTAAAAATAACGAGCTCGTCCTTGTGCAAACAGGAGGCTTTTGCCCTTACGGGATGTCTAGAGGCTAATTTTATTCATTTATTTATTTATTTATTTATTTATTTTTTTATGCCCGATTTGCGTGTCGGGAATGAATTTAATGTTTAAGACGTCAGATAATTCCACTGGAGATTAAAATCTTCCGAGCCTGGCCGGGTATCGAACCCAGGAATCTTCGGCCTAAGCCTAGTATGTTAATAATACCGTATTCCACAATCACGCATGGTTTAGGATACCGTATTTGTGAGTGCGACGACCATGGAAGTAGCTGTTGATTTGACTTTAACAGGGGGCAGATCCAGAGGTGGCACTGATAGGACTGCAGCTAATATGCTTCCTAAATTCCTAGAGAAATGAGACTAAATTAACAGTGGCAACTATTGACGTTTTGAATTTGAACTACAATTTGAAATGTGTATTAACCAGGAATCAAACTTGGTTCACCAGGGTGAGAAGCAAGCAGCTGGACAGCTGTACTGTCTTATCCCTATGTAACATGCATAATATGAAATGTTTAAGGGTGGTAAGATTATGGTTTAATTAAATACTTCTCCAGTTCTGTATTTTATAGGCTATGTATTGAAATAGCGAATGCTTAAAACTTGGCTACAGTTTTAATTTAATCCACCAATATTTGCATTAATATTCAGTGTCAACTTTCTATCCGTTCTTTGATAGATGCATAGAAAACAGAAACGTGTAACAAGCCACATGGGAATTGCGGGAAATGAGTTAGCTGATCAAGCAAAAGAGGCGGTATCACTACCACCTCGACCAATGGAGGTACCCGCTAGAGATATTCGCTCTCAGTTACGCCTACAAGATAGAGCTATTCTATTTTGATTGCGGGGAATCTTTCTTTTTTAGATCCAAAGTGACGACTACCACTCATTGTCGATTATTTTATTGTTTGGATAACAAATCACCTACAAGTTCTGGCTTTTTGGGAGAGTCAGTGGCTAGCTGACCCACTGCCCAGTAAACTGAGAACGATCAAGGGAACTACTCGCGTGTGGCGGAGCTCCTTCCGGGCCCGGAGAGAGTCCGTCATTTTGTGTAGGCTAAGGATTGGTCATACAAGATCCACCCACTCGTACCTAATGAGAAGGGAAGACCCCTACTTTGTACCTGTGGAGCCGTTTTCACCGTGGCCCACATTTTCACAGTGTGTGGATCTTGCAGACTTACGAAGAAACCTTGGTTTGCAGATGACACTCAAACTTATATTAGCCGATTACGCGGTGGCTGCTGATCGCGTTATCCGCTTTATAAGTGAGAGTGGGTTAGGGCCAGCAATCTAAATTTTCCAGTGAACATTGACTCAACGACTTGTTCGTTTTTGAATGATAATGTTTTGATTTTCCGTAATTTTTTGTTTATTTTTATAATTTTTATTTTTATTTAATTTTTTGTTTTTGTTTTATTAATTTTTGGTCTTTTTAAATTTAGATGTCCACCTCAAAATTTTAAATGCAATTCAAAATTTGTATTCTTTAATCTGTGTTAAGAGGGGCAGATGACCTCGTAGTTCCGCCCCTTAAAACAACAATAACTAACTAAAATATCATGGAAACAGTAATGGCCAGTACCGTAATTTCCTGGCCGTCAATCTTTATCTCCATGACCGGGGCACTACCTCACTGTCATGCAGCTACTCAATTATTCTCACGAGGTTGAGTGCACCCCGTTCCAGCCCTCAAGTCAGTCTCTTAAATCACTGACGGAGCCGGAAATAGAACCCGGGGCGAGTGTGAGTCAGGCGCGTCGGCAACAATAATAATAATACCGAAGTTGAAGACGGGAAAGATGTGGACGGAAGAAAGAAAAGAGCAACACCGGCAACGTATGAAGGAACACTGGGCAAAGATCAAAGCCCAGAGAAGCCAGTTGAAATAACGTGGTCCTTAGTTGACCGATACGATTAAAGAAGACTATTATCAATAATAATAATATACTCTCTAATTTCATGCCCATCAATTTTTTATTTACTATTGCTTGTCAGTATGTGTTATCATCTCTGAACATTTGGAATATTTGGCTGAAACTTTTTATTTATCCCGGATGAGGTGTTTAATGACCAAATACATCTTCAGTTTGAATGTTGGTTTGTTTTGGTTTGGAGTCAATACTACTAGAGCGAATGGCATGAACATTCGTATGTAAGTAGAATGCAGCAATAACATAAAACTAGGCTACAAATTGAATTTGTATACAGAGGGATGAGGTGAGTTATAGGAAGCCTAATTTCCCTGCTGCAAGCCAATTGCGCAATCTGTACCCTTCTCTTGACATCGCAATACCAGGTGTGAGAACTTGCTGATCTGAGAATATCACACGGTGACATGTCCTGACATGGAAGTCGCAACATAGTGTACTGCTCGGGTCTAAGCTCTGGGAACTTGCGGGGTGAGGGGAAAGAGCAGGGAAGCATCAGGCGAGAAGAGAAGGGTCTGTCAACAGCCTACCATGATTTCTGTTATTCCTTTCTATTCCAATACTGCTGAAACAGGGCCGTTGCCCAAACCACTGTAGTGTTACGAATGAGTGAGTGAGTCACCGACCAATGTATTTGGTTCTGTACAATTCAAGGACCGAGAAACCTCATCACTCGTCAACACCACTTCTCATTGTCCGCGATGCACATTCCTGTCAGGTTCACGCAGCTTAGACCCAAGCAGTACAGTACCCTCTTAGCAAGTTGTCAATCTCTTCACACCGATAATGGAGTGACGAAATGTTATGCTGGCATGGATCATAATAAAAGGCAAAGGTTGGTCTTGAAACTCTAGCTCATCTGCTGGTTTGAATCCGGCCACGGGCATGGATGTGTTTATCTTCTCATTAATTGTAAGCCCGTTCAATGTCTATGATATAAGATATACATTACATTCATCTTTCCTCATCATGCCAAGACTGGCTGCGCGGAGCAGCGGAAACGTTCCAGCCTGCTGTGCTGACGGTTCAAGGATTGAATCCTGGCGCTGTCAGTTGACATTTGAGGATGCACAAATGTGAGGGAGCCGTGTGAGTAGATTTACTGGCACGTTGAAGATCCCTTGGCGTCTGTAAAAGCCTCAGTAGTTTAAAGGAACGCAAAACCAATAACATCATTACGTTATACAAGACTTATAATACAAGTAAAAATAAATTACATTGAAGCTGGCCGTATGGCTAAAAAGCGAAGGCCAAAAGGCAACAAATATTTCTAAAAAACATCCTTCTTAGGAATTTGCGTGCTGGTTGATAGATTGTTTTTCTTATGAGCTGTTTAATGTTCATTTTTGTGACCCCAAGTGTCCTCCCTTAAAACTACCTAATTCTAAGCAGAACAATGGACTGGGTACAAATTGCAAAATTACATGGGTGTTGTCCAAACAGGGTTCGATAGTTTAGCCATAATTTCACTAACTACTGTCACCAGTCTATTTGTTTCCCTTAAATCGCAAACCCGACAACGACGGGTACGAAGAGCTAGTCCAAGATAAAAACAAGAGCCAGAGTTAATTTAATATCCAAACATTTCTTTATGTTTTTCTCCTTCCGAATATTAGACAACTGTTGTTCAGGTCCGTCAGCGTAATTTATTATAGCCTACCTGCATTTCCAAATCAAAGACTTCAAACCTATCATGGTTCACTTCCTTCAATTATTGTCTTCTTTCCCTTGTAGCCCGCATTCGATATTTATAACTGAAAGTAACACGTAAGCTAACGCTTATGGGCAGATGACCTCCTTGTTCCGCCCCCTTAAAACAGCAACATCAACAACAACGACCATCATCAAACTAACGATGACCTTTAATAGCAATTCACACTCAGAAAATCGTAATGATTTTAAATTTGAGAATATCCTCGTTCTCATGTTAAGGCAAAGGCTGTTCTTTCGACCAAGTCAATTACTCTTTTGCAAGCCGGAGTTATTAACATCTGCGTGCTGCGTCCACATTAGAATATGTCATATTCGCAGCGTTTATCTATTTTTGTGATGCTACTAATGCTGCCAGTTGGCTTACGGAAGCTCAGCTTGTTTCCACTAATATTGTTTAGCATAGAGTATATGGCGATAAAAATAATAATGATATTACATCTAATTATAATATTAATAATAATCATAATTCTACTACTAATAATAAATATAATAATAGCGGCAAATGAGATTTCTCAGTTATTAGGTAATGTCGGATACAAGACGTAAGCCATAAAGTGATAATCAGACAGTTAAAATGGCTTGGTGCGACCGGGGATCTTCGGATCGAAACTTTTTCAAATCGTTTCCCTGCCTATAGGCTACAGTCGTAAGAAATACAGGCCTCCTAACAATAATAATAATGTTTTCTTAGTTCTTTATAGATGAACATTTTCCTTAGTCCACATCTATTTTATGTACGTTCGGCAATGGAAATACTCTTACATCACGCATCATATATATCCGGCATTTATACAGAGCGAAAATGAATTCCAGTGTGGACGAAGATTAAATAAACTATTTTCTTACCTATTCAATGTAAATGGAGTGAACGCACGGCACACAAAGATCACTAGAAACAAAGCAACGTGACGCTTCAAACACAATCACAGAGGAGACTAATCTTCAGAATTGCGAGAGGTAATGGTGAGGAAATCAGTTTCAAATTTGGTATACAAACGAAAGAAGGCTGTCAAGTAAGTTAAATTTAGAACCGAGGTATGCGCCCCTCACCACAGGTACATATTCTGAGAACTACGGTATTGTATGACTACGTTCGGGTGCTCTGGTTCAGCTGTTTCCAGGGTGCTCTGACTAAAGTATTTGACCTAGCCTATGTTATTGTTCTTGCGCCATTTTGCACAGACGTTGATTGTTTCAGCAAATAATTGTCTGTGATATATTTTAGTCATGAAAGGAATACTTTGCCCGGCCGGGCCCCCCTCCCAGAGCCGGGCCCCGGGGCTGCAGCCCCGCCTGACCCCCCCCCCCCCCCCCTCTCGTCGGGCCAGGTTGAAGTTCAGGTAGAGCATCAAATAGGCGAATATCAAGGGGGCTTTAGAAAGGGCAGATCTTGTGTGGAGCAGATCTTTAGTTGGAAAAGCATCTTGAGAGTAAGAGGTTTACGAAGTAGAAATACGGTAGCTGCGTTTGTTGACTTCAAAAAAGCCTACGACTCCATAGACCGGAAAACTCTATTCAATGTTTTGGAAAAATTTGGAATTGATAGCAAAACAAGGGCGATTATAATTCAAACATTAACAGAAACTGATTCCAAAATTAAATTTCAGGTTGAAATCTCGGAGCCCTTTAAAATTCGGACAGGAGTCAGACAAGGAGATGGGCTTTCACCGATTCTGTTTAACGTTGTCCTGGAAAAAAATAATGAGAACATGGAGGAATGCCACGAGAGAAGAAGGGATAGAAGGAATATATTTAGGTACAAAGAAGCAAGGTGTGAAGGTTGATTGCTTAGCGTTTGCGGATGATATGGCATTGCTAGCTGAAGATAAAGAAGAAATTAAAATAATGCTTGAAAAATTACACGAAATTGCAGGTTAAACGGGACTCAGGATTTCGTATGAAAAAACAGAATACATGGAATACAAACATGATAACGAAAAGAACTTAGAAACAAAATATGGGAAGATCAAGAGGTCGGATAAGTTAAAATATCTTGGTGAATGGATCCAGCCTATTGGACTGGATAATGCAGCAAACAAAGGGAGGATCAGAAAGATGGAATCAGCTTTTAAATTAGTACAGAATTGATACAACAAAAGAACAATATCTTACGGAGCGAAGATAAGACACTATACCACGGTTGTCAAGCCTGAGGCATTGTATAGTTCAGAATGTTTGATACTGAACAAGAAAGGTGAATTAGAGGAACTGGAGAAGAAAGAAAGAAAAATCATGAGGAAGATCTTAGGACCCGAAAATAGAAATAATGGTACATGGCGGAAGAGGCGAAACAAAGATATTTACGGACAAGCAGAAAAAATCACAGATACCATACGGAAGAGAAGATTGAAGTTCTATGGACACCTTACGAGAATGAGCGATAGTCGACTAACGAAGAAGATCTTTAATTACATCTCCAAGATAAAAGCGACTACAAAATTGGTAGATGAAATAAGAAAGGATATGGAGGAAGTTGGGGTCAGTCCAAATGAGATCTGGAATAGAGAGGTGTTTCGAGGTAGGATTGATGCATTCAAGGGGTTCCAGGAAAAGCAAATGAGAAGAGCCAAGAACATCTGGTCGGAAGAAAGGAAGAGAATCCACAGTGAAAGGATGAAGATTTTCTGGGAGCAGAAAAAAGGACTAATCAGCAAGTCAATTGTTTCCCGTGGTCCAAAGTAGGCCAAAATCGAACAAAGAAGAAGAAACACGTATTTAAGAAGGATCCTTCAGCAATATGGAAATGGAGATCCCCAGATGGGAAAACAAAGAACGAAATCGATTTCATATTGAGTGATAGCAAGGATCAAATTTCGTATGTACAAATCATAACGGACTCAAGTTTGATTCAGACCACAGGATGGTACGTGCCAAACTCAAGCTCAACGGAAGAAACAAAAGAAGCCCTTTCAGAAAACCTAACAAACCAAATGCAATTAAAATAAATAAACACACTTACAAGTCTACACTGCAGAATACAATCCTCAATGACAGCATCGAGCCGATGATGGAAGTACAGAAGATGTATGACACAATACAAACAAGCATCCTTCAATCTACAAAAGTTGCCTCCACTGATGAAACAAGGATCAGAAACAGGCACAAACTAAGCGAAGAAACCATAAGGTTGATAGAACAACGGGAGAAAGTAAAACAAGCAGCTCCGGAATCCGAGAGACTAAAAACAAAATATATCGAAATCAACAAACTAACCAAGAGAGAAATAATAAAAGATTTCAGAGAGTACAATGTTCACCTGACGAGAACCATAAAAGAAGATTCTAAATCAATCAGAAAGGTAAAAAGAAAATTAAATTCTGGATGACTGGCGTGAAATAAGGAACAGGTGATAGAACAGCTGGAATATCAGAAATAATCGCAGCAGCCACGAATTTCTACAAATCTCTGTACAAAAGCGACAAGGCATTACATTACGAATACATAAAGAACATACACACTGAAGAAGTACGAAGTTGAGAAGACATAGATGACCTCAAAAATAACAAGACACCAGGAGACGATGAGATAATCAACGAGTGTTTAAAGTGGGGAAACTCACATCTAACAGCATCGCTAACCAACCTATTCAAAAGATTATAGATACAGAGGACTTACCTCACCAGTGGCTGATAAGTACGATAATATTATTGTACAAGAAGAGAACACGTGATGATCTAGACAACTACAGACCAATAACACTGATCTCAAACATATATAAAGTGTTTATGAAAATCCTAACGAACAGACTACTATGCTAATGGATGAAAATCAAGCCCCAGAACAAGCAGGCTTCCGGAAAAGCTACAACACAATGGACCACCTCCAAGCAGCAAACCAGGTGATAGAGAAAACACTCGAATTCAACAAGAGAGTATATGTTGCATTCGTGGACTATAAAAAGGCATTCGACTCGGTAAAGCACATCAACGTCTTGGAGGCATTGAAGTTTTAGGTGTCAACTCGAAATACATTGGAATTATTGGTCTAACAGACTTGGAAAGCTACGCAAAGGTTAGAAAAGAAGTTGAAGGAGAACTCTTCAGAATAGAGAAAGGGGTCAAACAAGGGGATCCCATATCGCCCAAACTTTTCACCTGCGTCCTCGAAATTTTGTTCGGAAACTAAACTGGGGAAACAGAAACTTCGGAGTAAACGTTAACGAAGTTTCGGTAGTTAGTTAGTTAGTTAGTTAGTTATTGTTGTTTTAAGGGACGGAACTACGAGGTCATCTGCCCCTATAAACGCAGATTAAAGAATACAAATTTGGAACTGAATTTAAAATTTAGAGGTGCACAACTAAATTTGAAAAGACCTAAAATTAATAAATAAAAATAATAAATATAAAAAAATACGAAAAAAACAAAATTTATCATTCAAAAACGATCAAATCGTTGAGTCAATGAACACTGGAAAATTTAGATTCCTGGCCCTAACCCACGCACACTTTTAAAGCCGATAACGCGATTAGCAGCCACCGCGTCATCGGCTAATATAAGTTTGAGTGTCATCTACACACCAAGGTTTCTTCGTAAGTCAGCAATATCCACACACTCGGTTAAAATGTGGGCCACGGTGAAAACGGCTCCGCAGGTACAAAGTGGGGGGGGGGGGTCTTCCCTTCTCATCAGATACGAGTGGGTGGATCTTGTATGACCTATCCTTAGCCTACAAAAAATGACGGACACCCTCCGTGACCAGAAACAACTCTGCCACACGCGAGTAGTTCCCCTGATCGCTCTCAGTTTACTGGGCAGTGGGTCAGCTAGCCGCTGACTCTCCCAAAATGCCAGCACTTGTAGGAGTAACTGAGAGCGAATATCTTTATCGGGTAACTCCATTGGTCGAGGTGGTAGTGATACTGCCTCTTTTGCAGCTTGATCCGCTAACTCATTTCCAGCAATTCCCATGTGGCTTGGAAGCCACAGAAAGGTGATTCGAGTGTCAGTGCGGTACAACCCGGCTTGTAGGTCGTGGATTCGCTGCACTAGGGGGTGTTGCGGGAAACATGTAGCAATTGACTGCAACGAACTCCAAGAGTCGGAACACACGAGAAACTTACGATACAATTCAGCCGTGACATTAGCAGGCTAACGCAGCAAACATATTGCAGCAAACATTGCGGTGATTTCGACAGGCCAGCATGAATGCATTCTAATGCAGGACACCAGTGATATTACGAAGCACTTTCTGATTCCTTTATGTGATGTGTTTTATTAAAACTTGGTTCGGCACACACGTTAGTGAATCATATACGCGTGTCTACAAGCGAACAGAATTTGTGAACGATATTAATGGTGTATTTCGAGCACAGCTGATGTAATAATTTCCAATTGATCTATAGCAACCACGGGCTTCTAATATATGAATGAACACCTAACTAGTCAAGTGGACATTGTATTAAAATATTTCCAGTGATTAAGTGTGTCACAATTGACTTTCTACTAGAACTTTTGCAAGCATGCACAAACCACAGTCGTGCGTGTTACCATTTATGCCAACTACAGGGTGTATAAAAACTTATCGTCACGCAACATAAAAATAATAATCGTGCAATCCTGTAATTATTTATGGTGAATTTATTGGTGCAATCTTGGAAATACTTATGGAACTGTGACGTGATATGACAGATAATATAATGGGGTAACCAATTATGCCACTTAACCCAGGGAATTGTTGGAACTTTATGGAAACCACTTTTGAGATGGGAACTTTCTACATTGTCATGGAGCGTTAAACACTGAAGAGGCAGGATGGCCGAGAGGAGTGACGGTCCCGAAGTGGACCCAGGGGAAGAAGGTTACCGATTTCAGAGCCGTGGTGAAGATAAAAATGTCGCTCTTTTGGGATGTTTTTATGGATCTTAGGGGTTTTTGTCGATCTCTGGAAATGAACATTGACGAACGACTGAAACATCATAAGGTAATGTGAGCATCCAAATGAGTTTTTCGCTATGAAATGAATTTTTATGAGCACACGGGTATATTTAAACATCGTTGACAGCATTTAATTAGATTATTTCATTATGGATTCATAGGCATGTGAGAGATATCTTGCAGATTTATATGAGCATTTCTTCGATCTCTTACAATGCGCTGATATGATTGAATTTAGATATAATTTTTTAAAATGTTGAGTTTGGCATGATACCGGTGTTCATTTAGTTGATCGGGTGTTTTCGTGTCTCGATGCCTGCAAACTGGTGTTTACATTCTCCACGTTTGTTTCATAGATGTGTGGAGCTTGATGTTAGATATTTCTTCTTTGAATGGATCATTTTGTTTTGTTGCATTTAAGTCGCTTTACCGAATATGTATCAGTAATATTTGACTGAACAGTTGTAGTTGATTCCAGTCCAATGCATTCTATCCTTCGGCCTGCGATGTAGGGCCTTTTGCCTAGAGCAATTGAGTGGTATTATTCTCCTCACTTACACTAGGGAACCTCGCCTATTAACCTGCGATCACAGATTACCTTACTACAGATGGCCGACAGCCATGCTAATTCTTGGCATCTAAGACTTCAGCGCTGTCTAGTGTTTGGCTGATGTACTAGTAGACGTGTGGCATGGCCGTGCATGTAGCCTACCCCACCACTACCCCTCATTCCGCTAAATTCTCGTCCTGAATGCTCTGTCCACTTCAATGTTCCGAAAATCACAATATTCCCAATACTTATAGCACGTTTTTAGGTGTGGAGATAATAATATGATATAAAAGAAATAAATCACATTCAAAATACCAATAACAGAAAAATTAATAAAAATAATACCGAAGTGGGAAATTGTGAATTCCAAAACTTTCAAATTAACAATCACAGCATTTAGGACATAACCTCATCAATAATATACATGTTTAAATTTCTTTCAGTTGCAATTGGAGCATATTGCATTGGTGACAAGAATTAGGCTTCTACAAGGCCGGCAGCATGTTATTACTAGAGCTTAAAAAAATGGTCCCTTCCAATTAACCACAGTAGGCACAATTATAACCAATTAGTTCCGAGAATAAACTAGAAAGCAAACGTACTAAGAAGGTAGAATATTCATATCTTAAAATGCTTGATGCTGTTAGCAATAACAGTAAAATTTTAAGAGAGAATGCTAAGGAAATAGGTGGTGTAACCGGATCCTCATCACACTAAAATTGTTAGTAAAATTAGTGCCAACATCATTAGTTTCAGGAAAATAATTGGATATCACAAAATTTCTATACAGTAGTTCATTTCATATTCCCTTTAAATTATATCCAGTTCACCAATATTGAAGGGTGAAATACAGTGAGTACCGTACATCAAAAAATATCAAGGCACACTAATAAAGTGAATTCTATGACATGCTGTGAAGGGGAAAGGAAAAATAGGACTTTCAATGAAAAACAAGAAACACACTCAATACTGCTAGAAATCATTATGTTTTATTTAAAAAGTTGTCAACGATGAAAAAATAACATGGAGAGCCAAAATCAAACTTAGCAAAAATACAGTAATCAAATCTGGCCCTTTTAAAAGTAAGTGTTGAGGCATGTTCTTCTTTCAAATGTGTAATGCTTGAAATGGAGAACTTGAATTTGCTGATATGTGTATGTTTGCACCTACTATAACTACATTTTAAAAGAATCTCTTAATGTAGAAACATTGTGTTTTTGATATTAATTCATTTAGGGCTTTTGATAACATATTCATGTATCCCCTTGTATTTGGAAGTGTGTAGGATTTCTATGATAATCTGTGCTATTGGGCGTATCTGTAGTAGTGTGTATACTTTCTATAATTCAGATGAAGACTGGAAAGGAGGCAGCCTTAGCCTTAAGTTAGAACATTCATTTTAAAAAATATATATTTATTTAATCGTATGGTAATTTATACAATATACAATACATAAAAAGCTATATTCAAACTTTAAAGTCCATCCTTCTCAACCATTCGGTTAAGTCAGGTGTGAGAGCGAACAAATCGTCAGGAATGCCAGGGTACGAATAAAGAGGACAGCGTTGGACCAGATGTTCGATCGTCTGTTCTTCCAGGTTACACTCACACATTAGTGAGCTGATCCAGCCCCACTTGTACCTGAAATAATTGCTGCAACCATGTCCAGTCCTCAGCCTGTTGATGCGGCACCAGAAGTTCCTCGGTAAGTCAAATCCGTTTTGTGTCTTCGAGGGATCAAGATGGTGGGCACTTGTTCCCAATGTTTTAGTTGACCACTCATGCTTCCAGCTTTCATTTAGGTCAAATCCAGCAGCAATAAGTTGCCACGCAGTGACACTTACTGGTCTTCTAGATTTCAGTCGTTGCTGTGATGGATGGCAGAATTCTTGGTGCTATGGCAAAGAGGGTGATGCAAAGATTTTCTTAGCTTCCCTTAGTAGAGCTTGCTTCCTCCTTCCTCCTTAAGTGGAGGGATGTGACTCAGCATGGGTAACCAGTGACATGGAGTTGATTTGATGGAACCAGTAATGCAACGCATTGTATCATTCAATTTTGTGTCTACCTTCTTCACATGTACGCTTTCCAACCCGACGGGTTCACAGTACTCAGCAGCCGAGTAGAAAAGACTGATGACAGATAAGCGTAAACAGTCAGCAGAGGCTCCCCAGGATGTACCACTGAGCTTATGCAATATGTTGTTTCTTGCGGCGACATTGTGGGAAAGCTTAGAGATGTGTTCTTTGTAGATCAGGGATCTATCTAAAGTGACTCCAAAGTATTTTGGAAAAGGATTGTACCTCAGATTTCGTTCGTTGAACAAAACTCTTGGATTGTAGTTTGCAGCAAGATTCGATAGATGGAAACAAGATACTTCAGTTTTTGAAGTGCTGGGGATCAATCACCAGGTCTTAAAGAATGTTGACATCTTCTTGAGATCCTCTGTAAGAATTTGTTCACCATCTTCGAAGTTATTACTCTGTGCTACAAGAGTGATGTCATCAGCATATATGAACTTAGTTGATGTTGTGACTGGTAAATCATGAATGTACAAATTGAAGAGCAATGGAGCTTAAACAGATCCCTGTGGTAGACCATTATTTAGTTTTCGTTTGTGGCTTTCAGTGCTGCCTAGAAACACTTCGAATTGTCTTTCACTAAGCATACTAGATATGAGATCCACGATTTCTCGATTGGTACAACTTGCAATAGTTTGTAGACAAGTCCTTGTCGCCAAACAGTGTCATATGCTCCAGTCAAGTCGATGAAAACAGCTGTTGATTTCAGTTGTCTTTGAAAACCTTCTTCGATATGTGTAGTTAGAGCAAGAACTTGATCGGTGCAGCTGCGTCCATGACTGAATCCAGCTTGTTCAGGAGGCGTAACAGCTTCAATGAAAGGTGCTATTCTGGTTAGGAGGATTCGTTTATGAAGCTTGAATATGCAACTGAGCAGTGCTAATGGTCGATAATTTTCGGGGCTATCTTCGGGCTTGCCAGGTTTGAGAATGGCTATAACTTTTGATAATTTGAAATGACTGGGCAGTCTGTTCTCTTGGAGAATGTAAGTGAAGAGAGAAGTAAGCCAGCATATACAATACAGACCCATGTTCTTAATAAATTCATTATAGATGTTGTCCGGACCAGCAGCCTTGCCGATTTTCAGTTGTTTGATTGCACTTTCTACTTTTGCTGTGGAGAAGGGCCTGGAGAGCGGCTCGTTTTTCGGGGCACTGCGCTTGAGTTTAGAGAGGTTACATTTGACAATTCTGGTGTGAATCTTGTCCCTCTTTGTCTTTGTGAGGTCTATGATCCTGTTGGCAATAACATCAGGATTCAGTTTAGGAGGTGGCTTTTTGGGTGTTGTTTGCCAGTTAGCCCATTTAAGATTCTCCAGGCTTTCCGCTTGACTTTGCGAAGTTCATTTCTTTAAGTGTTGCTTACCATTTCTCTCGTCTGTTCTTGTTCAAAGAGTGGAGTAGCTGCGAGCCCATAGTTTGATTTCCAGAACTTTGGTATTCTTGGTATAAGGCCTCACTTTCTTCATTCCATCCAGGTACATATTCATTTCTGTAACCCCTAGGAATGTTGGACTTAGCAGCTTTGATTACTAGTTTAACAAATTTGTCGTAGTTATTTGCTGTTGGTTGAAGGTTCCCCGCTGCTAAACTGGAGTCAAGGTCTTTTGTGAATCCATCCCAGTTGGCTCGTTGAAAGTTCCATCTCGGTAAGGGCATTGAGTTTACAAGGGGAATTTTCAAACAAATTTCCACCAAAACAGGTCGGTGTTGACTGTTTGGGAAGTTCGACAAAACAATGCGAGTGGTATTGAGTGGTAGGTCTAGCTGGTCTTTAGACACGAATGTCAAGTCTGTGTTGTAATCCTTATTCCATCGTGCAGAGTGGAAGATTCCCTTGTCTTTTACGTCAAAAACCAAATGCATATTGGTAATTTCTGCCCATTGAACTACTGACTCTCCATTGACATCCACGGTGTCATACCTCCAATTTGTGTGATGGCTGTTGAAGTCTCCAGTGTATATACGAGGGTGGTCAAAAGCTGGCAGAACTGTAGGAGCCCAATTCACACCCGGAGGCTTGTACAGATTGACAATTTTTAAATAATTTTTCTGAATTGCTATTGTATAAATGTAGCCATCTTCTGAACAACCAATTACTTGCACTGCATTTAAACTTGACTTCACATAAGTGGCTATCCCATATTCTGGGTGGTGGATAGCTTCGACCAGTGTATAACCGGGTATTCGTCCTCTGCGCTGAAGGTCCTGATCATCTTTGGTATGGGTTTCTTGAATGTTTACAACATCAATGTTATGGTCATACAGTTGTTTTTGCAGATACTTGCATTTGTCAAAACTTATGCCTTCAATGTTAAGTTGCATAGTGCGAACTTGGTGTATCTCATCACTAGTTTGATGGTTCTGAAAAGAACCGTTACTTGTTATATTTCTGAGCATATTGTATGTCACCTTTAACGCTGTTGCTCCTTTAGCACCACCCAGGGGTCACGTGTAGGGTAATTTAAGGTAATACCTACGGACGTGAGCAAATAAAAGGAAATTGAAATTCCAACAGGAACAGTTAAAACTTCCCTGTCCACTCAGCCAAGATATTCTGCAGATCTCCCCTGTGGGCCTCAACATTATTTTATTTTTTTCCTTTCCTGATGGAACTCCGGTAGTACCTTATTTCAACTTCTGGGGCACCTCCCCATGCCCCTCCCTTATAAAGCTACACACACTACTACAGTCATTACGTAATCGGAGCAATTCTTCCCACACCCAACTGCCGGGGCAGATGATCAAGATGTCCCAAGCCCATAAAATGAATTAACAGCAGACAAAATCACGCCATGATGTTATTTTGTGTTGTGTTGGATTCTGACACACGTCATGCGTTTGACAGAGTGCCATTTAATTTCATGAATAGGAATGAATGAATACGACTAACCTACTTGTTTACGGATTTACAGGAGGCAGTCGTGACCTTATGATAGGAATTACCTAGGCATTTATATTCAGTATGTGTGGGAACCCATGGTAAACCACTTGCTGGGTGGCTAAGCGGAGAATCGAACTCAACATTTCCCGGTTTACCTCACTAGGCTGTGTGTACCCTGTTCTTACCCTCAGACTAGAATTATATTTCTTGACATTCACGAATCAATCATGGACCCCAGTAGTGGCAACCAAGAAATATACCACCTGGTTGGTCACATTTATTTTTAAGAATAATATGTACTAAAAGAAATTGAAATTCCTATAGGAACAATTACAACTTTCCCTGCCCACTCAGCCAAGATATTCTGCAGATCTCTCCTGTGGGCCTCAACATTATTTTATTCCTTTCCTGATGGAATTCCGGTAGCACCGTACCTTATTTCAACTCCTGGGGCACCTCCCATGCCTGTCCCTTATACAGCTACACACACTACTACAGTCATCACGTATGGCTGAGAGAAGGGGTAGGAAATAGAGAAGTATTCCCAGAAGGGTATGTAGTCTATCGTAGAGACTGAGTAAATAAGAAGGGAGGGGGGTTATTCTGGTGATGGAGACCTACTGCTCAAATGAATGGTTTACCGACGAAAGGGGTGAAATATTAGGGATAAAATTAGTTTGTGACAATATGAAGGAGGTGGTAATTATAGGAATATAAAGGCCTGGGAAAGAGAAAAGAGACATGGAAATATTTGGCAAAGTAATGGATTACACTCAAAAAAACAATAACGACATGGTCATAATTAGGGGGGAATTAAATTTGCCAGAAGTTGATTGGAATGGAGCTGCAACGTAATTGAAGGAATAGGTGACCATAAGGCTGCAATAATGGACGTTGGTCTGGTGCAAAAAAGGCTTAATAGGAGGGTCACACAGGACAAGAAATTATACAGAAAAACTAAATTCGATGAATTTGGAGCTTATCTGAGATCAAAATGTATTTCTTGGATAATTGAAGGGAGTAATGTGGAAACACTCTGGGCAAATCTTGGATTGCAGTCTCAGGTCCGGTAGTATAGAAGTATGAAGCGGAAATGATGAAATGGCTTGTTGGTGGAGGCGTCGCGTGATTGTAGATCGAAATTTGAGAACTGGTGCCAAGGCATTCTTCGTTCATCCACAGAGTGGCGCACGGGTCACACGAAATGAGAACGTGACCGGTGGCACCTTCTAGTCTCTGCGATAGCATTTAAGAGGAAATCGCTCAAAGGGGGAAAAATAGAGGAAGCTATCAGCAGTTCCCATCTGAAGGTTTATTAACCCTCCCAACTTACTCTTGAGTGTTTATGAGTGAATGCTCCTGTATGTTTCTAAATATTTTAATTCTTTAGAGGGGGGATGGGTTACAGCACACAGCTAATTTCCTACACCAGCCGCTACTGAGCACGAGCTGTTACTGGCTTAGACATTGGCATCCTACGTGTTGAAAAATATTGTAAGTAACGTGTGGGAATAAAATACTACCTATAGGTACGTCAACCATTACATTGGTATACAATAAATCAATTATATTTGTCTTGTATCTATCTCGCTGTTACAGAAAATCATCGACAGAACCTAACACTTATTACCATGTGTATAAAATAAAAATTTGCAGATAAGGGTGGGGTTCTCGGTCCTTTGGTACCATGGCATTATATGTAGGCTAAATCACGAGTTTCAAAGCAGAGAGAAATGGGTCACTATTACAGTAACCTATTCAGAATTGGGAGTCTCAAACAAGACCTATAAATGAAATAACTACAAGTAACTTACAGAATAGAAGACTTTTGCCCTATTTATGGGATGGACGAATAGAATTAGAAAGGCGATAGATAATACAAGGTGAAGAATCCTTTAAAACAAATTGTTTACTGTGATACTGGAAGAAACAATACAAAACTGTGTGGAAATAATTCTAGCCTGCACCTATTTGTTAATAACATATCATTTGATTTCACACAGATCTCTGTTGTAGTGGCTTATTATATGTTTACCTTGTAACTTAATAGTGCATTATACGACGAGCCTATAATGGCAATAATTAAGACACGAGTATGTTTATAAAACGAGCGTATCGAGTTTTATAATTTCCATACGAGTATCTTAATTACCATTATAGGCGAGTTGCATACGACTGTTTATGTTCGACGATAATTATAATCATTTTATGTTCGAATATAAATTCATAAATATCTGTCGAGATTACACCACTTTTGTGTACTGAACAGAGCACATGGGACGCTTAGAATACCTTATATTTTACCATGGCCTCCTGGAATACCTCACTACGAGACTCGCCACGCAGTGAAATTCAAAATAGGGGGCCATGGAAGTGAGCGAAGGTGCGATGCTATCCTCACCTAATTGGTCACACAACTGGATCAAGAGCTCTGATTGGCGGGGGAAACTGTATCATAATGAAAACTTGTACTATAATGAGCCTCATTATAGTTAAGTTTTCCGACAAATAATATTTACATTTCTCCAGGGTCGAACATAAACATATTAACCAATCTTCTTTACACTGTTTTATGACTTAACACCACTTCAAACTAATGAGTATTTATTTTAGTAAGCAACAGAAGCTTATTTATTAATGTAATGGACATCTGTGATTGATGCAACCAATAAGATTGCCGCTCTCACCTTTCAGTAAGTAACTAAAATTTTAAATCTGTGACTAATCCACATGTGAGTCCACTTGGTACCCTCACATGGATCACTAATACCCACAATCCCTCCAAATTGCTTAATATTTGGCAGGGGGTTGGAGGAGGGAGGTATTCCTTCCCCAACAGAAAAGGAAAGAGGGAACCACATATTAGGCCTCTACACATCCAATGAAATTCATTAATTTCATTTTCTAAAAATAATTATGGAATGATGGGAAGAGAAATTAATATAGCCTATTCTAAAATAACAACATAGGCAAAAAATGAAACCATTCTGATGAACTTAATAATTTTCAAATTAAGAGTGCAAATGCGTTCACCATTTGGGGCTTCGTTCTTTTTTATATTTTGACCAAAATTTAGACCTCTGAAATAAATTTTAATGTTGGACTTGCTCCGCAGAACAAGAGCACACAGCCACCCACAGGACCAGTGTGTGTTAAGATGTTAGAACATGTAATTACAGTTCTACATCAGTAATGCCATTACTACCTACTCGACCTACCTAATACTTGCCACAGCACCAGTAACTAGCATGTGCAAGAACTGATCTTTTTTGAATACGGTACCAATAATTTGAAATTCAAGGTAGGGGAAAATATTAAAGCTTAGACACGTGGTCATGAATCATGACATGTTTAATCTACCGCAATGTAAAATGAATTATTAACACTCCTCAAGAACTTGAGTACACATATGCAATAGGCTCATGGTACTGTATGTATCTCTGTAAGATGTAATAAAGTTGAAAACATTACGGTAACATAGACTCTTAACTGCTCATTTCTCAGGAGAGTAGGCCTAATTGCCACATTCCTCTGCTATTTCGAGAACAGCAATTTACGATTTGTTTGTTCACAGAATTTGGTAAGCCTACCTGTAGGTAAATAATAGTGAAAGTTAATAAATATGTCAAGTAGAATGTTACCTGTACACTGCGTCTAATATCAATTCAAAACTAGGCTACGGTATATTTTTCACACACACTACAGAAACACGTTTTTACTTAAATTCTTGAAATAAGCGTACTTACTTGGCGTAGCAGAAGAAGAAATGTTCACTTCTCACTATTACGAAGACGATTTGATGTATGAAAGATGAGAAAGAACACAGCATTAGCTTATTTATATACGGCCAATATTGTTTGCAACATGCAACACATATAAGCAGAGCGGCCATGATCATGATCAATGCCGCCAACCCAGTAGAAATAATGTTTATTTAATGATAAGTGCCGTAATTATCGTCTGTGATCAAGATAATTGCAAGGAAATGTCAATTAGTAATTAATTGTATATTTATTGACTAAATTTAGGGGTATGTTTGCAACTTAATTAAAACGTTGTATCATGCATATGTTGGAAATACGATATACAACGCTCCAAACGGCTGGCTGACGTACTACGCCGATGGTGCCAAATAAATCCTATCTGGTTGACACCCTCTGCCTGCGATGTAGGGCCTTTTGCCTAGATCAATTGTGTGGTGTCAACCGCCTTTACCAAAAGTTATGGATAATTTCACCATTAGTCTTCGATGTAGGGCCAATTTGCCTAGAGCAGTTGTATGGTGTTATTCGCCTCACCTACACTAGGGAAACATATTTTCATCAGAATGCTACATGGACAGTCCGAGAATTAAACTATAGTTGACAGTCACATATTGGTTGATTCTTTTTGTCGGTTCCAGTAAATATAAATGTAATAAGGACCACATCTCCTGATTCTTGTCTTTGATCCAGTTGATATTATGTCAGTGTTCTATCTTTGAGAACAGTAATATTTTTTTTTTCTTATGGTTGATTTAAGCCTTGACCAAGGATTTTGAAATACTTAGTTCTTCTAGCAGGCAGGTTTTTGAATCAGAAATAATTCAGAGACAGAAATAAACCATATACGAACAGGAATATTGGTATAACCATTTATGAATACAGATTTTAGGAATTTTTCCAGAGTAACGCTATCTTTAAATTTAATTCATGCTTGGAGCTTGTTGAGAATTAATTCAGTGATCTACACTTTATTTGAGAGGTTATTAAACACAGTCATTTTTACCATAGCTTTGATGGTTCACCTTTGTTAATATTTGAGGCCAGTTTATAAAAGTTTGTCATGCTCATTGAATGCATAATCATGAGGAATTTTGCCAAGTTTATAATGTGAAGATATTGCCACAGTTGTTTGAATGATTACCACGTTGAATGAAATATGTTGACTGGAAGGTTAGTGTAAATCCAGTCTGGTTCTTAATTCAGGCAAAGCGCTGAACAATTATGAGGAATTATTGTGATTAGATGATGTTTGATATTGAAATAATGTAGTGGTTTTTCTAAATGAACATTGGTTCAAGTGGTCATTGTTGGATGATGGTATCCAAATGTAGAGAATCTATGTTAATCATTTTGTATGGCAATTAATCTGGTTGTTGAATGCGATATAAGCATAACCCTCTAAAGTATTATTTTTGATTATAATGAGATCTGGCGATTTTTAATAGATAGGATAGGATATGATGACACCTCTAATTTGATCAAAGTTGGGTATTCTGGATATTTGAATTAATCCATGTCATTATGATATTTAATTAAATGACTCTGGATGAGAATTTCTGTCGCTAATCTGACCTGATGATTATTTGTGGAAACCAAAGATACATCTGATTATGGCTGAATTAAGTAGCTGACATGCCAATTTATTAACGAATTTATAACATATTTTGAACACACCCGATGATAAGATGATTTAGAATTTATGATTAAGGCGATTTTGAATTGCTGATTAGATGATTTAGAATTGATGATTAGATGATTTAGAATTGATGATTAGATGATTTAGAATTTATGATGAAGATTATTTAGAATTTATGATTAAGATGGTTACGAATTTATTGTGATAATGGTGTTGGGAACGAAAAGACATTTCTTTTTTGCTTAACCAATTGTTCAATATAATTTGTATATAATTGTGTGAATTGCTGTTAAAATGTAAATTGATATTAGGCCTCAGGGATCACAAGTGATTGTGTTTCGTGTGATAAGTGCTTCGGTGACCCTGAGTGAATAAGATGTACTTATAGTTTTTTTCCTTTGATCATGTGAACAGTAAAGCAGGATGGAAATGGATGGAATTGAAATGAACTCTCTCAACCTAATATTTTATTCAACATTTTCCAAGGCAGGAATCTCTTTGATTTAATAAATTTTCTTTTGTTTGGATTTTAGAATTTCATGATGGCATCTTTTCCCTTGTCCTTTCCTGATTCATTGCAAGGCTTAACCAGGAAAGATTCCTTCCACATCCTTGCCCAGTTTCATTCATCGTCATCCATTCCATCTCTCATCCTGACGCGCAGGTCGCCCACGGGCATCATCTAGAAAGACCTGCACTCGGTCTCTCAGGAGGCCACACGACCAAAAAACCAGGAAGGTTGTGGTTTGCTAGGAATCGATCTTGATGTTGCCCCTTTCTTTTTATTGTAGTTAAGTTAAGCCCGTAAACGACCCTGAGACACTTCGTCTCGTGCTACCCATAGGTGATTTATTTTATTTTTTAACTGGATTCTGACACATTCCTTATTTTATTTTCAGTGTCTATGTGTTCCGTAACGCATGATGTGAAATGCTATGTCGGCCGGGTCATCACATGCCATAGCGGAACGGGTGCAGTATAAGGTTTTACTATTTTTCATGATGTAACACGAATTGTATAGAATAGTGTAGTATATGATTTAGTTCGATTTAACGTTAAATGCGGCAATGACAAACTTCATTAGGGGTATTCTTTTTCATTATATTATTGGGTTCAGTTGCTCGTCGAACAACTTAATGGATCGTGCTTCCACGGATGTGTGATTAGGCATCGATATTTATTATCGTATTATTACCATAGTCACCTCCGTAGCGTAGGGGTCAGCGTGGTTAGCTGCCGCCCCGGAGGTCCTGGGTTAGATTCCCGGCTCTGCCACGAAATTCGAAAAGCGGTATAAGGTAGGAACGGGGTCTACTCAGCCTCGGGTGGTCCAAATTAGTAGAGGGGGTACGATTCCCACCTCACCCATCCTTGAAGTGGTTTTCCGTGGTTTTTCACTTCGTCTTCGGGCAAATGCTGGGATGGAACTGTACCAGTATTTTCCTGTGTCTATTGACACAATTTTATGTAGGAAGTATTTACACGAGATATTATGGCAATTTCAACATTCAGTTGAAAACTATAAGCTGCATGTCGCGAGGTTAGGGGAAATTCTTATACTACTTCGCCTTACATAAGCGCGTCTAGCCGCAAGAAAGCCCAGTGACCTCACACACATGTTTTTCAAAGACTCACTTGCAAGTCATGATGACAATATCGCAGTGGAGATACAAAACTAGTTGCAATCACTAACTATAGAGATTACACAGGGGAACGACAATAAGTGTTCACTCTGAATACTTATTCAAAGCATTTTGATGTTATTTAGAGAAGATTTTTAAGCCGCAGAAGCGTTTAATATGTATTTATCGCATTGTCAGCGATCATCTTCAATAATTATCGAATGAGCCGTGTTGCATCATGGGAAGTAACCAGCAGAGGAGATTTAAGGAATGACCAGAAGAATTACTCTGTCTGATATATTCAAACCGTGCGTTTGGAGTGCTCGTTCGTGGAACAGGTGGTGCTTTACTCTGTTGAGCAGGCACGCACGCTAACATTCGGGACCGACTTAGTCGTCCTATAGTAACATTTTACACGCTATCGAAGAACCGTGTGTGAACTCAGAGCATTCACAAGGCTCAAATAAGCTCGTTCATAAAACAGTGAACTCACACTACAGTTGCGACACTTTATAATTATATTAACATGGTATATATAATTGAGTCGAGGGGAATATCCGACCAATTATTTAAACGTGCCTGTATGAAGTGCTAAGCACATAGCAGGAACACAGCGTTGAAGCAGAATTGAGTATCTGGAGTAATCCATGCTAGAAAAATGGATAAAATTAGCATGAGACTTTACTACAAAAAGAGACATAAGGAAATGTTTGATATTATTCTGAAAAGAAATGCTACTACGTGATGACGATTCAGCAAACAAGACTGATTGTGTTTACAATCCTTGCACATCAAACCCAGTCCTGGGATGTTCGAGTGAGAGGGATCCAGGGTTCGTGGAAAGCTGTTCGAACGGAGGAGGTGACGTTTCGATCGCTGGTTCAAGACCAGGCCGATCCTTTTCGACATCTGGATGAAGGTTCGATCTCTAATTGAATAATGTGTTCTTACACACGTTTTCGGCTCGAAGACTTCACAAGGTAGCTGGAAGATTCATTATACGTAGATAGTTGAATTAGAAGTATCTTTAGATGATCCTTTTTCACCATATTTTAATAGTATGTTGGAAATGAGCTAGGGGATTAATCACGACGCTTCTATCATTTTTGTCTACTAGTTTATTTCAGGTTTTGATCCGATAACGGATGCAACTTCAGACAATTTTTGTAGATAGTATTTCATGTGTTTCAGATTTTAAACATCGATATTTAAATTTTTTGAAATAAGATTTGAGCATTTCAATTAGTTTGGAAGATATACGTTGGGAGTAGGGGGTGATGCCGGTTCTGCACCACTCGACGCGGCTGTGCCCAAAAAATACATGGCGCCCAAGCGAATGTTAAATAATTAATAGCTCGCGAAACCATGGTCGGACTTTGACAAATGAGGTGTAGTAGGACTCTGGCTAACGCCCTCTTTCCTATGACCACTCCTTATATTAAAAAGATTTTAAAATTTTTGTTTTTGAAAGTAGACAATATTTCGAAAACCAAACTTGATAAAACGTTATGTAATTGTTCAAACAAAAGGTTTTTATGTCCTTTATTATTAGGACAAAAGTTTATACATATATATTTTTAAAAAGTTGAATTTTGAAATTCTTATAGTTTGGAAACTAAGAAGTTTACAAAAACGTTTGTTTGACTTTAATAGTTGTGCTTCACCCCCTCTATCCTCAAACCAAGTCTCTAGGACAAAAACTGTGCAGTAGTGGTTCTTCAACGGCTCTAATACCTTCTCCTCCTCACTCTCCTCAAAAGATGGCGACCGTAGCTTAACTTAACCTAGCCTAACATAACCTAACCTAACCTAAACTAAACTAACTTAACCTAATCTAACCTAACTGACATACATGGAGCCCTTTTCAAATAAAGCTGGTGAGCATGGCTTAACCTAGCCTATCCTAGTCAAGCTAACCTAGTATAGTTGACGAAACCAAACCTATTTTGTTGATATTTCCTGAACCCTTGATGGGATTTTGACCGGCGAGGTATCGTTGGACTCGGGCAGATGCCCCCTTTTTTGAATGCATATTTTGACAAAGGACCTAACTACACTTTTGTTGAATTGTTGTTTTACCTGTAAAATGTTCACGAAGAGTGGTTGTTGAGAGAGACGGTACCGCTGGGTGTGTGTGTGTTTGAACGAAGCTATTACTGGCCACAATGGCCGTGCTTAATAGAACAAGCGATATTTCGACGGGACGGTTTATGACAGAGCGAGGGTTCATTTTTCAGATATTTTACCCCTCAAGAGGATCTTTAACGTGTAAACGATTATGAGTTACAGGACAAATGATAATTCTATGATTAGATGAAGGGCAAACAGAAGTTGCTGAGGGGGAGACTAGCAGGATGTGAATGTCATTTGACCTTATTGGAATGTGCTGATCTGGCTTGACAATTTCAAAACTAAGGTGGCGCAGAGGACGCTTGAAAATCAAACGATCTGACAACCGTGTTGGGGGGGAGAGCGAAATGCATGTGAACGCGTGTGAAACCACATGTAAGCTAATTAGTCACATCCTGTTTGATTCGTACGTGAGAGAATGCAAGTTGATGTGAAATATGACCTAACACAGGGGTTTACCTTGGACGTTAGCTGTACACGTGTATGATAACAGTATGGTAAAAGCGTAGGAAACAAAAAAGATTATACATGTAACGTGACATATATAAAGACATGTCGTTAACATTTCCACTTGAACTTATATGACTACCTTTGAACATGCTACAGCGTTGTGTGAAACACTTGGTCTTGTTTGACAGTTTTGGTGTTTGTAGAAATTACTTAACCTTGTTTTGGGGTAGGTATTTGTTTATATATTTATTGATTTATATATTTACAAGCAATTATTTTTTGATTGATAAGGTGATAAATGAATGTTTATTTATTTGTTTGCAGATAACGTGTATACCTGTTGTTTGGAAGAAAGAGAGTGAATGAATAAATAAATAAAAGGCACATGGGTTCACACAACATGTAATTTATTAATCCAGGAATTAAAGGCTGAGCTAAACCCCAACCATTTTACACACAGTTTATTTCCTTTTTGTTTGAACACTTTTTCCGCAAGGTAATGTTTTGGAAACGCTGTCTTGTGGAGTTCTTGGATATAAAACCTGCCTTTTATACGGTGATGGGTGAGGTCCTCGAGTAAATTGGTCAGTGGGCTGTCCAGGTTGAATTGATGAATTCGAAATAGGTCAGTCCCCCAATTTGGTGTGTAGCCCTTATAAAAGACAGACTTAAATTTTCTCACACGAGCATGACCCCTGATGTTGAGGCAGTGACGTTTAGGGTCTGCTGTTTTTTTTTAGGTTAAACAGTTTATCCAGTCGCGGAATATTTTTGGTCACAATTCGTGGCTTGGTACCAATCGTTCTGTGTTGTAACGTGAAACTAGCTCAGGTAACAAGTTCAACCAGCGATATGAACCTTGTGCGGTAAACGCTTTCCACATATGAGTTTTCAATGTTCGGTTAAACCGCTCGACCGCACTGGCTTTGAGATTTTTACGTGTTGTAATTGTGAATATTCAAAGATTTGAGAAATCTGGAGAAATCCGTGTTGAAAAATTATTTTCCCTGGTCGGTTTGCAACAACTGTGGTTGACATTTGGATTGTTGAATAATATGTTTAAAAGACTTTTTGACAAGCGGGACGGACTTGCGAGGCACTGGCTGAACAAATGCCATTTTGGAATACACATCAATGACCGTTAACATATAGCGTACACCACCGTTAACGCTAGCATAGGGAATCATTTCTACCAAATTGGCTTGCCAAGGTTCATCCACACCCCGTGAATTCACCTTGAGTCGCTGATAGTGACGCCTTGCATGGCGATGCAACTCGTGAGTGATGTCCACATTGATGGATGAGGGCTTAAACAATAATTTTGTCATTTCGAAGTTCTTGTTCAATATCTTGAATTTCCCAATCGTGACCTGTGTGGCCAGCTTGACGTGAAGCATGCAACAGCTGTACCCGCTGTACGAGTTTACTGGGATTATGCCAGTAGGTAACATCCACAAGGGGTTTTAATGGTTTAAATGTCGCTCCCGAAGCGGACACTTTACGATGAAAATTTGACGGGTTGGAAATATTTTTGCAATGATGGATGTATATTTTTAGTTATATTGGCATTCACTTGTTGAGAGGGATCATACTGTCTTTTGTGTGCATGAGTGACCAATAAAATAGATTTATATTTGCCAAGGTCCTGCTGTGTATAATCATGGGAAGAGCGGGTAGGAGAAAATAACGGCTTTAACAAACCTGGCGTTAATTTATATTTTGTGTTTTAATGACGGCACTAGTACGAGCAAATTTAATCGATGAATCACCAATTTTAAAACAATCATTCTCATAGCAAACACCATATGTTGTATCTGCCTTTCCAGTAATTAGATCTGTGAGATAAGATTCCAGTGTTGATCCATAATACCTTATTAAAATATGTTTTAATTGATCTTTATGTTGAGGTGTGGCCAACAGTTGTGACAATGGTGTTTGCTTGGAAGTGAAAAGTGTTTGAACCAACGAGCTAGAGAAAGGTATATAGAGAGGCAAGGAGTCGCGAAGCAGCGCTCTGGGCGGAGGCAACCTGAGTTAAGGCGGCCATGATTCAAAACGTCGTCTGACAAGAGCTTGTTGTGGTTGTTCGTGCTGTGCGGGAACATGCGTTGAATGTAATTTATTTATAAATACATAGGCCATGCCGTCAGTGTGTTCGTCATTCAATTGTACGAATAGAAGTAATAAGACAACAGGAGTGTCGTATTTCAGGTAAGAAATGTCATCCAAATTCATAAATTAATGAGGTAGACTCTTGATGAAAACGTCATGCAGCAGTTTAAGTTTGTGTGATATTTACATTTTAAATTCCCTTTGCAGAACCAGGAACTAACAAAACAATGGGTTGTCAACATGAAAAAGGGATAAATGGTACTCCACGAGATACAGCTTTATTTGTTCTCTACACTTTGAAGATAAATATATGTTTGTAGCAAATGACAGGCGACGTCTACTAGCTAATACAGTAGGCCTACCTACAATTTCCAATTTTCCTGCACATCTGCAGAAGAAGCAGGCCTGTAGATCTTCGCCGAAGAAGCGAAGTTTCCAGGAAACTACAGATAACTCGCAATCACATAGCATTGTTGCTGAAGACGTTGATATCAGTAAGTAAATATATTCGGCTGTCTTAAAATTTAAGGAAAGATAGTCGTGAGCCATAATAATAATAGCTATAAAGTAAAATATATTGTTCGAATATCAATCTTCGTAAGCCAACGAGGTATACCTTCTCTATTTCGTTGTTTTGAACTCATTTTGGGAAACGTAACAGGGTTTAATAATATTTTATTTCTTTCTTCCTTCTCAGAAATTCTACAGCAAGGTGCAGGATCTAGCCTTGATCACACATATTCTGTCCCTAGCCCACGGAAGATGAAGAAAATGAAGTGCTTTTATCGGGTCAAGAAGTTGAGAAAGAAGGACTGATTAAAGAGAAAGGCATGACTGATGGCCGTTTGAATACATCAAATGATGTAGTGAAATTACGTAAGAAGGCTGAGAGTGTCGTCAGGAATTATGACTATATGTTGCGAAAGAACACGAATAAGCTCATGCTGAAGTTGCAGACAGATTGTCTATGCTATGCTTCCGGGTTATCTCTTTCAGAAATCTGACCATCTTTTTACAGCTACTGAACCTGGGGAAAAGTCTCACTATGCTTCACTCATCGAGCGAATTGTGTATCAGTAACTTATTATACTTGAAGGCTTCACCACTTCTGCAGAAATACAGCTCAACGTGAGAGAGGTCAACAGGTGCGTCAGTTGTACACAAAACTCATTCTTTTTAAAGGACAATGAAATCATGCACTGTACTGTGCATAAGCAACGTAGTTTAATGTCTTGTAAGATGCTTGTGTTAGTTTTCGTTCAATGTACAAATTGATTTGCCAGGCCTTACTGCACCCGTTCATCCGAGGCATGCGATGACCCATCTGCCATTACATCGCATACCTGGCATCCCAGGCCAGAGTGGAGTTAAATGAACATGAAATAAAATAAGGAATGTGTCGGAAATTCAGTTGAAATATCACAAAAGCAGAGGGTAACACGTGATAAAGTATCTCTAGGGTCGTTACGGGCTTAAATTTAGTCATAATAGCAAACAGAAATGGGCGCCATCAACTGAACCCCTAGCAAACCACATCCTTTCTGCTTAAGCCTTAATTGAGACAAAGGAAAGGATTCGGAAACAACATCATCATCAGATTACAACAAAGGTAAAAACAAAATTTATTTAAACTTGATCAGTCAGACAGAAAAAGAAACATAAACCCTGCCTAAGAGTATGGTCGAATGTAAATGTTATGATGTTATAGTCCTCACAAATCGAACCATCTCTGCACTATCTTAAATAGTTTTCATCCACATGAAAAATAAAAATTACTAAAGTTCGCCTGAGTTCTCAGGGCCACCGTAGCACTATATCTTTTCGTCACTGACATTTCTTGATCCCTGAGACCTAACTTTCGTTAACGTAACATCAGTAATGTGGATGTAAAGAAATGTAAATCTGTCTAACACAAAATATCATAAAAACACTTATATTTAATTATTCAATCTTTTGTGGCTTAAATGGCATTAATCAAAGTTGGAAAACTCAACAATCACTCCTTAAAAATTAACAATTAATTTATACACCATATTTACATCATCGCTAACCACTACTCGGTTGTGAATCAAAGAAAACTTCACTACTCATCTGTCATCACCATCATTATCATGTCAAAGTAATTAAATGTTTCTCACATCAGCTATCATTCCGTTATTCGATATACTCAAATCAGAATTATTAATTCATTACCATCAGATCATTTAAATAAATATTATATTCATCAATTAATTAAATCATTTGTAACTCACCCACACACTCTTATTCCAATATCTCATTTAAATTAAATTATCTCAATCCATCCATTTAAATTATTTAATTCATTAATTTAAGTTGCAATTCATCAGTTTATTTAAATCATATCTCTTATTTAAATTTATTTAAATTTTATTGTTATCAGCTCCTTTAATTAATTATCACCATTTAATTCATTTATTTATCAGCTGTTTAATCAACTATTAATTTATTTAATTCATCGGGTCAGATCATTAATATGCTTAAACTTCAGATTATAATTCCATAAATTATTATTATTATTATTAGAAAATCTCGGATTATCAAAAAAATTATTTATTTACTTAATTTCCTAAAAATTGTTTAATATTGGTTATAGAACGTTGTCTTAAAATTTTACCAGTTCCAAGCTATATCTCATACATAATTATCGTGCCAAAATAATACGTTGCCTTCACAAAATCACGTTGGACCTCACTATCCAAAACTTCACCATTTAATTCCACGTTGTCAAATATCACATTTGAACACCATAATTATTTAACATATCACCATATTCAGCACACAGCATGAATTTCAAAAATTCGCTAGACGGGGTTCAAAGACCTCATGTCTGCCTCAAAACTATCATTGGCATTATTGCAAACTTTCTACTGGCAACCTCAAAACCTCCTATCAAGAATACTTCACATCATCACGTAGCATGATCCATAAAAATATAACTGGCTTCAGATGGTTAACGCACATAATCTACAAGAACTGTAATTAATATTTTCATGTCTAGACAACTTCTTAAACAATAGGAAATTTACTTTAGTAATCGTAATCCAATTCAAGATTTGGTTTAATTCAGAGCATAAACTCTCTTAAGAGCCTCAAGATTTACTTAAAAAACACCAATGTGTTATATTAACTCACATCAAAAATATCTGATAATGATCTGCCTCAAAATAAATTCTTGCAATAAATAATTCGTCTTACAAGACTCAATTACTTGAAATCCTTCTCAAAGGTATGAAATCACTCACAAAGGGTATCAAAAATATTAACTGTTAAATGAATATACTCTCAAAAGGGTATTGCAACAAACTATTGGATTGGCAAAACAAGAATTACAAAGTGTAACCCTGCTGACTTTTATTTTTAACTTATTTAACAAAAATCAACTAATATGTGACTGGTAGTTTATTGTTTAATCCGCTTACGATCATAATTACACTCAGATTATGATATGAGACCCTCAATTGGCAGGTTAGGTGAGTACCACCACACAGCTACGCAAGGTAACAGGCCCCGCCTCGTAGACTAAGATGAAAAATCCCAAAAATGACAGGTTAGGTGAGTGCCACCACACAGTTACTCAAGGTAACAGGCCCCGTCTCATAGACTAGTAAATGAGTGTACATGATTGGAATCAACAAGGTTCTACTTGTCACATAAAAGCAATATGCATTCACTTGAGTGAATAAAATTTAAATCACCACACAATCCAATAAAAGAAAAATTCTCTGCTGATGAACTCTACATGCTCGCTAGTATGCAATGAACTGCCGAAAAATTCTAACTATCCAATTGCAGATCACGAGTTCGAAACACTCGCTAAAATATCCGTAATCAAGAAATACTATCATCGCAGAAAAATATCAAGATCAAATCCTGCTTAATAAAGTCAATCAATAGTGAGAACGTTGGATAAATGTGCCTGCAATATCATATGGTAACACCATATTTTAGCAAACGGAGTGGTAAAACATTCAAGCCATGTCGAAAAAGTATTAATAACACTCCTATCAAAAATACGAGTGTGCCCAGTGTTCATATAAAAATCATATCAGTAATGCCATAACTCTTACAATACCTTCATATTCCAGATGTTAATACAATTCAAAGATCGTCGGTAATCCAAGTGTTTGCCACAGATTTCTCGCAAGATTGACGAAAAACGCTGTATTAATCACTGAACTAACACCTGACTCCATCCATGTGAACTTGATGTTGTAATAATCCTCTTCGTTAGGAACCGAATCCATCGCTCTGAGCTGCCATCACGTCTCCGTATCCGCCTAGCACGACATGATGAAATGAAGAGTATCCATCATGGATATTGTCCTAAATTCTCCACAAAGTTCGAAAACACTGAGCACCCCATTCTCTCTTCGGTCAGTAAAAAGTTCGATCGACATTCATTAATAATGTTCGTTTTCACTATGATCGAATTGCACTGGTAGAAAATATTGTGACTTCAAGAAGTGTACTTATTTGTCAGACCCCTGTATCTGTGATCTTTGTGAATAAATTTTATAAATGTTCATGACGTGTAACTTTTATACTGCACGTGCCACTATTCACAAAGTGCATAAGATCACACATCTTAACTTGCCAAAAGCAGTAATGTTTGAACGGCCCCATGGTCGCCTTAAATATGTCCGGTTCAAATGCATTATAAAATATGCTGTAACACCGCTGAAATAACTTAAGTCCATCTGACTATCCGTAGAAAAATGTGTAACTGTAACTGGACTGAACGACTGGACTGTCGAAATCCAAGTCCCAACATCTCAAACTAGAAAAATGTCAGAGTATAATGTTCAGCTCGTTGACTAACACACCGTAAAAAAATGTCGCCCACAGCACGACACGTTCTGCTTCACTGTCCATGTGTAACATGAGGTTAAACACTGGCCTCATTATACTGCTTCGCTACGCGGTTATTCATTGAGAATGTAGCTGAAATAATGTTTCTCATTCCTAGTGGAATATTGCGTGTTACTTCGGTACGTTATAAGCTTGTAAAAGCGTTGCTGTTTCACCTGTATATGAATGCAATATTGAAAATAACATGTGTCTGATCACCGGCTTCCTGGCTAAAGTTAACGGCTTGCTTGACTCGCACTTCGGACAGCCTGGGCTACAATACCGTACTCCTAAGATTACATTGCCGGCTTCGCTTAGCGACTCTCTCCTGCATGTAAATCGCCGTACTGCACTGCCTTATAAACAGTATCGCTCCACGACTTGTTGCGTGCACCTACTGTTACCGCACAACTTAATCAACTCGACTGTGTTGCTTGATTGATACTCCTCGCTCTTGCCGCTGCGTGCGGCCACCTCACCTTGACCTAGCACGTGACTTCCTCCTTCCTTCCGCTGTCTGACGTCACAGATCTAACCTCGACCCCTATCTTCTGCTATAAAGTCATAACATAACTTTAGGATTTATCCACCTTTCTTCAAGTTGTCAATAATATTTCTCGTTATTTCCTTCTCTTCTGAGGTTAGATAAGACTTTATTTCTAATTAATCTTTATAAACATCCATTATTTCTCCCGTGATTCCTTACGTTTGAGGGGTAGTGGCTCCTTCTCCCTCAGCCTCCTACGTCATTTCCTGCAACTCTTCTGACTCGATCTGAGCGCTATCTTTTCTCCTTGACCACAAATCTCAACTATGGCTCTACCACAACTGGCATAGCCGATAGCCTCAACTAGGTATCGGGTACATTACGTAGGCCTAATCTTATATTACGCCCCGTTAGTCACGCCTCTCCGTCCCTGCCTCCCTCCCTCTTGACATTGTATATCATGGCGGTTGCCGGTTCAACCTGCTTCCATAATGGCGGCGCCATTTCCATTCTATATACCTTTCTCTAGCTCGTTGGTTTGAACCATGGCCAATGATTTATTTTCTTTTAAAAACTCTCCATAGAGTGAGGATTTTTTTTGAGGCGTAAATTTTGATCATGCTCATCCTTAACATCGCTAACACTAGTCAATTCTTCTTGCTCCTCTTCCTCTTCCACATGGTCCTCGTGTAGTGTCTGAGGGGCTTGTGAAACAGTGAGTGGCGTTTCAGATGGCTTGAAAGAGGGCTTAAACATGGCTTTTAGCGGAGGTGCTAAATGATGTTGAATAAACAAAGCATTATCCGCACCCGATCGTTTCAATTGACGAATCCCCCCAGGAGCTCACATCTTGTGGGTTGTGGGTTGGCAACCATGGGGCCCCAGCTGAGTCCGGCATTGCTTCCACTTACTTGTGCCGGGCTCCTCTCTTTCTTCTTTCCTGTCGACCTCCCTTGGTCAACTCTTGTTCTCTTTCGACCCCGACGGTATTAGGTTGTCCGAGGCCTAGGGAGTCTTTCACTTTCCCGCTTTAATTGGCCCTTGTCTCATCTTTCCTGATACCCTCCTTCTGTGAGGGGTCAGCCTTCTTTTTCTTTTCCTTTTACCTCCTGCCTTGTGCTCAAGGCCCTTAAGGAGGCAGGGTGCATGTAGCCCCACCACTTCTGGTGCACCGTCGATAATGCTACACCCTCAGGGGCTCACGGCTGGTGAGTTCGGGAGTTGGCGCCCCTGGGGGATTCCTGAGCTGGGTCCGTTTTCCCCTTTTGTCCCTTCCCTTTGGGGCGGACCTTCTCCTCTCTCCCCTCTCCTCTCCACTCCTCTTTTCCTTATATTTACTTTTCTCTTTAAGATTCCCGTACTGTTTTTGTTACTTGGTTAACCGTGTGTCTAAATTCCATTCTAGCGATTTTTAAGGCATTTTTAATCTACGTTGCATTTTGTAAGTTTTTTTCGATCTAAATTACATCTCGCGATTGTTTTCAACTTCAATTGCATTTTGTAAAGATTGACAATCTAAATTGCTTTTTGGTAAGTCTTTCAATGCAGGTAGCCGGGCCTTTTAGTGAGTATTTTGAATTCAATTGCTTTTTGTAAGTTTTTTCAACCAAAACCGCATTTCGCACGAATTTTGAATCTAAGTTGCATTTTGTTTGGTGGGCATTTTGCACATATTTTGATTCTTAATTGCATTTTGTGGGTATTTTGAATCTAAATTACATTTTGGCAAGTATTTTCAATCTAAATTGCATTTTGTAAGTATTGTCTATCCACATGAGTCGTTTGAATCTACCGTACAATTTGTAAGCATTTTCAACTTCAATTGCATTTTGTAAGTATTTTGAATTTCAATTGCACTTTGTGAATAATTTGGATTGGAACTGGGATATTTCAATCTGAATTGCATCGTGTATTTTCAATTTCAATTGCATTTTGTAAGTATTTTGAACCTCAATTGCATTTTGTACGTAATTTCGATCTCATTTGCATTTTGTAAGTATTTTGAATTTCAATTGCATTTTGTAGGTATTTCGACGCTACATTGCATTTTGTACGTATTTTGAAACTGGCCTTCATTTTGTGGGTATTTTTCAATCTATTCCTTTTGTGAATCTTTTCGTTCTAAATTCCCTTTTGTAAGAACATTTTGTGAGTTGTTTCAATCTGAGTTCCTTTTTGTAAGTATTTTCCGTCTCACTAAATTTTCGTTCTGGTTTCCGTTTCATTATCATTTTCGCTATCACCCAGATCATTAGGGGCCGATAACCTAGATGTTAGGCCCCTTGAAACAACAATTATCATCATCATCATCATCATCAATTGACGAAACTTTTGGCGAATAGTATTTTTAGTCTAATAATATGTTTTTTGAATTGACTCTCTGCTAACGCCATGGTGTATTTACCTATGACTTGAGAGGAAATGAGACAATCCCTTAAATACTGTAGTAATAAAATGATCAAACCCTAAGTAATAACGTCCTTGGGTGAGTTCACTTTGTTTATCAATCACCAAACAGGCATGGCGTTGGGGGTTCCAACACTTGGCACACAATTAAGTAAATGTTTGGAATGTCATATCAGGATTGACATGTTCATTATAAATGTGACGACTATTTCGCTCATCCTGGTGAAATAAAACAATGCCATTGGCATTGTCACGAATAAGTTGTTTGCACATTTTAGAATACGTTTGTCCAAGATAGAAGCAAACGATATGTTTGTGACGACCCATGTTGAAATAGCTTTGAATGATGGCTTGTCGTTCAGTGGACACACCATCGAAAATCATGAGTGAATCAGGCTTTACCTCATCCGAGGCAATAATATTTTCTTGCATGGAAAATGTGAAATAACTCATATTCTCACTTTGTAATTTGACATGACTTGATCTAGGAACATGTAGAGGGGTTGGTAGAGAGATTTCGCAAAAATAAAAATAATTTGAAAACGCAGACCATTGGGTGCTGTGATGAGTGTGAGCAAATGATTGGTCTTCCGCGTCCCGAAGGCCCCACGATGATGCAGCGAACGGAAGATGGAAACAGTGAACCGTGGCATTGTTCATTTGGTGTGGGATCGAGATGGGAAACCATGTCCGCCATAGGGAATGACTCTTGCTGCTTAATAATCTTCATATCAACTTAAGGGTTAGAGAGGTTAGCAGGCTGTCTATATACATGGAGCCATGCCTTGTAATAAAAACAGTAGCCCCTACTACAGGTTGACGATGGATGTGTTTGGACGTGCGTTCTCGGCTAAAGCTAAGTTTGTCCCCTTACATGATCCTAAACAAGAAACAGAACCTGTTAATAAACACTATGGGGATAGATCTGCAGTGCCACGCAGTAAACAGGGAGATTATGACTTTAAGTGAAAGCGGTTAAACCATGTGAAACACCTTCAAGTGTCTACGGATGTCACTACACAAAAGTATGTGGATAACATGGTGCACGAGTTATATGACAAATTGCCTCAGCTAACTTTGGATGGCTATACAGCTAATCATAACCGCATTATTTACGTGGTAGAACCACAAGAAGATGACGATGTCTGCACCAAACTTTATGTGACTTATCAAGTGAAAATACTTCATAAATTTGTTCCATCTGTATTTTTAGTGTACCTGATGAATGAAAAACCTGTGAATGATAGGAACCATATACCACTAGTCAATGACCACTTGACGTATGTGCTTTCTTAAGGTTTAAGACACTATCGATTACACTATGATGGAACTATTCACATCAAACAATCCATGCCTGATGAGAACCATTTGCATGTTGAGATAAACCGTCATAAGATGCTGGTCCATAACCATCAAACAGTTAATGTGGGTGATGAATTATCATTTCATCTCATGCTCACATGTGATGAAAATCAAGCAGGAAAAACCAAAAACGATTTCCCACTTTGTGTGGAACTTGAATATACAGCCATGAAATAAGGATGACACGTTAGTTGTCACTTAAAATTTCTTGTGAAAGGTTGTTGGTCATCATCATGGTGAAACAAAGATATGTGGTAGGCTTTGACCTAAAGTGTTCCGGGTTCCATCCCCAACCAACCCATCAGGAATTTTTTTCATCTCCTAGAATCCATTCTTGTAGCTCAGAGACCGGGTGTATGCCACTCATGCATTAAAGCCTCCATGGCTTAGGTAGCCACATATCAATCTCTCACCACTGGATCTGTGATTCAATTCCCAGTCACTCCATGTGAGATTTGTGCTCATCAAAGCAGAGGCAGACAAGTTTTTCTCTGAATACTCCAGTTCTTTTTCACTGTCACAATTTCGTTCTAGCAACACTTTCCACTATTATTTAATTTCATCTGTCATTCATTTAAGCATTGTTCCAGGGGGAGTGCGACAGGCTTTAAGGGGGTGTTACCCCGAGTCCTACCACCCCTCGTACATGTCTCTAGCGTTATTGGTTTGCGAGATATAACAAAGAGTCTAAAACCTGGTTTTACCCCAAAAAGTCTCTTTCCCTCGTTCTCAAAAACTTTAACCTATTAACAACATAAAGAGGGCTTCGAGACAAACCATTTGACAGGTCACATGTCCAAATCTAATCATGCTTTCGTGAAATATCGGCAAAGTTCGTGAGAATGTAGGCTAAAGTGTCAGAGTAGCCAAGCGTTCAGTTGCGACTCTTCTAGGTTAAGTTAAGCTATGACCGCCATATTAGAACTTTTTGATCACACCTCGTAGGTTAGGTTAGAGGTTAGGTTAGACTAGGTTAAGTTAAGCTTTGACCACCATCATGGAACTTTTTGACCACACCTCGTAGGTTAGGTTAGAAGTTAGGTTAGGTTAGGTTAAGCTATGGCCGCCATTTTTGAACTATTTGATCACACCTCGTAGGTTAGGTTAGAGGTTAGGTTAGGTTAGGTTAAGCTATGGCCGCCATTTTGGAACTTTTTGATCACACCTCGTAGGTTAGGGTAGAGGTTAGGTTAGGTTAGGCTATGACCGCCATTTTGGAACTTTTTGATCACACCTCGCAGGTATTACCGCCGTCTTGGAACGTTTTGATCCCACCTCATATGTTAAGTTAGAGGTTAGGTTAGGTTAAGCTATGACCACCATTTTGGAACTTTTTGATCACACCTCGTAGGTAAGGTTAGAGGTTAGGTTAGGTTAGGTTAGGCTAGGTTAAGTTCAGCTACGGCCGCCATCTTGGGTGGTGGTGGGGTGGCGGTGGTGCCTGAACCGCTCAAAACCATTGGAACATTTTGATCACACCTCGTAGGTTAGGTTAGAGGTTAGGTTAGGCTAGATGAAGTTAAGCCGGCCCCGTGGTGTTGGGGTAGCGCGCCTGCCGCTCACCCGGAGGCCCCGGGTTCGATCCCCGGCTCCGTCAGGGATTTTAAAACTGACGTGAGTGTTGGAACGGGGTGCACTCAGCCTCGTGAGGACAATTGAGTAGCTGTCTGACAGTGAGACAGCGCCCCGATCACGAATACAAAGATTAACGGCCGAGGGGACCCGACGCGCTGATCACGCGTCACCGCAATATCTGCAGGCCAAATGGCTGGGCAGCGGTCGCTTGGTCGGCCTTAGCCCGTCATGGGCTGGATAGTGCCAAGGTTTTTTTTTTTTGATAGATGAAGTTAAGCTATGACCGCCATCTTGGATCTTTTTGATCACACCTCGTAGGTTAGGTTAGATTAGGTTAAGCTATGGCCTCCATTTTGGAACTTTTTGATCACACCTCGTAGGTTCGGTTAGAGGTTAGGTTAGGTTACGTTACGTTAAGCTATGACCGCCATTTTGGAACTTTGTGATCACACCTCGTAGGTTAGGTTGGAGGTTAGGTTAGGTTAGGTTAGGCTAGGTTAAGTTCAGCTACGGCCGCCATCTTGGGTGGTGGAGCGGTGGCGGTGGTGCCAGAACCGCTCAAAAACCTCCACTTATTATGACAGTTTTTCTAGAAATGATTAAACACTACAATAATCATGTTTATATTGAAGCATGATAGTCCAGAATATTAAATTGAAATTCATGTAATTGTAAACATGATGCGGAAGATTAAAGTACAGGTATTTAAAGCTATATTGGCCAATAGAGGATTAATTGAAATCATGTAAGAATATTTCGATATCTGTGGATATCAGGAAATAATGTGAAGATATGTATGAAGCAATCTCTTGTGTAGAGAGATTAATATGTTGTAATAATTTTTAGCCTATTTTCAATTTTGAAAAAATAGGCTTATGAGATCACCTTTTGTCCGTGTGTGTGTGCGTGTGTGTGCGCGCGTGTGTGTGTGTCCCTAATAACTTCTAAACGGCTGGTGCTATTTCAATTAAACTCGGTAAGTTCATAGCACTATTCAGGGCGACCCCGACCGTGCCCTTAACATATTGTTATGTCTCACCAATCCAACATGGCGGCTGTTCGAAATATTTCACCAGCATTCAATATCTCCGAAACTATTCCCGATATCACCCTGGAATTTTTTACGGTGATAAAGGAAACTACTAGAAGTTTACCTATGTGACTTTTGAAAAACTGGTAACTACAAAACCAACATGGCGGCCACGCGAATTTGCGACTTTTCAATAGACGTTTCTCGCGTTTTAACCAACCAAACTCAATAAAACTTGGTACAGTATATGTTTGTACACATTGTAATGCACCGACATCTAAATTGGTTCAATTGTTTACATAACCACAAGATGGCGGATGTGCGAAATATTTCACCGACATTCTATATCACTGAAACTATTAGCGGTATCACCCTGAAATTTTGTACGGATTTAAAGGTTACTACTGGAAGTTCATCTATAAGGCTTTCAAATACCGGATAACTACAAAACGAACATGGCGGCCAAGCGAATTTGAAAATTTTAAATAGACCTTTCTCGCGATTTAATGTTCCAAACGCAATGAGATCTGGTACAGGATATGTTTACACATATTGTAATACACTGGTATCTAATTTAGTTAAATTGTTTACAAAACCTCAAGATGGCGGCTTTGCGAATTTTAAAATTAAGTTTTTATTTTCTGTGCCGTAATCATGCGATCGATGTGAAAGTTTGAATAATGAACCTACGCAATAATTTTCCTTTAGTAGTACATGACTCCATGGCCTATACATTTAACAATCCAACATGGCGACCATCCGAAATATTTAGACGGCTCTGAATATCTACGAATCTATTATAGCAATCAAAGTGAATTTTTTAATGTTCATAGGGGCTATGAACTGAAGTTCACATATAGGACTTTAAATAACCAGGTGATCACAAATCCAACATGGCGGCGACGCGAAGTGTAAATATTCACATGGACGTTTCTCGCAATTTAACCATCCGGGTGCAGTGAAACTTGGTAGAGTAAATCCTTATACGAATGTTAATCCACTGGCATCTAATTAATTTCAATTGTTTCCATAACCACAAGATGGCAGCTGTGCGAAATTTTAAAATCTCTTTGTTACCGGTACTTCTTGTGTCCAAATCATGCGATTGAAGTTTGAATGCTACACGTACACAATAATCTTCGCGTAACAGTACTCTCGGACCTACATATATAAAATCCAACATGGCGACCATCCGAAATATTTAGTCGGTTCTCAATATCTACGAATCTATTACAGCAATCAAACTGAAATTTTGTATGTAGATATAGCCAATTAACATAAGTAGGATATATGAAAATAGCCTGCATAGTTCTTCACGGAACTACTTGTTGAGTATTATGCGAACTGATTGGCAGTCGCTGGATTAAATAATAGTAGGATGTATTCGTGATACAGCACGATCATTGAAGCAATAATGCTAATGTTTAAGACTTCCCACCATTGAAATTTATAGAACGAATATTTATATTTTCGGATTGGATTGTTAATATAAATGATATTAAAGTGCGAAACGTAAATTGAAGCTTGAATGCTGTTGTAACAAATTGAAAGAGGTTACGATTTAAATTACCAACCATGAAACTACGTTTGATTAACTTAACCGTTTTTCGAATTAGACACATTATGATATAATTATGAAGCAAATATTTAATGAAAATTCAATTGGTTGATATGAATCTTGGCTAGATTCGGAAATGAAAAACATTGTAAATCACTGTATAAATAGTTAGTGCTTTAAAACCTTTCAGATTCATGTGTACAATCAAATACGATAAAGTGATATCGTAACCAACCATTTCTAGTGACATAAATTTTTGATATTGATGCAATATGGTTATAAGCTCCGTCATTTAAATGACGACATTAATTTTGTTTTCTATATTGTTCGACGATGGTCATACAATTTATCTACAACGTCTTCAGTCAATAAATTAATTATTATATTTTAATAATATGCTGATCTAGTGATTTATATTAATAACAGGATGTGTTAGAGGAACCAGTGGGCAATTTTTCCCAACGTCAGCCATATGCACGAGATTTATTTTGAGATTCTCGAGCTCTTCTTTGTGCTAGTTCTTTTAGTGTCCAAATTGAAAGAGGTTACGATTTAAATTACCAAGCATGATACTACGTTTGATCCACGTTGGTAGAACTTTAGGGTTTTTATTTAGCTGGTTGCTTCTAGATTCTACGATCCAGTTATTTCTTCGGATTCCAACAGGTAGGACCATGAGGATATGGATACAGTACCTGCTGCAAGGCCGCGGCTGCCTCCTTCCCTCTTCCTTGCCTATCCATCCTTACCTTCCCCTCCCTTCCCTTATGAGGTCCCTGTTCGCTTTGTACTGTAGGTGAGTCCGCTTGGGAGAGGTGCTGATCATACTCCCCAGTTGTATCCACTCCACCAGATGTTCCCAGCTCTAGGACACTGACTGGAATGGCGGTAGGGGTGATCTCCCTCGCTGAGTCCGTGGGAGACACCACCCTGGAGGGTTAATACGATTTTTTTTAATAATACCAAAACCATAGGGTTATTTTGTTGTTAGTATTTTTTTATTGGCTCCTTGTAACATTCTGATGCCAACACTGTTGAGACATGTTAGGACCGACGAGGGATCGGTGTCACTAGCATTTATAATCTGTATTACTTTATTCTAGTGAGGGGTAAATTGGAATTTATTTCCTTTCGCCAATAACCTACCCTGCATATTTTTGTTTAATAGGGCGTCATTGAGGGTTTCATAGGACTTCAAAGTAGGATCATTCTTTTACAGGTAGTGTTTCATTTAGCTTGGCCCATTGCATAGTTTTCCAAGCCAGGATTAATTAATTAATTAATTAATTTGTTTGTTATTTAATTATGTATTTATCTATGCATTTATTTATTCATGTATTCATTTATGCATGTATTCATGTATTCATGTATTTATACACAAGGATAAATGACCATTATGTTCAAGCCCCATGACACCTATGAGCTCGCAGAGGTTGATCATCCGGACCATTTTCTACTTTGTAAACAAGGAGACCAAGGGTTCACCAAATTTTAAAGAGACCTTCTAAAAGTGGGGATCACGCATGAATACATCCAGGAAGGTGTCCATCTCCACAATTCCCATAAACGCCATAGTTGAATTGTAAAACTGGAGGAGACCTACTCCTGGGGGAAAGAAATCTAAAACTACTGTAATTGGCCAAAATACCTGTGATAATTGTCGGGAAATTATCTAGAGATGATGTGGTAATAGATGTTTACTCCTCCACTGTCAACGCACTAACCATCCCCTCTTTTTGAACACCACATATATAGATGAAATTCCAGTTGAGTCCGTCATTATACTGTACGCCTGATTGAGGGACAAGTACAGTAGTGCCAACCCCACATGCACGGTACTACTTCATATCCGGTATTGTAAAACCAAAAAGCACCTCCAAGGTACCGGTAATGTGAAAGTGCGCCAAGTTCCGGTCTAAGTTTGGTTGATTGGTTCTTCAGGTTAGGTGCTGTGACAACGCAGTCGGTAACTACCACCACTGGGCGTGACAAAAACCAGGGGTGTTTATATTAGCAGCTAGACCTTCTAGTTAGCATTGCTATATCAGTTTTAGTCATAGCTAAATTTTGACCATGAGCGTTCATCCAACCACTTACCCGTCGCATTACATGATTGAGTTTTCACTGAGCTCAGGACCGCATCTCGAGCTACAACCACCTCGTCAATACCATCAGCGTACCCAAAAGGGAATGTATCATCGGGCATCTCCATGTGCAGTAAGCCGTCGCCCAAGATGTTCCATAAATCCGGGCTCAGGATAGATCCTTGTGCTGCTCTTGCCGTGACTACTCTCCTCCTCCGACCAGCCACAGTGTCATATAAAAGGGCACGGTCCTTCAAAAAATCTTTCATTATACGCAGGACATATACAGGAACCTGGAAGGTGAATTGGAGAGCTTCAACCATATCTATCCACCTAGCTGAGTTGAAGGCGTTCTTCATACCCAAGGTTACTAGGAGTGTTATTTGCCTAGAATAGTGGTTACTTTCCTGTGCTTGATTCGCAGCTTCTGATACAAGGCGTACTGGATCTATTGTACATCGCCCAAGGCGGAAGCCATATTGTCTGTCGGACAGATTCCCCGCAGCTTGAATAGACGACAGTATGTGAAGTTTTTATACATTATCCAACATTTTTCCCGCAATGTCTAATATACATAGTGGTCTGAAGTACGATGGCGTGTTCCCGACTGACTCTCCTTTTATAGTCAGCACTAGTCGAGCCAATTTCAAACGGGCATTAAAGACACCTCCTTTCAGACAACAGTTGTATATTCAAGCAGTAGCTAGGGACAAACCTTGACAGCTAGTTTCATAGCTTCCACAGGTATCCCGTCAGGGCCTGGAGCCTTCTTATTCCGAAGGCAGCCTACTGCTTCCTTCAGCTCATCTATGGTAAATAGAGGTATGAATTCCGGCTCAAGTACGTCGCCCACTTCAATTCGTACAGGATGAGTAGGGAAAGGCTCGTCTACAATACCATCCATCGTCCGTGTATCCAGCGTGGAATTGGACATGGTGCCGAGTTTCTTGGTGACAATTTGTTAGCCTAAGCCCCTTGATTTGATTCTTCGTCTACTTCTTTAACTAACAACTGCCACATGTGAGTCTTACGTCTTCAGGTGGCATTTCGGAGGGTTCTCTTACCTACAAAGTGCTCAGCGGATCTCAAATCAGCCTCTGGTCGATGTCGTGAACGCTAGGCTCTTCTTCTGAGTCAGAGACAAGTTCTTCGATCAGCTATTTCGTCTGTCCACCAATAAGCCGGACGTCTATTGCCTCGAAGGCGCTTCCGGGACATTTACGCTTCGTAGGCTAGGTGCAAGAGACGCATAGTGACCCCTACCTGTTCCTCTACAGGAACTGTTAGATCTAATTCCTGAACCGTGTTACTAGCTCCTGTCTGTACTGACTCGAGTACAGCGGCAAATGTCTCCTCGTTGATGCGCAATGCATTCCAACGTGTTCTCTTCAATGTGTTGTGCCTCTGAGGCTGCTGATCTCGTAGCATCCAGAAAGTTTAGGTATATTGGTGATCGCTAGTAGTATAATCCTCGATCACTTCCCATTATACTACCAACGCTGCCAGACGATCCGACATCAGCGTAATATCTGGTTTAGTCTCCATATAACCAGGTCGTCTGAATGTCGTTGAGGTCCCTGTATTCACCACGACCAATCCTAATCTGGCTGCCATCTCTAAAATTTGTCGTCTCCTCTAATTTTAATGTGGCATACCCTATTCCAATTCCCTAGCATTGAAGTCTCCGGCTACTACCGCAACACTTTACAACCCATGGACGGTATCTTCCAAATTGTCCAGCTTCCCTTGAAAGTCCTGAATATGTTCATTCGGAGATAAATAGCAGCTTACGTACGTAATCCCACCACTCTTAACCCATACGATCCCTTCTCCGGATCCGTAACCCTCAATATGGAGTTTGCTCAGATCCGGTATCCAGATAGCTGCTGTACGCAGGAGATGCAAACACCAGCCCAGCACATCCAAGTTTCGATATTGCTCACTGATCAGAAGAATATCTGTTTTATCATTTCAAATGATCTTGTCGACTTCGTCGTTATGTTTGGGTTTAACGTTACGCGGGACGGAGACGGTTGCGTTACGGAGACGGAGTCTGTGACGTCATGCAGCCGCGCGCGAAGCCTAAGTTAATGGGTAAAGGACGGCGAGTGCGTGACGTCATGCAGCCACGCGGGATACCTAATTTATTGGATAATGGATCCTGTTGAAAGAGTCCTGGGGCGTCGAGCGACCTGGGGCTTCAAGCGAAGCGAAAAGAATACAGGGTGACTCCTAAAGAGGTGTACAAAATGCCAGATAAGAATACAGGGTGACTCCTAAAGAGTTATACAAGACGCCAGATAAGAATACAAGGTGACTCTTAAAGAGGTGTACAAGATGGCAGAGAAGAATACAGGGTGACTCCTAAAGAGGTGCACAAGATGTCAGACAAGAATACATGCTGACTCCTAAAGAGGTGTACAAGATGTCACACAAGAATACAGGGTGACTTCTAAAGAGATATACAAGATGCCAGATAAGAATACAGGGTGCCTCCTAAAGAGGTGTACGGATGTCAGAGCAAAATACCTTACAAGATGCCAGATAAGAATACAGGGTGACTCCTAAAGAGATATGCAAGATGCCAGATAAGAATACAAGGTGACTCTTATATAGGTGTACAAGATGGCAGAGAAGAATACAGGGTGACTCCTAAAGATGTTCACAAGATGTCAGACAAGAATACAGGGTGACTCCTAAAGAGGTGTACAAGATGTCACACAAGAATACAGGGTGACTTCTAAAGAGATATACAAGATGCCAGATAAGAATACAGGGTGCCTCCTAAAGAGGTGTACGGATGTCAGAGCAAAATACCGTACAAGATGCCAGATAAGAATACAGGGTGACTCCTAAAGAGATATGCAAGATGCCAGATAAGAATACAAGGTGACTCTTATAGAGGTGTACAAGATGGCAGAGAAGAATACAGGATGACTCCTAAAGAGGTGCACAAGATGTCAGACAAGAATACAGGTGACTTCTAAAGAGATATACAAGACGCCGGATATGAAGACAGGGTGGCTCCTAAAGAGGTGTGCAGGATGCCATAGCAAAATACAGGGTGAAAATTAACGAGGTGTACAGTATGTTAGATTCAATCAAATACAGGGTGACCTTTAAAGAGGTTTGCGCGATATCAGATTCAAATAATGGGTAACCCTTAAAAAGTTGTAAAAGTTGTCAGACTCAAATACAGGGTGACCCTTAAAGAGGTGCCCGCACGGGAAGCCTAAGTTAATGGATAATGGAGTCTGTTGAAAGAGCCCTCCTGAGCCTTTCTAACATGTGTAGCATTTTTAGCATGCGTCATTTGAAATGATATAACGTCTAGTCTTTCCGATTGACTGTAATTGTTTTCTTTCAAACTTTAGCTGTATCAAAAGATCGTTTGCGATTCTGCTTCCTTTTAGGTTAACTTGCAGGACATTCGTCATTGTGTTTTCTCTTTAATACTTACGAGTGCCTCTCGAATCACTGCACAAGAACCTGTTCCAGAGATGTGATTTATGTCCAAGTCCTCCAGATTACAATCGGAGCACAGCACGCATTTCATATCTGCCGTACAACATGCGGCTTTATGACCCAGTTGACCACATCTGTAGCAAAGGCCATTTCTATCCAGGCCATTGTAATTACTCCCTATATGGCCGTAACCCAGACACCAAAAGCAGCGTCTTACCATCGCTCTTTCCGTCACCCTACAGTATATGAAACCAACCTTAATACGACCAGTCTCCAATAATTTGTCAGCATCCTAGTTATCCACTTCCACAATTGCCATTTTCTGTCCTCTGCTGTTGTGTTTTGTAACGGATACTTTCAGCTAAATAATAAAACCCTCTAGGTCTCGGTTCAGAGCCATTTAGAAGTCATTAGCAGTAGTTACGAAATCCAGGTCTCCCATCTCCAAGACAGATCAAGGAGTCAATGTCCTCACCAATCCTGCATGCCCAAAGCCTTTTTTCAACGTGCTGCTGAACATTTCTCGACAAACCTTGTCAGCCTTCGTATCAAATTCCAGTACAACGTCCCTGAATCCGGTTTTGACGGATCGACCGAATTTCCGGAATGCAGGCCTCTGGCTTCACCTTGTCCCTCAAACTCTTCACAATTTCTGCATAAGTCTTCCCAGCTGCTGGTTGGATCAGAATAGACTTGGGTCGTGATCAATTGTGGGACTTCCGAGTCTTGCTCTCCCGAACTGTTGGTTCCGCCCTTTGTGACGATAGAGAAGCGCTTTCTGACTACGACACAGCGATACCGGAGGACCTCCTCCGTCAGATCATCATCCATTCTACCAAATTTTCCTCTTGATTATCGAAATATACTGGAGGCGATAAGGGGTTTCCAATGTCATCATCATCTTCTCATGGTCTAAGATAATATACTCTTCCACTGCAGGCAGAACCCCTTGCTTCCCAAGCCAATTGTCCCTGCTCGATATAATTATATCGATTGCCTCCTCTATCACCGCTGTTGCATTTTTCTCGTCTTTAGATACATTCTCCTGTCTTTCTGTCTTCTTGTAACAAGCCTCATCTTTCTGATGACATCAGTGCATCTTGTCAAAACCCTATCAATGGTAGTAGCGTCTGCTCTTGTATCCTATGAGCTACGAATGGAATCCATGATGGGAAATTTCCCGAAAATAGGCAGATGCCGATTGCAGAACACAAATACAGTCGAAAATCTATAGTATAACAGAGGATTGTTGCTACGTACTCAATGTAGCGGTTCTCTAATGGCCGCTGTCTCCAACTAGTCCAGACCTACTGTCTACCCCCTAACGACGAGACCTATCAGGTTACCGCAGAATTACTCTCACTCAGATGGCCTTGGATTTCACTAGCGAGTCGTCACTTCCGAACACAGAAGAGACGGCAAGTTCTATGTTTTCAATAGTTTACGACAAAACCTTAACCTTAAAATGACGACGCAAGACCAGTCAACGAAGTTGATAAGAGAAGAAAATTCATGAAACACCATAGATTAATTTTGAACAGGAACGAACACTAACCTGTTTTTATGCTGAAGGGCAATACACAAATCCAGTTGTTTGCAAATTTATCGGTTATTCACCCACACCACACACATCACAACCTTATTCCAATCATATCTGCAACAATAATAAGAAGAAGAAGAATAGCGAAGTCGCTGAAGGCCAACCTCGATTAACTGGGACTCCACCATAATCTGCATACCAGTATGCAGAAAGTAGTTATTTTAGAGACCTACTCCTTAGTTCGTTCCTTCCGCAACCTACCAATACAGAGAACTCCACTCCATCTTGCAACAAATGCGGATGGAATGGTGAATTGTACCCAATGACATGGTGAACATATGAATGATAATGATAATAATAATAATAATAATAATACAGAACATAAGATTGCAACGAACCAGTAATAATATATCTCTATTTGTTGTTGTTTTAGTCTTCAGTTTTTTGACTAGTTTGAAGCAGCACTCCATTCTTCCCTGCTCTGAGTTAATCGTTTCATCCCTACATAGCTACTGCACCCTACATCCGAAGCAATCTATTTAACATATTCTAACCTTGGTCTAACCTTACAGCTCTTATCCTAGACCCTTCATTCCATAACTAAGTTTGCTATTCCTGGTTGTCTTGGTATGTATCCTACCAACCTATCACTTCTCTTCCTTTTCTGTAGAAATCCTTTCCTTTCCTGTGCTAACCTTCATTTTATATCCTCTTTGCATCGTCTATCACTGGTTATTTTGCTTACTACTTCCTTTAGCTTATCACCAGCCGATTCCACATCCATAGGGGTTTCTGATTTATTTCGGCTGCATTCCAATATGTTTGTTTTACATTTATTAATTTTCATCATGAATTCTTTCCTGAAGACAGAATCCATACCGTTTAAAAACTCATTCAAATCCTCTGGTATGTCGGTTAAGATGTCGATGTGATCAGCAAATGTCAGAGTTGAAATTATTTCTCCTTGAATCTTTACTCCTACTTGATTTTTTTCTCCAATTTCCTTCATGATTTGTTCAATGTATAAATTGAAAAATATGGGTGATAAGTTGCAACCATGCCTTACAACTTACACCAGGTTCTCTCGCTTATCCTTCGGATTAAATAATTGCTGTCTGGTGTCTGTATAGTTTGTAGAGCACTCTCCTATCCCTGTTCTTTATTCAAATCATTTTCAAAATGTCAAATAATTTAGCCCAATCAACGTTATCAAAAGCCTTTATTAACTCTACAAATGCCATGATTGACCTCTTATGTTCCTTATTCTTGTTTCCAAAATCAGCCTAAGAGTCAGTACAGCTTCCTTTGTTCCTACATTTCTCCTGAACCAAAACAACTCTGTCTCTGTCTTTCCATCCGCTTGTAAAATATTTTAGTCAGGATCTTTGAAGGACGAGTAAACATGCTGATTGTACGGTAATCCTGATATCTGTCAGCTCCTGTTTTCTTCAGTATAGTGATGATTACTGTGCCCGCTGGCCGAAGATTTCGGGGAGCGACTGGTTTCAAATGACCCTTTCGAAACCCTCTTCCAGTTAACACACAAGTATAGGGGACGACACATTCATAGGCTGGTGTTGCACAAAAGTCTCCACTCGGGGGTATCGGGAATTGGTGAGCTTCTATCTTTAACCATCTCAGAGGAATGCATCGATAGCAAAACTAAACAACAAAAAAGAAAGGTCAGTCTTATGTAAACATCACGAATAAATTTTATTCAGAATTGATGCCTAGCCTAGCATGAGAGTTGCAAACGGCTAGTCCGATACTATTCTGCCCTGAAAGAAAATATAAAAAAAGTCCTAATCAAGATCTAAATTACTCTCATGGTCCTAATACAAAATTCGACTAAGAACGAACAAGCTAAGAGCATGGCACGTAAGATCAGCCCTAAGCAATTACATCGAAAATGACTACGGGAGTATCAAACATCAAAGAATCTACTGCAAAGCAAGACATTTACTTGTTTACAAATACTAGAAACATTTACATTTAATAGCAAGGGCAAAATATTTCGTATGCTATGATGGTGCCATATCTAACATTTATCTTTAGATATAAGTGTTTAGCTACTCCTACATATCATTAATTAATAAACGAGACGCGTTAATTACAAAGAAAATCAAGCTATGTGCACAACGTTGCTGAATAAAAAAGAGCTATACTGATACAACACAAATGCATACAATAATTCAGCACTCCTGTGGTTGTGCAATTGGCACTGCCTGCGTACTCGGTTTGTTACTGTTTGTAACAAATGGTCATAGTTTCAAAATGTTAAGAAAGTAGAAAAAATACGAAAGCCTGCAAATGCGATGGTATTTAAACAATTACATCGACTCATATTGCTACCAATCTGATGTGTGTGCTACAGTTATCACATCACCAATTGGTTGTCGACTATTCATGTACAAATGTATCAAAATGTATCTAAAATGACTTAACAATAACTAAGTGGCAAACATTTGGTCCAAAAAATATTTTATTTTTAGTATTTATTATCTTTATTTAAGTTCAGGCGGAATTATGAGATTAATTTATTCTCAAAAAATCCTATCTTTGATTATCAAAGCTTCACACAATTATTTATTCCTCACAGTATAAGAGTTCAGTTTATGGACCTTTAAATAGCGTTCAATGTACTCAGGTAACGTGTGTATCCAACTAATGCATAATAAATTAATAGTTTAATAGACACCCTGTATCTCCACCAATACTTCATTATTATTATTATTATTATTATTAGACACCCTGTGTCTCACTCTTACAATTACGGATTCATCGATTCTAGCAACATCTGTTAGGTACGACTGCAGTAGCTCGTTACCACCTGAATAACCACAATAACATGTCGGAGGTCTTAATCCACCATCACGACTCACTTCACTAATACCATAATAATGTTAATTACAATAAGTGTGGATCCCTGAATTATACACGTTTTAAATACTGGTCATAAAGGTTATGTGTGAGGAAAACACATTCTAACAACCCTATGAATTAACATGAAGGCTTCTGATACAAACTAAAGTGTGAGATTGTGCATTCATTAAATTGCTTCTTCCCTGAATGAGGTCGAACCTATGTTCTCTGTCTGTCTTCTCGTATAGAAATAAACCTGTTTTCAAGTATTGATCTGTCAAACAAATGTAAACAACGGAACTCTGCATTCCGCTTATAATAAATGACATGTGGACGGCCAGCGTGGATGGGCCAACTTACCGTTTATTTAGAGGTCCGCCTCGCTTCAGCAAAATCACCCGCAAGAAGACATGTCCCAACAGAAAGACACCAAAAGGGGAGGAATAAAGGTGGACAAGGGGACAACGCACAGGCTATTCTACAGACACCCCCCAATAACCGACGGAACTGCTGCCGACGAAATAATGCTACAACAGTTGCTTAAAAATTTTAAAAGAAAATTTAATGTTAAAATTTAAAAAGAAAACACCTCCACCAGAAAACAGAACATGCATCAGGCAGTATAAATTTCAAAAAAAAAAATCTCAGCTAGAATTCTCACTGTAGAAATAATAAATATTTAAGGCCGATATCAATAAACAATTACTTGAGGTAAGAGAATAAAAGCTACAAACCAAAAAAACACAAAAAAGCACCAGACTTATTCCCAAATTGGACCATGAGGGCCTTGGAGAATCAGAAAAAAATAACTAGTGCAAAATATTACCATAAACAAGGTAACCGAAGAATAACGTAGGAGTACCAAGAAAACTCCAAAAAATGAAAACCAAAGGAAAATTTAAAACAAAAAGTTAACCAACACCACCATGACCCAAGAACGTGCACTTCAAAACACGCCAGAAAAAAACCCACAATGAACTTCTGTCAACAAGTTACCATGGCGACCAAGAACAGTTGAAGGTACATCAGTACGTATTTATGTGAAACGCGTAATTTACATTTTTAAATTAAATCTTCTTCAGTGAGAAAACAGCTAGATATAAACCAACTCAAGACACTACGAGATCAAATAGTTTTTACAGGCAACGGATCAGACTAAAAACCGACCGACTAATGAACCAATTTAGGCCTAGTGTTAATAGATTCGTCTGGCCAGTACCATAATATTATAAGAAGAAAATGCCTTAGCCAGATGCCAAATAATAAAATAAGAAGAAAAACAGTAGTGTTCCCCGGACAAATATAGTTTAACAAAAAATTTACATTTTCATAGGTGACATATCTATTCCAAGGTCAACCTTTCAGAACCAAAACAAACACTCAGTACACAATGCCAAAATATGGAGCTCCAATAATTTAAAATAAATAAAATGCCAAAACATACCTTTAGGGGAGACACTAATTTTTAAACACTACTTAGGTATCCTTAAAGGATTTATATCATTAAAAATAAACTAAAATAGCAGATGGCTGCCAGTCGCTGTCGAAGAGATGCACACCAATGATCGCCTTTCCATATTAAGGCCGAAGAAACTATTTACACGATTATCATAGATGATAGTTGCACACTAATACTTCATGTATCATTAAATACTGGGATATATTCCCAAGTTAGCTTGGACGAGGGCAAAGCCCTCGCCCTGACTAGATTCACAATATGCATAGTTTTCTCCCAGCAATCAGTCACAACTTATTATTCACAAGATGGATGACAAAAAGCGAAGAAGGCCACCCAGCATGCACCAGGTTTATTTAAATTGGACCAATTACATTTAGCCACATATTACGACAATGTGAAAACCAAATAATATTCACACGACACCACTAAAATGTTTTGGCGGCATGAAGTATATACAGTCTTTTGTTTCATTACGTAGGATATAATTGCCTTCAATTATGCCACGAATAGGAAGAGTTTTATAAGGCACAACCAACACACTCTAGTGGAGAAGAAGGAACCATGTGAAGAAACCCCGATGTCCGACAGCAGCCGCCATCTCGTGTTCACAAACGGAACCAAGCGACCAGGCGGTCGTTTCAAAATGTCATGAAGTCACATCCAGGCAGACACATGTTTGAAAACGTTGGGACGGGCTCTTGCACGTAACAGTCTCCCTCCCTTAAGCGTGAACACCGTTCACGAATATGCCTAGGCATAGGCAGAACTCCTTAACTAGTCGATTCACCAAGCATGTTTCCAGAAGATAAAGTTCACCAGTTAACTCCAATTGATGGACGAAACCGCATCGTTTTGGTTAGGAAGAGTGCAGGGTCAGATTATCAGTGAAGGGATAATTGATCACCTCGCAAACCACTTAGTTAACCGCTTCACTGTGTCCATAAGTCTTCAGAAAAGCAGAACACCAGCACCAGCAGTGCTTTCATAGTCGGAGACACGTTAGGTAAATTTTCATAAGGTCCAATGTAGTTAGCTTTAAACGAAGTAGGTGGAAGCAATGTGCCATATATCATTCGACGCGTGGGCAGCCATTTACAAAACATAAGTTAATCTTATTTCAAAAAAAGTTTACAGAATTTACAATTTCTTACTACATTTTACAAAAGAGAAACAAGGTTGAATTTAAATTAAGAAAATATTTCTGACCATGCCCTAGATCCGTGCTTACAAAATTTCATTAACAAGTTTACCTTTTTACAGACTAGAAGTACCTTTCAATAATATGCGAGTTGAATGACTATACATTTAGCAAGACCTGCGGTAGAGGAATGACCACTTAAATTCCCAAGGAATAATGTATATACATTTTACCATGAGTTATGTCTCCCACCGAGTCCAACTTACATGCTAGCATCTTTTATGAAAACATCAAAATTTAGTTTCAATTTTACAATTTACCATAAAATGGGAATTACTCAACAGTTACAGTTTGTATCCCAGCAGAGTTTTCATATCCAGTTCAAAATTCCAGAAGGAACAGATGCCTGAAGGCTTCAATGAAGGTTAGGGATACTCTACATTATACAAATTCAGTTTACAAAATTTATGGTAGCATTTCCTCATTAGAAACCTCTCCACCTCGTTTAATGTGCGACAGATGCACTCTGGAAATTTTGTTTGCCTTGGGGTTTCTAATAAGCAGAGTAACGGGGGTTAGGAATGCCTCTACATAACATGGGCCCTTGAAACGAGGGGTCAACTTGCTTGAAACTAGATTACTGACGCCCTTGGGCTCGAAATTGCGGACGTACACAACATCTCCAATTTCCAAATCAGTTGGCTTGCGACAGGCATTGTGTCGCCTGGCAAGTTGGTCATGTGATACCTTAATATTCTCTCTAGCCTTGTCGAATTTCGCCCTCATATCCTCGGGCGTGAAACTGTCTGGAAGGAGATCGTGCAGGTTCCACAGATTGGACAACGGAGAATTAGCCAAAAAGGAAAACATTAACGAAAAAGGGGTGGCTTGCGTGCTCTCATGCACGGTGGTGTTGAATGCAAAATTGAGCCAATGCAAATTAGAATCCCACTTGGAATGGTCGTCGTGGTGGAAAGCAATCAGAGCAGAACGGAGATTACGATTGACTCGCTCAGCGAGAGACGGGTTAGGAAAATAGGGAGTGGTGGTAGCATGCGAAATATCATAATCAAATAATAATTGACGGAACTGATGAGATACAAACCACTTGGCATTATCAGATACCAGGTACTGACATGGCCCAAAAGATGAAAAGATGGAATTAAGACACTTTATGACGGAACTGGTCGTAGCCTGTCTGGTGGGGAAAATCCAACTAAACCGGGTGAAACCGTCAGTGCAAACAAACGCAAATTGGTTTCCCCGACCAGAACGAGGGAACGGCCCAACATGGTCGATAAAAAGCCTCTCCATGGGTTTAGAAGCCGGTTCAGATGACAACAGGCCAACCTTAGTAGAAACCGGCGGTTTGCTAATACTACATGCAGCACAATTTCTAATGAGCCTCCTGATGTCGCCATGCATACTTTGCCAAATGAAAAACTGTCTGATTTTAGCTCGGGTCTTGAATACTCCTAGGTGGCCACCAATAGGAGATTCGTGGTAGTAACGAAAGATTTCCGGAATGAGGACCGACGGTAGGACAATTTTAGGTAGACGGTCATGACGAGATGAACAATACAATACACCATCCTTTAGAGAGTAGGGCTTGATCACTTCACCAGAATTGATTCGGTCAATTAGGCTAGATAAGGAGGGATCTTCTTTCTGGAATCTCCTCACATCTTCAAAAAGCACAGGGGAATTGCTGAGAACGACATTGACATAATTTACGGGTGATACAAGGTTTACGGGTTCACATCCCTGAATATCCTCTTCGGCTGTTTCCTCATACATGCGGCTTAATGAATCAGCTACCAAATTTTCGGACCCACGAATATGGTGGACTGAGAACTGGAATGACAGAATCCTAGTTGCCCCTCTGGCAACCCTACCAGTTTTACGGGGTTTCCCTAAAACCCAGCTCAATGCTTGGTTATCGGTCTCAAGGAGAAACTTAGTGTGCTCAAGATTCATACGGAATTTTTCTAGAGCGAACAACACAGCTAAACCCTCAAGTTCGTATATGGAATACTTCCTCTCTGCGTCCGTTAAGGTACGAGAAGCGTATGCAATGGGTTGCCTACCCAGATCAGACTCTTGCAGTAGGACACAACCAACACCACGACCAGACGCATCAGTCTGCACAATGAACTGCTTCCCAAAATCCGGAATGGCTAATACAGGGGCGTTAGAGAGCGCAAGCCTAAGATCTTCGAAGGCTGCCTGCTGAGAGGGACCCCACTCAAACTTCACAGCCTTTTGGCGTAATTGATTTAGAGGAGCAGCACGGTCGGCAAAGTTACTGATGAACTTACGGAAGAAGTTCACCATACCAATGTAACGAGCAACACCCTTAACGTTCATGGGTGGTTTAAAATCTCTGATGGCCTGAGTACGAGATTGGTCCACGGAGATACCAGACGCGGAAAAAATATGACCCAAGAAGGAAATTTGGGCTTGGCACAGGAAACCTTGGACAATTTGACGGTAAGACCAGCGTCACGCAATCGATCAAGTACAACCTTCAGATGATCAACGTGTTCCTCGAAGGACTCAGAATAGATCACCACATCGTCAAGGTAGTGGAACACAAACTTGAATTTAATTTCTGAAAACACCTTGTGAAGAAGTCTGCTCAACACAGCGGCTCAGGTGGATAGGCCAAACGGGACACGGGCATACTCAAACAGGTTCCAGTCAGTGGAAAAAGCAGTAACATGCCTGGATTCAGGAGAGAGGGGAATTTGGAAGTAAGAAGAATTTAAATCGAGGATCGTGAACACCTTCGCGTTGCGAAACCAACTAAAACAAGTATGAAGGTCCGGCAAAGGAATTGATTGTAAAACAACTTTTTGATTAAGAGCCCTATAGTCGACTACCGGCCGAAAACCACAGTTAGGTTTTGGCACAAGAAATACAGGGGATGAGTAGGCAGAGATAGAGGGTTGGATTACACCTTCTTCCAACATCTTATCGATAATCTTCCGAAGTTCAGCCTTCTTGGGCGGGGCAAGGCGGTACGGGCTGGAACGCACCGGCACAGAATCGGTTAGCTCAATCTTGTATTCCATCAAATGGGTTACACCCAACTTGTCCGTAAATACATCACTATACTCCTGACATAACCTCTTTATGGCATTCTTTTGAAGACTCGTAAAATTTTCTAGATCGAGATCCTCAATAGTCATAGGTTCACTAACAGAATTGACAGCAGGAGAAGATAAAACCGGGTTAAATGATAATTTACTTTGCGGATTAAACTTAAACCATAAGTTGCGAGCACCAAAATCAAGAAGCATACCAACGTGTGACATGAAATTAGCTCCAATGAGCACAGAACAAGAAAGATTTCTGGCAACCAAAAATTTAAACTTCCAAGAAAAATTTAGAATATGGATTTTGACTGTCATACTACCCAAAATATTTAAGTTTGAACAATTTGCCGAAATAAAAGATTCATTGTTAGGCTCTAACTCAGGAAATTTGCAAACACTCTTCATAGATAAAAACCAGTCCTCGCTTATAAAGGATGCGACACTACCAGAATCAAGCAATGCAGAAACGGGCTCGTCATTAACACAAATTTCAATAAACGGGGATATTCCTTTAGCCACAGGAGAAATTCCAAATTCATTACTCACTCTAAAACGATTACAAGTAGATGACGAGGACACCCGCACCACAGGTTTCACATTATGTTTAGAATTAGGCTGACTTGCCACGACATTGCTCACCGACAGGTTAGGTAGGTCAGCGACATCAGCAGAATTAGCACGTGAAGATTTAGTTTTCAACGAGTTATCAAGACTTTCATTGGTAGGGCGACCAGAAACTTCACAGGGTTTTCCCAAATTCACATGCACAGAAATATCCTTAGAAGTAACACCCGAGTTGGTCTCACAACATCCCGTCATTGGCGATACACAACCTGGTTACTCGGACACACCTTCTTGACAAGTCCCACGCCACCGCACGTGTGGCACTTAATATTGGGTCTTGGGTGGAACATAACCTTAGGCGGGGGACGAGACATCAAGGAAGGAGGAGGAACATTAGCTACACGAAGGGAATCTGCATGTTTCACAGCCATAGCCTCTATAACGACCTGTTTCAGCTCGACAAATGACGAAGGCCTGGTACACATAGTCATGTATGACCTATATTGGGGCGAAAACCCATTTACAATCGATGACACCAACTGTCGTTCAGTTAAAGGGGATGCAAATACCTGGGCATATACCTTGATGTCACTGACATAGTCGCTAAGGGACTCGTCCAACCTTTGGACACGATATAAAAATCTTTGCTCGAGAGCACTAAGGGCACTCGCAGGGAGAAAAAACCACAACACTTCCCTAATAAACATGGCTAATGACATGCGGAGGTGGATAGCTTCAATTAGCTTATCGCGCAGCATACCGGATGCAACAGGATACAAAAGTTGAAAAATCTGAATTTCCGACATCCCAAAAATCGAGGCATGGTTACCCAATTCGACCACTTGTTTTAAAAATAGGACCACTTGGGCAACGTCATCTAGGTTGAAACTCTTCAACTTAGTTAAGAAACCAGAAATAGGATGAGGAATCGACCCTTAATTAACGGTAGGCGAGTATGTAGCATTTGGAAAAGAGACATTGTTACCAGGGTAGCCCGCTCGCACACCCTCTACAGGAGACAAAACATTTACATTGCTAGAGAAGGAACTGGGATGCAATGGGTCGGCAGGACCCAGGAAATCATTAGGTGACCTAACATGAGAAGAATGACCGTATGCAGGGTTAAGTGGTATGGACGAGCCAGAGCCAGACAATAGAGGGGCAGGCAAACCACTACTAGAAATCGATCCCAAAACCTCAGACCTAGTAAACAGAGGTGATTCACGTTCAACCCCAGAAGAACTCTCCAAATTCACAAGGTTATCTCTTAAGTCAAATAAATCGAAAACACTATTATTATCGGCCATTTTAAAAAAACACAGAATGCAGACAGACAATACAGAAGGAAACAAATTTTAGGAATTACGAGGACAGTTTACACTTTCACAACAATACGGTAACTACCAATTACCAACACCATAGATTAGGTTGATACTCGAACACAGCCACCACCTATAATACAAGATCATGCACAATGCTGCCCAGAACTGCATACGTCGCCGCCAGCTTGGCTCGAGAACAGGAAGCTAAATTACAAAAATTTCCACAAAGCACATGGCGAACAGCTACAGACAGAGCTCCAGGATATCTTCACTCGTAGCATGTAGGCTATCAGAATATTAACAATTCCACGTTTCCCATGCCAAGAACACACGCCAGCCACTTACCAAGCTTGATTTTTCAGTGGGAACGCTGCATACAAACAGGATAAAATACAGCAGCAAACACCTCGCTTTGAACAGGACACTTACATCACAGCACATGGATATTCAGAGGCAAACATGAAATTAGACAAACGACAAGGATTAGCTTTACATAACATCAAGTGCACTGGCATGACAAGATCCTATTAACAACCGCTCCATCAGCATCGGAGGGGTCCATAAAACGAGCCTGCGGGTATTGAGGAGCGGATAGTTACGGAAGCGAACTCGAGCTCGGTCTGCTACCAAAATGACACGTGGACGGCCAGCGTGGATGGGCCAACTTACCGTTTATTTAGAGGTCCGCCTCGCTTCAGCAAAATCACCTCCAGAAGACATGTCCCAACAGAAAGACACCAAAAGGGGAGGAATAAAGGTGGACAAGGGGACAACGCACAGGCTATTCTACAGACACCCCCCAATAACCGACGGAACTGCTGCCGACGAAATAATGCTACAACAGTTGCTTAAAAATTTTAAAAGAAAATTTAATGTTAAAATTTAAAAAGAAAACACCTCCACCAGAAAACAGAACATGCATCAGGCAGTATAAATTTCAAAAAAAAAAAAAATCTCAGCTAGAATTCTCACTGTAGAAATAATAAATATTTAAGGCCGATATCAATAAACAATTACTTGAGGTAAGAGAATAAAAGCTACAAACCAAAAAAAACACAAAAAAGCACCAGACATATTCCCAAACTGGACCATGAGGGCCTTGGAGAATCAGAAAAAAATAACTAGTGCAAAATATTACCATAAACAAGGTAACCGAAGAATAACGTAGGAGTACCAAGAAAACTCCAAAAAGGAAAACCAAAGGAAAATTTAAAACAAAAAGTTAACCAACACCTCCATGACCCAAGAACGTGCACTTCAAAACACGCCAGAAAAAACCCACAATGCACTTCTGTCAACAAGTTACCATGGCGACCAAGAACAGTTGAAGGTACATCAGTACGTATTTATGTGAAACGCGTAATTTACATTTTTAAATTAAATCTTCTCCAGTGAGAAAACAGCTAGATATAAACAAACTCAAGACACTACGAGATCAAATAGTTTTACAGGCAACGGATCAGACTAAAAACCGACCGACTAATGAACCAATTTAGGCCTAGTGTTAATAGATTCGTCTGGCCAGTACCATAATATTATAAGAAGAAAATGCCTTAGCCAGATGCCAAATAATAAAATAAGAAGAAAAACAGTAGTGTTCCCCGGACAAATATAGTTTAACAAAAAAATTACATTTTCATAGGTGACATATCTATTCCAAGGTCAACCTTTCAGAACCAAAACAAACACTCAGTACACAATGCCAAAATATGGAGCTCCAATAATTTAAAATAAATAAAATGCCAAAACATACCTTTAGGGGAGACACTAATTTTTTAAACACTACTTAGATATCCTTAAAGGATTTATATCATCAAAAATAAACTAAAATAGCAGATGGCTGCCAGTCGCTGTCGAAGAGTTGCACACCAAAGATCGCCTTTCCATATTAAGGCCGAAGAAACTATTTACACGATTATCATAGATGATAGTTGCACACTAATACTTCATGTATCATTAAATACTGGGATATATTCCCAAGTTAGCTTGGACGAGGGCAAAGCCCTCGCCCTGGCTAGATTCACAATATGCGTAGTTTTTCTCCCAGCAATCAGTCACAACTTATTATTCACAAGATGGATGACAAAAAGCGAAGAAGGCCACCCAGCATGCACCAGGTTTATTTAAATTGGACCAATTACATTTAGCCACATATTACGACAATGTGAAAACCAAATAATATTCACACGACACCACTAAAATGTTTTGGCGGCATGAAGTATATACAGTCTTTTGTTTCATTACGTAGAATATAAATGCCTTCAATTATGCCACAAATAGGAAGAGTTTTATAAGGCACAACCAACACACTCTAGTGGAGAAGAAGGAACCACGTGAAGAAACCCCGAAGTCCGACAGCAGCCCCCATCTCGTGTTCACAAACGGAACCAAGCGACCAGGCGGTCGTTTCAAAATGTCATGAAGTCACATCCAGGCAGACACATGTTTGAAAACGTTGAAACGGGCTCTTGCACGTAACAATAATAATAGGAATTTCACAGCCTTCTAAATAAATAATGCACTGTCTAAGATCTAGTGTGCTGTGTTGTGGTTTGGCTTGTACTTGTAACCTTGGCCTTGTTTTAACATCTGCCAAAACTAGTTTCTTTGTCATCAGCTTGACAAAATAAAAGTTGATAATAACTGTTTTGAAATGATACGAAATCGACATTGAGGAATACTGCCTTCCTGGCGTTTATACATTTTTAACAATACTGTAACTTTCCATACGTGTTCTTATAATAGCTACCGTACCTGCGTTGTGCACTGAAAAATGAAACCATACTAAAATTAAATCTACTGTTTCCAACTCATTACAATTATGCTACTGATACATGATCTGACTTACAGAAGCAGCGACCGTCGGTTCGAGACCCGCCATGAGATGTGGTAAGCGGTCTCCTTTATGGTCTTAAATTATTTCCTCATTGTTACCGCTCACATTCCGCTGCCAATTCCCCAAGCATGATTTAGTTATCCATTTGCATTGCGTGGTAGGGGTTATATTCCATGATTTTATGTTTCAGTAGGATCATAATGTTGCCGATGGTGATAATATTACACATGTTTAAAGGAAACTTGCACATACTGATGCTAAGGTGCGGTAATAAATTGCCCATTTTTCCACTCCGCCACTGGTGTTAAATTATCACTTGTGCGATGCTCACTCATAACCTTCACTAATATTTACACAAAAATATAAATCAAAATCACTGCCCATCCGGCAAAACATAAAATATTCTTCTGGATTTTCACAGTTTATCAATTCACAGTTTTTATATTACACGTGGATGCGACCATGTGGTCTTAAAGTTTGCGTAGCGCGCTTCCATAATTTTCACTGTTTGTATGTTAATAAATATCTCCAATCACTAAATTGTTAGATAATGCCCTGATGGCTGTCCATTCGACAAATACACACGGATTTTCCACATCACATGGGTTCCGCTCTCGGAACGTGTCCTTACTCGTGCTCCAACATGCACATAGATGTTGCTTCAACAAACGGCAAGTAGGTACTGGCTTCACAAAATATGACGTTCACTCAGGACTTGAGTTAGCCGCATAAATTGACGGTTTCACTCATCAGCGTTGTATACAGTATTTTAAATATACAGAATTACGTTGATTTATGGAATGTCTAAAGTGCATAAAAATGTTATTATAAGCGATATTACTTCAGCTTCTTCCCGCCGGTCGCAAGGTATATTCAGTTACTTTTCAGCATGGATCTTGGTCTTTGTTAGCTGTGCAAACATGCGTCAACGGGCGCATTACATTCTTCTTGAAATCAGGGGGTACTTCACCTGTCTCATAAATCCTACAAACCAAGTGAAATAACCTGATCAGACCTTCATCACCTTTGCAGCGCAGCAACTCAATCGGTATATCATCTATGCCTAGTGCTTTGCTCTTGCTTGAATCATCCAATGGTCTGTCAAATTCCGATTTCAATATTAAAGCTCCTTTCTCTTCTTCACCAATTTCTTCTTTCCTTTCCATTACATGATTCTCAATCTCCTTTCCCCTTATACAAACACTGTCTGGCTGCGTGGCTCAGGGGTAACGTTCTCGCTTGCTGAGCCCAAGGTTGCAGGTTCGAAACCTGGCGCAGTCAGCTGGCATTTGAGGGTGCGCAAATGCGAGGGAGCCGTGTCAGTACATTTACTGGCACGTTAAAGATCCCCTTCGGGGCAAAATTCCGGCACCCCGGCGTCTCTAAAAGCCAGGGTAGTTAAAAGGGACGTAAAACCAATAACATTATTATTATTACCTTGTACAAACACTCTATGTTGACTAAGCTTTCCATCTCAAAACCTTTTCTTCCCTATCTGTTAGAGGCTTTCCATTTGTGTCCTTAATATTATAGCACTTAGTCTTCTTTTCCCCAAAAGTATTCTTAATCCTTCGATAAGCTTTATCTCATCATCATCTTCATGTTGTTCAGTCAAGCGACTGGTCTGCCCCTACTATGAGTCTTTTCAACGTTGTTCGGTCTTGCGCTGTCGTTTTGACCACTTCATAACTTCGTAGGCCAGAGCTATTTAGGAAGGATCTCATGAAAGTGTTCCGTGGCCTCCCGCGTGGGCGTTTTCCAGGTTTTTGCCTTCTATATAGCATCCAGCGTTTAGAAAAGACTGTAGGTCTTATGGGCTTTTACTTTTAACGGACCCCCCCCCCCCCCTTACACTGGTTTTGTTACCTCACCTTTTATCATGAAGGAACTCTGAACATATAGATTTTTCGTCATAATAGCTTCCTACAATTATCTGCCAATTGATTACCTTTGTTATTGCATACAAGTATCGTTTATATTACGTCTTAGTGATTTAAACATTTTCGATGTTAGCACGCTGGGAAGAAGAGCCTCGTCCTGTGCTGCATGCTCGCCCGGAGTGGAGCACGTGCTCAGTTCCGCCGGCAAAATAAGTTCTGAAACACTATCCGTCATTGGTGTTATTGTTGTGTGTCTGTTTTATTTTTGTTCGATCGTAACAGGGCTGCCGACAGTCGAGTTCGAACCCACTTTCTCCCGAATGCAAGCTCACAGCTACGCGCCTCCAACCGCATGGCTAACTCACTAAAATATTACAAATATTAATATAAACAAAACAACAAGAATAGAATTGAAAGAAACTAAATTATAGCACAACTAATAACAACAACAAACAAGAAGTTCAGTAAAGAACATATAGCCTACTTTCTCCTAAATGCATGGGTATTGTTATAACTCTTTGTCCTTTCCAAGGAGTATAATTGAATATTGGTTGTAGTAGCTTGTTGAAATAAGTGTCATACGGATATTAAACATGAATATGAGGTGCCCTTTGCTAGTGCTACCTCTGTACCAAATTTCGTTCAATTCGGTTTCACCGTGTTTGAATAGATAGGGGGAATCGATTGGCACACATACATGGCCGCCAGCTGCAAATTATTGGGCAGATGACCTAGTAGTTTGGTCAAACGATTCTTCATACATAAAGGTATAATGTTACAAAATTTGGTAGAGATCAGATAAAAAAAGTTGGTCGTAATATTATTTAAGCTTTTAACATTTGGCGACCGCCATTACATTTTAGTCAAGATGGCGGTGATATAAAACATGACACTGAGATGCCCTTTGCTAGTGTTACCTCTGTACCATATTTAGTTCAATTCGGATTCACCGATTTTGAAAAGATAGGGGGAATCAATTTGCACACAAACATGGCCGCCATCCGCAAATTATTGGGCAGATGACCTCGTAGTTTGGTCAAAAGATTCCTCATACATAAAGGTATAATGTTACAGAATTTGGTAGAGATCAGATAAATAGGTTGGTCGTAATTTGATTTAAGCTTTCAACATTTGCATGGCCGCCATTACGTTTACGTCAAGATAGCGGCGATATAAAACATGACACTGAGGTGCCCTTTGCCAGTGCTACCTCTGTACCAAATGTCGTTCAATTCGGATTCACCGTGTTCGAAGTGATAGGGGGGAACAGACATTCAGAGTACACACACTCACACACACACACACACACACACACAGACACACAATTTTTGGCCCTGTAGTGATTTCATAAGTCTACTTTCATTTTCTGCAAAAATAGAAAGTAGGCTAAAAAGTGATGATCAACAGTATTGCTGACGTAAAAATTGTTAACATCTTCAGCATACATCCGAGAAGGAAGCAAGGGTTGTGCTCTCGACATCTGTCAATCAGTAATGCGTCATATTACAACGGAATGAATGTCGTTATTGGTTCTCTTCGCGTACGGTATCCTTAATACTGGTCCAATCCGTTACCGTAACACCTGCAAAACTGCTACTTCCTGTGCGTGTTTTACTTCAGGTAGCTGTTGGGGCTGTGTTGTCTCACTAAGTTATGAAAGGGCAGTACTCGAAGCGGGTGAACGTAACGTATGACGTCAACCTAGAGTTAGCAACACTGTCGCCATAAGGCTCCACAGTCTTTTCTAAACGCTGGATGCTCTTATAGTATGTCGATCATCAGGCCACCATGTCTTAACCTGTGGCCAAGCCAGGTGGATCTTCTTCTATTGATCTGGCGGATTATTTGCCGTTTTTCCTTTATTCGATCCAGCACCGGTATGTTGGTCACTTTCTCTACCCAGCTCATCTTTTCCATTCGGCGCCAACACCACATCTCAAACGCTTCTAGTCGTTTAATGTCACCTCTATTCATTGTCCAGGTCTCACTGCAGTTCATTGCAACTGGTGATATGTAGGCCTTATCCAGTGGTTTTCTCAGGCTGAGGGACATCAAGCGTTGACAAATTAGAGAATGCTTTTCACGGAATGCCTGCTTAGCCATGGCTATACGGCTCCTGATTTCAACTTCACATCGTAGGTCTTCTGTGAAGATCTGACCAAGGTATATAACTCGACTGACCTGTTGTACTGGTTCTTTATTTATGGTTATATTTATTTGGTGTTGATGCTTACTTATCACTGGAATCTTGGTCTTCTTAAAATTGATTTTCATTCCGTATTCTGTAGCTGTATCATTTAAACATAGCAACATGCTTGTTAATGTATGCGGATTTACTGCAAGTAATGCCAGATCATCAGCAAATTTAATATTCTGGATAAGTATTTCACCAACTTTCACTCCCATATTACAACCTTTAAAATACCACTTTGTTATAACTTCAGCGAAGGCATTGAACAGTCCAGGGGACAGCAAACAGCCTTGTCGCACACCTTTACGGATCTTAGCGGGTCATTTCCAAGCCGAACAACAGCAGTTTGATTTATATACAGATCAAATATTAATCTGATTAATCGATGGGGACATCCTATTTGAATCAGAAGAGGAAACAGCTTATGGCAGCTGACTTTATCAAATGCTTTTCCGTAGTCCACAAAGCACACGTAAAGGTTTCTGTTTACGCTTAGCATCTTTTCTCCAAGACAACGCAAGGACCCGATAGCATCACGTGTAGACATATTATTTCGAAAACCAAATTGAGGGTTATCTTGATACTGTTCGATGTATATTTCCATCCTTTTCTTCAAAATCTGCAGAAGTATCTTTGATACATGAGGGAAGAGACTAATGGTCCAATAGTCACTACATTCAACTGGTACAGTATTCTTTGGAATTGGAATGATGACGCTGGTATAAAACTCCTGAGACCATTTACCTTCTTCGAATATTCTTACTACCAATTTGAATATCCATTCAAGTGTACAATCCCCACTATTCTTGATCAGTTCAGCAGGGACATTGTCAATGCCTGGCGTTTTACCCATGGATATTGATTTTAGAGCTTCATCGACCTCTGATCTAATAATTCTATCTTCTGCAATTGACCTGTCTTCCTCGTCAAGTGTTGGCAAAACGAATGGAATTGGTTCTGTGTATAGATCTTCAACATACCTCCTCCAGTGTTCCTTCTGGTAATTCAGGTCTGATATAGGCTTCCCATGTGTATCACGGAACTGTCTAGTATGGAATCCTTTTTGTTTCTTAGTTGTTTCCCTGATCTTTTGGTAGGCTAAATCTGTTCTTCCTTGTTATTTCAGAAATTCGATTTCTTCGCATTTTGACTGCCACCACTCCATTTTCTTCTCCCGACAGAGTCGATCAATAGGGTTCTTTAGCATTCGGTTGTTATTTCTGCCTACTTCTGAAGAGTCATTTTTAAATTTTCTTCTTTCATCCATCTTTAAGAGAATGTCCTGTGTGATCCATGGTTTGCGATTCACTCTTTCCACAAATCCCACATAGTCTTCAGTAGCCTTTTCGATGGAAAATTTGGCTATTGACCATAAATGATCAACAGTTTGAGATTTGCTTGCATTTGATGATATGTGGTCATCAGTGGCTACCTGATATTGCTTTTTAGTCCCCTAGATTTTTAAATGCTTCAAGATTCCACTTCTTAGTTGGTTTTCCCTGAATCCTGCGTTTAAATTACAGTGCCGTACTCATTACTAGTAGAGAATGATCCGAACAGATATCAGCGCCCGGACAATGGTCTATACCCTCACATTTCTCTTTCAACTATTCTTCTTTTGCTTCCTTTCACTTCTTCTTAACCTCATTTGTCATACGTCTGTATTCTGATTCTCCCCCCTTATCACTTACATTCTTTGCTTAGGACGACAATAAAACTGCCGCTGTAATCAAAACAGCTTCAAAATTGAGATAATATGAGTTGTGCTTCCCCTCGTCTTAGAATATTCAACTAGAACGGAAGAAAGAGACCGCATAATTATCACAGAATCCGTGTAAAGTAGGGTGGCTGTGAGAGAGCTGACTCACTAGACATGGCTGTGCCCAAAAAACAAATATGGTGGCCAAGATGGCGGCTAACCAAAATTGCGTCTAACCAAAATGGCGGCTAACCAAAATGGCGGCCATGGCTTAACTAACCTAGCCTAACCTAACCTCACCTACGAGGTACTATCGAAAAGTTCCAAAATGTTAATCCATAGCCTACTTTCCTGGTGACTTCGCAACGAGGTGTGATCAAAAATTCCAAAATGTTGACTCAGCCTACTTTCCTGGTGACGTCACAAACTAATCCACCATACATTCAGGTGCAAAGCCGATATCTCCCGAACGCATGGTCGGATTTCGACGAATGAGGTGTCGTTAAAATCGGGCTGACACCCCCTTTCCAAAATTACAAAATGTTGACGCATAGCCTATTTTCCTGGTGACGTCACATACTAACCCGCCATACATTCAGGGGCAAAGCCGATATCTCCCGAACGCATGGTCGGATTTTGACAAATGAGGTGCCGTTGAACTTAGGCTAACACCTCCTTTCCAAAATTCCAAATTGTTAACGCATAGCCTACTTTCCTCTTGACGTTACACAGACTACTAACCTGCCATATATTCAGGAGCAAAGCCGATATCTCCCGAACGCATGGTCGGATTTCGACGAATGAGGTGTCGTTGAAAACGGGCTGACACCCCCTTTCCAAAATTCTGAAATGTTGACCCATAGCCTACTTTCCTGGTAACGTCACATACTAACCCGCCATACATTCATGGGCAAAGCCGATATCTCCCGAACGCATGGTCGGATTTTGACGAATGATGTGTCGTTGAACTCAGGCTAACACCAGCTTTCCAAAATTCCAAAATGATAACCCATAGCCTACTTTCCTCTTGACGTTACATACTAACCCGCCATATATTCAGGTGCAATGCCGATATCTCCCGAACGCATGGTCGGATTTCGACGAATGAGGTGTCGTTGAAATCGGGCTGACACCCCCTTTCCAAAATTCCAAAATGTTGACCCATAGCCTACTTTCCTGGTAACGTCACATACTAACCCGCCATACATTCATTGGCAAAGTCGATATCTCCCGAACTCATGGTCGGATTTTGACGAATGAGGTGTCGTTGAACTCAGGCTAACACCTCCTTTCCAAAAATCCAAAATGTTAACCCATAGCCTACTTTCCTCTTGACGTTACATACTAACCCGCCATACATTCAGGTGCAAAGCCGATATCTCCCGAACGCACGGTCGGATTTCGACGAATGAGGTGTCGTTGAAATCGGGCTGACACCCCGTTTCCAAAATTCCAAAATGTTTACCCATAGCCTACTTTTCTGGTGACGTCACATACTAACCCACCATATAGTCCGGGACAGTTTAAATAAGTTACTAGATCAAAAAAAGATAGCCAACATTAAAAACCGTCCCCTATACCTACGTAAATGTTGGTTTATGCCTGAATTTCTAGAAGTTAAGTTGTTTTCATGTGCTAGCACATTGTCGCCAACCCAGCTTAAAATCTCGCCATCTCCAAGACCATAATACCAGTAAAATTTCTTAACACACGGTTGCCGACATTTTTCTCCCAGAATGCATTTTCCACACATTCTCCCAACATAGTAATTACGAATTTTACTAATGCATATTATCTGAATAATTTCCCAGTTTTCTTTCGAATTTCAAGTCTAATGAAGTTAATACAAGTTGCACAAGGTAAGTACTACTAATGTACATCGATTAAAACAGTTTTATAGTTATTATAGACCCCTGATTATGGAATAAGTGAATGTTCATACCCACTCGTCTGAGATGTTTGCATGCTTTTATTTAATTAATTTTTGGAAAAATTCTTATTTAGATTTCATCAAGACGTCTAAAAACACGAGAACAAGATTGGAGATGAATTGGTGAAACTCGATGAAGATCACTGGCGAATCAACTAGGTTTTGAGTAAGTAGCCTAGACCCTATCTACATAATTAAAAGTAAAAAGTTATTTAATCGTTGTTTTATTTATTTTTATATTCAGTCCGAGCACAAATAACGTAATGAAGTCCCTTAATGGTCTTTGAAATTTTGAGAAAGTCTTCTGACTGAATTTTTCATATAATACATGTGCCGATATTAGGCACTATTCTCTGGTCGAACGTACAAAATTATAATTTGGCATGAAAATTGAAATGAGCGGCGGAATTAGTTGTGGCTGGCCTCGATAGGTGGCATCACTTGCCGGTGCTGTCTAGTCCAAGAATTGTAGTTTATCTCTCTGTCCGCTAGGAAGAGCTATGATCTAGCGATGATGTATTTGACCACCTCGACGTTGATTATTTATGATTTTGGAAGGCTGGTATTTTTCAAGACATGCATTATATACCTACTGATGTTGTTAGGCCTATCATCATGGATCTACTTGATTGTATAAATACATAAGGAGTAAGCTGAAGTTCTACGATATGTGAAGTAATTGAAAGATATTATCCCTCTACATCAATGTTTATTGGCTGGTTACAAATTGTAATCTTACAGGAGATAAAGGTCCGGAGATGATTTACATATTATGGAATGAGTGTAGGCTATTGTCAACTTGAGTATTTGTGACTGTATCGACTGACAAGGGTAATGCGTTTATATTGTATTATTCTACGTTGCATGAAATGGGTCTTCAAGGTTATACATTTAAACTTAATGTCATCCTCGTGTATTCACACTGGTAGGCTAACTGACACTCATATTTGTTTGCGTAATTAATGTTTTGTTATTCTGTTTTCTGTTAATATGTAAATGCATTTAATTACCGGTAGTATGCCTCATGGTCTGAGTAAAGTTTTATTAATGTGGGTCTTGCTTTGATATTCTAACAGCGCTGGTACGGTTATCGTTTGTCAACTGTTTTTCATGATGGCGGAGGTTGTATTGTGTTTTAACTATGAGCGATCATCTGTTGTTGAAATGTGAGAGAAATTTGGTAGCCATTGAGATGTAAAGACGAAAACTGGATTAGCTCCGTATATTTTTGCGTTGGAGTACATTAATTCTTCAGTTTTAGGCAACTTATTATCTTGGAAGTAGTAATATACGTAGGCCTAGCTTTGTGACCTTTGTTGTCACTGAAATTAATTATTTATTGGGAAATATTTGATATACGCAACAGATAATTTGTTGTGAGCATCGCTTTATTTACTTCGTCGTAACAACATTGTGGTTGACTTGGTAAAATATTGAATGACAGTTAACTGGAAGAAGCGAGTACTTGGAAGATCAGAATCCACATCTATATTTTGTGTTTTATTAATGTTTTGTATGCATGTTGTTGTCAATATATTATGATTTTACCCGAATATCTTGGTATCAATTCTGGGTTCCGGGGTTCAAGGGAGGTTTCAGACAATTACCCTCTGAGTATGGTCGCACTATGGCCCAGTCGCTTCCCTCCCAATTCCATTACTTTATGTAGTGGGCCAAATGTGTTATATCAGTAGCGTGGTTAGATTTTGTACCACATTCCGTAATTGTTTGAGACTGGTCTTTGAATCTTGGGGCTTAGAAATATACTTAGGCCTAAAGTGTTACATTTTAAATGTTTGTTTTTATTGTTTTGTCATTGTATTATTCTGTTGTTATTTATGTTTCATGTGATAATATCCTGAATGGACGAGAGCATTATAAAAGCTGCATCATATTTATCTAATGAGGAACTGGCTTATGAAACACAAATAAGGAATGGCAACCCTAATTTTCATCGAGAATTGGATGTGATTCTTCTCAAATCTTTAAAGTCAGCTCCTGTTGGTATTCTTCCTGATCAACATTCTTATGGGACATGGTGGGTCTGATATTGTGATATCTGTTTCAAACCTGTTAGTGTCCTGTGATGCGTTAAAGCTAGTTGCCAAACCTACGGCATATCGTGTGAACAAATTGAAATATCGTTCTCTACACTGGATCAATCGTTTAGTGTGCTTAATTGAATATTGGTCTAAGAGTGATATTGTTTTTTCTGCCAAGCTAACTGGGCTTCGTGACAAGCTGATAGAAAGTTTTAATCGGTTGTCCTCAAGTGATATTACTGATAATATCAGTGAACCTGTTGTATGTTCTGAAAGTGTTTGCTCATATGTTAGTGATTCTTGTGATGGGGTTGTGAATAATAGTAATTTTATTGGTAATTTTGAGTCAGTGTTGATGAAGAATAATGAAAATATGTTAGGTGGTTTGCAAACTACTTATACTGCTGAGGTAAATAAGCAAATAGGGTCATCCAGAAATACACCTGAGGTCATGTCGAGCCCAAGTAATTTTGATGCTGGTGGTAATTCACATTTAGATAAGAGATGTAACGACTTTTCTAGTTCTATTTCTTGCCATGACGTTGGTAGTGCTGTGAATAGGTTAGAATCTCACCGTACTTGTACTGATAACGAAGTGCACACTGTTGATAGCTAATTTGGTGAAAGTGACGTGGTAGAAAGAGTGAATAGGCTTAATATTTCTGATAATCGAGCCTCGACTAACGTTGTTTCTCTAAATAAACTTATGACTGATGGCCAGGTTAATTTTGCTTGCCTTCCTAACCCATTAGCTCTAATTTTGAAAGACTTACATGTGTGCTATGGCACTGATATTAATTTATTTGTGAAATTTTTGAAAAAATTTGTGGAATTAAGGGATAGTGCTAGTGTATTTGGTCTGTCCGAGTTACAAATTTTGAAAATCATCTTTCCATGCACTGAGGGAAGGTTGCGAGGAAAACTGATTGAGAGCTTGAGTGTTGGTCATTCTTTGGATATTTTCCATAGAGAGGTTTTGAAATTTTTTATCACTCCACGTATCTTGGCAGATTTAGGTAGAGATTATGTATTTCGTGTTCAGCGTATGAGTGAAACGTTAAATGAGTATTTCATTGATATTAGAACTTATGTAAAGGTGTTGGCAGTTGAGTTGACTGAAGAACAGATTGTCAATTCATTAGTCGTAGGTATGAATCCCATTTATCGTTCATTCTTGTCCATGCATGCCAAGCCCAAGAATTTCGCTGATTTTAATGAAATTATTTTATCTGCGGAGAAGATTAAGAATGCTAACCTGTTGCGTGTAGATGATTCTTCCTTTTCTGGTAATTATCTTCAGGGTTTTTCAGGTTATGTTCCTCTGATAAATAATTTTCAGCCACATGGAGAGATGCAGCTTGTGGATAATTGTAGTAGTCTTGTTCCTTATAAGAATTTATTACAGGGAAGGCGTGAGTTCGTGCCTACAAATGTTCAAGGCCATGTATTTCAGGGGCGTGCTGACCTGAGGTTTAATGGGAGTAGAGCCAGCAAAGGTAAGAGATGCGATTTTTGTGGCTCGTATGACCACATTAGTCGATGGTGCGATGCAGATTATGATAATTTAAGTTAATCTTCGTTGTGGTGTATTGTTTTGTCTAAATTGTGTAAGGTCTGAAGTGACAAACTTGTGTAAATGTATTTGAGTGCATGAGTGTGGGTGATTGTTAATAGTTGTTTTTTGTAATCGGGTGGGTATCTTGGTTGTTTCTTAAGGTGAAATAAGGTTAGGGATTGTTTAGCTTAATTTAGAACTGAATTTAATTAAATACGCCGTACGTATAAAATGATACTATGTTGGGATATCATAGGTAAGTATTTACAAACCTCTTCTGTTCTCCGAGTAATGACTTAGTCATTTATCTGCTTGTTGATTTATGAAGGTAACTACTTGCCGAAATGTTGTATGGTGACGGAAAATCATGCTATGCCTGGGTAAAATGCGGCTAGTAAGACATGTTGATTTCAGTGTGTTTTATTTAAGGGTTATTATTTATTTTGTGTATGTCCATGTCCTAACCGTGTGTCAATTTATATTCTGGAAGATTATGGGGATTTTGTGGGTAGTAAATGGTTTTATTAATTTTGGAAATTTGTAAGGTCGTGTAATTTGAAAGAATGCCTGGGTACGTTTGTAGCTTGCTGGTCTGCACGAGTGGTCAGTTGATCTTCTTTCTTTTAGGGTCTTCTGTTGGTCACTTATTGAGGGATTTCTGTCGAGTCTGTTCTTGTTTTAGTCTTGTTCGCTGTATTATTTATTTAGTTTGATATACTAGGCTATATCAAGAGTGAATGATTGTGTTGTTTATGTTTTGCCTAAATTGTGTGTGACGAATTCTGGTCATCAGGACATGCATGTTTTGTGTGTGTTATTGATGTGTGTATTTGTGGTGCATCTTCTTCTTGATTGTGCAAATCTGTGAAATTTCTTCTTGTTTGTTTTTTGTCTAAATTTGTGCATTTCCAAAGTCGGACATTCAGAATGTATAAATGTGAGTACTTGTATTTGGTGTGATTTGTTTTGTTTTGGTAATTGGGTTGGTTTTCTTGTTGTCTTTTGGTGGATGTCCAGATACGTGTGGATGTCTATTAATTTTAAGGGGTCAAAGGTCAATGTATTTTACTTAGGATCGTGGATATAAATTAGCATTTTGTTGACGCATCTGTCAACTTAAGTCTACCATATGAATGTTATGGGGGTTCATTTGCTTAGATTTGAGTTGAATATGATGGTAAGTATTTATAAACAATTCTCCTAAGTCTTCATTTGATTGAGTGGGCTCAATCGTATTTTCTGTGAGACTGAGAAATAAATACTTTAGGTTAAGTAATGTGATGTGATATGATGAATTGATTTGTGGTATTTGGTCAATATACAGAGATTCACTATAGGCCTCATGAAATGCGTGCTTCGACTCGTTTTCCTAGTTTCTGTTTGGTCTGAGTCTGCATATGAAAGGGTATTTATGTATTTGTTGACAAGTGCTAATTCATATTCTGGTTGTTGTTTCATAATTATTTGAGGGTGGTAATTGTAATGTTTTCTTGGGATTTTTAAGGTTATATTCCATGGTGTAAGTTTTGGAGTGATTCTGCTTTGGTATGCACATGTGTCCTGTTATATGCTTGATAATAGGGTCTTTCTATTGTTCTTCTTGGGAGTTTCTTGTGTTTTTCTGCGTTAGTGTTTCTTTTGGCATTATTTTTTACTGTATTTTGGACAAATAGGTTGAACAGATATGCAATATGAGACTTATGCCTTCGTCTATTTAGGGAAAATTTGTTTTTAATTTGTGGATATGAGAGCTCATGTAGCATTCAGCATTATTATTGGAACGAATTTTGGAAAGTGCTGTTATTATTGTAATATTTTTCGGGATATTGTAATTTTCTAAAACATGTATGCGATTTTATGTGTTAATTGAGGGTCATTGTTAAATAGTTCGCTTGTAAAGATGTGGATTCTTGATAGTACTGGGTAATTGCTGTAAAATCTGATGCCATCATGTAATATTTTATTGTAATTTGTTTTATTGTAAATGACTGTCAACGTTAGATATTAAGCTTTCCATTACATATTACAGTCGCAGTCGAAATTTGAATGCAGCTACTTTCTTCGAGGTCATATTCTGCGTTTGGAGTGTTATGCAGTGCGAGAAGATGTCAGTGGCCAGGTTATTGGACCAATCTATGTAACCTTCGGACGAAACTGTACCTGCGATCGTTTATTCAAGATGCCATTTGTATTAATATTGTTGGAAATTGTACAAAGAAAACCTAATCAATGTATTCTACACTTAAGTATTCGTTTATGTTCTTGGCATGACATGTTAAGTGGTTTATGTTGCTGATGAAAACTGAAAGGAACTTTTCACTAAGTATTTCACATTCTGAAGCTACTGTGTTTGTGAGAATTTGCAAAAACTTTTTTGAGCTTAAAGATTTGCATGATTCTGCATGTTGATACACTTGTACAATTTACGTCGTCTCAGTTCTGTGAACCAACGACAAGTTTGGGGCCTGGGAGTCTGTGCCGATATTAGGCACTATTCTCTGGTCGAACGTAAAAAATTATAATTTGGCATGAAAATTGAATTGAGCGGCGGAGTTAGTTGTGGCTGGCCTCGATAGGTGGCATCACTTGCCGGTGCTGTCTAGTCCAAGAATTGTAGTTTCTCTCTCTGTCCGCTAGGAAGAGCTATGATCTAGCGATGATGTATTTGACCACCTCGACGTTGATTATTTATGATTTTGGAAGGCTGGTATTTTTCAAGACATGCATTATATACCTACTGATGTTGTTAGGCCTATCATCATGGATCTACGTGATTGTATAAATACATAAGGAGTAAGCTGAAGTTCTACGATATGTGAAGTAATTGAAAGATATTATCCCTCTACATCAATGTTTATTGGCTGGTTACAAATTGTAATCTTACAGGAGATAAAGGTCCGGAGATGATTTACATATTATGGAATGAGTGTAGGCTATTGTCAACTTGAGTATTTGTGACTGTATCGACTGACAAGGGTAATGCGTTTATATTGTATTATTCTACGTTGCATGAAATGGGTCTTCAAGGTTATACATTTAAACTTAATGTCATCCTCGTGTATTCACACTGGTAGGCTAACTGACACTCATATTTGTTTGCGTAATTAATGTTTTGTTATTCTGTTTTCTGTTAATATGTAAATGCATTTAATTACCGGTAGTATGCCTCATGGTCTGAGTAAAGTTTTATTAATGTGGGTCTTGCTTTGATATTCTAACAGCGCTGGTACGGTTATCGTTTGTCAACTGTTTTTCATGATGGCGGAGGTTGTATTGTGTTTTAACTATGAGCGATCATCTGTTGTTGAAATGTGAGAGAAATTTGGTAGCCATTGAGATGTAAAGACGAAAACTGGATTAGCTCCGTATATTTTTGCGTTGGAGTACATTAATTCTTCAGTTTTAGGCAACTTATTATCTTGGAAGTAGTAATATACGTAGGCCTAGCTTTGTGACCTTTGTTGTCACTGAATTTAATTATTTATTGGGAAATATTTGATATACGCAACAGATAATTTGTTGTGAGCATCGCTTTATTTACTTCGTCGTAACAACATTGTGGTTGACTTGGTAAAATATTGAATGACAGTTAACTGGAAGAAGCGAGTACTTGGAAGATCAGAATCCACATCTATATTTTGTGTTTTATTAATGTTTTGTATGCATGTTGTTGTCAATATATTATGATTTTACCCGAATATCTTGGTATCAATTCTGGGTTCCGGGGTTCAAGGGAGGTTTCAGACAATTACCCTCTGAGTATGGTCGCACTATGGCCCAGTCGCTTCCCTCCCAATTCCATTACTTTATGTAGTGGGCCAAATGTGTTATATCAGTAGCGTGGTTAGATTTTGTACCACATTCCGTAATTGTTTGAGACTGGTCTTTGAATCTTGGGGCTTAGAAATATACTTAGGCCTAAAGTGTTACATTTTAAATGTTTGTTTTTATTGTTTTGTCATTGTATTATTCTGTTGTTATTTATGTTTCATGTGATAATATCCTGAATGGACGAGAGCATTATAAAAGCTGCATCATATTTATCTAATGAGGAACTGGCTTATGAAACACAAATAAGGAATGGCAACCCTAATTTTCATCGAGAATTGGATGTGATTCTTCTCAAATCTTTAAAGTCAGCTCCTGTTGGTATTCTTCCTGATCAACATTCTTATGGGACATGGTGGGTCTGATATTGTGATATCTGTTTCAAACCTGTTAGTGTCCTGTGATGCGTTAAAGCTAGTTGCCAAACCTACGGCATATCGTGTGAACAAATTGAAATATCGTTCTCTACACTGGATCAATCGTTTAGTGTGCTTAATTGAATATTGGTCTAAGAGTGATATTGTTTTTTCTGCCAAGCTAACTGGGCTTCGTGACAAGCTGATAGAAAGTTTTAATCGGTTGTCCTCAAGTGATATTACTGATAATATCAGTGAACCTGTTGTATGTTCTGAAAGTGTTTGCTCATATGTTAGTGATTCTTGTGATGGGGTTGTGAATAATAGTAATTTTATTGGTAATTTTGAGTCAGTGTTGATGAAGAATAATGAAAATATGTTAGGTGGTTTGCAAACTACTTATACTGCTGAGGTAAATAAGCAAATAGGGTCATCCAGAAATACACCTGAGGTCATGTCGAGCCCAAGTAATTTTGATGCTGGTGGTAATTCACATTTAGATAAGAGATGTAACGACTTTTCTAGTTCTATTTCTTGCCATGACGTTGGTAGTGCTGTGAATAGGTTAGAATCTCACCGTACTTGTACTGATAACGAAGTGCACACTGTTGATAGCTAATTTGGTGAAAGTGACGTGGTAGAAAGAGTGAATAGGCTTAATATTTCTGATAGTCGAGCCTCGACTAACGTTGTTTCTCTAAATAAACTTATGACTGATGGCCAGGTTAATTTTGCTTGCCTTCCTAACCCATTAGCTCTAATTTTGAAAGACTTACATGTGTGCTATGGCACTGATATTAATTTATTTGTGAAATTTTTGAAAAAATTTGTGGAATTAAGGGATAGTGCTAGTGTATTTGGTCTGTCCGAGTTACAAATTTTGAAAATCATCTTTCCATGCACTGAGGGAAGGTTGCGAGGAAAACTGATTGAGAGCTTGAGTGTTGGTCATTCTTTGGATATTTTCCATAGAGAGGTTTTGAAATTTTTTATCACTCCACGTATCTTGGCAGATTTAGGTAGAGATTATGTATTTCGTGTTCAGCGTATGAGTGAAACGTTAAATGAGTATTTCATTGATATTAGAACTTATATAAAGGTGTTGGCAGTTGAGTTGACTGAAGAACAGATTGTCAATTCATTAGTCGTAGGTATGAATCCCATTTATCGTTCATTCTTGTCCATGCATGCCAAGCCCAAGAATTTCGCTGATTTTAATGAAATTATTTTATCTGCGGAGAAGATTAAGAATGCTAACCTGTTGCGTGTAGATGATTCTTCCTTTTCTGGTAATTATCTTCAGGGTTTTTCAGGTTATGTTCCTCTGATAAATAATTTTCAGCCACATGGAGAGATGCAGCTTGTGGATAATTGTAGTAGTCTTGTTCCTTATAAGAATTTATTACAGGGAAGGCGTGAGTTCGTGCCTACAAATGTTCAAGGCCATGTATTTCAGGGGCGTGCTGACCTGAGGTTTAATGGGAGTAGAGCCAGCAAAGGTAAGAGATGCGATTTTTGTGGCTCGTATGACCACATTAGTCGATGGTGCGATGCAGATTATGATAATTTAAGTTAATCTTCGTTGTGGTGTATTGTTTTGTCTAAATTGTGTAAGGTCTGAAGTGACAAACTTGTGTAAATGTATTTGAGTGCATGAGTGTGGGTGATTGTTAATAGTTGTTTTTTGTAATCGGGTGGGTATCTTGGTTGTTTCTTAAGGTGAAATAAGGTTAGGGATTGTTTAGCTTAATTTAGAACTGAATTTAATTAAATACGCCGTACGTATAAAATGATACTATGTTGGGATATCATAGGTAAGTATTTACAAACCTCTTCTGTTCTCCGAGTAATGACTTAGTCATTTATCTGCTTGTTGATTTATGAAGGTAACTACTTGCCGAAATGTTGTATGGTGACGGAAAATCATGCTATGCCTGGGTAAAATGCGGCTAGTAAGACATGTTGATTTCAGTGTGTTTTATTTAAGGGTTATTATTTATTTTGTGTATGTCCATGTCCTAACCGTGTGTCAATTTATATTCTGGAAGATTATGGGGATTTTGTGGGTAGTAAATGGTTTTATTAATTTTGGAAATTTGTAAGGTCGTGTAATTTGAAAGAATGCCTGGGTACGTTTGTAGCTTGCTGGTCTGCACGAGTGGTCAGTTGATCTTCTTTCTTTTAGGGTCTTCTGTTGGTCACTTATTGAGGGATTTCTGTCGAGTCTGTTCTTGTTTTAGTCTTGTTCGCTGTATTATTTATTTAGTTTGATATACTAGGCTATATCAAGAGTGAATGATTGTGTTGTTTATGTTTTGCCTAAATTGTGTGTGACGAATTCTGGTCATCAGGACATGCATGTTTTGTGTGTGTTATTGATGTGTGTATTTGTGGTGCATCTTCTTCTTGATTGTGCAAATCTGTGAAATTTCTTCTTGTTTGTTTTTTGTCTAAATTTGTGCATTTCCAAAGTCGGACATTCAGAATGTATAAATGTGAGTACTTGTATTTGGTGTGATTTGTTTTGTTTTGGTAATTGGGTTGGTTTTCTTGTTGTCTCTTGGTGGATGTCCAGATACGTGTGGATGTCTATTAATTTTAAGGGGTCAAAGGTCAATGTATTTTACTTAGGATCGTGGATATAAATTAGCATTTTGTTGACGCATCTGTCAACTTAAGTCTACCATATGAATGTTATGGGGGTTCATTTGCTTAGATTTGAGTTGAATATGATGGTAAGTATTTATAAACATTTCTCCTAAGTCTTCATTTGATTGAGTGGGCTCAATCGTATTTTCTGTGAGACTGAGAAATAAATACTTTAGGTTAAGTAATGTGATGTGATATGATGAATTGATTTGTGGTATTTGGTCAATATACAGAGATTCACTATAGGCCTCATGAAATGCGTGCTTCGACTCGTTTTCCTAGTTTCTGTTTGGTCTGAGTCTGCATATGAAAGGGTATTTATGTATTTGTTGACAAGTGCTAATTCATATTCTGGTTGTTGTTTCATAATTATTTGAGGGTGGTAATTGTAATATTTTCTTGGGATTTTTAAGGTTATATTCCATGGTGTAAGTTTTGGAGTGATTCTGCTTTGGTATGCACATGTGTCCTGTTATATGCTTGATAATAGGGTCTTTCTATTGTTCTTCTTGGGAGTTTCTTGTGTTTTTTTGGCATTATTTTTTACTGTATTTTGGACAAATAGGTTGAACAGATATGCAATATGAGACTTATGCCTTCGTCTATTTAGGGAAAATTTGTTTTTAATTTGTGGATATGAGAGCTCATGTAGCATTCAGCATTATTATTGGAACGAATTTTGGAAAGTGCTGTTATTATTGTAATATTTTTCGGGATATTGTAATTTTCTAAAACATGTATGCGATTTTATGTGTTAATTGAGGGTCATTGTTAAATAGTTCGCTTGTAAAGATGTGGATTCTTGATAGTACTGGGTAATTGCTGTAAAATCTGATGCCATCATGTAATATTTTATTGTAATTTGTTTTATTGTAAATGACTGTCAACGTTAGATATTAAGCTTTCCATTACATATTACAGTCGCAGTCGAAATTTGAATGCAGCTACTTTCTTCGAGGTCATATTCTGCGTTTGGAGTGTTATACAGTGCGAGAAGATGTCAGTGGCCAGGTTATTGGACCAATCTATGTAACCTTCGGACGAAACTGTACCTGCGATCGTTTATTCAAGATGCCATTTGTATTAATATTGTTGGAAATTGTACAAAGAAAACCTAATCAATGTATTCTACACTTAAGTATTCGTTTATGTTCTTGGCATGACATGTTAAGTGGTTTATGTTGCTGATGAAAACTGAAAGGAACTTTTCACTAAGTATTTCACATTCTGAAGCTACTGTGTTTGTGAGAATTTGCAAAAACTTTTTTGAGCTTAAAGATTTGCATGATTCTGCATGTTGATACACTTGTACAATTTACGTCGTCTCAGTTCTGTGAACCAACGACAAGTTTGGGGCCTGGGAGTCTGTGCCGATATTAGGCACTATTCTCTGGTCGAACGTAAAAAATTATAATTTGGCATGAAAATTGAATTGAGCGGCGGAGTTAGTTGTGGCTGGCCTCGATAGGTGGCATCACTTGCCGGTGCTGTCTAGTCCAAGAATTGTAGTTTCTCTCTCTGTCCGCTAGGAAGAGTTATGATCTAGCGATGATGTATTTGACCACCTCGACGTTGATTATTTATGATTTTGGAAGGCTGGTATTTTTCAAGACATGCATTATATACCTACTGATGTTGTTAGGCCTATCATCATGGATCTACGTGATTGTATAAATACATAAGGAGTAAGCTGAAGTTCTACGATATGTGAAGTAATTGAAAGATATTATCCCTCTACATCAATGTTTATTGGCTGGTTACAAATTGTAATCTTACAGGAGATAAAGGTCCGGAGATGATTTACATATTATGGAATGAGTGTAGGCTATTGTCAACTTGAGTATTTGTGACTGTATCGACTGACAAGGGTAATGCGTTTATATTGTATTATTCTACGTTGCATGAAATGGGTCTTCAAGGTTATACATTTAAACTTAATGTCATCCTCGTGTATTCACACTGGTAGGCTAACTGACACTCATATTTGTTTGCGTAATTAATGTTTTGTTATTCTGTTTTCTGTTAATATGTAAATGCATTTAATTACCGGTAGTATGCCTCATGGTCTGAGTAAAGTTTTATTAATGTGGGACTTGTTTTGATATTCTAACAGCGCTGGTACGGTTATCGTTTGTCAACTGTTTTTCATGATGGCGGAGGTTGTATTGTGTTTTAACAATGAGCGATCATCTGTTGTTGAAATGTGAAGAGAATTTGGTAGCCATTGAGATGTAAAGACGAAAATTGGATTAGCTCCGTATATTTTTGAGTTGGAGTAAATTAATTCTTCAGTTTAGGCAACGTATTATCTTGGAAGTAGTAATATACGTAGTCCTAGCTTCGTGACTTTTGCAGTCACTGGAATTAATTAATTATTTATTGTGAAATATTTGATATACGGTATGATGCATTCTGTAGAGGCATGAATGAAGCAATGGAATGTTTAATTCGTCGTCGTCTTAATATATGGCTTGACTTCTCGCTAACAGCAACAGATGATTTGTTGTGAGCATCGCTTTATTTACTTCGTTGTAACAACATTGTGGTTGACTTGATAAAATATTTAATAATAGTAACTGGAAGTAGCGAATAACTGGAAGGTCAGAATCCACATCTATATTTTGTAAGTGTTTTAGTTATGTTTTGTATGCATGTTGTTGTCAATATATTATGATTTTACCCGATTACCTTAGTATCATTTCTGGGTTCCGGGGTTCAAGGGAGGTTTCAGACAATTACCCTCTGAGTATGGACGTACTATGGCCCAGTCGCTTCCCTCCCTATTCCATTACTTAATGTAGTGGGTCAATACAAACCAAACATAACCTAAAATATAGCCTATGTAAGTTCACTCCCAAGAACATATTCTTAGGATCAATTCGCCTTCTAATATTGCAATGTATCTTATTCTCGACTTCCAAGTGCCGTCAGCCATAATATTATAGTACATTGCATACGTTACTCGTAAGCTTGAAAGTAGTCTATGATTCACACTCGGCTAGTTGTAGTGTGAATGTATTGGGGATTATTTATGTAGTTGGCTACTGACCTATAGCCTTCTTAGTAGTAGGCAGATAAAATATTTATATTTGGCCTATTTTTATTTGTTTCAGTTATGGTTGCGACAGATTAGTGTGGAAGCCATCAACGAATTTCAAGGGTTGTGCAATATGAATCAATCATCATTCTGAAGAGCCATATACTCACATATGCACGGGATATGCAATGCGCTTGAGTCACAGATGCACATTTTCAGAAATTACCAACAATATCTCTTGGCTCTCTTTTAGTTCTCGACAAAAGTTACTGCACCACTGAATGTCTGGGTGAAAATTACTGATGTACTTAAGTTGTGTGCGACAAAGTCACTGTTCGCTACTTGGTTAGATGACACAGTTCGGGCGAAGCCACTGGTTGCAATACGTTATAAATATTGCTCGCAACTATAGCCTAGGCTACTTATATTATTAACTCTGAATGAAAGTAGAACGTGACTTATACATTTGCATCGGACATGAATGTGACTTTTACATACCTTGTTTCCTTGTTTCATCTTCTGGGCGATATTACGTATTGAAATTAGGAACCCTGGTCACTACTGCACTTCATATATGTGCATAAGTACATAAATATGCGGTTTTATTTATTGCTCTTTAAAAACGGCTGCCGTGTTCCAACAGTGCTTGCATCTCGTTCAACTGTCAACAAGGCGCACTGTAGAGGCACACACCGATGCGCACACATTGTTGCCAACATGCGGGATACAAAATCGGCTTCCTTTGGTCATAAATGAATATTTTTTCTAAAATTACCTCCCTCGAGAACATTGCAAACCACATCAAAATCCATCCAGTGGTTCTCGAGATTACCCGCTTCCTTCAGCTCAATGGCTTATCCGCCGAACTGTCAGAACACATCTTTAAAAATACAACTCTAGAATAGACGACTGTCTGGACGAAACCATTGGCCGCTACTAGGCCAGGTGACAGTATGGATGAGAATTACTGCTTTTAATACAAGCAAGGGGGTCTGGGGTATAAGCCCCAGGATAGGTTTGTATGTAAAGCCTTATTCCGGGTTCACCACGCTCGAACTAAGAGGCAAGACCAGTGCCAAACAATAATGTTGGCACTGCTGAAAAATGTAATAACACACTTTAGCGATAAAATGCTCAACTCTTGTATCTTAGTCACATTACATAAGTTACCGTACTGTAGAAAATTTTCCAGATTTTGATGGAGGTTGACTGTTTTTCAATCGCTAGTCAAAGTCAGAGTAGCGTACTCCCAGCATCAAACGCCATATTGTGTTTTTCAATCGCTAGGCAGCGCTGCCAAGGGAATTAATGTGGTGGGCAAGTTGGTCATATTTACTCGGTGCTATTTGTGCTGAATAAGCAGTAAACCTTTGGAGTAGTGACACTCCGTAGTTGCTTGTTGTGTTTCTCCTACGAGCTGCGAACACTATGATTAGTGTCATGGATTTGTATGTTAATTGCATGAATCTTAATCTCATGGCTTGTTTTCGTTTATCGAAAAGTGCTGTGATGGCTGACCAATAATTGTTAGGTCGTTATGCCATACAAACACCACCCCTGGTTTTTGTCACGCACAGTGGGGGAAGACACGCATCAATAATTTTCATCCAAACCAATGGTTTGTGCCTTGACCAATAATTTTTAGGCTCTTAGGCGCTGGTTTTGCCGATTAATTCGAAACATGGAATCCTTGCGATCAGCGTTCATTACAGTGGTAAATACGGTTCTACATAAAAAACAAACCTAACCTGGGGCTTATGCCCAGTAGTGCAATCAGTAATTTACGTCCAGACTGTCGTCTAACCAAGTAGCGACCAATGGTTTCGTCCAGACAGTCGTCTAACTAAGAAGAGCCCGATTATTTCTTTTTTTTCCACATAATTGCAACATTACATGTGTCGTCTAATGTAGGCCTATTTTGTATGTGATATGTTGGTTACTAATGATGTCAATGTGATCGCTGCAGCAGTTTCACATACTAAATATGCTGTCGAACATGGCTGCGGTTGTAAAATATACAATAAAAAAGCACATATTTAAGTGATTTAGCACGTATATCCGAGGCAGAAGTGATCAAGGTTAGTAGTTACAATTGACAATGCCCCCCGCCAAGAGATGAAAGTGAAATTGAAAAGGAAAAGAGTGATAAGTTGTACAGAATTAATCTGTAATTTCCCTACAGTATATAAGTCGTGTTGTAAAGGGGATAGCGGGAGGGTTAGAGACAGCGAAGGAGAAAACATCTATTAGGACCTCATTTCCACAATTATTATTCATCATTACACAAGGCATTTAGGCTAATTTAAGTATTCTACTTGGTTCATCACTCTTGAAATGTTACCTCTATTACGGTACGTATGCCGTTTTGCCTTGAACATTTTTGCTTGAAGACGGGCTATTATTTTATGTAATTTCTTAATGTATTCCACTAATATGTATCGGTTTTCCAATATTTGCATTATTCATGTAAATTTTAGATGGTTGGCTACAGAAAATACTGAAACCTGTTTTACAAAACGCTTTAACTCACAAATTTCGTTACATATTTTTGCAAATCCAACAATTTTCTATTTTTAGTAATGTTCTTGTGGGCTGTTTTTTTTTTTTTTTTCAAACAAAGCAGTGTTAATGTTTGCACTGCACAACACCACTGGTCACTAGATGTTTTCAGTTGTGCCAAGGTGGTGGGGTCACGCTGTCTGACTTTCTTTCCAAGCATATCTCGTACATGTTCAATGGGGCTTACGTCAGGACTACGAGCTGGCCAGTCCAGGGTTTGAATCCCCACTTCCTGCAGATATTATACGACACAGCGAGCAGTATGAGGGCATTATCCTGCATCAGCATGAAATTCTGACCAATGAAAGGCGCAAAGGGCATCACATGGTTCATAAGGATCTCTTCGATGTACCTTTGGGAATTGAGTGTCCCGTGATCGATGCACACCAACTCAGTGCGGGCTATAACGTTGATGCCACCCCACACCATAACCGAACCACCTCCAAATGGAGTCCTGGAGGAGAAAGCAACAGGGCTGTACCTCTCATTCTCCACACTCTTTCTCTTCCATCAGGAGATCTAAGATTAAAGCGACTCTCGTCAGTGAAGAGAACAGAGGCCCACTGCTTGCGTTCAACAAATGCCAGTTGTTATTCCTAGAACAACAATAAGCGAGCGGCAACACTCATAACCCTTAAATGCTTACAGTGCGCTTCCCGCCATCAAAGATTGGGTAATTGGTGGTAATAAACCACCCTAAGAAATGTCATATTATCAATTGCTATTCACGGAAGTTTCAGATGTTTGTTCAAATGCGTGATAAGCTTTTAAAATGTGATTATATCTTTTTCTTGGCTAATTGTATACTATTAATATTACATTTTTAACAGTTCCCCCTTTTTTTTACCGGTCTGTGTATTACTCCATCGATAAAGCTTGCCTTTCAACGCGTGTATTTAACTAGTCAAGTTGTCAGTGAATTCAGTGAATTTTCTGCAAGTGGCTTTTAATGTGCCAGGTGACGAAAGGTCAGGAGAGTATTCTACCAACCATCTCGCGCTGTGCCGCTAGCATTTTTTTGGCAGTTGGTCCTGGTTCGATTTTTGGCTCTGCCAAGAAATTTTTATTTTGGTCTGAGGGATGTAACAAGGCATACTAAGCCTCGTGAGGCAAAACTGAGAAGAGGAGGGTTCGCTTCCCATCTTAGCCATCTTGGAACTGGTTTCCGCACTACTCCAGGCAAATGCCGGGATGGTTCCTAATTTAAGGCCATGGCCGCCTCATTCCCAATCCTCATCTTATATATTAAAATAGTTTTCAAAAAATTTCACCCTTTACTAAAACTGAAATATCTCGGGAAGTATTTGCGCTACGACGACGTTTGTTGTCTTAAAATGTAATGCCCGTCAAGCACCGTCGATTGATACCCACCTTACTTGATTATATAATTCGAGTATTAAAATAATTTCGAATATCACTTCCTTCAAGGTCTCACGAAAATAGAATATCGAATGACTTGACGGACATATTGTCGCAATGCAACAACGACTTGAACTGTATCATGATATTCAACGCCGCCCCAATAATAAATCTAATTTGATATTAACAGAGAGTTCCCTAATTACGTCATTATGTCGTTAACTTCTACCTGCTCCACTCGGGCGCTAATGTCGCATGTATCCATACATGATATCGTTAACTTCTACCTGTTCCACTCGGGCGCTAATGTTGCATGTATCCATACAATAAGTAGAAGGGGATTCTGTGCACATAATTTTATTAAAACGTCTCAAAAAATGGATTACTTTGAGACTGAAATGCTCATGCACAATCAGCAGTCATTTTGCTAATGACACTGTCATGTCAACATCTGTAGGAATTACAACAAATACTGTATACGAAAGACAACTAATTTCACGAAGATGCCGCTACAATCGAATGTTGGAACCGTAATTTTGTATTGTATATCCGATCTTTCTGTTATATAGTCTTTGGTCTCACCAGCTACAAACTGTCTTCCTTTCGTTTCATCATTCGTTCTTATAGGTTGTGTGCTCAATCAATACAATCAATCATATTATGATGAATGAGAGGCCACACTCAATTACAAATGTTATAAAGATTAAAGGCGAAGGTAATTGTCTGTTCAGGTCATTGGCATATTGTGAGTACAACAATCAGAGTTTATTTACACAGGTTAGAAAGCGAATTGTAAAACATGTTACAGACAAGTGGAACAATTATTCTTCCTTTATTGTTGGCAACAGCGATATGTACGAAACTGCTATCAATACGAGCGATGATTACAAAATGTATATGTCTATGAATGGTGTTCATGGAGGTCATGTTGAGTTAGTTGTCGCTGCTCAAGTTTGCAAAATGGATATTTATTCGTGGATTACTACTGTCGTATGGAAGGTGACCGGTTAAAATATATACGTCATCAACAAACGAAGTTACGACTTGATTCATATGCCGGTTTAGCAGAAGCCTTGCATGTACGAGCAGAAAATGAAAATCTCAGAGTCGGTCGTATTGTAGTTTTGCCATCTTCTTTTACAGGTGGCCCAAGGAAAATATCGCAAAATTATCAGGATACGATGGCAATAGTGAGGAAGTTTGGAAAGCCAGATTTATTCATTACGTTCACCTATAATGCGGGCTGGCCAGAAATACTTAACAGCAATCAGCTCTGGGAAACGGCTAATAATAAGCCTGATATTGACGTGAGAGTTTTCCATTGCCAAGTAAAGTAATTGATACGATTGATTAATGTTAAGGAAATTTTCGGTAAAAGCATATCTATATACAGTGGAATTTCAAAAACGAGGTCTCCCGCACATCCATTTACTCTTAACATTAACGGAAGATTGTAAGTTTCGTGAAATTTCTGACATTGACAGTGTGGTGTCAGCCGAAATAGCAGATCTCGAGGATGAAGCGATATACGAGTTGGTAAGGCGTCATATGGTACATGGTCCTCGCAGATCTTTGAATTCTGCTTCAGTCTGTATGAAAGATGGCGTATGTAAGAAAGATTTCCCTAAACAGTTTCAGGAAGAGACCAAAGATAATGCCAATGGTTATCCTTCGTATAGGAGAAGAAATAATGGACGGATTATTATAAAAACAATTCGAGGCATTGACATTGAAGTCGATAGTCGATTCATTGTTCCCTACAATACATTTCTTTTACTTTACGTGCAAGCTCATATTAATGTTGAAATATGCTCAAGTGTTCGGAGTGTTAAATACATCCACAAATATCTTATATATTAAAATCCACAAGTATGTGTATAAAGATCATGACTGCTGCATTGTTAAAAAATGTCCTGAAGGCGAAACGGTGAACAACGATGAAATTACTTCTTTCCTAAATGCTAGATATGTTGGTCCAACAGAAGCCGCATTCAGGATATTATCATTTCACATGCATGAACAGTCATATTCTATCGTGCGATTACCAGTTCACTTGCCAAACTTGCAAAATATCTATTTTAAAAATGATAACGCTCCTGATATTTTACTTCAAGCACAGTTGCACAACACGGAATTACAAGCGTGGTTCAAGTTAAATCAAGATTCGCAAGCCAGAAGTCCGTATATATATCCTGAAACACCAGTACATTACGTATGGAATAAGAGCAAATGCCAGTGGCAAAAAAGAAAAAATATTTCAAAAACTATAGGCAGAATGTATAATGTTTCGCCTACAGAAACAGAAAGCTATTATTTACGCCTGTTATTGCTTCACGTCATAGGTGCTACCAGCTTCCAGGATCTACGAACATTCAAAGCAGTTGTCTATTTTACTTTTAAAGAAACAGCTAAGGAGCGAGGTTTGCTGATTGACGATTCTGAAAGGCAGCGTTGTTTGGTAGAAGCGTCACAATTTCAGATGCCTTCTCGGTTCCGACAACTGTTTTCTTACTTATGTATCTCAGAACACTTCAAATGTAAGATAGTTATGGGACATTTTCAAGAATTCATTATCAGAAGATTATCTGCAGTTTCACGAACCTACCATTGCATATCAGTTCACTCTTATGCATATTTCTAATACATTAAAGCTCCATGGTCTTCACATTACTTCTTTCGAATTGCCTGCTATTATTGATAATTTCCCTCAGACAAATTTACCAATGAAATATACAAAACTTAATGAGGATCAATTAAGTCGGATGATAAACCAAGCAAATGGAAACCAAACGGCTATAATTACAGAAATTTTGGAGTTAGTACAAAACAGCAATGAAAGGATGAGTAATGCATACTTCATTGAAGGTCCAGTGGGCACCGGGACAATATTTCTTTACCAATGCTTGATTCACAGTTGCACAAATTTGGGGTTAAATGTAGTTTCTGTTGCATGGACTGGTATTGCAGCAATGTTACTACCTCAGGAGCGCACTGCACATAGCCAGTTCAAGTTACCTCTACATTTACATGAAAGTTCTGTATCAGGAATAAAAGTTAACAGCAAGAAAGCTTTTTATATTCGTTCAGCAAAACTTATCGTCTGGGATGAAGCCTCTATGGCTAATAATCACGCGTTGATGTGTGTCAATCGGTTCCTCAAGGACATAATGAATAACGACGTGCCTTTCGGAGGGAAAATTATCATATTAGGTGGAGATTTTGGGCAGGTATTGACTGATGTGCCTCACGCATCTAAAGCAGCATCAGTCCATATGTCAGTAAGGTTCTCTCGTTTGTGGCCATTATTCAAAATTTTTAAACTCAACATAAATATGCGAGCAGATACAGATCAACGTGACTTTGCAAACTTCTTCATACAAATTGGTAACGGTGAATACCCTCACGTCGATGGAGAAAATTCAGAATTAGTCCCACGATTAAAAATATTTCACGCTTTTCAAAAATAGCGATTTTAGCACCTAAAAATGAGCATTGTAAAGAAATCAATGACAAAGTTTTAGACCTAATCCCAGGATCATCGAGAACTTAAATCAATGTGAATAATTTGATTACTGAAGATGAGAGTGAACTTCTACAATTCCCAAGATCATTTTTAGACAGCCTAGGCATGAGTGGATTGCCACCCCATATCCTTAGACTAAAAGAAGGCTCAATTGTGATTTTGTTGAGAAATATAAATGTTACCCAAGGTCTGTTGAACTGTACTAGACTGTTGGTTTGGAAGATGCATGACAATTGCTTACACCTGGAAATTATTACTGGCGTAAATGTTGGAAACAATGTCCTACTCCCTCGCCTTGACCTTACGCCATCAGATACTTCTATGCCATTTTCCTTCAAAAGGAGGCAGTTTCCAGTACGTTTGGCTTTTTGTATAACTATCAATAAAGCTCAAGGTCAAACGATAGATCAAGTAGGCATTTATTTACCTCAACCGGTGTTTAGCCACGGACAACTTTACTGTATGCCGCACTATCGCGAGCAAAATCCTTTCATGACGTCAAAGTTCAAATATAACCAAAAGGCAAGCGAACAGCAAATGTCGAATGGAAGGAAGTACTATTAGAATTTTGAAACGAAGGTTGCGGAGGAGCACAGACCTCAGCAAACGGGGCACAGATTAAATAACAATTATACAAGGACGTCCGCATCCCTAATACGATAACTGTCCTGTGGTAATGGTAAAAAAAAAATAATACTATTGTCCTACATCGGCGATTACTATCCTACATCCAGTTATTTCATTCCCTCAGTTCTATAACATAGATATACTCAATCAAATTTACAGCTTAATAAATATTAATTCCTTCTGTGTGAGTTATCTTTTCATTTCTCATCAATAGCCTTTACTTACTATTCTATCTGTAGGGGTGGAGGCGATAGCTGTCTTTACAGAGATGTGCAAATTATTAGATTCGATGTCTGTTTTCCAAAATTGCATTTTTACTTTTCACGGTTTAATGCACTAAGTATGTTTACAAGGCGATGAAATTACTTCAAATGTTTAACCAAGACTCATAATTATATTTTCATTTAAGAAACTCAAATAAAAATGATTTTTTAGAATTTCCACTAACAGAGGAGCCTTGCAAATGCAAAATCCCACACGTTTCGTTTTTATTCCTTCACTCTACTTTACGTGTGAATTTAGAGCCAAGGGATTTGGGGTATTTTAACTGATGAACGCTATTTAACTATTCAATGATTCATGAACTATGCATTGAAATCACCTGACTTGAATTCTAAAGTCAATGAAAAATTGAAAATGGACCCAGCTCAGATATCCCTCGGAATCCAATAATCTGAAAGTTTCCAGACGCAATTCCTTATGGGAAAAGGTGTAATTCCACGGGAGAGGAAACACTACTAAGTAGGACAACAAAAGAAGTTGGTCAATAAAATGATTTTGAATAAAAGTAATTACGACTAATTAAAATTATTTATTTAATTCTATTAATTTGCACACCTCTATATGTTAACCAAGAGTTACATCTCTAAATTCAAATATAAGAGACCCGTCTTTTATTTTAAATCTATACCATTGTTCATAAGTAGACAAAACACCAAATTGTACCGCTGTAGCCTTAAAATTATGTGGATATCTCAATCTACTTAGTATTAAACCAAGTTCCCAATTCTTGGATGTAACGGGTAATCTCGAGAGCAACTTGATGGATTTTGATGCGGTTTTCACCATTCTGTAAAGGATTTCTCGATGAAGGATTAGGTAGAAAAACATTTATTTATGACCTAAAGAAGCCGAGCATTTACGATTTCAGTGAATTGAGTTGAAGACAAACCTAATGTCCATGTGTCTTTAAAAAAAATCGATATTCTCTGAGAATTGTTCAGCATGTAAAGTTCTGCAATAAAGTCCGCGACAGCTCCCACATCGACCACTGTAAGTGTTTTTACGTTTTCATTTCTTCCAGCAATCTCCATTCAGTGGAAATTTAAATTACTAGTTTCAGAGTGAGTTTACGAGCTTGCGAGCGACCTATCACCCTAGCTTCTGCCAGCATCAAACTGCCGAGTCGTGTCGAGTTAATTCTTCAGAGAAGAGTATAGCTTATGTGTTTGGAGTTAGCTGTTCACCTCGGCCTGATGTCCGTGCGCCTTTTAAGCTTACGCAGGATAAAAAGTGGGACACACACACAGAGGACAGGCAGACACCCACACAATTGATCTCATAAGTCTACTTCATCACTTACCCAAAAGCGACGGTACCGTAAATGTCTGTTCAGGTCACTAGCATGAAGGCATGCAAATGTCATATGGACAGAGGTGCTGTAGGATTGTTGAAGTGAATGCTGCGGAGCAGCACGGGTCGTCTAGTCTGAATAATAAATGCACACACTAATACAGCCATCACAATAACACAGGTTATGAGACAAATTCCACATGTCCAAGTACACAGATCTACATGACCATGATGTCGCAAAGTCCCAAAATCAACCAACAACTGCTGCTTTCTACCATTCCAAGAAGAAATCTTACTGCCACTACTGTTTTATGCCCCTAAAATCCACGACTAGTTCGAATGGATTTAGGCCTAAGCATTGGATCAACCATCTTCTTACATCTCAATAGGGATTTGCCAATAGGCATTTAATAGCTTGTCTCAATTCTGCTTCCATATACTGTATGTAGGCCTACACATGCAAGAAATGAGTAGGTATGGTACTTAATATTAACAGAAAAGCGCACGAATGTGCATAGCATAGATTTACACTAGTAAAACAAACATGTTACAAAAGAGTTAATTGATGTGAAGACATCATAATCCAGTAATCAATCAGGAAATTGTGCATTAAGGCATTCATTCATGACCAGTCATTTTATTGTGAATGGAATGTTATTTGTGAAATAGAGTAACACTGTATGACGCTTTGTTCAGTTTAAATGTTAGTACTTGCCATATTCACACAGTGATTTCTGGTAATTTTTACATCGTGTGATGTGATATGTGTCACAGAACTGGTCACATAACGAGCACACGCAGAGTTCGATACGAAACCAGATCACTATCAAGAATTGAATGGCCGGGATTACCCAACAAAATTATCAACCGTGACACTACATACAACACAAGGAGAGACGAGAAGACCAGACAATACAGAAAAAGATATCAGCAACAGAATCATCCACGAAACAGTCAGAAATACCGATCACTATCTAACACAGTAATCGGCAACGGAACAGAGAACGACGATTTACAACCGGAAAGGAAAACGGCATGGCTATTTATTGGGGAGCTGAAGAAAGTAACAACCTCGGAGACGGTAATAAACTACCTAAGAAAGAAAGGAATCCGAGGGGACGTCAGCTGCGAAGAGGCCGCCATAAGAGGATAATCCAAAGCGTACAATGTTGGCATCCTTTTTGACTGCCTAGAAATGACATCCAACCCCGAATTTTGGCCAAGTAGAGTAATTGTGCATCGATTTCGATTTCGCCTCCGCATAAGAAGGGAAGGCGCATCTCTCGAATAACTGCATTAACATGTTCCTGTGGAATGTAGAAGGTTTTAAAGGACTACTGAAACTAACCCCAGGAAACACATTTGAAACATCTGACATACTAATAATGATCGTGTGGCCTCCGGAGAGGCCGAGTGCAGGTCTTTCTAGTTGACGCCCATCGGCGACCTGCGCGTCGTAATGAGGATGAAGTGATGATGAAGATGGCACATAGACCCAGTCCCCGAGCCACGGGAATTAACCTCAGGAGATTAAAATCCCTGATGGCACGGCCGGGAATCGAACCCGAGGCACTTTGGGCCAAAGCCTAGCGCGGACATACTAATCTTCACAGAGACATTCCTAACGGCGCCTATTGATATAGAAGGTTTCTACTCCATCCACTCTCTAGCAAGAAAATCTACAGAAGGAAGGCCATCAGGAGGTGTATCTATTCCCTATAAACATCGGATAGGACCCTTAAAGACCTTACAAAGAGAAGAAAACCTCATAATCGTGAAAGCAAACAACTTCACGGTAATAGACACTTATGTACGCCCCAACACTGATACAGAGGAAATAATGGAACTACTCACGCTCTCCCTACGGAAAGTTGCAAACCCGGAAGAAGCCATAATACTAGCAGGAGATATGAACTGTATACTAGACAAACCCGATACGAAATGTAAAACTGTTCTCACATTCCTTACAGAAGAAAACTTCAAAATAGTAAACTTACTTTGCCCATAATGTCAATAGCACTATTGACTTCGTGTTCCACAAAGGAAACGATATTGATATTCTAGGACAAAAGAGTCTATGGACTTCACCAGTAACCCCACTAAGAAAACACACTTCAATACAGACCAAATTCTTACTCAAAATTCCAAAGAAAGTTGTTTGGAATTGCGTCAAGACCATCATATCCAGACAACTTAACATGGCAGCACTACAGCGACAACTAGGAAAAGTATCTGAAGCAGAAAAGGCAATCAAGGAAAACGACCTAAATACAGCCCTAACAACAATTAACAAGATACTAGGAGCAAGTATAACCCACAAACAGATTACAAGGAAAGCTCAACCGTGGTTTGATAAGGAATGTTACTCAGAAAGGCAAACTACACTAAAGGCGCTACATATAGCTAAGATTACGTCAACACCAGAAGACCTAAGAGTATATGGGGAAACACGGATATATCACAAAAATCTCCTAAAACGTAAACGCTTTCAATACATAGAAAAAGAAGGTGAGAGGATCGCCAAAGAAGCAATGAATGATCCATACACAGCCATCAGACCAAAAAGATCATCAAGATCTAGCAACATAGAAATAGGAATATGGGAATCGCACTTCACTATCATCCTTAACGGTGCAGGTCAACAAGCGGCCTATGAAATTGAATGTAGAGATCAACACGAATAAATACTCCCCATCACTATAACAGAGGTATTGGACATAACCAAGGCTACGAAATGTAACAAGGCCGCAGGACCAGACGGGTTTTTCAACGAACATCTAAAGGAATCGGCACAATACCTATTAGAACTATGGTCCAAGCTGTTTACCAAGTGACTAGAATCACTAAATATCCCGAAGAATGGAGAAAATCAACCATTAAAACTCTCGATAAAGGAAAAGGTGAAACCAACGACCCCAACTCGTACAGAGGAATTGCACTGGAAAGCAACACCTTCAAGTTACTGACAAGAATTCTAATCAACAGGATAGTATACGAAGTCGACTCCAAGATACTGGAGGAACAATTCGGCTTTAGACGAGGAAGAGGAACCTTGCACGCAATTCAAAATCTGTTAAATGACATAGAGGAAGCAAAACGACTCCAAAAGGGAAAGTTTTATGCAGTCTTTATAGACTATACAAAGGCCTTCGACCTAATTGACAGAAGAAAGCTCACATCGAAACTTCAAAATATCATCGAAAACACAACCCTTTAACAATCTTAGTTAATAATATCCTGGCATACAACAAGATCACCATAGATGACGCAGTATGCAAAACAAAGGAAATCACCCAAACTAATGGAGTGTTGCAAGGAGACCCCCTCAGTCCCATACTGTTCAATATTGCCACAGCCGATGTAACAACAGCAATCCGAGAGCAATCAAAGGACGCAGTGGTCTACATATATGCGGACGACATGGTACTAGGATCACCAAATAAGGAAGAACTCCAACACGCCTTCTGAGCACAGGTAGAATGGGCAGGAAATAACAGTCTGAAAATGAACTGGACAAAAAACCCAACATATGTTTTTTTTGGAAAGGTGGGCGTGTAGCAGCAAACGACAACTTGCAATACAAAGAGGACATCGTGGAAATAGTAAATGCAGTTAAATACCTTGAGATCACTTTACAGACTACCGGGACTATCAGATTACACATCCAAGAAAGAGCAGTGGCTTGCTTGAAAGCCATGTACGACATTATTAATCTTCAGCAGCTATCCTTAAAAGCATCTATGCATCTGTTTGACGCAAAGATCCTACCAATTCTCACGTACGGGATCCACTTGATATGGGACCGACTAACGAAGAGAGATCTGGCCACCATCGAAAGAGGTAAAGCCCAATTCCTGTATGGTACTTATCAAAAATAAAGAAATAATAAGCTAATATATACCCTACTATTCTATTTCTCTCCTACTCCTAAATCATTCTCTGAACACTCATCTTAAAACAGAATGGACTGCATTTTTTTGACTAATTATAAATATGTAGCCTATAAGAAGAAATGAACATGCTCATCTTTAGCTCCCCGGCAAAACTGGAAAAAACCTCGATTAAGTATTAATGTTTCTGTTCTTATGCATTTTATATTGAACCCTTATTAATCTGCGATAAATAAGTATTCATGACTTATTATTATTATCACTGCGGCCCAGGCAGTACATGTGGAAGTTGACAAAGAGGAAGGCAAGTTAGTGTGTTGCAATGATTGCCACAGAAGCAGAGCTTGGCAGCTATTCTTGAAGACGACCGGGTAAGCCGAGTTCAAGGCCAAATTGTGTAACAACATGCACCAAAATTGGAGTCATGAGGGGATGGTCACGAGTTAGTTACAACCGACCTACGATTGAATCACCCAATCAGATGAGACTACGCCAAAACCACGCGATGGGTAGCGTCCCTGGTAAAAAGCTCGCGGAATTGATTATCTAAAGAACCGCCGATCCGAAATATCTCCGTATAAGTGCGCTGAGACGTTTGAATTAAATGATGAAGATTGACACTAGTCCCATGTGTGTGAGATAAAAACTCTAGAATTTTTTTCTTAATTCTCCCCACTCCACCTCACTCTGTCAGTTTTCAATAAATTGATCGAGGAGACGCTGTTTCGAAGACAACCGTTTTGAGCTCTGGTGAGCTAGGTTCACGCCAGTTTGCGTGGTAATTTTATACTCGAAATAATTATTTTAAAGACAACCGTTTTGAGCTCTGGTGAGCTAGGTTCACACCAGTTTGCGTGGTGATTTTACGCTCTTGATAATTATTCTAAGGACAACCGTTCTGAGCTCTGGTGAGCTAGGTTCACGCCAGTTTGCGTGGTGATTTTACGCTCGTAATAATTATTCTAAAGACAACTATTTTCAGCTCTTATGGGCAAGACTTTAAGTAACATTCCAATTAGTGCTCAACGCGAGCGAAGGTTCACAAGAGCAGTAGAGATTATTTAACGAGATAAGGACTGCGAGACAGTCATATTTAAAACTTGTTTTCTCAAGCCAGTGACGATGTGTTTGAAGTGTATAATTCATGTAAATATTTATTGTATTTTTCAAGTGATATATTGTGCGTGTGTAAGCGAATGCTAAGCTAGGGAAAGTCTTCGTTGATTAATCGCATAGGACAATCGTGGGTGAAAGTAGTAACTCACAGCGATTATAGCCTGGCAATTTATATTAACATTGAACATTTCTGTCCAAGAGACTACGCCAAGGTGTCCGACGTTTGGTCAGGAGCCGGAGTGATGTCCAACGCTTCTACGGAGTCGACGATGGAGGGCTAATTTCCCGTAGGGAAACGGGCCGAGATGGAAGTTATATGTTCTACAAGCTGATACGGTGATGTACAAAAATTGATTTACTCAATATGTAGTTAGATATGGCGGGGGAACTTTGTAAATAGTTCATTTTATTCTTTTTTTTCTTGTTTAGATTGTTTTTCTTACACCGACACTAATGTTTTAAATGTACGTTGGCGCGTGGCCAAAGTTGTTTTGTTGTGTCTTTTTCTTTGGAGTCTTATTTAGTGTACACGGCGCGTGTACCAGATTTTATCCATGCGAATGCGAAACTCGTTACATTCGATAAGTGGTGCTTTATTTAAGTTCATATTTTGATAGGAAAGGGAGGTAATTACTGTAAGATGTTTGCTGAACAGGTTATTACTCATATTAGGGTTGCCGAGCGCAGCAAATTAAGATGTAATCGTAGAACACCTTAGTTCTCTTTTTTTAGATTTTTTTTGAGTCCTTTTCAGGTTTGATAGTCACGGCCTAGAACGGAGGCGCCAGCAGGTGGAATATATTTATGTCATTTTATTTCAGGGTCTGTCAAACCCATACGTGTGATTCTGTGTGTGTTATCGTGTCAGGTGTGTGTTTTGATTCTACGTGAAGAGGGGTAGAGGTCCTACCGCCCTCATATTAGTTGTTGTTGTATTTTGATGGAAAGGCAGGGTGCTCCGAGGAGACCACTGTACCTTGTCCAATGCTGATTCTTGGATTTCCTAGGGGAAATGCTGAGATATTTTTGTTCTGACACACACACACGTATAAATTGTGCTTTGGGGCACGCTTCTTCGAGACTCGATCCCGTGCCTTGGGAGGTCGAGGTTATTTTGACTCGTGGGTTGACAGATATGCAGATTTCCTCGTACCGCCCGTCTAGCCTTGGTGACTTATTTTTGTTAGGCAGTTCTGTTGTCCGACTGGCCCCTTTAAGCTATCATTAGCAAACCTGTTCTTTTGTGATGGTTATTTGAACCATAATTAATTGGGGAGTTCGCCACGTTTGTTACGGATTATTGCATGTTGTATGGATGGAATATTGTGTTAATGATGTAAATGTTGGCTTTAAGCCTAGTGATTTTGTCTATGACTCAGTTCATGTAAGTTAGTCTGAGTGACACCTGGATGGTGTAGTTGTATTTACTTGTAAAAATGACGGCGGTCATATGTGTTTTTTGTTGTTGTTGGTCACGTGTTAACTTACTTGTGTTGATTTGTGAGAAGTCCTAATTTTAGGCAGTAATGTTTTGCTACGGCAGTTTTGATTCCAATTTCAAGCGGAAATTATTTGTGTTGTTTATTTAGTATAGGAAGTGTCGGTTTAGTTTTAAGTTGTGTATAGTTGTTCCCCGCGTCTGTCTAGCTCTAAGTAATGCGGATTCGTTTTCTGAAAGTTTATCCGGATGATGACGAATCATGCATTCAATTGTACTCATCGTGAAGCATGTAGAACAGCACGCGCGCATACATTGTCATTATTGTTGATTTTGGGACATTTGGTCCGAGTAATAATCTCACCTGAGGTTAGGCCTAGTTTTTGGCAAATTAATTTATTCAGTGGGAGTCATTATGGGAGTTTTGTTTGTTAATTCATTTTGTAAATAGCTGATCTGTCATTAAATTCATTTGTTATAACCCTGGCTTCACTTTTTCCTGCATGTTATTTTGTTATATATTACCCTGCATGTTAATGAAGCGCTTTAATAACAACTTACGATATGGACTGTTACACCCCCCCGAAACTGAGTCTCATAAGCTTCTTTGCAAGGGTTCATAAAACAAAAATGGCTGCCCAAGTGGGGATTGTTGTTGTTTTTGCTTTGCTGATCTCATATTTATTTCGTTGAGAAATGATGCCAGGTCAAGCGGGCAAAGTAAATTCAGTAAATTGAGGCGATGTTGTACCGCCATGTGCATTAGTAAAATCACTGAGATCCTAAAATGTATGGGTATTGTTATAACTCTTGGTACTTTTCAAGGAGTATAATTGAATGTTGGTTGTAGTAGCTTGTTGAAATACAACGTGCTATACGGATATTAAACACGAATATGAGGTGCCCTTTGCTAGTGCTACCTCTGTAAAAAAAATCATTCAATTCGGTTTCACCGTGTTGGAATTGATATGGGGTTCGATTTGCACACATACATGGCCGCCATACGCAAACTATTGGCCTGATGACCTTGTAGTTCAGTCAAAAGGTGCTTCCCACAAAACGGTATGTTGTTGCAAAATTTGGTAGAGATGAAATAATTAGGTTAGTCGTAATTTGATTTAAGCTTTTAGCATTTGGGTGGCCGCCATTCCGTTTCCGTCAAGATGACGGTGATATAAAACATGACTCTGAGGTGCACTTTGCTAGTGCTACCTCTGTACCAAATTTCGTTCAATTCGGTTTTACCATGTTTGAATTGATAGGGGGAATCGATTTGCACACATGCATGGCCGCCATATGCAAACTATTGGACTGATGACTTTGTAGCTTGGACAAAGAACGCTTCTCACATAAAGGTATGTTGTTGCAAATTTTGGTAGAGGTTGGTCGTAATTTGATTTGAGCTTTTTACATTTGGGTGGCCACCATTACGTTTCCGTCAAGATGGCGGCAATATAAAACATGGCACTGATGTGCCCTTTGCTAGTGCTACCTCTGTACCAAATTTCGTTCAATTCTGTTTCACCGTGTTTGAAAAGATAGGGCGAATCGATTTGCACACATACATGGCCACCATCTGCAAACTATTGGGCTGATGACCTTTTAGTTTAGTAAAACGACGCTCGCCATATAAATATATGTTGTTGCAAAATTCGGTAGAGATCGGATGATTAGGTTAGTCGTAATTTGATTGAAGCTTTGAACATTTGGGTGGCCACTATTACGTTTCCGTCAAGATGGCGGTGATATAAAGCATGACACTGAGGTGCTCTTTGCTAGTGCTACCGCTCTACCAAATTTCGTTCAATTCTGTTTCACCGTGTTTCAATTGATAGGGGGATTCGATTTGCACACAAACATGGCCGCCATCTACAAACTATTGCGGTAGTTTGGTCAAAGGTATGTTTCTGCAAAATTTGGTAGAGATCAGATTATTAGGTTGGTCGTAATTGGATTTGAGCTTTTAACATTTGGGTGGCCGCCATTACGCTTTCGTCATAATGACGGCAATATAAAACATGACACCGAGGAGCCCTTTATTAGTGCTAACTCTGTACCAAATTTTGTTCAATTCGGTTTACCCGTGTTTGAATAGATAGGGGGAATCTATTTTTACACATACATGGCGGCCATCCGCTAAGTATTGGGCTGATGACCTTGTAGTTTGGTCAAAAGATTCTTCATACAGAAAGGTATAATGTTGCAGAATTTGGTAGAGGTCAGATGATTATGTTGGTCGTAATTTGATTTAAGCTTTTAACATTTGGGTGGCCGCCATTACGTTTTCGTCAAGATGGTGGCGATATAAAACATGACACTGAGGTGTTCATTGCTAGTGCTACCTCTGTACCAAATTTCGTTCAAATCGGTTTCACCGTGTTCGAATTGATTGGGGGAATCGATTTGCACACATACATGGCCGCCATCTGCAAACTATTGGGCTGATGACCTTGTAGTTTAGTCAAAAGACGGTCGCCATATCCGTATATGTTTTTGCAAAATTTGGTAGAGATCGGATGATTAGGTTAGTCGTAATTTGATTTAAGCTTTGAACATTTGGGTGGCCGCCATTACGTTTCCGTCAAGATGGCGGCGATATAAAACATGACACTGAGGTGCCCTTTGCTATTTCTACCTCTGTACCAAATTTCGTTCAATTCGGTTTCACCATGTTCGAATTGATAGGGGGGACAGGCATTCCGAGTACACACACTCTCACACACACAGACACACAAACAGACAGACACACAATTTTTGGCCCTGTGTAGATCTCATAAGTCTAGTTTCATTTTTTGCAAAAATCGAAATTAGGCTAAACATAGGCTTATGAGATCACCTTTTGTCCGTGTGTTTGTGCGTCCGTGTGTGTGCACCAGGGCCGTGCAATGAGCAAGGTGAAGCAGTGCTAGCGAGGAATTTAGTACTCGTGCCGGTGAAGCGCAGCCCTATCCTGCCCATTTCTGAGCAGTGCAGCACAACATCACACTAGCACTGCAGTGCACAAACACTGCCCATTTGACGGGGTGCTGCAATACGTTTGGTACTGAGCGCAGAGCCTGGACTCGAGGCGCACTAGACCCAACATTTTGTCATATGCGTGTGGTCTGCCGTGCTCATAACGCCTTTGGGCATGGGGAGCACAAAAATATCATAGTGGGAAAGTCACACATTAAAGAAACATACCGAAGACGTATAAAACATGATATTTTCACGTACACGAACCAGATCTGCAACAAGGATACAGGAAGTTGCATACCTTTTGGCTTAGTTATTGTTGTTTTAAGGGGCAGAACTACGAGGCCATTTGCCCCTACTTTTTGGTGATACAGCAGGTGCAGCGAGATATAATAATCCTAAAAAAGGAATCAAGCATATTGGTAATCATGCATGTGACAGTAACAGGGGCCGGTATGGAATCTGGAGAGTTAAAATATGTTTTTTTTAATTTGTTGACATAATGTCACAAACCAGCCGAGGTAGCTACACACGCTAACGTGCATGGTCAGTCTACACCGAAATCGAAACACCACACACAGCCATTTCATGCCTTACCTCAATAATTTCATTTGTTATGAAATCCCCTCATGAGATTGACGTCATGAAGGGCATCTATCCGTAATATCATTCCCACACGGAAACTGTCTCACCACAACCCCTACCTCATAGCAACCGAAATAATTACGGGTAGAACAAAAAACTACATTAGGACTATAAAGCTATAGTCTATTTCAATAACAAGATTCTGAATTCACCAACTGATTAGATGAGGGCCATCCAGTCATCATAGCGCTCCGGGAGCGCGGCCGCGCTCGGGGAGCACTGGGTAGTCAGACTAGCGCTCCTTCCCCTACCACCACTACACTCTGGCAGCGAGGAGACAGACGATGTTCGGACCACGCTGACTAGAAACGTACGTACAGTCGTGCGGCCGACGGCTCTTGTGGAATTGTTGACATATTAATAGGTCTGTTTTGCCATGACAAATATACCGCATACACAAATCGAATGGTACGCCGATGTATGGAATGTGAAGGAAACGAACACAAGTGTTAAGTAAAGAGTATTGTGATTTATTCCAAACTGAAATGTGAACATATTAGAGAGGAAAATTCAACAACAAATTGTGTTCTTTTTAACACATTACATCTCTGATGCACACTAAACATTTGGCATGCCCTTTATAAGCTGTGCAGAAAAATGAAATTTCCCATTCTGCTTTAAAGACTGCTGTTGCACCACTCCTCTTTTTTTGTATGCTGTTCAGTCATGACCACTGCGAAACTGATTTACTTACACGCTGTCAACAAAGCGCACTGGACTAGACTAGCGACTGATGGTTCGGCTGCACACTTCTGCGTGCTCAGCCAGCCAAGCTCCTCCAACCACTTTTGAAACTGCCTTCAAACAAAGCGCTCGGAGCACTGGCTTAGAGTGCGGCCGGAGCGCTGTCTGGATGGCCCTGGATTAGATTGATGCTGTTCAGGGATATGTGAATTCGAGAAACGTGCGTTAGTAAATGTATCAGGTTTTTAAACTGAACAATATTCCGTCGCATCTGAGGTAATTTATGTCTTTAATTCGTATTTTCAACATCGCCTGAAACAATAACTCATCGAATTTACCTACACATAAGATATACGGCAAAATAAGCAAGTTGACATAAAATCCTTTTAACTTTTGAAGTTTTAGGACAATTTTCATTATTTCTACAGTATGGAGACCAAGAGTGCTATTCATTGTAAAACAATTTTGCTCTGAAAATTACAAAATATGTTGTCTGTCTTTCTACCAGCTTGTCGGTATTTCTTTCGGTTGTTTGTTGGTTATTGGAACTATTCGGCACTTGGGTAATGGTATGCGAACTATCTCTTTAACTTACCAGGGGCTATGTAATGCCAAAAGTACGAAGAATGTATACTATTACTGTATAGTTCGTGCAGAAATTACATGGCATCGTGCAATAGATTGCGCTGAAAATGAAAGATATCATCTTGTGGTGTAGCGGCTAACATTCTTTGCTGTCGCCCCGGTGGTCCGGGTTTGATTCCCTGCCCTGCCAAGAAATTTAATTTCGGTTTGAGGTACTGAAATTGTGTCGATGATACGTAAGTCATCAAGGGGGTGTTCATTTTGAGGACTTGCACCAGGTCAGTGGGAACGTGTTTCCTTTTTTTTTCTACATTCTTATTCTGCAATTCGAACATTCATATGGCTACTCTGAGAGAAAATCACCACGTAGAGTTGTTAGAATAGCTTCGGTAAAATATTCTCAAAGGCCAATGCTACAAGTAGCCATCGTGAGTTAATCCAATTGCATATTTATATGTAATCCACACATCGTATTTAAGACCATATGATTTTCATTGCATTCTATGTTCTGGGCATAGGAAGACCTCGAAGTTGATTTCGCAATTTTCAGTGAATGAACATCCAAAGTATAGTAATCATCATGTAGGGAGACTGTGCCACATATATACAGAGAGTGCAAGAATTGCTTGAAGGCATGGTGACGTGGTGCGTAATTTGTGTTTGTACAACGAATGAGGTTGCCATTACGGTGATGATGATGAAAATGGTGGTAACGATGGAGACGGTGATTTACTAGTTAGGAACCAAAGGAATACTTGAGACTTAAGGATTAAGCAGATGTATGGAAAAAACAAAATGAACTTGCTGGTTGATTGCGAAAGTGTCTAATCACCATATTTTATGGAAAACAACTTATCCAGAAGAACACATGAAAGGGAGTATCCAAGCACAAATAGGTGGAGGCAAAGGTTGCTCATGTGTGAGACCGTATGCTGCACACACTGCGGAGTGTCTGATAACCTAGCTCACGTTCAAACAACATAATTAAGAAGGAGATTCACTGCAAACTTTAGGAATCACCGACATAGATCTAAGATGCATCTGTAACATTTCAGAAATGTTACGCGATGCATGTTTTCGTGTCTTCCTCGTGTTGGAAGCAAAAGTACAAGGGTGCAACAGGATAGAATATACTACAGGCACTACCTACAAGGGCCTTGGTGTCAACCCCCCCCCCCCCCCTCCCGCACCTAATAAAATCTAAGCGGCTGGAGCGATTTCAATGAAATTCGGTAAGGTCATAGTACTATTTTGGCCGACCCCGATCGTGCCTTTCAAAGTTTATTATGTTTCACCAATCCTACATTGTGGCTGTGCGAAATATCTGACTGGCATTCTATATCTCTGAAACTGTTACCGATATCACCCTGAAATGTTGCACGGTGATAAAAGGCACTGCTAGAAGTTCACTTAAGTGACTTTCAAAAACCTGTTCACTACAAAACGAACATGGCGGCCAAGCGAATTTGAACATTTAAATAGACTTTTCTGGCGATTTAACCATCTGAACGCAGTGAAAATTGGTACAGCAATTGTTTATATACATTGTAATGCACTGACATCTAATTTTGTTAAATTGTGTACATAAACTCAAGATGGCGGCTGTGCAAAATTTTAAAATTATTTTTTTATTTCTTGTGTCCCAATTGTGCGATAGAAGTCAACGTTTGAATAATGAACCTACGCAATAATAGTCATCTAATAATACATAACTCTATGGCCTACGTATAATTCAATCCGACATGGCGAGTATCCGAAATATTTAGACGGTTCACAAAATCTATGACAGCAGTCAAACTGAAATTTTTGCATGTTGATAGAGTCTATAAACATAAGTTCACCTTTGGAACTTTCAATAACCTGGGGAGCACAAATCCAACCTGGCGGTGACGCGAAATTTGAATATTTAAATGGACGTTTCTCGCGATTTAATCATCCGAGCACAGTGAAACTTGGTACGGTATATGCTTATACACATTTTAATCCACTGGCATCTAATTTATTTCAATTGTTTTCAGAACCACAAGATGGTGGCTGTACGAAATTTTAAAATCTGGTGTCCTAATCATGCGATTGAAGTTTGATTAATACACCTACACAATAATCTTCATGTAATAGAACATAACTCTAAGGCCTACACATATAAAAATCGGTTACCAGAGGAACGAAATGTAGTGTTGCCATAAATAATGTTACTTGAATAAGTCTCTCAAAAAATATCCCTTAATACTGTACCCGAACGGGTATGCGATCCTGGGGATGCGATGACCCATCTGCTATAACATCACATCCCTGGAGTTCCAGGACAGAGCGGAGTTAAATGAACCTCTAGTCAAATAAGGAATGTGTCGGAAATTCAGCTGAGTTCTCGAAAAAGCAGTGGGTTTCACGAGACAAAGTATCTCTAGGGTCGTTACGGGCATAAGTTTAATAGAAATAATTCAAATATAAACGGGCGCCATCAACTGAATTCCTAGCAAAACCACTTCCTTTCCGGATAAGCCTTACTCAAGACAAGGAAAGAAAAAGGAACATCACACCATCATCAGATCACAACTAAGATAAAAACAAATTTATTTTACTTTGAAAGTCAGACAGACATTTTAAATATAATTCCTACCTAAGAGTATGGTCGAATGCAAAGTTAAATTGTCATTGTCCAAAATCGAACCATCTCATTCCTACTGCAAAATTATCTTAATCCACATAACAAGAAAAATGTATAAAGTTCTCTTGGATTCTCAGGATCACTGTAGCACTATGTCTTTCGTCACTGACATTTGTGAAACCTGAGACCTAATTCTCTTTAATTTAACATCAATGTGGATTTAATTAAGTAATTAATCTGCCTAAACATACACATATAATAATCACTCATATTAAATATCACATAAATTATGGTTTGCATGGTATAATTTGAACATAGAACATGTTAATCAAATGTTCCTAAACATTGAATAATTAATTTACACTATTTACATCGTCATTCAATCACTTATCTGTGAATTACTGAAAATTCAAATTATCATTGGTCATCATCATCGTTATTATCAAAATTAAATATTTCTCACATTAATTCTCACTTCAAAATTCTAAATATTCCTGTCAGAATCGTTAATTCATCACCATTACATCATTTAAATTCACATTTCAAGTTGCAATTCCTTTACATTATCTCTCCATTAAATTTATTTAATTCCATATGAATTCATTAATCATCAGCTTCTTTAATTAATTATCACCTTCTAATTCAGTTATTCATCATCATTATCATCGTCTATTAATTCATTTCAATCAGTTTATTTATTCAATCTTTAATTCATCCACTTTATTTAATTCATCGATTTATTTCAAAATTTAATTTATCAACTTATTTAAATTTCAATCATCTGGTTATTTAGATTTTTATTATTTCATCTAGTCATTCTGATTTTTATTTCATTAGGTCAGATCGTTAATATGCTTAAATCTCAGATTATTATTTCGTTAATTATTATTTTCAGAAAATCTTGTATTATCAACTTCATTTATTTGTTTAATTTCCTTACAAATTGTTTAATAAGGTTTATAGAACGTTGTCTTACAGTTTTATCACTTCCAAGTTATATCTCGTATTTAATTATCATGCCAAAAAATATTATTGTCTCCACGACATCACGTTGGATCTAACTATCCACAACGACATTACATTTCTTCAATACTTCAAATATCACATTTGAATATAAGAATTACTCCAAAAACTCCATAAATATTCAGCACATACAGCATGAATCTCAACAAATACGCTAGACTGGGTACGACGACCTCATGTCTGCTTCAAAATACATTAGCAACATTGCTACTATCACTTGGCAACTTCCACAAAATGCCTACCACAAACTCCACTTAACCATGTTGCATGATCTACAAAAAATATATAACTGGCTTCAAATTATTAACGCACACAATCTCCAATAACTGTAATTACTCTGATCACATCTAGACAACTTCTTAAACAATTGGAAAAATATTACTTCAGTAATTTAAGATCTGCTTTCAAATAGCATAAATTCTCTTTTACAAATTCTTCATAAATTCACATCGCAGAAAAACACCAATGTGCTATAATCTCTCATATCAAAATCTGCAATACTGATCTGCCTTAAAATAATTATGACCATTAATGATTAATCTTACAAGATTCAATTACTTTAAATCCTTCTCAAAAGGTATCAAACACAATTATAAAAATCATCAAAGCATCAGCTGTAATAGCTGTTAAACTGAAATTACTCTCAAAAGAGTATAGCAACAAAATATTGGATTGGCAAACAAGAATTACTAAATGCAATCCTGTTGACATTTATCGTTACTTTATTTAACAAAATTTCGACTGATATGTGACTAGTAGTTCCTTGTTAGATTCACTTACATCTCGTGTACACTCGGATGATAAAAATGAGTCCCTCAATGGCGAGTAAGATGTGTAACCACCGTACAGTCGTATAAATACGAAAGACCTCGCCCCGTCGGCTTGGATGATAGTTCCCTAAACGATGGGTAAGGTGAGTAGCCACCATACAATCGTATAAATACGAAAGACCCCACCTCGTAGACTGTATGAGTGAATGTACCAGATAGGAATCAACAAGTCTCTAGTTGTCATATAAAAGCGATGTTCATTCACTAAAGTGAATAACTTCTTAATATCTCCAAACAGTCCAATGGAAAAAATCCCTACTGATGAATAATACACACTCGCTAGTATGCAATGAACTGACGAAGTAATTTCTGATAATCAATTGCAGATCACGAGTTCGAAATACTCGTTACACAAAAAAAAACTATTCATGAAAAATATCCTAGCTGGAAAAATGTCTAAAAGACCAAACATCTGCTTAATAAAGCCAATCAATGGTGAGAATTTCGTATAATGATGCCTGCCATATCATATGGTCACTCCATATTCTAGCAAATTCGAAGTATATAAATTCAAACCATGTCTTAATAATCAAATCACTCCTATTAGAAAAATATACATGTGTGCCCAGTATTCATGAAAATAATCGTATCAGGTAGACATAACTCTTACAATACCTTTCATTATCAGTTGTAATATAATTTCCAAGATCGTCGATTTTCCCTACATAAGAATTTCTCGTAAGATCGGCGTGAATATCATTTCATCCATGAAATGACGATTTCCTTCGAAATCCCAAGCGAATCGGCTGTTGGACTCCTCTCGTCAAGAATCGAATCCATCGCTCTGTGGTGCCATCTTGTCTCTATTCACGTTTACTCGGTCATGTTGAACCTCGGATTACCCATAGCGGATATTGTCCAACTCCTTCTCGAAAAGTTCATGAAAACAGTGGACCCCCTTACTCCTCTTCTAATATACGCCACTGTTCCTTTAAATGTTGAGTTTGAGTATTGCAAGTCCAATCTCAACTTACTGCAAAGTCCCACTTGAGTAAAATAAAATTTTACTTGATAGTGTTCAAGATTACGATACACCCTGTATCTGTTCGTAATAGGTAACTCATGAAAATTGTATAAGATATAAATCTTATAAATGCACGATAAAATGTTCATCAGAGCCTATGCTAAACATTCAGTTTACTTGGAATAGTAAAAGTCGCTTTGAATGTGTTATATAACAGCATGGTTATAAGGTTATTCGTAAAAGCCTGTGTTTGAACAGCGTCGAAATGAAGCTTGAAATAAAGTCTTCAAATACGAGCAGTGTGGTTTTGAAATACCCCGGCTGTCTACAATTGTCTCCTCGGCCAGCCCGCCTGGATCAATGACCCGCTCGGCCTTGGCTGCTCGGCGATGCGAGAAATGTCGCCTACACTTATGCCGTGACGGTTTCCGTACGTTGCGTGACCTTCAATGTCCGTCTCGCTGTGCTATAGAGCTGCTCTGAACTGCCCGTCTTCCTGGGCTCAACTAACTTTGCTAGCGCTGTGTTCTGGCTTATGTGCTCCGCGCGGCACGTGGCTTGTTCCCCCATCACTGCGCTCTTACGTCATGAACATAGTCTCGAACCCGAATCCTCTCGGCTGTTCTGTTATAAAATAACTTACTTCCATAAAATTATTTCCACATATAATACATGTTATATATCCTCTTCTAAGTTGTTTAAATTACTATTATTCCATATATGATTCAATAAAGCTTCACATCTTTATCCATAATTCTATCTTCTCACAGATTTCAATGCCTCCTTGATTCTTGACCTCCTACGTCATCTTGGCATTCTTCTTGACGCAATCGATGCGCTATCTTTTCCTATTGTTTTCCAAAACCTCAACTACAGCTTAATGTCTGCTGGCGTAGCCGATAGCCTAAAATAGGTATCGGGTACATCTCTCCCGTACATCTCCTTTTTTATCAGGATTGAGAAAAAAAATACACTCTCAGGCATTCAATATATAATACATGTACACGATAGCTCTACAATTCCTTTACTCAGCATGATGGTATTTCCTGATGCTAGCTGCATTAAAAGTTCCTACAACTTCATCAGTATCCATTTTAACAATCTTATAGCTATTATTCTGGTATGTCTGTTCAATACGGAACGGTCCAGCGTACAATGGAGCGAATTTATGGTAGATCTTCAGCTGAAGGTTCGAAGTGACTGGCTTCCTAATCAGCACCTCATCATTTTCTTGAAATGGCTCGTGGAACCTCCTTCCTGCCTGTCTCCTGGCTCTCTTCTCCGCCTGTCTTCTGAGCCTCTCTCCTGCCATCTCGACTCTTCTTTCTTGTGTGGGTTGAGGATCTACTGGTGCCCTCACGACTCTGTCCCATGGTCTATCCGGTTTCAATCCATGATGAAGCATGGACGGAATCTGTCCTGTGCTTTCATGTACTGTGGAATTCAAGCATTGGCTAATGATGGGTATCACTTCCATCCATCTATGGTGCTGCCTTGACACATATAAGCGACACAGCTTACTTATCTCCGGCATAATTCTTTCCGCGGGATTTCCCTCTGGATACCGTACAGAATTAAACACATGCCTTATTCGTAAACGTTCCATAGCAGTAGAAAATTCCATACTAGTAAATTGCGATCCATGGTCACTCAACAAAACTTCAGGTTTCCCCATGCTCGGAATAACTGTTTTCTCAAGTCTGTTTATCACGTATTTGGATGTAGCTTTCTGTATAGGGCATAGAGATACGTACTTCGAAAATACATCAACCGTGACCAAAACGAACTGATTGCCTTTCGTCGAACGAGGAATCGGAACAAAAATGTCCGTCGCGAAAAGTTCTCTTGGCTTACTGGGTAATATTGATCTGGGAACTTCTTTCATTAACTTAGATGAGTATTTACTTCGCTGACAACTGTCACAGGTCTTTATGACGTCGCGAATCGTTTGTCCCATTTGTCTCCAAACAAAAGTTTCTTGAGCGAGAGCCAAAGTCTTGTCTACACCTACATGAGCTGCAGTTCGGTGTATCATCCAAATAACTGGTTTGACAAGCTTGGGTGGGATCACTACTCTAAGTTTAGTATGATCCTGATCGATATATTGGCATATAATACCTCCCATAATATGATATTTTCTAGCCTCTATCTCAGTTCTTTGAAAATCCGGATCAGTGTTATCCATCCTGCGTGTCAAAAAACGGTACATTCTTCGCAAAGGTGCATATCTCTTCTGAGTTTGCGCTAACAACTTCAACTTTTCTAGAGTACCATTATCCTCTTGAATCAAATTTATATGGTTGACAAATACTTCCTCACAAGGGTTTCTGCTCAGCACATCTGCTAACAGATTTAACTTCCCAGGTCTATGTACAACAGTTGGGTTAAATTGCTGTAAGAACAGAGCCCATCTGGTGATGCGGTCACTCGCTAAGTCTGTCTTCATAATAAATTGGAGGGCTTTATGATCTGTGATCACTGTTATGTCATGTCCAAACAACACCTTCTTCCACGTTTTGAGAGCATGAACCACTGCTAATGCCTCTAACTCAGTTGCATAGTAATTCTTCTCACAATTCCTAAGCTTGCGACTGGTAAAAGCTAAATATCTATGTTTCTTGTCATCATCCAACTGATATAGGATTCCACTAATACCTATTTTGGATGCGTCTGTCTCTACAAAAAATCTTCTTGTAAAATCAGGATACTCAAGCTTGATATTTTGGATCAGCATTTTCTTGGCCGCTAAAAACGCTTGATTGCATCTATCGTCCCATTTCCATCGATTTCCCTTCCTCAATAAATCCTGCAGAGGTGCCATCGTCTCAGTATATTCAGGACAATGTGTTGAAAAGAACTGACACATGCCTAAAAACTGCCGTACCTCTTTAATCTTTCGTGGTGTTGGAAACTCTGAAATTGCCATGATTTTCTTTGGATTGGGCCTATAACCATCTCCATCGATTCTGTGTCCAAGAAATTCAATTTCTTCATGAAAGAACTGACATTTATTGAAATTCACCTTGAAGTTCGTTCTCCTTAGATCTTCAAAAAGCATTTGAAGGTGCCTGATATGTTCTTCCGCTGTCTCAGACGCTATAATCAGGTCATCAATATAGCTTACCACGTGCTCCTTAACTGCATCTGACAAATTTTCATCTAGTGCTCGGATCATCACCGGACCACTATTTTTCACACCAAAAGGTAACCTATTGAATACATATGTTTTATGGTCAAACAAGAACCCTGTGTATTGTTTGCAGTCTTCTGCTAGCTCAACATGATAATATGAACTAGTCAGATCGATTGTCGAGAAGAAACTCTTTCCTCTGAATCGGCGTAACAATTCACGTATAACAGGTGGTCTGTCATGTTCAGGAAGAACTCTTTCGTTAAGGGCTCTGGCATCTAAACATATCCTCAGCTTACCGTTAGGTTTCTTGACAACAGCTAAAGGATTCAAATAAGCAGTTGGCATTTTCTTAATTATTCCATCTGTCTCCATGTCGCTTATCATTATGCTAACTTCCTCCTTCCATTTATCCGGAATGGGATATAAATTTTTATGGTATGGTTTGTCATCCATCAACTTGATGCTGTATGTAAAATTTTCTATGAGACCTGGTTTGTCATTGAATATATCCTCATATTCTGAAATTACTTGATCAAACTGCCCTTTAATTTCTGGATTTATTTTACTTGTCATACCCATTTTATCTTCTATAGACCTTTCAACGCTGCATACAATTTCATCCAATATATCCTCTCTAAAGAATGTCATCTCCGATTCTTGATTTTCCATGACCCCTTCTTGAAAGTACATGCGCCTACTCTGCATATCTATGATCAGGCCACTCTCACTTAGGAAATCCACTCCTAGGATCATGTCAAAATGTAGTTGACCCACTACTAGGAACATCTGTTCAAAACTTCTGGTTCCAATCCCAACATCTAAAAGTACCTGACTTTTACATTTCATACTCTTGTCTGGGATCACCCCTTGAATTTTGCTAACAACAGTTGGCAACATTGTAATTCCTCCTAATAATTTCAATTCATCCAGGCAACCTATGGATATCAAGCTCACCATAGCCCCTGTGTCTACAAGTGTCTTTATTTCTTTTCCCATGACTTCCACACTAATAACTGGCAATTCATGTCTATTTTCCCGTTGTACTATGTCTTCTTCCTCGATTAAATCTTCGTCCTTGACCTGATATGTTTCCACGATGACGATTGATTCCCAATGATTTTCATTTTTCTCTGGAGTTAATTTGACGTTTTTTTTTTCCTTCGCCACTCGTGCTGGCTCGATTGACATCTCTCACTGTCTCCTCGAGTGGTGCACTAGGCTGTCTATCCTCTTGTCTCGACCTCTCATGTCCACGATTGTCCCGTCTGTCGTTAGGATCGTTTCTTCGGCCATCCTGTCGGTCGTTTCCATTATATTGTTGACCTTGGTTCCAGTTATTCCTTCCCCGATATCTGTTATTATAGCGATTCCTGTCCTGATACCTAGAATTTTGGTTATAATTCCTATACCGGCTATCTCTCGCCTCTTGATCGTATGGCCTCTCATATGGTCCTCTATATCGATCATTTCCTCTTGCGTTACGGATGTTTCCTCGATTCCCATCGTTCCGTCGGTTTTCCCAGGAATCCCTTCTGTCCGTTTGAGCTGCATTGTCCACGACTACCGCATTTACTTCTTGCGTGTTTCTGTTGTCGTTTCTATTACTTCTAGGCGTGACCTGTGCGCTTGTATAATACAATCGCCGCAAAATATCGTCATAATGTTCCAGCGTATTGGCTCCCGATGCTATCAGTGATCGCTGTACCTCTATCGGTAACTGTCGCGCTATAGCTAGCAAAAGCTCTTCTTCTGGCAATGGAGGAATAAGGAACTGTAATTTAGCCAGCTGTGACGTGAAATAGTTGGCGTAATGCGTCGGATGTGACGTAGAATAGCGTTTGGAGTACATCTCCGCTCTTACGTTAAGTTGATCCTCGGCACTCCAGAATCTCCTCAAGAAAGCCATGGCAAATTGCTCCATGTTCGCAAAATTGCTTCTGAACGCTCTAAACCACGTAAGTGCAGATCCATCTAAGGCGCGTTCTACTATCCTTAGCTCTCTTTCTTTGGCTACCCTGTGTTCCGCCATGTAGTCTCGAATATCTCGCAGAAATTCTACTGGTGTAACTCCTGTATTTCCCGAAAACTTTCTCGGCTTGTCATCTAGATTCCTTATAATAGTGACTGGACCTGAGTATCGATCGCTTGGACCCAACGTACTCCTATTCGAACTTGGATTGTCCTGAGGGGTTGAACTAGCCTTTTCGAATGTCACACTCGGTTGCATTTGACGGTCTTCTACCATGCTCGGTTCTTGATTCGTCATACTGCGGTCTATCGCTGTTTGATTTATCAATGTTTCCCCTGATGTTACATTCTGACTGGTAAAACTGTTAACTATGGATTCTAGTTTAGTCATCCTGTCTTCTGCTAATTTCTTAACGGTCTTGACCTGAGTCTTCAACTCATCTAACGATGTAACATCCTGCGTCTTGTTACTCTCGTCTAGATCGTTCCTTAACTTGTCGATTTTTTCTTCGCACGTGTTCTTTACTAACGCGACTTGTTCTTTCAACAGATCAACATCTGTTCTAAATAAAGTTGAATCTATTTTCATCGCTTCCTTGCTTTCCGTAAACCTAGCTTCTAAGTTTGCCATACCTGCGATTAATTTTTCATCTAACCCTTCACGTTTCTCTTTTGCTTCGGCATCGACCTCACTATACCGTTCTTCCACAATTGCTCCGACTCTATTTTTAAATAAAGCTAAGTTTTCGTTAACCTTTTGCTCTATATCGTCGTCTATCTTCCTAATATCCTTCTGCAATTGATTTTCTAACGACTTTAAATTAGAATTGACCTCTCCCAAGACTTCTTCTTTAATGGTCCCAATTACTGTCTTTAAATCTTTTATTTCGTTACCTAGATTCGTTTCTAGACCCTTAATCTTAGTCTCGAAAGATACTGTTTTAGATCCCTTATTTGGGGGTGGATCTAAAAGGGAGAGTTGTTGTACTAATTTATGAGGTTGTGCCTAAAGAAGGGTAGCTTCCCTTGACAGGGCAAGCTGACCAGTGTAGTGTGTTGTGGTGCGCTAGGAACTAGGGGGCGTTCCTATTAATAATGTGGTAGTGTTTAAGGGGATGGGACCCACTGCAAAGGGTCGCTGTGCTAGTCGCTCAGCTGACTGCTTATTATGTAACTGACTCTGTTCGTATCAGCCGAGTGGCACGCGCTGCTTGTTGGCAGCCGAGCCGGCTAGAGGAACGCAAAGGTACCTGAGTTAGCGCTAATGGCTTACCGTCTGTCACGTCTTTACGTGACGGGAATAAGGAAGGGCGTTGGGATGTAAAGAGGCGTATAACAGTAATGCTAGTGTAGAGTGTGGACCAAGTGTTTTATTGGTCTGTGATTCTTTGTGTGAGTCCCTTGTAGGGAATGAAATTATGTTTATAATGTGATACAAGTTGTGGGTGACAGGTTACATAAATAGGAACTCTGAACACGATTGACTGACTCACCTCGGTTGACACCAGCGTAGCCTCCGGCTGTCTCGATGAAGCACTGACAATGGAGAGATCCTTTGACCTCATTAGGACGCCTTCTTATACCTTTTGACGTCCTGCTGTCAGCATTGTGTTGGCATGCTGCCCCAGTTAGTACTATGTCGCTGAGTGTAATGATTACGTAAGGCTTGAGCTGCTTTATGGAGTAGCAAGCTGTCCTTACAGTATTAATGGATGTTGCCCCGGCTTTCCAAGGGTTGCCATTTTAGGGGATTTAGCCAGATGCCGGGGGGATGGTCTCCAAGGGGTGCATACCCCTGGGATGCTGTACAAGAGTCTTCCTTCATTTGTTCGCGTCCTCGCGAACGGGAACGGAACTGGAGGTTGGGGCGTTGACGTAGTGGTCCTTGAAATCCCCTCGTATCTCCTGGTGGTGTCGTATCGAAGTGTGGGTGTGAGGCGAGCCCGTGTTCAGAGGGGAGGGTTATGGGATTTACATATATATGTATACATTGACATTGTGAAAAAACAAACAAAAAAAATTGACATTTGCGAAAGATTTGATTAACATTGGGAAAAAATTGACATTTTGAGAAAAATTGAACATTAAAATAAATTCGACATGTAAAAAAAATTGCCTTTGCATTTGCTGGCATATTGCTAGTTTAAAAAAAACATGGTTTCTGATGGTGATGTGTTACATATTTGTGCAGGGAGGAAAAACCCAGGGCCGAACGGATGATTGCGTCGTCCGCCCCATCTTAGGGAAAAAATGCTCCCTGCAATAAGAAAGGTAGAAGAAAATAGAAAAATGGGTGTTCCAGGGTATAATTTAAGGGAAATATTCAAAAGTATTTATTTGTGTGGGAAAAACGGAACACCCTGACAAATGGGGAAGTTAGAAGAAGGAAAAATGAAAGAAAACAAATCATACACATGATGGACATTGGCATCTTGGTGAACAAACAAAAATATATATAGTGTATAATTGTATAAAGTTTATCCTGAAAAATTATAAATTACAATGACCTTATGTCTAGTGGAAAAATTGTATAAAGTTTATCCTGAAAAATTATAAATTACAATGACCTTATGTCTAGTGGAATAATGGTATACAGTTTATCCTGAAAAATTATAATTTACAATGACCTTATGTCTACTTAATCGCGCTAATCCCTTATAATTATAGTTTTTGTGAGGTACCTCGCGTGCACGCTACCCGTCTGTACGTACTCTTGCCGTCTCACGGCTGATTCTGTACGGCCACTTCTTGGTACGGTATAGTGGTCGTACCGCTTGCATGTATGCCTAATACCTAACCTGTGAAGCATCCTCTGTGGGTGAATGCTTTCACACTTGACAATGAGAGTCACTGCCACAAATCGGTTGCGCCCTCATTGTCGTAATCTGCGTCGCATTTTGACGCTTTATGTGTTTATATTTTAGTTGATCTGCCAGTAAGCCTGGTACCCCACAGGCACCAGTCCTGCTGTGCAGATTTATTTTAGAGTGTGTAGCTGAAAAAGAAAAATGTGGTGAGTGTTTGCGAGTGTGTCGGGATTAGTGCAAGTTGAAAAATAAAATAAAAAATAGTACACATCATGGCATGCTGTAAATAATATGCCACTGCTATATGGCAGTGAAATTCCCGTCACCAGTTTCCTGTATCTGGTGACGATGCCTGTGAAAAAATGGCGAGGTTTAGAAAAAAAACATATTAGTACTGGTTGAAGCTCTTCTTTCACTGAAAAAAAATAGCATGATTAATGTTACTCAGCTGCAAGGCCGGGCTTACCCTATACGGTGCCGTAATGCCGTAAATAATATATAGTTGGTCTTACCCCGGTAGCGGAATTGTGGTTACCGGGTGCCGATATATTCCACTTTGATTATGCCAATTTTAACCTAGTTTATCCTAAGTATTGTCGGGCTTACCTCGGTAACGGATTTATAGTCACCGAGTGCCGCCCGGCGTTACTTAATACTATCTAACTTAATTATGGTCTAATAATAAAAAAAAAGACTATTACTAAGCCGAGAGGGTTGCCTTAATCTATTGCCGAAATGTGCTGCGCCATACCTGGCAACAGCGGTGAATAAATTTGCTTAATCCTAGGTTGCGTGTCAAATGCAACCGTCTTACAACTAAATTTGGCCTAGGACGATCGCCTGGGGCAATTAAATCCCCAGATCACCACCCGCACGAGCCCCAGAAACACCGGTTGTCTCTAGGGTCGCTAGATTCCGTCCCCTTAACTCTAGGTGTCGACGTCTATTACTAATACTAATCTATTCGCAGGCGGCTTACGGTGCCACTAAGCTAACCGTTTCGCCCGCTGTAAGTTCCGTGTTCATGACCGTTTGCTGTTCCGATTGAACGTAGGTGAGCCGCCCACTTGGCTCCTGTGAGGTGCGCGCACTGCCCCTCTCTTAATGCCCATTGACTGCCCGCTGCGTCGCCATTTATGTGGGCATTGGACAGTGTGGTCCAATGGCATAATATCCTCCGGGAAGAAAGCGTCCGGGGAGTCCTCTTCGCCTGTGTCGGCCGCAATATTTATATTCATGTGTCCTCCGGGAAGTGAGCGTCCGGGGAATCCTCTTCGCCTGTGTCGGCCGCAATATTTATATTCATGTGTCCTCCGGGAAGTGAGCGTCCGGGGAATCCTCTTCGCCTGTGTCGGCCGCAATATTTATATTCATGTGTCCTCCGGGAAGTGAGCGTCCGGGGAATCCTCTTCGCCTGTGTCGGCCGCAATATTTATATTCATGTGTCCTCCGGGAAGTGAGCGTCCGGGGAATCCTCTTCGCCTTAATCGGCATTGCTGGGTTGGCCCACTGAACCCTTTGGAGTGCCCGCTATGCTACTCATTTAAGAACTCTGGCGACCCGTTGTCGTCCATTTACGTGGGCGCAGGACCGAATGAGCGCGTACATTCCATATATATATATTCATATTTCATTCTGCATTATTGATTACCGTCGTGGTCTTCACCTTCACCTCGCGGGGTAAGGACTTGTCGGATCTAGGATTGGTCCTGCTGAACCCTTGGATCCTGCTTCACTCCTGACGAATAGGAGTCTGACTCCCCGCCATGGAAGTCCTACTTACGTAAATTTAACTAACAGTCTAGTCATAATATGGGGTCGTCTCTAGGGGTAGTTCCCGAGGCCGGCGCGGAGTGAGCTATTTCTCCCGCCATTCTCAGAAAGTCTCCCTGCAGGTCTTGGCTTCGATGACCGTGGCACATAGTGGGTGTAACCTTCTCCGACAAGGGGGATAAGCGACATGCACCCCTAGATCTCGATGTTTGCCCGTGTCCGGTCCCGAATGCTTTGACCTTACGTAGTTCGTCTGTTTGGTCTAGTCGTCAGTTATTTGGTGAGGTCGCTGCGCTGTCGAGCCAACTGGGGAAGGGTCCACATCGCCTTCCCCAGCTCTCAAAGTGTGGTTCTCCCGACCTTCGGCTTACACCGCTGTCAACAATCAGGTCGTGTCAGATTCCTTTGTAAGAAGAAAAAAAAAATGTGTCGTAACCTGTGTAAATAGTGTAATCTCTGTGTTAAAATGTAAAATATTTCCAGTGTAGCGGGGTTGTAGATCTTCTAAGTACATAGGCTACTTCTGGTCTACCATCGCTATGTCAGCTTCCCAGCAATAATGCTTTCTTTACCTTAATGGAGGTGTTAGTAGGGTCTGTAATGTCAGGTACCCTGTTATTAGGATTTGGGGGTAGTTATTTGTTGGTGGGCTTAAAGTATGGTAGGAAGGGTTTACGCACCTTTGGGTTCCACGTTATTGGTGGCCTGAAACCGGTGATGCCACTGGGATGCTTCTATAGTGAGTGGAGTGGGGAGGTAATTCCCGGGATTGCAAAAATACGAAAATTCATGCAGGTTTGATATTAAAATCCCTGGTAATTGGATGGGATACTCATGCATGTGTCTGGATATGAAGTTTCTGCCTTCATGTACGGATAGGTGTAGGATGGGGCATAATACCATATGTTCCTTTCATGCGGGAGTGTTTAAGTACTAAAGCATGGTTAATATGTATCTATGGCCTCCTCTCTCATTTGGAGAGGCGCATTATGCTTCTTTAATGTTTGCTGACACACCCCTAATACTCAGGTGTTAGCATCGTGACGCAAGGCGTAGCATGCCCGCTTTTTAGACGCATGAAGTCCATCAACCCCTGTGTGTATTTTGTAATGTAGTGTATCTGTTTTTGGTCGTGTAGATGTGGTTGCGTTGTTTATGTTGGGCGTGAGAAGGTTATGGGAAGGGAGTAAGGTGGTACGCTGGTAGCCTGTTCTCCTGTCGTCCTCCCTTGGTCCATGTTGGCTTTCTATCCGCGCCTGGGGATAGTAGAGCTGCATGACCTAATCTGGTCGGCCATTTGCAGTGTAGATGTGGCCAGTGGTCGTAATGCGACTGGTCATGTGCTAGTCATCTGTAATGATTTATTGCGGGAATAGAATCGCGAAAAGAAGTTATTAAGGGGAGGTCCTGTTTCCTCAAAGTCCCTATGTTCGCTCCTAATTGGTGAGCGCGTGTGTGTGTGTGTGTGACTACGTTCCGCTACACCACGCGGACGGTTGGTCTGTTATAAGGCTAAGTCCTACTGTGTATGTTGTGTAGGGGCGGGAAGCGCCCGTGGCCTTTCAACGTCTTTGCGAACGTGCCCTTATAGGCCCAAGATAAGTTCCGCTGTGTCACGTCTTGTCCATTGCCAAATGTTTTTGCAGTGTGGGGGAAAAAAATGTATGGCGTTATAATTGTTATGTGTGTGTAATTTCACGGTCACGGGCGATACGCAATAGTGTCTCGTCACCGCAGTATTGCAGTGTGAATAGTCTGCAGTCAGCAATTGGTATGTGCAATACCAGACTGGGAAGTTACTGTTTGTCATCCGCTGGTATGTGCCTTTTTGCACGAATGCAAGTGTGGTCATTGTTTTGGATTCCTAGCCTAATGTAGCAATTCGCCCTAGTTAGGTAATGACGTCGTGTGGCCATTGTTCTCTAAGACCTGTGTCTTGCGAAATTTTCCTACCTGTGTTCGTGAAACGTATGCCCTATGTCTGGTGTAATTCGAAATTTTATGTCTGGTTTTTGGTGGGAGGAAATGTAGTATTCCCTGTTCATGCACCTGTATGGGCCAATTTCAGTATGATTGGACGCCTGAATAGCTGTTCTCCTTTGTGTCTAAATTTTTACTGGAACTCAGACCCGTGACCTTATGTCATTCTCTGTGTTTTATGTTTGCGTTGTGTGACAGGGCTTGGGGCCTTCCCAGTGTGGTTTTTGCTTGTATTCCGCGTACCAAAAATACCATTGGATAGTTAGTTTTTGGTACGCGTGTGGTGTGTGGTCATGGGTTCGAATCCGGTTGTCTGTAAAGACTTGGTGTGATCATTTCCGTGCCGCATATGATATGGCATGTTCCCGTGGATGTGCAATGCGCATATGAAAGCATGCATACCTGTGTAGAGTTTGTACGTTTTTAATTTCCCCTCGTAGTGTAATTTTGGAAGATATAGGGTCTCTAAATCGGGCGTGAATGATGCCGTGCGCTCTGCTCTGAGAGCTGTTGTCTGTAAGCGTACAGTTTATCATTGAGGCCTGCGTTCTTGCTGAGTATGGCGGTATCGGATTGCAATGTCCTGCGCGCACGCTCGTTACTTGTCTTGATAATGCTGTGTTTCCGACACTTGTGTTTTTAATCGCTTACTCTCTGTGACTGTGATGAGTGCTTTTCGCATTGTGACAGAAAAGAGGGGAATTTGTGGTTTAACGTGACCGTATCTGGAGATCATGAGCTCCGGGCTTTCCGTTTTACTTGGAATCCAAACCACAGGCCATGGCATTTCCCTTCGGAAATCCCATATGCGTTGGCCGTACTATAAAAGAACCTTCCATTGACTACATGTGTGTCCCCAGATTTTGTGTTAACTGTATCGTTGTTCAAGTATGTTCTTTATCCCTGGAGAAAATGTCGTTGTACGCGAGTGTGTCTGGTCCGCTAGTCGCGTGTTTGGTGACCAGATGCCAGAGGCGATTGTATTGGTTTTCGTTTATGACCCGCTGTTAGTGGGACTGTCCCAATTTGTCTTAGCTTTCCCATTATTCTATCCTAGAACTGGATATTTACTCAACCTTATATTCCTGGTATTCAGAAGGTTGCGGGTTTGGAGACCGCCTTTTACCCAGAGTAATTGTTTCCGGCACCATGAAGGTTGTGTCTCCGGGACAGTTCTGGTGAGTGTTAGGATCGTATCCCGGTTCGGTCAGTGAGGTCTGAAGGCTATTTCTTGGCTTTCTTCTCACGTCTGCCCGTGGGATTACTTCCTTTCCTTTTGGCAGTATTTCCGCCTTTACGTGTACCTATGTCTAAAAATTATGTCGTGAACACTATAAAAAATGTTAAAAAAAATGTGCTTGGGACCTGAGTGTAGTATTTACCATTTTGGTAACGTGAGTACTACCGTAAACTGGTTACGTCTCAGGGGAATCTACCGACACTGTCTAGTACACATTAGGAAGGCCATTGCAAGACGTAATTGACACACTTGTATCCACGTCAGGAGCAAAGCCAGTGCACTATGGGAGTCAAACCTGCCCTTCAAAGTAATTGCAACTCACCACAATGACAGTGTCTCGTCCCGGTGTGCAATTGGGCTTTTCAGTTGGCTAAAGCACACCTCACCAAATTTTTGAAGTTAGTTTGAGAGTCTTAATTCCTGCCACACTTACGGCTTTCGCCCGCAACAGGAGGATCTATCAAACTGTGGAACCCTAACATAGAACGTTTAGTCATTTTCTACTTAGAAAGACTCACTTAAGCTTTATGCTGTGATTTTATGCTTAAGCTGTGTTCAAAATATCTGTCTTTCAGCCTGAAGCCTGCTTGGCTTCCACTTGGCTTAGCATATTTAGAGACTTTACGTTATGGCGTTAATCACTTCGCCCAATAACCATTGATGGCCTGAGAGAAAAATGCCATGGTTCCGAAAAAAAAACAGGAAGGATTTAGAATTGTTCCTTCTAATTTGGCTATGCTGCACTGTATATACATAAAATAAGAACGAAAAATATGCAATTTTATGTTTATTATGTACTTGTTGGACCATTTTCTTATCGCCCCCGTGTGAAAGAATTTATGTGGCCTAGAATGTTGGTGTTAGCGATGTTAGTTTATTTCTGTGGCCCTGGTGGAAGTCGTTATCTTCTTTCGAGCTTCAGTGCTCAGAAAGGTGAAGGGTTTTGCCCTGTTATTAGATGATAGGCCTCTGGAATCCACTGGGGTGTTCCTTTGCTACCTTCCGGCGGAATTTCTAGCAAAGTAAGCTTTGGCCTACTTCCACCGTAGCGCGTGTCTATAGGTTTAAATGTACCTGTATTCGAGGGCCTAATTGCGCTTGGCGCTGCCCTAGTAGATTTTACGGGAGTGTGGATATATTTGACTGCTTGGTTTTGTGGGGTAGGTGTGAACACCTTTCCTAATCCCCGTGTACTGTGTGGTAATGCCCGGTCAAAATGTTCGTGCGTATATCGTGCATCCTGAGGGCCTAATACCGGTGTCCGCCTTTGTTCTGGCAAATTTGCCCTTTGAACTGGCGGTAAAGGTCGCTTAATGGCTTGTGTCTGGCCTAGCAATGTAGTGGCGTGTAGTCTGACCGCTTTTCGGCCTGTGGCCACGGCCGACTCCTGCCAATGTGTTAGCCTATCTGTGTACGTGTATGTAGGCTTTATGTCCTGTAGGGCGGGCTCTATGTCGTCAGCCCATGACGTGGTTATGTCCCTTTGTTTCCCTGTCATATCATGTGTGTTTAATGGCCCTGGCTTCAACTCCCTCTCGTCCCTCTGTTCCGAGGGGAATGTTCTAGGCTCGGCCCCTCGGTTTGGCAAAATTGCCTTCCGATCCGGAGCTGAAGGACGTGTGTTTGTGTTAGGTTTATTTTGTAGTAAGTTGGAGCCTAACCTGGCCGTCTTCTTGACTGTGGCCACGGCGAACTCCTTCCATTCTGTGTCAGTACGTGGCGAGAGGGACATCCTCGCAAATTGTCGAGTCAGCGTATCCACGCTTATGTCCTCTCTCGGGTGGGCTGATGGCCCTACCATGAACTCAAAAATGGCCGTATTGGCTTGTAGCTCACGGTATTTGTCCCAAATTTGGGTGTACTGCCTTATTGAGGCTCATGGCCTGTTTACAAATTACTGTATTAATGTATTAATGTTTCTGTGCTCTGTATTGTTTTGTGGCCGCTAGTTGGAGAAGCGCTTGGACGCGAATTAGCTCCCTGTACTGGGCGTGTAAACTTGTGTAGTGCCCCCTCATTCTCTCGAGGGTTGCATTATCTATTACGGGACCATGTGTGGTATTTAATTGTTGGTATATTCTGTTTCTTTGTATATGGAACCTATTGAGGTGTTCATGTATGTGATTCAAGAGTGTATTTGCGCATCTTAATCGCGCTGTCCTACCCTCTGCCGGGGTGTATGGCTGTTTGCCCTGTATTGCCCCGATTTTTGTTTGGAGTGCCCGTATTTGTGTTTGCCGGCTTTGTATGTGCCCTTGGCATCTGAACAATAATGTTAATAATATTGGCGTACCCCTATTGCCTCTATGGCTTGCAATCTCTGCATGAGGTGCCATTCTGACTGAAGTGTATGGGCCTACAATAAGAATAATAATTTAAAAAAAATCTGTGCGTGTTTGACAGTGTATTCTTATATTTCTTTGATTCTGTATGGGGCTAGGGGGTTGGTTTATTAAGAATTTCCCCTGTGTAGCTAGTTTGGAGCACACAAAAAAAAATGGTGCTTTTTGTCTGGGGGAAAAAATTTTCTCACTAATTTGCTTGGCTTTTTGCGGTACGGAAGGGGTCGTTTTACCTACGAGGGCTCGTTGGTTGAGTCCCTTTTCTCTATGCGTAGGACCGCGCCTCCACCAGTGTTTTAGATCCCTTATTTGGGGGTGGATCTAAAAGGGAGAGTTGTTGTACTAATTTATGAGGTTGTGCCTAAAGAAGGGTAGCTTCCCTTGACAGGGCAAGCTGACCAGTGTAGTGTGTTGTGGTGCGCTAGGAACTAGGGGGCGTTCCTATAAATAATGTGGTAGTGTTTAAGGGGATGGGACCCACTGCAAAGGGTCGCTGTGCTAGTCGCTCAGCTGACTGCTTATTATGTAACTGACTCTGTTCGTATCAGCCGAGTGGCACGCGCTGCTTGTTGGCAGCCGAGCCGGCTAGAGGAACGCAAAGGTACCTGAGTTAGCGCTAATGGCTTACCGTCTGTCACGTCTTTACGTGACGGGAATAAGGAAGGGCGTTGGGATGTAAAGAGGCGTATAACAGTAATGCTAGTGTAGAGTGTGGACCAAGTGTTTTATTGGTCTGTGATTCTTTGTGTGAGTCCCTTGTAGGGAATGAAATTATGTTTATAATGTGATACAAGTTGTGGGTGACAGGTTACATAAATAGGAACTCTGAACACGATTGACTGACTCACCTCGGTTGACACCAGCGTAGCCTCCGGCTGTCTCGATGAAGCACTGACAATGGAGAGATCCTTTGACCTCATTAGGACGCCTTCTTATACCTTTTGACGTCCTGCTGTCAGCATTGTGTTGGCATGCTGCCCCAGTTAGTACTATGTCGCTGAGTGTAATGATTACGTAAGGCTTGAGCTGCTTTATGGAGTAGCAAGCTGTCCTTACAGTATTAATGGATGTTGCCCCGGCTTTCCAAGGGTTGCCATTTTAGGGGATTTAGCCAGATGCCGGGGGGATGGTCTCCAAGGGGTGCATACCCCTGGGATGCTGTACAATACTTCGGTAGACCAATCTTGAATTTTTCCTACATCTGCCACTAAACCATCGATGTCGAATCTCAACTTCGATACATCTGACTTAATGTCTTTCTGTATGGTCATAACGTCTGTTCTTAAAGTAAAAATATTTTCTTCCCCTCTACTTTCTAAGTCAATAATATTTTTTCTTAATATTTGAACATTTTCCTCTCCTTTCATGTTTACTGCAATTATGTCTAATTGTAAAGTCTTCAGCATCTCATTATTCTTTAAAGTTAAACTATTCTCTAATCTGGTTAACTTATTTTCTAATTCAGTGTTAGTTTCTTCACTACGAGACTGTAATTTCTCTTCCAATGATTTGAAGTTATCTTTCAAGTTAGCTTCACTAGCTTTTAAATGAATTTCAGTACTAGTCCTTAATCTAGTTTCTAATGACTTCAAATTATTTTCACTAGTTGACTGTAGTCTAGTCTCTAATAGCATCAACTCATCTTTGCTATTTGACTGTAGTTTTTCTTCTAATGACTTAAAATTGTCTTTAAAGTTAGCTTCACTAGTTGACTGTAACCTAGTCTCTAATGATTTTAAATTATCTTCAGTACTAGTTTGTAATGCTTGCACATTTTCTTTGCATTTAGCTTCTAATCTAGCTTCTGAATTATTAATTTGTTCTTTAACTTCCGTTTCCATCTTAGAAATAGTTTCTGCAATACCAGACATACCCGTCTGTAACTCTCCTAACACCTTAGCTAAATCTTCCGGCAACATAATTATATTTTCAATATAGAATTATATAGAGACGGTAGACAACAACACATCACAATGTCTCAATTCCTGCATTCACTTGGGTATAGGAAAAATGTCTTATAACTAACATGATATTATTAATACGATTAACATGAACACTGGATTGGGCACACAAGTACATTGTCTGACTAAGTTTAATAAATTTTGTAACACACTTAAATGAACTTGAGATCAATCTCTCAGTAATCTAAATCTGATGTGATTCCATAGAATAAACAAAATCGAAAAGCCCCACTAGTTGGATAAAGCCAATTCTCCCTCTCTCTCTGTACCCGTTCGTCCTGGGGATGCGATGACCCATCTGCTATAACATCACATCCCTGGAGTTCCAGGACAGAGCGGAGTTAAATGAACCTCTAGTCAAATAAGGAATGTGTCGGAAATTCAGCTGAGTTCTCGAAAAAGCAGTGGGTTTCACGAGACAAAGTATCTCTAGGGTCGTTACGGGCATAAGTTTAATAGAAATAATTCAAATATAAACGGGCGCCATCAACTGAATTCCTAGCAAAACCACTTCCTTTCCGGATAAGCCTTACTCAAGACAAGGAAAGAAAAAGGAACATCACACCATCATCAGATCACAACTAAGATAAAAACAAATTTATTTTACTTTGAAAGTCAGACAGACATTTTAAATATAATTCCTACCTAAGAGTATGGTCGAATGCAAAGTTAAATTGTCATTGTCCAAAATCGAACCATCTCATTTCTACTGCAAAATTATCTTAATCCACATAACAAGAAAAATGTATAAAGTTCTCTTGGATTCTCAGGATCACTGTAGCACTATGTCTTTCGTCACTGACATTTGTGAAACCTGAGACCTAATTCTCTTTAATTTAACATCAATGTGGATTTAATTAAGTAATTAATCTGCCTAAACATACACATATAATAATCACTCATATTAAATATCACATAAATTATGGTTTGCATGGTATAATTTGAACATAGAACATGTTAATCAAATGTTCCTAAACATTGAATAATTAATTTACACTATTTACATCGTCATTCAATCACTTATCTGTGAATTACTGAAAATTCAAATTATCATTGGTCATCATCATCGTTATTATCAAAATTAAATATTTCTCACATTAATTCTCACTTCAAAATTCTAAATATTCCTGTCAGAATCGTTAATTCATCACCATTACATCATTTAAATTCACATTTCAAGTTGCAATTCCTTTACATTATCTCTCAATTAAATTTATTTAATTCCATATGAATTCATTAATCATCAGCTTCTTTAATTAATTATCACCTTCTAATTCAGTTATTCATCATCATTATCATCGTCTATTAATTCATTTCAATCAGTTTATTTATTCAATCTTTAATTCATCCACTTTATTTAATTCATCGATTTATTTCAAAATTTAATTTATCAACTTATTTAAATTTCAATCATCTGGTTATTTAGATTTTTATTATTTCATCTAGTCATTCTGATTTTTATTTCATTAGGTCAGATCGTTAATATGCTTAAATCTCAGATTATTATTTCGTTAATTATTATTTTCAGAAAATCTTGTATTATCAACTTCATTTATTTGTTTAATTTCCTTACAAATTGTTTAATAAGGTTTATAGAACGTTGTCTTACAGTTTTATCACTTCCAAGTTATATCTCGTATTTAATTATCATGCCAAAAAATATTATTGTCTCCACGACATCACGTTGGATCTAACTATCCACAACGACATTACATTTCTTCAATACTTCAAATATCACATTTGAATATAAGAATTACTCCAAAAACTCCATAAATATTCAGCACATACAGCATGAATCTCAACAAATACGCTAGACTGGGTACGACGACCTCATGTCTGCTTCAAAATACATTAGCAACATTGCTACTATCACTTGGCAACTTCCACAAAATGCCTACCACAAACTCCACTTAACCATGTTGCATGATCTACAAAAAATATATAACTGGCTTCAAATTATTAACGCACACAATCTCCAATAACTGTAATTACTCTGATCACATCTAGACAACTTCTTAAACAATTGGAAAAATATTACTTCAGTAATTTAAGATCTGCTTTCAAATAGCATAAATTCTCTTTTACAAATTCTTCATAAATTCACATCGCAGAAAAACACCAATGTGCTATAATCTCTCATATCAAAATCTGCAATACTGATCTGCCTTAAAATAATTATGACCATTAATGATTAATCTTACAAGATTCAATTACTTTAAATCCTTCTCAAAAGGTATCAAACACAATTATAAAAATCATCAAAGCATCAGCTGTAATAGCTGTTAAACTGAAATTACTCTCAAAAGAGTATAGCAACAAAATATTGGATTGGCAAACAAGAATTACTAAATGCAATCCTGTTGACATTTATCGTTACTTTATTTAACAAAATTTCGACTGATATGTGACTAGTAGTTCCTTGTTAGATTCACTTACATCTCGTGTACACTCGGATGATAAAAATGAGTCCCTCAATGGCGAGTAAGATGTGTAACCACCGTACAGTCGTATAAATACGAAAGACCTCGCCCCGTCGGCTTGGATGATAGTTCCCTAAACGATGGGTAAGGTGAGTAGCCACCATACAATCGTATAAATACGAAAGACCCCACCTCGTAGACTGTATGAGTGAATGTACCAGATAGGAATCAACAAGTCTCTAGTTGTCATATAAAAGCGATGTTCATTCACTAAAGTGAATAACTTCTTAATATCTCCAAACAATCCAATGGAAAAAATCCCTACTGATGAATAATACACACTCGCTAGTATGCAATGAACTGACGAAGTAATTTCTGATAATCAATTGCAGATCACGAGTTCGAAATACTCGTTACACAAAAAAAAACTATTCATGAAAAATATCCTAGCTGGAAAAATGTCTAAAAGACCAAACATCTGCTTAATAAAGCCAATCAATGGTGAGAATTTCGTATAATGATGCCTGCCATATCATATGGTCACTCCATATTCTAGCAAATTCGAAGTATATAAATTCAAACCATGTCTTAATAATCAAATCACTCCTATTAGAAAAATATACATGTGTGCCCAGTATTCATGAAAATAATCGTATCAGGTAGACATAACTCTTACAATACCTTTCATTATCAGTTGTAATATAATTTCCAAGATCGTCGATTTTCCCTACATAAGAATTTCTCGTAAGATCGGCGTGAATATCATTTCATCCATGAAATGACGATTTCCTTCGAAATCCCAAGCGAATCAGCTGTTGGACTCCTCTCGTCAGGAATCGAATCCATCGCTCTGTGGTGCCATCTTGTCTCTATTCACGTTTACTCGGTCATGTTGAACCTCGGATTACACATAGCGGATATTGTCCAACTCCTTCTCGAAAAGTTCATGAAAACAGTGGACCCCCTTACTCCTCTTCTAATATACGCCACTGTTCCTTTAAATGTTGAGTTTGAGTATTGCAAGTCCAATCTCAACTTACTGCAAAGTCCCACTTGAGTAAAATAAAATTTTACTTGATAGTGTTCAAGATTACGATACACCCTGTATCTGTTCGTAATAGGTAACTCATGAAAATTGTATAAGATATAAATCTTATAAATGCACGATATAATGTTCATCAGAGCCTATGCTAAACATTCAGTTTACTTGGAATAGTAAAAGTCGCTTTGAATGTGTTATATAACAGCATGGTTATAAGGTTATTCGTAAAAGCCTGTGTTTGAACAGCGTCGAAATGAAGCTTGAAATAAAGTCTTCAAATACGAGCAGTGTGGTTTTGAAATACCCCGGCTGTCTACAATTGTCTCCTCGGCCAGCCCGCCTGGATCAATGACCCGCTCGGCCTTGGCTGCTCGGCGATGCGAGAAATGTCGCCTACACTTATGCCGTGACGGTTTCCGTACGTTGCGTGACCTTCAATGTCCGTCTCGCTGTGCTATAGAGCTGCTCTGAACTGCCCGTCTTCCTGGGCTCAACTAACTTTGCTAGCGCTGTGTTCTGGCTTATGTGCTCCGCGCGGCACGTGGCTTGTTCCCCCATCACTGCGCTCTTACGTCATGAACATAGTCTCGAACCCGAATCCTCTCGGCTGTTCTGTTATAAAATAACTTACTTCCATAAAATTATTTCCACATATAATACATGTTATATATCCTCTTCTAAGTTGTTTAAATTACTATTATTCCATATATGATTCAATAAAGCTTCACATCTTTATCCATAATTCTATCTTCTCACAGATTTCAATGCCTCCTTGATTCTTGACCTCCTACGTCATCTTGGCATTCTTCTTGACGCAATCGATGCGCTATCTTTTCCTATTGCTTTCCAAAACCTCAACTACAGCTTAATGTCTGCTGGCGTAGCCGATAGCCTAAAATAGGTATCGGGTACAATACCGTAACTTGGACTAATATTCGGATATCGGTTATGGTAGGAACAACAAAGTAGCGCCCACCAGAAAGGACGTTAAATAAAATCTTCGCTCGTAAAAAAGAGCACCTTAATCGTGCAATGCGTATTAATAACGTTATTCAGATATCGGTTTATATCAGTGGCTTAAAGGCCATATAAATCACTGAAGTTCACAGTTCTGACTTCAGTGGAACTTCACTGAAAATCACAGTGAATATCCTCTGACCTTTCCAGCAGTGAAAATCCACTGAAGTTTTCAGTGAAAGTTTACTCGCCTTTCCCGGGAATAGTTATCCGATTTTCCAGTAAACTAACGATAATAGTAATAAATAACCATGTTTAACGAGATGTACAAGCCTTAATAATCAATTTGGTTAAGTATAAGACTGGGGAAAAATAAAAGTATATCACGTTGCCCCAGGCAGGGTTTGAACTTTGATCTGTGGGTAGATTCATGGAATCGAACTGGAAAGCAGGACATATTTTTTCCATTGAGCTAATGTTGATAACTCAGTGAAGGCTATGGCAATAAGCACACATGATTCAGTGCACCATAAAATATCTCTGATAGTCTCACGGACTGTTTCACTTTAAGATCAGCGACTAACGCAATGTCTCAGTGACCAGTGAACTCCTGTGTATTTCCACCGAAGGTCAGTTAAAAAGCATTGCACTGAAGATTTCAGAAAAAAAATCCCTGAAACCTGTTGGATTGACTTGGGATCCAGATGTTTCCTGAAGCTCGTTTATGATAGTCAGCATACGGTCTTCGTCGTTTTCATCTGTGAGAACAATACATACATCATCGGCATATGCTCGTACTGCCACTTTCATCTCATTGATCGTCCTCCTCCGGAGGAAGGGTTCCTGTGCTATGATGAATAGGATCATAGAAAGTGGGCATCCTTGACGAACAGATTTACGGATGAGTATATTCGATGTTAGATGTCCATTAATGATTACTCTAGATTGTGCTGTTATCTACAGTCCTGTAATGCATTTAATCAACCCGATAGGAAACCCGAAGGTTCGCATTGCAGACCATAGAAATGAATGTGTTTTTTTTCTATCAAAGGCCTTTTGAAAATCGAGACTGACTAGTGTCGTAGGAGGAAGATTAGGTGAAGTTTTCTCATTTACAATAATAATATTGCTTAACACCAACAAGTTCGAGATGATATTTATTTCCTGGAGTCGCACAGGATTGCCACTGCCCTATAATTGGTAGCAGTTGCGGTTTGATTCGGGATGCTATTATTTTTTGTCAAGATTTTGCAATCTGTATTGAGAAGTGTGATAAGTTTGAAATCCTCCATTCCAAGTGGTCTTATGATCTTCGGAATTAAAATAATAATCCCAGCAGTAAATTCTTCAGTTATAATTTGTGGGTTTCCCCTAATCTCCTGGTAAATTTTAAGGAGGTCTTTTCCTAGTATATTCCACATTAATTGATAAAATTCATATGGTATTCCATCAGGACCAGGAGAGCGGTTACGTTGAGTTGGGCGTAGTGTTGTGAAAATCTCTGCCGAGGTACAGTAATACCACTTGCCAGCATAGATCCATCCTCTGCGGTCAGTCTGGGTGGGTTTTGATGTATGCTCCCATCTGTTTGCTCACTATTTTGTAGGACGTCGGAGAAAAATGTTGTGAATAACTTTGCTCCAATTTAAAGGATATCATCCATGTTCGACTGAGTGCAGCCATGCTCGTCCCGAAGTATAGTAATGGTCTTTCGCTGCCTTTTACGCCTTTTTGTTAAGATATGGAACAGTGATGAACGTTCTTCTTTTATGACTGAGTGAACAGTACGTGATGGTCACTGAAAGATACTGGCACTACTGTGGAACTATGCAGGCTATCTCTCATTCCTCGTGCTATATATGTCCTGTCTATTCTAGATGCTGATCCGGCACGATAGAAAGTAAATTGGACGTCTGTTCCATGTTTAAGTTCCCACACATCATGGAGGTTAAATCCGTCTACGAGACTTTTGAGGCTGCGGCAGTTGTTGAAAGCGCCGGTTTGATCTCGAGTGTTTAAAACACAGTTAAAATTGCCTGCTAATATGATAGTATTGATAGGGCCCTGGAGAAAGTATCTGATGTCAACTTCAAATGAATGTTCTCTTGCCAGACGACCTTGTGATCCAGAAGGGGCGTAGACATTAACAATTTTTGTGTCCTCACATTGCAGAGTAATTATTCTGCCACTCGGGTGTAACTCCACATCCGAAACAATAAATTAACCCTGATCTGTAAACGACAGCTGTGCCTCGGAGAGATGGGCCAATATTTGCTATGTATTCGTACCCACTCAACCAGTCTAAGTTTGGATAATTTACTCCCTGAAGCAATAACATGTCAATATCATAAGTCCTGAAAGAAATCCTGAAGTAGAAAACGTGTCGTCAAACTTATGATGCCATTGATATTTAATGTGGCAAAACAACGCAAGACACTCATATGCAAGAATAAAAGGATGACGATGACAGGCATCAGTATGTTTGAGTGCATTTAAACGACTATGAGCAATTATTTGAGGGGATCATTGGAGTGATGTTTTACTGGTGTGCACTTCCAGTGATTTACGGCGACTACATGATGCGTTTCGTGTTTGTGTGTAATATGATTTAACTTCTTCCCTCGCAGTGTTTTTGTTGACAGTTTTCATGTGAAGAGCATGGGTCTCATTAATGTTGGCTTTATCTGTGGCCATGGGTTTAGCTACTGTTTGTGGAGGTAGGGCACTTCCGCTGACGTCCGTGACTTTTTTTTACTGAAACTGATTGCAGCATCAGAGGTGGATGTAAACTCTGCCCCCAATGTAGTAGATAGGGTTTCCTGAACGATGTCTGTGCTTTGCGCGTGAAGTAATTAGGAGCGAACGGTATTGTTAGCTGGAGGGTGCTTCGAATGTACTTAGACTGTTGGGAAGCCTATTACTTGTGAGTGTTCTCGTTCTTCTTGTATGGCATCCTGAAATTCCATGTCTTTCGACCACGTAAATTGGGTTTTGGGTACGTCATTAGTGACAGGTTCGTTAAGGCTAAATGTCCCGACATTTTGGTAAGAAAATGTTTCAACAGATGGCATCACAAACGAAGCTGAATTTATTTATAATTTTTTTTTCTTAAAAGGGACCTCCGATCTGCAATCTGAAAACTGCTATGTACTCTGTCTAGTAGGAGAATTGAGATTAATTCATCGCTAAATTTTTAATTTCAAAAACAGAAAAGTTGCTGTTTATATTTTAAATATCTCATTACAATTTAAAAAAAGCGGGTAATAAGAAAGTTGAGTTTTATTCACTGATTCCAAAGCCGTATCGAAAACCTAAATCGGTTGAATAGAATCGTCGGGATCACTTGGGGAAATTTTTGAATAAGAGTGTAACTGTACGTGGAACAAAAGGCGTGGTAGCCTATAGTAGAACAAGGTCGGCGAGAACGGGAGGGAGGGGAGGGGAGGGGAACGAAAGTCAAGTGAGAGAGCGATGACCTTACCTGACGGTATGGATTCCTCAGCATCTAGTCCGATGTTGTGATTGACTGTGACTGTGACTGTGATGGCTAGTTCTGAATTATTGGCCAGTTCTGGATATTTCTGAGCGATCCTTTGATATCTTACCAGTTTGTAATTACTACTTCTAATTTTCTATGATGTTTTTCCTGATTTTAGTTCATTGATCCCTTTAATTACTTTTTACTTAATTTATTTTACCTGCAAAAGTATTTTTTTAGTGTTCGTTAGGTGTACGATGTACATATAGGTACGACTGATGGAGAGCATTACGGTCATCATTCATTCATTCATTCGTTTATTTGCAATTGGGGCTGTGTCCCCCGCTGGCAAATTAGATATACATAACAAATAAATAATTGTACATAACAATTCACTAACAATTAAACTGGAGTATTTACACAAATAGTCAGTATTTTCTTAAACACGCCTATATGTTTGGGAAAAGGCTCTAAAACTGCGGCAGGTAGAGCGTTCCAGTTATCAATGGCACGGTTTACGAAAGAATATTTACCATAATTTGTTCGCTGTGGTCGGCCCTTAACTTTGAAAGGATGATCGCTCCTACCCATGTAAGTAGGCTTTTCCATACGTTTGCTAAGCTCACCCCATGCTGGTTGATTTGTATACGTGTTGTACATAGCGCAGAGTCTAGATTTCATCCTCCTAGCCTCAAGTGATTCCCACCCAAGTTTCTTTAACGTACGGCTCACACTGCTCCTGGGATTAAAGTCACTGAGCACAAATCTAGCGGCCTTTCTTTGTACCATTTCCAACTCATTTATGAGCCCTACTTGATATGGAACCGACAGCAGTGGCTACGCGGGCTGAAGCGCAGCTTTAGGTCATGGGGCCAAGCTCTCTGCTGACTCGGTAGACGCGTGGGTTCGAGCCCCACCGTCGGCTGTCCTTGAAATGGTTTTCCGTGGTTTCCCATTTTCAACATCAGGCAAATGCTGGGACGGTACCTTCTGATAGGCCACGGCCGCTTCCTTCCACATCCTTGCCCAGTTTCATTCATCTTCATCCATTTCATCTCTCATCCCGACGCGCAGGTCGCCCACGGGCGTCGAATAGAAAGACCTGCACTCGGCCTCTGAGGAGGCCACACGAAAAAAAAAAAAAAAAAAACTTGATATGGATCCCAAACCGCCGAGGCGTATTCCAGAATAGGTCTTACACGTGACAAATATCCTAATTCTTTAGCAGAGGTACTACTTCCTTTTAATACCCTCATTGCAAAGTGCAGGGATTTGTAAGCTTTAGAAACTACACATCCTACATGACTACTCCATTTCATATCATTTCTTAAGTGAACGCCCAAATATTTGCAAGAATCTTCTTCTACAAGTATTTCCGAGCCAATGTTATATTGAAAATCTTGCCTTCGCACTCTCCCTATTTTTATTAGACTACATTTTCTTGTGTTTATTTTAATTTTATTTTCAATCGCCCACTTATAGACCAGGTTCAGGTCATCTTGAAGTACTGCATTGTCTTGTGAGTCATGTATCTTTCGATATATTACACAATCATCCGCAAACAATCGACAGTCACTGCGAATCCCATTTGGTAAGTCATTTATAAACGCCAAGTGCAGTTAGTTTTACATTTAAGGTGAAAAATGGAGCCACCACCAAAACCGATTCAAGGCAGGACTGGCATGCAAAACGAAATGTATTATCAATTTAAATTAACGTCGCGAAATTAAATTGTTCAAAGGAATAAAATTTCACTCCTGGCGCGAAATAAAATTATTAACAGAAATTTAATTTCGCTGCAGGGGCGAAATAAAATGCATCACTGACTTTAAATTTCGCTCCCGGTGCGAAATAAAATTCGTACCAGACTTTAAATTTCGCTCCCAGCGTGAAATGAAATCCGTTACAGACTCTTAATCTCGTTCCCGGCTAGAAACATAATTCTTAACAGACTTTTAATTTTGCTCCTGGCGTGAACTAAAATTCATTATAAGACTTTTCATTTCACTCATGGCGTGAAATAAAAAACGTTAGTCTTTTAAATTCGCTTCCGGCGCGAAATAAATAAGAAACATTACAGAGAATTTCACTCCGGGCACGAAATAAAATTCGTTACAGACTTTCAATTTCACTCCCGGCTCGAAATAAAATTATTTACAGACTTTTAATTTTGCTCCTGGCGTGAAATAAAATTCGTTATAAGACTTTTGATTTCGCTCCTGGCACGAAATGAAAACCGTTACAGTCTCTTAATTTTCCTCCCGGCGTGAAATAACATTTTTTAACGACTGTTAATTTTGCTCCTGGTATGACAAAAATTGCTGGCCCCATGGTGTTGGGGGTAGCGTGCCTGCCTCTCATCTGGGGTTCCCAGGTTCGCTTCCCGGCTCCGTTAGTGATTTTAGAAACGGACGTGTGGGTTGGAACGGTGTGCTCGAAAACCAAGATTAACGGCCGAGGGAACCCGATGCGCTGACCAATATCTGCAGACTTAATGGTTGGGCAGCGGTCGCTTGGTAGGTCTAGGCCCTTCATGGGTTGTAGTGCCACGGTTTATTTTAATGACACAAAATTCCCAAACAGCATTTAGTTTCGCTCCCGGCGTGAATTTAAAATGCATGGAACATTTCATTTCATGTCTGAAATTAAATCTGGTCTAACATGCGGAACAAAATGGCTGTGGACGCGTTAACATTTTAATTTTGCCGTGAGCGCGATATTCGGGTGCGAAATGATATTGATTGTCAGCGCGAAAATTAAAATGGAAGCAAAATTTAATTCAAAGCACAATAACATAGTGAAAAGCGACGCAAAACTAATTGCAGTGCGAAACGAAATACTGTACGTGGCCCAGGGGTTTGATGTCGTGCCGTGGTCAGTATAAATGCGCTGAGGGTAAGAAGGAAGTAGTAAGGAATGTAGAAATGAGAGGAATGACCCCTCACCCCTGTTGTTCGAGTAACCCCCCTCCGAAACAGAACTCCATATACGCCGCTGGTACTACCACAGACGATTTACTGTTGTTTGTAACTCTTCAGTCCTTCAACACTAATTTGCCCGATAAAGTCCAGTCAAATTAGACCAAAAATTATGCGTTTTCTGCATTAAATCATGTACTGTAGTTCCAAATGTTTCGGGAATGTGTAGGGGGAGGTCCCCTGAACAACACCTAATAAAGTCCCGTCAATTTCAGGTGCCGTGGGGGACAGAGGGGGGCTCAAAGCCTCCATTTATAGTTTTTGGCGCATAACTTTAAAACGGTGCATCGCAGAGAAATTTGTATACCATTTAAACGTAAAGAAAATTAAATGCCCTACAAAATGGTGTAATCATATGTATCTTTATGTGTTACAGTCTCCGAGATATGAGCCAGTGAACATGGAATATTTGAAGAAAAATATGCAGCGCCTCACGTTTCTCGTCTAATTTGCCCATCCAATCCTTTTACCTTCCATTTTACAGGAAACTCGTAAGGGAGGAAGTTGTAGACCATTAAATTTCCTTCAAGAATATATATACGTATGCTAATTTTTCTTCGATCTGTCGATCGTTGGAGCGTTTTGACGTATGGCGGTCGGTTTCGAGATTTTACTAGTGAACTGCTCATTAGTTTACTTCCGTTTTCAACAGCTTTAACACTCTGTATTACGATATGTATTGATTCTGCAAACATAAATGGTATTTATTACCCATATAACTAATATATAATATATACAGGGTGAGCAAAAAATGCCGCACTTGGAGGTCGGCATGCTATTCCTCATCCAATTGCAAGACAAAAGGTTCAATAGCAAAATCGGATCGCGTGCTGTTTGAAAACACAAGTATGAAAACGAGAGCTGGCAACACTGTCACATCCTGCAGTGCATCGGAATGTACAGATAAAGCACCGAGTTCCTGCGAGCTGTTTTTGGCCACGCTACATGTAGTTACAGCGTTGACAGGGCCTCGTTTCTTAACATGCATTTCTGTTAAACCTATTGGCCTAGGATTTGCAACATAAACTTTTGTCGTGAATTTTGACGAGGAACCGCATGCCGACCTCCAAGTGCGGCATTTTTTGTTCACCCTGTATATATATACTGTATATGAAAGTATGTGTGTCAACTGTTAATTTTCAACACTAATAAACACTAAAAATCTAGTAGGCCTTTCAAACGGCGAATATTTTTTTCATATCCTTTTAATATGCATGTATAAGACCCCTCCCCATCTGAAATAGAATGTACTTAATACACTGTTTACATAATATTAAGGTAAGTAGGCCTAAGTTTATTATGATATTGTATCCTATGATATTCCACAAATAAGAATATAAGACAGAAGTAGAGGAAAGAATTGATACTGGGAGATAGTAAAGACAGAGACGGCGAAACATCGAATTAAAAACCGTCAATTGTGGACAACAGACGACCTAAACGGAAGGAATAATACTATTCCGAGATATCTAACGACCCAGGAAAGGAAATAATCTTCTGGAATATGAGATACCATGGGATATGCCTAAGTGACTGATCCCTTTCCCAATCCGGTACGGTTGAAAACTCCAAAGATCGTGGCTATTTGAACTGATACAAATGGCTGGAGTGTGGTCTGATATGGCGATTGAAGTGACACTGATGTGTGATGTGAAGAGTGAAGGGGGGAACTAACACGATGGAGAGGCATGAGTGATTCTGTGTTGGCGAAATGGGTTGGAGGGGCTCGTACAGGTACAGCCACAGGTTCTTCACTAAGCGTAGATCATTTTGCCGGAGTCCATTCTGTAAGTGGAGAACAGCATGTCAACTTTTGAGCATTACGAATGAGCAGGGATGACCAAGACAGAAGGAAGCTTGCACAGTAGTTGGCTGATCACCCGCCTTTTTCTGTACGTGATTCTTTGATGTCCCTTTCAACCGGAGTAATAGTACCCAGCAACATCAACTGTTGCCAACCATTGGGAATCGGAACCCCTACAAAGGGGACTTTTGTTGGAAGTAACTTTGCAGAAATTAAGCAGTGTAAGAAAAACCCAGAAGTCCCTTTGCCTGCTATGAGCAACACTATCAAACTGGACAATGATGTAGTGGTGGTCGAGCCTTTAATGATTTTCCAGAGAACCTTAATTAACAAGAGAACTGAAGGGGATGTGGAGGAACTGTTGAAGTGTGAGTTAGCCCCATATCCCACGACTCTTTTTGACGAAGGGATCATGAGGAAAACGAAAAAGTCCGCTCTCTACGATGCCTTTCCTTCATGCAGTCAAATAACCAACCTGAAGATCTGTTTCGCGCTAATCGATGGTGACTTTCTTCTTCATAGGGTAAAGTGGAACGACACTAAGTTCGCCTTTATCTGCAACCAATATGTGTCTTACGTTATCAACCATTACTGTTACAACTCTGCTGTTGTGTTTGACGTTGATGAAGACACAAGTTCCACGAAAAGAGGCGAACAACATCGAAGAGCATCAAGTAAAACATCAGTGAAACAGACTTTGATGAGAACATGGTGGCTACTGTTAAGCAGGAAAACTTCCTTTACAACGAATAGAACAAAATTAAGCTGATAACTATGTTAGCGCAGGTCTGGGATGCAAAATGTATACAATTCACCATAGCCAAAGGAGACACTTACTGCAGCATTGTCAAGCGTGGATTACAAAATACCCCTCATTCAACTGTGATGGTAGTTGTCGAGGACGTAGACCTGCTCGTCTTACTCATGGCACTCACACCACGAGACACGAATGTCCTTTTCGTGGAGCCTGGACGAGGCAACACAGATGACAGACTGTACTCCTCCCAACAACTTCAGGCCTTGCCATTCTGCCAGTACATTCTATTAATCCATACCATAGCTTCACTGGATGTGATACCACCCCGCTAATTTTGGGAAAAGTAAAGCAAATCAAATGCTTGGAGCGGTATCCTAACGAAACCGAAAGCATCGCTGAAATGTTTATGGCTCCACGTCCACGCCAGAAGACATCAATGAAGCTAGGGAACAAAATATGTTCCTACTGATGTATTCGACACCACTCCACGAGTATGACCTCAATTATCACAGGTACATTTCATTTTGTGTTGCATGTACTAACTTCGTTGAAGCATGCTGGTTGATAAATAAATATTATATTCTCTTATGTTCTATTCACGCGTAGATGTGCTTCGTCAAATCCTCAGCCACGATGGAAGCAAACTTGTCTTCATTGCCACCTACCTGCTCTATATAACTCGTGAAGTGTGTTTCTACAGGTTCAACACAACAAATTGTTATTGAACATCAAATTTGTCCAGCAAGTGCATTTATTTTTATTTTAAGAGGGTAACAGTGCTGTTAATTTAAAGAAATGTCACTTATAACTTATAATTTTTTAAAAGAATATAAACAAAAAAATATAACAAACTTTTCAGAACATATACATACTCCGATGGGCTGGACTGTAAATTATTAGATCTTGATCATGTTTTCATTCCCATAAAAACGAAATTGTTTTCCGAAATTCTGGCCTCTCCCGAAACATAATCCTGCATACGCCACTGCGTTCATGTACTTTCTAGGTATATATTATTAATTATATGGTTGATAATACCATCTATGTTTACATAATCAATAAATAACGTGATACAGAGAGTTAAAGCCGTTGAAAACGGAAGTAAACTAATGAGCAGTTCACTAGCAAAATCTCGAAACCGACCCCGTTAAGTCAAAACGCTCTAACGTTTGACTGGTCGAAGATAAATTAGCATAAGTACATATATTCTGAAGGAAATGTAATGTTCTACAACTTCCTTCCCCACGAGATTCCTGTAAAATGGAAGGCAAACGGATTGGACGGGCAAGTTAGACGAGAAACATGAGGCGCTTCACATTTTTCTGCAAATATTTTATATTCACCGGCTCATATCTCGGAGACGGTAACACACAGAGATAAATATGAATACACCATTTTGTAGAGCATTTAATTTACTTTATGTTTGAAAAGTATAAATATACAACTGATAATTTGTATTGTAATGGGAGTTCTTCACTTATCTTGAATGTCTGTTCGCACAGCACATTCGTCTTCTTGTTCGCTATGGAACAAGTAGAGGTACTTGTTGCCCCATTGTACTCAAAGTATTGCGTTAAGGACGTCAGGGAGAGTCAGCCACGAGTCCGAGGTGCAGTCAACGACGATGGTGATGTTGATGCCATAGCACTGACTTTCTCCTACACTGGAGTGATGACCATTGTATGACTCACGTTGCTGTTGCAGCCCGACAGATTGTGCAGGCGGTGTGCGGTAAGACTGCTACTGCTGCCAACGTCAAGACTTTGAACATCGCACCGAACATATTTTAACTCTCGAAACGAATACATCATAATTTCAACAACGGAATTAAATGTTCCATGCATTTTAAATTCACGTCGGAGGGCGAAACTAAATACCGTTTAGGAATTTTATTTCACGCCGGGTGCGAGATTAAAAGTCTGTAACGAATTTTATTTCGCGCAGGGAGTGAAATATAAAGTCTGTAACCGAGTTTAATTTCGCGCAGGGAGAGCACCGGAAGCGAAATTAAAAGTCTGTATTGAATTTTATTTTGCGCCTCGAGCAAAATTAAGTCTGTAATGAATTGTATTTCGTGCCGGGAGTCAAATTAAAAGACTGCAACGAATTTTATTTCGCACCGGAAGCGAAATTAAAAGTCTGTATCGAATTTTATTTTGCGCCGCGAGTGAAATTAAAGTCTGTAATGAATTGTATTACGCGCCGGGAACGAAATTAAAAGATTGTAAAGAATTTGTTTTCGCGCCGGGAGTGAAATTTTATTCAATTGCACAATGTAATTTCGCGTTGCTATTAAGTTTCGCGTTGATTTCGCTACGTCATTTCACTTCGAATTAAGTTTCGCTTCGATTTTAATTTCCCGCCGACGACCATTATCATTTCGCTCCCGAGTATCGCGCTCACGGCGAAATTCAAATATATTCGCCCCCACAGCCATGCATTTCGTTTTGCATGTCAGCCCTGGTTCAAGGGCATACCACGAAATCCCAGGGGGGAATGCGACTAAGTACTGTACCAAGAAAAGGAAGCCAGGCCCCTAGTTTATATTTGAAATTATATATTTCTTTACGCTTGCATTAGAGAATCTGTTAAGTACTGAGCAGTTTTGATTTCACTGATATTTTATCTGTCACCCCACAATCTGCAAGCTACATGGCTGAACAGCGGTTGGTTGCTTGGTAGGCCTAGGCCCTTCAACGGCTGTCGCGCCACGGGTTTAGTCTTTTTTTAAACTTCTAATATATAAGTGTAAGAGTACAAGAGCACGAACTATTCAGTGACAACTTTCTTTCACAGAAGCAAGTTCGAATTCAAATGGAAACAATGCGTTGTGTGGAAAAGTAAGACGTAGCCATTGTGAAAATGGAAAATTGATCTCCGTAAATATTGACGACAGTCAAGTGCCATGTTGTCTAGGTGCAAGCGTCAGGCATAAATATCCACTTCCTTTGTACGCCCACAGAAAGCGAAGAAAATTCCCAGCGGAGCTTGTGTATTGGCGTATTGAACGAAAGAAAAGGTAAGGAACTGAAACAATGTTTCTTACAGCAGATGCTTATTGCCATTCAGAAATTCCTTAACCTACCATTGTGGTTGCACTTGAAGTTCAGTTGTGTCTTGTGTTTCCCAGGGTTTTCCTCACTCCCTCCAGGTAAATGCCGAGATAGTACCTTAGACTACTTGAAGACTCAGGGCACCTACCCCATCCCTGACTCCAATACAGTAACACACATAGTCAACTACACGCGACTGATGACCAAGATGTCCCAAGTCCCTACAATGTATTATTATCAACAAGAAGAACAACAAGAATGTTTGAGGAAGTAAGAAAGGCATCTGTACAAACACATTGTGTAAACGTTACATAAGCGTGACATTACTATAATTTTATTTATCAGATATTGTTCCGCGCCTACTGTCGGGGAAATAAGTATAGATACTCAAGTTTAGAGGTCAATAAAACCTTTACTCTTAGTCTTACATAAGAACATCCTACACCAAACTTTTCCTTGTTTTATTTGCCGTTTAACGATATAGAGTAAATATTTGCATTGTATCTCGTTAAAATTTTATAGCAGATTGAAGAAACAAATGGACCGGTTTTTCTTACCAAGTTCACGCAACGCTCACTTAGAAGGATCATTACGTTAAAAGTATTGATCGGATCGTAACGAAACTCTAACACGTCTTAAAGGAACTTATTGTTAACGCGTATATGAAGTTTTAATCTGATCTGACGTTTCTTTAAGTAGTTGTTGTGAATTTTGTAACACATCTTTTTCTCGGGCCTGGGTGGTCATAGCAGTATGAAATATGGCTTGTTATGAGGCTCATAGCAATGCAAGGCTTAACGTAAAACTACATTTTATCTACTTTTGATAATTGCTTTTATATCGATTGATATTTAATCGGGTGGTTATGTGAGAAGAATGTATCGTAGCAAACGACGGGAACGATGCGCTCGGTCGAGGAAACTCGTGCGACGTTGCCCTGTGAAACATAATACGCGCGCGTTCCAAGCCGTAAGGTCTGTGAATTTCTGTTGTTGTTGTATTGTAATTTGTGTTAGGCCGGTATTACACTGCTAAAGAAATGTATCAAATAAATTTTATCAAATATTTTATAAATTGAACTTTTATCAAAGTTATACAAAGCAATTATCACACCATTACACTACATCAAATATTTTATCATATTTCAGCAAAATGGATGAAGGACAGTTCCGTGTTCACTTAACTATATTATGGTAGTTGAAATTCTGTGGTGGAAATACCGGTATATAAAAGAAACGGAATGATAAAGTGAATGTCTATGGGTTAAACCATGGGTCATTCACGTGACAAGGAAGGTATTTTATACGAGTAAAATCTTGGTGAAGGAGTTCCAGTACGAGGACTTGAAAAATGACATTAATTAAGATAAATTAAAATCCAGACGTGAAATTGACGAATTATAATACACAAATTATAATATATATTCGCCTCCGTGGTGTAGTGGTGAGAGTGCTTAGCTGCTACCCCAGAGGTCCGTGGTTCGATTCCCGGCTCTGCCACGAAATTTGAAAATTGGTATGAGGATTGGAACGGGGTCAACTCAGCCTCGGGTGCTCCAAATGAGTAGAGGGGGGGGGGGGGGTTCGATTCCCACCTCAGCCATCCTTGAAGTGGTTTTCGTGGTTTCTCACTTCGTCTCCAGGCAAATGCCGGGATGATACCTAACGTAAGGCCTCGGCCGCCTCTTTCCCTCTTCCTTGCCTATCCCTCCCAATCTTCCCATCCCTCATAAGGTCCCTGTTCGCTTTGCAGGTGAGGCCGCCTGGGCGAACTTCTGGTTACACACCCCAGTTGTATACCCGATCCCGAAGTTTCAAAATGGAGGCGGTAAATGTGGGATCCATCGCGGAGTCCGAGGGAATAGCCAACCCTGGAGGGTAATACGATTAAGAAAAAATAAATAAATAAAAAATAAAATACACTATCATTCACGTCTATTTAACTTAGCTATTTAATTCTTCTTTATATCCTGAAATATGCGTCCCTTATGTACAGCGCTAATAGCCTCTGCTAATTTTGCCTACAAGTTAGAGAAACGTGTATTATATTTCATTTCCGCATGAAGTTAAACATTTCCCAACACCTTTTTTAATGAGGGCTTTGGACCTCCATTGGCAGGTTTAAAAATGGTGTGTCAGCTGATAAGCTATTATTATAAGATTAATTGTTTGAAGTAATTTACACGTTGAGATTATAAGATTATAAAACTGCTCCCTTATTAACTGTCTGAAAAATCGCTGCCCGATGAATCAGATGAACTGTCATTTAAGTTTATAACAAGTGGCTCAACAACGGGGATGTCTTCTGTTAGCCAATCCTTTTCCCAGTAATGTTTCTCTATTTTTTGGTGTGTTCGATGCATTTTTTCCATAGCTCCGGTGTTACAGACCTCAAGGATTCTTTACAGAGATCTCGCATCACCTCCATTGATCTTCCTCTCTCCGCCTGGTTACTCATATTCACTTTAGCTATTTTATTTTTCACGTAGGACTGGCAACCAGACGAGTTCGACGTCAGGACGAACATTCTTGATTATCTGTTCCAGCTTCTTTTTAGGTGCCCTGAAGTGAGGTTTGGCGAGAATAATTAGCTCTGCTTTCGTCATATTTTCATACTTTTGGATTCTGGGAGGAAGAGGAATATCTTTAATTGCAGCGGCACATCTCTTCATCGTGGCTATCGACCTTCCAATACACTTGGATACTATTTGCTAAACCCTCTTATCATTATTACTTTGTCTCTCGCATCTAAAAAAACATATTGCACTTATAATCATGGCAAATTCTCCCTCCGTTAACTGCGGATTAGCTGGCATCTTGATCGATGTGCAAACAATAGATAATACACACAGTGATAGTTGCTGCTTGTTGCTAATGACTCAACGAAGAACAAAGGTCAGAGTTTGGTGTGCGTAGGAACGAGCGCGCAGCAACTGGCAACATTGCCAGGCTACTGCGGTACTATCGCCGCCCTCAATGGTCCGATTAAATATCAATCCATATAAAATCGATAATCACAAGTAGATAAAATGTAGTTTTACGTTAAGACTTGCATTGCTATGAGCCTCATAACAAGCCATATTTCATACTGCTATGACCACCCAGGCCCGAGAAAAAGTTGTTTTACAAAATTCACAACAACCATTTTAAGAAACGTCAGATCAGATTAAAACATCATATACGCGTTAACAATAAGTTCCTTTAAGACGTATTAAAGTTTCGTTACGATCAGATCAATACTTTTATCGTAATGGTCTTTCTAAGTGAGCGCTCCGTAAACTTGCTAAGAAAAACCGGTACTTTTTTTGTTCAATCTGCTATGAAATTTTAACGAGATACAATGCAAATATTTACTCTATATCGTTAAACGTCAAATAAAACAAGGAAAATTTTGGTGTAGGTTGTTCTTATGTAAGACTAAGGGTAAAGGTTTTATTGACCTCTAAACTCGAGTATCTATACTTATTTCCCCGACAGTAGGCACTTGTACCTAGGTACATGTAACTCGCCGAACTACAATACGGTATTCGTCAATTCGGCGTGTTCATCATTTTCCTTGCGCAAGAGATCTTGTGAAGCGGCGCCGCTACTCCTACCACCCTTTTAAATAAACGATTCCCAAACTAATGCTGACGATTCCATTCACCCGATTTTATTTATGAACAAGAAGTTCCGTAACGAACTAAAGAGCCTACTTTTCATTAAAAAAAAAGATACATGCCAATGATTAATCTATATGGATCTATCTAGAATAATGACGAAATTAAGTTGGTAATATCGAAATTTCTAATTAGTTCGAAATACTGTATAGGCTACCTGGCATAATGTAGCCTAATAGAGAACTACAGTTGGCAGCCCTGGTGACTGAATATATTCTTAGTTCCATCTCTTAAGGTACAGAATAACACATTTGGTTGAAGTTCAATGGATAGCATGGACGTTACATGCAGTTAAACATTGGATCTAACAGTGCGTAAAATCATGTTGGTAACAATGACATACATGTATTGGTCAGAAATAATCTGAAATAATACGATCTATTTTTGTGTCAATTTTGAGTGAAATCCATTATTTAGTATAGAAGTTACATGCATTTTAAAATTGGACCTATCGGCAGGCTTAGAATCATGTTGGTAGCACTGACGTATATTAGTTACTCCAAATTAATCGAGAATGCCAGGTACTATACGTGTGCAAAGTTTAGAGCTATTGGCTTGCACACTTTCTGATATATTGATATTAGGGTAACAAAAATAGAGACAGTATTTATTAACAGTTGGCAGCCCTGGTTACTCTTAAGAATCGGCATAGTCATATCTGTTATGGTACACATAGCACATACGAAATTTGGTTGAAATCCAAATGATAGTATAGAAGTTACATGTATTTTAAGTTGGACCTCTCAGCAGGCTTAGAATCATGTTGGTAGCACTGGCGTAGGCCTATATTGGTTACCCCAAATTTATCTAGAATGCCAGCTACTATACGTGTGCAAAGTTTAGAGCTATTGGCTTGCATACTTTCGGATATATTGATATTGGGGTAACAAAAATAGAGTCAGTATTTATTAACAGTTGGCAGCCCTGGCTACTCTTAAGAATCGGCATAGTCATATCTGTTATGGTACACATAGCACACACGAAATTTGGTTGAAATCCAAATGATAGTATAGAAGTTATATGTATTTAAAGTTGGACCTCTCAGCAGGCCTAGAATCATGTTGGTAGCAGTGACGTATATAAGTTACTCCAAATTAATATAGAATGTCAGGTACTATACGTGTGCATAGTTTCAAGCTGTCGGCTTGCATACTTTCTGATATATGGGTATTTGGATTAAAAAATTGAGAGCATTTATTAACAGTTGGCAGCCCTGGTGGCTCTTAAGAATACGCCCAGTCATATCTGTGTATGTACACATAGCACATACGAAATTTGGTTGAAATCCAATTTACAGTGTAGAAGTTACATGCATTTAAAATTTGGACCTACCAGCAGGCTTAGAATCATTTTGGCAACACTGCCATGAATGGCCTCCTGGAAATTAAACTGCAATATTATTATCTATACGTGTGCCAATTTTGAAAAAGCTCCCATTCATACCTTCCATGATATCCAACATGGAGCTCAAATTTCAATTGCGATTTTTCAGCAGTTGGTAGCACTGACATCATTTTCAAATATGGCCATGAGATATTCAGGTATAGATCTTTACTCCTACCAAATTTTGTTTCGATTGCTGCAGCCGTTTAGGAGTTGATAGGGGGGGGGGGACACACACACACAGCCAGCCAGACAGAGAGATAGAAGGACAGACAGACACACATTTGCCCGATCTCATAAGTCTACTTTTTCCTCATTTTTTTCAAAATGTGAAAAGTAGGCTAAAAATCGGGACATTTAGCCTTAATGTTATCTGGCTGTTCTACAGAATGCTGTGTTGGCTGGCTGGTGTGTGTCTTACCCGTGCTGTCCGATCGTGACGTCACCGTTCCCTCTTCATTGTATGTAAAGTAGTCATGGATGTTTCAGCTACGTTATCTGATGGTTGAGTTACTTCCGCAATGCTATATGTGTTCGTAGAATGGGGCCTGTTATCAAGTGCCTCTGATATGGTTGGATATTCAGGGGAAAGTACTGCAGTTTCCATGTCCGTAGTGTTGCTTAGCTTACTACTCCCATCAGACTCACCCAGCACCGTGCTGTAGGTTTGTTGTCTGACATGAAGTACCGGGCGATTCCTTCTGTTCAGACAGTCTATTTGTAAGTGGGAAGTTTCTTTACAATAAAAGCAATACTTAACTTGTCCTTCATATGTTAACAGAACTTTATAATCATTGACCGTCAAATATGATGGAATGGGGTATTTAAGTTCAATTGTTAATACGTATGCCATTACTTACAGCAGAAAATTCGTATACTTCATTTCAGCACTCGTTCCGTATGTCCTTGACAACTCCATACGTAGAAAGCACGCGGGAGAGCCTTTCGTTGTTGACTTCGGGAGATAGATTAAACAGACAAGCACACGTTTGGTCAAAGAGTCTTTGTGGTGTTACCGCTAGCTAGCCGGAAGGATATCACACCTTCATGTCGAGATAATATGTTTTCATACAGTAAGGTGGACACTAATTTAATGTACACTGAATTTTCCCCGTTGTCTAGTTGATTCGCTAGAATTGATCTCTATTAAGCTTCAGGTCGTTTGCTATCCACCTAAGCCTATGTATTTCAATTGGTGTCGGTCTGTTGTTCCTTTCTTCAAAATCGCATTTAATAGTTATTTTCCGGACATTCGCCATTTTCACTAGTTCAACAAGAAGTTCCGTGACGAACTAAAGAGCCTACTTTTCTTAAACTTTAAGATTCATGCCAATGATTAATTTATATGGAACTATCTAAGTTAATGACGAAATTAGTTGGTAATATCAACATTTCTAATTAATTCTAAATATACCTGGCATAAAGTAGCCTAATAGAGCACTACCGGTACCGTTGGCAGCCCAGGTGACTTAATATATTCTTAGTTCCATCTCTTAAGGTACAGAATACAAAATTTGGTTGAAGTTCAATGGATAACATGGACGTTATATGCAGTGAGATATTGGAACTATCAGTGCACGTAAAATCATGTTGGCAGCAATGTCATGCATGTGTTGGTCAGAAATAATCTGAAATATTATGATCTATTGTTGTGCCAATTTTGGATGAAATCCATTTGTTTGTATAGAAGTTACATGCATTTTAGAATTGAACCTATCATCAGGATTAGAATCATGTTAGCAGCATTGACATATATTAGTTACTCCAAATTAATCTAGAATGTCAGGTACTATACGTGTGCAAAGTTTAGAGTTGCTAGTTTGCATACTGATAAATTGATATTAGTGTACAACAAGAAGTTCCGTGAAGAACTATACAGCCTACTTTTCATGTCAATGATTATTCTACAGAATATGAACCTATCTAGAATAATGACGAAATTAAGTTGCTAATATCGAAATTTCCAATTAGTTCGAAATACTGTATACCTGGCATAATGTATCCTAATAGAGCACTACAGTTGGCTGCCCTGATGACTGAATATATTCTTAGTTCCGTCTCTTAAGGTACAAAATACAAAATTTGGTTGAAGTCCAATGAATAGCATGGACGTTACATGCAGTTAAACATTGGATCTAACAGCGCGCGTAAACTCATGTTGGCAACAATGTCATGCATGTATTGGTCAGAAATAATCTGAAATAATATGATCTATTGTTGTGCCAATTTTGAATGAAATCCTTTAGTTAGTATAGAAGTTACATGCATTTTAAAATTGGACCTATCAGCAGGCTTAGAATCATGTTGGCAGCACTGACGTATATTAGTTAGTCCAAATTCGTCTAGAATGCCAGGTAATATACGTGTGCAAAGTTTAGAGCTATTGGCTTGCATACGTTCTGATATATTGATATTAGGGTAACAAAAATAGGGACAGCACATATTAACAGATGGCAGCACTGGTTGCTCCTTAGAATACGCATAGTCATATCCGTTATGGTACACATAGCACATACGAAATTTGGTTGAAATCCAAATGATAGTATGGAAGTTACATGTATTTAAAGTTGGACCTGTCAGCAGGCTTAGAATCATGTTGGTAGCACTGACGTATATAAGTTACTCCAAATTAATATAGAATGTCAGGTACTATACGTGTGCATAGTTTAAAGCTGTCGGCTTGCATACTTTCTGATATATTGGTATTTGGATAAAATAAATTAGGAGCATTTATTAACAGTTGGCAGCCCTGGTAGGTCTTAAGAATACGCTCAGTCATATCTGGTTATGTACACATACAACATACGAAATTTGGTTGAATTCCAATTGATAGTATAGAAGTTATATGCATTAAAAAATTGGACCTATCAGGAGGCTTATAATCATTTTGGCAACACTGCCATGTTTAGCCTCCTGGAAATTAAACTGAAATATTATGATCTGTACGTGTGCCAATTTTGAAATAGCTCCTATTCATACTTTCCAAGATATCCAACATGGAGCTCAAATTTCAATTGCGATTTTTTAGCAGTTGGTAGCACTGACATCATTTTCAAATATGGCCGTGAGATATTCAGGTATAGATCTTTACTCCTACCAAATTTTGTTTCGATTGCTGCAGCCGTTTAGGAGTTGATAGGGGGGGACACACACACAGCCAGACAGACAGACAGACAGAAGGACAGACAGACAGACAGACAGACGGACAGACAGACAGACAGACAGACAGACAGACAGACAGACACACATTTGCCCGATCTCATAAGTCTACTTTTGCCTCATTTTTGCAAAATGTGAAAAGTAGGCTAAAATAGAGACAGCCATTATCAACATTTGGCAGCCCTGGTTGCTCTTAAGAATTCGCATAGTCATATCTGTTTACGTACCCATAGTACATACAAAATTTGGTTGGAATCCAATTGATAGTATAGAGGTTACATGTATTTAAAAATTGGTCCTATCAGCAGGCTTAGAATCATGTTGGTAGCACTGACGTATATTAGGTACTCCAAATTGATCTAGAATGTTAGGTACTACATGTGTGCATAGTTTAAAGATGTCGGCTTGCATATTTTCTGATATATTAGTATTTGGATAGAAACATAGAGAGAGCATTTATTAACAGTTGGCAGCCCTGGTGGCTCTTAAAAATACGCTCTGTCATATCTGTTTATGTACACATAATACATACGAAATGTGGTCGAAATCCAATTGATAGTGTAGAAGTTATATGCATTTAACAATTTGACCTATCAGCAGGCTTAGAATAATTTTGGCAACACTGTAATGTATGGCCTCCTGGAAATTAAACTGAAATATTATTATCTATGTAATATGTGCCAATTTTGGAATAGGTCCCATGCATACCTTCCAAGATATCCAACATGGAGCTCAAATTTCAATTGCAGTTTTTCAGGAGTTGGTAGCACTGACATCAATTTCATATATATGACCTTGAGATATTCAGGTATAGATCTTTACTCATACCAAATTTTGTTTTGATTGCTTCAGCCGTTTAGAAGTTGATAGAGGGGGACATACACACACAGACAGACAGACAGACAGACAGACAGACAGGACAGACACACAGACATTTGCCCAGATTGATCTCATAAGTCTACTTTTCCCTCATTTTTGCAAAATGTGAAAAGTAGGCTAAAATTACAATACCCCAATACGGTAAGCACTTCCGAGTATTTATTAACCTCGCGGCTAAACTCAGAACCTAACACGACTCTATGGAGTTCTCCAACACAAAATGTATCAAAATGGTGCCATTGTCAATCGATGATGCCGTTTGTAATATATAAACGATATCCGAATAACGTTATTAGTCCGAATAACGGTATTCGGGGAATATTTTCGAGAGAAGTTTTCAAATAATGTTATTTCTAGTGAGCGCTACCATTTCGTTCCTGCGATAACCGACATCCGAATAATGCTATTAGTCCGAATAACGGTATTGGTGGGATAATTTTTGAGAGATGCATTCAAATAACGTTATTTCTAGTGAGCACTACCATTTCGTTCCTGCGATAACCGATATCCGAATAACGTTATTAGTCCAAATAACGGTATTGGGGGAATATTTTGGAGAGATCTATTCAAATAACGTTATTTCTTGTGAGCACTACCATTTCGTTCCTGAGATAACCAATATCCGAATAACGTTATTAGTCCGAATAACGGTATTGGGGAAATATTTTTCGAGAGATGTTTTCAAATAACGTTATTTCTAATGAGCACTACCATTTCGTTCCTGTGATAACCGATATCCGAATAACGTTATTAGTCCGAATAACGGTATTGGTGGAATAATTTTCGAGAGATGTATTCAAATAACGTTATTTCTAGTGAGCACTACCATTTCGTTCCTACAATAACCGATATCCGAATAACGTTATTAGTCCGAATAACGGTATTAGGGGATATTTTTCGAGAGACTTATTCAATTAACGTTATTTCTGTCGGACAATACTATATCGTTTCTACGATAACCAATGTCAGAATAACGTTATAAGGACCAATAACGTTACCATGCGATACAAATGACGTCCGGGTATGAAACATAACGACCACAATGTGACCAAGACCCATTTTGTTATATAATCTACCCAAACAACCATTTTCGTTATGTTAAGTTATGAAGCCTTGCTCGGAACCAGCTGGAACACAAGATTGGCGAGTACCAGGCGGGATTTCGTCCTGGTCGCTCCTGCGCGGAACAAATCTTCAACCTAAAAAGTATATTGAAAATCAAAGCCCTCAGGAATACTCCAGTTATATGTACGTTCGTTGACTTCAAGAAGGCATATGACTCCATTGACCGTCAGTCATTGTTCAACATCTTGCACGAGCAAGGTTTGGATAGCAAGACCTTGCGATTGATCAAACAGACACTGACAGACACGACATCAAAAGTGAAATTCATGGGGGAAATCTCAGAACCATTTCAGATCAATACAGGTGTTCGCCAAGGTGACGGGCTCTCTCCGCTTCTCTTCAACCTAGTGCTGAACAAAGTTATCAAGGAATGGGAGAAAGAACTGAGACTTCAAGGTTACTGGAGGCCAGTGCGACTAGGACGACCAAAGGACGAACTGGAGGTTGGATGTCTAGCCTTCGCGGATGATCTGGCTCTACTCTCAGATAACGAAACCACATCAATCAGACAGATAGAAGTACTCCAAGAGTGCGCCGAAAAAGTAGGACTACAGATCTCGTTCCAAAAGACAGAGTTTTTCTGTACGAAATTCGACATACAGAATTTAAACACGAAATATGGCAAGATCAATAGAGTCGCCCACTTTAAATACCTAGGTGAAGTGCTTGAACCGACGGGAAAAGAGAAAATCGCGCAGAACACTAGGTTAATGAAAATGAAGAGAGCCTTATACAAGACACAGAGTGTCTACAACAAAAAATGTCTGTCCACATTCACTAAACTTCGTCATTACAACACGGTTATTAAACCTGAGGTGCTTTATGCTAGTGAGACGTTGACGTTACACACTAAGGGCGACTTGGAAAAAATCCTCACAGAGGAAAGAAAAATAATAAGGAAAATAATTGGACCAAAGCACACAGATGAAGGATACAGGCTTCACTCCAGAGACACCACAGAGAAATTGTCCAACCTCGCAGCAGACATCAGAAAGAGGCGACTAAAATTTTATGGCCACATCAGCAGACTCCCACAAACTAGACTCACCAACAAAATTCTTAGATACATACAGCGGCTCAAGATTACTACACCCTGGATGATGCAAGTCAAAATTGATCTAGTAAAAGCACAAGTCGACCCAGAAGACGTCATAGACAAAAGCGTATTTAGACACAAAGTATACAAGTGGGAAGTGTTGTCAGAGAGAGCTGCACCTACAGCCCAAAGACCAAAGTGGACCGAAGAAAGGAAGAGGGCCTTTAGTGCACGAATGAAAGAGTACTGGAAAGACAGGAAGAACAAAAAGTCATGATTGCTTCGCGTGGTCTAATAGGCCTGTAACGTGTAAAATAAATAAATAATAATTGTATTAAATTGTATTAAAAGGCGGAAAAAAGGCGAAAAAGGGGAATTGCCTTTTTCAGCCACATAGTAAGACTACCAGACACCAGACTACTGAAACAATTATTCAATTTCTTTTGGAAAAGTAAAACCAAGAACAATTGGTTCGTTGAGGTCCAGAGTGATTTAGATGAGCTAAATATTACAATGAAACAAATTGCAGAGAGAAAAGAGAAGAGGATTCTGAGAAGTAGGGATACTAGATTGAAATTAAAAACAGTCAAACGAAAACCGTACACCTTTACAAATGAAGAGAGGGCGGCCAGTTCGGAGAGATTAAAGAAGCTCTGGAAGGAGAAGAGGAAGTTGAGAAGCCATTACAACTAATATTGTAAAGACTGTAGTGTATATGGATTGATTTGAGTGCTCCAATGTGGGCGTAATCTATGTAAATAATAAAAAATAAATGTTTATACCTGACATGCGCGTACCAATGCATTATTTTGAATTAACAAAAATAAATATCAGAGTAAAGCCATCGAAAACTAGATAATAATTTTCATTAGTTCACTATTCTATTTAGTTTTGGCATTTGACAGATCTAAATTTGCCCCGATGAGGTAACACTGTAAGCATGCACAGTGTTCAGATTTAAAGTTCTGCAGATCCTCTTTGATATCAATAATTTTAGAACTTCAGTGATACTCGTAAAAGCAATATGCTCGTTTGTAGTACACAAATATGAAAAGAAAATGCATTTACCGGACCGTAATTTCATCGCTTTTACAGTATTTAACTTGGAATAAAAATTCACAATGAAAAAAGCTGTTGTCCATGAACTCGGAAACAGATGGGTTCGAATTCCACCGTCAGTGATTCTAAGCATATCTTCCATGAATCATCGTTTTAACCCTATAGCCAAAGGCTGCAGTTGCACCATCGTACGTTCATTTCCTCCCCAATTCTATCCCAAATTAATTAAAAATATATTATTAACTTCAGATATAGATTGTCGGACAGAGTTCTACACGCACAGTAAGTAGAAAGGACTGTTGACCACGACGTCCTCAGACCCAAAACTTAATCAACAGGAAGTTCAGTTCACTGACCTGCATGTTAAAAGAGGTGGAAATTTTATACTGTACAATGTGCAGTACTACGGCCTCTGTGACATATGACGTAATCTCTTTTCATAATGAAAACATGATTAGAGGTTTGAATCCCGATGCTGACAGAAGTTATCCTGAGTGTGGTTTATCACACTCCCTCCAGATAAATGCCGGGATAGTAGGCTAGCTTATTTCATGTCCAGGGACACCCTAATAATTACAGTAATAGTCGCAACGGCTAACACTTTCCCAGTCGGCAACTAAGAATACGGCATGCGATTGATCATGTCACAGAAGCCATAGCACAGCACAGTGTATACCCTGCTTTTCGTCCAGCAGTGGGTGGTTTTAAGAGGATCTAAGTTTCTACTCTCCAAGACAAATAGTTACAACGATGTTGCCAATACACCTCTCTTGTTATACAACAACCACTAGCCTCCTCTTCAGTCTACACAATTCGAACGTTTTTTTTTGTTTGTTTGCGATTCTGTTCGTTGTTTGAGAATCTTGTAATTTACTTCAATAATAATTGTGAAAACTACTGCTTTACCGTCAACTTCATTCAATAACGTAGAGGCTATCCGAAACAAACCGGAAAATTAATGCGTCAGCAAATACGGAATTATATCTACAGTAGGCTACTAGTTGATACAAACGATTCCCAACGGAGCGACAATAGTTCATTACCCGCCAGTGATACTAGACCCACTAGTTACTAAGTGCACGGGTTAAATGCCGTAAACCCCTAAATGAATTAATAACTGTAACGACAAATAGGCCTATTACTAACTGTTGAGTAAGACTACGAATGACACCGCAGGCGGGAAGCCGAATCCTGCATTTCTGCCGCGGCTTCGTCAGAACCCGGAGCCATTTCTAAGTCGTAGATAAAGAGAGCAACTCATTTTATGTTTAACAGTATTGAGACGTTAAAGCGTATCACGGAAGGGCTTGATTCGCAAGGGAAAGTATCTGTTCGCGTCCTGAAATATAAGTGCTTTGCAGATCGACGCTGCTCTTTGGAATAAACGGCGTAGAAATGTCCAATAATAATAATAGCCACTGCACCAGCACAAAACAAAATTGTATTTATATTATAATAATATCGTATGGCCTCGGGTGCTGGGTGCAAGCTTTGTTATTAGACACCCAGAGAGCAGCTTGCATGTCGAATTTTGTCGCTCCTTGGAACGCTATGAAAGTCAAGGAGGTTAGATATCTATAGCGCTTTCTAGTAGAGAATGGAGGAACTTCGTGTTGGTGGAAAATCCCGAGATTAATTTTGCCATTAAGAACATGGCCTATTGAATTCAAATGGGTTCTTTAACATGCCAACAACGTATGACATGCGTGTCGTGGTTTTTGTTGCCTTTAAAAAGCACTTATCATGGCCATGAGCGAACCTGCAAGCTTGGGGTTGGTAGTCCGACACGTTAACCACTCACCCACCGTGGCAATACTTCAGCTTAATTTTCTTCTAAATTAAGCAGAGTTCGAATATTTGATCTTAGGAAAATCTGCGCGGTTGCCTACATGCAATATATTAATTTATCCATCGCCATTCACACCACTGACGTAACTTATTATTGTTTTAAGGGGCGGAACAGCTAGGTCATCTGCCCGTACCACTGACGTTCCATGAGAGGAATTGGAAAACAAAGTTCAGTGCTCTAGCTTAATTGTCATTTTTCTCCTGGTTAATCAAACACTCAGTCCAGAAAAATACTGGAATGTTACCTTAGTTTCAGCCTTTGGATACATTTCCCAACTTTAGTACCAATAGTAATAGGGTTTCAATAAATCCCTTATTTAGAAATGATTTGCACACGAACCCAAGTACCTAGGATTGTTGATCGTATTGAATGAACCAGTAATAATAATAATTATACAGCACCTAAACATACAGATTATTTAAATGTTAGCATTGGTTTCCTCAATACGAGAAGATGAACAATTTCGCATGAATTTCTTCTATCTACGTCTGACAACAGAATCATCCCACCCTTTCGCAAGATATTTAGCCAACAATGATAATTTTTCACATAATGCGAAAGTGAATTACTAGGGAACGATGACCTCGCTGTTCCGCCCCCTTAAATCAACAATAACTATAAAGTGAATTACTGTGTGGACGCTACTTTAAATTTATTTCACTTACAGCAACTGCCTGCACGGCATACGATATGTCAAGCTAGACAATACATACATTTCAGACACTAAAACCTCTAAATATCTAAGCTCGATGTGACGCACCAAACTTGAAACTCTTGAGCTAGCTGACCAAACACACCAGGGCAGCCCAGGCTTTCGTGGCCTTGGCGAAATAAGTGAAGGGATGAGAAAGTTATTTGAAGGATTGGTACATAAGCCGAATAAGCTAAATTTAGAATCCCCATCGCCTAAGTTGACCGCTTTGAGACAGTTGTTCTTCCCACAAGCGCTTTGTAACGGAAAGTATTGTCCACTTGACAGAATAAGTTTTTCAATCCTTGTAACTTTGTTCACAGACAGTTCATTGCTAGTAGAAAATTCAAGTCACATAAAGGCAATAATAAATCAATGCCTAATCGGGCCCATCCTCCTAGGACGCCGGGCCCCCCTGGTAGGGTCGGGCCCCGGGGCACCAGCCTTGCCTGACCCCCCCTCTCGTCGGGCCTGCATGTTGGTTGATCCGAGTATGTAGAGGCTCACTAAGAAACGGGTTTTGAAAATTCAATTTGTAAGTGACTTTTTTCGGCCCTTTGGCACTGAGCAAGGACAGTCGGCACAAAGTTCGCATTTAGCTCATTTTAAGCCGCCAGATACGAGAAACAATACTCGGAGGTCCAGTAGGGACCCCGAAACACAATTTTTAAGTTCCTAAATTGAACTGTTTCGGAGATATTCCCAAATAACTGTGTTCCCTCTGAGAAACAGATCATCGTTACTATGGCAACCGCAGAAATTTCGCAGACCGGGGATAGTTTTCTGGCAATATCTCGAAAACCGTTCGAAACCACGAACATTGCTCCTCTCATTGATACGCGCAAAAAGATCTATAATCCATATTTCTAGGAGCAAATCGACTTGGAAAGTCTCATCTCTTATATATAATCCAAAATTGACTCAACACCGCAGGGCTCAAACCACTAGACCTAGAAAGCTGAAGATTTGCATGTAGGTTGATCCGAGTATGTAGAGGCTCACTAAGAAACGGTTTTTGAAAATCCAATTTGTAAGTGACTTTTTTCGGCCCTTTCGCATTGACAACCCAAAATTGACTCATCGACGCAGGGCTCAAACCACTAGACCTAGAAAGCTGAAATTTTGCATGTTGGTTGATCCGAGTATATAAAGGCCCACTAAGAAACGGTTTTTGAAAATTCAATTAGTAAGTGACTTTTTTCGGCCCTTTGGCACTGAGCAAGGACAGTCGGTACAAAGTTCAGATTTAGCTCATTTTAAGCCACCAGATACGAGAAACAATACTCGGAGGTCCTGTAGTGACCTCGGAACACACTTTTTAAGTTCCTAAAATGAACGGTTTCGGAGATATTCCCAAATAACTCTGTTCCCTCTGAGAAACAGATCAACGTTACTATGGCAACCGATGAAATTTTGCAGACCGGGGATAGTTTTCTGGCAATATCCCGAAAACCGTTCGTTTTAGGGCCTTAAAACGCTGGGTTCGGTTCCCTCTCACGAACATTGCTTCTCACATTGATACGCGCAAAAAGAGCTATAATCCATATTTCTACGAGCAAATCGACTTGGAAAGTCTCAACTCTTATATATAATCCAAAATTGACTCAACACCGCAGGGCTCAAACCACTAGACCTAGAAAGCTGAAATTTTGCATGTTGGTTGATCCGAGTATGTAGAGGCACACTAAGAAACGGTTTTTGAAAATTCAATTTGTAAGTGACTTTTTTCGGTCCTTTGGCATTGACAATCCAAAATTGACTCATCGACGCAGGGCTCAAACCACTAGACCTAGAAAGCTGAAATTTTTCATGTTGGTTGATCGGAGTAAGTAAAGGCCCACGAAGAAACGGTTTTTGAAAATTCAATTTGTAAGTGACTTTTTTCGGCCCTTTGGCACTGAGCAAGGACAGTCGGGACAAAGTTCGGATTTAGCTAATTTTAAGCCACCAGATACGTGAAACAATACTCGGAGGTCCTGTACGGACCTCGAAAGACACTTTTTAAGTTCCTAAAAAGAACGGTTTCGGAAATATTCCCAAATAACTGTGTTCCCTCTTAGAAACAGATCAACGTTACTATGGCAACCGCAGAAAATTCGCAGACCGGGGATAGTTTTCTGGCAATATCTCGAAAACCGTTCGTTTTAGGGCCTTAAAACGCTGGGTTCGGTTCCCACGTCTTCGAAGTGGAAACAACGAACTTTGCTCCTCACATTGATTCGCGCAAAAAGAGCTATAATCCATATTTCTACGAGCAAATCGACTTGGAAAGTCTCATCTCTTATATATAATCCAAAATTGACTCATCACCGCAGGTCTCAAACCACTAGACCTAGAAAGCTGAAATTTTGCATGTTGGTTGATCCGAGTATGTAGAGGCTCACTAAGAAACGGTCATTGAAAATTCAATTTGCAAGTGACTTTTTTCGGCCCTTTGGCACTGAACAAGGACAGTCGGTACAAAGTTCGGATTTAGCTCATTTTAAACCACCAGATACGAGAAACAATACTCGGAGGACCTGTAGGGACCTCGAAACACACTTTTTAAGTTCCTAAAATGAACGGTTTCGGAGATATTCCAAATAACTGTGTTCCCTCTGAGAAACAGATCAACGTTACTATGACAACCGCTGAAATTTCGCAGACCGGGGATAGTTTTCTGGCAATATCTCGAAAACCGTTCGTTTTAGGGCCTTAAAACTCTGGGTTCGGTTCCCACTTCACGAACATTGCATCTCACATTGATACGCGCAAAAAGAGCTATAATCCATATTTCTACGAGCAAATCGACTAGGAAAGTCTCAACTCTTATATATAATCCAAAATTGACTCATCACCTCAGGGCTCAAACCACTAGACCTAGAAAGCTGAAATTTTGAATGTTGGTTGACCGAGTATGTAGAGGCTCTCTAAGAAACGGTTTTTGAAAATTCTATTTGTAAGTGACTTTTTTCGGCCGTTTGGCATTGACAATCCAAAATTGACTCATCGACGCAGGGCTCAAACCACTAGACCTAGAAAGCTGAAATTTTGCATGTTGGTTGATCCGAGTGTGTAGAGGCCCACTAAGAAACTGTATTTTAAAATTCAATTTTTAAGTGACTTTTTTCGGCCTTTTGGCACTGAGAAAGGACATTTGGTACAAAGTTCGGATTTAGCTCATTTTAAGCCGCCAGCTACGAGAAACTATACTCGGAGGTCCTGTAGGGACCCCGAAGCACACTTTTTAAGTTCCTACAATGAACTATTTCGGAGATATTCCCAAATAACTGTGTTCCCTCTGAGAACCAGATCAACGTTACTATGGCAACCGCTGAAATTTCGCAGACCGGGGATAGTTTTCTGGCAATATCTCGAAAACCGTTCGTTTTAGGGCCTTAAAACGCTGGGTTCAGTTTCCACTTCCAGGGCTCAAACCACTAGACCTAGAAAGCTGAAATTTTGCATGATGGTTGATCCGTGTTGTAGAGGCTAACTAAGAAACTGTTTTTTGAAAATTCAATTTGTAAGTGACTTTTTTCGGCCCTTTGGCACTGAGCAAGGACAGTCGGTACAAAGTTCGGATTTAGCTCATTTTAAGCCACCAGATCCGAGAAACAATACTCGGAGGTCCTGTAGGGACCTCGAAACACACTTTTTAAGTTCCTAAAATGAACGGTTTCGGAGATATTCCCAAATAACTGTGTTCCCTCTGAGAAACAGATCAACGTTACTTTGGCAACCGCTGAAATTTTGCAGACCGGGGATAGTTTTCTGGCAATATCCCGAAAACCGTTCGTTTTAGGGCCTTAAAACGCTGGCTTCGGTTCCCGAAGTGGAAACCACGAACATTGCTCCTCACATTGATACGCGCAAAAAGAGCTATAATCCATATTTCTACGAGCAAATCGACTTGGAAAGTCTCATCTCTTATATATAATCCAAAATTGACTCATCACCTCAGGGCTCAAACCACTAGACATAGAAAGCTGAAATTTTGAATGTTGGTTGATCCGAGTATGTAGAGGCTCACTAAGAAACGGTTTTTGAAAATTCAATTTTTAGGTGACGTTTTTCGGCCCTTTGGCCATGACAATCCAAAATTGACTCATCGACGCAGGGCTCAAACCACTAGCCTAGAAAGCTGAAATTTTGCATGTTGGTTGATCCGAGTATGTAGAGGCCCACTAAGAAACGGGTTTTGAAAATTCAATTTTTTAAGTGACTTTTTTCGGCCCTTTGGCACTGAGCAAGGACAGTCGGTACAAAGTTCGGATTAACTCATTTTAAGCCGCCAGATACGAGAACCAATACTCGGAGGTCCTGTAGGGACCCCGAATCTCACTTTTTAAGTTCCTAAAATGAACGATTTCGGAGATAATCCCAAATAACTGAGTTCCCTCTGAGAAACAGATCAACGTTACTATGGCAATCGCTGAAATTTCGCAGACCGGGGATAGTTTTCTGGCAATATCTAGAAAACCGTTCGTTCTAGGGCCTTAAAGCGCTGGGTTCGGTTCCCACTTCTTCGAAGTGGAAACCACGAACATTCCTCCTCACATTGATACGCGCAAAAAGAGCTATAATCCATATTTCTACTAGCAAATCGACTTGGAAAGTCTCATTTCTTATATATAATCCAAAATTGACTCATCACCGCAGGGCTCAAACCACTAGACCTAGAAAGCTGAAATGTTGCATGTTGGTTGATCCGAGCATGTAGAGGTTCAATAAGGAACTGTTTTTGAAAATTCAATTTGTAAGTTTCTTTTATCGGCCCTTTGGCATTGACTATCCAAAATTGACTAATCGACGCAGGGCTCAAACCACTAGACCTAGAAAGCTGAAATTTTGCATGCTGGTTGATCCGAGTATGTTAAGGCCCACTAAGAAACGGTTTTTGAAAATTCAAATTGTAAGTGACTTTTTTCGGCCCTTTGGCACTGAGCAAGGACAGTCGGTACAAAGTTCGGATTTAGCTCATTTTAAGCCGCCAATTACGAGAAACAATACTCGGAGGTCCTATAGGGACCTCGAAACACACTTTTTAAGTATCTAAAATAAACGGTTTCGGAGATATTCCCAAATAACTGTGTGCCCTCTGAGAAACAGATCAACGTTACTATGGCAACCGCTGAAATATGGCAGACCGGGGATAGTTTTCTGGCAATATCTCGAAAACCGTTCGTTTTAGGGCCTTAAAACGCTGGGGTCGGTCCCCACATCTTGGAAGTGGAAACCACGAACATTGCTCCTCACATTGATACGCGCAAAAAGAGCTATAATCCATATTTCTACGAGCAAATCGACTTGGAAATTCTTATTTCTTATATATAATCCAAAATTGACTTATCACCGCAAACAGACCTAGAATGCTGAAATTTTGCATGTTGGTTGATCCGAGTATGTAGAGGCTCACTAAGAAACGGTTTTTGAAAATTCAATTTGTAAGTGACTTTTTTCGGCCCTTTGGCATTGACAATCCAAAATTGACTCATCGCCGCAGGGCTCAAACCACTAGGCTTAGAAATCTGAAATTTTGCATGTTGGTTGATCCGAGTATGTGTAGAGGCCCACTAAGAAACGGTTTTTGAAAATTCAGTTTTTAAGTGACTTTTCCCGGCCCTTTGGCACTGAGCAAGGTCAGTCGGTCTAAAGTTCGGATTTAGCTCATTTTAAGCCACCAGATACGAGAAACAATACTCGGAGGTCCTGTAGGGACCTCGAAACACACCTTTAAGTTCCTAAAATGAACGGTGTCGGAGATATTCCCAAATAACTGTGTTCCCTCTGAGAAACATATCAACGTTACTATGGCAACTGCTGAAATTTTGCAGACCGGGGATAGTTTTCTGGCAATATCTCGAAAACCGTTCGTTTTAGGGCCTTAAAACGCTGGGTTCGGTTCCCACTTCTTGGAAGTGGAAACCACGAACATTGCTTCTCACATTGATACGCGCAAAAAGAGCTATAATCCATATTTCTACGAGCAAATCGACTTGGAAAGTCTCATCTCTTATATATAATCCAAAATTGACTCATCACCGCAGGGCTCAAACCACTAGACCTAGAAAGCTGAAATTTTGCATGTTGGTTGATCCGAGTATGTAGAGGCTCACTAAGAACCGGTTTTTGAAAATTCAATTTGTAAGTGACTTTTTTCGGCCCTTTGGCATTGACAATCCAAAATTGACTCATCGACGCAGGGCTCAAACCACTAGACCTAGAAAGCTGAAATTTTGCACGTTGGTTGATCCGAGTATGTAAAGACCCACTTAAAAACGGTTTTTGAAAATTCAATTTGTAAGTGACTTGTTTGGGCCTTTGGCACTGAGCAAGGACAGTCGGTACAAAGTTCGGATTTAGCTCATTTTAAGCCACCAGATACGAGAAACAATACTCGGAGGTCCTGTACAGACCTCGAAACACGCTTTTTAAGTTCCTAAAATGAACGGTTTCGGAGACATTCCCAAATAACTGTGTTCCCTCTGAGAAACAGATCAACGTTATTATGGCAACCGCTGAAATTTCGCAGACCGGGGATAGTTTTCTGGCAATATGTCGAAAACCGTTCGTTTTAGGGCCTTAAAACGCTGGGTTCGGTTTCCACTTCTTCGAAGTGGAAACCACGAACATTGCTCCTCACATTGATACGCACAAAAAGAGCTATAATCCATATTTCTACGAGCAAATCGACTTGGAAAGTCTCATCTCTTATATATAATCCAAAATTGACTCATCCCCGCAGGGCTCAAACCACTAATCTAGAAAGCTGAAATTTTGCATATTGGTTGATCCGAGTATGTAGAGGCTCACTAAGAAACGGTTTTTGAAAATCCAATTTGTATGTGACGTTTTTCGGCCCTTTGGCATTGACAATCCAAAATTGACTCATCGACGCAGGGCTCAAACCACTAGACCTAGAAAGCTGAAATTTTGCATGTTGGTTGATCCGAGTATGTAGAGGCCCACAAAAAATGGGTTTGGTAAATTCAATTTTTTAAGTGACTTTTTTCGGCCCTTTGACACTGAGCAAGGACAGTCGGTACAAAGTTCGGATTAACTCATTTTAAGCCGCCAGATACGAGAAACAATACTCGGAGGTCCTGTAGGGACCCCGAAACACACTTTTTAAGTTCCTAAAATGAACGATTTCGGAGATATTCCCAAATAACTGTGTTCCCTCTGAGAATAGCGGCTTCGGTGGCGTAGTCGGTAGCATGCTGAGCTTCTATGCCCAAGATAGCGGGTTCAAACCCGGCCGAAGCCGCCGGATTTTTTAAGAGCGTTAAAATCCCTCAATATGCATTCCTTCGGAGGGGAAGTAAAGCCGGCGGTCCCATGTCATAAATTTATGGCATGTTAAAGAACCTTCCACTAATTGCACCTGTGTGAAGCTAAAGTGGATAGGTTATTGTAAACAACGCTCTTAGTTTTCTAAGTTCGTTGCCAAGAGCCGACTGCGGTGGCGTCTAGCAGCTGAGTTGTGAACTTAGCCTAGTATTCGTTGACGGTGGCGCTTGGCGGCAAAAGTAGGAACTATTTGAAAAATTCTAAGTTGCAGTAATTAAATTAAAATAACAGATAACACACACTAATGCAGTCATCACAATTAACACCGGTTATCAAACAGATTCTACACACACCCAAAGTACACGGGGCTACATGACCGCGTTGTCGTAGCCCCTAAACTTAAGAACCAACCAACCAACCAACCAACCTCTGAGAAACAGATCAACGTTACTATGGCAACCGCTGAAATTTCGCAGACCGGGGATAGTTTTCTGGCAATATCTCGAAAACCGTTCGTTTTAGGGCCTTAAAACGCTGGGTTCAGTTTCCACTTCCAGGGCTCAAACCACTAGACCTAGAAAGCTGAAATTTTGCATGTTGGTTGATCCGTGTATGTAGAGGCTAACTAAGAAACGGTTTTTGAAAATTCAATTTGTAAGTGACTTTTTTCGGCCCTTTGGCATTGACAAACCAAAATTGACTCATCGACGCAGGGTTCAAACCACTAGACCTAGAAAGCTGAAATTTTGCATGTTGGTTGATCCGTGTACTTAAAAGCCCATTTAGAAAGGGTATTTGAAAATTCAATTTGTAAGTGACTTTTTTCGGCCCTTTGGCACTGAGCAAGGACAGTCGGAACAAAGTTCGGATTAACTCATTTCAAGCCGCCAGATACGAGAAACAATACTCGGGGGTCCTGTAGGGACCCCGAAACACACTTTTTAAGGGACACTAGGGCTGAGTTTTTACACTTCCACTTTTTTTATTAGAATGAGTTGAAATTTAAACTGCGTATTTACAATAGTAACACTTAGTCACATACCAAATTTGAAAGCAATTGTATGAAATGTAATTGATTTTTTACTAATTATATTATTAAAATATACCGTGTGATCAAAATGTTCCATGCGCATTAGCAATTGTGTAAAACGCTTGATATTTTCATTACATATACATAAAACTATTCTAAATATTATAACATTGAGACATTTCAGGGAAGTGATACATGTATGCTGTCAGATTATTTTTTTCTTTATGTGCAATCATGTTTTATGAATTTTGATAATTTTTCATAGTTTTTAATTTTTTGGTCTGTGATTTACAAAGTGGCTTGAGATATTTCAATGTTACCTTGCAACACATGTGTTTCTGAATATCCAGTGATTTTTTTTAGTAAAATTGGTGAATACCTCATGCACATGGAGCATTTTGATTACCTAAAAACGTTGTTTGGAGATAAAAGCATTTTTATAAAATCGCATGCTATATTAACCAGTTTGGCTCACCCAATGAAACATTTGTGGAAAGAATGTGAAAAATACAATGTTTTGTTGTAGAGATAAAGAGCATGGAGACCTTTCGTTTGAGTTAACCTACAACTTTCTAGGATTTCTAGTTTTAAAAGTATAGCCTACTTTCTATGATTTGCCCTCCATCTTCTTTTTACGCAGAGGAGATTTAAAAATGTCGCTGAGCCTTTAAAAATGGCGGTGAATGAAAAAAGTTTAACTGAAATGATCCACAGGGGTCCATAAGAGATATATATGGGAAAAACCAAAAACAGTTATTTTGTCATTTTTGACTAAAAACTCAGCCCTAGTGTCCCTTAAGTTTCTAAAATGAACGATTTCGGAGATATTCCCAAATAACTGTGTTCCCTCTGAGAAACAGATCAACGTTACTATGGCAATCGCTGAAATTCGCAGACCGGGGATAGTTTTTTGGTAATATCTAGGAAACCGTTCGTTTTAGGGCCTTAAAGCGCTGGGTTCGGTTCCCACTTCTTCGAAGGGGAAACCACGAACATTGCTCCTCAAATTGATACGCGCAAAAAGAGCTATAATCCATATTTCTACGAGCAAATCGACTTGGAAAGTCTCATCTCTTATATATATCCTAATTGACTCATCACCGCAGGGCTCAAACCACTAGACCTAGATAGCTGAAATTTTGCATGTTGGTTGAACCGAGTAGGTAGAAGCTCACTAAGAAACGGTTTTTGAAAATTCAATTTGTAAGTGACTTTTTTCGGCCCTTTGGAATTGACAATCCAAAATTGACTCATCGACGCAGGGCTCAAACCACTAGACCTAGAAAGCTGCCATTTTGCATGTTGGTTGATACGAGTATGTACAAACCCACTTAGAAACGGTTTTTGAAAATTCAATTTGTAAGTGATTTTTTTCGGGCCTTTCGCCCTGAGCAAGGACAGTCGGTACAAAGTTCGGATTTAGCTCATTTTAAGCCACCAGATACGAGAAACAATACTCGGAGGTCCTGTACGGACCTCGAAACACACTTTTTATGTTCCTAAAATGAACGGTTTCGGATATATTCCCAAATAACTGTGTTCCCTCTGAGAAACAGATCAACGTTATTATGGCAACCGCTGAAATTTCGCAGACCGGGGATAGTTTTCTGGCAATATCTCGAAAACCGTTCGTTTTAGGGCCTTAAAACGCTGGGTTCGGTTCCCACTTCTTCGAAGAGAAAACCACGAACATTGCTCCTCAATTGATACGCACTAAAAGAGCTATAATCCATACTTCTACGAGCAAATCGACTTGGAAAGTCTCATCTCTTATATATAATCCAAAATTGACTCATCACCGCAGGGCTCAAACCACTAAACCTAGAAAGCTGAAATTTTGCATGTTGGTTGATCCGAGTATGTAGAGGCTCACTAAGAAACGGATTTTGAAAATTCAATTTGTAAGTGACTTTTTTCGGCCCTTTGGCATTGACAATCCAAAAGTGACTCATCGACGCAGGGCTCAAATCACTAGACCTAGAAAGCTGAAATTTTGCATGTTGATTGATCCGAGTATGTAAAGACCTACTTAGAAACGGTTTTTGAAAATTCAATTTGTAAGTGACTTTTTTCGGCCCTTTGGCACTGAGCAAGGACAGTCGGTACAAAGTTCGGATTTATCTCATTTTAAGCCACCAGATACGAGAAATAATACTCGGAGGTCCTGTAGAGACCTCGAAACACACTTTTTAAGTTCCTAAAATGAACGGTTTCGGAGATATTCCAAATAACTGTGTTCCCTCTGAGAAACAGATCAACGTTATTATGGCAACCGCTGAAATTTCGCAGACCGGGGATAGTTTTCTGGCAATATCTCGAAAACCGTTCGTTTTAGGGCCTTAAAACGCTGGGTTCGGTTCCCACTTCTTCGAAGTGGAAACCACGAACATTGCTCCTCACATTGATACGCACAAAAAGAGCTATAATCCATATTTCTACGAGCAAATCGACTTGGAAAGTCTCATCTATTATATATATAATCCAAAATTGACTCATCACCGCAGGGCTCAAACCACAAGACCTAGAAAGCTGAAATTTTGCATGTTGGTTGATCCTAGTATGTAGAGGCTCACTAAGAAACGGTTTTTGAAAATTCAATTTGTAAGTGACGTTTTTCGGCCCCTTGGCATTGACAATCCAAAATTGACTCATCGAAGCAGGGCTCAAACCACTAGACCTAGAAAGCTGAAATTTTGCATGTTGGTTGACCCGAGTATGTAGAGGCCCACTAAGAAACTGTTCTTTAAAATTCAATTTTTAAGTGACTTTTTTCGGCCTTTTGGCACTGAGAAAGGACAGTCGGTACAAAGTTCGGATTTAGCTCATTTTAAGCCGCCAGATACGAGAAACAATACTCGGAGGTCCTGTAGGGACCCCGAAACACACTTTTTTAAGTTCCTACAATGAACGATTTCGGAGATATTCCCAAATAACTGTGTTCCCTCTGAGAAACAGATCAACGTTACTATGGCAACCGCTGAAATTTCTCAGACCAGGGATATTTTTCTGAAATATCTCGAAAACCGTTCGTTTTAGGGCCTTAAAACGCTGGGTTCCGTTCCCACTTCACGAACATTGCTTCTCACATTGATACGCGCAAAAAGAGCTATAATCCATATTTCTACGAGCAAATCGACTTGGAAAGTCTCATCTCTTATATATATCCTAATTGACTCTTCACCGCAGGGCTCAAACCACTAGACCTAGAAAGCTGAAATTTTGCATGTTGGTTGATCCGAGTATGTAGAGGCCCACTAAGAAACTGTTTTTTAAAATTCAATTTTTAAGTGACTTTTTTCGGCCTTTTGGCACTGAGAAAGGACAGTCGGTACAAAGTTCGGATTTAGCTCATTTTAAGCCACCAGATACGAGAAACGATACTCAGAGGTCCTGTACGGACCTCGAAACACACTTTTTAAGTTCCTAAAATGATCGCTTCCGGAGATATTCCCAAATAACTGTGTTCCCTCTGAGAAACAGATCAACGTTATTATGGCAACCGCTGAAATTTCGCAGACCGGGGATAGTTTTCTGGCAATATCTCGGAAAACGTTCGTTTTAGGGCCTTAAAACGCTGGGTTCGGTTCCCACGTCTTCGAAGTGGAAACCACGAACATTGCTCCTCACATTGATACGCGCAAAAAGAGCTATAATCCATATTTCTAAGAGCAAATCGACTTGGAAAGTCTCATCTCTTATATATAATCCAAAATTGACTCATCACCGCAGGGCTCAAACCACTAGACCTAGAAAAATCTGAAATTTTGCATGTTGGTTGATCCGAGCATGTAGAGGCTCACTAAGAAACGGTTTTTGAAAATTCAATTTGTAAGTGACGTTTTTTGTCCCTTTGGCATTGACAATCCAAAATTGACTCTTCACCGCAGGGCTCAAGCCACTAGACCTTGAAAGCCGAAATTTTGCATGTTGGTTGATCCGAGTATGTAGAGGCTCACTAAGAAACGGTTTTTGAAAATTCAATTTGTAAGTGACTTTTTTCGACCCTTTGGCATTGACAATCCAAAATTGACTCATCGACGCAGGGCTCAAACCACTAGACCTCGAAAGCTGAAATTTTGCATGTTGGTTGATCCGAGTATGTAGAGGCCCTCTAAGAAACTGTTTTTTAAAATTCAATTTTTAAGTGACTTTTTTCTGCCTTTTGGCACTGAGAAAGGACAGTCGGTACAAAGTTCGGATTAACTCATTTTAAGCCGCCAGATACGAGAAACAATACTCGGAGGTCCTGTAGGGACCACGAAACACACATTTTTAAGTTCCTACAATGAACGATTTCGGAGATATTCCCAAATAACTGTGTTCCCTCTGAGAATAGCGGCTTCGGTGGCGTAGTCGGTAGCATGCAGAGCTTCTATGCCCAAGGTAGCGGGTTCAAACCTGGCCGAAGCCGTCGGATTTTTTAAGAGCGTTAAAATCCCTCAGTATGCCTTCCTTCGGAAGGGAAGTAAAGTCGGCGGTCCCATGGCATAGATTTATGGCATGTGAAATAACCTTCCACTAATTGCACCTGTGTGAAGCTAAATTGGATAGGTTATTGTAAACAACGCTCTTAGTTTTCTAAGTTCGTTGCCAAGAGCCGACTGCGGTGGCGTCTAGCAGCTGAGTTGTGAACTTGGCCTAGTAATCGTTGCCGCTGGCGCTTGGCGCAAAAGTAGGAACTATTTGAAAAATTCTAAGTTGCAGTACTTAAATCAAAATAACAGATAACGCACACTAATACAGTCATCACAATTAACACCGGTTATCAGACAGATTCTACACACACCCAAAGTACACGGGGCTACATGACGGCGTTGTCGCAGCCCCTAAACTTAAGAACCAACCAACCAACCAACCAACCTCTGAGAAACAGATCAACGTTACTATGGCAACCGCTGAAATTTCGCAGACCGGGGATAGTTTTCTGGCAATATCTCGAAAACCGTTCGTTTTAGGGCCTTAAAACGCTGGGTTCAGTTTCCACTTCCAGGGCTCAAACCACTAGACCTAGAAAGCTGAAATTTTGCATGTTGGTTGATCCGTGTATGTAGAGGCTAACTAAGAAACGGTTTTTGAAAATTCAATTTGTAAGTGACTTTTTTCGGCCCTTTGGCATTGACAAACCAAAATTGACTCATCGACGCAGGGTTCAAACCACTAGACCTAGAAAGCTGAAATTTTGCATTTTGGTTGATCCGAGTATGTAAAGGCCCACTAAGAAGCGGTTTACGAAAATTCAATTTGTAAGTGACTTTTTTCGGGCCTTTGGCACTGAGCAAGGACAGCCGGTACAAAGTTCGGATTTATCTCATTTTAAGCCACCAGATACGAGAAACAATACTGGGAGGTCCTGTACGGACCTCGAAACACACTTTTTAAGTTCCTAAAATGAACGGTTTCGGAGATATTTCCAAATAACTGTGTTCCCTCTGAGAAACAGATCAACGTTATTATGGCAACCGCTGAAATTTCGCAGACCGGGGATAGTTTTCTGGCAATATCTCGGAAACCGTTCGTTTTAGGGCCTTAAAACGCTGGGTTCGGTTCCCACTTCTTCGAAGTGGAAACCACGAACATTGCTCCCCACATTGATACGCACAAAAAGAGCTATAATCCATATTTCTACGAGCAAATCGACTTGGAATGTCTCATCTCTTATATGTAATCCAAAATTGACTCATCACCGCAGGGCTCAAACCACTAGACCTAGAAAGCTGAAATTTTGCATGTTGGTTGACCCGAGTATGTAGAGGCTCACTAGGAAACGGTTTTTGAAAATTCAATTTGTAAGTGACGTTTTTCGGCCCTTTGGCATTGACAATCCAAAATTGACTCATCGACGCAGGGCTCAAACCACTCGACCTAGAAAGCTGAAATTTTGCATGTTGGTTGACCAGAGTATGTAGAGGCCCACTAAGAAACGGGCTTTGAAAATTCAATTTTTTAAGTGACTTTTTTCGGCCCTTTGGCACTGAGCAAGGACAGTCGGTACAAAGTTCGGATTAACTCATTTTAAGCCGCCAGATACGAGAAACAATACTCGGAGGTCCAGTAGGGACCCCGAAACACACTTTTTAAGTTCCTAAAATGAACGATTTCGGAGATATTCCCAAATAACTGTGTTCCCTCTGAGAAACAGATCAACGTTACTATGGCAATCGCTGAAATTTCGCAGACCGGGGATAGTTTTCTGGCAATATCTAGAAAACCGTTAGTTTTAGGGCCTTAAAGCGCTGGGTTCGGTTCCCACTTCTTCGAAGTGGAAACCACGAACATTGCTCCTCAAATTGATACGCGCAAAAAGAGCTATAATCCATAGTTCTACGAGCAAATCGACTTGGAAAGTCTCATCTCTTATATATATCCTAATTGACTCATCACCGCAGGGCTCAAACCACTAGACCTAGATAGCTGAAATTTTGCATGTTGGTTGATCCGAGTATGTAGAGGCTCACTAAGAGACGGTTTTTGAAAATTCAATTTGTAAGTGACTTTTTTCGGCCCTTTGTCATTGACAATCCAAAATTGACTCATCGACGCAGGGCTCAAACCACTAGACCTAGAAAGATGAAATTTTGCATGTTGGTTGATCCGAGTATGTAGAGGCCCACTAAGAAACTGTTTTTTAAAATTCAATTTTCAAGTGACTTTTTTCGGCCTTTTGGCACTGAGAAAGGACAGTCGGTACAAAGTTCGGATTTAGCTCATTTTAAGCCGCCAGATACGAGAAACAATACTCGGAGGTCGGGTAGGGACCCCGAAACACACTTTTTTAAGTTCCTACAATGAACGATTTCGGAGATATTCCCAAATAATTGTGTTCCCTCTGAGAAACAAATCAACATTACTATGGCAACCGCTGAAATTTTGCAGACCGGGGATAGTTTTCTGGCAATATCTCGAAAACCGTTCGTTTTAGGGCCTTAAAACGCTGGGTTCAATTTCCACTTCCAGGGCTCAAACCACTAGTCCTAGAAAGCTGAAATTTTGCATGTTGGTTGATCCGTGTATGTAGAGGCTCACTAAGAAACGGTTTTTGAAAATTCATTTTGTAAGTGACGTTTTTTGGCCCTTTGGCATTGACAATCCAAAATTGACTCATCACCGCAGGGCTCAAACCACTAGACCTAGATAGCTGAAATATTGCATGTTTGTTGATCCGAGTATGTAGAGGCTCACTAAGAAACGGTTTTTGAAAATTCAATTTGTAAGTGACTTTTTTCGGGCCTTTGGCACTGAGCAAGGACAGCCGGTACAAAGTTCGGATTTATCTCATTTTAAGCCACCAGATACGAGAAACAATACTGGGAGGTCCTGTACGGACCTCGAAACACACTTTTTAAGTTCCTAAAATGAACGGTTTCGGAGATATTTCCAAATAACTGTGTTCCCTCTGAGAAACAGATCAACGTCATTATGGCAACCGCTGAAATTTCGCAGACCGGGGATAGTTTTCCGGCAATATCTCGGAAACCGTTCGTTTTAGGGCCTTAAAACGCTGGGTTCGGTTCCCACTTCTTTGAAGTGGAAACCACGAACATTGCTCCTCACATTGATACGCACAAAAAGAGCTATAATCCATATTTCTACGAGCAAATCGACTTGGAAAGTCTCATCTCTTATATGTAATCCAAAATTGACTCATCACCGCAGGGCTCAAACCACTAGACCTAGAAAGCTGAAATTTTGCATGTTGGTTGACCCGAGTATGTAGAGGCTCACTAAGAAACGGTTTTTGAAAATTCAATTTGTAAGTGACGTTTTTTGTCCCTTTGGCATTGACAATCCAAAATTGACTCTTCACCGCAGGGCTCAAGCCACTAGACCTTGAAAGCCGAAATTTTGCATGTTGGTTGATCCGAGTATGTAGAGGCCCACTAAGAAACTGTTTTTTAAAATTCAATTTTTAAGTGACTTTTTTCGGCCTTTTGGCACTGAGAAAGGACAGTCGGTACAAAGTTCGGATTTAGCTCATTTTAAGCCACCAGATACGAGAAACGATACTCAGAGGTCCTGTACGGACCTCGAAACACACTTTTTAAGTTCCTAAAATGATCGCTTCCGGAGATATTCCCAAATAACTGTGTTCCCTCTGAGAAACAGATCAACGTTATTATGGCAACCGCTGAAATTTCGCAGACCGGGGATAGTTTTCTGGCAATATCTCGGAAAACGTTCGTTTTAGGGCCTTAAAACGCTGGGTTCGGTTCCCACGTCTTCGAAGTGGAAACCACGAACATTGCTCCTCACATTGATACGCGCAAAAAGAGCTATAATCCATATTTCTAAGAGCAAATCGACTTGGAAAGTCTCATCTCTTATATATAATCCAAAATTGACTCATCACCGCAGGGCTCAAACCACTAGACCTAGAAAAATCTGAAATTTTGCATGTTGGTTGATCCGAGCATGTAGAGGCTCACTAAGAAACGGTTTTTGAAAATTCAATTTGTAAGTGACGTTTTTTGTCCCTTTGGCATTGACAATCCAAAATTGACTCTTCACCGCAGGGCTCAAGCCACTAGACCTTGAAAGCCGAAATTTTGCATGTTGGTTGATCCGAGTATGTAGAGGCTCACTAAGAAACGGTTTTTGAAAATTCAATTTGTAAGTGACTTTTTTCGACCCTTTGGCATTGACAATCCAAAATTGACTCATCGACGCAGGGCTCAAACCACTAGACCTCGAAAGCTGAAATTTTGCATGTTGGTTGATCCGAGTATGTAGAGGCCCTCTAAGAAACTGTTTTTAAAAATTCAATTTTTAAGTGACTTTTTTCTGCCTTTTGGCACTGAGAAAGGACAGTCGGTACAAAGTTCGGATTAACTCATTTTAAGCCGCCAGATACGAGAAACAATACTCGGAGGTCCTGTAGGGACCACGAAACACACATTTTTAAGTTCCTACAATGAACGATTTCGGAGATATTCCCAAATAACTGTGTTCCCTCTGAGAATAGCGGCTTCGGTGGCGTAGTCGGTAGCATGCAGAGCTTCTATGCCCAAGGTAGCGGGTTCAAACCTGGCCGAAGCCGTCGGATTTTTTAAGAGCGTTAAAATCCCTCAGTATGCCTTCCTTCGGAAGGGAAGTAAAGTCGGCGGTCCCATGTCATAGATTTATGGCATGTGAAATAACCTTCCACTAATTGCACCTGTGTGAAGCTAAATTGGATAGGTTATTGTAAACAACGCTCTTAGTTTTCTAAGTTCGTTGCCAAGAGCCGACTGCGGTGGCGTCTAGCAGCTGAGTTGTGAACTTGGCCTAGTAATCGTTGCCGGTGGCGCTTGGCGGCAAAAGTAGGAACTATTTGAAAAATTCTAAGTTGCAGTACTTAAATTAAAATAACAGATAACGCACACTAATACAGTCATCACAATTAACACCGGTTATCAGACAGATTCTACACACACCCAAAGTACACGGGGCTACATGACGGCGTTGTCGCAGCCCCTAAACTTAAGAACCAACCAACCAACCAACCAACCTCTGAGAAACAGATCAACGTTACTATGGCAACCGCTGAAATTTCGCAGACCGGGGATAGTTTTCTGGCAATATCTCGAAAACCGTTCGTTTTAGGGCCTTAAAACGCTGGGTTCAGTTTCCACTTCCAGGGCTCAAACCACTAGACCTAGAAAGCTGAAATTTTGCATGTTGGTTGATCCGTGTATGTAGAGGCTAACTAAGAAACGGTTTTTGAAAATTCAATTTGTAAGTGACTTTTTTCGGCCCTTTGGCATTGACAAACCAAAATTGACTCATCGACGCAGGGTTCAAACCACTAGACCTAGAAAGCTGAAATTTTGCATTTTGGTTGATCCGAGTATGTAAAGGCCCACTAAGAAGCGGTTTACGAAAATTCAATTTGTAAGTGACTTTTTTCGGGCCTTTGGCACTGAGCAAGGACAGCCGGTACAAAGTTCGGATTTATCTCATTTTAAGCCACCAGATACGAGAAACAATACTGGGAGGTCCTGTACGGACCTCGAAACACACTTTTTAAGTTCCTAAAATGAACGGTTTCGGAGATATTTCCAAATAACTGTGTTCCCTCTGAGAAACAGATCAACGTTATTATGGCAACCGCTGAAATTTCGCAGACCGGGGATAGTTTTCTGGCAATATCTCGGAAACCGTTCGTTTTAGGGCCTTAAAACGCTGGGTTCGGTTCCCACATCTTCGAAGTGGAAACCACGAACATTGCTCCCCACATTGATACGCACAAAAAGAGCTATAATCCATATTTCTACGAGCAAATCGACTTGGAATGTCTCATCTCTTATATGTAATCCAAAATTGACTCATCACCGCAGGGCTCAAACCACTAGACCTAGAAAGCTGAAATTTTGCATGTTGGTTGACCCGAGTATGTAGAGGCTCACTAGGAAACGGTTTTTGAAAATTCAATTTGTAAGTGACGTTTTTCGGCCCTTTGGCATTGACAATCCAAAATTGACTCATCGACGCAGGGCTCAAACCACTCGACCTAGAAAGCTGAAATTTTGCATGTTGGTTGACCAGAGTATGTAGAGGCCCACTAAGAAACGGGCTTTGAAAATTCAATTTTTTAAGTGACTTTTTTCGGCCCTTTGGCACTGAGCAAGGACAGTCGGTACAAAGTTCGGATTAACTCATTTTAAGCCGCCAGATACGAGAAACAATACTCGGAGGTCCAGTAGGGACCCCGAAACACACTTTTTAAGTTCCTAAAATGAACGATTTCGGAGATATTCCCAAATAACTGTGTTCCCTCTGAGAAACAGATCAACGTTACTATGGCAATCGCTGAAATTTCGCAGACCGGGGATAGTTTTCTGGCAATATCTAGAAAACCGTTAGTTTTAGGGCCTTAAAGCGCTGGGTTCGGTTCCCACTTCTTCGAAGTGGAAACCACGAACATTGCTCCTCAAATTGATACGCGCAAAAAGAGCTATAATCCATAGTTCTACGAGCAAATCGACTTGGAAAGTCTCATCTCTTATATATATCCTAATTGACTCATCACCGCAGGGCTCAAACCACTAGACCTAGATAGCTGAAATTTTGCATGTTGGTTGATCCGAGTATGTAGAGGCTCACTAAGAGACGGTTTTTGAAAATTCAATTTGTAAGTGACTTTTTTCGGCCCTTTGTCATTGACAATCCAAAATTGACTCATCGACGCAGGGCTCAAACCACTAGACCTAGAAAGATGAAATTTTGCATGTTGGTTGATCCGAGTATGTAGAGGCCCACTAAGAAACTGTTTTTTAAAATTCAATTTTCAAGTGACTTTTTTCGGCCTTTTGGCACTGAGAAAGGACAGTCGGTACAAAGTTCGGATTTAGCTCATTTTAAGCCGCCAGATACGAGAAACAATACTCGGAGGTCGGGTAGGGACCCCGAAACACACTTTTTAAGTTCCTACAATGAACGATTTCGGAGATATTCCCAAATAATTGTGTTCCCTCTGAGAAACAAATCAACATTACTATGGCAACCGCTGAAATTTTGCAGACCGGGGATAGTTTTCTGGCAATATCTCGAAAACCGTTCGTTTTAGGGCCTTAAAACGCTGGGTTCAATTTCCACTTCCAGGGCTCAAACCACTAGTCCTAGAAAGCTGAAATTTTGCATGTTGGTTGATCCGTGTATGTAGAGGCTAACTAAGAAACGGTATTTGAAAATTCAATTTGTAAGTGACTTTTTTCGGCCCTTTGGCATTGACAAACCAAAATTGACTCATCGACGCAGGGTTCAAACCACTAGACCTAGAAAGCTGAAATTTTGCATTTTGGTTGATCCGAGTATGTAAAGGCCCACTAAGAAGCGGTTTACGAAAATTCAATTTGTAAGTGACTTTTTTCGGGCCTTTGGCACTGAGCAAGGACAGCCGGTACAAAGTTCGGATTTATCTCATTTTAAGCCACCAGATACGAGAAACAATACTGGGAGGTCCTGTACGGACCTCGAAACACACTTTTTAAGTTCCTAAAATGAACGGTTTCGGAGATATTTCCAAATAACTGTGTTCCCTCTGAGAAACAGATCAACATTACTATGGCAACCGCTGAAATTTCGCAGACCGGGGATAGTTTTCTGGCAATATCTTGTAAACCGTTCGTTTAAGGGCCTTAAAACGCTGGGTTCAGTTCCCACTTCTTGGAAGTGGAAACCACGAACATTCCTCCTCACATTGATACGCGCAAAAAGAGCTATAATCCATATTTCTACGAGCAAATCGACTTGGAAAGTCTCATCTCTTATATATAATCCAAAATTGACTCATCACCGCAGGGCTCAAACCACTAGACCTAGAAAGCTGAAATTTTGCATGTTGGTTGATCCAGGCATGTAGAGGCTCACTAAGAAACGGTTTTTGAAAATTCAATTTGTAAGTGGCGTTTTTTGGCCCTTTGGCATTGACAATCCAAAATTGACTCATCACCGCAGGGCTCAAACCACTAGACCTAGATAGCTGAAATATTGCATGTTTGTTGATCCGAGTATGTAGAGGCTCACTAAGAAACGGTTTTTGAAAATTCAATTTGTAAGTGACTTTTTTCGGGCCTTTGGCACTGAGCAAGGACAGCCGGTACAAAGTTCGGATTTATCTCATTTTAAGCCACCAGATACGAGAAACAATACTGGGAGGTCCTGTACGGACCTCGAAACACACTTTTTAAGTTCCTAAAATGAACGGTTTCGGAGATATTTCCAAATAACTGTGTTCCCTCTGAGAAACAGATCAACGTCATTATGGCAACCGCTGAAATTTCGCAGACCGGGGATAGTTTTCCGGCAATATCTCGGAAACCGTTCGTTTTAGGGCCTTAAAACGCTGGGTTCGGTTCCCACTTCTTTGAAGTGGAAACCACGAACATTGCTCCTCACATTGATACGCACAAAAAGAGCTATAATCCATATTTCTACGAGCAAATCGACTTGGAAAGTCTCATCTCTTATATGTAATCCAAAATTGACTCATCACCGCAGGGCTCAAACCACTAGACCTAGAAAGCTGAAATTTTGCATGTTGGTTGACCCGAGTATGTAGAGGCTCACTAAGAAACGGTTTTTGAAAATTCAATTTGTAAGTGACGTTTTTCGGCCCTTTGGCATTGACAATCCAAAATTGACTCATCGACGCAGGGCTCAAACCAGTAGACCTAGAAAGCTGAAATTTTGCATGTTGGTTGACCAGAGTATGTAGAGGCCCACTAAGAAACGGGCTTTGAAAATTCAATTTTTTAAGTGACTTTTTTCGGCCCTTTGGCACTGAGCAAGGACAGTCGGTACAAAGTTCGGATTAACTCATTTTAAGCCGCCAGATACGAGAAACAATACTCGGAGGTCCAGTAGGGACCCCGAAACACACTTTTTAAGTTCCTAAAATGAACGATTTCGGAGATATTCCCAAATAACTGTGTTCCCTCTGGGAAACAGATCAACGTTACTATGGCAATCGCTGAAATTTCGCAGACCGGGGATAGTTTTCTGGCAATATCTAGAAAACCGTTCGTTTTAGGGCCTTAAAGCGCTGGGTTCGGTTCCCACTTCTTCGAAGTGGAAACCACGAACATTGCTCCTCAAATTGATACGCGCAAAAAGAGCTATAATCCATATTTCTACGAGCAAATCGACTTGGAAAGTCTCATCTCTTATATATATCCTAATTGACTCATCACCGCAGGGCTCAAACCACTAGACCTAGATAGCTGAAATTTTGCATGTTGGTTGATCCGAGTATGTAGAGGCTCACTAAGAGACGGTTTTTGAAAATTCAATTTGTAAGTGACTTTTTTCGGCCCTTTGGCATTGACAATCAAAAATTGACTCATCGACGCAGGGCTCAAACCACTAGACCTAGAAAGATGAAATTTTGCATGTTGGTTGATCCGAGTATGTAGAGGCCCAATAAGAAACTGTTTTTTAAAATTCAATTTTCAAGTGACTTTTTTCGGCCTTTTGGCACTGAGAAAGGACAGTCGGTACAAAGTTCGGATTTAGCTCATTTTAAGCCGCCAGATACGAGAAACAATACTCGGAGGTCCGGTAGGGACCCCGAAACACACTTTTTAAGTTCCTACAATGAACGATTTCGGAGATATTCCCAAATAACTGTGTTCCCTCTGATAAACAAATCAACATCACTATGGCAACCGCTGAAATTTTGCAGACCGGGGATAGTTTTCTGGCAATATCTCGAAAACCGTTCGTTTTAGGGCCTTAGAACGCTGGGTTCAGTTTCCACTTCCAGGGCTCAAACCACTAGTCCTAGAAAGCTGAAATTTTGCATGTTGGTTGATCCATGTATGTAGAGGCTAACTAAGAAACGGTTTTTGAAAATTCAATTTGTAAGTGACGTTTTTCGGCCCTTTGGCATTGACAATCCAAAATTGACTCATCGACGCAGGGCTCAAACCACTAGACCTAGAAAGCTGAAATTTTGCATGTTGGTTGACCAGAGTATGTAGAGGCCCACTAAGAAACGGGCTTTGAAAATTCAATTTTTTAAGTGACTTTTTTCGGCCCTTTGGCACTGAGCAAGGACAGTCGGTACAAAGTTCGGATTTAGCTCATTTTAAGTCTCCAGATACGAGAAACAATACTCGGAGGTCCTGTAGGGACCCCGAAACACACTTTTTAAGTTCCTATAATGAACGATTTCGGAGATATTTCCAAATAACTGTGTTCCCTCTGAGAAACAGATCAACATTACTATGGCAACCGCTGAAATTTCGCAGACCGGGGATAGTTTTCTGGCAATATCTTGTAAACCGTTCGTTTAAGGGCCTTAAAACGCTGGGTTCAGTTCCCACTTCTTGGAAGTGGAAACCACGAACATTCCTCCTCACATTGATACGCGCAAAAAGAGCTATAATCCATATTTCTACGAGCAAATCGACTTGGAAAGTCTCATCTCTTATATATAATCCAAAATTGACTCATCACCGCAGGGCTCAAACCACTAGACCTAGAAAGCTGAAATTTTGCATGTTGGTTGATCCAGGCATGTAGAGGCTCACTAAGAAACGGTTTTTGAAAATTCAATTTGTAAGTGACGTTTTTTGGCCCTTTGGCATTGACAATCCAAAATTGACTCATCACCGCAGGGCTCAAACCACTAGACCTAGATAGCTGAAATATTGCATGTTTGTTGATCCGAGTATGTAGAGGCTCACTAAGAAACGGTTTTTGAAAATTCAATTTGTAAGTGACGTTTTTCGGCCCTTTGGCATTGACAATCCAAAATTGACTCATCGACGCAGGGCTCAAACCACTAGACCTAGAAAGCTGAAATTTTGCATGTTGGTTGATCGGAGTATGTAGAGGCCCACTAAGAAACGGGTTTTGAAAATTCAATTTTTTAAGTGACCTTTTTCGACCCTTTGGCACTGAGCAAGGACAGTCGGTACAAAGTTCGGATTAACTCATTTTAAGCCGCCAGATACGAGAAACAATACTCGGAGGTCCTGTAGGGACCCCGAAACACACTTTTTAAGTTCCTACAATGAACGATTTCGGAGATTTTCCCAAATAACTGTGTTCCCTCTGAGAATAGCGGCTTCGGTGGCGTAGTCGGTAGCATGCTGAGCTTCTATGCCCAAGATAGCGGGTTCAAACCCGGCCGAAGCCGTCGGATTTTTTAAGAGCGTTAAAATCGCTCAGTATGCCTTCCTTCGGAGGGGAAGTAAAGCCGGCGGTCCCATGTCATAGATTTATGGCATGCGAAAGAACCTTCCACTAATTGCACCTGTGTGAAGCTAAATTGGATAGGTTATTGTTAACAACGCTCTTAGGTTTCTAAGTTCGTTGCCAAGAGCCGACTGCGGTGGCGTCTAGCAGCTGAGTTGTGAACTGAGCCTAGTAGTCGTTGACGGTGGCGCTTGGCGGCAAAAGTAGGAACTATTTGAAAAATTCTAAGTTGCAGTACTTAAATTAAAATAACAGATAACGCACACTAATACAGTCATCACAATTAACACCGGTTATCAGACAGATTCTACACACACCCAAAGTACACGGGGCTACATGACGGCGTTGTCGCAGCCCCTAAACTTAAGAACCAACCAACCAACCAACCTCTGAGAAACAGATCAACGTTACTTTGGCAACCGCTGAAATTTCGCAGACCGGGGATAGTTTTCTGGCAATATCTCGAAAACCGTTCGTTTTAGGGCCTTAAAACGCTGGGTTCAGTTTCCACTTCCAGGGCTCAAACCACTAGACCTAGAAAGCTGAAATTTTGCATGTTGGTTGATCCGTGTATGTAGAGGCTAACTAAGAAACGGTTTTTGAAAATTCAATTTGTAAGTGACTTTTTTCGGCCCTTTGGCATTGACAATCCAAAATTGACTCATCGACGCAGGGTTCAAACCACTAGACCTAGAAAGCTGAAATTTTGCATTTTGGTTGATCCGAGTATGTAAAGGCCCACTAAGAAGCGGTTTTTGAAAATTCAATTTGTAAGTGACTTTTTTCGGCCCTTTGGCATTGACAATCCAAAATTGACTCATCACCGCAAGGGCTCAAACCACTAGACCTAGATAGCTGAAATTTTGCATGTTGGTTGATCCGTGTATGTAGAGGCTAACTAAGAAACGGTTTTTGAAAATTCAATTTGTAAGTGATATTTTTCGGCCCTTTGGCATTGACAATCCAAAATTGACTCATCACCGCAAGGGCTCAAACCACTAGACCTAGATAGCTGAAATTTTGCATGTTGGTTGATCCGAGTATGTAGAGGCTCAACAAGAAACGGTTTTTATAAATTCAATTTGTAAGTGACTTTTTTCGGCCCTTTGGCATTGACAATCCAAAATTGACTCATCGACGCAGGGCTCAAACCACTAGACCTAGAAAGTAGAAATTTTGCATGCTGGTTGATCCGAGTATGTAAAGGCCCACTAAGAAACGGTTTTTGAAAATTCAAACTGTAAGTGACTTTTTTCGGCCCTTTGGCACTGAGCAAGGACAGTCGGTACAAAGTTCGGATTAACTAATTTTAAGCCGCCAGATACGAGAAACAATACTCGGAGGTCCTGTAGAGACCCCGAAACACACTTTTTAAGTTACTAAAATGAACGATTTCGGAGATATTCCCAAATAACTGTGTTCCCTCTGAGAAACAGATCAACGTTACTAAGGCAATCGCTGAAATTTCGCAGACCGGGGATAGTTTTCTGGCAATATCTAGAAAACCGTTCGTTTTAGGGCCTTAAAGCGCTGGGTTCGGTTCCCACTTCTTCGAAGTGGAAACCACGAACATTGCTCCTCAAATTGATACGCGCAAAAAGAGCTATAATCCATATTTCTACGAGCAAATCGACTTGGAAAGTCTCATCTCTTATATATATCCTAATTGACTCATCACAGCAGGGCTCAAACCACTAGACCTAGATAGCTGAAATTTTGCATGTTGGTTGATCCGAGTATGTAGAGGCTCACTAAGAAGCGGTTTTTGAAAATTCAATTTGTAAGTGACTTTTTTCGGCCCTTTGGCATTGACAATCCAAAATTGACTCATCGACGCCGGGCTCAAACCACTAGACCTAGAAAGCTGAAATTTTGCATGTTGGTTGATCCGAGTATGTAGAGGCCCACTATGAAATTGTTTTTTAAAATTCAATTTTTAAGTGACTTTTTTCGGCCTTTTGGCACTGAGAAAGGACAGTCGGTACAAAGTTCGGATTTAGCTCATTTTAAGCCGCCAGATACGAGAAACAATACTCGGAGGTCCTGTAGGGACCCCGAAACACACTTTTTAAGTTCCTACAATGAACGATTTCGGAGATATTCCCAAATAACTGTGTTCCCTCTGAGAAACAGATCAACATTACTATGGCAACCGCTGAAATTTCGCAGACCGGGGATAGTTTTCTGGCAATATCTAGAAAACCGTTCGTTTTAGAGCCCTAAGACGCTGGGTTCGGTTCCCACTTCTTCGAAGTGGAAACCACGAACATTGCTCCTCACATTGATACGAACAAAAAGAGCTATAATCCATATTTCTACGAGCAAATCGACGTGGAAATTCTCATCTCTTATATATAATCAAAAATTGACTCATCACCGCAGGGCTCAATCCACTAGACCTAGAAAGCTGAAATTTTGCATGCTGGTTGACCCGAGTATGTAGAGGCCCACTAAGAAACGGTTTTTGAAATTTCAATTTTTAAGTGACTTTTTTCGGCCCTTTGGCACTGAGCAAGGACAGTCGGTACAAAGTTCGGATTTAGCTCATTTTAAGCCACGAGATACGAGACTCGGAGGTCCTGTAGGGACCTCGAAACACACTTTTTTAGTTCCTAAAATGAACGGTTTCGGAGATATTCCCAAATAAATGTGTTCCCTCTGAGAAACAGATCAACGTTTCTATGGCAACCGCTGAAATTTCGCAGACCGGGGAAAGTTTTCTGGCAATATCTCGAAAACCGTTCGTTTTAGGGCCTTAAAACGCTGGGTTCGGTTCCCACTTCTTTGAAGTGGAAACCACGAACATTGCTCCTCACATTGATACGCACAAAAAGAGCTATACTCCATATTTCTACGAGCAAATCGACTTGGAATTTCTCATCTCTTATATATAATCCAAAATTGACTCATCACCGCAGGGCTCAAACCACTAGACCTAGAAAGATGAAATTTTGCATGTTGGTTGATCCGAGTATGTAGAGGCCCACTAAGAAACGGTTTTTGAAATTTCAATTTTTAAGTGACTATTTTCGGCCCTTTGGCACTGAGGAAGGACAGTCGGTACAAAGTTCGGATTTAGCTCATTTTAAGCCACCAGATACGAGACTCGGAGGTCCTGTAGGGACCTCGAAACACACTTTTTAAGTTCCTAAAATGAACGGTTTCGGAGATATTCCCAAATAACTGTGTTCCCTCTGAGAAACAGATCAACGTTTCTATGGCAACCGCTGAAATTTCGCAGACCGGGGATAGTTTTCTGGCAATATGTCGAAAACCGTTCGTTTTAGGGGCTTAAAACGCTGGGTTCGGTTCCCACTTCATGGAAGTGGAAACCACGAACATTGTTCCTCACATTGATACGCGCAGAAAGAGCTATAATCCATATTTCTACGAGCAAATCGACTTGGAAAGTCTCATCTCTTATATATAATCCAAAATTTACTCAGCACCGCAGGGCTCAAACCACTAGTCCTAGAAAGCTTTTTTTTTTTTGCATGTTGGTTGATCCAAGTGTGTAGAGGCTCACTAAGAAATGATTTTTGAAAATTCAATTTGTAAGTGACTTTTTTCGGCCCTTTGGCATTGACAATCCAAAATTGACTCATCGACGCAGGGCTCAAACCACTAGACCTAGAAAGCTGAAATTTTGCATGTTGGTTGATCCGAGAATGTTGAGGCCCACTAAGAAAAGGGTTTTGAAAATTCAATTTTTAAGTGACATTTTTCGGCCCTTTGGCACTGAGCAAGGACAGTCGGTACAAAGTTCGGATTTAGCTCATTTTAAGCCGCCAGATACGAGAAACAATACTCGGAGGTCCTGTAGGGACCCCGAAACACACTTTTTAAGTTCCTACAATGAACGATTTCGGAGATATTCCCAAATAACTGTGTTCCCTCTGAGAAACAGATCAACATTACTATGGCAACCGCTGAAATTTCGCAGACCGGTGATAGTTTTCTGGCAATATCTCGAAAACCGTTCGTTTTAGAGCCTTAAAACGCTGGGTTCGGTTCCCACTTCTTCGACGTGGAAACCACGAACATTGCTCCTCACATTGATACGCACAAAAAGAGCTATAATCCATATTTCTACGAGCAAATCGACTTGGAAATTCTCATCTCTTATATATAATCAAAAATTGACTCATCACCGCAGGGCTCAAACCACTAGACCTAGAAAGCTGAAATTTTGCATGTTGGTTGATCCGAGTATGTAGAGGCCCACTAAGAAACGGTTTTTGAAATTTCAATTTTTAAGTGACTTTTTTCGGCCCTTTGGCACTGAGCAAGGACAGTCGGTACAAAGTTCGGATTTAGCTCATTTTAAGCCACCAGATACGAGACTCGGAGGTCCTGTAGGGACCTCGAAACACACTTTTTTAGTTCCTAAAATGATCGGTTTCGGAGATATTCCCAAATAACTATGTTCCCTCTGAGAAACAGATCAATGTTTCTATGGCAACCGCTGAAATTTCGCAGACCGGGGATAGTTTTCTGGCAATATCTCGAAAACCGTTCGTTTTAGGGGCTTAAAACGCTGGGTTCGGTTCCCACTTAATGGAAGTGGAAACCACGAACATTGCTCCTCACATTGATACGCGCAGAAAGAGCTGTAATCCATATTTCTTCGAGCAAATCGACTTGGAAAGTCTCATCTCTTATATATAATCCAAAATTGACTCATCACCGCAGGGCTCAAGCCACTAGACATAGAAAGCTGAAATTTTGCATGTTGGTTGATCCGAGAATGTTGAGGCCCACTAAGAAAAGGGTTTTGAAAATTCAATTTTTAAGTGACATTTTTCGGCCCTTTGGCACTGAGCAAGGACAGTCGGAACAAAGTTCGGATTTAGCACATTTTAAGCCGCCAGATACGAGAAACAAAACTCGGAGGTCCTGTAGGGACCACAAAACACACTTTTTAAGTTCCTAAAATGAACGATTTCGGAGATATTCCCCAATAACTGTGTTCCCTCTAAGAAACAGATCAACGTTACCATGGCAACCGCTGAACTTTCGCAGACCGGGGATTGTTTTCTGGCAATATCTAGAAAACCGTTCGTTTTAGGGCCTTAAAACGCTGGGTTCGGTTCCCACTTCTTGGAAGTGGAATCCACGAACATTGCTCCTCACATTGATACGCGCAAAAAGAGTTATAATCCATATTTCTACGAGCAAATCGACTTGGAAAGTCTCATCTCTTATATATAATCCAAAATTGACTCATCACCGCAGGGCTCAAACCACTAGACCTAGAAAGCTGAAATTTTGCATGTTGGTTGATCCAAGTATGTAGAGGCTCACTAAGAAACGGTTTTTGAAAATTCAATTTGTAAGTGACTTTTTTCGGCCCTTTGTCATTGACAATCCAAAATTGACTCATCGACGCAGGGCTCAAACCACTAGACCTAGAAAGCTGAAATTTTGCATGTTGGTTGATCCGAGTATGTAGAGGCCCACTAAGAAACGGTTTTTGAAAATTCAGTTTCTAAGTGACTTTTTCCGGCCCTTTGGCACTGAGCAAGGACAGTCGGTGCAAAGTTCGGATGAACTCATTTTAAGCCGCCAGATACGAGAAACATTACTCGGAGGTCCTGTAGGTACCCCGAAACACACTTTTTAAGTTCCTAAAATGAACGATTTCAGAGATATTCCCAAATAACTGTGTTCCCTCTGAGAAACAGATCAACGTTACTAAGGCAATCGCTGAAATTTCGCAGACCGGGGATAGTTTTCTGGCAATATCTAGAAAACCGTTCGTTTTAGGGCCATAAAACGCTGGGTTAGGTTCCCACTTCTTCGAAGTGGAAACCACGAACATTGCTCCTCAAATTGATACGCGCAAAAAGAGCTATATACCATATTTCTACGAGCAAATCGACTTGGAAAGTCTCATCTCTTATATATATATCCTAATTGAATCATCACCGCAGGGCTCAAACCACTAGACCTAGATAGCTGAAATTTTGCATGTTGGTTGATCCTAGTATGTAGAGGCTCACTAAGAAACGGTTTTTGAAAATTCAATTTGTAAGTGACTTTTTTCGGCCCTTTGGCATTGACAATCCAAAATTGACTCATCGACGCAGGGCTCAAACCACTAGACCTAGAAAGCTGAAATTTTGCATGTTGGTTGATCCGTGTATGTAGAGGCCCACTATGAAACTGTTTTTTAAAATTTAATTTTTAAGTGACTTTTTTCGGCCTTTTGGCACTGAGAAAGGACAGTCGGTACAAAGTTCGGATTTAGCTCATTTTAAGCCGCCAGATACGAGAAACAATACTCGGAGGTCCTGTAGGGACCCCGAAACACACTTTTTAAGTTCCTACAATGAACGATTTCGGAGATATTCCCAAATAACTGTGTTCCCTCTGAGAAACAGATCAACATTACTATGGCAACCGATGAAATTTCGCAGACCGGGGATAGTTTTCTGGCAATATCTCGAAAAGCGTTCGTTTTAGGGCCTTAAAACGCTGGGTTCGGTTCCCACTTCTTTGAAGTGGAAACCACGAACATTGCTCCTCACATTGATACGCACAGAAAGAGCTATACTCCATATTTCTACGAGCAAATCGACTTGGAAATTCTCATCTCTTATATATAATCCAAAATTGACTCATCACCGCAGGGCTCAAACCACTAGACCTAGAAAGCTGAAATTTTGCATGTGGGTTGATCGGAGTATGTAGAGGCCCACTAAGAAACGGTTTTTGAAATTTCAATTTTTAAGTGACTTTATTTCGGCCCTTTGGCACTGAGCAAGGACAGTCGGTACAAAGTTCGGATTTAGCTCATTTTAAGCCACCAGATACGAGACTCGGAGGTCCTGTAGGGACCTCGAAACACACTTTTTAAGTTCCTAAAATGAACGGTTTCGGAGATATTCCCAAATAACTGTGTTCCCTCTGAGAAACAGATCAACGTTTCTATGGCAACCGCTGAAATTTCGCAGACCGGGGATAGTTTTCTGGCAATATCTCGAAAACCGTTCGTTTTAGGGGCTTAAAACGCTGGGTTCGGTTCCCACTTCATGGAAGTGGAAACCACGAACATTGCTCCTCACATTGATACGCGCAGAAAGAGCTATAATCCATATTTCTACGAGCAAATCGACTTGGAAAGTCTCATCTCTTATATATAATCCAAAATTGACTCATCACCGCAGGGCTCAAACCACTAGACCTAGAAAGCTTTTTTTTGCATGTTGGTTGATCCAAGTGTGTAGAGGCTCACTAAGAAATGATTTTTGAAAATTCAATTTGTATGTGACTTTTTTCGGTCCTTTGGCATTGACAATCCAAAATTGACTCATCGACGCAGGGCTCAAACCACTAGACCTAGAAAGCTGAAATTTTGCATGTTGGTTGATCCGAGAATGTTGAGGCCCACTAAGAAAAGGGTTTTGAAAATTCAATTTTTAAGTGACATTATTCGGCCCTTTGACACTGAGCAAGGACAGTCGGTACAAAGTTCGGATTTAGCTCATTTTAAGCCGCCAGATACGAGAAACAATACTCGGAGGTCCTGTAGGGACCCCGAAACACACTTTTTAAGTTCCTAAAATGAACGATTTCGGAGATATTCCCAAATAACTGTGTTCCCTCTGAGAAAAAAGAACATCGTTACCATGGCAACCGCTGAACATTCGCAGACCGGGGATTGTTTTCTGGCAATATCTAGAAAACCGTTCGTTTTAGGGCCTTAAAACGCTGGGTTCGGTTCCCACTTCTTGGAAGTGGAATCCACGAACATTGCTCCTCACATTGATACGCGCAAAAAGAGCTATAATCCATATTTCTACGAGCAAATCGACTTGGAAAGTCTCATCTCTTATATATAATCCAAAATTGACTCATCACCGCAGGGCTCAAACCATTAGACCTAGGAAGCTGAAATTTTGCATGCTGGTTGATCCGAGTATGTAGAGGCCCACTAAGAAACGTTTTTTGAAGATTCAATTTTTAAGTGACTTTTTTCAGCCCCTTGGCACTGAGAAAGGACAGTCGGTACAAAGTCCGGATTTAGCTCATTTTAAGCCGCCAGATACGAGAAACAATACTAGGAGGTCCTGTAGGGACCCCGAAAAACAATTTTAAGTTCCTAAAATGAACAATTTCGGAGATATTCCCAAATAACTGTGTTCCCTCTGAGAAACATATCAACGTTACTATGGCAACCGCTGAAATTTCGCAGACCAGGGATAGTTATCTGGCAATATATCGAAAACCGTTCGTTTTAGGGCCTTAAAACGCTGGGTTCGATTCCCACTTCTTGGAAGGAAACCACGAACATTGCTCCTCACATTGATACGCGCAAAAAGAGCTATAATCCATATTTCTACAAGCAAATCGACTTGGAAAGTCTCATCTCTTATATATAATCCAAAATTGACTCATCACCGCAGGGCTCAAACCACTAGACCTAGGAAGCTGAAATTTTGCATGCTGGTTGATCCGAGCTTGTAGAGGCCCACTAATAAACGGTTTTGGAAAATTAAATTTTTAGGTGACATTTTTCGGTCCTTTGGCACTGAGCAAGGACAGTCGGTACAAAGTCCGGATTTAGCTCATTTTAAGCCGCCAGATACGAGAAACAATACTCGCAGGTCCTGGAGGGACCTCGAAACACAGTTTTTAAGTTCCCAAAATGAACGGTTTCGGAGTTATTCCGAAATAACTGTGTTCCCTCTGAGAAACAGATGAACGTTAATATAACAACCGCTGAAATTTCGCAGACCGGGGATAGTTTTCTGGCAATATCTCGAAAACCGTTCGTTTTAGGGCCTTAAAACGCTGGGTTCGGTTCCCACTTCACGAACATTGCTTCTCACATTGATACGCGCAAAAAGAGCTATAATCCATATTTCTACAAGCAAATCGACTTGAAAGTCTCATCTCTTATATATATCCTAATTGACTCTTCACCGCAGGGCTCAAACCACTAGACCTAGAAAGCTGAAATTTTGCATGTTGTTTGATCCGAGTATGTAGAGGTTCACTAAGAAACGGTTCTTGAAAATTCAATTTTTAAGTGACTTTTTTCGGCCCTTTGGCATTGACAATCCAAAATTGACGCATCGACGCAGGGCTCAAACCACTAGACCTAGAAAGCTGAAATTTTGCATGTTGGTTGACCCGAGTATGAAGAGGCCCACTAAGAAACGGTTTTTGAAAATTCAATTTGTAAGTGACTTTTTTCGGCCCTTTGGCACTGAGCAAGGACAGTCGGTACAAAGTTCGGATTTAGCTCATTTTAAGCGACCAGATACGAGAAACAATTCTCGCAGGTCCTGTAGGGACCTCGAAACACACTTTTTAAGTTCCTATAATGAACGGTTTCGGAGTTATTCCCAAATAACTGTGTTCCCTCTGAGAAACAGATCAACGTTACTATGGCAACCGCTGAAATTTCGCAGATCAGGGATAGTTTTCTGGAAATATCTCGAAAACCGTTCGTTTTAGGGCCTTAAAACGCTGGGTTCGGTTCCCACTTCTTGGAAGGAAACCACGAACATTTCTCCTCACATTGATACGCGCAAAAAGAGCTATAATCCGTATTTCTACAAGCAAATCGACTTGGAAAGTCTCATCTCTTATATATAATCCAAAATTGACTCATCACCGCAGGGCTCAAACCACTAGACCTAGAAAGCTGAAATTTTGCATGTTGATTGATCCGTGTATGTAGAGGCACACTGAGAAACGGTTTTTGAAAATTCAATTTGTAAGTGACATTTTTCGGCCCTTTGGCACTGAGCAAGGCCAGTCGGTACAAAGTTCGGAATTGGCTCATTTTAAGCCGCCAGATACGAGAAACAATACTAGGAGGTCCTGTAGGGACCCCGAAAAACAATTTTAAGTTCCTAAAATGAACAATTTCGGAGATATTCCCAAATAACTGTGTTCCCTCTGAGAAACAGATCAACGTTACTATGGCAACCGCTGAAATTTCGCAGACCAGGGATAGTTATCTGGCAATATATCGAAAACCGTTCGTTTTAGGGCCTTAAAACGCTGGGTTCGATTCCCACTTCTTGGAAGGAAACCACGAACATTTCTCCTCACATTGATACGCGCAAAAAGAGCTATAATCCGTATTTCTACAAGCAAATCGACTTGGAAAGTCTCATCTCTTATATATAATCCAAAATTGACTCATCACCGCAGGGCTCAAACCACTAGACCTAGAAAGCTGAAATTTTGCATGTTGATTGATCCGTGTATGTAGAGGCACACTGAGAAACGGTTTTTGAAAATTCAATTTGTAAGTGACATTTTTCGGCCCTTTGGCACTGAGCAAGGCCAGTCGGTACAAAGTTCGGAATTGGCTCATTTTAAGCCACCAGATACGAGAAACAATACTCGGAGGTCCTGTAGGTCCTAAAATAAACGGTTTCAGAGATATTCCCAAATAACTGTGTTCCCTCTGAGAAACAGATCAACGTTACTATGGCAACCGCTGAAATTTCGCAGACCGGGGATAGTTTTCTGGCAATATCTCGAAAACCGTTCGTTTTAGGCCCTTAAAACCCTGGGTTCGGTTCCCACTTCACGAACATTGCTTCTCACATTGATACGCGCAAAAAGAGCTATAATCCATATTTCTACGAGCAAATCGACTTGGCAAGTCTCATCTCATATATATATCCAAAATTGACTCATCACCGGGGGCTCAAACCAATAGACCTAGAAAGCTGAAATTTTGCATGTTGGTTGATCCGAGTATGTAGAGGCTCACTAAGAAACGGTTTTTGAAAATTCAATTTTAAGTGACTTTCTTCGGCCCTTTGGCATTGACAATCCAATATTGACTCATCGACGCAGGGCTCAAACCACTAGACCTAGAAAGCTGAAATTTTGCATGTTGGTTGATCCGAGTACTTAAAAGCCCATTTAGAAAGAATATTTGAAAATTCAATTTGTAAGTGAATTTTTTCGGCCCTTTGGCACTGAGCAAGGACAGTCGGTACAAAGTTCGGATTTAGCTCATTTTAAGCCATCAGATACGAGAAACAATACTCGGAGGTCCTGTAGGGACCTCGAAACACACTTTTTAAGTTCCTAAAATGAACGATTTCGGAGATATTCCCAAATAACTTAGTTCCCTCTGAGAAACAGTTTAACGTTACCATGGCAACCGATGAACTTTCGCAGACCGGGGATTGTTTTCTGGCAATATCTAGAAAACCGTTCGATTTAGGGCCTTAAAACGCTGAGTTCGGTTCCCACTTCATGGAAGTGGAAACCACGAACATTGCTCCTCACATTGATACACGCAAAAAGAGCTATAATCCATATTTCTACGAGCAAATCGACTTGGAAAGTCTCATCTCTTATATATAATCCAAAATTGACTCATCACCGCAGGGCTCAAACCACTAGACCTAGAAAGCTGAAATTTTGCATGTTGGTTGATCCGAGTATGCAGAGGCTCAATCAGAAACGGTTTTTGAAAATTCAATATGTAAGTGACTTTTTTCGGCCCTTTGTCATAGACAATTCAAAGTTGACTCATCGGCGCAAGGCTCAAACCACTTGACCTAGGAAGCTGAAATTTTGCATGCTGGTTGATCCGAGTATGTAAAGGCCCACTAAGAAACGGTTTTTGAAAATTCAATTGTAAGTGACTTTTTTCGGCCCTTTGGCACTGAGCAAGGACAGTCGGTACAAAGTTCGGATTTAGCTCATTTTAACCCGCCAGATCCGAGAGACAATAATCGGAGGTCCTGGGGGGACCTCGAAACACACTTTTTATGTTCCTAAAATGAACGGTTTCGGAGATATTCCCAAATAACTGTGATCCCTCTGAGAAACAGATCAACGTTACTATGACAACCGCTGAAATTTCGCAGACCGGGGATAGTTATCTGGCAATATCTCGAAAACCGTTCGTTTTAGGTCCTTCAAACGCTGGGTTCGGACTTCTTGGAAGTGGAAACCACGAACATTGCTCCTCACATTGACACGCGCAAAAAGAGCTATAATCCATATTTCTACGAGCAAATCGACTTGGAAATTCTCATTTCTTATATATAATCCAAAATTGACTCATCACCGCAGGCCTCAAACCACTAGACCAAGAAAGTTGAAATTTTGCATGTTGGTTCTTCCGAGTATGTAGAGGCTAAATCAGAAACGGTTTTTGAAGATTCAATTTGTAAGTGACTTTTTTCGGCCCTTTGTCATAGACAATCCAAAATTGACTCATCGACGCAAGGCTCAAACCACTAGACCTAGGAAGCTGAAATTTTGCATGCGGTTGATCCGAGTTTGTAGAGGTCAACTAATAAACAGTTTTGGAAAATTCAATTTTTAAGTGACTTTTTTCGGCCCTTTGGCACTGAGCAAGGACAGTCGGTACAAAGTTCGGATTTAGCTCATCTTAAGCCGCCAGATAGGAGAAACAATATTCGGAGGTCTTGGAGGGACCTCGAAACACACTTTTTAAGTTCCCAAAATGAACGGTTTCGGAGTTATTCCGAAATAACGGTGTTCCCTCTGAGAAACAGATGAACGTTAATATAACAACCGCTGAAATTTCGCAGACCGGGGATAGTTTTCTGGCAATATCTCGAAAACCGTTCGTTTTAGGGCCTTAAAACGCTGGGTTCGGTTCCCACTTCACGAACATTGCTTCTCACATTGATATGCGCAATAAGAGCTATAATCCATATTTCTACAAGCAAATCGACTTGAGAGTCTCATCTCTTATATATATCCTAATTGACTCTTCACCGCAAGGCTCAAACCACTAGACCTAGAAAGCTGAAATTTTGCATGTTGGTTGATCCGAGTTTGTAGAGGTTCACTAAGAAACGGTTCTTGAAAATTCAATTTTTAAGTGACTTTTTTCGGCCCTTTGGCATTGACAATCCAAAATTGACGCATCGACGCAGGGCTCAAACCACTAGACCTAGAAAGCTGAAATTTTGCATGTTGGTTGACCCGAGTATGAAGAGGCCCACTAAGAAACGGTTTTTGAAAATTCAATTTGTAAGTGACTTTTTTCGGCCCTTTGGCACTGAGCAAGGACAGTCGGTACAAAGTTCGGATTTAGCTCATTTTAAGCGACCAGATACGAGAAACAATTCTCGCAGGTCCTGTAGGGACCTCGAAACACACTTTTTAAGTTCCTATAATGAACGGTTTCGGAGTTATTCCCAAATAACTGTGTTCCCTCTGAGAAACAGATCAACGTTACTATGGCAACCGCTGAAATTTCGCAGATCAGGGATAGTTTTCTGGAAATATCTCGAAAACCGTTCGTTTTAGGGCCTTAAAACGCTGGGTTCGGTTCCCACTTCTTGGAAGGAAACCACGAACATTTCTCCTCACATTGATACGCGCAAAAAGAGCTATAATCCGTATTTCTACAAGCAAATCGACTTGGAAAGTCCCATCTCTTATATATAATCCAAAATTGACTCATCACCGCAGGGCTCAAACCACTAGACCTAGAAAGCTGAAATTTTGCATGTTGATTGATCCGTGTATGTAGAGGCACACTGAGAAACGGTTTTTGAAAATTCAATTTGTAAGTGACATTTTTCGGCCCTTTGGCACTGAGCAAGGCCAGTCGGTACAAAGTTCGGAATTGGCTCATTTTAAGCCACCAGATACGAGAAACAATACTCGGAGGTCCTGTAGGTCCTAAAATAAACGGTTTCAGAGATATTCCCAAATAACTGTGTTCCCTCTGAGAAACAGATCAACGTTACTATGGCAACCGCTGAAATTTCGCAGACCGGGGATAGTTTTCTGGCAATATCTCGAAAACCGTTCGTTTTAGGCCCTTAAAACCCTGGGTTCGGTTCCCACTTCACGAACATTGCTTCTCACATTGATACGCGCAAAAAGAGCTATAATCCATATTTCTACGAGCAAATCGACTTGGCAAGTCTCATCTCATATATATATCCAAAATTGACTCATCACCGGGGGCTCAAACCAATAGACCTAGAAAGCTGAAATTTTGCATGTTGGTTGATCCGAGTATGTAGAGGCTCACTAAGAAACGGTTTTTGAAAATTCAATTTTAAGTGACTTTCTTCGGCCCTTTGGCATTGACAATCCAATATTGACTCATCGACGCAGGGCTCAAACCACTAGACCTAGAAAGCTGAAATTTTGCATGTTGGTTGATCCGAGTACTTAAAAGCCCATTTAGAAAGAGTATTTGAAAATTCAATTTGTAAGTGAATTTTTTCGGCCCTTTGGCACTGAGCAAGGACAGTCGGTACAAAGTTCGGATTTAGCTCATTTTAAGCCATCAGATACGAGAAACAATACTCGGAGGTCCTGTAGGGACCTCGAAACACACTTTTTAAGTTCCTAAAATGAACGATTTCGGAGATATTCCCAAATAACTTAGTTCCCTCTGAGAAACAGTTTAACGTTACCATGGCAACCGATGAACTTTCGCAGACCGGGGATTGTTTTCTGGCAATATCTAGAAAACCGTTCGATTTAGGGCCTTAAAACGCTGAGTTCGGTTCCCACTTCATGGAAGTGGAAACCACGAACATTGCTCCTCACATTGATACACGCAAAAAGAGCTATAATCCATATTTCTACGAGCAAATCGACTTGGAAAGTCTCATCTCTTATATATAATCCAAAATTGACTCATCACCGCAGGGCTCAAACCACTAGACCTAGAAAGCTGAAATTTTGCATGTTGGTTGATCCGAGTATGCAGAGGCTCAATCAGAAACGGTTTTTGAAAATTCAATATGTAAGTGACTTTTTTCGGCCCTTTGTCATAGACAATTCAAAATTGACTCATCGGCGCAAGGCTCAAACCACTTGACCTAGGAAGCTGAAATTTTGCATGCTGGTTGATCCGAGTATGTAAAGGCCCACTAAGAAACGGTTTTTGAAAATTCAATTGTAAGTGACCTTTTTGGGCCCTTTGGCACTGAGCAAGGACAGTCGGTACAAAGTTCGGATTTAGCTCATTTTAACCCGCCAGATCCGAGAGACAATAATCGGAGGTCCTGGGGGGACCTCGAAACACACTTTTTATGTTCCTAAAATGAACGGTTTCGGAGATATTCCCAAATAACTGTGATCCCTCTGAGAAACAGATCAACGTTACTATGACAACCGCTGAAATTTCGCAGACCGGGGATAGTTATCTGGCAATATCTCGAAAACCGTTCGTTTTAGGTCCTTCAAACGCTGGGTTCGGACTTCTTGGAAGTGGAAACCACGAACATTGCTCCTCACATTGACACGCGCAAAAAGAGCTATAATCCATATTTCTACGAGCAAATCGACTTGGAAATTCTCATTTCTTATATATAATCCAAAATTGACTCATCACCGCAGGCCTCAAACCACTAGACCAAGAAAGTTGAAATTTTGCATGTTGGTTCTTCCGAGTATGTAGAGGCTAAATCAGAAACGGTTTTTGAAGATTCAATTTGTAAGTGACTTTTTTCGTCCCTTTGTCATAGACAATCCAAAATTGACTCATCGACGCAAGGCTCAAACCACTAGACCTAGGAAGCTGAAATTTTGCATGCTGGTTGATCCGAGTTTGTAGAGGTCAACTAATAAACAGTTTTGGAAAATTCAATTTTTAAGTGACTTTTTTCGGCCCTTTGGCACTGAGCAAGGACAGTCGGTACAAAGTTCGGATTTAGCTCATCTTAAGCCGCCAGATAGGAGAAACAATATTCGGAGGTCTTGGAGGGACCTCGAAACACACTTTTTAAGTTCCCAAAATGAACGGTTTCGGAGTTATTCCGAAATAACGGTGTTCCCTCTGAGAAACAGATGAACGTTAATATAACAACCGCTGAAATTTCGCAGACCGGGGATAGTTTTCTGGCAATATCTCGAAAACCGTTCGTTTTAGGGCCTTAAAACGCTGGGTTCGGTTCCCACTTCACGAACATTGCTTCTCACATTGATATGCGCAATAAGAGCTATAATCCATATTTCTACAAGCAAATCGACTTGAGAGTCTCATCTCTTATATATATCCTAATTGACTCTTCACCGCAAGGCTCAAACCACTAGACCTAGAAAGCTGAAATTTTGCATGTTGGTTGATCCGAGTTTGTAGAGGTTCACTAAGAAACGGTTCTTGAAAATTCAATTTTTAAGTGACTTTTTTCGGCCCTTTGGCATTGACAATCCAAAATTGACTCATCGACGCAGGGCTCAAACCACTAGACCTAGAAAGCTGAAATTTTGCATGTTGGTTGACCCGAGTATGTAGAGGCCCACTAAGAAACGGTTTTTGAAAATTCAATTTGTAAGTGACTTTTTTCGGCCCTTTGGTACTGAGCAAGGACAGTCGGTACAAAGTTCGGATTTAGCTCATTTTAAGCCACCAGATACGAGAAACAATACTCGCAGGTCCTGTAGGGACCTCGAAACACACTTTTTAAGTTCCTATAATGAACGGTTTCGGAGTTATTCCCAAATAACTGTGTTCCCTCTGAGAAACAGATCAACGTTACTATGGCAACCGCTGAAATTTTGCAGACCGGGGATAGTTTTCTGGCAATATCTCGAAAACCGTTCGTTTCAGGGCATTAAAACGCTGGGTTCGGTTCCCACTTCTGGGAAGTGGAAACCACGAACATTGCTCCTCACATTGATACGCGCAAAAAGAGCTATAATCCATATTTCTACGAGCAAATCGACTTGGAAATTATCATCTCTTATATATAATCCAAAATTGACTCATCACCGCAGGGCTCAAACCACTAGACCTAGAAAGCTGAAATTTTTCATGTTGGTTGATCCGAGTATGTAGAGGCTCAATCAGAAACGGTTTTTTAAAATTCAATATGTAAGTGACTTTTTTCGGCCCTTTGTCATAGACAATTCAAAATTGACTCATCGGCGCAAGGCTCAAACCACTAGACCTAGGAAGCTGAAATTTTGCATGCTGGTGGATCCGAGTAAGTTAAGGCCCACTAAGAAACGGTTTTTGAAAATTCAATTGTAAGTGACTTTTTTCGGCCCTTTGGCACTGAGCAAGGACAGTCGGTACAAAGTTCGGATTTAGCTCATTTTAAGCCGCCAGATCTGAGAGACTATAAACGGAGGTCCTGGGGGGACCTCGAAACACACTTTTTATGTTCCTAAAATGAACGGTTTCGGAGATATTCCCAAATAACTGTGTTCCCTCTGAGAAACAGATCAACGTTACTATGACAACCGCTGAAATTTCGCAGACAGGGATAGTTTTCTGGCAATATCTCGAAAACCGTTCGTTTTAGGGCCTTAAAACGCTGGGTTTGGTTCCCACTTCTTGGAAGTGGAAACCACGTACATTGCTCCTCACATTGACACGCGCAAAAAGAGCTATAATCCATATTTCTTCGAGCAAATCGACTTGGAAAGTCTCATCTCTTATATATAATCCAAAATTGACTCATCACCGCAGGGCTCAAACCACTAGACCTAGAAAGCTGAAATTTTGCATGTTGGTTCTTCCGAGTATGTAGAGGCTCAATCAGAAACGGTTTTTGAAGATTCAATTTGTAAGTGACTTTTTTCGGCCCTTTGGCATAGACAATCCAAAATTGACTCATCGACGCAAGGCTCAAACCACTAGACCTAGAAAGCTGAAATTTTGCATGCTGGTTGATCCGAGTTTGTAGAGGCCCACTAATAAACGGTTTTGGAAAAATCAATTTTTAAGTGACTTTTTTCGGCCCTTTGGCACTGAGCAAGGACAGTCGGTACAAAGTTCGGGTTTAGCTCATTTTAAGCCGCCAGATACGAGAAACAATAATCGGCGGTCCTGGAGGGACCTCGAAACACACTTTTGAAGTTCCCAAAATGAACGGTTTCGGAGTTATTCCCAAATAACTGTGTTCCCTCTGAGAAACAGATGAACGTTAATATAACAACCGCTGAAATTTCGCAGACCGGGGATAGTTTTCTGGCAATATCTCGAAAACCGTTCGTTTTAGGGCCTTAAAACGCTGGGTTCGGTTCCCACTTCACGAACATTGCTTCTCACATTGATACGCGCAAAAAGAGCTATAATCCATATTTCTACGAGCAAATCGACTTGAAAGTCTCATCTCTTATATATATCCTAATGGACTCTTCACCGCAGGGCTCAAACCACTAGACCTAGAAAGCTGAAATTTTGCATGTTGGTTGATCCGAGTATGTATAGGTTCACTAAGAAACGGTTTTTGAAAATTCAATTTTTAAGCGACTTTTTTCGGCCCTTTGGCATTGACAATCCAAAATTGACTCATCGACGCAGGGCTCAAACAACTAGACCTAGAAAGCTGAAATTTTGCATGTTGGTTGACCCGTGTATGTAGAGGCCCACTAAGAAACGGTTTTTGAAAATTCAATTTTTAAGTGATCTTTTTCAGCCTTTTGGCACTGAGAAAGGACAGTCGGTACAAAGTTCGGATTTAGCTCATTTTAAGCCGCCAGATACAAGAAACTGTTACGGCTGTGAGTTTGTGTCATCGCTCGCCGCTTGAGTCACAACTGCCCCAGGGGCTGGGCTGCGGCTTGCCTCCTGTATTGCGCGCGCCTTTTGCAACAGGGCTACTACAGACAAAGGGATATTCCAGAAGATTCGTGACTGGACCAGCGGTGGAAACCTCGAGAAGCCGTGGACTCTGGATGGATCTAGAACCATTTATTGAGTTACCGGCCTGCTATATAAGAGTGACCCGTGAAGCAGTTGTGGTGGTGTTTTACGAGCTAGTGTGAGCGTTTATTCTGAGCGACAGAAGTGTGGTGACTTGCGAAACCCCTAGTGTAGCGGCGAAGTGAGGAACATACAGGGGACTGCCGTGTTCTGAGTAAGTGTGCTTTCACTGAGTGTCAGATATTGTGGTGTCGAAATTAAGTGACATTGTTTCTCCCAGCTGGTGAACAGCGCGCAGCAAGTGCTCTTAAGTACTGTAGTAGGCGCACATTAGAAAGAAGTTGCATGTAATTCTGTTAAGGCCACTAGGCTCATTAGCGGCAGGATTAACTTCTGTGGTTTGTTGACAAGTGGAAGGGCCAAGAGCGCTCAAGGAAGAGACTTGACGAAACTGGAGTAAGGCTCCTAATTGCTTGTATTTGCTGATTCGTGTAATTTTCTTGCCACAATAAAGTTAATTATTTCTTTAAGCAGTAATTGGTCTTGTGCTTTGTACCCCACCGTAATCCAGTTAACAAAAGTGCCACTAGGGGGGTGGCACGTAACAAAACAATACTCGGAGGTCCTGTAGGGACTCCGATAAACACTTTTTAAGTTCCTAAAATGAACAAATTCGGAGATATTCCCAAATAACTGTGTTCCCTCTGAGAAACAGATCAACGTTACTACGGCAACCGCTGAAATTTCGCAGACCGGGGATAGTTTTTTGGCAATATCTAGAAAACCGTTCGTTTTAGGGCCTTAAAACGCTGGGTTCGGTTCCCACTTCTTCGAAGTGGAAACCACGAACATTGCTCCTCACATTGATACGCGCAAAAAGAGCTATAATCCATATTTCTACGAGCAAATCGACTTGGAAAGTCTCATCTCTTATACAAAATCCAAAATTGACTCACCACCGGGGGCTCAAACAACTAGACCTAGAAAGCTGAAATTTTGCATGTTGGTTGACCCGAGTATGTAGAGGCCCACTAAGAAACGGTTTTTGAAAATTCAATTTTTAAGTGACCTTTTTCAGCCTTTTGGCACTGAGAAAGGACAGTCGGTACAAAGTTCGGATTTAGCTCATTTTAAGCCGCCAGATACAAGAAACTGTTACGGCTGTGAGTTTGTGTCATCGCTCGCCGCTTGAGTCACAACTGCCCCAGGGGCTGGGCTGCGGCTTGCCTCCTGTATTGCGCGCGCCTTTTGCAACAGGGCTACTACAGACAAAGGGATATTCCAGAAGATTCGTGACTGGACCAGCGGTGGAAACCTCGAGAAGCCGTGGACTCTGGATGGATCTAGAACCATTTATTGAGTTACCGGCCTGCTATATAAGAGTGACCCGTGAAGCAGTTGTGGTGGTGTTTTACGAGCTAGTGTGAGCGTTTATTCTGAGCGACAGAAGTGTGGTGACTTGCGAAACCCCTAGCGTAGCGGCGAAGTGAGGAACATACAGGGGACTGCCGTGTTCTGAGTAAGTGTCCTTTCACTGAGTGTCAGATATTGTGGTGTCGAAATTAAGTGACATTGTTTCTCCCAGCTGGTGAACAGCGCGCAGCAAGTGCTCTTAAGTACTGTAGTAGGCGCACATTAGAAAGAAGTTGCATGTAGTTCTGTCAAGGCCACTAGGCTCATTAGCGGCAGGATTAACTTCTGTGGTTTGTTGACAAGTGGAAGGGCCAAGAGCGCTCAAGGAAGAGACTTGACGAAACTGGAGTAAGGCTCCTAATTGCTTGTATTTGCTGATTCGTGTAATTTTCTGGCCACAATAAAGTTAATTATTTCTTTAAGCAGTAATTAGTGTTGTGCTTTGTACCCCACCGTAATCCAGTTAACAAAAGTGCCACTAGGGGGGTGGCACGTAACAACTGGTGTCAGAAGTAGGATTACGAACTCAAGCACAACACCTGACGGTCCTGGTTTCAAAACCCTAGCAGGTCAATTTTTTTAAAATTTTCCTGTGAGTGCATGCCCTTTACAAGGCAAACAACTAAAATGGAGGCGCAATTGGCAGCATTGCTAGAAAAGTTAAATGGCATAGAAGACGGCCAGAAGAATTTAACCAAGGAGCTAACTTGCAAATTAGAAGACGGCCAGAAGAAGATGGAAGACTGTCAAAATAAGTTAGCGGAGGACCTGAAAAAGATGGAGGACGGCCAGAAGAAGATGGAGGACGGCCAGAAGAAGTTAGCCGAGGACCTAACTGCTAAATTAGAAGATGGCCAGAAGAATTTAACCAAGAAGATAGAGGACGGCCAGAAGAAGATTGAAGACGGGCAGAATAAGTTAGCACAGGACTTGAAGAAATTAGAACTGGGTCTGCGTGAGGAAGTCACGGCAGTGGAAAGGAAGTTCGACGCCTTAAAAGAAGAAGTTGCTGAGCTACGCCGACGCCCGCTGACGGGGGTGGAAGAGAGATTTAACGCTCTACAAAAGGAATTTGCTGAGCTGCGCCGACACCCGCCGACAGGGATGGAAGATAGATTCAAAGCCCTACAAGAGGAAGTCGCCGAGCTGCGCCGACGCCCGCCGACCGGGGTGGATGAGAGAGTCAAAGCCCTACAAGAGGAAGTAGCCGAACTGCGCCAACGCCCACTCGCGGGGGTGGAAGAGAATGTCAACGCTCTTCAAGAGGAAGTTGCCGAGCTGCGCCGACGCCCGTCCACAGGTACACCGGGGACACCAGGAACGGGACAGAGCTGACTGACGCCCCCAACCTTCGACGGAAAGGTCCCGTGGAGCACCTATTTACGTCAGTTCGAGGCAGCCTGTTCCATAAACAACTGGAACAGCACGGAAAAGGCTACAGCTCTCATTGTAGCGCTGAGAGGGGACGCCCTTAACGTCCTTCAGGCCATCCCGACCGGATCCCAGGACTACGCTTCACTGATCGCACATATGGAGTCCAGATATGGGGATAGCCATCTTCAGCAGGCCTACCAGATGCAGCTCCGGACCCGGGTACAAAAGAACGCGGAAACCCTGCAGGAGTTCGAGATGGACATCGCACGCCTCGTAAGGCTAGCCTACCCAACAGCGCCGGCCGACTTTCTGGAGCAGATTGCGACGCAAACCTTCACCGACGGACTACGGGACTCGGACACTCAACAGGCGCTGCGACTCGCGCGCAATAAGACCCTGGCAGATGCGCTGAGCCACGCACTTGAGTTTGAGACGGCGAAACAGGCATCTAGAATGCACGCGCGGGTGCGTCAAGTGGACGTTGACGAACCAGCAAAACCCAACGAGACCAAGCCCCTGGCCGACGAATTGATGGAGGCGCTAAGCCGTTTCTTCGATTGTCGCGGCACTACCAGCAACGGCACAGCCGGAAGACAACCGGAGAGGCGGCCCGGAAGAGGACTACCGACCTGCTGGACCTGCGGTAAGAAAGGCCACCTGAGCAAGGACTGCGGTGATCGCCGCCGCCGAGGGTATCCGACGGGAAGTCAGTCGTCTGAAAACCGCGCGGCCCAGGGAAACGAGTATTAGCCAGCCTTGGGGGGCAAAGGTTGGCTTGTGACAGTCGTCAAGCCCCGGCAGTCCAAGTCCGTGTGACGAAGTTACGGAGGGACAATAGCAGCCTGATGGTCGACGGAGTTATCAACGGAGTGAGCTGGCCCATGCTAATCGACACGGGAGCATCGAGGACCATCGTCAGCCCCACCGTGATCCCGAAGTGGAGAGTGCAACCCACACAAAGGAACCTCCAGCTAATAACCGCGACCGGAGAGACCGCACCGGTACATGGCGAAGCATCACTGGAGTTCGTCATTGGTCGACGGGCGATAAAGCATCCAGTACTTGTGGCTGACGTATCAAATGAAGTGATCATCGGACTGGACTTCCTGGACCAGAACAACATCATCTTGGATCTGAGTACCAACACTCTGCACTTCGGAAGTGAGGAACTTGCTTTGCAACCAGCACACGAGGCCGTCGCCGCACGACGAGTAAGGCTGAGAGAGGACGTCATCGTTCCCGCCAGGACGGAAGTCAGCGCTGCCGTAATTGTCGACGGAACTGCTGAGGGTGTGGCGGCTGTCATCGAGCCAAAATATGAGGACATCCAGACAAAAGGATTGCTAGTTGCCAAGACTCTCATCAACACGACGTCTCGGCCGTACGTCCGCCTGTCCAACCTGAACGACTACGACATTACGGTTCACCGGGACACCAACCTAGGAGTCTGCGAGCCCGTTACCTGGATTGGCCGCATCACAGATACGACGGACGGACACCTGCAGACGGACAACCGAAGAAGACGCGCCCTGCCAGAAGAACTACAGAAGCTGTACCAAGGATCCCAGGACCATCTAGACGAAGAGCAATCACGCCAACTTCAGGACCTGCTACGCGAATTCCAGGATGTCTTCTCCGTGGGGAGCAAAGACTTCGGCAGGACAAGCTTGGTCCAGCACAGAATCGACGTTGGGGACAGCGCACCGATTAGGGCCCCATTCCGACGTGTCCCGCTCGCCAAGCAAGCCGAAGTCGACCGGATGGTAGAAGAGATGAAGGAGCAAGGGGTGATCGAGCCATCACATAGTCCTTGGAGTTCTCCGGTCGTGCTAGTGAAGAAGAAGGACGGTTCCACCAGGTTCTGCGTGGACTACAGGCGGGTGAACGACGTCACGAAAAAGGACAGCTACCCTCTACCCCGGATCGACGACACACTGGACACCATATCAGGATCAAGATGGTTCTCCACCTTGGATTTGAAGAGTGGCTACTGGCAGGTGGAGGTCCACCCTAAGGACCGCGAGAAAACAGCGTTCTCTGTGGGCAGCGGGCTCTGGCAGTTCACCGTCATGCCATTCGGTCTGTGCAACGCCCCTGCAACCTTCGAAAGGCTAATGGAGTCCATTCTGAGGGGACTACACTGAAAGACCTGCCTGGTATACCTAGACGACGTCATCGTTCTGGGGAGGAGCTTCGAGGAGCACTACAGCAACCTGAAGGAGATCTTGTTGAAGCTACGGGCTGCCGAGCTGAAGTTGAGCCCCAAGAAGTGTCAGCTCTTCCAGAAGCGGGTCCAGTACCTTGGGCATATCGTCTCCGAGGAAGGGGTGCACACCGACCCAGAGAAGACCGCAGCTGTGAGGGAGTGGCCAGTTCCGAAGGACAAGTCGCAACTACGAAGCTTCCTGGGACTCTGCACTTATTATCGTCGCTTCGTGAGAGGATTCGCCGACATCGCCAAACCTTTACATCGACTGACTGAGAAGGACCAACTCTTCACGTGGACAGCAGAATGCCACAGTGCCTTCGAACAACTCAAGCAGGCTCTGTGCACCGCGCCTATTCTGGCCTACCCCAGACCTGGAACAAGGTTCATCGTCGATACCGATGCCAGTGACTTTGGCATAGGGGGGATCCTGTCGCAAGTAGTGGACGGCGAGGAGAGAGTAGTGGCCTACTTCAGCAAGGCCTTGTCAAAGCCAGAAAGGAACTACTGCGTCACCAGGAAGGAGCTGCTCGCCATCGTGAAGACCATTGAACACTTCCACAAGTACCTGTACGGGCAAGAATTTCTCATCAGGACCGACCATGCATCCCTGCGGTGGCTCCTGAACTTCAAGCAGCCCGAGAGTCAACTCGCGCGGTGGTTAGAGAGACTTCAACAGTACAACTTTGAGATTCAGCACAGGAAAGGCCAACTGCATTCTAACGCCGACGCCCTGTCACGAAGACCGTGCCCCGAAGACTGCACCTTCTGTGCCCGAAGGGAGGAGAACACCGGGATACTGTGCCGACGGACTACTGTGGAACTTCAAGGGAACTGGAGCCGCGAATCTTTCACGCGGGCACAAGCAGAGGATGATGACCTGGGACTGATAGCCGAATGGAAGAGGGCCTGTGTCCCCAGACCCGGGTGGAACATTGTGAGTGACTGCAGCCCAAAATTTAAGTCCTACTGGGCACAGTGGGACTCGCTGATTGTAAGGGATGGCCTCATCTGCCGTACCTGGGAGAGCACCGACGGGAAGACATCTCGGGAACAAGTCGTCGTTCCAAAGGCTATGACGGAGGAAGTCCTGAAGGAATTTCATGGAGGATCATCTGGTGGACACCTAGGGATAAAGAAGACCCTGGAGAAGCTGAGAGAGCGGTTCTACTGGATCGGATGCCGAACAGACGTGGAGAACCACTGCGCGAGGTGCCACGATTGCGCAGCCAGCAAGGGCCCAGGACGAAGACGACGGGGTCCACTGAAGACCTACAACGTGGGCGGCCCCATGGAGAGAGTGGCCATCGATGTTGCTGGGCCATTCCCGTTAAGCGAGGCAGGGAACCGCTACATATTAGTCGTCAGCGACTACTTCACCAAATGGCCGGAGGCGTATGCGCTCCCTAACCAAGAAGCCGCGACGATTGCAGAGACCCTGGTGAAGGAATTCGTCAGCCGGTACGGAGTACCCTGGAGCTGCACTCCGACCTAGGGAGGAACTTCGAGTCGCAGGTGTTCCAGAACCTATGCCAGCTGCTGGGAATCCGGAAGACAAGGACAACGCCACTACACCCTCAGTCCGACGGGATGGTAGAGCGATTCAATCGCACCATCGAGAACCATCTTCGAATAGTCGTCAGCGAGCACCAGAGGGATTGGGACAAACATCTTCCACTATTTCTCCTGGCCTACCGCGCCGCCGTGCATGAAGCCACCGGGTGCACACCAGCCCGGGCCATGTTTGGGAGGGAGCTCCGTCTACCTGTCGATCTTGCCTTTGGCCGACCTGGGAATAATCCGATCCCGGTAAGCCAGTATTGTCAAGAACTGGTCGACCAACTGGAGGACGTGCACGCGTTCGCGAGGAGGAAACTGCGGATCGAGACCGACACAATGAAGACCCGATACGACCAGCAGACGGATGCCGGCGGATTCCACGAGGACGACCTGGTCTGGCTCTTCAACCCATTACGGAAGAAAGGCCTGTCACCCAAACTGCAGAAGTCCTGGGAGGGCCCGTACCGAGTCGTGAAACGGATCAACGATGTCGTCTACAGGATCCAGCGGAGCCCGAGGGCGAAGATGAAGATCGTGCATCGAGATCGCCTGGCAGCCTACGGAGGGACACAGACGGACCAATGATTGATCGGGACGATCAGCCTTTTTAGGAAGGGGGTGGTGTTACGGCTGTGAGTTTGTGTCATCGCTCGCCGCTTGAGTCACAACTGCCCCAGGGGCTGGGCTGCGGCTTGACTCCTGTATTGCGCGCGCCTTATGCAACAGGGCTACTACAGACAAAGGGATAGTCCAGAAGATTCGTGACTGGACCAGCGGTGGAAACCTCGAGAAGCCGTGGACTCTGGATGGATCTAGAACCATTTATTGAGTTACCGGCCTGCTATATAAGAGTGACCCGTGAAGCAGTTGTGGTGGTGTTTTACGAGCTAGTGTGAGCGTTTATTCTGAGCGACAGAAGTGTGGTGACTTGCGAAACCCCTAGTGTAGCGGCGAAGTGAGGAACATACAGGGGACTGCCGTGTTCTGAGTAACTGTGCTTTCACTGAGTGTCAGATATTGTGGTGTCGAAATTAAGTGACATTGTTTCTCCCAGCTGGTGAACAGCGCGCAGCAAGTGCTCTTAAGTACTGTAGTAGGCGCACATTAGAAAGAAGTTGCATGTAGTTCTGTCAAGGCCACTAGGCTCATTAGCGGCAGGATTATATTCTGTGGTTTGTTGACAAGTGGAAGGGCCAAGAGCGCTCAAGGAAGAGACTTGACGAAACTGGAGTAAGGCTCCTAATTGCTTGTATTTGCTGATTCGTGTAATTTTCTGGCCACAATAAAGTTAATTATTTCTTTAAGCAGTAATTGGTCTTGTGCTTAGTACCCCACCGTAATCCAGTTAACAAAAGTGCCACTAGGGGGGTGGCACGTAACAAAACAATACTCGGAGGTCTTGTAGGGACTCCGAAAAACACTTTTTAAGTTCCTAAAATGAACAAATTCGGAGATATTCCCAAATAACTGTGTTCCCTCTGAGAAACAGATCAACGTTACTATGGCAACCGCTGAAATTTCGCAGACCGGGGATAGTTTTTTGGCAATATCTAGAAAACCGTTCGTTTTAGGGCCTTAAAACGCTGGGTTCGGTTCCCACTTCTTCGAAGTGGAAACCACGAACATTGCTCCTCACATTGATACGCGCAAAAAGAGCTATAATCCATATTTCTACGAGCAAATCGACTTGGAAAGTCTCATCTCTTATACGAAATCCAAAATTGACTCACCACCGGGGGCTCAAACCAATAGACCTAGAAAGCTGAAATTTTGCATGTTGGTTGATCCGAGTATGTAGAGGCCTACTAAGAAACGGTTTTTGAATATTCAATTTTAAGTGACTTTCTTCGGCCCATTGGCATTGACAATCCAATATTGACTCATCGACGCAGGGCTCAAACCATTAGACCTAGAAAGCTGAAATTTTGCATGTTGGTTGACCCGAGTACTTAAAAGCCCATTTAGAAAGGGTATTTGAAAATTCAATTTGTAAGTGACTTTTTTCGGCCCTTTGGCACTGAGCAAGGACAGTCGGTACAAAGATCTGATTTAGCTCATTTTAAGCCACCAGATACGAGAAACAATACTCGGAGGTCCTGCAGGGACCTCGAAACACACTTTTTAAGTTCCTAAAATGAACGATTTCGGAGATATTCCCAAATAACTGTGTTCCCTCTGAGAAACAGATCAACGTTACCATGGCAACCGCTGAACTTTCGCAGACCGGGGATTGTTTTCTGGCAATATCTAGAAAACCGTTCGTCTTAGGGCCTTAAAACGCTGGGTTCGGTTCCCACTTCTTGGAAGTGGAAACCACGAACATTGCTCCTCACATTGATACGCGCAAAAAGAGCTATAATCCATATTTCTACGAGCAAATCGACTTGGAAAGTCTCGTCTCTTATATATAATCCAAAATTGACTCATCACCGCAGGGCTCAAACCACTAGACCTAGAAAGCTGAAATTTTGCATGTTGGTTGATCCGAGTATGTAGAGCCTCAATCAGAAACGGTTTTTGATGATTCAATTTGTAAGTGACTTTTTTCGGCTCCTTGGCATAGACAATCCAAAATTGACTCATCGACGCAAGGCTCAAACCACTAGACCTAGGAAGCTGAAATTTTGCATGCTGGTTGATCCGAGTTTGTAGAGGCCTACTAATAAAAGGTTTATGAAAATTCAATTTTTAAGTGACTTTTTTCGGATCCTTTGGCATTGACAATCCAAAATTGACTCATCGACGCAGGGCTCAAACCACTAGACCTAGAAAGCTGAAATTTTTCACGTTTGTTGATCCGAGTATGTAGAGGCCCACTAAGAAACGGTTTTTGAAAATTCAATTTGTAAGTGACTTTTTTCGGCCCTTTGGCATAGGCAATCCAAAATTGACTCATCGACGCAGGGCTCAAACCACTAGACCTAGAAAGCTGAAATTTTTCACGTTTGTTGATCCGAGTATGTAGAGGCCCACTAAGAAACGGTTTTTGAAAATTCAATTTGTAAGTGACTTTTTTCGGCCCTTTGGCATAGGCAATCCAAAATTGACTCATCGACGCAAGGCTCAAACCACTAGACCTAGGAAGCTGAAATTTTTCACGTTTGTTGATCCGAGTATGTAGAGGCCCACTAAGAAACGGTTTTTGAAAATTCAATTTGTAAGTGACTTTTTTCGGCCCTTTGTCATTGACAATCCAAAATTGACTCATCACCGCAGGGCTAAAACCTCTAGACCTAGGAAGCTGAAATTTTGCGTGCTGGTTGATCCGAGTTTGTAAAGGCCCACTAAGAAACGGTTTTTTAAAATTCAAATTGTAAGTGACTTTTTTCGGCCCTTTGGCACTGAGCAAGGACAGTCGGTACAATGTTCGGATTTAGCTCATTTTAAGCCGCCAGATACGAGAAACAGTAATCGGAGGTCCTGCAGGGACCTCGAAACACACTTTTTAAGTTCCTAAAATGAACGGTTTCGGAGATATTCCCAAATAACTGTGTTCCCTCTGAGAAACAGATCAACGTTACTATGGCAACCGCTGAAATTTCGCAGACCAGGGATATTTTTCTGGCAATATCTCGAAAAAACGTTCGTTTTAGGGCCTTAAAACGCTGGGTTCGGTTCCCACTTCACGAACATTGCTTCTCACATTGATACGCGCAAAAAGAGCTATAATCCATATTTCTACGAGCAAATCGACTTGAAAGTCTCATCTCTTATATATATCCTAATAGACTCTTCCCCGCAGGCCTCAAACCACTAGACCTAGAAAGCTGAAATTTTTCACGTTGGTTGATCCGAGTATGTAGAGGCCCACTAAGAAACGGTTTTTGAAAATTCAATTTTTAAGTGACTTTTTTCGGCCATTTGGCACTGAGAAAGGACAGTCGGTACAAAGTTCGGATTTAGCTCATTTTAAGCCGCCAGATACGAGAAACAATACTCGGAGTTCCTGTAGATACCACGAAACACACTTTTTAGTTCCTAAAATGAACGATTTCGGAGATATTCCCAAATAACTGTGTTCCCTCTGAGAAACAGATCAACGTTACTATGGCAACCGCTGAAATTTCGCAGACCAGGGATATTTTTCTGGCAATATCTCGAAAAAACGTTCGTTTTAGGGCCTTAAAACGCTGGGTTCGGTTCCCACTTCACGAACATTGCTTCTCACATTGATACGCGCAAAAAGAGCTATAATCCATATTTCTACGAGCAAATCGACTTGGAAAGTCTCATCTCTTATATATATCCTAATTGACTCTTCACCGCAGGGCTCAAACAACTAGACCTAGAAAGCTGAAATTTTGCATGTTGGTTGATCCGAGTATGTAGAGGCTCACTAAGAAACGGTTATCGAAAATTCAATTTGTAAGTGACTTTTTTCGGCCCTTTGGCATTGACAATCCAAAATTGACTCATCGACGCAGGGCTCAAACCACTAGACCTAGAAAGCTGAAATTTCGCATGTTGGTTGATTCGAGTATGTAGAGGCCCACTAATAAACGTTTTTTGAAAATTCAATTTTTAAGTGACTTTTTTCGGCCCTTTGGCAATGAGCAAGGACAGTCGGTACAAAGATCGGATTTAGCTCATTTTAAGCCACCAGATACGAGAAGCAATACTCGGAGGTCCTGTAGGGACCTCGAAACAAACTTTTTATTTCCTAAAATGAACGGTTTCGGAGATATTCCCAAATAACTGTGTTCCCTCTGAGAAACAGATCAACGTTACTATGGTAACCGCTGAAATTTCGCAGACCGGGGATAGTTTTCTGGCAATATCTCGAAAACCGTTCGTTTTAGGGCCTTAAAACGCTGGGTTCGATTCCCACTTCTTGGAAGAGGAAACCACGAACATTGCTTCTCGCATTGATACGCGCAAAAAGAGCTAATCCATATTTCTACGAGCAAATCGACTTGGAAAGTCTCATCTCTTATATATATCCAAAATTGACTCATCACCGCAGGGCTCAAACCACAAGACCTAGACAGCTGAAAATTTGCATGTTGGTTGATCCGAATATGTAAAGGCCCACTAAGAAACAGTTTTTGATAATTCAATTTGTAAGTGACTTTTTTCGGCCCTTTGGCACTGAGCAAGGACAGTCGGTACAAAGTTCGGATTTAGCTCATTTAAAGCCACCAGATACGAGAAACAATACTCGGAGGTCCTGTAGGGACCTCGAAACACACTTTTTAAGTTTCTAAAATGAACGGTTTCGGAGATATTCCCAAATAACTGTGTTCCCTCTGAGAAACAGATCAACGTTACTATGGCAACCGCTGAAATTTCGCAGACCGCGGACAGTTTTCCGGCAATATCTCGAAAACCGTTCGTTTTAGGGCCTTAAAAAGCTGGGTTCGGTTCCCACTTCACGAACATTGCTTCTCACATTGATACGCGCAAAAAGAGCTATAATCCATATTTCTACGAGGAAATCGACTTGAATGTCTCATCTCTTATATATATCCAAATTAGACTCATCACCGCAGGGCTCTAACCACTAGAAATAGAAAGCTGTAATTTTGCATGTTGGTTGATCCGAGTATGTAGAAGCTCAATAAGAAACGTTTTTTGAAAATTCAATTTGTAAGTGACGTTTTTCGGCCCTTTGGCACTGAGCAAGGACAGTCGGTACAAAGTTCGGATTTAGCTCATTTTAAGCCACCAGATACGAGAAACAATACTCGGAGGTCCTGTAGGGACCTCGAAACACACTTTATAAATTCCTAAAATGTACGGTTTCGGATATATTCCCAAATAACTGTGTTCCCTCTGAGAAACAGATCAACGTTACTATGGTAACCGCTGAAATTTCGCAGACCGGGGATAGTTTTCTGGCAATATCTCAAAAACCGTTCGTTTTAGGACCTTAAAACGCTGGGTTCGTTTCCCACATCTTCGAAGTGGAAACCACGAACATTGATCCTCACATTGATACACGCAAAAAGAGCTATAATCCATATTTCTACGAGTAAATCGACTTGGAAAGTCTCATCTCTTATATATAATCCAAAAAAGACTCATCAACGCAGGGCTCAAACCACTGGACCTAGAAAGCTGAAATTTTGCATGTTGGTTGATCCGAGTATATAAAGGCCCACTAAGAAACGGTTGTTGAAAATTCAAATTTGTAAGTGACTTTTTTCGGCTCTTTGGCACTGAGCAAGGACAGCCGGTACAATGTTCGGATTTAGCTCATTTTAAGCCGCCAGATACGAGAAACAATCCTCGGAGGTCCTTTGGGGACCTCGAAAAACACTTTTTAAGTTCCTAAAATGAACGATTACGGTGATATTCCTAAATAACTGTGTTCCCTCTGAGAAACAGATCAATGTTACCATGGCAACCGCTGAAATTTCACAGACCGGGGATATTTTTCTGGCAATATCTCGAAAACCGTTAGTAGTAAGTGTTTGTTAGACTCTAAATATTGCATCATCATGACCAGAAATTGCGTAATCCTGATGACGTCATGGGATGACGTCATGGGTCCTTAGAGCGAGCACGTGGTCCAGGAGCGAGCATGTGCAGTGCACGTGTTAGCGTGGGAAGAGGTTGACCCTTTGGCTTGTTTGTGCGATGGTGATAAAAAGTTAATGGGTGTTGACGTCATGGAGGATGTTTATTAGGATGCTAACTGTCATCTGACACCCATGCGAGTGTGAGCACCAAAACAAAAGGTTATTCGCGGGTAGTGGGGTAGTGTATGTTCTCTTGCAAGTCGCGTGTGTGCTTGAATACGTATGGCTATGTTGGGAAATGTTTGGTGGCGGGCGAGGACTAGGGTTGAGTGAGGGTTCGTTTAAATGCTATTTTTCCCGCTCTATTTGATGGTGAGGTAATTTTTTAAAATGGGTGGAATTTGGAAACGCAATTTGAGGTAAACGTGCTTTTTTGACATTTTGGCGAATTTAATGAGCTTGTAAGGCTAGAACGATGCATATAGGGTGTCGTAGGACTTGTGGTGAACCACCCCTTGCTATGGACGGGAGTATATCCACCCCAAAATAAATCTACCCTTACCCGGAGGTTAAGTAGTGGTTATTTTTGTATGCATGCGCACTTGAGGGCTTTTGTAAGAGAGCGGAATTTTTAAAAGATTCTTTATAGATGAGGCTTTTTAAAAAATTTATTAAAAAAACAAAAAACTAATAGGTCATTCGATTTTTAGTATCTCGCTAACCAATAATGCGATGTAAACATATGGGGTGTCATAGGACTCGTAGTGAATTCTCCTTTTGTATGAATGAGGTATGTCAACCCCCAAAATAAAAACTACCCTTACCTGGGGTGAAAGAGCAATTTTTGTATGTATGCACACCGGTGGCTTTTGTCAAAAGGGTCTAACTACACATTTGTTAATATTTTCTGAACCCAGGATGGGATTTTCCCATAGGCAGTATCCTAGCACTTGGGGTGACACCTCGTTTTTGAAAGTATCATTCATTTATTTTCTTGTCAAAAGGGCCTAACTACACTTTTGTTAATATCTCGTGAACCAATCATGCTAGGGACTTGTATGAGGGGTCCTAGCACTTGGGGCGACGTCCCCCTTTATGGGGTGAAACTACCCCCCCAAAATTGAAAACTCAATATCTTGGAAACTATGAACCCTAAAATTAGGCGTTATAGCTTTAAAAATAGGTGATGACATAGGCTTTTACCTGGATTGGTCATTTCACCCCTAAAACAGTAAATAGTCATGTTATGGGGAAAAAACGTGTTAAACACCTAAAAATGATAAATGAAACTAAGATCTTTTGTTTTTGATGAAAAATAGCAGGGGGGTGAAAACTACCCCCAAATTGAAAAATCGATACCTTGGAAACTAAGAACCGTAAAATTATGTGTAATAGCTTAAAAAATTCGTTGTGACATAGGCTTTTACCCGGATAGATGATGTCACCCCTAAAACAGTAAATAGTGATTTTACAGTGGGGAAAAAGGTTTTAAACGGGTAAAAATGATAATTGAACCTAAGATCTTTTGTTTTTGATGAAAAATAGCAGGGGGGTGAAAACTACCCCAAAATTGAAAAATCGATACCTTGGAAACTAAGAACCGTAAAATTATGTGTAATAGCTTAAAAAATTCGTTGTGACATAGGCTTTTACCCGGATAGATGATGTCACCCCTAAAACAGTAAATAGTGATTTTACAGTGGGGAAAAAGGTTTTAAACGGGTAAAAATGATAATTGAACCTAAGATCTTTTGTTTTTGATGAAAAATAGCAGGGGGGTGAAAACTACCCCAAAATTGAAAAATCGATACCTTGGAAACTAAGAACCGTAAAATTATGTGTAATAGCTTAAAAAATTCGTTGTGACATAGGCTTTTACCCGGATAGATGATGTCACCCCTAAAACAGTAAATAGTGATTTTACAGTGGGGAAAAAGGTCTTAAACGGGTAAAAATGATAATTGAACCTAAGATCTTTTGTTTTTGATGAAAAATAGCAGGGGGGTGAAAACTAACCCCAAATTGAAAAATCGATACCTTGGAAACTAAGAACCGTAAAATTATGTGTAATAGCTTAAAAAATTCGTTGTGACATAGGCCTTTACCCGGATAGATGATGTCACCCCTAAAACAGTAAATAGTGATTTTACAGTGGGGAAAAAGGTTTTAAACGGGTAAAAATGATAATTGAACCTAAGATCTTTTGTTTTTGATGAAAAATAGCAGGGGGGTGAAAACCACCCCAAAATTGAAAAATCGATACCTTGGAAACTAAGAACCGTAAAATTATGTGTAATAGCTTAAAAAATTCGTTGTGACATAGGCTTTTACCCGGATAGATGATGTCACCCCTAAAACAGTAAATAGTGATTTTACAGTGGGGAAAAAGGTCTTAAACGGGTAAAAATGATAATTGAACCTAAGATCTTTTGTTTTTGATGAAAAATAGCAGGGGGTGAAAACTACCCCGTATATGAAAGGAGTGTAGACTTATTGATGTTGCAGATTGGAAACAGTGAAAGTTATCACTTTTGTTTAATTAGAAATCTTGCTCGCCTTGTGCGTTCAAGCATCACTAGCACTCAGAGAAGGATTTATATATGTAGACGTTGTTTGTCATATTATCTTCTTGAGGATGAGTTAAATGTTCACTTTGCAGACTGTAAACAGTTTCCTGTTGCAAAAAGCATAATGCCGACTGATGAACAAAGATTTGTTAATTTTACAGAATTCCGAGTTAAAGATACAGTTCCATTTATAATATATGCAGACACTGAATGCGTTTTGTCTCCAATTTCCTCCTGTTTTCCAAATAGTGACATTCATAACTCTACTTTAACACATAAACATATTCCTTACAGCATTTCTTTATACCTTCATTGTAATTTCGATAGTGAATTGTGCAGTTTCAAGCTCTTTAGGGGAAATAATTGCATTGAATTGTTTGTAAAGGAACTTTATAGTATTGTGGATAAACTTCAAACATATTACTTATCGGTTAAGCCAATGTTAAAGATGACCGAAAATGAAGAAAGATTATTTTTGTCAAGTAAAATGTGTCACATTTGCGAGAAACCGATTGCAGTTAATGAACTCAAAGTACGCGATCATTGTCACTTAACTGGAAAATATAGAGGAAGCGCACACAATAGTTGTAATTTAAATTACAAAGTAACAAAGGTTTTGCCTATAGCATTTCATAATCTAACCGCCTATGATGGACATTTTATAATTAAAGAAATTTGCGAGAAACGTGATGGAGAGGTGTTACATAATCCTGGTCATATAAAATTGTTAGCGATGAATATGGAACGTTACAAAGGGTTTACAAAGTATGTACGGGCTAAGAATGGATTCATTCAGTTAAGATTTTTCGATACATATAATTTCTTGTCCTGTTCACTAGATCAATGTTCATCTTCGTTAAGCGAAGATTCAAAGCAAATAACACGACGTTATTTTAATGATGATGCACAGTTTCGACTTACTGCGAGAAAAGGTGTGTTTCCCTATGAATACGTCACGAGTATGGATGTTCTTAACGAAACTAAATTACCTGAAATATCCAAGTTTTATAGCAGCCTTAATGATCAAACAATATCGAATGAAGAGTATGAGTTTGCTCAATCGGTGTGGGAAACGTTTTCCTGTCAAACATTAGGAGAATACGCAGATTTGTATTTAAAAGTTGACACACTTCTTTTGGCGGATGTCTTTGAAAATTTTAGATCGAATGGCATGGAAACTTATGGCATTGATGCAGCTCATTTTTTACACTGCTCCATCTATGTCTTGGTGTGCTATGAAAAAGATAACCAACGTTCAACTTGAATTGCTTCAAGATATTGATATGTTACACTTTTTTGAACGATCTATTCGAGGAGGAAATGTTCAGTGTATAACACGACATGCGATTGCTAATAATAAGTATATGAAAACTTATGATGAGAAAAAGCAAGAGTCCTACATAATGTACTTTGACGTTAATAATTTGTATGGATATGCGATGATGGAATATCTTCCAACGGGTGGCTTTAAATGGATTGCAAATGTTGAAGGCTTTGATGTTTTAACTATTGATGATACTTCAGAAATTGGATATATTTTGGAAGTAGATTTGACTTATCCTCAAGAGTTACATGACAAACATTCAGATTACCCTCTATGTCCAGAAAAGTTGACAAAGCTAATGGCTACCCTAGATAATAAAGAACGTTATGTTTTGCATTATAGATTGTTAAAGCAATGTATTCAACTAGGAATGAAATTAGATCGTATTCACAGAATAATTGAATTCAATCAGAGCCAATGGCTAAAACCATATATTGATGTGAACACAGAGAAACGAAAACAAGCCAAAAATGATTTTGAAAAGAATTTTTATAAATTGATGAATAATGCAATTTTTGGTCGTTCACTGATGAATGTGAGGAAGTTAAGGGACATCAAATGGGTCACCAAATGGCATGGAGCTCGTGGTGGTAGGTCTTTAATAGCTAAGGCTAATTTTAAACATAGAATTATATTCGATGAACAATGTATGGTCATCGAGATGAGTAGACTAAAGATTTTTCACAATCAACCAGTATATGTTGGTGCATCTATATTAGATTTGTCTAAATGTAAAATGAATGACTTTCATTACAATGTTATTTTAGCAAATCCTGAATCAAATGTGAGGTTGTTATACACAGACACCGATAGTTTTATGTATATATTCTATTATGATATTTATGAGTTCATGAAACAACATTCAAATTTGTTTGATACTGGAAACTATGAAACAAACAATCCTTTTGGCATTGTGAGACAAAACAAAGGTGAAATTGGTTTAATGAAAGATGAAAATGCTGGAAGGATTGTTGAAGAATTTGTGGGGTTACGACCCAAAATGTATGCAATAAAATTGTGTGATGAAATGAATAGCTTGTGTAAGGCTAAAGGCATTAAGAAGAGTGTGAGTAAAAGTATGAATATTGATGAGTATCGAAAGTGTCTTTATAACAGAGAAAAAGTCAACAAAGTTCAAGTTTGTATAATTTCAAAATCTCATTCTGTATTTACTGTTCGGCAAAATAAGTTGGCAATTTCATCAAACGAAGATAAAAGACACATAACTGAAAACGGAATTGATACTTTACCGTTTGGTCATTTTTCTCTGAAAAATGATTAGAAACAAATTGAGATTAAAGCAGTTCATCTCACTTACTTTATTTCTTTCACACACACACACTTTTATGCTGGTAATAATACTAATTTTTGTGTGTTCCTTTGCTTATTAAATCCTAGACTAGGAGCTCCACATTCGACATGATAGCGGAGTTTCATCTCCCATAAACTCGTCTCTGAGGTGGGTGCCAGAAAAGGCATCCAGCTGTAAAAACCACACCCTCACATAGACTTTCATAACTTCTTACGTTGAGGTTCATAACACTACGTTGATTGATTTATCGGTTTCCTTTTCACAATTCCTGTCTATACATTCCTCTTGAAGGTTGCAAGATGCTTGCAAGGTTCCTAAAATGCAATTAAATTTAATAAATACCTTAAGATGGTTTGATTTGTTTAATGATATGGTGTTAATAGTATTTTTAGGTTTTGACTGGCTTTGCATTAAGAATTGACTAACCAAACATGAGTTACCTATCAGGGAAACATTTTGGCCACTATGTTGGCTATTGACCAGTGAGTTTAGCTGTTTATCATTTTTTTAAATCATAAACAACAGAGGGTTAAACGTATAGATAAACCGTGTGACCATGTTTGTTAAACAAGACATTATACCAGAGACAATTAGAATACTTATGTAGAGTTTACCAAAAATAATGTTGTGTAACAGTAAATGCTAGTCAACAGTTATACACTTCTAAAAAAAAATCATCATACAATACCTGAGAGCTCTTCTAAAATTATTGATGTGTAACATGATTCCACTAACTTGCTATGTATTTTTTGGCTTGGGGGTGATTTTCAAGAAATGCAAATGGAACTGAAATGCAATACAAACAATGAGCGTGCCTGGTGGCTGAGATTGATACCACGACGTACTGTCGGTTATGTAGCTATGTGGAATGTATATCAAATATGGTTTACTTCAAGGTCTGGAGATCCCTACAATTCCTACAATAAATGATCTTGAAATGGTCATCCTATGGTGTGAAAATATTTATTAGGTATATATATTTACTGAAAACAATTATGATTTATTAAATGTTTATATGTTTACAGTATTGTTATTTAATGTAAGCACTTGAGGCACTACCGACCAATGGGAAGCAAAAAGTGGGAGCATATATGGGATGAAATGTGGGAGCAAAGCAAATATAAAAAGTGGGAGCAAATATGCTAACAAATATGTCAACAAATATGCCGGCAAAAGTATATACACAATTCAAGATAGTTGAAAGTAAAGTATATACACAATTCAAGTTAGCATATTTGCTCCCACTTTTTATATTTGCTTTGCTCCCACATTTCATCCCATATATGCTCCCACTTTTTGCTTCCCATTGGTCGGTAGTGCCTCAAGTGCTTACATTAAATAACAATACTTTAAACATATAAACATTTAATAAATCATAATTGTTTTCAGTAAATATATATACCTAATAAATATTTTCACACCATAGGATGACCATTTCAAGATCATTTATTGTAGGAATTGTAGGGATCTCCAGACCTTGAAGTAAACCATATTTGATATACATTCCACATAGCTACATAACCGACAGTACGTCGTGGTATCAATCTCAGCCACCAGGCACGCTCATTGTTTGTATTGCATTTCAGTTCCATTTGCATTTCTTGAAAATCACCCCCAAGCCAAAAAATACATAGCAAGTTAGTGGAATCATGTTACACATCAATAATTTTAGAAGAGCTCTCAGGTATTGTATGATGATTTTTTTTTAGAAGTGTATAACTGTTGACTAGCATTTACTGTTACACAACATTATTTTTGGTAAACTCTACATAAGTATTCTAATTGTCTCTGGTATAATGTCTTGTTTAACAAACATGGTCACACGGTTTATCTATACGTTTAACCCTCTGTTGTTTATGATTTAAAAAAATGATAAACAGCTAAACTCACTGGTCAATAGCCAACATAGTGGCCAAAATGTTTCCCTGATAGGTAACTCATGTTTGGTTAGTCAATTCTTAATGCAAAGCCAGTCAAAACCTAAAAATACTATTAACACCATATCATTAAACAAATCAAACCATCTTAAGGTATTTATTAAATTTAATTGCATTTTAGGAACCTTGCAAGCATCTTGCAACCTTCAAGAGGAATGTATAGACAGGAATTGTGAAAAGGAAACCGATAAATCAATCAACGTAGTGTTATGAACCTCAACGTAAGAAGTTATGAAAGTCTATGTGAGGGTGTGGTTTTTACAGCTGGATGCCTTTTCTGGCACCCACCTCAGAGACGAGTTTATGGGAGATGAAACTCCGCTATCATGTCGAATGTGGAACTCCTAGTCTAGGATTTCATAAGCAAAGGAACACACAAAAATTAGTATTATTACCAGCATAAAAGTGTGTGTGTGTGAAAGAAATAAAGTAAGTGAGATGAACTGCTTTAATCTCAATTTGTTTCTAATCATTTTTCAGAGAAAAATGACCAAACGGTAAAGTATCAATTCCGTTTTCAGTTATGTGTCTTTTATCTTCGTTTGATGAAATTGCCAACTTATTTTGCCGAACAGTAAATACAGAATGAGATTTTGAAATTATACAAACTTGAACTTTGTTGACTTTTTCTCTGTTATAAAGACACTTTCGATACTCATCAATATTCATACTTTTACTCACACTCTTCTTAATGCCTTTAGCCTTACACAAGCTATTCATTTCATCACACAATTTTATTGCATACATTTTGGGTCGTAACCCCACAAATTCTTCAACAATCCTTCCAGCATTTTCATCTTTCATTAAACCAATTTCACCTTTATTTTGTCTCACAATGCCAAAAGGATTGTTTGTTTCATAGTTTCCAGTATCAAACAAATTTGAATGTTGTTTCATGAACTCATAAATATCATAATAGAATATATACATAAAACTATCGGTGTCTGTGTATAACAACCTCACATTTGATTCAGGATTTGCTAAAATAACATTGTAATGAAAGTCATTCATTTTACATTTAGACAAATCTAATATAGATGCACCAACATATACTGGTTGATTGTGAAAAATCTTTAGTCTACTCATCTCGATGACCATACATTGTTCATCGAATATAATTCTATGTTTAAAATTAGCCTTAGCTATTAAAGACCTACCACCACGAGCTCCATGCCATTTGGTGACCCATTTGATGTCCCTTAACTTCCTCACATTCATCAGTGAACGACCAAAAATTGCATTATTCATCAATTTATAAAAATTCTTTTCAAAATCATTTTTGGCTTGTTTTCGTTTCTCTGTGTTCACATCAATATATGGTTTTAGCCATTGGCTCTGATTGAATTCAATTATTCTGTGAATACGATCTAATTTCATTCCTAGTTGAATACATTGCTTTAACAATCTATAATGCAAAACATAACGTTCTTTATTATCTAAGGTAGCCATTAGCTTTGTCAACTTTTCTGGACATAGAGGGTAATCTGAATGTTTGTCATGTAACTCTTGAGGATAAGTCAAATCTACTTCCAAAATATATCCAATTTCTGAAGTATCATCAATAGTTAAAACATCAAAGCCTTCAACATTTGCAATCCATTTAAAGCCACCCGTTGGAAGATATTCCATCATCGCATATCCATACAAATTATTAACGTCAAAGTACATTATGTAGGACTCTTGCTTTTTCTCATCATAAGTTTTCATATACTTATTATTAGCAATCGCATGTCGTGTTATACACTGAACATTTCCTCCTCGAATAGATCGTTCAAAAAAGTGTAACATATCAATATCTTGAAGCAATTCAAGTTGAACGTTGGTTATCTTTTTCATAGCACACCAAGACATAGATGGAGCAGTGTAAAAAATGAGCTGCATCAATGCCATAAGTTTCCATGCCATTCGATCTAAAATTTTCAAAGACATCCGCCAAAAGAAGTGTGTCAACTTTTAAATACAAATCTGCGTATTCTCCTAATGTTTGACAGGAAAACGTTTCCCACACCGATTGAGCAAACTCATACTCTTCATTCGATATTGTTTGATCATTAAGGCTGCTATAAAACTTGGATATTTCAGGTAATTTAGTTTCGTTAAGAACATCCATACTCGTGACGTATTCATAGGGAAACACACCTTTTCTCGCAGTAAGTCGAAACTGTGCATCATCATTAAAATAACGTCGTGTTATTTGCTTTGAATCTTCGCTTAACGAAGATGAACATTGATCTAGTGAACAGGACAAGAAATTATATGTATCGAAAAATCTTAACTGAATGAATCCATTCTTAGCCCGTACATACTTTGTAAACCCTTTGTAACGTTCCATATTCATCGCTAACAATTTTATATGACCAGGATTATGTAACACCTCTCCATCACGTTTCTCGCAAATTTCTTTAATTATAAAATGTCCATCATAGGCGGTTAGATTATGAAATGCTATAGGCAAAACCTTTGTTACTTTGTAATTTAAATTACAACTATTGTGTGCGCTTCCTCTATATTTTCCAGTTAAGTGACAATGATCGCGTACTTTGAGTTCATTAACTGCAATCGGTTTCTCGCAAATGTGACACATTTTACTTGACAAAAATAATCTTTCTTCATTTTCGGTCATCTTTAACATTGGCTTAACCGATAAGTAATATGTTTGAAGTTTATCCACAATACTATAAAGTTCCTTTACAAACAATTCAATGCAATTATTTCCCCTAAAGAGCTTGAAACTGCACAATTCACTATCGAAATTACAATGAAGGTATAAAGAAATGCTGTAAGGAATATGTTTATGTGTTAAAGTAGAGTTATGAATGTCACTATTTGGAAAACAGGAGGAAATTGGAGACAAAACGCATTCAGTGTCTGCATATATTATAAATGGAACTGTATCTTTAACTCGGAATTCTGTAAAATTAACAAATCTTTGTTCATCAGTCGGCATTATGCTTTTTGCAACAGGAAACTGTTTACAGTCTGCAAAGTGAACATTTAACTCATCCTCAAGAAGATAATATGACAAACAACGTCTACATATATAAATCCTTCTCTGAGTGCTAGTGATGCTTGAACGCACAAGGCGAGCAAGATTTCTAATTAAACAAAAGTGATAACTTTCACTGTTTCCAATCTGCAACATCAATAAGTCTACACTCCTTTCATATACGGGGTAGTTTTCACCCCCCTGCTATTTTTCATCAAAAACAAAAGATCTTAGGTTCAATTATCATTTTTACCCGTTTAAGACCTTTTTCCCCACTGTAAAATCACTATTTACTGTTTTAGGGGTGACATCATCTATCCGGGTAAAAGCCTATGTCACAACGAATTTTTTAAGCTATTACACATAATTTTACGGTTCTTAGTTTCCAAGGTATCGATTTTTCAATTTTGGGGTGGTTTTCACCCCCCTGCTATTTTTCATCAAAAACAAAAGATCTTAGGTTCAATTATCATTTTTACCCGTTTAAGACCTTTTTCCCCACTGTAAAATCACTATTTACTGTTTTAGGGGTGACATCATCTATCCGGGTAAAAGCCTATGTCACAACGAATTTTTTAAGCTATTACACATAATTTTACGGTTCTTAGTTTCCAAGGTATCGATTTTTCAATTTTGGGGTAGTTTTCTTCCCCCTGCTATTTTTCATCAAAAACAAAAGATCTTAGGTTCAATTATCATTTTTACCCGTTTAAAACCTTTTTCCCCACTGTAAAATCACTATTTACTGTTTTAGGGGTGACATCATCTATCCGGGTAAAAGCCTATGTCACAACGAATTTTTTAAGCTATTACACATAATTTTACGGTTCTTAGTTTCCAAGGTATCGATTTTTCAATTTTGGGGTAGTTTTCACCCCCCTGCTATTTTTCATCAAAAACAAAAGATCTTAGGTTCAATTATCATTTTTACCCGTTTAAAACCTTTTTCCCCACTGTAAAATCACTATTTACTGTTTTAGGGGTGACATCATCTATCCGGGTAAAAGCCTATGTCACAACGAATTTTTTAAGCTATTACACATAATTTTACGGTTCTTAGTTTCCAAGGTATCGATTTTTCAATTTGGGGGTAGTTTTCACCCCCCTGCTATTTTTCATCAAAAACAAAAGATCTTAGTTTCATTTATCATTTTTAGGTGTTTAACACGTTTTTTCCCCATAACATGACTATTTACTGTTTTAGGGGTGAAATGACCAATCCAGGTAAAAGCCTATGTCATCACCTATTTTTAAAGCTATAACGCCTAATTTTAGGGTTCATAGTTTCCAAGATATTGAGTTTTCAATTTTGGGGGGGTAGTTTCACCCCATAAAGGGGGACGTCGCCCCAAGTGCTAGGACCCCTCATACAAGTCCCTAGCATGATTGGTTCACGAGATATTAACAAAAGTGTAGTTAGGCCCTTTTGACAAGAAAATAAATGAATGATACTTTCAAAAACGAGGTGTCACCCCAAGTGCTAGGATACTGCCTATGGGAAAATCCCATCCTGGGTTCAGAAAATATTAACAAATGTGTAGTTAGACCCTTTTGACAAAAGCCACCGGTGTGCATACATACAAAAATTGCTCTTTCACCCCAGGTAAGGGTAGTTTTTATTTTGGGGGTTGACATACCTCATTCATACAAAAGGAGAATTCACTACGAGTCCTATGACACCCCATATGTTTACATCGCATTATTGGTTAGCGAGATACTAAAAATCGAATGACCTATTAGTTTTTTGTTTTTTTAATAAATTTTTTAAAAAGCCTCATCTATAAAGAATCTTTTAAAAATTCCGCTCTCTTACAAAAGCCCTCAAGTGCGCATGCATACAAAAATAACCACTACTTAACCTCCGGGTAAGGGTAGATTTATTTTGGGGTGGATATACTCCCGTCCATAGCAAGGGGTGGTTCACCACAAGTCCTACGACACCCTATATGCATCGTTCTAGCCTTACAAGCTCATTAAATTCGCCAAAATGTCAAAAAAGCACGTTTACCTCAAATTGCGTTTCCAAATTCCACCCATTTTAAAAAATTACCTCACCATCAAATAGAGCGGGAAAAATAGCATTTAAACGAACCCTCACTCAACCCTAGTCCTCGCCCGCCACCAAACATTTCCCAACATAGCCATACGTATTCAAGCACACACGCGACTTGCAAGAGAACATACACTACCCCACTACCCGCGAATAACCTTTTGTTTTGGTGCTCACACTCGCATGGGTGTCAGATGACAGTTAGCATCCTAATAAACATCCTCCATGACGTCAACACCCATTAACATTTTATCACCATCGCACAAACAAGCCAAAGGGTCAACCTCTTCCCACGCTAACACGTGCACTGCACATGCTCGCTCCTGGACCACGTGCTCGCTCTAAGGACCCATGACGTCATCCCATGACGTCATCAGGATTACGCAATTTCTGGTCATGATGATGCAATATTTAGAGTCTAACAAACACTTACTACTACCGTTCGTTTTAGTGCCTTAAAACCCTCGGTTCGGTTCCCACTTCTTCGACGTGAAAACCACGAACATTGCTTCTCACCTCGATACGCGCAAAAAGAGCTATAATCCATATTTTAACGACCAAATCGACTTGGAAAGTCTCATCTCTTATATATATCCGAAATTGACTCATCACCGCAGGGCTCAAACCACTAGAAATAGAAAGCTGAAATTTTGCATGTTGTTTGATCCGAGTATGTAGAGGCTCACTAAGAATCCGTTTTTGGAAATTCAATTTGAAGTGACTTTTTTCGGCCCTTTGGCATTGACAATCCAAAATTGACTCATCGACGCAGGGCTCAAACCACTAGACCTAGAAAGCTGAAATTTTGCTTGTTGGTTGATCCGAGTATGTAGAGGCCCACTTAGAAACGGTTTTTAAAAATTCAATTTTTAAGTGACTTTTTTCGGCCCTTTGGCACTGAGCAAGGACAGTCGGTACAAAGTTCGGATTTAGCTCATTTTAAGCCACCAGATACGAGAAACAATACTCGGAGGTCCTGTAGGGACCTCGAAACACACTTTTTATTTCCTAAAATGAACGGTTTCGGAGATATTCCCAAATAACTGTGTTCCCTCTGAGAAACAGATCAACGTTACTATGGCAATCGCTGAAATTTCGCAGACCGGGGATAGTTTTCTGGCAATATCTAGAAAACCGTTCGTTTTAGGGCCTTAAAACGCTGGGTTCGATTCCCACTTCTTGGAAGAGGAAACCACGAACAATGCTCCTCGAATTGATACGCGCAAAAAGAGCTATAATCCATATTTCTACGAGCAAATCGACGTGGAAAGTCTCATCTCATATATAATCCAAAATTGACTCATCACCGCAGGGCTCAAACCACTAGACCTAGAAAGCTGAAATTTTGCATGTTGGTTGATCTGAGTATGTAGAGGCTCACTAAGAAACGGATTTTGAAAATTCAATTTTTAAGTGACGTTTTTCGGCCCTTTGGCATTGACAATCCAAAATTGACTCATCGACCCAGGGCTCAAACCACTAGAACTAGAAAGCTGAAATTTTGCATGTTGGTTGATTCTAGTATGTAGAGGCCCACTAATAAACGTTTTAAAAATTCAATTTTTAAGTGACTTTTTTCGGCCCTTTGGCACTGAGCAAGGACAGTCGGTACAAAGTTCGGATTTAGCTCATTTTAAGCCGCCAGATACGAGAAGCAATACTCGGAGGTCCTGTAGGGACCTCGAAACACACTTTTTATTTCCTAAAATGAACGGTTTCGGAGATATTCCCAAATAACTGTGTTCCCTCTGAGAAACAGATCAATGTTACTATGGCAACCGCTGAAATTTTGCAGACCGGGGATAGTTTTCTGGCAATATCTCGAAAACCGTTCGTTTTAGGGCCTAAAAACGCTGGGTTCGGTTCCCACTTCTTCGAAGTGGAAACCACGAACATTGCTCCTCACATTGATACGCGCAAAAAGAGCTATAATCCATATTTCTACGAGCAAATCGACTTGGAAAGTCTCATCTCTTATATATAATCCAAAATTGACTCATCACCGCAGGGCTCAAAGCACTAGACCTAGAAAGCTGAAATTTTGCATGTTGGTTGATCCGAGTATGTAGAGGCTCAATAAGAAGCGGTTTTTGAAAATTCAATTTGTAAGTGACTTTTTTCGGCCCTTTGGCATTGACAATCCAAAATTGTCTCATCACCGCAGGGCTCAAACCACTAGACCTAGAAAGCTGAAATTTCGCATGTTGGTTGATCCTAGTACGTAGAGGCTCAATCAGAAACGGTTTTTGAAAATTCAATTTGTAAGTGCCTTTTTTCGGCCCTTTGTCACTGACAATCCAAAATTGACTCTACGACGCAGGGCTCATGCCACTAGACCTAGAAAGCTGAAATTTTGCATGCTGGTTGATCCGAGTATGTAAAGGTCCACTAAGAATCGGTTTTTGAAAATTCAAATTGTAAGTTACTTTTTTCGGCCCCTTGGCACTGAGCAAGGACAGTCGGTACAAAGTTCGGATTTAGCTCATTTTAAGCCACCAGATACGAGAAACAATACTCGGAGGTCCTGTAGGGACCTCGAAACACACTTTTTAAGTTTCTAAAATGAACGGTTTAAGAGATATTCCCAAATAACTGTGTTCCCTGTGAGAAACAAATCAATGTTACCATGGCAACAGCTGAAATTTCGCAGACCGGGGATAGTTTTCGGGCAATATCTAGAAAACCGTTCGTTTTAGGGCCTTAAAACGCTGGGTTCGATTCCCACTTCTTGGAAGAGGAAACCACGAACATTGCTCCTCACATTGATACGCGCAAAGAGAGCTATAATCCATATTTCTACGAGCAAATCGACTTGGAAAGTCTCATCTCTTATATATAATCCAAAATTGACTCATCACCGCAGGGCTCAAACCACTAGACCTAGAAAGCTGAAATTTTGCATGTTGGTTGATCCGAGTATGTAGAGGCTCACTAAGAAACGATTTCTGAAAATTCAATTTGTAAGTGACTTTTTTCGGCCCTTTGGCGTTGACAATCCAAAATTGACTCATCGAAGCAGGGCTCAAACCACTAGACCTAGAAAGCTGAAATTTTGCATGTTGGTTGATCCGAGTATGTAAAGGCCCACTATGAAACGGTTTTTGAAAATTCAAATTTGTGACTTTTTTCGGCTTTTTGGCACTGAGCAAGGACAGTCGGTACAATCTTCGGATTTAGCTCATTTTAAGCCGCCAGTTACGAGAAACAATCCTCGCAGGTCCTGTAGGGACCTCGAAAAACACTTTTTAAGTTCCTAAAATGAACGGTTACGGAGATATTCCCAAATAACTGTGTTCCCTCTGAGAAACAGATCATTGTTACCATGGCAACCGCTGAAATTTCGCAGACCGGGGATAGTTTTCTGGCAATATCTAGAAAACCGTTCGTTTTAGGGCCTTAAAACGCTGGGTTCGATTCCCACTTCTTGGAAGAGGAAACCACGAACATTGCTCCTCACATTGATACGCGCAAAAAGAGCTATAATCCATATTTCTACGAGCAAATCGACTTGGAAAGTCTCATCTCTTATATATAATCCAAAATTGACTCATCACCGCAGAGCTCAAACCACTAGACCTAGAAAGCTGAAATTTTGCATGTTGGTTGATCCGAGTATGTAGAGGCTCCCTAAGAAACGGTTTTTGAAAATTCAATTTGTATGTGACGTTTTTCGGCCCTTTGGCATTGACAATCCAAAATTGACTCATCGACGCAGGGCTCAAACTACTAGAACTAGAAAGCTGAAATTTTGCATGTTGTTTGATTCGAGTATGTAGAGGCCCACTAATAAACGTTTTTTGAAAATTCAATTTTTAAGTGACTTTTTTCGGCCCTTTGGCACTGAGCAAGGACAGTCGGTACAAAGTTCGGATTTAGCTCATTTTAAGCCACCAGATACGTGAAGCAATACTCGGAGGTCCTGTAGTGTGCCCAAATCTAGGAATGGGTATTCCAAGTTTCAGACACCTAGATATCAAGGGAAAGGCTGTAGCCGCTTTTGAAAGTTCAGATATTTGAATATCGCGCTACATTGCTTCGAGAAGCATTTAGAAGAATTTTAACGATAGTTGGATGTCAAGTGACGTAGCGAGTAATAGCAGAGGTTGAGGCTATTTATTGATTAAATAGTTAACTATGGAGTAGAGACTTGAGACTGGGATCAGATTACTGGCACGGCCAAATGAAAGAGAATGCAATTAGTATCAAGTAAATCGGACCAGGGATTCAAGAGATATGAGGATTTCTAGATATCAGACGATGACGCGTGACCCTGACCGTTTTGAATAAAAGCCAGCTGGAGGAGGCATGGTTAGCTCATTCTAACACAAGCACTTGGCAAGCAAGTTGCGTCTACGCTGAGCCAAGGCACATGGTTGCCGTATCTACGCAGAAGTTCTTTTCAAATCGTGATAGTCACGAGAAGTGCTGCGCTTCGAGTTGAAACTTAGTAAGTTTCTGGTGAGGAGAATCACTGAGGTGATTGTTTTTCTACAGACATTGGTGGAAATATTTATATTTCTAAAAGGACATATGCTAGACTTTGTCTAGAAAATAGTATTTTGTCACAGTCCAGTAGTAAATTAATACTTGGATGTTTAAATCCATTTCAAGTCAGTTTTCATTTTTGTAACTAGTTAACCACTTCGATCTGTCAGTACACTGAAGACTAGTCTATAACGGTGGCGTTCAATAGTCTACGCAAGGGAAACTGCAGGTTGCTTAGCGCATGGCAGATGGTGATATTAATAAACCATGCCCAGGGAACGATCTTCAGAACAGCCGTTAATTGCTTAGACTGTCAATGTTTTTCTTGTACTGATGAGATTACAGTGAGTTATGTTACAACTGACATATTTAAGAAAAGATCACTTAGATCTGACCCTATTTCAACAAACTGTTATGGCTTTGATAGAAGCCCATATTAAAATGGAACCACAGTTTATTCAAACGTCGAAAGATACTACCACTATGTCTGACTAGACGATTTGTGGGTCTACAATGGCGGCCGATACAAGGATTATACGTGCTTGTCCGATAGGGCATGTCTACGGATAAATCTGGTACAGACCAGGTTTACTACGCTTCAAGACCATCAAAAAATGTAAGCCACATTTGAATTATATTATGCCTAGCTAATTGGAACAAACTATTTTTCTGCAGATGACCAACACATTTTTTTCGTCGTATTTAAAGCTTGTAATGATTTACGCAAGACTTGTTAGAGTTATTCTGAGTATTTTCAGCACTCAGAACAGTTTAGGATCGATGACCGAGCATTTCGAGCATTTATTTGAATTTTTCATATTTTTAGGAAATCACGGTAATCAGCCGATGTAACTGTAAAAGTTAAATTTATTTTTTTGAGGAATGGATATTTTTTCCATATTCGAAGGTTCGAACATGTGGATTCTCACATAATGAGATGATAATTAAACATATTTGAAATGATACAAATAATAATAATAATAATCCACTAATAATAATAATAATAATTTTTATAATTTTTCTAAATAATTCTTGGATATTATATTTTATAATAATCATATGTATTGAGAAAGAGCCTATGAAGTAGTTTAAATATTTCTAGTTTGGAACAGGAGATTTTCCGAAGGAGAGTGGTTAGCGCAAGCCCGCATTCAACCAACATGTCAGTTCTGGTTGAACAGTTGATATTTGCATTGATCAAAGTATATGTTTCAGATAACACGGAGAGGCATGAAACGGGAAGCAATTGATATTTGTATCAAATAGGATATTTTTGTATTTATATAAAATCATGACGTAAATACACTCGAAAGTGAAATAAAGATTTTCATAAGTATGGTAAATTCACGGGTTGAACTGAATGGTAAAATAAAATAAACTTGTCAGTTTATTAATCTTCCAGTGTTGATAACAAGCAGAGGCTTGATTTATTGTATAAATTTTGGGAAGAAAATTTATGTGTGTTGAGTAGTTGAAATGCCATTCCCAGGTGCGCATGTTAAGTCGCAGGAATGAAGGTTTTTTCGAGCATCAATCAAATAGCAGGTTCGATGGCTCAGGTTTATAGTAGGAGTATTGGAGCCACACATTTCGTCGTATGAATAACCCGAAGGTTATTTCTTTGAAACCATCAGTTCTTATTTCAACCTTGTTTACGAATTCCATTTAGACTTTGATTTTGCTAGAACCCGGATTTGTCATGATAGTAGTTTATTCTTCTTCAGAGGAAGACCTTTGCCGTTGTTGTTGTAATATTGTGTTCTTACACACATAATAGAATGGGCCACTGCCAATTAAAAATAATTCTTTAACCACGAATAATTTGAAGGATATTTTCAATCCTAGTGCCATGAACTAAATGAATTCATTATAAAGCTACAATTCTAATTTCCGCATTCTGTCGAAGAATTGCAAGTTGTAAAAGTTACTAGAAATGGCCATAAATATAAATATTTTTTTAATAATGATTCCAAGTGGATAATTGAATAGTTGAATGGTTCAACCATTTATTGATCAAGTTGATGATTCATAAATCATATATTTTGTTTGGAACTTGAAGTTCATAATCGAGTCACTTCTCGAATGTTTAATGTCAGAAGAACGATTAATTGTTGTTGTGCTTCGCACAGTTCTTCGTTGCTATGCTCAAGGTCAAATACCTTTCAGATGTTATTAATGTGTTAATAATTTGTGTTGCTACAATGATAATAATATTTTCGACGATATATTTTTGAAACTGGAAAAACAAGTGAAAGTCTAAGAATTCTATAAACATTTATTCTACGAGCGTTAATATCATGTAAATAGTCAAACAGTGATCTACGTTATTTCCAGTATGGACAATTAATATTGAACTGGAACTAAATATTAATAATTTTGGAACATAGTCCACAGGACTATTAATCGGACTTGTGTTTCCAAAAAGATTGTCAAATGTGTTAGGGAAATTTCTGTATATTGTGTGTAAATAAGAGTGTGGATCGCCACACGTGGATGATGCTGCTTTGAGCATTCTTGCAGTCAGATTTTAACTTTAAATAAACTGAGATAATTTTACCAGATGTGTTTCTCCCAATTAAATCTCCTTCTATCCTTATTGTTGCATTGAGCCAAAAATCAGTAAAGCATTTTTTTAATTTGATGTCGTTTTTGCGATTTGCTTTAACCCATCTGGCGCTCCGGGATATTTTGACTCTCGTGCTGACTGATTATTGGTAAAATGCATATGTGGTCGTGCGGACTCCGGTCTAAACGGGCACATAAAATAAGATAGAGAGAGAAATGGCTTCGAACGTGGGTCCCGATTTAGACATGGTCAATCGCATGCCGATTTGAAATTGTGATAATTTTTATAGAAATATTTTGGGAGTTGAGAGATGTCTGGTTTGGATGAATAAATTAGTAGGAAACCCAATTAGTGGGGAAAATTAAAAATTTAACTTGGTTAATAATTAGAATGGGTTTGATAATTTTGATAATGGCTTAACCATTAGGGCGTCAAGTAAATTCAGTAGTAAACGTTCGATGACTGGACATACACATTATTAGAATCCAGGTGGAGGATATTTGAGAACTTGCATATTTTTCTTGTGATATTGTGGTAAATGTAATTCGTAAAAGTAGAGAATTTTGTTTTTCCATCACGTCGACATTAGGACAAAATCTCATTTTATTATAGTGTTCCAATTAGCTATTCATATTTCTTGTTCTAGTTATAAGCTTGTGTTTACCACTGTTGTATACCCCTAAGTTTTGAATAATAATTGAAATTATGGAAGAAATGATGAGGATGATGAGGAGTTTGGAGGAGAGTTCAAAAGAGGCTGGACTGCGTGTAGCAGCCATTATGAAAGAAAATACTGAGGCTTTGGAAAAGAAACTTAAAGAAAATTCTGATAAACTTAAAGAAAGTTTAAACGATAAACTTAAAGAAAATTCTGATAACTTGAAAGAAAGTTTAGATGAAAAACTTAAGGAAAATTCTGATTCTTTAGAAAATAAACTTAAAGAAAATACCGATTCTTTAGAAAATAAACTTAAAGAAAATTTGAATGATAAACTTAAAGAAAATTCTGATTCATTAGAAAATAAATTAAAAGATAACTTGAAAGAAAGTTTAGAGGATAAACTCAAAGAAAATTCCGATTTGTTAGAGAGCAGGTTAAAAGATAACTTTAAGGAAAATTTAAACAGTAAATTTAATTCAATGGAAAGTAAATTTAAAGAGAATTCTGAAATTTTGAAAATGACACTTGAAAGTAAAATGAATAAATTATGCGATAAAACACATGAGCTCGAAACTTCATTAGCTACTAACGCAAGTTTAATGGACGATAAATTTCGCGATGCCGATCTTCGATCCCAAAGCTTAGCTGATAGGATAGAACATGGTCTTAGGAAAGTTGGTGAAGACATGGTCAACCTGGAAGTCAGAGTGAAGAAGGAGAGTAACGAGATGGGAATTCTAGTTGTTCAACGTTTAACGGAACAATTCAAAGAACTTGTCATGGGAGAAATAAGAGAAGGTGTGATTAGTGAATTGCAAACTGAAATCAAAACCACAGTTGTCAATGAAATTAAAGACACACTCAAGCTGGAGAACCAAGAGGGAATCAAGGAGATTAGGGAATCTTTGTCATCCCATATTGAAGTAATTGCCAAAGATATCCAAGCAACTCAGAAGGACATATCAGATATGACAGGGTCATTGAAAAGTCATGAGGCTGTTATGAACCAGATATCCATTGATGTTAAAGACAATTGTAAAGAAACTGAAGCAATTAAGAAAATGGCCGAAGAAAACCAGAAGGAACTTGAGGCTATGAAAACTCAAATCAAGGATGAGAAACAGTCTGATCATCTGTTGAAAATGCCAAATGTAAGGGGAAAGGAACAGATACAGATAAATCTAGGAGCAGCTAGAGAGACTGATAGACAGGATGAGGTCAGGACAGTATTTCAATCCAACCCCATAACTGTATTTAAGAATATAGAAGATAAGCCTTCTAAATTTTCAGGGCGAGATTCTGTAACACCCATGGAATTTTTGAGAGAAGCAGGTGATTAACTGAAAGATTCTAAGATCCCTAAAGAAAGACAGATCCGAGTGATAGGGAAGTTCTTGGAAGGTCCTGCACTTCTTTGGTTTAGAGCATTTAGATCCACTCTAACCACTTTTGAGGAGTTTTCTCGTGGGCTATTGAAGAAGTTTTGATCCCCTGAAACCCAACAGCAAGTAAGAGCAGAGTTATATTCGAAGAGATTCTCGACGTCACAACCTACTCGATACTCTACGTACTTTTCTGGACAGCTGTCTAAACTTCAACATTTAGATCCGCCGATGCCAGATAACGAGTTGATTACTGCATTGATACGTCAGTTTCCAGCAGACGTCCAGAGGACTTTGATCGCTGCTGATATCTACAATATGGAACAATTTGATGAAGTATTACAGAAGCTGGATCATACAAACGCTCAATTCTTCCATCAGAAGGGAGTAAAGAATAACAACGCTGTGTATGCTGTTATGGCTGATAGTTATTCTCAGACACCTCGAGAGATTCGAGAGGAGCGAGAAGAGAAAACGCCGAGGGAAGATCCAAATAAGAGAGGATGGAACCAGTACAGTAACAGATACAGTTACAAACCATATGAGAGACCGGATGGTGGTAATCGATACAATACTCGATGGAGAAGGCCACGAGATAGTCAAGGAAGGTACCAGGAAAGAAGATCCTATGGTTGAAATAACTACAATAACAGAGGGAATGTAGATACTCGTCAGTCCAATGAAGAGTTTAACAAGGAGACAAGGAAAAATTTGGAAGCAAGACACCAAGATAACTTGCAATTTGTGGAGCAGAGGCCCAACGAACCAGGTCCATCGGGAACACAACAATCCCGGGGGAATGGTAATGAAAAAAAAATTCGAATTCACAGTAGAAGATAGAATTTTGAATACTTTCACTTCCAGAATTATTAAATGGCAAGCAGAGGATGATGACTTAATTCAACAGAATGACGAACGAAAAGAAATGGGTACGAGAATTAGAATGCCAATCATATCATGCGAAGTATTTGGTATGCCTGTCGATACTTTGATCGATACTGGGGCTATGCTTTGTCTGGTGAGTGAGAAGCTTTATATTCTGTGGAAGCTCAAAGAGAATTTAGAGGAAATTCCAGTATCAGGAATTAAGATCCAAGGAATAATACCCAATAAAATATCTCTGTGTAAAACACAATTATACTTATGTATTACGATTGGAGGACATGATTTTCGACATGTATTTGTTGTAATGAAGGACATGGCTTTTGACATGATATTGGGAGCAGATTTCATTCAGAAATATCAAGCAGTGATAGATATGAAGGCAGAGACGATTAAATTCAAGAATACCGAAGAGATTAACTTCGAGGGAAAAGAAGAGGAAGACATCGAGGGAGATGCTCAATGGTCTCTGATTTTTCATGAAGCTGAAGGAAGAGAAGTCTACACTGAGAAGGAGTCCCCAGAGCTAGGGAAGATTTTGGAAGAGTATCACGATATTTTTGATATTAAGCCTGGAGAAATTGAAGATTTTGAATATTGAGGAAGTCAACAATAATGGAAGCTATGAAGTAGCTAATACACGAACTGGTAACATCGTGGGAACTTATAATGCATCGAATTTGAAGATCTATTATTCAAGAACCAGATGATTTAATGTGTAGATAGGAAAAATAAAAATTTTTCAATTTTTATTTTTTTGCTAGGTGTGGGGTGGATGTGCCCAAATCTAGGAATGGGTATTCCAAGTTTCAGACACCTAGATATCAAGGGAAATACTGTAGCCGCTTTTGAAAGTTCAGATATTTGAATATCGCGCTACATTGCTTCGAGAAGCATTTAGAAGAATTTTACCGATAGTTGGATGTCAAGTGACGTAGCGAGTAATAGCAGAGCTTGAGGCTATTTATTGATTAAATAGTTAACTATGGAGTAGAGACTTGAGACTGGGATCAGATTACTGGCACGGCCAAATGAAAGAGAATGCAATTAGTATCAAGTAAATCGGACCAGGGATTCAAGAGATATGAGGATTTCTAGATATCAGACGATGACGCGTGACCCTGACCGTTTTGAATAAATGCCAGCTGGAGGAGGCATGGTTAGGTCATTCTAACACAAGCACTTGGCAAGCAAGTTGCGTCTACGCTGAGCCAAGGCACATGGTTGCCGTATCTACGCGAAGTTCTTTTCAAATCGTGATAGTCACGAGAAGTGCTGCGCAAACGAGTTGGAACTTAGTAAGTTTCTGGTGAGGAGAATCACTGAGGTGATTGTTTTTCTACAGACATTGGTGGAAATATTTATATTTCTAAAAGGACATATGCTAGACTTTGTCTAGAAAATAGTATTTTGTCACAGTCCAGTAGTAACTTAATACTTGGATGTTTAAATCCATTTCAAGTCAGTTTTCATTTTTGTAACTAGTTAACCACTTCGATCTGTCAGTACACTGAAGACTAGTCTATAACGGTGGCGTTCAATAGTCTACGCAAGGGAAACTGCAGGTTGCTTAGCGCATGGCAGATGGTGATATTAATAAACCATGCCCAGGGAACGATCTTCAGAACAGCCGTTAATTGCTTAGACTGTCAATGTTTTTCTTGTACTGATGAGATTACAGTGAGTTATGTTACAACTGACATATTTAAGAAAAGATCACTTAGATCTGACCCTATTTCAACAAACTGTTATGGCTTTGATAGAAGCCCATATTAAAATGGAACCACAGTTTATTCAAACGTCGAAAGATACTACCACTATGTCTGACTAGACGATTTGTGGGTCTACAATGGCGGCCGATACAAGGATTATACGTGCTTGTCCGATAGGGCATGTCTACGGATAAATCTGGTACAGACCAGGTTTACTACGCTTCAAGACCATCAAAAAATGTAAGCCACATTTGAATTATATTATGCCTAGCTAATTGGAACAAACTATTTTTCTGCAGATGACCAACACATTTTTTTCGTCGTATTTAAAGCTTGTAATGATTTACGCAAGACTTGTTAGAGTTATTCTGAGTATTTTCAGTACTCAGAACAGTTTAGGATCGATGACCGAGCATTTCGAGCATTTATTTGAATTTTTCATATTTTTAGGAAATCACGGTAATCAGCCGATGTAACTGTAAAAGTTAAATTTATTTTTGTTGAGGAATGGATATTTTTTCCATATTCGAAGGTTCGAACATGTGGATTCTCACATAATGAGATGATAATTAAACATATTTGAAATGATACAAATAATAATAATAATAATAATCCACTAATAATAATAATAATAATTTTTATAATTTTTCTAAATAATTCTTGGATATTATATTTTAAAATAATCATATGTATTGAGAAAGAGCCTATGAAGTAGTTTAAATATTTCTAGTTTGGAACAGGAGATTTTCCGAAGGAGAGTGGTTAGCGCAAGCCCGCATTCAACCAACATGTCAGTTCTGGTTGAACAGTTGATATTTGCATTGATCAAAGTATATGTTTCAGATAACACGGAGAGGCATGAAACGGGAAGCAATTGATATTTGTATCAAATAGGATATTTTTGTATTTATATAAAATCATGACGTAAATACACTCGAAAGTGAAATAAAGATTTTCATAAGTATGGTAAATTCACGGGTTGAACTGAATGGTAAAATAAAATAAACTTGTCAGTTTATTAATCTTCCAGTGTTGATAACAAGCAGAGGCTTGATTTATTGTATAAATTTTGGGAAGAAAATTTATGTGTGTGGAGTAGTTGAAATGCCATTCCCAGGTGCGCATGTTAAGTCGCAGGAATGAAGGTTTTTTCGAGCATCAATCAAATAGCAGGTTCGATGGCTCAGGTTTATAGTAGGAGTATTGGAGCCACACATTTCGTCGTATGAATAACCCGAAGGTTATTTCTTTGAAACCATCAGTTCTTATTTCAACCTTGTTTACGAATTCCATTTAGACTTTGATTTTGCTAGAACCCGGATTTGTCATGATAGTAGTTTATTCTTCTTCAGAGGAAGACCTTTGCCGTTGTTGTTGTAATATTGTGTTCTTACACACATAATAGAATGGGCCACTGCCAATTAAAAATAATTCTTTAACCACGAATAATTTGAAGGATATTTTCAATCCTAGTGCCATGAACTAAATGAATTCATTATAAAGCTACAATTCTAATTTCCGCATTCTGTCGAAGAATTGCAAGTTGTACAAGTTACTAGAAATGGCCATAAATATAAATATTTTTTTAATAATGATTCCAAGTGGATAATTGAATAGTTGAATGGTTCAACCATTTATTGATCAAGTTGATGATTCATAAATCATATATTTTGTTTGGAACTTGAAGTTCATAATCGAGTCACTTCTCGAATGTTTAATGTCAGAAGAACGATTAATTGTTGTTGTGCTTCGCACAGTTCTTCGTTGCTATGCTCAAGGTCAAATACCTTTCAGATGTTATTAATATGTGTTAATAATTTGTGTTGCTACAATGATAATAATATTTTCGACGATATATTTTTGAAACTGGAAAAACAAGTGAAAGTCTAAGAATTCTATAAACATTTATTCTACGAGTGTTAATATCATGTAAATAGTCAAACAGTGATCTACGTTTTTTCCAGTATGGACAATTAATTTTGAACTGGAATTAAATATTAATAATTTTGGAACACAGTCCACAGGACTATTAATCGGACTTGTGTTTCCAAAAAGATTGTCAAATGTGTTTGGGAAATTTCTGTATATTGTGTGTAAATAAGAGTGTGGATCGCCACACGTGGATGATGCTGCTTTGAGCATTCTTGCAGTCAGATTTTAACTTTAAATAAACTGAGATAATTTTACCAGATGTGTTTCTCCCAATTAAATCTCCTTCTATCCTTATTGTTGCATTGAGCCAAAAATCAGTAAAGCATTTTTTTAATTTGATGTCGTTTTTGCGATTTGCTTTAACCCATCTGGCGCTCCGGGATATTTTGACTCTCGTGCTGACTGATTATTGGTAAAATGCATATGTGGTCGTGCGGACTCCGGTCTAAACGGGCACAGTTGGGACCTCGAAACACACTTTTTATTTCCTAAAATGAACGGTTTCGGGGATATTCCCAAATAACGGTGTTCCCTCTGAGAAACAGATCAATGTTACTATGGCAACCGCTGAAATTTTGCAGACCGGGGATAGTTTTCTGGCAATATCTAGAAAACCGTTCGTTTTAGGGCCTAAAAACGCTGGGTTCGGTTCCCACTTCCTCGAAGTGGAAACCACGAACAATGCTCCTCACATTGATACGCGCAAAAAGAACTATAATCCATATTTCTACGAGCAAATCGACTTGGAAAGTCTCATCTCTTATATATAATCCAAAATTGACTCATCACCGCAGGGCTAACACCACTAGACCTAGAAAGCTGAAATTTTTCATGTAGGTTGATCCGAGTATGTAGAGGCTCACTAAGAAGCGGTTCTGGAAAATTCAATTTGTAAGTGACTTTTTTCGGCCCCTTGGCATTGACAATCCAAAATTGTCTCATCACCGCAGGGCTCAATCCACTAGACCTAGAAAGCTGAAATTTTGCATGTTGGTTGATCCAAGTACGTAGAGGCTCAATCAGAAACGGTTTTTGAAAATTCAATTTGTAAGTGGTTTTTTTTCGGCCCATTGTCATTGACAATCCAAAATTGACTCTTCGACGCAGGGCTCAAACCACTAGACCTAGAAAGCTGAAATTTTGCATGCTGGTTGATCCGAGTATGTAAAGGCACACTAAGAAACGGTTTTTGAAAATTCAAATTGTAAGTTACTTTTTTCGGCCCCTCGGCACTGAGCAAGGACAGTCGGTACAAAGTTCGGATTTAGCTCATTTTAAGCCACCAGATACGAGAAACAATACTCGGAGGTCCTGTAGGGACCTCGAAACACACTTTTTAAGTTTCTAAAATGAACGGTTTCGGAGATATTCCCAAATAACTGTGTTCCCTCTGAGAAACAGATCAATGTTACCATGGCAACCGCTGAAATTTCGCAGACCGAGGATAGTTTTCTGGCAATATCTAGAAAACCGTTCGTTTTAGGGCCTTAGAACGCTGGGTTCGATTCCCACTTCTTGGAAGAGGAAACCACGAGCATTGCTCCTCACATTGATACGCGCAAAAAGAGCTATAATCCATATTTCTACGAGCAAATCGACTTGGAAAGTCTCATTTCTTATATATAATCCAAAATTGACTCATCACCGCAGGGCTCAAACCACTAGACCTAGAAAGCTGAAATTTTGCATGTTGGTTGATCCGAGTATGTAGAGGCTCACTAAGAAACGATTTCTGAAAATTCAATTTGTAACTGACTTTTTTCGGCCCTTTGGCGTTAACAATCCAAAATTGACTCATCGAAGCAGGGCTCAAACCACTAGACCTAGAAAGCTGAAATTTTGCATGTTGGTTGATCCGAGTATGTAAAGACCCACTATGAAACGGTTTTTGAAAATTCAAATTTGTAAGTGACTTTTTTCGGCTTTTTGGCACTGAGCAAGGACAGTCGGTACAATCTTAGGATTTAGCTCATTATAAGCCGCCAGTTACGAGAAATAATCCTCGGAGGTGCTGTAGGGACCTCGAAAAACACTTTTTAAGTTCCTAAAATGAACGGTTACGGAGATATTCCCAAATAACTGTGTTCCCTCTGAGAAACAGATCAATGTTTCCATGGCAACCGCTGAAATTTCGCAGACCGGGGATAGTTTTCTGGCAATATCTAGAAAACCGTTCGTTTTAGGGCCTTAAAACGCTGGGTTCGATTCCCACGTCTTGGAAGAGGAAACCACGAACTTTGCTCCTCACATTGATACGCGCAAAAAGAGCTATAATCCATATTTCTACGAGCAAATCGACTTGGAAAGTCTCATCTCTTATATATAATCCAAAATTGACTCATCACCGCAGCGCTCAAACCACTAGACCTAGAAAGCTGAAATGTTTCATGTTGGTTGTTCCGAGTATGTAGAGGCTTACTATGAAACGGTTTTTGAAAATTCAATTTGTAAGTGACGTTTTTCGGCCCTTTGGCATTGACAATCCAAATTGACTCATCGACGCAGGGCTCAAACCACTAGAACTAGAATGCTGAAATTTTGCATGTTGGTTGATTCGGGTATGTAGAGGCCCACTAATAAACGTTTTTTGAAAATTCAATTTTTAAGTGACTTTTTTCGTCCCTTTGGCACTGAGCAAGGACAGTCGGTACTAAGTTCGGATTTAGCTCATTTTAAGCCACCAGATACGAGAAGCAATACTCGGAGGTCCTGTAGGGACCTCGAAACCACTTTTTATTTCTTAAAATGAACGGTTTCGGAGATATTCCCAAATAACTGTGTTCCCTCTGAGAAACAGATCAATGTTACTATGGCAACCGCTGAAATTTTGCAGACCGGGGATAGTTTTCTGGCAATATCTCGAAAACCGTTCGTTTTAGGGCCTAGAAACGCTGGATTCGGTTCCCACATCCTCGAAGTGGAAACCTCGAACATTGCTCCTCACATTGATACGCGCAAAAAGAGCTATAATCCATATTTCTACGGGCAAATCGACTTGGAAAGTCTCATCTCTTATATATAATCCAAAATTGACTCATCACCGTAGCGCTCAAACCACTAGACCTAGAAAGCTGAAATTTTGCATGTTGGTTGATCCGAGTATGTAGAGGCTCACTAAGAAACGGTTTTTGAAAATTCAATTTGTAAGTGACGTTTTTCGGCCCTTTGGCATTGACAATCCAAAATTGACTCATCGACCCAGGGCTCAAACCACTAGAACTAGAAAGCTGAAATTTTGCATGTTGGTTGATTCGAGTATGTAGAGGCCCACTAATAAACGTTTTTTGAAAATTCAATTTTTACGTGACTATTTTCGGCCCTTTGGGACTGAGCAAGGACAGTCGGTACAAAGTTCGGATTTAGCTCATTTTAAGCCACCAGATACGAGAAGCAATACTCGGAGGTCCTGTAGGGACCTCGAAACACACTTTTTATTTCCTAAAATGAACAGTTTCGGAGATATTTCCAAATAACTGTGTTCCCTCTGAGAAACAGATCAATGTTACTATGGCAACCGCTGAAATTTTGCAGACCGGGGATAGTTTTCTGGCAATATCTCGAAAACCGTTCGTTTTAGGGCCTAAAAACGCTGGGTTCGGTTCCCACTTCTTTGAAGTGGAAACCACGAACATTGCTCCTCACATTGATACGCGCAAAAAGAGCTATAATCCATATTTCTACAAGCAAATCGACTTGGAAAGTCTCATCTCTTATATATAATCCAAAATTGACTCATCACCGCAGGGCTCAAACCACTAGACCTAGAAAGCTGAAATTTTGCATGTTGGTTGATCCGAGTATGTAGAGGATCAATAAGAAGCGGTTTTTGAAAATTCAAATTGTAAGTTACTTTTTTCGGCCCCTTGGCACTGAGCAAGGACAGTCGGTACAAAGTTCGGATTTAGCTCATTTTAAGCCACCAGATACGAGAAACAATACTCGGAGGTCCTGTAGGGACCTCGAAACACACTTTTTAAATTTCTAAAATGAACGGTTTCGGAGATATTCCCAAATAACTGTGTTCCCTCTGAGAAACAGATCAATGTTGCCATGGCAACCGCTGAAATTTCGCATACCGGGGATAGTTTTCTGGCAATATCTAGAAAACCGTTCGTTTTAGGGCCTTAAAACGCTGGGTTCGATTCCCACTTCTTGGAAGAGGAAACCACGAACATTGCTCCTCACATTGATACGCGCAAAAAGAGCTATAATCCATATTTCTACGAGCAAATCGACTTGGAAAGTCTCATCTCTTATATATAATCCAAAATTGACTCATCACCGCAGGGCTCAAACCACTAGACCTAGAAAGCTGAAATTTTGCATGTCGGTTGATCCGAGTATGTAGAGGCTCACTAAGAAACGATTTCTGAAAATTAAATTTGTAAGTGACTTTTTTCATCCCTTTGGCGTTGACAATCCAAAATTGACTCATCGAAGCAGGGCTCAAACCACTAGAACTAGAAAGCTGAAATTTTGCATGTTGGTTGATTCGAGTATGTAGAGGCCCACTAATAAACGTTTTTTGAAAATTCAATTCTTAAGTGACTTTTTTCGGCCCTTTGGCACTGAGCAAGGACAGTCGGTACAAAGTTCGGATTTAGCTCATTTTAAGCCACCAGATAAGTGAAGCAATACTCGGAGGTCCTGTAGGGACCTCGAAACACACTTTTTATTTCATAAAATGAACGGTTTCGGAGATATTCCCAAATAACTGTGTTCCCTCTGAGAAACAGGTCAATGTTACTATGGCAACCGCTGAAATTTTGCAGACCGGGGATAGTTTTCTGGCAATATCTCGGAAACCGTTCGTTTTAGGGCCTAAAAACGCTGGGTTCGTTTCCCACTTCCTCGAAGTGGAAACCACGAACATTGCTCCTCACCTTGATACGCGCAAAAAGAGCTATAATCCATATTTCTACGAGCAAATCGACTTGGAAAGTCTTATCTCTTATATATAATCCAAAATTGACTCATCACCGCAGGGCTAAAACCTCTAGACCTAGAAAGCTGAAATTTTGCATGTTGGTTGATCCGAGTATGTAAAGGCCCACTATGAAACGGTATTTGAAAATTCAAATTTGTAAGTGACTTTTTTCGGCTTTTTGGCACTGAGCAAGGACAGTCGGTACAATCTTCGGATTTAGCTCATATTAAGCCTCCAGTTACGAGAAACAATCCTCGGAGGTCCTGTAGGGACCTCGAAAAACACTTTTTAAGTTCCTAAAATGAACGGTTACAGAGATATTCCCAAATAACTGTGTTCCCTCTGAGAAACAGATCAATGTTACCATGGCAACCACTGAAATTTCGCAGACCGGGGATAGTTTTCTGGCAATATCTAGAAAACCGTTCGTTTTAGGGCCTTAAAACGCTGGGTTCGATTCCCTCTTCTTGGAAGAGGAAACAACGAGCATTGCTCCTCACATTGATACGCGCAAAAAGAACTATAATCCATATTTCTACGATCAAATCGACTTGGAAAGTCTCATCTCTTATGTTGTTGTTTGAGTCTTCAGTCTTTTGACTGGTTTGATGCAGCTCTCCATGCCTCCCTGTCCTGAGCTAATCGTTTCATCTCTACATAGCTCCGACACCCTACATCCGAGGCAATCTGTTTAACATATTCTAACCTTGGTCTACCCCTACAGTTTTTGTCCTCGACCCTTGCTTCCATAACTAAGCTTGCTATTCCTGGGTGTCTTAGTATGTGTCCTACCAACCTATCTCTTCTCTTTATTAGCAGTCGCCAGAAACATCTCTCCTCTCCCACACGTCTTAATACCTCTTTGTTTGTAACCCTATCTACCCATCTGATCTTCATCATTCTCCTGTAACACCACATTTCAAATGCTTCAATTCTCCTCTTTTCTGCTGCACCAATAGTCCAAGTTTCACTTCCATAGAGCGCCACGCTCCAGACAAAGGCTTTCAAAAATGACTTCCTAATACCTAAATCTATATTCGATGTCAGCAGATTCCTTTTTTGTAGAAATGCTTTCTTTGCCTGAGCCAACCTACTTTTAATATCCTCTTTGCTTCGTCCATCACTGGTTATTCTGCTTCCTAAGTAACAGAAGTCTCCTACTTCCTTCAGCTTTTCACCTGCCAATTTGATCTCCATAGAGGTTTCTGATTTATTTCGGCTGCATTCCAGTATTTTTGTTTTACATTTATTTATTTTCATCATGAATTCTTTCCGTAAGGGGGGGCGTGGTGGCTCAGCGGTCTAGCTGAATGCCTCTCACCAAGGCGGTCCGGGTTCGATTCCCAGTCAATGCATGTGAGATTTTCGAAGTGAAATGCCATGTCCTGTGGTTCGGATTCCACGTAAAAAGGAGGTCCCGTGGCTCATGATCTCGCGATTAACGGTCACGTTAAACTACAAGCTTCCTTCCTTCCTTCCTTTCCGTAAGACGGAGTCCATACCAGTCAAAAACTCATTCAAATACTCAGGCTTGTCGGCCAAGATGACGATGTCATCAGCAAATCACAGAGTTGAAATTATTTCTCCTTGAATCTTCACTCCCACTTAAAATTTTTCTCTAATTTCCTTCATTGCTTGTTCAATGTGAAGATTGAAAAGTATGGGTGATAAGTTGCAGCCTTGCCTTACACCTTTCTTAATACCAGCTTCTCTCTCATGTCCTTCAACTCGAATGACTGCTGTCTGGTTTCTGTACAGATTGTATATCACCCTCCTATCCCTGTACTTTATTCCAATCGATTTCAAAATGTCAAACAATTTAGTCCAATCAACGTTATCAAAAGCCTTTTCTAAGTCTACAAAAGCCATGAACGTTCTCTTATCTTTCCTTATTCTACCTTCCAAAATCAGCCTAAGACTTAGTACAGCTTCCCTTGTTCCTACATTTCTCCTGAAACCAAACTGGTCTTCACCCAACTCCGTTTCTATCTGGCTTTCAATCCTCTTGTAAATTATTCTAGACAGAATCTTTGAAGCATGAGTAATCAAGCTGATTGTACGGTAATCTTCACATCTGCCAGCTCCCACTTTCTTTGGTATAGGGATGATTACATTCTTCTTGAAATCAGGGGGTACCTCACCTGTCTCATAAATCCTACACAACAAGTGAAATAACCTGATCAGACCTTCATCTCCTATGCAGCGTAGCAACTCAATCGGTATATCATCTATGCCTGGTGCTTTGTTCCTGCTTAAGTCTTCCAAAGCTCTATCAAATTCTGATCTCAATATTAAATCTCCTTTCGCATCCTCATCAATTTCCTCCTCCCTTTCCATTACATGATTCTCAATCTCCTTTCCCTTATACAATCTCCCTATGTAAGCTTTCCATCTCTCAACCTTTTCTTCCCTATCTGTTAGAGGCTTTCCATTTGTGTCCTTAATATTACAGCACTTAGTCCTCTTTTCCCCAAAAGTATTCTTAATCCTTCGATAAGCTGTGTCTACTTTTCCTAATTTCAGACAATTTTCTATACCTGCACATTTCTCTTTCAACCATTCTTCTTTCGCTTCCTTGCACTTCTTGTTAACCTCATTTCTCAGACGTCTGTATTCTGCTTTCCCCTTTTCATCTCTTAGATTCTTGTGTTTCCGCCTTTCATCCATCAATTCTAGTATATCCTGAGTGATCCACGGTTTTCTACCTATTCTTTCTTTCCTACCAATGTTTTCTTCTGCGGATTTTGTTATTTCATTCTTCAAAAGTGCCCATTCGTCTGTAATTGAAGTTTGTTTAGGGTTTTTCATTAGTCCTTCCTTTATACTCTTCTTGAATCTTTCGTTTACATCCTTCTCTTTCAGTCTGTCTATTGCCCACCTTTTTGGCTTTTGACTTTTCTTCAGTTTCTTTAACTTTAATCTGCATTTCATTACAACCAGATTGTGATCAGTGTTTATGTCAGCACCAGGATATGTTTTACAATCCAAAATCTGGTTTCGAAACCTCTGCTTGACCATAATGAAGTCGATTTGGTAACGCCCCGTATCTCCTGGTCTCATCCAAGTGTATATTCTTATATTGTGGTTATTGAATAAGGTGTTAGCTATGACCAACTCATGCTCGGTGCAGAATTCTACCAGCCTGCTTCCTCGATCATTCCTTTTACCTAATCCGAAATCTCCTACTATCTTCCCTTCTCTCCCATTTCCTACCACAGCATTCCAATCTCCCATTACTATAACATTTTCATCACCCTTGATATACCTCAGAATTTCGTCTATTTCTTCGTAGACCTTTTCAACATCCTCATCATCAGCTTGACTGGTAGGCATATAGACTTGTACCACTGTGGTGCAGGTAGGTTTAGTATTGATTTTTGCTACAATAATCCGTTTACTATATTGCTCATAATATTCCACCCGCTGTCCAAGTTTCCTACTCAATATGAGGCCAACCCCTGCTTGGCCATTGTTTGATTTAGTGCTAATGACCCTATAGTCTCCTGACCAAAAGTCCTGTTCTTCCTGCCAGCGCATTTCACTAATCCCAACCAAATCCAACCTCAACCTATCCATTTCCCTTTCTAAGTTTTCTAACCTTCCACTTCCTAGCAGACTTCTAACATTCCACGCTCCGATCCGTAGAATGTCAGATTTCCTCTTTGTCACTTCTGTGATGTTAACGCCCTCTCGAGTAGTCCCCACCCGGAGATCCGAACGGGGGACTAGTTTACCTCCGGATTGAAATTTTACAAGGGAGGAGGCCATCATCACATGTAATTATGCATAGAGAGGTGAATATCCTCGGAAATAGCATACGGCTGTAGTTTCCCGTTGCTTTCAGCCGTGCAGCAGGACGCAGTGTAGCCATTATTTGGCTTATATTATCAATATCTTAACCGTCTATAAGACTAGTAAAGAATTGATTTATTCTGAAAGGCTGCTACTCCCTTTCAGAATAAGTAAAGAGCAATTCTACTAACAAAAATACTAACCTTCTACCGTACTAACAATTAAATACCAAAATTCTACAAACAAAAAACTTAAGTTCCACCAACAGCAAATACTACCACTAAAACAGTCTGTCACCAGGCACACTCACATGCACCCTCACACATCACAGTCTACTGAAACAATGAACTATAACTAATAAACAATGCAACTGCTACCAGACACACTCACACACCAACGTCTAATAGAACAATGACATATATCTAATAGAGAAACTAACTACCTACTTACAACTAAAACTAACTACATACTTACTGTACTGTTATTTGAATTGACAATATTTACAAAATGCAATTTAGATAGAAAATACTTACAAAATGTAATTTAGATTCAAAATTGTCACAAAATGCAATTTAAGGGGGACGTATGCAAAATTGCACTAAGTGAGAAATGGTTTCATTTCGGCTGTATTAAGGTAAAGAACTGATTTTACTTTTATTGATAACTCCCCCACCCTAATCACTGCATAACATCTCTGTATATGTAATTTACAGTTGGTAAAAAGACAGAGAAACTCTGAACCACAAACTTAGGTTAAATTATAACTAAGTTTATTATTTGTGCTCTCACATTTGCTCTCACGTTTTTGCTCACACTTTATGCTCTCACTTTTTTCTCTCATTTTTAAGTTAGGTTAGGTTAGGTTAGGTTAAGTTGGGTTAGGTTAGGTTAGGTGAAGTTAGGTTAGGTTAGGTGAATTTAGGTTAGGTTAGGTTAGGTGAAGTTAGGTTAGGTTAGGTTAAGTTAGGTTAGGTTAGTTGAAGTTAGGTTAGGTTAAGTTACGTTACGTTAGGTTAGGTTAGGTTAGGTGAAGTTGGGTTAGGCAGAATGGCTGAGTTTTGAATCAAAACCCAGCTCCTGTCAGTTTTGCCTCACAAGGCTGAGTGTACCCGTTCCATTCCCGAGACCAGAAATTGAATTTCTTGGCAGAGCCAGGAATCGAACCCGGGCCTTCGCAGTAACATCCAAGAATGCTAGCCACTACAGCAAGAGGTGGACAAAATAGGGCTGGTCTTGATTGTACATGATCAATCAATAATAATAATAATAATAATAATAATGTTTACAGATCTAAATTAACTGATGAGCATCTTAAATCTCTTTTAATAATTGGTACAAGTAAAATTAGTCCACAACTACAAATTATTGTCAGTGGAAAATCTCAATTACATAAATCTCATTAGTATTTCATATGTCTGCATGTTATACATGTCTTTACTCATTACAATTCTGTGTTTCTTTATCCAACTTATCACAAAAACAATAACAATAAGCCTACAACAATGTTATGAGTAGTTAGCCCATGACCATATCAATGTAGATGTCATATTAATAATTATTCAACATAAAATTAGAATACTTCAGTAAACTAAATTTAATTTGCTATAAAAAAATATGTTCTCTAAAAGGAGGTTTCAAGTATGCTAGCTCTCCGCGGGCTGGACAAAATCTGTCCGCGGGCCGGATGTGGCCCCCGGGCCGTAGTTTGGAGACCCCTGCTCTACATAATCATCTATATCTCCCTGTGTCTATTCAGCACTTCAGAAAATGTTCACGCCATCTTACCAATTGCTCATCTTCAGTATTCAGCAACGCTCCAGTTTTACTTCTCACTGGACGATCTATAGCTCCCTTTCTCTTTCCTAGCAGTCTTGTGGTCTGGTCAAGTTCCTTCATGTTTCCTTCTCTTGCAGCCCTCTCTGCCCTTGATGCGAAATCACTTGCCCACTCCTTCGGTCTGATCTAGCACTCCTTTTCACCTCCCGGTCTAGTCTCTTGTACTCTGCATGAAGCTCCATCTTTTGTCTCCTAGTTTTTATGGTATTCATCTTTGCTTTCAGTTTCTTCCTCTCACCCAACTTTTCCCAGGTGTCCTGACTCATCCAATCCTTCCTTTTGTTTTCTCTGAATCCCACTACTTTCTCTGCAGTTTCTAGGATTGCTCCTTGGATTTTCTGCCATTCTTCTTCTACTCCAGCTTCCCTTGTATTTAGTATTTCATATCTATTCCGCAGTTCTAATTTAAATTCTTGTTTAATGCTGGGGTCCTTCAATTTTTGAACATCAAACCGCTTCTTTGGAACATCAAATTTATTCTCTGCAGCTATGATTTTCAGGCACCCCTTGGCTAACATCAAATGGTGATCACTGCCTATATCGGCTCCCCTTTTGTTTCCGAAATCTAACAATGATCTTTTCCATTTCTCACTAATGGGAAAGTGGTCAATCTGATTCGGCGTCCTGTGATCAGGTGATACCCATGAGATTTTATAACATTTTCTATGTGGGAACACCGTTCCTCGTATAGTTAACTCGTTGCTAGCACAGAACTCCTTAAAGAGTCCTCCATTTTCATTCTCCTCTCCAACTCCATGTCTCCCCATTATATTTTCTATCCCAAGGTTTTCTGTGCCCACTTTTGCATTTAGGTCTCCAATAACAATGGCAATATCTCATTTCACCCCATTCAATGTTGCCTGCAACTCTGTTTGGAGGTAATTTTTGGTGTCCATGTCTGCTTGTTCAGTTGGAGCGTAACATTGTATGATAGTTTAATTTCGTATCCGTCCTTTGAACCACGCTGTTATGATTCTGTCAGATATTGGTCTCAATTCCAGCAGACTCTACTTTTTTAAAAATTTATAATTAGGCTTACACCATTCACATGGTCGTACTAGGCATTTGGTTTGCCTGAATACAGAAGTCATCCCCTCTGATAGTCTATTTTCTCCAAATTCATTCCAGCGTACCTCGTTCATTCCCATTATGTCTAGTTGATAGTTGATAAATTCTGCTACAGATGATGTAACTTTCCACTCTCGTCAAGTGTCCGTACGTTCCAAAATCCAATCCTCGTGGTCCATTTCAATCCAAGGGTTGTCAACTTGTTGTCCGTCCGGCTTTTTCTTCTTGAAGTTTGGTGGTTCCTCAGTTTAGGGGCTGCGACAATGCAGTCATGCAGGCCCATGTACCCTGGGTGTGTGTAGAATCTGTCTGATAACCGGTCTTTAACAATATATATTAAAAGATGCAGGTGGTTAGCCCACAGTCCCCGAGTGCTTTAGTGGGGCTGCGACCTTCGGCCTAAGCACATGCCATTATAGCTAGGTGGTCTGCTATGTCTCTTGCAAATTCCTTAGCGGAAGAGTTGAGACTGGTCTCCCTAACCCTCCTCCTTTCTTCAGGCTTGGGACCGGCAACGACAACCATGGAGCTAATCAATCAGTCCCATGGTTGCCGCAGGCGGAGTTCCATTATAACAGTGATCATAATTAATTCAGGTAAATTTTTTCCAGCAGTGTTATTTATTTTTGTACATATATTATATTACATCCATTGTACCCCGCCCAGTCTTTGGGCAATATTCGTGTTGACCGACTGAAGAGCTACAAATAACTATAGTAATGTACTCTTTTTTTATATCCCTTCTGCATTCTCCATCCGTAGGGCCTATAATATGATGGAACAAAACTACTGTAGCCTGCTTAAAAGCATGATGCACTCTTAATAAATTAATCATTGGGTATTGAAAGGGAAATTGACTCATCACCGCAGCGCTCAAACCACTAGACCTAGAAAGCTGAAATTTTGCATGTTGGTTGATCCGAGTATGTAGAGGCTCACTAAGAAACGGTTTTTGAAAATTCAATTTGTAAGTGACGTTTTTCGGCCCTTTGGCATTGACAATCCAAAATTGACTCATCGACCCAGGGCTCAAACCACTAGAACAAGAAAGCTGAAGTTTTGCATGTTGGTTGATTCGAGTATGTAGAGGCCCACTAATAAACGTTTTTTGAAAATTAAATTTTTAAGTGACTTTTTTCGGCCCTTTGGAACTGAGCAAGGACAGTCGGTACAAAGTTCGGATTTAGCTCATTTTAAGCCACCAGATACGAGAAGCAATACTCGGAGGTCCTGTAGGGACCTCGAAACACACTTTTTATTTCTTAAAATGAACGGTTTCGGAGATATTCCCAAATAACTGTGTTCCCTCTGAAAAACAGATTAATGTTACTATGGCAACCGCTGAAATTTTGCAGACCGGGGATAGTTTTCTGGCAATATCTCGAAAACAATTCGTTTTAGGGCCTAAAAACGCTGGGTTCGGTTCCCACTTCTTCGAAGTGGAAACCACGAACATTGCTCCTCACATTGATACGCGCAAAAAGAGCTATAATCCATATTTCTACGAGCAAATCGACTTGGAAAGTCTCATCTCTTATATATAATCCAAAATTGACTCATCACCGCAGGGCTCAAACCACTAGACCTAGAAAGCTGAAATTTTGCATGTTGGTTGATCCGAGTATGTAGAGGATCACTAAGAAACGATTTCTGAAAATTCAATTTGTAAGTGACTTTTTTCGGCCCTTTGGCGTTGACAATCCAAAATTGACTCATCGAAGCAGGGCTCAAACCACTAGACCTAGAAAGCTGAAATTTTGCATGTCGGTTGATCCGAGTATGTAAAGGCCCACTATGAAACGGTTTTTGAAAATTCAAATTTGTAAGTGACATTTTTCGGCTTTTTGGCACTGAGCAAGGACAGTCGGTACAATCTTCGGATTTAGCTCATTTTAAGCCGCCAGTTACGAGAAACAATCCTCGGAGGTCCTGTAGGGACCTCGAAAAACACTTTTTAAGTTCCTAAAATGAACGGTTACGCAGATATTCCCTAATAAATGTGTTCCCTCTGAGAAACAGATCAATGTTACCATGGCAACCGCTGAAATTTCGCAGACCGGGGATAGTTTTCTGGCAATATCTAGAAAACCGTTCGTTTAAGGGCCTTAAAACGCTGGGTTCGATTCCCACTTCTTGGAAGAGGAAACCACGAACATTGCTCCTCACATTGATACGCGCAAAAAGAGCTATAATCCATATTTCTACGAGCAAATCGACTTGGAAAGTCTCATCTCTTATATATAATCCAAAATTGACTCATCACCGCAGCGCTCAAACCACTAAACCTAGAAAGCTGAAATTTTTCATGTTGGTTGATCCGAGTATGTAGAGGCTCACTAAGAAACGGTTTTTGAACATTCAATTTGTAAGTGACGTTTTTCGGCCCTTTGGCATTGACAATCCAAAATTGACTCATCGACGCAGGGCTCAAACCACTAGAACTAGAAAGCTGAAATTTTGCATGTTGGTTGATTCTAGTATGTAGAGGCCCACTAATAATTTTTTTTTGAAATTTCAATTCTTAAGTGACTTTTTTCGGCCCTTTGGCACTGAGCAAGGGCAGTCGGTACAAAGTTCGGATTTAGCTCATTTTAAGCTACCAGATACAAGAAGCAATACTCGGAGGTCCTGTAGGGACCTCGAAACACACTTTTTATTTCCTAAAATGAACGGTTTTAGAGATATTCCCAAATAACTGTGTTCCCTCTGAGAAACAGATCAATGTTACTATGGCAACCGCTGAAATTTTGCAGACCGGGGATAGTTTTCTGGCAATATCTCGAAAACCGTTCGTTTTAGGGCCTGAAAACGCTGGGTTCGGTTCGCACTTCCTCGAAGTGGAAACCACGAACATTGCTCCTCACATTGATACGCGCAAAAAGAACTATAATCCATATTTCTACGAGCAAATCGACTTGGAAAGTCTCATCTCTTATATATAATCCAAAATTGACTCATCACCGCAGGGCTAACACCACTAGACCTAGAAAGCTGAAATTTTGCATGTTGGTTGATCCGAGTATGTAGAGGCTCACTAAGAAGCGGTTCTGGAAAATACAATTTGTAAGTGACTTTTTTCGGCCCCTTGGCATTGACAATCGAAAATGGTCTCATCACCGCAGGGCTCAAACCACTAGACCTAGAAAGCTGAAATTTTGCATGTTGGTTGATCCTAGTACGTAGAGGCTCAATCAGAAACGGTTTTTGAAAATTCAATTTGTAAGTGGCTTTTTTCGGCCCTTTGTCATTGACAATCCAAAATTGACTCTTCGACGCAGGGCTCAAACCACTAGACCTAGAAAGCTGAAATTTTGCATGCTGGTTGATCCGAGTATGTAAAGGCCCACTAAGAAACGGTTTTTGAACATTCAAATTGTAAGTTACTTTTTTCGGCCCCTTGGCACTGAGCAAGGACAGTCGGTACAAAGTTCGGATTTAGCTCATTTTAAGCCACCAGATACGAGAAACAATACTCGGAGGTCCTGTAGGGACCTCGAAACACACTTTTTAAGTTTCTAAAATGAATTGTTTCGGAGATATTCCCAAATAACTGTGTTCCCTCTGAGAAACAGATCAATGTTTCCATGGCAACCGCTGAAATTTCGCAGACCGGGGATAGTTTTCTGGCAATATCTAGAAAACCGTTCGTTTAAGGGCCTTAAAACGCTGGGTTCGATTCCCACTTCTTGGAAGAGGAAACCACGAACATTGCTCCTCACATTGATACGCGCAAAAAGAGCTATAATCCATATTTCTACGAGCAAATCGACTTGGAAAGTCTCATCTCTTATATATAATCCAAAATTGACTCATCACCGCAGCGCTCAAACCACTAAACCTAGAAAGCTGAAATTTTTCATGTTGGTTGATCCGAGTATGTAGAGGCTCACTAAGAAACGGTTTTTGAACATTCAATTTGTAAGTGACGTTTTTCGGCCCTTTGGCATTGACAATCCAAAATTGACTCATCGACGCAGGGCTCAAACCACTAGAACTAGAAAGCTGAAATTTTGCATGTTGGTTGATTCTAGTATGTAGAGGCCCACTAATAATTTTTTTTTGAAATTTCAATTCTTAAGTGACTTTTTTCGGCCCTTTGGCACTGAGCAAGGGCAGTCGGTACAAAGTTCGGATTTAGCTCATTTTAAGCCACCAGATACAAGAAGCAATACTCGGAGGTCCTGTAGGGACCTCGAAACACACTTTTTATTTCCTAAAATGAACGGTTTTAGAGATATTCCCAAATAACTGTGTTCCCTCTGAGAAACAGATCAATGTTACTATGGCAACCGCTGAAATTTTGCAGACCGGGGATAGTTTTCTGGCAATATCTCGAAAACCGTTCGTTTTAGGGCCTGAAAACGCTGGGTTCGGTTCGCACTTCCTCGAAGTGGAAACCACGAACATTGCTCCTCACATTGATACGCGCAAAAAGAACTATAATCCATATTTCTACGAGCAAATCGACTTGGAAAGTCTCATCTCTTATATATAATCCAAAATTGACTCATCACCGCAGGGCTAACACCACTAGACCTAGAAAGCTGAAATTTTGCATGTTGGTTGATCCGAGTATGTAGAGGCTCACTAAGAAGCGGTTCTGGAAAATACAATTTGTAAGTGACTTTTTTCGGCCCCTTGGCATTGACAATCGAAAATGGTCTCATCACCGCAGGGCTCAAACCACTAGACCTAGAAAGCTGAAATTTTGCATGTTGGTTGATCCTAGTACGTAGAGGCTCAATCAGAAACGGTTTTTGAAAATTCAATTTTTTAAGTGGCTTTTTTCGGCCCTTTGTCATTGACAATCCAAAATTGACTCTTCGACGCAGGGCTCAAACCACTAGACCTAGAAAGCTGAAATTTTGCATGCTGGTTGATCCGAGTATGTAAAGGCCCACTAAGAAACGGTTTTTGAACATTCAAATTGTAAGTTACTTTTTTCGGCCCCTTGGCACTGAGCAAGGACAGTCGGTACAAAGTTCGGATTTAGCTCATTTTAAGCCACCAGATACGAGAAACAATACTCGGAGGTCCTGTAGGGACCTCGAAACACACTTTTTAAGTTTCTAAAATGAATTGTTTCGGAGATATTCCCAAATAACTGTGTTCCCTCTGAGAAACAGATCAATGTTTCCATGGCAACCGCTGAAATTTCGCAGACCGGGGATAGTTTTCTGGCAATATCTAGAAAACCGTTCGTTTAAGGGCCTTAAAACGCTGGGTTCGATTCCCACTTCTTGGAAGAGGAAACCACGAACATTGCTCCTCACATTGATACGCGCAAAAAGAGCTATAATCCATATTTCTACGAGCAAATCGACTTGGAAAGTCTCATCTCTTATATATAATCCAAAATTGACTCATCACCGCAGCGCTCAAACCACTAAAACTAGAAAGCTGAAATTTTTCATGTTGGTTGATCCGAGTATGTAGAGGCTCACTAATAAACGGTTTTTGAACATTCAATTTGTAAGTGACTTTTTTCGGCCCCTTGGCATTGACAATCGAAAATGGTCTCATCGAAGCAGGGCTCAAACCACTAGACCTAGAAAGCTGAAATTTTGCATGTTGGTTGATCCTAGTACGTAGAGGCTTAATCAGAAACGGTTTTTGAAAATTCAATTTGTAAGTGGCTTTTTTCGGCCCTTTGTCATTGACAATCCAAAATTAACTCTTCGACGCAGGGCTCAAACCACTAGACCTAGAAAGCTGAAATTTTGCATGCTGGTTGATCCGAGTATGTAAAGGCCCACTAAGAAACGGTTTTTGAACATTCAAATTGTAAGTTACTTTTTTCGGCCCCTTGGCACTGAGCAAGGACAGTCGGTACAAAGTTCGGATTTAGCTCATTTTAAGCCACCAGATACGAGAAACAATACTCGGAGGTCCTGTAGGGACCTCGAAACACACTTTTTATGTTTCTAAAATGAATTGTTTCGGAGATATTCCCAAATAACTGTGTTCCCTCTGAGAAACATATTAATGTTTCCATGGCAACCGCTGAAATTCCGCAGACCGGGGATAGTTTTCTGGCAATATCTAGAAAACCGTTAGTTTTAGGGCCTTAAAACGCTGGGTTCGATTCCCACTTCTTGGAAGAGGAAACCACGAACATTGCTCCTCACATTGATACGCGCAAATAGAGCTATAATCCATATTTCTACGAGTAAATCGACTTGGAAAGTCTCATCTCTTATATATAATCCAAAATTGATTCATCGACGCAGGGCTCAAACCACTAGAACTAGAAAGCTGAAATTTTGCATGTTGGTTGATTCGAGTATGTAGAGGCCCGCAAATAAACGTTTTTTGAAAATTCAATTTTTAAGTGACTTTTTTCGGCCCTTTGGCACTGAGCAAGGACAGTCGGTACAAAGTTCGGATTTAGCTCATTTTAAGCCACCAGATACGAGAAGCAACACTCGGAGGTCCTGTAGGGACCTCGAAACAACTTTTTATTTCCTAAAATGAACGGTTTCGGAGATATTCCCAAATAACTGTGTTCCCTCTGAGAAACAGATCAATGTTACTATGGCAACCGCTGAAATTTTGCAGACCGGGGATAGTTTTCTGGCAATATCTCGAAAACCGTTCGTTTTAGGGCCTAAAAACGCTGGGTTCGGTTCCCACTTCTTCGAAGTGGAAACCACGAACATTGCTCCTCACATTGATACGCTCAAAAAGAGCTATAATCCATATTTCTACGAGCAAATCGACTTGGAAAGTCTCATCTCTTATATATAATCCAAAATTGACTCATCACCGCAGGGCTCAAACCACTAGACCTAGAAAGCTGAAATTTTGCATGTTGGTTGATCCGAGTATGTAGAGGATCAATAAGAAGCGGTTTTTGGAAATTCAATTTGTAAGTGACTTTTTTCGGCCCTTTGGCATTGACAATCCAAAATTGTCTCATCACCGCAGGGCTCAAACCACTAGACCTAGAAAGCTGAAATTTTGCATGTTGGTTGATCCTAGTACGTAGAAGCTCAATCAGAAACGGTTTTTGAAAATTCAATTTGTAAGTGGCTTTTTCCTGCCCTTTGTCATTGACAATCCAAAATTGACTCTTCGAGGCAGGGCTCAAACCACTAGACCTAGAAAGCTGAAATTTTTCATGCTGGTTGATCCGAGTATGTAAAGGCCCACTAAGAAACGGTTTTTGAACATTCAAATTGTAAGTTACTTTTTTCGGCCCCTTGGCACTGAGCAAGGACAGTCGGTACAAAGTTCGGATTTAGCTCATTTTAAGCCACCAGATACGAGAAACAATACTCGGAGGTCCTGTAGGGACCTCGAAACACACTTTTTATGTTTCTAAAATGAACGGTTTCGGAGATATTCCCAAATAACTGTGTTCCCTCTGAGAAACAGATCAACGTTACTATGGTAACCGCTGAAATTTCGCAGACCGGGGATAGTTTTCTGGCAATATCTCAAAAACCTTTCGTCTTAGGACCTTAAAACGCTTGGTTCGATTCCCACTTCTTGGAAGAGGAAACCACGAACATTGCTCCTCACATTTGCACCGCCCTCTTAAAATAAACATATTCTTGGCGTGCCTCCTAGCTGCATCACTGGAACCAACTAGAAAAGAAAGGGGTACGCAGTGGAAATGGATGTTAATTTCTGACCTGTGCTGGGCCCGTACTTGCAGGCCAGATGTGCCGAGCGACTCCAGACTCCGTGAAGGTGGTCCCACGACGAGTGGTAGGAATACCCTCCTGGTGCTAGACAGCTAGAATAAGTTAGACCTAGGTTTGAAGAGAGAGAGAGAGAGAGAGAGAGAGAGAGAGAGCGAGCAGCCCGATCGCCAAACACTACTAAATAAGACACATGGGTAAAGAAATGGAAATTTAATGAATTGAAACCGAACACACAAAGAAACCCGGCCAGAATAACACACACAAAAAGAATACCCTTCACCTAGGGGTAAAATAAAGTCACTTTCAAACGGGAAGGATGATTATAAAAAATAAATTACAATAATAAATAACGGAAACAAATAAAATAAATACCTGTGCCACTTCCAATAAAAATGATGTAAAAAGGGAGGAGGTAATTGACCAAAAAGGCAATCGAGCCGGTCGCTGGTCAACAACAATCACTTCTCAGCCTAGAGATGGATGGTTGTCATGACGACCACAAATAACAAGCATAGCAAAGATAAAACAAGAGGCTGTGTGCGTGTCGCAGAGGCTGTGGCGAGCAATGGGGATGCGATCGAGCTGGCAGTCCCCAGAGAAAAGAAATGCAAAAACCAAAGATACTACAAGGAGAAACAAATGACGTCAAGTGTCCGTGAAATATATCATGATACATACACGCAATCAAACACACAAAATGCCAGCCGACGATGCTGAAATAAATCACAAAGCAACTCGTGCTTGTAGGTAGTCTAGCAAAACATGCTAAACCTATATGGTCCCCAACTTACGTTCCGAGTTCGAGCTGAATACGGTAAGGCCTACCTAAAGTTACCGCCGTGAATCAGTTGCCCGAAGCATGGATTGAGGGGAATACATAAGGGCTAAAATATATGGTGTCATGCCTCGTGTTGGGAGAATGGTCGAAACGCCAACGTCCACAAACCACGGGAGACCCATTCGAAGATATGCCCAAATAAAAACAGCATCAATGCACCTGGCAGCAAGAAAAACATACACTCACAAAATCACTCGCAGCTATATTTCACGGCACAAATAAAAGGTTAAACGAAGACACAAACAAAATAAAACAGGAGACCGCCATTTCGATTGGTAGCACAGCAAATCCGAGCACACGACGAAGATCAAAAAGAAAAATTAAATTTAGGAAATGAGCATAGTGGTCACAAGATTAGATGTGTTACTTACATGAGTAAATGGAAGGCTTCGGCATAATAACAATGTTAAATAAAAAGGAAAAACATTCCATTTTAAATAATAAGGCGGAGAGCCTCAAGGCACGTCCGGACAGAAAGTATCTCACATGGCGTCTGAGTCTACCGGGACGGCCGCCAAAGAAAATAAAGAAATGAGAGATGTTAAACATGGCTCAGGATCCACACCACCCCTCAAAAGAAAAATTATTTATAATAATAAAAGATTTTTCTTTTTACATCACTAAGCACCACCGCTTTGAAATCAATCATGTCCCAAGTGTTCCAAAATACACAACATCCTTATCACTCAGGTGGTTTGTCAACAACTATAACAGTACACAAAATATGAGGGGGGAGGGTGATCGATATAACAATCACTTAAGCAATTGAGCCATATCAGAAAGAATACAGTTATAAAATGAAGTAATATATAAAAATAATCAGATCGCTTCGGCGATCGCAATATCAGGACAGAACTCCTTCGGGGTCCCCAAAGGCGCGCGTTCCTTTGACGATCCCTGGGCTTGTCATAATGGTATTACGGTTCGCCTGCGCGTTACAATGACAAGAAAAGTAGATAGAGACACGGACGAAAATCATAAACAAAAGACTTTCGCCCTTTGACGCCGAAGTCTGCCATTCTCCTTATACCCATCATGAAAGTGACGTATTAAAATAACAAAGAAGCGATATAATGTGTCCATTATTTATAGAATATAAATTCTCTACTGGCCGAATTCGCAAAAATACATATTTTTACAATAAATATTAAGTTACACAGAGTATGTAGGCCTATTTCTTCTTGTATTATTTTCTTTCTTGAGCTCGTAAATTTGTACTTGACTCTGCCTCGGTCAAAATTGGTTCAATAATAGGCAGGTCAAGGAGACGCCATATGAATACTAGCTTCCTTGGATAACATAAGCAAATTATGATTGGCTAACCTACGCAGAAAAAGGACAACATTAATCACAGCAAATAAGAAGGTTACACAATAAATGGTTTCAATTGAGATATGTGAGCTCTGGATACGTCGGTGGGATTCTCCTTGGAGATCAATTCAACAGTGACAGGTGTTAAAAATCTAGTGATAGTTTTGGGCGTGCTCCAGCGAAGCATTAGCTTAGCTGACTCCTTATTCTTGGCCGAACTCTGTGGGTGCAGGCGCACTAGCACGTCGTCATTCACCTGAAAACAAACAGGTTGCCTACCCTTGTTATAGCGAGATGCCACGCGATCTCGTGCCCTTTTCAGATGCCGTACAGCAACTTCCCATTTTTCTTTGACTGAGGTACGGCGGGATGGCGCAGCCAGATAATCTATTTTCCACTGAAGCTGAAGTGGATCAACAATACGCCTTCCTAAAAACAATTCCGAAGGGGTAGAATTCGTCGATTCATGAAGAGCTGTGTTAAATCCTAAGGAGAAAAACTGAAGATTTGCGTCCCAACGTGACTGATCTGCGTTGTGGAACGCACTCAAGCAAGCCTTCAAGTTACGGTGAAACCTTTCAACGTGATTTGACTGAGGGTGGTAGGGTGCCAAAAAGACATGATCAATTCCCCAAGAAAAACACATTGATCTAAAAGACTTGGACCGGAAAGCGCTCGCGTTATCGGACACTAAAAACTTTGGAGGACCAAAAACACCAAAAATATGATTGGTCAAAAGCCTAACAGTGGTACGTGTCGAGATTTCCCTGACAGGAAATAACCATACAAATTTTGAAAATCCATCAACGACAGTAAGTATAGCTTGATGACCAGAAGATGACCTAACTAGGGGACCAAAATAATCTATAAACAGGCGCTCATTAGGATATGACATCGTGTCAGCGTGGTGAAGTCCAATGCGAGAATTCTTTGCTGGCTTAGAACGTTGACACGTAACACATTTTCGGACGAAAGCAAAAGCATCCGCTTTCAAATGAGGCCAGAAGAATTCCTGAGAGATTTTATGGAAAGTCTTCGTCATACCTAAATGTAATCCAAAACAGGATTCATGGAAATACGCCAAGAGCATACTTCGTATATTCTCTGGCACGAAAATCCTACATTTCGAAGATCGAGGAGCGGTATGCACTATAACATCATTGCGCAATGGAAACTCAGATACACCAGGATCTTTCCCGAGAATTTTTTCACGCAATGTGACACAAAATGGGTCATCTGCTTGGTACGTACGGATGTCAGTAAAAGACCATGGAATGTGTTGGAGAAGATTCACTGGCTCGGGGATCTCAACAATGGGAGGAGGTTCCTCAAACATGCGTGACAAACAATCCGCTACAACATTTTCACTGCCTCTGACGTGAATGATGTCAAAGCTGAAAGAGGATAGACGAAGAATCCAACGATTTATACGTCCCAATTTTTTGACATGCGAGCGCATCCAGGACAGAGCTTCATTGTCGGTATACACTATGAAATGACGATGTTCTAGAAAAGATCTGAAACGTTCACAGCCGAATACGACAGCCAGACTTTCTTTCTCGAAAGTGGAATACCGGCGTTCGCAATCATTAAGCATCCGACTGGCAAAAGCGATGGGTGCCAAATTACCATTCACCTGCTGACTAAGCACACAAGAAACTGCGACATCACTCGCATCACAATGTAACATAAAATCTTTCCCAAAATCCGGAGTTCGAAGGACGGGAGCAGAAGAAAGACATTCTTTCAATTTCTCAAAGGCGAGACACTGGTCGGGGCCCCACACGAATCGTACATTCTTCTTCTTCAAATAATTCAGGGGCGCTGAAATGTCCGAAAAGCCCTTAATGAACCTACTGTAAAAGCCTGCCATTCCCAAAAAACGTCGGACTGCTTTCACATTCGTGGGAGTAGGGAACTCTTGGATACATTGCACACGCTCAGGGTTCACTTCTATGCCCACATCCGAAAGAATGTGACCTAAAAATTTGATTTGCTTCGAAGCCAAAGAGATTTTGTCCGGGTTAACAGTGAGTCCGGCTCTGCGAAGACGACATAGGACTTCACGTAAATGGATCAGGTGATCCTCAAAAGACTGACTGTAAATCACGAGGTCATCTAGATAGTTAAACACAGATGAATACTTTAAATCTCCAAATAACTCGTCCAAGACCCTACTCAATACTTGTCCGCCGATAGAAATGCCCATGGGTAACTTATTGAACTCAAAAAGGCCGAACGGAGTGGAGAACGCAGTTACCTTACGGCTCTCGGGATCGAGAGGAATTTGACAATATGCACAATTCAAATCTAGGACGGAATAGTACTTCGCCCCGTGAAAATGCTGAAAAGCGCTCTCCAGAGTTGGAAGGGGAAAGTTGTCGAACACTACCTTAGAATTGAGTCGACGATAATCAACTACTAAACGAAAAGTACCCTCTTTCTTAGGCACCAGGAATGCTGGACTACCATAAGAAGACTTAGAAGGGCTCACAACACCGCGTGCCTTAAGATCATGAATATATTCTCTCATGGCAATGAGTTTGGGTGGAGAGCAAGAAAATGGCGCCGACCTAACTGGAACCTCATCAGTTAAATCAATATGACACTCGTAGCCGATAGCGGAACCCAGTTCCGACGTGAGAACATCAGGAAATTCATTCACCAAATCAGATAAAGCGTCACGTTGACTCGTGAATAATGTAGGAGGGATTAGAACAGCAGAGATACCAGAAAAATTACAAGGAACACTCGCTTCACAAGTATTAAAATGAAACCGCTCCTTGGATTTAAACAAAAAACTGAAGGAATGATCCGAAAAATCAAGCCTCAACCCTGCTTTGTGCATAAAATCAGAACCTAAGATCATAGGCGTAGATAAGTCATCCACCACATGGAAGTTCCAATCCCAAGAATAACCACATATCTTAATATGACATGTTACAACGCTAGAAACAGAAATAGATGACTTCACCGCAGAATAAAATTTTAAACCCCCATCTTGTGGACAAATCTGAGTAACAGGAAGCTGTTCCGCGATGGAGCGCTGAATAAATGAACGTGAAGCACCAGAATCCAGTAAAGCGGGTATCGACAATTTCTTAACACTTACAGGGACCCAAGGACAGAAGTTTCCAGTCGTGGAAATGTTCATTTCCCGGCGAACTTCATTGCATGGCCACTCCGGCGGGTCTAAACCGGGGACCCATGCTCGTTTCCCTGACGCGAAGCACATCTAGGACAGGCTATGTGCGTCACGTCACGAAGACCACATGTGTGACAAAACACACGAGAGGGCGCACGGCAGGAATTAAAATGATGCCCCAAACGATCACAATTCCAACATTTTATACGGTTATACATGTTCGGGTTTCGAGGTAACTGTTGATCCTGAGGAGCGGGATTCGCAGAAGAAGTAGCATTGGGAATACTCCCGACAATATGCGAGTGGGGACGGTTAACTGCCCGGTCCTCCTGACGAGATATTGAAGATGGGTGCGCAGTCCTCTGAATCTGGGATTGCGCGCATGCAGTCTCTGGAAACAAACTGTCAGAGGGGAGGGGTGGGGGTACATATGACTTGCGCAGGCGCCGATTGAACTCGCATTCACGTCCTTGATCAACAATGTCAGCCACACTATACACACTGGACCGGCGTATGAAAGACTTGTACTCAGGTGCCAGATTTCTATACACAATATCAACAGTTTCAATAAGGGGAAGGGGCTGCGACAACCTACTTATTAAAGTCATTAGCCCAGTAACAAAATCGTCTACAGGCTCTTCCAAACCCTGGGTACGGCGATGCATTTCAGCCTTCAAGTCATGTTCAAAATCATAAGTCGTAAACCGCTCCTTTATTGACTTACAGAAATCAACCCACGAGATGAAAGATCTGTTGGTAAGTCGATACCATTTTAAAGCTAAGCCACTCAACAATAACGGTAGGCAGACAACAATGTCGTCTGGTTCGAGGTCATAACAATGGCAGAGTTCACTGACCCTGTCTAAGAACTCAAATACAGACGAAACTCCCAGTTCACCAGAAAATGAAATTCCCCACTTGGACACTATATTGGCTACGCCTCCCTTGCGATGGCCTTTCACCTCAGTCAATGGATTAGTGTCTTTCCCACAGACACTTTCAAACGATAGCAGATCATCGTCAGACTGGATGAGCTCCTTCTTCACGTTACAACCTGGGAGAGAATACATGGCTAAACTACAGAAGTACTGCTAGCTACAATTCAAAACAATAACTACAAATGTCTTGCCTCCGTCCTGCGCCTGAAATGAGTACGAAACAAGAAGTAGGGTTGGTTAGTACATTACCAATGCTGGAGTTCGTTGATAGGGTCCAACTCATTGCACTCTCCTTACAGTTTGTTATTTTTATGGTCCATACTCCTTGGAAGTTCACATTGACTCTCAATATTTGTTTGCATAGTATGCAATAGGGAACATGAAACAGAATAAAAACAACATTGAAAAATATGCAGCGAAATATTAAAATCCAATGGATATGGCTAAGCGACCAGGAGACTTAACCTCGCAACTGATACCATCTGCACCGCCCTCTTAAAATAAACATATTCTTGGCGTGCCTCCTAGCTGCATCACTGGAACCAACTAGAAAAGAAAGGGGTACGCAGTGGAAATGGATGTTAATTTCTGACCTGTGCTGGGCCCGTACTTGCAGGCCAGATGTGCCGAGCGACTCCAGACTCCGTGAAGGTGGTCCCACGACGAGTGGTAGGAATACCCTCCTGGTGCTAGACAGCTAGAATAAGTTAGGCCTAGGTTTGAAGAGAGAGAGAGAGAGAGAGAGAGAGAGAGAGAGCGAGCAGCCCGATCGCCAAACACTACTAAATAAGACACATGGGTAAAGAAATGGAAATTTAATGAATTGAAACCGAACACACAAAGAAACCCGGCCAGAATAACACACACAAAAAGAATACCCTTCACCTAGGGGTAAAATAAAGTCACTTTCAAACGGGAAGGATGATTATAAACAATAAATTACAATAATAAATAACGGAAACAAATAAAATAAATACCTGTGCCACTTCCAATAAAAATGATGTAAAAAGGGAGGAGGTAATTGACCAAAAAGGCAATCGAGCCGGTCGCTGGTCAACAACAATCACTTCTCAGCCTAGAGATGGATGGTTGTCATGACGACCACAAATAACAAGCATAGCAAAGATAAAACAAGAGGCTGTGTGCGTGTCGCAGAGGCTGTGGCGAGCAATGGGGATGCGATCGAGCTGGCAGTCCCCAGAGAAAAGAAATGCAAAAACCAAAGATACTACAAGGAGAAACAAATGACGTCAAGTGTCCGTGAAATATATCATGATACATACACGCAATCAAACACACAAAATGCCAGCCGACGATGCTGAAATAAATCACAAAGCAACTCGTGCTTGTAGGTAGTCTAGCAAAACATGCTAAACCTATATGGTCCCCAACTTACGTTCCGAGTTCGAGCTGAATACGGTAAGGCCTACCTAAAGTTACCGCCGTGAATCAGTTGCCCGAAGCATGGATTGAGGGGAATACATAAGGGCTAAAATATATGGTGTCATGCCTCGTGTTGGGAGAATGGTCGAAACGCCAACGTCCACAAACCACGGGAGACCCATTCGAAGATATGCCCAAATAAAAACAGCATCAATGCACCTGGCAGCAAGAAAAACATACACTCACAAAATCACTCGCAGCTATATTTCACGGCACAAATAAAAGGTTAAACGAAGACACAAACAAAATAAAACAGGAGACCGCCATTTCGATTGGTAGCACAGCAAATCCGAGCACACGACGAAGATCAAAAAGAAAAATTAAATTTAGGAAATGAGCATAGTGGTCACAAGATTAGATGTGTTACTTACATGAGTAAATGGAAGGCTTCGGCATAATAACAATGTTAAATAAAAAGGAAAAACATTCCATTTTAAATAATAAGGCGGAGAGCCTCAAGGCACGTCCGGACAGAAAGTATCTCACATGGCGTCTGAGTCTACCGGGACGGCCGCCAAAGAAAATAAAGAAATGAGAGATGTTAAACATGGCTCACATTGATACGCGCAAAAAGAGCTATAATCCATATTTCTACGAGCAAATCGACTTGGAAAGTCTCATCTCTTATATATAATCCAAAATTGACTCATCACCGCAGGGCTCAAACCACTAGACCTAGAAAGCTGAAATTTTGCATGTTGGTTGACCCGAGTATGTAGAGGCTCACTAAGAAACGATTTCTGAAAATTCAATTTGTAAGTGACGTTTTTCGGCCCTTTGGCATTGACAATCCAACATTGACTCATCGACGCAGGGCTCAAACCACTAGAACTAGAAAGCTGAAATTTTGCATGTTGGTTGATTCTAGTATGTAGAACCCACTAATAAACGTTTTTTGAAAATTCAATTTTTAAGTGACTTTTTTCGGCCCTTTGGCACTGAGCAAGGACAGTCGGTACAAAGTTCGGATTTAGCTCATTTTAAGCCACCAGATACGAGAAGCAATACTCGGAGGTCCTGTAGGGACCTCGAAACACACTTTTTATTTCCTAAAATGAACGGTTTCGGAGATATTCCCAAATAACTGTGTTCCCTCTGAGAAACAGATCAATGTTACTATGGCAACCGCTGAAATTTTGCAGACCGGGGATAGTTTTCTGGCAATATCTCGAAAACCGTTCGTTTTAGGGCCTAAAAACCCAGGGTTCGGTTCCCACTTCCTCGAAGTGGAAACCACGAACATTGCTCCTCACATTGATACGCGCAAAAATAACTATTATCCATATTTCTACGAGCAAATCGACTTGGAAAGTCTCATCTCTTATATATAATCCAAAATTGACTCATCACCGCAGGGCTCAAACCACTAGACCTAGAAAGCTGAAATTTTGCATGTTGGTTGATCCGAGTATGTAGAGGCTCACTAAGAAGCGGTTCTGGAAAATTCAATTTGTTAGTGACTTTTTTCGGCCCTTTGGCATTGACAATCCAAAATTGTCTCATCACCGCAGGGCTCAAACCACTAGACCTAGAAAGCTGAAATTTTGCATGTTGGTTGATCCTAGTACGTAGAGGCTCAATCAGAAACGGTTTTTGAAAATTCAATATGTAAGTGGCTTTTTTCGGCCCTTTGTCATTGACAATCCAAAATTGACTCTTCGACGCAGGGCTCAAACCACTAGACCTAGAAAGCTGAAATTTTGCATGCTGGTTGATCCGAGTATGTAAAGGCCCACTAAGCAACGGTTTTTGAAAATTCATATTGTAAGTTACTTTTTTCGGCCCCTTGGCACTGAGCAAGGACAGTCGGTACAAAGTTCGGATTTAGCTCATTGTAAGCCACCAGATACGAGAAACAATACTCGGAGGTCCTGTATGGACCTCGAAACACACTTTTTAAATTTCTAAAATGAACGGTTTCGGAGATATTCCCAAATAACTGTGTTCCCTCTGAGAAACAGATCAATGTTACCATGGCAACCGTTGAAATTTCGCAGACCGGGGATAGTTTTCTGGCAATATCTAGAAAACCGTTCGTTTTAGGGCCTTAAAACGCTGGGTTCGATTCCCACTTCTTGGAAGAGGAAACCACGAACATTGCCCCTCACATTGATACGCGCAAAAAGAGCTATAATCCATATTTCTACGAGCAAATCGACTTGGAAAATCTCATCTCTTATATATAATCCAAAATTGACTCATCACCGCAGCGCTCAAACCGCTAGACCTAGAAAGCTGAAATTGTGCATGTTGTTTGATCCGAGTATGTAGAGGATCACTAAGAAACGATTTCTGAAAATTCAATTTGTAAGTGACTTTTTTCGGCCCTTTGGCATTGACAATCCAAAATTGACTCATCGAAGCAGGGCTCAAACCACTAGACCTAGAAAGCTGAAATTTTGCATGTCGGTTGATCCGAGTATGTTAAGGCCCACTATGAAACGGTTTTTGAAAATTCAAATTTGTAAGTGACTTTTTTCGGCTTTTTGGCACTGAGCAAGGACAGTCGGTACAATCTTCGGATTTAGCTCATTTTAAGCCACCAGATACAAGAAGCAATACTCAGAGGTCCTGTAGGGACCTCGAAACACACTTTTTATTTCCTAAAATGAACGGTTTCGGAGATATTCCCAAATAACTGTGTTCCCTCTGAGAAACAGATCAATGTTACTATGGCAACCGCTGAAATTTTGCAGACCGGGGATAGTTTTCTGGCAATATCTCGAAAACCGTTCGTTTTAATGCCTGAAAACCCTGGGTTCGGTTCGCACTTCCTCGAAGTGGAAACCACGACATTGCTCCTCACATTGATACGCGCAAAAAGAACTATAATCCATATTTCTACGAGCAAATCGACTTGGAAAGTCTCATCTCTTATATATAATCCAAAATTGACTCATCACCGCAGGGCTAACACCACTAGACCTAGAAAGCTGAAATTTTGCATGTTGGTTGATCCTAGTACGTCGAGGCTCAATCAGAAACGGTTTTTGAAAATTCAATTAGTAAGTGGCTTTTTTCGGCCCTTTGTCATTGACAATCCAAAATTGACTCTTCGACGCAGGGCTCAAACAACTAGACCTAGAAAGCTGAAATTTTGCATGCTGGTTGATCCGAGTATGTAAAGGCCCACAAAGAAACGGTTTTTGAAAATTCAAATTGTAAGTTACTTTTTTCGGCCCCTTGGCACTGAGCAAGGACAGTCGGTACAAAGTTCGGGTATAGCTCATTTTAAGCCACCAGATACGAGAAACAATACTCGGAGGTCCTGTAGGGACCTCGAAACACACTTTTTAAGTTTCTAAAATGAACGGTTTCGGAGATATTCCCAAATAACTGTGTTCCCTCTGAGAAACAGATCAATGTTACCATGGCAACCGCTGAAATTTCGCAGACCGGGGATAGTTTTCTGGCAATATCTAGAAAACCGTTCGTTTTAGGGCCTTAAAACGCTGGGTTCGATTCCCACTTCTTGGAAGAGGAAACCACGAACATTGCTCCTCACATTGATACTCGCAAAAAGAGCTATAATCCATATTTCTACGAGCAAATCGACTTGGAAAGTCTCATCTCTTATATATAATCCAAAATTGACTCATCACCGCAGCGCTCAAACCACTAAACCTAGAAAGCTGAAATTTTTCATGTTGGTTGATCCGAGTATGTAGAGGCTCACTAAGAAACGGTTTTTGAAAATTCAATTTGTAAGTGACGTTTTTCGGCCCTTTGGCATTGACAATCCAAAATTGACTCATCGACGCAGGGCTCAAACCACTAGAACTAGAAAGCTGAAATTTTGCATGTTGGTTGATTCTAGTATGTAGAGGCCCACTAATAAACGTTTTTTGGAAATTCAATTTTTAAGTGACTTTTTTCGGCCCTTTGGAACTGAGCAAGGGCAGTCGGTACAAAGTTCGGATTTAGCTCATTTTAAGCCACCAGATACAAGAAGCAATACTCGGAGGTCCTGTAGGGACTTCGAAACACACTTTTTATTTCCTAAAATGAACGGTTTTGGAGATATTCCCAAATAACAGTGTTCCCTCTGAGAAACAGATCAATGTTACTATGGCAACCGCTGAAATTTTGCAGACCGGGGATAGTTTTCTGGCAATATCTCGAAAACCGTTCGTTTTAGGGCCTGAAAACGCTGGGTTCGGTTCGCACTTCCTCGAAGTGGAAACCACGAACATTGCTCCTCACATTGATACGCGCAAAAAGAACTATAATCCATATTTCTACGAGCAAATCGACTTGGATAGTCTCATCTCTTATATATAATCCAAAATTGACTCATCACCGCAGGGCTAACACCACTAGACCTAGAAAGCTGAAATTTTGCATGTTGGTTGATCCGAGAATGTAGAGGCTCACTAAGAAGCGGTTCTGGAAAATACAATTTGTAAGTGACTTTTTTCGGCCCCTTGGCATTGACAATCGAAAATGGTCTCATCACCGCAGGGCTCAAACCACTAGACCTAGAAAGCTGAAATTTTGCATGTTGGTTGATCCTAGTACGTAGAGGCTCAATCAGAAACGGTTTTTGAAAATTCAATTTGTAAGTGGCTTTTTTCGGCCCTTTGTCATTGACAATCCAAAATTGACTCTTCGTCGCAGGGCTCAAACCACTAGACCTAGAAAGCTGAAATTTTGCATGCTGGTTGATCCGAGTATGTAAAGGCCCACTAAGAAACGGTTTTTGAACATTCAAATTGTAAGTTACTTTTTTCGGCCCCTTGGCACTGAGCAAGGACAGTCGGTACAAAGTTCGGATTTAGCTCATTTTAAGCCACCAGATACGAGAAACAATACTCGGAGGTCCTGTAGGGACCTCGAAACACACTTTTTAAGTTTCTAAAATGAATTGTTTCGGAGATATTCCCAAATAACTGTGTTCCCTCTGAGAAACAGATCAATGTTTCCATGGCAACCGCTGAAATTTCGCAGACCGGGGATAGTTTTCTGGCAATATCTAGAAAACCGTTCGTTTTAGGGCCTTAAAACGCTGGGTTCGATTCCCACTTCTTGGAAGAGGAAACCACGAACATTGCTCCTCACATTGATACGCGCAAAAAGAGCTATAATCCATATTTCTACGAGCAAATCGACTTGGAAAGTCTCATCTCTTATATATAATCCAAAATTGATTCATCGACGCAGGGCTCAAACCACTTGAACTAGAAAGCTGAAATTTTGCATGTTGGTTGATTCGAGTATGTAGAGGCCCACAAATAAACGTTTTTTGAAAATTCAATTTTTAAGTGACTTTTTTCGGCCCTTTGGCACTGAGCAAGGACAGTCGGTACAAAGTTCGGATTTAGCTCATTTTAAGCCACCAGATACGAGAAGCAACACTCGGAGGTCCTGTAGGGACCTCGAAACAACTTTTTATTTCCTAAAATGCACGGTGTCGGAGATATTCCCAAATAACTGTGTTCCCTCTGAGAAACAGATCAATGTTACTATGGCAACCGCTGAAATTTTGCAGACCGGGGATAGTTTTCTGGCAATATCTCGAAAACCGTTCGTTTTAGGGCCTAAAAACGCTGGGTTCGGTTCCCACTTCTTCGAAGTGGAAACCACGAACATTGCTCCTCACATTGATACGCGCAAAAAGAGCTATAATCCATATTTCTACGAGCAAATCGACTTGGAAAGTCTCATCTCTTATATATAATCCAAAATTGACTCATCACCGCAGGGCTAACACCACTAGACCTAGAAAGCTGAAATTCTGCATGTTGGTTGATCCTAGTACGTAGAGGCTCAATCAGAAACGGTTTTTGAAAATTCAATTAGTAAGTGGCTTTTTTCGGCCCTTTGTCATTGACAATCCAAAATTGACTCTTCGACGCAGGGCTCAAACAACTAGACCTAGAAAGCTGAAATTTTGCATGCTGGTTGATCCGAGTATGTAAAGGCCCACAAAGAAACGGTTTTTGAATATTCAAATTGTAAGTTACTTTTTTCGGCCCCTTGGCACTGAGCAAGGACAGTCGGTACAAAGTTCGGGTATAGCTCATTTTAAGCCACCAGATACGAGAAGCAATACTCGGAGGTCCTGTAGGGACCTCGAAACACACTTTTTATTTCCTAAAATGAACGGTTTCGGAGATATTCCCAAATAACTGTGTTCCCTCTGAGAAACAAATCAATGTTACTATGGCAACCGCTGAAATTTTGCAGACCGGGGATAGTTTTCTGGCAATATCTCGAAAACCGTTCGTTTTAGGGCCTAAAAACCCTGGGTTCGGTTCCCACTTCCTCGAAGTGGAAACCACGAACATTGCTCCTCACATTGATACGCGCAAAAAGAACTATTATCCATATTTCTACGAGCAAATCGACTTGGAAAGTCTCATCTCTTATATATAATCCAAAATTGACTCATCACCGCAGGGCTCAAACCACTAGACCTAGAAAGCTGAAATTTTGCATGTTGGTTGATCCGAGTATGTAGAGGCTCACTAAGAAGCGGTTCTGGAAAATTCAATTTGTTAGTGACTTTTTTCGGCCCTTTGGCATTGACAATCCAAAATTGTCTCATCACCGCAGGGCTCAAACCACTAGACCTAGAAAGCTGAAATTTTGCATGTTGGTTGATCCTAGTACGTAGAAGCTCAATCAGAAACGGTTTTTGAAAATTCAATTTGTAAGTGGCTTTTTCCTGCCCTTTGTCATTGACAATCCAAAATCGACTCTTCGAGGCAGGGCTCAAACCACTAGACCTAGAAAGCTGAAATTTTTCATGCTGGTTGATCCGAGTATGTAATGGCCCACTAAGAAACGGTTTTTGAAAATTCAAATTGTAAGTTACTTTTCTCGGCCCTTTGGCACTGAGCAAGGACAGTCGGTACAAAGTTCGGATTTAGCTCATTTTAAGCCACCAGATACGAGAAACAATACTCGGAGGTCCTGTAGGGACCTCGAAACACACTTTTTAAATTTCTAAAATGAACGGTTTCGGAGATATTCCCAAATAACTGTGTTCCCTCTGAGAAACAGATCAACGTTACTATGGTAACCGCTGAAATTTCGCAGACCGGGGATAGTTTTCTGGCAATATCTCAAAAACCTTTCGTCTTAGGACCTTAAAACGCTTGGTTCGATTCCCACTTCTTGGAAGAGGAAACCACGAACATTGCTCCTCACATTGATACGCGCAAAAAGAGCTATAATCCATATTTCTACGAGCAAATCGACTTGGAAAGTCTCATCTCTTATATATAATCCAAAATTGACTCATCACCGCAGGGCTCAAACCACTAGACCTAGAAAGCTGAAATTTTGCATGTTGGTTGATCCTAGTTCGTAGAGGCTCAATCAGAAACGGTTTTTGAAAATTCAATATGTAAGTGGCTTTTTTCGGCCCTTTGTCATTGACAATCCAAAATTGACTCTTCGACGCAGGGCTCAAACCACTAGACCTAGAAAGCTGAAATTTTGCATGCTGGTTGATCCGAGTATGTAAAGGCCCACTAAGCAACGGTTTTTGAAAATTCATATTGTAAGTTACTTTTTTCGGCCCCTTGGCACTGAGCAAGGACAGTCGGTACAAAGTTCGGATTTAGCTCATTTTAAGCCACCAGATACGAGAAACAATACTCGGAGGTCCTGTATGGACCTCGAAACACACTTTTTAAATTTCTAAAATGAACGGTTTCGGAGATATTCCCAAATAACTGTGTTCCCTCTGAGAAACAGATCAATGTTACCATGGCAACCGCTGAAATTTCGCAGACCGGGGATAGTTTTCTGGCAATATCTAGAAAACCGTTCGTTTTAGGGCCTTAAAACGCTGGGTTCGATTCCCACTTCTTGGAAGAGGAAACCACGAACATTGCCCCTCACATTGATACGCGCAAAAAGAGCTATAATCCATATTTCTACGAGCAAATCGACTTGGAAAGTCTCATCTCTTATATATAATCCAAAATTGACTCATCACCGCAGCGCTCAAACCGCTAGACCTAGAAAGCTGAAATTGTGCATGTTGGTTGATCCGAGTATGTAGAGGATCACTAAGAAACGATTTCTGAAAATTCAATTTGTAAGTGACTTTTTTCGGCCCTTTGGCGTTGACAATCCAAAATTGACTCATCGAAGCAGGGCTCAAACCACTAGACCTAGAAAGGTGAAATTTTGCATGTCGGTTGATCCGAGTATGTAAAGGCCCACTATGAAACGGTTTTTGAAAATTCAAATTTGTAAGTGACTTTTTTCGGCTTTTTGGCACTGAGCAAGGACAGTCGGTACAATCTTCGGATTTAGCTCATTTTAAGCCGCCAGTTACGAGAAACAATCCTCGGAGGTCCTGTAGGGACCTCGAAAAACACTTTTTAAGTTCCTAAAATGAACGGTTACGGAGATATTCCCAAATAACTGTGTTCCCTCTGAGAAACTGATCAATGTTACCATGGCAACCGCTGAAATTTCGCAGACCGGGGATAGTTTTCTGACAATATCTAGAAAACCGTTCGTTTTACGGCCTTAAAACGCTTGGTTCGATTCCCACTTCTTGGATGAGGAAACCACGAACATTGCTCCTCACATTGATACGCGCAAAAAGAGCTATAATCCATATTTCTACGAGCAAATCGACTTGGAAAGTCTCATCTCTTATATATAATCCAAAATTGACTCATCACCGCAGCGCTCAAACCACTAAACCTAGAAAGCTGAAATTTTGCATGTTGGTTGATCCGAGTATGTAGAGGCTCACTAAGAAACGGTTTTTGAAAATTCAATTTGTTAGTGACGTTTTTCGGCCCTTTGGCATTGACAATCCAAAATTGACTCATCGACGCAGGGCTCAAACCACTAGAACTAGAAAGCTGAAATTTTGCATGTTGGTTGATCCTAGTACGTAGAGGCTCAATCAGAAACGGTTTTTGAAAATTCAATTAGTAAGTGGCTTTTTTCGGCCCTTTGTCATTGACAATCCAAAATTGACTCATCACCGCAGCGCTCAAACCACTAGACCTAGAAAGCTGAAATTTTGCATGTTGGTTGTTTCGAGTATGTAGAGGCCCACAAATAAACGTTTTTTGAAAATTCAATTTTTAAGTGACATTTTTCGGCCCTTTGGCACTGAGCAAGGACAGTCGGTACAAAGTTCGGATTTAGCTCATTTTAAGCCACCAGATACGAGAAGCAATACTCGGAGGTCCTGTAGGGACCTCGAAACAACTTTTTATTTCCTAAAATGAACGGTTTCGGAGATATTCCCAAATAACTGTGTTCCCTCTGAGAAACAGATCAATGTTACTATGGCAACCGCTGAAATTTTGCAGACCGGGGATAGTTTTCTGGCAATTTCTCGAAAACCGTTCGTTTTAGGGCCTTAAAACGCTGGGTTCGGTTCCCACCTCCTCGAAGTGGAAACCTCGAACATTGCTCCTCACATTGATACGCCCAAAAAGAGCTATAATCCATATTTCTACGAGCAAATCGACTTGGAAAGTCTCATCTCTTATATATAATCCAAAATTGACTCATCACCGCAGGGCTCAAACCACTAGACCTAGAAAGCTGAAATTTTGCATGTTGGTTGATCCGAGTATGTAGAGGCTCACTAAGAAACGATTTCTGAAAATTCAATTTGTAAGTGACTTTTTTCGGCCCTTTGGCGTTGACAATCCAAAATTGACTCATCGAAGCAGGGCTCAAACCACTAGACCTAGAAAGCTGAAATTTTGCATGTTGGTTGATCCGAGTATGTAAAGGCCCACTATGAAACGGTTTTTGAAAATTCATATTTGTAAGTGACTTTTTTCGGCTTTTTGGCACTGAGCAAGGACAGTCGGTACAATCTTCGGATTTAGCTCATTTTAAGCCGCCAGTTACGAGAAACAATCCTCGGAGGTCCTGTAGGGACCTCGAAAAACACTTTTTAAGTTCCTAAAATGAACGGTTACGGAGATATTCCCAAATAACTGTGTTCCCTCTGAGAAACAGATCAATGTTACCATGGCAACCGCTGAAATTTCGCAGACCGGGGATAGTTTTCTGGCAATATCTAGAAAACCGTTCGTTTTAGGGCCTTAAAACGCTTGGTTCAATTCCCACTTCTTGGATGAGGAAACCACGAACATTGCTCCTCACATTGATACGCGCAAAAAGAGCTATAATCCATATTTCTACGAGCAAATCGACTTGGAAAATCTCATCTCTTATTATAATCCAAAATTGACTCATCACCGCAGCGCTCAAACCACTAGACCTAGAAAGCTGAAATTTTGCATGTTGGTTGATCCGAGTATGTAGAGGCTCACTAAGAAATGGTTTTTGAAAATTCAATTTGTAAGTGACGTTTTTCGGTCCTTTGTCATTGACAATCCAAAATTGACTCATCGACGCAGGGCTCAAACCACTAGAACTAGAAAGCTGAAATTTTGCATGTTGGTTGATTCTAGTATGTAGAGGCCCACTAATAAACGTTTTTTGAAAATTCAATTTTTAAGTGACTTTTTTCGGCCTTTGGCACTAAGCAAGGACAGTCGGTACAAAGTACGTATTTAGCTCATTTTAAGCCACCAGATACGAGAAGCAATACTCGGAGGTCCTGTAGGGGACCTCGAAACACAGTTTTTATTTCCTAAATTGAACGGTTTCGGAGATATTCCCAAATAACTGTGTTCCCTCTGAGAAACAGATCAATGTTACTATGGCAACCGCTGAAATTTTGCAGACCGGGGATAGTTTTCTGGCAATATCTCGAAAACCGTTCGTTTTAGGGCCTCAAAACGCTGGGTTCGGTTCCCACTTCCTCGAAGTGGAAACCACGAACATTGCTCCTCACATTGATACGCGCAAAAAGAACTGTAATCCATATTTCTACGAGCAAATCGACTTGGAAAGTCTCATCTCTTATATATAATCCAAAATTGACTCATCACCGCAGGGCTAACACCACTAGACCTAGAAAGCTGAAAATTTTGCATATGGTTGATCCGAGTATGTAGAGGCTCCTAAGAAGCGGTTCTGGAAAATTCAATTTTTAAGTGACTTTTTTCCGTCCTTTGGCATTGACAATCCAAAATTGTCTCATCACCGCAGGGCTCAAACCACTAGACCTAGAAAGCTGAAATTTTGCATGTTGGTTGATCCTAGTACGTAGAGGCTCAATCAGAAACGGTTTTGAAAATTCAATTTGTAAGTGGCTTTTTTCGGCCCTTTGTCATTGACAATCCAAAATTGACTCTTCGTCGCAGGGCTCCAAACCACTAGACCTAGAAAGCTGAAATTTTGCATGCTGGTTGATCCGAGTATGTAAAGGCCCACTAAGAAACGGTTTTTGAAAATTCAAATTGTAAGTTACTTTTTTCGGCCCCTTGGCACTGAGCAGGGACAGTCGGTACAAAGTTCGGATTTAGCTCATTTTAAGCCACCAGATACGAGAAACAATACTCGGAGGTCCTGTAGGGACCTCGAAACACACCTTTTTAAGTTTCTAAAATGAACGGTTTCGGAGATATTCCCAAATAACTGTGTTCCCTCTGAGAAACAGATCAATGTTACCATGGCAACCGCTGAAATTTCGCAGACCGGGGATAGTTTTCTGGCAGTATCTAGAAAACCGTTCGTTTTAGGGCCTTAAAACGCTGGGTCGATTCCCACTTCTTGGAAGAGGAAACCACGAACATTGCTCCTCACATTGATACGCGCAAAAAGAGCTATAATCCATATTTCTACGAGAAAATCGACTTGGAAAGTCTCATCTCTTATATATAATCCAAAATTGACTCATCACCGCAGGGCTCAAACCACTAGACCTAGAAAGCTGAAATTTTCCATGTTGGTTGATCCGAGTATGTAGAGGCTCACTAAGAAACGATTTCTGAATATTCAATTTGTAAGTGACTTTTTTCGGCCCTTTGGCGTTGACAATCCAAAATTGACTCATCGAAGCAGGGCTCAAACCACTAGACCTAGAAAGCTGAAATTTTGCATGTTGGTTGATCCGAGTATGTAAAGGCCCACTATGAAGTGGTTTTTGAAAATTCAAATTTGTAAGTAATTTTTTTCGGCTTTTTGGCACTGAGCAAGGACAGTCGGTACAATCTTCGGATTAAGCTAATTTTAAGCCGCCAGTTACGGGAAACAATCCTCGGAGGTCCTGTAGGGACCTCGAAAAACACTCTTTAAGTTCTTAAATGAACGGTTACGGAGATATTCCCAAATAACTGTGTTCCCTCTGAGAAACAGATCAATGTTACCATCGCAACCGCTGAAATTTCGCAGACCGGGGATAGTTTTCTGGTAATATCTAGAAAAACCGTTCGTTTTAGGGCCTTAAAACGCTTGGTTCGATTCCCACTTCTTGGAAGAGGAAACCACGAACATTGCTCCTCACATTGATACGCGCAAAAAGAGCTATAATCCATATTTCTACGAGCAAATCGACTTGGAAAGTCTCATCTCTTATATAATCCAAAATTGACTCATCACCGCAGGGCTAACACCACTAGACCTAGAAAGCTGAAATTCTGCATGTTGGTTGATCCTAGTACGTAGAGGCTCAATCAGAAACGGTTTTTGAAAATTCAATTAGTAAGTGGCTTTTTTCGGCCCTTTGTCATTGACAATCCAAAATTGACTCTTCGACGCAGGGCTCAAACAACTAGACCTAGAAAGCTGAAATTTTGCATGCTGGTTGATCCGAGTATGTAAAGGCCCACAAAGAAACGGTTTTTGAATATTCAAATTGTAAGTTACTTTTTTCGGCCCCTTGGCACTGAGCAAGGACAGTCGGTACAAAGTTCGGGTATAGCTCATTTTAAGCCACCAGATACGAGAAGCAATACTCGGAGGTCCTGTAGGGACCTCGAAACACACTTTTTATTTCCTAAAATGAACGGTTTCGGAGATATTCCCAAATAACTGTGTTCCCTCTGAGAAACAAATCAATGTTACTATGGCAACCGCTGAAATTTTGCAGACCGGGGATAGTTTTCTGGCAATATCTCGAAAACCGTTCGTTTTAGGGCCTAAAAACCCTGGGTTCGGTTCCCACTTCCTCGAAGTGGAAACCACGAACATTGCTCCTCACATTGATACGCGCAAAAAGAACTATTATCCATATTTCTACGAGCAAATCGACTTGGAAAGTCTCATCTCTTATATATAATCCAAAATTGACTCATCACCGCAGGGCTCAAACCACTAGACCTAGAAAGCTGAAATTTTGCATGTTGGTTGATCCGAGTATGTAGAGGCTCACTAAGAAGCGGTTCTGGAAAATTCAATTTGTTAGTGACTTTTTTCGGCCCTTTGGCATTGACAATCCAAAATTGTCTCATCACCGCAGGGCTCAAACCACTAGACCTAGAAAGCTGAAATTTTGCATGTTGGTTGATCCTAGTACGTAGAAGCTCAATCAGAAACGGTTTTTGAAAATTCAATTTGTAAGTGGCTTTTTCCTGCCCTTTGTCATTGACAATCCAAAATCGACTCTTCGAGGCAGGGCTCAAACCACTAGACCTAGAAAGCTGAAATTTTTCATGCTGGTTGATCCGAGTATGTAATGGCCCACTAAGAAACGGTTTTTGAAAATTCAAATTGTAAGTTACTTTTCTCGGCCCTTTGGCACTGAGCAAGGACAGTCGGTACAAAGTTCGGATTTAGCTCATTTTAAGCCACCAGATACGAGAAACAATACTCGGAGGTCCTGTAGGGACCTCGAAACACACTTTTTAAATTTCTAAAATGAACGGTTTCGGAGATATTCCCAAATAACTGTGTTCCCTCTGAGAAACAGATCAACGTTACTATGGTAACCGCTGAAATTTCGCAGACCGGGGATAGTTTTCTGGCAATATCTCAAAAACCTTTCGTCTTAGGACCTTAAAACGCTTGGTTCGATTCCCACTTCTTGGAAGAGGAAACCACGAACATTGCTCCTCACATTGATACGCGCAAGAAGAGCTATAATCCATATTTCTACGAGCAAATCGACTTGGAAAGTCTCATCTCTTATATATAATCCAAAATTGACTCATCACCGCAGGGCTCAAACCACTAGACCTAGAAAGCTGAAATTTTGCATGTTGGTTGATCCGAGTATGTAGAGGCTCACTAAGAAACGATTTCTGAAAATTCAATTTGTAAGTGACGTTTTTCGGCCCTTTGGCATTGACAATCCAAAATTGACTCATCGACGCAGGGCTCAAACCACTAGAACTAGAAAGCTGAAATTTTGCATGTTGGTTGATTCTAGTATGTAGAGGCCCACTAATAAACGTTTTTTGAAAATTCAATTTTTAAGTGACTTTTTTCGGCCCTTTGGCACTGAGCAAGGACAGTCGGTACAATGTTCGGATTTAGCTCATTTTAAGCCACCAGATACGAGAAGCAACACTCGGAGGTCCTGTAGGGACCTCGAAACAACTTTTTATTTCCTAAAATGAACGGTTTCGGAGATATTCCCAAATAACTGTGTTCCCTCTGAGAAACAGATCAATGTTACTATGGCAACCGCTGAAATTTTGCAGACCGGGGATAGTTTTCTGGCAATATCTCGAAAACCGTTCGTTTTAGGGCCTAAAAACCCTGGGTTTGGTTCCCACTTCCTCGAAGTGGAAACCACGAACATTGCTCCTCACATTGATACGCGCAAAAAGAACTATTATCCATATTTCTACGAGCAAATCGACTTGGAAAGTCTCATCTCTTATATATAATCCAAAATTGACTCATCACCGCAGGGCTCAAACCACTAGACCTAGAAAGCTGAAATTTTGCATGTTGGTTGATCCGAGTATGTAGAGGCTCACTAAGAAGCGGTTCTGGAAAATTCAATTTGTTAGTGACTTTTTTCGGCCCTTTGGCATTGACAATCCAAAATTGTCTCATCACCGCAGGGCTCAAACCACTAGACCTAGAAAGCTGAAATTTTGCATGTTGGTTGATCCTAGTTCGTAGAGGCTCAATCAGAAACGGTTTTTGAAAATTCAATATGTAAGTGGCTTTTTTCGGCCCTTTGTCATTGACAATCCAAAATTGACTCTTCGACGCAGGGCTCAAACCACTAGACCTAGAAAGCTGAAATTTTGCATGCTGGTTGATCCGAGTATGTAAAGGCCCACTAAGCAACGGTTTTTGAAAATTCATATTGTAAGTTACTTTTTTCGGCCCCTTGGCACTGAGCAAGGACAGTCGGTACAAAGTTCGGATTTAGCTCATTTTAAGCCACCAGATACGAGAAACAATACTCGGAGGTCCTGTATGGACCTCGAAACACACTTTTTAAATTTCTAAAATGAACGGTTTCGGAGATATTCCCAAATAACTGTGTTCCCTCTGAGAAACAGATCAATGTTACCATGGCAACCGCTGAAATTTCGCAGACCGGGGATAGTTTTCTGGCAATATCTAGAAAACCGTTCGTTTTAGGGCCTTAAAACGCTGGGTTCGATTCCCACTTCTTGGAAGAGGAAACCACGAACATTGCCCCTCACATTGATACGCGCAAAAAGAGCTATAATCCATATTTCTACGAGCAAATCGACTTGGAAAGTCTCATCTCTTATATATAATCCAAAATTGACTCATCACCGCAGCGCTCAAACCGCTAGACCTAGAAAGCTGAAATTGTGCATGTTGGTTGATCCGAGTATGTAGAGGCTCACTAAGAAACGGTTTTTGAAAATTCAATTTGTTAGTGACGTTTTTCGGCCCTTTGGCATTGACAATCCAAAATTGACTCATCGACGCAGGGCTCAAACCACTAGAACTAGAAAGCTGAAATTTTGCATGTTGGTTGATCCTAGTACGTAGAGGCTCAATCAGAAACGGTTTTTGAAAATTCAATTAGTAAGTGGCTTTTTTCGGCCCTTTGTCATTGACAATCCAAAATTGACTCATCACCGCAGCGCTCAAACCACTAGACCTAGAAAGCTGAAATTTTGCATGTTGGTTGTTTCGAGTATGTAGAGGCCCACAAATAAACGTTTTTTGAAAATTCAATTTTTAAGTGACATTTTTCGGCCCTTTGGCACTGAGCAAGGACAGTCGGTACAAAGTTCGGATTTAGCTCATTTTAAGCCACCAGATACGAGAAGCAATACTCGGAGGTCCTGTAGGGACCTCGAAACAACTTTTTATTTCCTAAAATGAACGGTTTCGGAGATATTCCCAAATAACTGTGTTCCCTCTGAGAAACAGATCAATGTTACTATGGCAACCGCTGAAATTTTGCAGACCGGGGATAGTTTTCTGGCAATTTCTCGAAAACCGTTCGTTTTAGGGCCTTAAAACGCTGGGTTCGGTTCCCACCTCCTCGAAGTGGAAACCTCGAACATTGCTCCTCACATTGATACGCCCAAAAAGAGCTATAATCCATATTTCTACGAGCAAATCGACTTGGAAAGTCTCATCTCTTATATATAATCCAAAATTGACTCATCACCGCAGGGCTCAAACCACTAGACCTAGAAAGCTGAAATTTTGCATGTTGGTTGATCCGAGTATGTAGAGGCTCACTAAGAAACGATTTCTGAAAATTCAATTTGTAAGTGACTTTTTTCGGCCCTTTGGCGTTGACAATCCAAAATTGACTCATCGAAGCAGGGCTCAAACCACTAGACCTAGAAAGCTGAAATTTTGCATGTTGGTTGATCCGAGTATGTAAAGGCCCACTATGAAACGGTTTTTGAAAATTCATATTTGTAAGTGACTTTTTTCGGCTTTTTGGCACTGAGCAAGGACAGTCGGTACAATCTTCGGATTTAGCTCATTTTAAGCCGCCAGTTACGAGAAACAATCCTCGGAGGTCCTGTAGGGACCTCGAAAAACACTTTTTAAGTTCCTAAAATGAACGGTTACGGAGATATTCCCAAATAACTGTGTTCCCTCTGAGAAACAGATCAATGTTACCATGGCAACCGCTGAAATTTCGCAGACCGGGGATAGTTTTCTGGCAATATCTAGAAAACCGTTCGTTTTAGGGCCTTAAAACGCTTGGTTCAATTCCCACTTCTTGGATGAGGAAACCACGAACATTGCTCCTCACATTGATACGCGCAAAAAGAGCTATAATCCATATTTCTACGAGCAAATCGACTTGGAAAATCTCATCTCTTATATATAATCCAAAATTGACTCATCACCGCAGCGCTCAAACCACTAGACCTAGAAAGCTGAAATTTTGCATGTTGGTTGATCCGAGTATGTAGAGGCTCACTAAGAAATGGTTTTTGAAAATTCAATTTGTAAGTGACGTTTTTCGGTCCTTTGTCATTGACAATCCAAAATTGACTCATCGACGCAGGGCTCAAACCACTAGAACTAGAAAGCTGAAATTTTGCATGTAGGTTGATTCTAGTATGTAGAGGCCCACTAATAAACGTTTTTTGAAAATTCAATTTTTAAGTGACTTTTTTCGGCCCTTTGGCACTAAGCAAGGACAGTCGGTACAAAGTACGTATTTAGCTCATTTTAAGCCACCAGATACGAGAAGCAATACTCGGAGGTCCTGTAGGGACCTCGAAACACAGTTTTTATTTCCTAAATTGAACGGTTTCGGAGATATTCCCAAATAACTGTGTTCCCTCTGAGAAACAGATCAATGTTACTATGGCAACCGCTGAAATTTTGCAGACCGGGGATAGTTTTCTGGCAATATCTCGAAAACCGTTCGTTTTAGGGCCTCAAAACGCTGGGTTCGGTTCCCACTTCCTCGAAGTGGAAACCACGAACATTGCTCCTCACATTGATACGCGCAAAAAGAACTGTAATCCATATTTCTACGAGCAAATCGACTTGGAAAGTCTCATCTCTTATATATAATCCAAAATTGACTCATCACCGCAGGGCTAACACCACTAGACCGAGAAAGCTGAAATTTTGCATATTGGTTGATCCGAGTATGTAGAGGCTCACTAAGAAGCGGTTCTGGAAAATTCAATTTTTAAGTGACTTTTTTCCGTCCTTTGGCATTGACAATCCAAAATTGTCTCATCACCGCAGGGCTCAAACCACTAGACCTAGAAAGCTGAAATTTTGCATGTTGGTTGATCCTAGTACGTAGAGGCTCAATCAGAAACGGTTTTTGAAAATTCAATTTGTAAGTGGCTTTTTTCGGCCCTTTGTCATTGACAATCCAAAATTGACTCTTCGTCGCAGGGCTCAAACCACTAGACCTAGAAAGCTGAAATTTTGCATGCTGGTTGATCCGAGTATGTAAAGGCCCACTAAGAAACGGTTTTTGAAAATTCAAATTGTAAGTTACTTTTTTCGGCCCCTTGGCACTGAGCAGGGACAGTCGGTACAAAGTTCGGATTTAGCTCATTTTAAGCCACCAGATACGAGAAACAATACTCGGAGGTCCTGTAGGGACCTCGAAACACACTTTTTAAGTTTCTAAAATGAACGGTTTCGGAGATATTCCCAAATAACTGTGTTCCCTCTGAGAAACAGATCAATGTTACCATGGCAACCGCTGAAATTTCGCAGACCGGGGATAGTTTTCTGGCAGTATCTAGAAAACCGTTCGTTTTAGGGCCTAAAAACGCTGGGTTCGGTTCCCACTTCCTCGAAGTGGAAACCACGAACATTGCTCCTCACATTGATACGCGCAAAAAGAACTATAATCCATATTTCTACGAGCAAATCCACTTGGAAAGTCTCATCTCTTATATATAATCCAAAATTGACTCATCACCGCAGGGCTAACACCACTAGACCTAGAAAGCTGAAATTTTGCATGTTGGTTGATCCGAGTATGTAAAGGCCCACTAAGAAGCGGTTCTGGAAAATTCAATTTGTAAGTGACTTTTTTCGGCCCTTTGGCATTGACAATCCAAAATTGTCTCATCACCGCAGGGCTCAAACCACTAGACCTAGAAAGCTGAAATTTTGCATGTTGGTTGATCCTAGTACGTAGAGGCTCAATCAGAAACGGTTTTTGAAAATTCAATTTGTAAGTGGCTTTTTTCGGCCTTTTGGCGTTGACAATCCAAAATTGACTCATCGAAGCAGGACTCAAACCACTAGACCTAGAAAGCTGAAATTTTGCATGTTGGTTGATCCGAGTATGTAAAGGCCCACTATGAAAAGGTTTTTGAAAATTCAAATTTGTAAGTGACTTTCTTCGGCTTTTTGGCACTGAGCAAGGACAGTCGGTACAATCTTCGGATTTAGCTCATTTTAAGCCGCCAGTTACGAGAAACAATCCTCGGAAGTCCTGTAGGGACCTCGAAAAACACTTTTTAAGTTCCTAATATTAACGGTTACGGAGATATTCCCAAATAACTGTGTTCCCTCTGAGAAACAGATCAATGTTACCATGGCAACCGCTGAAATTTCGCAGACCGGGGATAGTTTTCTGGCAATATCTAGAAAACCGTTCGTTTTAAGGCCTTAAAACGCTGGGTTCGATTCCCACATCTTGGAAGAGGAAACCACGAACATTGCTCCTCACATTGATACGCGCAAAAAGAGCTATAATCCATATTTCTACGAGCAATTCGACTTGGAAAGTCTCATCTCTTATATATAATCCAAAATTGACTCATCACCGCAGCGCTCAAACCACTAGACCTAGAAAGCTGAAATTTTACTTGTTGGTTGATCCGAGTATGTAGAGGCTCACTAAGAAACGGTTTAGGAAAATTCAATTTGTAAGTGACGTTTTTCGGCCCTTTGGCATTGACAATCCAAAATTGACTCATCGACGCAGGGCTCAAACCACTAGAACTAGAAAGCTGAAATTTTGCATGTTGGTTGATTCTAGTATGTAGAGGCCCACTAATAAACGTTTTTTGAAAATTCAATTTTTAAGTGACTTTTTTCGGCCCTTTGGCACTCTGCAAGGACAGTCGGTACAAAGTACGTATTTAGCTCATTTTAAGCCACCAGATACGAGAAGCAATACTCGGAGGTCCTGTAGGGACCTCGAAACACACTTTTTATTTCCTAAAATGAACGGTTTCGGAGATATTCCCAAATAACTGTGTTCCCTCTGAGAAACAGATCAACGTTACTATGGCAACCGCTGAAATTTTGCAGACCGGGGATAGTTTTCTGGCAATATCTCGAAAACCGTTCGTTTTAGGGCCCAAAAACGCTGGGTTCGGTTCCCACTTCCTCGATGTGGAAACCACGAACATTGCTCCTCACATTGATACGCGCAAAAAGAACTGTAATCCATATTTCTACGAGCAAATCGACTTGGAAAGTCTCATCTCTTATATATAATCCAAAATTGACTCATCACCGCAGGGCTAACACCACTAGACCTAGAAAGCTGAAATTTTGCATGTTGGTTGATCCGAGTATGTAGAGGCTCACTAAGAAGCGGTTCTGGAAAATTCAATTTTTAAGTGACTTTTTTCCGTCCTTTGGCATTGACAATCCAAAATTGTCTCATCACCGCAGGGCTCAAACCACTAGACCTAGAAAGCTGAAATTTTGCATGTTGGTTGATCCTAGTACGTAGAGGCTCAATCAGAAACGGTTTTTGAAAATTCAATTTGTAAGTGGCTTTTTTCGGCCCTTTGTCATTGACAATCCAAAATTGACTCTTCGTCGCAGGGCTCAAACCACTAGACCTAGAAAGCTGAAATTTTGCATGCTGGTTGATCCGAGTATGTAAAGGCCCACTAAGAAACGGTTTTTGAAAATTCAAATTGTAAGTTACTTTTTTCGGCCCCTTGGCACTGAGCAGGGACAGTCGGTACAAAGTTCGGATTTAGCTCATTTTAAGCCACCAGATACGAGAAACAATACTCGGAGGTCCTGTAGGGACCTCGAAACACACTTTTTAAGTTTCTAAAATGAACGGTTTCGGAGATATTCCCAAATAACTGTGTTCCCTCTGAGAAACAGATCAATGTTACCATGGCAACCGCTGAAATTTCGCAGACCGGGGATAGTTTTCTGGCAGTATCTAGAAAACCGTTCGTTTTAGGGCCTTAAAACGCTGGGTTCGATTCCCACTTCTTGGAAGAGGAAACCACGAACATTGCTCCTCACATTGATACGCGCAAAAAGAGCTATAATCCATATTTCTACGAGAAAATCGACTTGGAAAGTCTCATCTCTTATATATAATCCAAAATTGACTCATCACCGCAGGGCTCAAACCACTAGACCTAGAAAGCTGAAATTTTCCATGTTGGTTGATCCGAGTATGTAGAGGCTCACTAAGAAACGATTTCTGAATATTCAATTTGTAAGTGACTTTTTTCGGCCCTTTGGCGTTGACAATCCAAAATTGACTCATCGAAGCAGGGCTCAAACCACTAGACCTAGAAAGCTGAAATTTTGCATGTTGGTTGATCCGAGTATGTAAAGGCCCACTATGAAGTGGTTTTTGAAAATTCAAATTTGTAAGTAATTTTTTTCGGCTTTTTGGCACTGAGCAAGGACAGTCGGTACAATCTTCGGATTAAGCTAATTTTAAGCCGCCAGTTACGGGAAACAATCCTCGGAGGTCCTGTAGGGACCTCGAAAAACACTCTTTAAGTTCTTAAAATGAACGGTTACGGAGATATTCCCAAATAACTGTGTTCCCTCTGAGAAACAGATCAATGTTACCATCGCAACCGCTGAAATTTCGCAGACCGGGGATAGTTTTCTGGTAATATCTAGAAAACCGTTCGTTTTAGGGCCTTAAAACGCTTGGTTCGATTCCCACTTCTTGGAAGAGGAAACCACGAACATTGCTCCTCACATTGATACGCGCAAAAAGAGCTATAATCCATATTTCTACGAGCAAATCGACTTGGAAAGTCTCATCTCTTATATATAATCCAAAATTGACTCATCACCGCAGCGCACAAACCACTAGACCTAGAAAGCTGAAATTTTGCATGTTGGTTGATCCGAGTATGTAGAGGCTCACTAAGAAACGGTCTTTGAAAATTCAATTAGTTAAGTGACGTTTTTCGGCCCTTTGGCATTGACAATCCAAAATTGACTCATCGACGCAGGGCTCAAACCACTAGAATTAGAAAGCTGAAATTTTGCATGTTGGTTGATTCTAATATGTAGAGGCCCACTAATAAACGTTTTTTGAAAATTCAATTTTTAAGTGACTTTTTTCGGCCCTTCGGCACTGAGCAAGGACAGTCGGTACAAAGTTCGGATTTACCTCATTTTAAGCCACCAGATACGAGAAGCAATACTCGGAGGTCCTGTAGGGACCTCGAAACACACTTTTTATTTCCTAAAATGAACGGTTTCGGAGATATTCCCAAATAACTGTGTTCCCTCTGAGAAACAGATCAATGTTACTATGGCAACCGCTGAAATTTTGCAGACCGGGGATAGTTTTCTGGCAATATCTCGAAAACCGTTCGTTTTAGGGCCTAAAAACGCTGGGTTCGGTTCCCACTTCCTCGAAGTGGAAACCACGAACATTGCTCCTCACATTGATACGCGCAAAAAGAACTATAATCCATATTTCTACGAGGAAATCGACTTGGAAAGTCTCATCTCTTATATATAATCCAAAATTGACTCATGACCGCAGGGCTAACACCACTAGACCTAGAAAGCTGAAATTTTGCATGTTGGTTGATCCGAGTATGTAGAGGATCACTAAGAAACGATTTCTGAAAATTCAATTTGTAAGTGACTTTTTTCGGCCCTTTGGCATTGACAATCCAAAATTGTCTCATCACCGCAGGGCTCAAACCACTAGACCTAGAAAGCTGTAATTTTGCATGTTGGTTGATCCTAGTACGTAGAGGCTCAATCAGAAACGGTTTTTGAAAATTCAATTTATAAGTGGCTTTTTTCGGCCCTTTGTCATTGACAATCCAAAATTGACTCTTCGACGCAGGGCTCAAACCTCTAGACCTAGAAAGCTGAAATTTTGCATGCTGGTTGATCCGAGTATGTAAAGGCCCACTAAGAAACGGTTTTTGAAAATTCAAATTGTAAGTTACTTTTTTCGGCCCCTTGGCACTGAGCAAGGACAGTCGGTACAAAGTTCGGATTTAGCTCATTTTAAGCCACCAGATACGAGAAACAATACTCGGAGGTCCTGTAGGGACCTCGAAACACACTTTTTAAATTTCTAAAATGAACGGTTTCGGAGATATTCCCAAATAACTGTGTTCCCTCTGAGAAACAGATCAATGTTACCATGGCAACCGCTGAAATTTCGCAGACCGGGGATAGTTTTCTGGCAATATCTAGAAAACCGTTCGTTTTAGGGCCTTAAAACGCTGGGTTCGATTCCCACTTCTTGGAAGAGGAAACCACGAACATTGCTCCTCACATTGATACGCGCAAAAAGAGCTATAATCCATATTTCTACGAGCAAATCGACTTGGAAAGTCTCATCTCTTATATATAATCCAAAATTGACTCATCACCGCAGGGCTCAAACCACTAGACCCAGAAAGCTGAAATTTTGCATGTTGGTTGATCCGAGTATGTAGAGGCTCACTAAGAAACGATTTCTGAAAATTCAATTTGTAAGTGACTTTTTTCGGCCCTTTGGCGTTGACAATCCAAAATTTACTCATCGAAGCAGGGCTCAAACCACTAGACCTAGAAAGCTGAAATTTTGCATGTTGGTTGATCCGAGTATGTAAAGGCCCACTAATAAACGTTTTGTGAAAATTCAATTTTTAAGTGACTTTTTTCGGCCCTTTGGCACTGAGCAAGTACAGTCGGTACAAAGTTCGGATTTAGCTCATTTTAAGCCACCAGATACGAGAAGCAATACTCGGAGGTCCTGTAGGGACCTCGAAACACACTTTTTATTTCCTAAAATGAACGGTTTCGGAGATATTCCCAAATAACTGTGTTCCCTCTGAGAAACAGATCAATGTTACTATGGCAACCGCTGAAATTTTGCAGACCGGGGATATTTTTCTGGCAATATCTCGAAAACGGTTCGTTTTAGGGCCTAAAAACGCTGGGTTCGGTTCCCACTTCCTCGAAGTGGAAACCACGAACATTGCTCCTCACATTGATACGCGCAAAAAGAACTATAATCCATATTTCTACGAGCAAATCGACTTGGAAAGTCTCATCTCTTATATATAATCCAAAATTAACTCATCACCGCAGGGCTAACACCACTAGACCTAGAAAGCTGAAATTTTGCATGTTGGTTGATCCGAGTATGTAGAGGCTCACTAAGAAACGGTTTTTGAAAATTCAATTTGTAAGTGGCTTTTTTCGGCCCTTTGTCATTGACAATCCAAAATTGACTCTTCGACGCAGGGCTCAAACCACTAGACCTAGAAAGCTGAAATTTTGCATACTGGTTGATCCGAGTATGTAAAGGCCCACTAAGAAACGGTTTTTGAAAATTCAAATTGTAAGTTACTTTTTTCGTCCCCTTGGCACTGAGCAGGGACAGTCGGTACAAAGTTCGGATTTAGCTCATTTTAAGCCACCAGATACGAGAAACAATACTCGGAGGTCCTGTAGGGACCTCGAAAAACACTTTTTAAGTTCCTAAAATGAACGGTTACGGAGATATTCCCAAATAACTGTGTTCCCTCTGAGAAACAGATCAATGTTACCATGGCAACCGCTGAAATTTCGCAGACCGGGGATAGTTTTCTGGCAATATCTAGAAAACCGTTCGTTTTAGGGCCTTAAAACGCTGGGTTCGATTCCCACTTCTTGGAAGAGGAAACCACGAACATTGCTCCTCACATTGATACGCGCAAAAAAGCTATAATCCATATTTCTACGAGCAAATCGACTTGGAAAGTCTCATCTCTTATATATAATCCAAAATTGACTCATCACCGCAGGGCTCAAACCACTAGACCTAGAAAGCTGAAATTTTGCATGTTTTTGATCCGATTATGTAGAGGCTCACTAAGAAACGATTTCTGAAAAATCAATTTGTAAGTGACTTTTTTTGGCCCTTTGGCGTTGACAATCCAAAATTGACTCATCGAAGCAGGGCTCAAACCACTAGACCTAGAAAGCTGAAATTTTGCATGTTGGTTGATCCGAGTATGTAGAGGCCCACTAATAAACGTTTTTTGAAAATTCAATTTTTAAGTGACTTTTTTCGGCCCTTTGGCACTGAGCAAGGACAGTCGGTACAAAGTTCGGATTTAGCTCATTTTAAGCCACCAGATACGAGAAGCAATACTCGGAGGTCCTGTAGGGACCTCGAAACAACTTTTTATTTCCTAAAATGAACGGTTTCGGAGATATTCCCAAATAACTGTGTTCCCTCTGAGAAACAGATCAATGTTACCATGGCAACCGCTGAAATTTCGCAGACCGGGGATAGTTTTCTGGCAATATCTAGAAAACCGTTCGTTTTAGGGCCTTAAAACGCCGGGTTCGATTCCCACTTCTTGGAAGAGGAAACCACGAACATTGCTCCTCACATTGATACGCGCAAAAAGAGCTATATTCCATATTTCTACGAGCAAATCGACTTGGAAAGTCTCATCTCTTATATATAATCCAAAATTGACTCATCACCGCAGGGCTCAAACCACTAGACCTAGAAAGCTGAAATTTTGCATGTTGGTTGATCCGGGTATGTAGAGGCTCACTAAGAAACGATTTCTGAAAATTCAATTTGTAAGTGACTTTTTTCGGCCCTTTGGCGTTGACAATCCAAAATTGACTCATCGACGCAGGGCTCAAACCACTAGACCTAGAAAGCTGAAATTTTGCATGTTGGTTGATCCGAGTATGTAAAGGCCCACTATGAAACGGTTTTTGAAAATTCAAATTGATAAGTGACTTTTCTCGGCTTTTTGGCACTGAGCAAGGACAGTCGGTACAAAGTTCGGATTTAGCTCATTTTAAGCCACCAGATACGAGAAGCAATACTCGGAGGTCCTGTAGGGACCTCGAAACAACTTTTTATTTCCTAAAATGAACGGTTACGGAGATATTCCCAAATAACTGTGTTCTCTCTGAGAAACAGATCAATGTTACCATGGCAACCGCTGAAATTTCGCAGACCTGGGATAGTTTTCTGGCAATATCTAGAAAACCGTTCGTTTTAGGGCCTTAAAACGCCGGGTTCGATTCCCACTTCTTGGAAGAGGAAACCACGAACATTGCTCCTCACATTGATACGCGCAAAAAGAGCTATAATCCATATTTCTACGAGCAAATCGACTTGGAAAGTCTCATCTCTTATATATAATCCAAAATTGACTCATCACCGCAGCGCTCAAACCACCAGACCTAGAAAGCTGAAATTTTGCATGTTGGTTGATCCGAGTATGTAGAGGCTCACTAAGAAACGGTTTTTGAATATTCAATTTGTAAGTGACGTTTTTCGGCCCTTTGGCATTGACAATCCAAGATTGACTCATCGACGCAGGGCTCAAACCACTAAAACTAGAAATCTGAAATTTTGCATGTTGGTTGATTCTAGTATGTAGAGGCCCACTTATAAACGTTTTTTGAAAATTCAATTTTTAAGTGACTTTTTTCGGCCCTTTGGCACTGAGCAAGGACATTCGGTACAAAGTTCGGATTTAGCTCATTTTAAGCCACCAGATACGAGAAGCCATACTCGGAGGTCCTGTAGGGACCTCGAAACACACTTTTTATTTCCTAAAATGAACGGTTTCGGAGATATTCCCAAATAACTGTGTTCCCTCTGAGAAACAGATCAATGTTACTATGGCAACCGCTGAAATTTTGCAGACCGGGGATAGTTTTCTGGCAATATCTCGAAAACCGTTCGTTTTAGGGCATAAAACGCTGGGTTCGGTTCGCACTTCCTCGAAGTGGAAACCACGAACATTGCTCCTCACATTGATACGCGCAAAAAGAACTATAATCCATATTTCTACGAGCAAATCGACTTGGAAAGTCTCATCTCTTATATATAATCCAAAATTGACTCATCACCGCAGCGCTCAAACCACTAGACCTAGAAAGCTGAAATTTTGCATGTTGGTTGATCCTAGTACGTAGAGGCTCAATCAGAAACGGTTTTTGAAAATTCAATTTGTAAGTGGCTTTTTTCGGCCCTTTGTCATTGACAATCCAAAATTGACTCTTCGACGCAGGGCTCAAACCACTAGACCTAGAAAGCTGAAATTTTGCATGCTGGTTGATCCGAGTACTAAAGGCCCACAATGAAACGGTTTTTGAAAATTCAAATTGTAAGTTACTTTTTTCGGCCCCTTGGCACTGAGCAAGGACAGTCGGTACAAAGTTCGGATTTAGCTCATTTTAAGCCACCAGATACGAGAAGCCATACTCGGAGGTCCTGTAGGGACCTCGAAACACACTTTTTATTTCCTAAAATGAACGGTTTCGGAGATATTCCCAAATAACTGTGTTCCCTCTGAGAAACAGATCAATGTTACTATGGCAACCGCTGAAATTTTGCAGACCGGGGATAGTTTTCTGGCAATATCTCGAAAACCGTTCGTTTTAGGGCCTAAAAACGCTGGGTTCGGTTCGCACTTCCTCGAAGTGCAAACCACGAACACTGCTCCTCATATTGATACGCGCAAAAAGAACTATAATCCATATTTCTACGAGCAAATCGACTTGGAAAGTCTCATATCTTATATATAATCCAAAATTGACTCATCACCGCAGGGCTAACACCACTAGACCTAGAAAGCTGAAATTTTGCATGTTGGTTGATCCGAGTATGTAGAGGCTCACTAAGAAGCGGTTCTGGAAAATTCAATTTGTAAGTGACTTTTTTGGGCCCCTTGTCATTGACAATCCAAAATTGTCTCATCACCGCAGGGCTCAAACCACTAGACCTAGAAAGCTGAAATTTTGCATGTTGGTTGATCCTAGTACGTAGAGGCTCAATCAGAAACGGTTTTTGAAAATTCAATTTGTAAGTGGCTTTTTTCGGCCCTTTGTCATTGACAATCCAAAATTGACTCTTCGACGCAGGGCTCAAACCACTAGACCTAGAAAGCTGAAATTTTGCATGCTGGTTGATCGGAGTATGTAAAGGCCCACTAAGAAACGGTTTTTGAAAATTCAAATTGTAAGTTACTTTTTTCGGCCCCTTGGCACTGAGCAAGGACAGTCGGTACAAAGTTCGGATTTAGCTCATTTTAAGCCACCAGATACGAGAAACAATATTCGGAGGTCCTGTAGGGACCTCGAAACACACTTTTTAAGTTTCTAAAATGAACGGTTTCGGAGATATTCCCAAATAACTGTGTTCCCTCTGAGAAACAGATCAATGTTACCATGGCAACCGCTGAAATTTCGCAGACCGGAGATAGTTTTCTGGCAATATCTAGAAAACCGTTCGTTTTAGGGCCTTAAAACGCTGGGTTCGATTCCCACTTCTTGGAAGAGGACACCACGAACATTGCTCCTCACATTGATACGCGCAAAAAGAGCTATAATCCATATTTCTACGAGCAAATCGACTTGGAAAGTCTCATCTCTTATATATAATCCAAAATTGACTCATCACCGCAGCGCTCAAACCACTAGACCTAGAAAGCTGAAATTTTGCATGTTGGTTGATCCGAGTATGTAGAGGCTCACTAAGAAACAGTTTTTGAAAATTCAATTTGTAAGTGACGTTTTTCGGCCCATTGGCATTGACAATCCAAAATTGACTCATCGACGCAGGGCTCAAACCACTAGAACTAGAAAGCTGAAATTTTGCATGTTGGATGATTCGAGTATGTAGAGGCCCACTAATAAACGTTTTTTGAAAATTCAATTTTTAAGTGACTTTTTTCGGCCCTTTGGCACTGAGCAAGGACAGTCGGTACAAAGTTCGGATTTAGCTCATTTTAAGCCACCAGATACGAGAAGCAATACTCGGAGGTCCTGTAGGGACCTCGAAACAACTTTTTATTTCCTAAAATGAACGGTTTCGGAGATATTCCCAAATAACTGTGTTCCCTCTGAGAAACAGATCAATGTTACCATGGCAACCGCTGAAATTTCGCAGACCGGGGTTAGTTTTCTGGCAATATCTAGAAAACCGTTCGTTTTAGGGCCTTATAACGCTTGGTTGGATTCCCACTTCTTGGTAGAGGAAACCACGAACATTGCTCCTCACATTGATACGCGCAAAAAGAGCTATAATCCATATTTCTACGAGCAAATCGACTTGGAAAGTCTCATCTCTTATATATAATCCAAAATTGACTCATCACCGCAGCGCTCAAACCACTATGCCTAGAAAGCTGAAATTTTGCATGTTGGTTGATCCTAGTACGTAGAGGCTCAATCAGAAACGGTTTTAGAAATTCAATTTGTAAGTGGCTTTTTTCGGCCCTTTGTCATTGACAATCCAAAATTGACTCATCGAAGCAGGGCTCAAACCACTAGACCTAGAAAGCTGAAATTTTGCATGTTGGTTGATCCGAGTATGTAAAGGCCCACTATGAAACGGTTTTTGAAAATTCAAATTTGTAAGTGACTTTATTCGGCTTTTTGGCACTGAGCAAGGACAGTCGGTACAATCTTCGGATTTAGCTCATTATAAGCCGCCAGTTACGAGAAACAATCCTCGGAGGTCCTGTAGGGACCTCGAAAAACACTTTTTAAGTTCCTAAAATGAACGGTTACGGAGATATTCCCAAATAACTGTGTTCCCTCTGAGAAACAGATCAATGTTACCATGGCAACCGCTGAAATTTCGCAGACCGGGGATAGTTTTCTGGCAATATCTAGAAAACCGTTCGTTTTAGGGCCTTAAAACGCTGGGTTCGATTCCCACTTCTTGGAAGAGGAAACCACGATCATTGCTCCTCACATTGATACGCGCAAAAAGAGCTATAATCCATATTTCTATGAGCAAATCGACTTGGAAAGTCTCATCTCTTATATATAATCCAAAATTGACTCATCACCGCAGCGCTCAAACCACTAGACCTAGAAAGCTAAAATTTTGCATGTTGGTTGATCCGAGTATGTAGAGGCTCAATCAGAAACGGTTTTTGAAAATTCAATTTGTAAGTGACGTTTTTCGGCCCATTGGCATTGACAATCCAAAATTGACTCATCGACGCAGGGCTCAAACCACTAGAACTAGAAAGCTGAAATTTTGCATGTTGGTTGATTCGAGTATGTAGAGGCCCACTAATAAACGTTTTTTGAAAATTCAATTTTTAAGTGACTTTTTTCGGCCCTTTGGCACTGAGCAAGGACAGTCGGTACAAAGTTCGGATTTAGCTCATTTTAAGCCACCAGATACGAGAAGCAATACTCGGAGGTCCTGTAGGGACCTCGAAACAACTTTTATTTTCCTAAAATGAACGGTTTCGGAGATATTCCCAAATAACTGTGTTCCCTCTGAGAAACAGATCAATGTTACCATGGCAACCGCTGAAATTTCGCAAACCGGGGATAGTTTTCTGGCAATATCTAGAAAACCGTTCGTTTTAGGGCCTTAAAACGCTTGGTTCGATTCCCACTTCTTGGTAGATGAAACCACGAACATTGCTCCTCACATTGATACGCGCAAAAAGAGCTATAATCCATATTTCTACGAGCAAATCGACTTGGAAAGTCTCATCTCTTATATATAATCCAAAATTGACTCATCACCGCAGGGCTCAAACCACTAGACCTAGAAAGCTGAAATTTTGCATATTGGTTGATCCGAGTATGTAGAGGCTCACTAAGAAACGATTTCTGAAAATTCAATTTGTAAGTGACTTTTTTCGGCCCTTTGGCGTTGACAATCCAAAATTGACTCATCGAAGCAGGGCTCAAACCACTAGAACTAGAAAGCTGAAATTTTGCATGTTGGTTGATCCGAGTATGTAAAGGCCCAGTATGAAACGGTTTTTGAAAATTCAAATTTGTAAGTGACTTTTTTCGGCTTTTTGGCACTGAGCAAGGACAGTCGGTACAATCTTCGGATTTAGCTCATTTTAAGCCGCCAGTTACGAGAAACATTCCTCGGAGGTCCTGTAGGGACCTCGAAAAACACTTTTTAAGTTCCTAAAATGAACGGTTACGGAGATATTCCCAAATAACTGTGTCCCCTTTGAGAGACAGATCAATGTTACCATGGCAACCGCTGAAATTTCGCAGACCGGGGATAGTTTTCTGGCAATATCTAGAAAACCGATTTTTTAGGGCCTTAAAACGCTGGGTTCGATTCCCACTTCTTGGAAGAGGAAACCTGGTACATTGCTCCTCACATTGATACGCGCAAAAAGAGCTATAATCCATATTTCTACGAGCAAATCGACTTGGAAAGTCTCATCTCTTATATATAATCCAAAATTGACTCATCACCGCAGCGCTCAAACCACTAGACCTAGAAAGCTGAAATTTTGCATGTTGGTTGATCCTAGTACGTAGAGGCTCAATCAGAAAAGGTTTTTGAAAATTCAATTTGTAAGTGGCTTTTTTCGGCCCTTTGTCATTGACAATCCAAAATTGACTCTTCGACGCAGGGCTCAAACCACTAGACCTAGAAAGCTGAAATTTTGCATGCTGGTTGATCCGAGTATGTAAAGGCCCACTAAGAAACGATTTCTGAAAATTCAATTTGTAAGTGACTTTTTTCGGCCCTTTGGCGTTGACAATCCAAAATTGACTCATCGAAGCAGGGCTCAAACCACTAGACCTAGAAAGCTGAAATTTTGCATGTTGGTTGATCCGAGTATGTAAAGGCCCACTATGAAACGGTTTTTGAAAATTCAAATTTGTAAGTGATTTTTTTCGGCTTTTTGGCACTGAGCAAGGACAGTCGGTACAATCTTCGGATTTAGCTCATTATAAGCCGCCAGTTACGAGAAACAATCCTCGGAGGTCCTGTAGGGACCTCGAAACAACTTTTTATTTCCTAAAATGAACGGTTTCGGAGATATTCCCAAATAACTGTGTTCCCTCTGAGAAACAGATCAATGTTACAATGGCAACCGCTGAAATTTTGCAGACCGGGGATAGTTTTCTGGCAATATCTCGAAAACCGTTCGTTTCAGGGCCTAAAAACGCTGGGTTCGGTTCCCACTGCCTCGAAGTGGAAACCTCGAACATTGCTCCTCACATTGATACGCGCAAAAAGAGTTATAATCCATATTTCTACGAGCAAATCGACTTGGAAAGTCTCATCTCTTATATATAATCCAAAATTGACTCACCACCGCAGCGCTCAAACCACTAGACCTAGAAAGCTGAAATTTTGCATGTTGGTTGATCCGAGTATGTAGAGGCTCACTAAGAAACGGTTCTTGAAAATTCAATTTGTAAGTGACGTTTTTCGGCCCTTTGGCATTGACAATCCAAAATTGACTCATCGACCCAGGGCTCAAACCACTAGAACTAGAAAGCTGAAATTTTGCATGTTGGTTGATTCGAGTATGTAGAGGCCCACTAATAAAAGTTTTTTGGAAATTCAATTTTTAAGTGACTTTTTTCGGCCCTTTGGAACTGAGCAAGGACAGTCGGTACAAAGTTCGGATTTAGCTCATTTTAAGCCACCAGATACGAGAAGCAATACTCGGAGGTCCTGTAGGGACCTCGAAACACACTTTTTATTTCCTAAAATGAACGGTTTCGGAGATATTCCCAAATAACTGTGTTCCCTCTGAGAAACAGATCAATGTTACTATGGCAACCGCTGAAATTTTGCAGACCGGGGATAGTTTTCTGGCAATATCTAGGAAACCGTTCGTTTTAGGGCCTAAAAACGCTGGGTTCGGTTCCCACTTCCTCGAAGTGGAAACCAGGAACATTGCTCCTCACATTGATACGCGCAAAAAGAGCTATAATCCATATTTCTACGAGCAAATCGACTTGGAAAGTCAAATCACTTATATATAATCCAAAATTGACTCATCACCGCAGGGCTCAAACCACTAGACCTAGAAAGCTGAAATTTTGCATGTTGGATGATCCGAGTATGTAGAGGATCAATAAGAAGCGGTTTTTGAAAATTCAATATGTAAGTGACTTTTTTCGGCCCTTTGGCATTGACAATCCAAAATAGTCTCATCACCGCAGGGCTCAAACCACTAGACCTAGAAAGCTGAAATTTTGCATGTTGGTTGACCCTAGTACGTAGAGGCTCAATCAGAAACGGTTTTTGAAAATGCAATTTGTAAGTGGCTTTTTTCGGCCCTTTGTCATTGACAATCCAAAATTGACTCTTCGACGCAGGGCTCAAACCACTTGACCTAGAAAGCTGAAATTTTGCATGCTGGTTGATCCGAGTATGTAAAGGCCCACTAAGAAACGGTTTTTGAAAATTCAAATTGTAAGTTACTTTTTTCGGCCCCTTGGCACTGAGCAAGGACAGTCGGTACAAAGTTCGGATTTAGCTCATTTTAAGCCACCAGTTACGAGAAACAATCCTCGGAGGTCCTGTAGGGACCTCGAAAAACACTTTTTAAGTTCCTAAAATGAACGGTTACGGAGATCTTCCCAAATAACTGTGTTCCCTCTGAGAAACAGATCAATGTTACCATGGCAACCACTGAAATTTCGCAGACCGGGGATAGTTTTCTGGCAATATCTAGAAAACCGTTCGTTTTAAGGCCTTAAAACGCTGGGTTCGATTCCCACATCTTGGAAGAGGAAACCACGAACATTGCTCCTCACATTGATACGCGCAAAAGGAGCTATAATCCATATTTCTACGAGCAAATCGACTTGGAAAGTCTCATCTCTTATATATAATCCAAAATTTACTCATCACCGCAGCGCTCAAACCACTAGACCTAGAAAGCTGAAATTTTGCATGTTGGTTGATCCGAGTATGTAGAGGCTCACTAAGAAACGGTTTTTGAAAATTCCATTTGTAAGTGACGTTTTTCGGCCCTTTGGCATTGACAATCCAAAATTGACTCATCGACGCAGGGCTCAAACCACTAGAACTAGAAAACTGAAATTTTGCATGTTGGTTGATTCGAGTATGTAGAGGCACACTAATAAACGTTTTTTGAAAATTCAATTTTTAAGTGACTTTTTTCGGCCCTTTGGCACTGAGCAAGGACAGTCGGTACAAAGTTCGGATTTAGCTCATTTTAAGCCACCAGATACGAGAAACAATACTCGGAGGTCCTGTAGGGACCTCGAAACACACTTTTTAAATTTCTAAAATGAACGGTTTCGGAGATATTCCCAAATAACTGTGTTCCCTCTGAGAAACAGATCAATGTTACCATGGCAACCGCTGAAATTTCGCAGACCGGGGATAGTTTTCTGGCAATATCTAGAAAACCGTTCGTTTTAGGGCCTTAAAACGCTGGGTTCGATTCCCACTTCTTGGAAGAGGAAACCACGAACATTGCTCCTCACATTGATACGCGCAAAAAGAGCTATAATCCATATTTCTACGAGCAAATCGACTTGGAAAGTCTCATCTCTTATATATAATCCAAAATTGACTCATCACCGCAGGGCTCAAACCACTAGACCTAGAAAGCTGAAATTTTGCATGTTGGTTGATCCGAGTATGTAGAGGCTCACTAAGAAACGATTTCTGAAAATTAAAATGTAAGTGACTTTTTTCGGCCCTTTGGCGTTGACAATCCAAAATTTACTCATCGAAGCAGGGCTCAAACCACTAGACCTAGAAAGCTGAAATTTTGCATGTTGGTTGATCCGAGTATGTAAAGGCCCACTAATAAACGTTTTGTGAAAATTCAATTTTTAAGTGACTTTTTTCGGCCCTTTGGCACTGAGCAAGTACAGTCGGTACAAAGTTCGGATTTAGCTCATTTTAAGCCACCAGATACGAGAAGCAATACTCGGAGGTCCTGTAGGGACCTCGAAACACACTTTTTATTTCCTAAAATGAACGGTTTCGGAGATATTCCCAAATAACTGTGTTCCCTCTGAGAAACAGATCAATGTTACTATGGCAACCGCTGAAATTTTGCAGACCGGGGATATTTTTCTGGCAATATCTCGAAAACCGTTCGTTTTAGGGCCTAAAAACGCTGGGTTCGGTTCCCACTTCCTCGAAGTGGAAACCACGAACATTGCTCCTCACATTGATACGCGCAAAAAGAACTATAATCCATATTTCTACGAGCAAATCGACTTGGAAAGTCTCATCTCTTATATATAATCCAAAATTGACTCATCACCGCAGCGCTCAAACCACTAGACCTAGAAAGCTGCAATTTTGCATGTTGGTTGATCCGAGTATGTAGAGGCTCACTAAGAAACAGTTTTTGAAAATTCAATTTGTAAGTGACGTTTTTCGGCCCATTGGCATTGACAATCCAAAATTGACTCATCGACGCAGGGCTCAAACCACTAGAACTAGAAAGCTGAAATTTTGCATGTTGGATGATTCGAGTATGTAGAGGCCCACTAATAAACGTTTTTTGAAAATTCAATTTTTAAGTGACTTTTTTCGGCCCTTTGGCACTGAGCAAGGACAGTCGGTACAAAGTTCGGATTTAGCTCATTTTAAGCCACCAGATACGAGAAGCAATACTCGGAGGTCCTGTAGGGACCTCGAAACAACTTTTTATTTCCTAAAATGAACGGTTTCGGAGATATTCCCAAATAACTGTGTTCCCTCTGAGAAACAGATCAATGTTACCATGGCAACCGCTGAAATTTCGCAGACCGGGGATAGTTTTCTGGCAATATCTAGAAAACCGTTCGTTTTAGGGCCTTATAACGCTTGGTTGGATTCCCACTTCTTGGTAGAGGAAACCACGAACATTGCTCCTCACATTGATACGCGCAAAAAGAGCTATAATCCATATTTCTACGAGCAAATCGACTTGGAAAGTCTCATCTCTTATATATAATCCAAAATTGACTCATCACCGCAGCGCTCAAACCACTAGACCTAGAAAGCTGAAATTTTGCATGTTGGTTGATCCGAGTATGTAGAGGCTCACTAAGAAACGGTTTTTGAAAATTCAATTTGTAAGTGACGTTTTTCGGCCCTTTGGCATTGACAATCGAAAATTGACTCATCGAAGCAGGGCTCAAACCACTAGACCTAGAAAGCTGAAATTTTGCATGTTGGTTGATCCGAGTATGTAAAGGCCCACTATGAAACGGTTTTTGAAAATTCAAATTTGTAAGTGACTTTATTCGGCTTTTTGGCACTGAGCAAGGACAGTCGGTACAATCTTCGGATTTAGCTCATTATAAGCCGCCAGTTACGAGAAACAATCCTCGGAGGTCCTGTAGGGACCTCGAAACACACTTTTTATTTCCTAAAATGAACGGTTTCGGAGATATTCCCAAATAACTGTGTTCCCTCTGAGAAACAGATCAATGTTACTATGGCAACCGCTGAAATTTTGCAGACCGGGGATAGTTTTCTGGCAATATCTCGAAAACCGTTCGTTTTAGGTCATAAAACGCTGGGTTCGGTTCGCACTTCCTGGAAGAGGAAACCACGATCATTGCTCCTCACATTGATACGCGCAAAAAGAGCTATAATCCATATTTCTATGAGCAAATCGACTTGGAAAGTCTCATCTCTTATATATAATCCAAAATTGACTCATCACCGCAGCGCTCAAACTACTAGACCTAGAAAGCTAAAATTTTGCATGTTGGTTGATCCGAGTATGTAGAGGCTCAATCAGAAACGGTTTTTGAAAATTCAATTTGTAAGTGACGTTTTTCGGCCCATTGGCATTGACAATCCAAAATTGACTCATCGACGCAGGGCTCAAACCACTAGAACTAGAAAGCTGAAATTTTGCATGTTGGTTGATTCGAGTATGTAGAGGCCCACTAATAAACGTTTTTTGAAAATTCAATTTTTAAGTGACTTTTTTCGGCCCTTTGGCACTGAGCAAGGACAGTCGGTACAAAGTTCGGATTTAGCTCATTTTAAGCCACCAGATACGAGAAGCAATACTCGGAGGTCCTGTAGGGACCTCGAAACAACTTTTATTTTCCTAAAATGAACGGTTTCGGAGATATTCCCAAATAACTGTGTTCCCTCTGAGAAACAGATCAATGTTACCATGGCAACCGCTGAAATTTCGCAAACCGGGGATAGTTTTCTGGCAATATCTAGAAAACCGTTCGTTTTAGGGCCTTAAAACGCTTGGTTCGATTCCCACTTCTTGGTAGATGAAACCACGAACATTGCTCCTCACATTGATACGCGCAAAAAGAGCTATAATCCATATTTCTACGAGCAAATCGACTTGGAAAGTCTCATCTCTTATATATAATCCAAAATTGACTCATCACCGCAGGGCTCAAACCACTAGACCTAGAAAGCTGAAATTTTGCATATTGGTTGATCCGAGTATGTAGAGGCTCACTAAGAAACGATTTCTGAAAATTCAATTTGTAAGTGACTTTTTTCGGCCCTTTGGCGTTGACAATCCAAAATTGACTCATCGTAGCAGGGCTCAAACCACTAGAACTAGAAAGCTGAAATTTTGCATGTTGGTTGATCCGAGTATGTAAAGGCCCAGTATGAAACGGTTTTTGAAAATTCAAATTTGTAAGTGACTTTTTTCGGCTTTTTGGCACTGAGCAAGGACAGTCGGTACAATCTTCGGATTTAGCTCATTTTAAGCCGCCAGTTACGAGAAACAATCCTCGGAGGTCCTGTAGGGACCTCGAAAAACACTTTTTAAGTTCCTAAAATGAACGGTTACGGAGATATTCCCAAATAACTGTGTCCCCTTTGAGAGACAGATCAATGTTACCAAGGCAACCGCTGAAATTTCGCAGACCGGGGATAGTTTTCTGGCAATATCTAGAAAACCGATTTTTTAGGGCCTTAAAACGCTGGGTTCGATTCCCACTTCTTGGAAGAGGAAACCTGGTACATTGCTCCTCACATTGATACGCGCAAAAAGAGCTATAATCCATATTTCTACGAGCAAATCGACTTGGAAAGTCTCATCTCTTATATATAATCCAAAATTGACTCATCACCGCAGCGCTCAAACCACTAGACCTAGAAAGCTGAAATTTTGCATGTTGGTTGATCCTAGTACGTAGAGGCTCAATCAGAAAAGGTTTTTGAAAATTCAATTTGTAAGTGGCTTTTTTCGGCCCTTTGTCATTGACAATCCAAAATTGACTCTTCGACGCAGGGCTCAAATCACTAGACCTAGAAAGCTGAAATTTTGCATGCTGGTTGATCCGAGTATGTAAAGGCCCACTAAGAAACGATTTCTGAAAATTCAATTTGTAAGTGACTTTTTTCGGCCCTTTGGCGTTGACAATCCAAAATTGACTCATCGAAGCAGGGCTCAAACCACTAGACCTAGAAAGCTGAAATTTTGCATGTTGGTTGATCCGAGTATGTAAAGGCCCACTATGAAACGGTTTTTGAAAATTCAAATTTGTAAGTGATTTTTTTCGGCTTTTTGGCACTGAGCAAGGACAGTCGGTACAATCTTCGGATTTAGCTCTTTATAAGCCGCCAGTTACGAGAAACAATCCTCGGAGGTCCTGTAGGGACCTCGAAACAACTTTTTATTTCCTAAAATGAACGGTTTCGGAGATATTCCCAAATAACTGTGTTCCCTCTGAGAAACAGATCAATGTTACAATGGCAACCGCTGAAATTTTGCAGACCGGGGATAGTTTTCTGGCAATATCTCGAAAACCGTTCGTTTCAGGGCCTAAAAACGCTGGGTTCGGTTCCCACTGCCTCGAAGTGGAAACCTCGAACATTGCTCCTCACATTGATACGCGCAAAAAGAGTTATAATCCATATTTCTACGAGCAAATCGACTTGGAAAGTCTCATCTCTTATATATAATCCAAAATTGACTCACCACCGCAGCGCTCAAACCACTAGACCTAGAAAGCTGAAATTTTGCATGTTGGTTGATCCGAGTATGTAGAGGCTCACTAAGAAACGGTTCTTGAAAATTCAATTTGTAAGTGACGTTTTTCGGCCCTTTGGCATTGACAATCCAAAATTGACTCATCGACCCAGGGCTCAAACCACTAGAACTAGAAAGCTGAAATTTTGCATGTTGGTTGATTCGAGTATGTAGAGGCCCACTAATAAAAGTTTTTTGGAAATTCAATTTTAAGTGACTTTTTTCGGCCCTTTGGAACTGAGCAAGGACAGTCGGTACAAAGTTCGGATTTAGCTCATTTTAAGCCACCAGATACGAGAAGCAATACTCGGAGGTCCTGTAGGGACCTCGAAACACACTTTTTATTTCCTAAAATGAACGGTTTCGGAGATATTCCCAAATAACTGTGTTCCCTCTGAGAAACAGATCAATGTTACTATGGCAACCGCTGAAATTTTGCAGACCGGGGATAGTTTTCTGGCAATATCTAGGAAACCGTTCGTTTTAGGGCCTAAAAACGCTGGGTTCGGTTCCCACTTCCTCGAAGTGGAAACCAGGAACATTGCTCCTCACATTGATACGCGCAAAAAGAGCTATAATCCATATTTCTACGAGCAAATCGACTTGGAAAGTCAAATCACTTATATATAATCCAAAATTGACTCATCACCGCAGGGCTCAAACCACTAGACCTAGAAAGCTGAAATTTTGCATGTTGGATGATCCGAGTATGTAGAGGATCAGTAAGAAGCGGTTTTTGAAAATTCAATTTGTAAGTGGCTTTTTTCGGCCCTTTGTCATTGACAATCCAAAATTGACTCTTCGACGCAGGGCTCAAACCACTTGACCTAGAAAGCTGAAATTTTGCATGCTGGTTGATCCGAGTATGTAAAGGCCCACTAAGAAACGGTTTTTGAAAATTCAAATTGTAAGTTACTTTTTTCGGCCCCTTGGCACTGAGCAGGGACAGTCGGTACAAAGTTCGGATTTAGCTCATTTTAAGCCACCAGATACGAGAAACAATACTCGGAGGTCCTGTAGGGACCTCGAAAAACACTTTTTAAGTTCCTAAAATGAACGGTTACGGAGATATTCCCAAATAACTGTGTTCCCTCTGAGAAACAGATCAATGTTACCATGGCAACCGCTGAAATTTCGCAGACCGGGGATAGTTTTCTGGCAATATCTAGAAAACCGTTCATTTTAGGGCCTTAAAACGCTGGGTTCGATTCCCACTTCTTGGAAGAGGAAACCACGAACATTGCTCCTCACATTGATACGCGCAAAAAAGCTATAATCCATATTTCTACGAGCAAATCGACTTGGAAAGTCTCATCTCTTATATATAATCCAAAATTGACTCATCACCGCAGGGCTCAAACCACTAGACCTAGAAAGCTGAAATTTTGCATGTTGGTTGATCCGATTATGTAGAGGCTCACTAAGAAACGATTTCTGAAAAATCGATTTGTAAGTGACTTTTTTTGGCCCTTTGGCGTTGACAATCCAAAATTGACTCATCGAAGCAGGGCTCAAACCACTAGACCTAGAAAGCTGAAATTTTGCATGTTGGTTGATCCGAGTATGTAGAGGCCCACTAAAAAACGTTTTTTGAAAATTCAATTTTTAAGTGACTTTTTTCGGCCCTTTGGCACTGAGCAAGGACAGTCGGTACAAAGTTCGGATTTAGCTCATTTTAAGCCACCAGATACGGGAAGCAATACTGGGAGGTCCTGTAGGGACCTCGAAACAACTTTTTATTTCCTAAAATGAACGGTTTCGTAGATATTCCCAAATAACTGTGTTCCCTCTGAGAAACAGATCAATGTTACCATGGCAACCGCTGAAATTTCGCAGACCGGGGATAGTTTTCTGGCAATATCTAGAAAACCGTTCGTTTTAGGGCCTTAAAACGCTTGGTTCGATTCCCACTTCTTGGTAGAGAAAACCACGAACATTGCTCCTCACATTGATACGCGCAAAAAGAGCTATAATCCATATTTCTACGAGCAAATCGACTTGGAACGTCTCATCTCTTATATATAATCCAAAATTGACTCATCACCGCAGGGCTCAAACCACTAGACCTAGAAAGCTGAAATTTTGCATGTTGGTTGATCCGGGAATGTAGAGGCTCACTAAGAAACGATTTCTGAAAATTCAATTTGTAAGTGACTTTTTTCGGCCCTTTGGCGTTGACAATCCAAAATTGACTCATCGAAGCAGGGCTCAAACCACTAGACCTAGAAAGCTGAAATTTTGCATACTGGTTGATCCGAGTATGTAAAGGCCCACTAAGAAACGGTTTTTGAAAATTCAAATTGTAAGTTACTTTTTTCGGCCCCTTGGCACTGAGCAGGGACAGTCGGTACAAAGTTCGGATTTAGCTCATTTTAAGCCACCAGATACGAGAAACAATACTCGGAGGTCCTGTAGGGACCTCGAAAAACACTTTTTAAGTTCCTAAAATGAACGGTTACGGAGATATTCCCAAATAACTGTGTTCCTTCTGAGAAACAGATCAATGTTACCATGGCAACCGCTGAAATTTCGCAGACCGGGGATAGTTTTCTGGCAATATCTAGAAAACCGTTCGTTTTAGGGCCTTAAAACGCTGGGTTCGATTCCCACTTCTTAGAAGAGGAAACCACGAACATTGCTCCTCACATTGATACGCGCAAAAAAGCTATAATCCATATTTCTACGAGCAAATCGACTTGGAAAGTCTCATCTCTTATATATAATCCAAAATTGACTCATCACCGCAGGGCTCAAACCACTAGACCTAGAAAGCTGAAATTTTGCATGTTGGTTGATCCGATTATGTAGAGGCTCACTAAGAAACGATTTCTGAAAAATCGATTTGTAAGTGACTTTTTTTGGCCCTTTGGCGTTGACAATCCAAAATTGACTCATCGAAGCAGGGCTCAAACCACTAGACCTAGAAAGCTGAAATTTTGCATGTTGGTTGATCCGAGTATGTAGAGGCCCACTAAAAAACGTTTTTTGAAAATTCAATTTTTAAGTGACTTTTTTCGGCCCTTTGGCACTGAGCAAGGACAGTCGGTACAAAGTTCGGATTTAGCTCATTTTAAGCCACCAGATACGAGAAGCAATACTCGGAGGTCCTGTAGGGACCTCGAAACAACTTTTTATTTCCTAAAATGAACGGTTTCGGAGATATTCCCAAATAACTGTGTTCCCTCTGAGAAACAGATCAATGTTACCATGGCAACCGCTGAAATTTGGCAGACCGGGGATAGTTTTCTGGCAATATCTAGAAAACCGTTCGTTTTAGGGCCTTAAAACGCTTGGTTCGATTCCCACTTCTTGGTAGAGAAAACCACGAACATTGCTCCTCACATTGATACGCGCAAAAAGAGCTATAATCCATATTTCTACGAGCAAATCGACTTGGAACGTCTCATCTCTTATATATAATCCAAAATTGACTCATCACCGCAGGGCTCAAACCACTAGACCTAGAAAGCTGAAATTTTGCATGTTGGTTGATCCTAGTACGTAGAGGCTCAATCAGAAACGGTTTTTGAAAATTCAATTTGTAAGTGGCTTTTTTCGGCCCTTTGTCATTGACAATCCAAAATTGACTCTTCGACGCAGGGCTCAAACCACTAGACCTAGAAATCTGAAATTTTGCATGCTGGTTGATCGGAGTATGTAAAGACCCACTAAGAAACGGTTTTTGAAAATTCAAATTGTAAGTTACTTTTTTCGCCCCTTGGCACTGAGCAAGGACAGTCGGTACAAAGTTCGGATTTAGCTCATTTTAAGCCACCAGATACGAGAAACAATACTCGGAGGTCCTGTAGGGACCTATAAACACACTTTTTAAGTTTCTAAAATGAACGGTTTCGGAGATATTCCCAAATAACTGTGTTCCCTCTGAGAAACAGATCAATGTTACCATGGCAACCGCTGAAATTTCGCAGACCGGAGATTGTTTTCTGGCAATATCTAGAAAACCGTTCGTTTTAGGGCCTTAAAACGCTGGGTTCGATTCCCACTTCTTGGAAGAGGAAACCACGAACATTGCTCCTCACATTGATACGCGCAAAAAGAGCTATAATCAATATTTCTACGAGCAAATCGACTTGGAAAGTCTCATCTCTTATATATAATCCAAAATTGACTCATCACCGCAGGGCTCAAACCACTAGACCTAGAAAGCTGAAATTTTCCATGTTGGTTGATCCGAGTATGTAGTGGCTCACTAAGAAACGATTTCTGAAAATTCAATTTGTAAGTGACTTTTTTCGGCCCTTTGGCGTTGACAATCCAAAATTGACTCATCGAAGCAGGGCTCAAACCACTAGACCTAGAAAGCTGAAATTTTGCATGTTGGTTGATCCGAGTATGTAAAGGCCCACTATGAAACGGTTTTTGAAAATTCAAATTTGTAAGTGACTATTTTCGGCTTTTTGGCACTGAGCAAGGACAGTCGGTACAATCTTCGGATTTAGCTCATTATAAGCCGCCAGTTACGAGAAACAATCCTCGGAGGTGCTGTAGGGACCTCGAAAAACACTTTTTAAGTTCCTAAAATGAACGGTTACGGAGATATTCCCAAATAACTGTGTTCCCCCTGAGAAACAGATCAATGTTACCATGGCAACCGCTGAAATTTCGCAGGCCGGGGATAGTTTTCTGGCAATATCAGGAAAACCGTTCGTTTTAGGGCCTTAAAACGCTGGGTTCGATTCCCACTTCTTGGAAGAGGACACCACGAACATTGCTCCTCACATTGATACGCGCAAAAAGAGCTATAATCCATATTTCTACGAGCAAATCGACTTGGAAAGTCTCATCTCTTATATATAATCCAAAATTGACTCATCACCGCAGCGCTCAAACCACTAGACCTAGAAAGCTGAAATTTTGCATGTTGGTTGATCCGAGTATGTAGAGGCTCACTAAGAAACAGTTTTTGAAAATTCAATTTGTAAGTGACGTTTTTCGGCCCATTGGCATTGACAATCCAAAATTGACTCATCGACGCAGGGCTCAAACCACTAGAACTAGAAAGCTGAAATTTTGCATGTTGGATGATTCGAGTATGTAGAGGCCCACTAATAAACGTTTTTTGAAAATTCAATTTTTAAGTGACTTTTTTCGGCCCTTTGGCACTGAGCAAGGACAGTCGGTACAAAGTTCGGATTTAGCTCATTTTAAGCCACCAGATACGAGAAGCAATACTCGGAGGTCCTGTAGGGACCTCGAAACAACTTTTTATTTCCTAAAATGAACGGTTTCGGAGATATTCCCAAATAACTGTGTTCCCTCTGAGAAACAGATCAATGTTACCATGGCAACCGCTGAAATTTCGCAGACCGGGGATAGTTTTCTGGCAATATCTAGAAAACCGTTCGTTTTAGGGCCTTATAACGCTTGGTTCGATTCCCACTTCTTGGTAGAGGAAACCACGAACATTGCTCCTCACATTGATACGCGCAAAAAGAGCTATAATCCATATTTCTACGAGCAAATCGACTTGGAAAGTCTCATCTCTTATATATAATCCAAAATTGACTCATCACCGCAGGGCTAACACCACTAGACCTAGAAAGCTGAAATTTTGCATGTTGGTTGATCCGAGTATGTAGAGGCTCACTAAGAAACGGTTTTTGAAAATTCAAATTTGTAAGTGACTTTTTTCGGCTTTTTGGCACTGAGCAAGGACAGTCGGTACAATCTTCGGATTTAGCTCATTTTAAGCCGCCAGTTACGAGAAACAATCCTCGGAGGTCCTGTAAGGACCTCGAAAAACACTTTTTAAGTTCCTAAAATGAACGGTTACGGAGATATTCCCAAATAACTGTGTCCCCTTTGAGAAACAGATCAATGTTACGATGGCAACCGCTGAAATTTCGCAGACCGGGGATAGTTTTCTGGCAATATCTAGAAAACCGTTTTTTTAGGGCCTTAAAACGCTGGGTTCGATTCCCACTTCTTGGAAGAGGAAACCTGGTACATTGCTCCTCACATTGATACGCGCAAAAAGAGCTATAATCCATATTTCTACGAGCAAATCGACTTGGAAAGTCTCATCTCTTATATATAATCCAAAATTGACTCATCACCGCAGCGCTCAAACCACTAGACCTAGAAAGCTGAAATTTTGCATGTTGGTTGATCCTAGTACGTAGAGGCTCAATCAGAAAAGGTTTTTGAAAATTCAATTTGTAAGTGGCTTTTTTCGGCCCTTGGTCATTGACAATCCAAAATTGACTCTTCGATGCAGGGCTCAAACCACTAGACCTAGAAAGCTGAAATTTTGCATGCTGGTTGATCCGAGTATGTAAAGGCCCACTAAGAAACGATTTCTGTAAATTCAATTTGTAAGTGACTTTTTTCGGCCCTTTGGCGTTGACAATCCAAAATTGACTCATCGAAGCAGGGCTCAAACCACTAGACCTAGAAAGCTGAAATTTTGCATGTTGGTTGATCCGAGTATGTAAAGGCCCACTATGAAACGGTTTTTGAAAATTCAAATTTGTAAGTGACTTTTTTCGGCTTTTTGGCACTGAGCAAGGACAGTCGGTACAATCTTCGGATTTAGCTCATTATAAGCCGCCAGTTACGAGAAACAATCCTCGGAGGTCCTGTAGGGACCTCGAAAAACACTTTTTAAGTTCTTAAAATGAACGGTTTCGGAGATATTCCCAAATAACTGTGTTCCCTCTGAGAAACAGATCAATGTTACTATGGCAACCGCTGAAATTTTGCAGACCGGGGATAGTTTTCTGGCAATATCTCGAAAACCGTTCGTTTTAGGGCATAAAACGCTGGGTTCGGTTCGCACTTCCTCGAAGTGGAAACCACGAACATTGCTCCTCACATTGATACGCGCAAAAAGAACTATAATCCATATTTCTACGAGCAAATCGACTTGGAAAGTCTCATCTCTTATATATAATCCAAAATTGACTCATCACCGCAGCGCTCAAACCACTAGACCTAGAAAGCTGAAATTTTGCATGTTGGTTGATCCTAGTACGTAGAGGCTCAATCAGAAACGGTTTTTGAAAATTCAATTTGTAAGTGGCTTTTTTCGGCCCTTTGTCATTGACAATCCAAAATTGACTCTTCGACGCAGGGCTCAAACCACTAGACCTAGAAAGCTGAAATTTTGCATGCTGGTTGATCCGAGTACTAAAGGCCCACAATGAAACGGTTTTTGAAAATTCAAATTGTAAGTTACTTTTTTCGCCCCTTGGCACTGAGCAAGGACAGTCGGTACAAAGTTCGGATTTAGCTCATTTTAAGCCACCAGATACGAGAAGCCATACTCGGAGGTCCTGTAGGGACCTCGAAACACACTTTTTATTTCCTAAAATGAACGGTTTCGGAGATATTCCCAAATAACTGTGTTCCCTCTGAGAAACAGATCAATGTTACTATCGCAACCGCTGAAATTTTGCAGACCGGGGATAGTTTTCTGGCAATATCTCGAAAACCGTTCGTTTTAGGGCCTAAAAACGCTGGGTTCGGTTCGCACGTCCTCGAAGTGCAAACCACGAACATTGCTCCTCATATTGATACGCGCAAAAAGAACTATAATCCATATTTCTACGAGCAAATCGACTTGGAAAGTCTCATATCTTATATATAATCCAAAATTGACTCATCACCGCAGGGCTAACACCACTAGACCTAGAAAGCTGAAATTTTGCATGTTCGTTGATCCGGGTATGTAGAGGCTCACTAAGAAGCGGTTCTGGAAAATTCAATTTGTAAGTGACTTTTTTCGGCCCCTTGGCATTGACAATCCAAAATTGTCTCATCACCGCAGGGCTCAAACCACTAGACCTAGAAAGCTGAAATTTTGCATGTTGGTTGATCCTAGTACGTAGAGGCTCAATCAGAAACGGTTGTTGAAAATTCAATTTGTAAGTGGCTTTTTTCGGCCCTTTGTCATTGACAATCCAAAATTGACTCTTCGACGCAGGGCTCAAACCACTAGACCTAGAAATCTGAAATTTTGCATGCTGGTTGATCGGAGTATGTAAAGACCCACTAAGAAACGGTTTTTGAAAATTCAAATTGTAAGTTACTTTTTTCGGCCCCTTGGCACTGAGCAAGGACAGTCGGTACAAAGTTCGGATTTAGCTCATTTTAAGCCACCAGATACGAGAAACAATACTCGGAGGTCCTGTAGGGACCTATAAACACACTTTTTAAGTTTCTAAAATGAACGGTTTCGGAGATATTCCCAAATAACTGTGTTCCCTCTGAGAAACAGATCAATGTTACCATGGCAACCGCTGAAATTTCGCAGACCGGAGATAGTTTTCTGGCAATATCTAGAACACCGTTCGTTTTAGGGCCTTAAAACGCTGGGTTCGATTCCCACTTCTTGGAAGAGGAAACCACGAACATTGCTCCTCACATTGATACGCGCAAAAAGAGCTATAATCAATATTTCTACGAGCAAATCGACTTGGAAAGTCTCATCTCTTATATATAATCCAAAATTGACTCATCACCGCAGGGCTCAAACCACTAGACCTAGAAAGCTGAAATTTTCCATGTTGGTTGATCCGAGTATGTAGTGGCTCACTAAGAAACGATTTCTGAAAATTCAATTTGTAAGTGACTTTTTTCGGCCCTTTGGCGTTGACAATCCAAAATTGACTCATCGAAGCAGGGCTCAAACCACTAGACCTAGAAAGCTGAAATTTTGCATGTTGGTTGATCCGAGTATGTAAAGGCCCACTAATAAACGTTTTTTGAAAATTCAATTTTTAAGTGACTTTTTTCGGCCCTTTGGCACTGAGCAAGGACAGTCGGTACAAAGTTCGGATTTAGTTCATTTTAAGCCACCAGATACGAGAAGCAATACTCGGAGGTCCTGTAGGGACCTCGAAACAACTTTTTATTTCCTAAAATGAACGGTTTCGGAGATATTCCCAAATAACTGTGTTCCCTCTGAGAAACAGATCAATGTTACCATGGCAACCGCTGAAATTTCGCAGACCGGGGATAGTTTTCTGGCAATATCTAGAAAACCGTTCGTTTTAGGGCCTTATAACGCTTGGGTCGATTCCCACTTCTTGGTAGAGGAAACCACGAACATTGCTCCTCACATTGATACGCGCAAAAAGAGCTATAATCCATATTTCTACGAGCAAATCGACTTGGAAAGTCTCATCTCTTATATATAATCCAAAATTGACTCATCACCGCAGGGCTAACACCACTAGACCTAGAAAGCTGAAATTTTGCATGTTGGTTGATCCGAGTATGTAGAGGCTCACTAAGAAACGGTTTTTGAAAATTCAAATTTGTAAGTGACTTTTTTCGGCTTTTTGGCACTGAGCAAGGACAGTCGGTACAATCTTCGGATTTAGCTCATTTTAAGCCGCCAGTTACGAGAAACAATCCTCGGAGGTCCTGTAAGGACCTCGAAAAACACTTTTTAAGTTCCTAAAATGAACGGTTACGGAGATATTCCCAAATAACTGTGTCCCCTTTGAGAAACAGATCAATGTTACGATGGCAACCGCTGAAATTTCGCAGACCGGGGATAGTTTTCTGGCAATATCTAGAAAACCGTTTTTTTAGGGCCTTAAAACGCTGGGTTCGATTCCCACTTCTTGGAAGAGGAAACATGGTACATTGCTCCTCACATTGATACGCGCAAAAAGAGCTATAATCCATATTTCTACGAGCAAATCGACTTGGAAAGTCTCATCTCTTATATATAATCCAAAATTGACTCATCACCGCAGCGCTCAAACCACTAGACCTAGAAAGCTGAAATTTTGCATGTTGGTTGATCCTAGTACGTAGAGGCTCAATCAGAAACGGTTTTTGAAAATTCAATTTGTAAGTGGCTTTTTTCGGCCCTTTGTCATTGACAATCCAAAATTGACTCTTCGACGCAGGGCTCAAACCACTAGACCTAGAAAGCTGAAATTTTGCATGCTGGTTGATCCGAGTACTAAAGGCCCACAATGAAACGGTTTTTGAAAATTCAAATTGTAAGTTACTTTTTTCGCCCCTTGGCACTGAGCAAGGACAGTCGGTACAAAGTTCGGATTTAGCTCATTTTAAGCCACCAGATACGAGAAGCCATACTCGGAGGTCCTGTAGGGACCTCGAAACACACTTTTTATTTCCTAAAATGAACGGTTTCGGAGATATTCCCAAATAACTGTGTTCCCTCTGAGAAACAGATCAATGTTACTATCGCAACCGCTGAAATTTTGCAGACCGGGGATAGTTTTCTGGCAATATCTCGAAAACCGTTCGTTTTAGGGCCTAAAAACGCTGGGTTCGGTTCGCACGTCCTCGAAGTGCAAACCACGAACATTGCTCCTCATATTGATACGCGCAAAAAGAACTATAATCCATATTTCTACGAGCAAATCGACTTGGAAAGTCTCATATCTTATATATAATCCAAAATTGACTCATCACCGCAGGGCTAACACCACTAGACCTAGAAAGCTGAAATTTTGCATGTTCGTTGATCCGGGTATGTAGAGGCTCACTAAGAAGCGGTTCTGGAAAATTCAATTTGTAAGTGACTTTTTTCGGCCCCTTGGCATTGACAATCCAAAATTGTCTCATCACCGCAGGGCTCAAACCACTAGACCTAGAAAGCTGAAATTTTGCATGTTGGTTGATCCTAGTACGTAGAGGCTCAATCAGAAACGGTTGTTGAAAATTCAATTTGTAAGTGGCTTTTTTCGGCCCTTTGTCATTGACAATCCAAAATTGACTCTTCGACGCAGGGCTCAAACCACTAGACCTAGAAATCTGAAATTTTGCATGCTGGTTGATCGGAGTATGTAAAGACCCACTAAGAAACGGTTTTTGAAAATTCAAATTGTAAGTTACTTTTTTCGGCCCCTTGGCACTGAGCAAGGACAGTCGGTACAAAGTTCGGATTTAGCTCATTTTAAGCCACCAGATACGAGAAACAATACTCGGAGGTCCTGTAGGGACCTATAAACACACTTTTTAAGTTTCTAAAATGAACGGTTTCGGAGATATTCCCAAATAACTGTGTTCCCTCTGAGAAACAGATCAATGTTACCATGGCAACCGCTGAAATTTCGCAGACCGGAGATAGTTTTCTGGCAATATCTAGAACACCGTTCGTTTTAGGGCCTTAAAACGCTGGGTTCGATTCCCACTTCTTGGAAGAGGAAACCACGAACATTGCTCCTCACATTGATACGCGCAAAAAGAGCTATAATCAATATTTCTACGAGCAAATCGACTTGGAAAGTCTCATCTCTTATATATAATCCAAAATTGACTCATCACCGCAGGGCTCAAACCACTAGACCTAGAAAGCTGAAATTTTCCATGTTGGTTGATCCGAGTATGTAGTGGCTCACTAAGAAACGATTTCTGAAAATTCAATTTGTAAGTGACTTTTTTCGGCCCTTTGGCGTTGACAATCCAAAATTGACTCATCGAAGCAGGGCTCAAACCACTAGACCTAGAAAGCTGAAATTTTGCATGTTGGTTGATCCGAGTATGTAAAGGCCCACTAATAAACGTTTTTTGAAAATTCAATTTTTAAGTGACTTTTTTCGGCCCTTTGGCACTGAGCAAGGACAGTCGGTACAAAGTTCGGATTTAGTTCATTTTAAGCCACCAGATACGAGAAGCAATACTCGGAGGTCCTGTAGGGACCTCGAAACAACTTTTTATTTCCTAAAATGAACGGTTTCGGAGATATTCCCAAATAACTGTGTTCCCTCTGAGAAACAGATCAATGTTACCATGGCAACCGCTGAAATTTCGCAGACCGGGGATAGTTTTCTGGCAATATCTAGAAAACCGTTCGTTTTAGGGCCTTATAACGCTTGGGTCGATTCCCACTTCTTGGTAGAGGAAACCACGAACATTGCTCCTCACATTGATACGCGCAAAAAGAGCTATAATCCATATTTCTACGAGCAAATCGACTTGGAAAGTCTCATCTCTTATATATAATCCAAAATTGACTCATCACCGCAGGGCTAACACCACTAGACCTAGAAAGCTGAAATTTTGCATGTTGGTTGATCCGAGTATGTAGAGGCTCACTAAGAAACGGTTTTTGAAAATTCAAATTTGTAAGTGACTTTTTTCGGCTTTTTGGCACTGAGCAAGGACAGTCGGTACAATCTTCGGATTTAGCTCATTTTAAGCCGCCAGTTACGAGAAACAATCCTCGGAGGTCCTGTAAGGACCTCGAAAAACACTTTTTAAGTTCCTAAAATGAACGGTTACGGAGATATTCCCAAATAACTGTGTCCCCTTTGAGAAACAGATCAATGTTACGATGGCAACCGCTGAAATTTCGCAGACCGGGGATAGTTTTCTGGCAATATCTAGAAAACCGTTTTTTTAGGGCCTTAAAACGCTGGGTTCGATTCCCACTTCTTGGAAGAGGAAACATGGTACATTGCTCCTCACATTGATACGCGCAAAAAGAGCTATAATCCATATTTCTACGAGCAAATCGACTTGGAAAGTCTCATCTCTTATATATAATCCAAAATTGACTCATCACCGCAGCGCTCAAACCACTAGACCTAGAAAGCTGAAATTTTGCATGTTGGTTGATCCTAGTACGTAGAGGCTCAATCAGAAAAGGTTTTTGAAAATTCAATTTGTAAGTGGCTTTTTTCGGCCCTTTGTCATTGACAATCCAAAATTGACTCTTCGACGCAGGGCTCAAACCACTAGACCTAGAAAGCTGAAATTTTGCATGCTGGTTGATCCGAGTATGTAAAGGCCCACTAAGAAACGATTTCTGAAAATTCAATTTTAAAGTGACTTTTTTCGGCCCTTTGGCGTTGACAATCCAAAATTGACTCATCGAAGCAGGGCTCAAACCACTAGACCTAGAAAGCTGCAATTTTGCATGTTGGTTGATCCGAGTATGTAAAGGCCCACTATGAAACGGTTTTTGAAAATTCAAATTTGTAAGTGACTTTTTTCGGCTTTTTGGCACTGAGCAAGGACAGTCGGTACAATCTTCGGATTTAGCTCATTATAAGCCGCCAGTTACGAGAAACAATCCTCGGAGGTCCTGTAGGGACCTCGAAAAACACTTTTTAAGTTCTTAAAATGAACGGTTACGGAGATATTCCCAAATAACTGTGTTCCCTCTGAGAAACAGATCAATGTTACCATGGCAACCACTGAAATTTCGCAGACCGGGGATAGTTTTCTGGCAATATCTAGAAAACCGTTCGTTTTAGGGCCTTAAAACGCTGGGTTCGATTCCCACATCTTGGAAGAGGAAACCACGAACATTGCTCCTCACATTGATACGCGCAAAAAGAGCTATAATCCATATTTCTACGAGCAAATCGACTTGGAAAGTCTCATCTCTTATATATAATCCAAAATTGACTCATCACCGCAGCGCTCAAAGCACTAGACTTAGAAAGCTGAAATTTTGCATGTTGGTTGATCCGAGTATGTAGAGGCTCACTAAGAAACGGTTTTTGAAAATTAAATTTGTAAGTGACGTTTTTCGGCCCATTGGCATTGACAATCCAAAATTGACTCATCGACGCAGGGCTCAAACCACTAGAACTAGAAAGCTGAAATTTTGCATGTTGGTTGATTCGAGTATGTAGAGGCCCACTAATAAACGTTTTTTGAAAATTCAATTTTTAAGTGACTTTTTTCGGCCCTTTGGCACTGAGCAAGGACAGTCGGTACAAAGTTCGGATTTAGCTCATTTTAAGCCACCAGATACGAGAAGCAATACTCGGAGGTCCTGTAGGGACCTCGAAACAACTTTTTATTTCCTAAAATGAACGGTTTCGGAGATATTCCTAAATAACTGTGTTCCCTCTGAGAAACAGATCAATGTTACAATGGCAACCGCTGAAATTTTGCAGACCGGGGATAGTTTTCTGGCAATATCTCGAAAACCGTTCGTTTCAGGGCCTAAAAACGCTGGGTTCGGTTCCCACTGCCTCGAAGTGGAAACCTCGAACATTGCTCCTCACATTGATACGCGCAAAAAGAGCTATAATTCATATTTCTACGAGCAAATCGACTTGGAAAGTCTCATCTCTTATATATAATCCAAAATTGACTCACCACCGCAGCGCTCAAACCACTAGACCTAGAAAGCTGAAATTTTGCATGTTGGTTGATCCGAGTATGTAGAGGCTCACTAAGAAACGGTTCTTGAAAATTCAATTTGTAAGTGACGTTTTTCGGCCCTTTGGCATTGACAATCCAAAATTGACTCATCGACCCAGGGCTCAAACCACTAGAACTAGAAAGCTGAAATTTTGCATGTTGGTTGATTCGAGTATGTAGAGGCCCAATAATAAACGTTTTTTGGAAATTCAATTTTTAAGTGACTTTTTTCGGCCCTTTGGAACTGAGCAAGGACAGTCGGTACAAAGTTCGGATTTAGCTCATTTTAAGCCACCAGATACGAGAAGCAATACTCGGAGGTCCTGTAGGGACCTCGAAACACACTTTTTATTTCCTAAAATGAACGGTTTCGGAGATATTCCCAAATAACTGTGTTCCCTCTGAGAAACAGATCAATGTTACTATGGCAACCGCTGAAATTTTGCAGACCGGGGATAGTTTTCTGGCAATATCTAGGAAACCGTTCGTTTTAGGGCCTAAAAACGCTGGGTTCGGTTCCCACTTCCTCGAAGTGGAAACCACGAACATTGCTCCTCACATTGATACGCGCAAAAAGTGCTATAATCCATATTTCTACGAGCAAATCGACTTGGAAAGTCTCATCACTTATATATAATCCAAAATTGACTCATCACCGCAGGGCTCAAACCACTAGACCTAGAAAGCTGAAATTTTGCATGTTGGATGATCCGAGTATGTAGAGGATCAATAAGAAGCGGTTTGTGATAATTCAATATGTAAGTGACTTTTTTCGGCCCTTTGGCATTGACAATCCAAAATAGTCTCATCACCGCAGGGCTCAAACCACTAGACCTAGAAAGCTGAAATTTTGCATGTTGGTTGACCCTAGTACGCAGAGGCTCAATCAGAAACGGTTTTTGAAAATGCAATTTGTAAGTGGCTTTTTTCGGCCCTTTGTCATTGACAATCCAAAATTGACTCTTCGACGCAGGGCTCAAACCACTAGACCTAGAAAGCTGAAATTTTGCATGCTGGTTGATCCGAGTATGTAAAGGCCCACTAAGAAACGGTTTTTGAAAATTCAAATTGTAAGTTACTTTTTTCGGCCCCTTGGCACTGAGCAAGGACAGTCGGTACAAAGTTCGGATTTAGCTCATTTTAAGCCACCAGTTACGAGAAACAATCCTCGGAGGTCCTGTAGGGACCTCGAAAAACACTTTTTAAGTTCCTAAAATGAACGGTTACGGAGATATTCCCAAATAACTGTGTTCCCTCTGAGAAACAGATCAATGTTACCATGGCAACCACTGAAATTTCGCAGACCGGGGATAGTTTTCTGGCAATATCCAGAAAACCGTTCGTTTTAAGGCCTTAAAACGCTGGGTTCGATTCCCACATCTTGGAAGAGGAAACCACGAACATTGCTCCTCACATTGATACGCGCAAAAAGAGCTATAATCCATATTTCTACGAGCAAATCGACTTGGAAAGTCTCATCTCTTATATATAATCCAAAATTTACTCATCACCGCAGCGCTCAAACCACTAGACCTAGAAAGCTGAAATTTTGCATGTTGGTTGATCCGAGTATGTAGAGGCTCACTAAGAAACGGTTTTTGAAAATTCCATTTGTAAGTGACGTTTTTCGGCCCTTTGGCATTGACAATCCAAAATTGACTCATCGACGCAGGGCTCAAACCACTAGAACTAGAAAGCTGAAATTTTGCATGTTGGTTGATTCGAGTATGTAGAGGCCCACTAATAAACGTTTATTGAAAATTCAATTTTTAAGTGACTTTTTTCGGCCCTTTGGCACTGAGCAAGGACAGTCGGTACAAAGTTCGGATTTAGCTCATTTTAAGCCACCAGATACGAGAAGCAATACTCGGAGGTCCTGTAGGGACCTCGAAACAACTTTTTATTTCCTAAAATGAACGGTTTCGGAGATATTCCCAAATTACTGTGTTCCCTCTGAGAAACAGATCAATGTTACAATGGCAACCGCTGAAATTTTGCAGACCGGGGATAGTTTTCTGGCAATATCTCGAAAACCGTTCGTTTTAGGGCCTAAAAACGCTGGGTTCGGTTCCCACTTCCTCGAAGTGGAAACCTCGAACATTGCTCCTCACATTGATACGCGCAAAAAGAGCTATAATCCATATTTCTACGAGCAAATCGACTTGGAAAGTCTCATCTCTTATATATAATCCAAAATTGACTCATCACCGCAGGGCTAACACCACTAGACCTAGAAAGCTGAAATTTTGCATGTTGGTTGATCCGAGTATGTAGAGGCTCACTAAGAAACGGTTTTTGAAAATTCAAATTTGTAAGTGACTTTTTTCGGCTTTTTGGCACTGAGCAAGGACAGTCGGTACAATCTTCGGATTTAGCTCATTTTAAGCCGCCAGTTACGAGAAACAATCCTCGGAGGTCCTGTAAGGACCTCGAAAAACACTTTTTAAGTTCCTAAAAAGAACGGTTACGGAGATATTCCCAAATAACTGTGTCCCCTTTGAGAAACAGATCAATGTTACGATGGCAACCGCTGAAATTTCGCAGAACGGGGATAGTTTTCTGGCAATATCTAGAAAACCGTTTTTTTAGGGCCTTAAAACGCTGGGTTCGATTCCCACTTCTTGGAAGAGGAAACCTGGTACATTGCTCCTCACATTGATACGCGCAAAAAGAGCTATAATCCATATTTCTACGAGCAAATCGACTTGGAAAGTCTCATCTCTTATATATAATCCAAAATTGACTCATCACCGCAGCGCTCAAACCACTAGACCTAGAAAGCTGAAATTTTGCATGTTGGTTGATCCTAGTCCGTAGAGGCTCAATCAGAAAAGGTTTTTGAAAATTCAATTTGTAAGTGGCTTTTTTCGGCCCTTTGTCATTGACAATCCAAAATTGACTCTTCGACGCAGGGCTCAAACCACTAGACCTAGAAAGCTGAAATTTTGCATGCTGGTTGATCCGAGTATGTAAAGGCCCACTAAGAAACGATTTCTGAAAATTCAATTTGTAAGTGACTTTTTTCGGCCCTTTGGCGTTGACAATCGAAAATTGACTCATCGAAGCAGGGCTCAAACCACTAGACCTAGAAAGCTGAAATTTTGCATGTTGGTTGATCCGAGTATGTAAAGGCCCACTATGAAACGGTTTTTGAAAATTCAAATTTGTAAGTGACTTTTTTCGGCTTTTTGGCACTGAGCAAGGACAGTCGGTACAATCTTCGGATTTAGCTCATTATAAGCCGCCAGTTACGAGAAACAATCCTCGGAGGTCCTGTAGGGACCTCGAAAAACACTTTTTAAGTTCTTAAAATGAACGGTTACGGAGATATTCCCAAATAACTGTGTTCCCTCTGAGAAACAGATCAATGTTACCATGGCAACCACTGAAATTTCGCAGACCGGGGATAGTTTTCTGGCAATATCTAGAAAACCGTTCGTTTTAGGGCCTTAAAACGCTGGGTTCGATTCCCACATCTTGGAAGAGGAAACCACGAACATTGCTCCTCACATTGATACGCGCAAAAAGAGCTATAATCCATATTTCTACGAGCAAATCCACTTGGAAAGTCTCATCTCTTATATATAATCCAAAATTGACTCATCACCGCAGCGCTCAAACCACTAGACTTAGAAAGCTGAAATTTTGCATGTTGGTTGCTCCGAGTATGTAGAGGCTCACTAAGAAACGGTTTTTGAAAATTCAATTTGTAAGTGACGTTTTTCGGCCCTTTGGCATTGACAATCCAAAATTGACTCATCGACGCAGGGCTCAAACCACTAGAACTAGAAAGCTGAAATTTTGCATGTTGGTTGATTCGAGTATGTAGAGGCCCACTAATAAACGTTTATTGAAAATTCAATTTTTAAGTGACTTTTTTCGGCCCTTTGGCACTGAGCAAGGACAGTCGGTACAAAGTTCGGATTTAGCTCATTTTAAGCCACCAGATACGAGAAGCAATACTCGGAGGTCCTGTAGGGACCTCGAAACAACTTTTTATTTCCTAAAATGAACGGTTTCGGAGATATTCCCAAATAACTGTGTTCCCTCTGAGAAACAGATCAATGTTACCATGGCAACCACTGAAATTTCGCAGACCGGGGATAGTTTTCTGGCAATATCTAGAAAACCGTTCGTTTTAAGGCCTTAAAACGCTGGGTTCGATTCCCACATCTTGGAAGAGGAAACCTCGAACATTGCTCCTCACATTGATACGCGCAAAAAGAGCTATAATCCATATTTCGACGAGCAAATCGACTTGGAAAGTATCATCTCTTATATATAATCCAAAATTGACTCACCACCGCAGCGCTCAAACCACTAGACCTAGAAAGCTGAAATTTTGCATGTTGGTTGATCCGAGTATGTAGAGGCTCACTAAGAAACGGTTCTTGAAAATTCAATTTGTAAGTGACGTTTTTCGGCCCTTTGGCATTGACAATCCAAAATTGACTCATCGACCCAGGGCTCAAACCACTAGAACTAGAAAGCTGAAATTTTGCATGTTGGTTGATTCGAGTATGTAGAGGCCCACTAATAAACGTTTTTTGGAAATTCAATTTCTAAGTGACTTTTTTCGGCCCTTTGGAACTGAGCAAGGTTAGTCGGTACAAAGTTCGGATTTATTTCATTTTAAGCCACCAGATACGAGAAGCAATACTCGGAGGTCCTGTAGGGACCTCGAAACACACTTTTTATTTCCTAAAATGAACGGTTTCGGAGATATTCCCAAATAACTGTGTTCCCTCTGAGAAACAGATCAATGTTACTATGGCAACCGCTGAAATTTTGCAGACCGGGGATAGTTTTCTGGCAATATCTAGGAAACCGTTCGTTTTAGGGCCTAAAAACGCTGGGTTCGGTTCCCACTTCCTCGAAGTGGAAACCACGAACATTGCTCCTCACATTGATACGCGCAAAAAGAGCTATAATCCATATTTCTACGAGCAAATCGACTTGGAAAGTCTCATCACTTATATATAATCCAAAATTGACTCATCACCGCAGGGCTCAAACCACTAGACCTAGAAAGCTGAAATTTTGCATGTTGGATGATCCGAGTATGTAGAGGATCAATAAGTACCGGTTTTTGATAATTCAATATGTAAGTGACTTTTTTCGGCCCTTTGGCATTGACAATCCAAAATAGTCTCATCACCGCAGGGCTCAAACCACTAGACCTAGAAAGCTGAAATTTTGCATGTTGGTTGACCGTAGTACGTAGAGGCTCAATCAGAAACGGTTTTTGAAAATGCAATTTGTAAGTGGCTTTTTTCGGCCCTTTGTCATTGACAATCCAAAATAGACTCTTCGACGCAGGGCTCAAACCACTAGACCTAGAAAGCTGAAATTTTGCATGCTGGTTGATCCGAGTATGTAAAGGCCCACTAAGAAACGGTTTTTGAAAATTCAAATTGTAAGTTACTTTTTTCGGCCCCTTGGCACTGAGCAAGGACAGTCGGTACAAAGTTCGGATTTAGCTCATTTTAAGCCACCAGTTACGAGAAACAATCCTCGGAGGTCCTGTAGGGACCTCGAAAAACACTTTTTAAGTTCCTAAAATGAACGGTTACGGAGATATTCCCAAATAACTGTGTTCCCTCTGAGAAACAGATCAATGTTACCATGGCAACCACTGAAATTTCGCAGACCGGGGATAGTTTTCTGGCAATATCTAGAAAACCGTTCGTTTTAAGGCCTTAAAACGCTGGGTTCGATTCCCACATCTTGGAAGAGGAAACCTCGAACAATGCTCCTCACATTGATACGCGCAAAAAGAGCTATAATCCATATTTCTACGAGCAAATCGACTTGGAAAGTCTCATCTCTTATATATAATCCAAAATATACTCATCACCGCAGCGCTCAAACCACTAGACCTAGAAAGCTGAAATTTTGCATGTTGGTTGATCCGAGTATGTAGAGGCTCACTAAGAAACGGTTTTTGAAAATTCCATTTGTAAGTGACGTTTTTCGGCCCTTTGGCATTGACAATCCAAAATTGACTCATCGACGCAGGGCTCAAACCACTAGAACTAGAAAGCTGAAATTTTGTATGTTGGTTGATTCGAGTATGTAGAGGCCCACTAATAAACGTTTATTGAAAATTCAATTTTTAAGTGACTTTTTTCGGCCCTTTGGCACTGAGCAAGGACAGTCGGTACAAAGTTCGGATTTAGCTCATTTTAAGCCACCAGATACGAGAAGCAATACTCGGAGGTCCTGTAGGGACCTCGAAACAACTTTTTATTTCCTAAAATGAACGGTTTCGGAATATATTCCCAAATTACTGTGTTCCCTCTGAGAAACAGATCAATGTTACAATGGCAACCGCTGAAATTTTGCAGACCGGGGATAGTTTTCTGGCAATATCTCGAAAACCGTTCGTTTTAGGGCCTAAAAACGCTGGGTTCGGTTCCCACTTCCTCGAAGTGGAAACCTCGAACATTGCTCCTCACATTGATACGCGCAAAAAGAGCTATAATCCATATTTCTACGAGCAAATCGACTTGGAAAGTCTCATCTCTTATATATAATCCAAAATTGACTCACCACCGCAGCGCTCAAACCACTAGACCTAGAAAGCTGAAATTTTGCATGTTGGTTGATCCGAGTATGTAGAGGCTCACTAAGAAACGGTTCTTGAAAATTCAATTTGTAAGTGACGTTTTTCGGCCCTTTGGCATTGACAATCCAAAATTGACTCATCGACCCAGGGCACAAACCACTAGAACTAGAAAGCTGAAATTTAGCATGTTGGTTGATTCGAGTATGTAGAGGCCCACTAATAATCGTTTTTTGAAAATTCAATTTTTAAGTGACTTTTTTCGGCCCTTTGGAACTGAGCAAGGACAGTCGGTACAAAGTTCGGATTTAGCTCATTTTAAGCCACCAGATACGAGAAGCAATACTCGGAGGTCCTGTAGGGACCTCGAAACACACTTTTTATTTCCTAAAATGAACGGTTTCGGAGATATTCCCAAATAACTGTGTTCCCTCTGAGAAACAGATCAATGTTACTATGGCAACCGCTGAAATTTTGCAGACCGGGGATAGTTTTCTGGCAATATCTAGAAAACCGTTCGTTTTAGGGCCTAAAAACTCTGGGTTCGGTTCCCACTTCCTCGAAGTGGAAACCACGAACATTGCTCCTCACATTGATACGCGCAAAAAGAGCTATAATCCATATTTCTACGAGCAAATCGACTTGGAAAGTCTCATCTCTTATATATAATCCAAAATTGACTCATCACCGCAGGGCTCAAACAACTAGACCTAGAAAGCTGAAATTTTGCATGTTGGATGATCCGAGTATGTAGAGGATCAGTAAGAAGCGGTTTTTGAAAATTCAATATGTAAGTGACTTTTTTCGGCCCTTTGGCATTGACAATCCAAAATTGTCTCATCACCGCAGGGCTCAAACCACTAGACCTAGAAAGCTGACGTTTTGCATGTTGGTTGATCCTAGTACGTAGAGGCTCAATCAGAAACGGTTTTTGAAAATGCAATTTGTAAGTGGCTTTTTTCGGCCCTTTGTCATTGACAATCCAAAATTGACTCTTCGACGCAGGGCTCAAACCACTAGACCTAGAAAGCTGAAATTTTGCATGCTGGTTGATCCGAGTATGTAAAGGCCCACTAAGAAACGGTTTTTGAAAATTCAAATTGTAAGTTACTTTTTTCGGCCCCTTGGCACTGAGCAAGGACAGTCGGTACAAAGTTCGGATTTAGCTCATTTTAAGCCACCAGATACGAGAAACAATACTCGGAGGTCCTGTAGGGACCTCGAAACACACTTTTTAAATTTCTAAAATGAACGGTTTCGGAGATATTCCCAAATAACTGTGTTCCCTCTGAGAAACAGATCAATGTTACCATGGCAACCGCTGAAATTTCGCAGACCGGGGATAGTTTTCTGGCAATATCTAGAAAACCGTTCGTTTTAGGGCCTTAAAGCTCTGGGTTCGGTTCCCACTTCTTCGAAGTGGAAACCACGAACGTTGCTCCTCACATTGATACGCGCATAAAGAGCTATAATCCATATTTCTACGAGCAAATCGACTTGGAAAGTCTCATCTCTTATATATAATCCAAAATTGACTCATCACCACAGCGCTCAAACCACTAGACCTAGAAAGCTGAAATTTTGCATGTTGGTTGATCCTAGTACCTAGAGGCTCAATCAGAAAAGGTTTTTGAAAATTCAATTTGTAAGTGGCTTTTTTCGGCCCTTTGTCATTGACAATCCAAAATTGACTCTTCGACGCTGGGCTCAAACCACTAGACCTAGAGAGCTGAAATTTTGCATGCTGGTTGATCCGAGTATGTAAAGTCCCACTAAGAAACGATTTCTGAAAATTCAATTTGTAAGTGACTTTTTTCGGCCCTTTGGCGTTGACAATCCAAAATTGACTCATCGAAGCAGGGCTGAAACCACTAGACCTAGAAAGCTGAAATTTTGCATGTTGGTTGATCCGAGTATGTAAAGGCCCACTATGAAACGGTGTTTGAAAATTCAAATTTGTAAGTGACCTTTTTCGGCTTTTTGGCACTGAGCAAGGACAGTCGGTACAATCTTCGGATTTAGCTCATTATAAGCCGCCAGTTACGAGAAACAATCCTCGGAGGTCCTGTAGGGACCTCGAAAAACACTTTTTAAGTTCCTAAAATGAACGGTTACGGAGATATTCCCAAATAACTGTGTTCCCTCTGAGAAACAGATCAATGTTACTATGGCAACCGCTGAAATTTTGCAGACCGGGGATAGTTTTCTGGCAATATCTCGAAAACCGTTCGTTTTAGGGCCTAAAAACGCTGGGTTCGCTTCCCACGTCCTCGAAGTGGAAACCTCGAACATTGCTCCTCACATTGATACGCGCAAAAAGAGCTATAATCCATATTTCGACGAGCAAATCGACTTGGAAAGTCTCATCTCTTATATATAATCCAAAATTGACTCATCACCGCAGGGCTAAAACCACTAGACCTAAAAAGCTGAAATTTTGCATGTTGGTTGATCCGAGTATGTAGAGGCTCACTAAGAAGCGGTTCTGGAAAGTTCAATTTGTAAGTGACTTTTTTTCGGCCCTTTGGCATTGACAATCCAAAATTGTCTCATCACCGCAGGGCTCAAACCACTAATCCTAGAAAGCTGAAATTTTGCATGTTGGTTGATCCTAGTACGTAGAGGCTCAATCAGAAACGGTTTTTGGAAATTCAATTTGTAAGTGGCTTTTTTCGGCCCTTTGTCATTGACAATCCAAAATTGACTCTTCGACGCAGGGCTCAAACCACTAGACCTAGAAAGCTGACATTTTGCATGCTGGTTGATCCGAGTATGTAAAGGCCCACTAAGAAACGGTTTTTGAAAATTCAAATTGTAAGTTACTTTTTTCGGCCCCTTGGCACTGAGCAAGGACAGTCGGTACAAAGTTCGGATTTAGCTCATTTCAAGCCACCAGATACGAGAAACAATACTCGGAGGTCCTGTAGGGACCTCGAAACACACTTTTTAAGTTTCTAAAATGAACGGTTTCGGAGATATTCCCAAATAACTGTGTTCCCTCTGAGAAACAGATCAACGTTACTATGGCAACCGCTGAAATTTCGCAGACCGGGGACAGTTTTCCGGCAATATCTCGAAAACAGTTCGTTTTAGGGCCTTAAAAAGCTGGGTTCGGTTCCCACTTCACGAACATTGCATCTCACATTGATACGCGCAAAAGGAGCTATAATCCATATTTCTACGAGCAAATCGACTTGGAATGTCTCATCTCTTATATATATCCAAAATTGACTCATCACCGCAGGGCTCAAACCACAAGACCTAGAAAGCTGAAAATTTGCATGTTGGTTGATCCGAGTATGTAGAGGCTCACTAAGAAACGGTTTTTGAAAATTCAATTTATAAGTGACTTTTTTCGGCCCTTTGGAATGGACAATCCAAAATTGACTCATCGACGCAGGGCTCAAACCACTAAACCTAGAAAGCTGAAATTTTGCATGTTGGTTGATCCGAGTATGTAAAGGCCCACTAAGAAACAGTTTTTGAAAATTCAATTTGTAAGTGACTTTTTTCGGCCCTTTGGCACTGTGCAAGGACAGTCGGTACAAAGTTCGGATTTAGCTCATTTTAAGCCACCAGATACGAGAAACAATACTCGGAAGTCCTGTAGGGACCTCGAAACACACTTTTTATTTCCTAAAATGAACGGTTTCGGAGATATTCCCAAATAACTGTGTTCCGTCTGAGAAACAGTTCAACGTTACTATGGCAATCGCTGAAATTTCGCAGACCGGGGATATTTTTCTGGCAATATCTAGAAAACCGTTCGTTTTAGGGCCTTAAATCACTGGGTTCGATTCCCACTTCTTGGAAGAGGAAACCACGAACATTGCTCCTCACATTGATACGCGCAAAAAGAGCTATAATCCATATTTCTACGAGCAAATCGACTTGGAAAGTCTCATCTCTTATATATAATCCAAAATTGACTCATCACCGCAGCGTTCAAACCACTAGACCTAGAAAGCTGAAATTTTGCATGTTGGTTGATCCGAGTATGTAGAGGCTCACGAAGAAACGGTTTTTGAAATTCAATTTGTAAGTGACGTTTTTCGGCCCTTTGGCATTGACAATCCAAAATTGACTCATCGACGCAGGGCTCAAACCACTAGAACTAGAAAGCTGAAATTTTGCATGTTGGTTGATTCTCGTATGTAGAGGCCCACTAATAAACGTTTTTTGAAAATTCAATTTTTAAGTGACTTTTTTTTGCCCTTTCGCACTGAGCAAGTACAGTCGGTACAAAGTTCGGATTTAGCACGTTTTAAGCCAACAAATGAAATGAAAATCCACAGCCTGCTTCCAGTCTCCGACCGGGTCAGGAATGGAATGAATGAAGCCCCTATCTAGCGGCGAGGATATGAACGTGCCGGCTGCCGAGACCTGACGCACTCCTCTGGAAGCCAACAAATACGAGAAGCAATACTCGGAGGTCCTGTAGGGACCTCGAAACACACTTTTTATTTCCTAAAATGAACGGTTTCGGAGATATTCCCAAATAACTGTGTTCCCTCTGAGAAACAGATCAATGTTACTATGGCAACCGCTGAAATTTTGCAGACCGGGGATAGTTTTCTGACAATATCTCGAAATCGTTCGTTTTAGGGCCTAAAAACGCTGGGTTCGCTTCCCACGTCCTCGAAGTGGAACCCTCGAACATTGCTCCTCACATTGATAGGCGCAAAAAGAGCTATAATCCATATTTCGACGAGCAAATCGACTTGGAAAGTCTCATCTCTTATATATAATCCAAAATTGACTCATCACCGCAGGGCTAAAACCACTAGACCTAGAAAGCTGAAATTTTGCATGTTGGTTGATCCGAGTACGTAGAGGCTCACTAAGAAACGATTTCTGAAAATTCAATTTGTAAGTGACTTTTTTCGGCCCTTTGGCGTTGACAATCCAAAATTGACTCATCGAAGCATGGCTCAAACCACTAGACCTAGAAAGCTGAAATTATGCATGTTGGTTGATCCGAGTATGTAAAGGCCCACTATGAAACGGTTTTTGAAAATTCAAATTTGTAAGTGACTTTTTTCGGCTTTTTGGCACTGAGCAAGGACAGTCGGTACAATCTTCGGATTTAGCTCATTATAAGCCGCCAGTTACGAGAAACAATCCTCGGAGGTCCTGTAGGGACCTCGAAAAACACTTTTTAAGTTCCTAAAATGTACGGTTACGGAGATATTCCCAAATAACTGTGTTCCCTCTGAGAAACAGATCAATGTTACTATGGCAACCGCTGAAATTTTGCAGACCGGGGATAGTTTTCTGGCAATATCTCGAAAACAGTTCGTTTTAGGGCCTAAAAACGCTGGGTTCGCTTCCCACGTCCTCGAAGTGGAAACCTCGAACATTGCTCCTCACATTGATAGGCGCAAAAAGAGCTATAATCCATATTTCGACGAGCAAATCGACTTGGAAAGTCTCATCTCTTATATATAATCCAAAATTGACTCATCACCGCAGGGCTAAAACCACTAGACCTAGAAAGCTGAAATTTTGCATGTTGGTTGATCCGAGTATGTAGAGGCTCACTAAGAAACGGTTCTTGAAAATTCAATTTGTAAGTGACGTTTTTCGGCCCTTTGGCATTGACAATCCAAAATTGACTCATCGACCCAGGGCTCAAACCACTAGAACTAGAAAGCTGAAATTTTGCATGTTGGTTGATTCGAGTATGTAGAGGCCCACTAATAAACGTTTTTTGGAAATTCAATTTCTAAGTGACTTTTTTCGGCCCTTTGGAACTGAGCAAGGACAGTCGGTACAAAGTTCGGATTTAGCTCATTTTAAGCCACCAGATACGAGAAACAATACTCGGAGGTCCTGTAGGGACCTCGAAACACACTTTTTATTTCCTAAAATGAACGGTTTCGGAGATATTCCCAAATAACTGTGTTCCCTCTGAGAAACAGATCAATGTTACTATGGCAACCGCTGAAATTTTGTAGACCGGGGATAGTTTTCTGGCAATATCTAGGAAACCGTTCGTTTTAGGGCCTAAAAACGCTGGGTTCGGTTCCCACTTCCTCGAAGTGGAAACCACGAACATTGCTCCTCACATTGATACGCGCAAAAAGAGCTATAATCCATATTTCTACGAGCAAATCGACTTGGAAAGTCTCATCACTTATATATAATCCAAAATTGACTCATCACCGCAGGGCTCAAACCACTAGACCTAGAAAGCTGAAATTTTGCATGTTGGATGATCCGAGTATGTAGAGGATCAATAAGAACCGGTTTTTTGATAATTCAATATGTAAGTGACTTTTTTCGGCCCTTTGGCATTGACAATCCAAAATAGTCTCATCACCGCAGGGCTCAAACCACTAGACCTAGAAAGCTGAAATTTTGCATGTTGGTTGACCCTAGTACGTAGAGGCTCAATCAGAAACGGTTTTTGAAAATGCAATTTGTAAGTGGCTTTTTTCGGCCCTTTGTCATTGACAATCCAAAATTGACTCTTCGACGCAGGGCTCAATCCACTAGACCTAGAAAGCTGAAATTTTTCATGCTGGTTGATCCGAGTATGTAAAGGCCCACTAAGAAACGGTTTTTGAAAATTCAAATTGTAAGTTACTTTTTTCGGCCCCTTGGCACTGAGCAAGGACAGTCGGTACAAAGTTCGGATTTAGCTCATTTTAAGCCACCAGTTACGAGAAACAATCCTCGGAGGTCCTGTAGGGACCTCGAAAAACACTTTTTAAGTTCCTAAAATGAACGGTTACGGAGATATTCCCAAATAACTGTGTTCCCTCTGAGAAACAGATCAATGTTACCATGGCAACCACTGAAATTTCGCAGACCGGGGATAGTTTTCTGGCAATATCTAGAAAACCGTTCGTTTTAAGGCCTTAAAACGCTGGGTTCGATTCCCACATCTTGGAAGAGGAAACCACGAACATTGCTCCTCACATTGATACGCGCAAAAAGAGCTATAATCCATATTTCTACGAGCAAATCGACTTGGAAAGTCTCATCTCTTATATATAATCCAAAATATACTCATCACCGCAGCGCTCAAACCACTAGACCTAGAAAGCTGAAATTTTGCATGTTGGTTGATCCTAGTACCTAGAGGCTCAATCAGAAAAGGTTTTTGAAAATTCAATTTGTAAGTGGCTTTTTTCGGCCCTTTGTCATTGACAATCCAAAATTGACTCTTCGACGCTGGGCTCAAACCACTAGACCTAGAAAGCTGAAATTTTGCATGCTGGTTGATCCGAGTATGTAAAGTCCCATTAAGAAACGATTTCTGAAAATTCAATTTGTAAGTGACTTTTTTCGGCCCTTTGGCGTTGACAATCCAAAATTGACTCATCGAAGCAGGGCTGAAACCACTAGACCTAGAAAGCTGAAATTTTGCATGTTGGTTGATCCGAGTATGTAAAGGCCCACTATGAAACGGTGTTTGAAAATTCAAATTTGTAAGTGACCTTTTTCGGCTTTTTGGCACTGAGCAAGGACAGTCGGTACAATCTTCGGATTTAGCTCATTATAAGCCGCCAGTTACGAGAAACAATCCTCGGAGGTCCTGTAGGGACCTCGAAAAACACTTTTTAAGTTCCTAAAATGAACGGTTACGGAGATATTCCCAAATAACTGTGTTCCCTCTGAGAAACAGATCAATGTTACTATGGCAACCGCTGAAATTTTGCAGACCGGGGATAGTTTTCTGGCAATATCTCGAAAACCGTTCGTTTTAGGGCCTAAAAACGCTGGGTTCGCTTCCCACGTCCTCGAAGTGGAAACCTCGAACATTGCTCCTCACATTGATACGCGCAAAAAGAGCTATAATCCATATTTCGACGAGCAAATCGACTTGGAAAGTCTCATCTCTTATATATAATCCAAAATTGACTCATCACCGCAGGGCTAAAACCACTAGACCTAAAAAGCTGAAATTTTGCATGTTGGTTGATCCGAGTATGTAGAGGCTCACTAAGAAGCGGTTCTGGAAAGTTCAATTTGTAAGTGACTTTTTTTCGGCCCTTTGGCATTGACAATCCAAAATTGTCTCATCACCGCAGGGCTCAAACCACTAATCCTAGAAAGCTGAAATTTTGCATGTTGGTTGATCCTAGTACGTAGAGGCTCAATCAGAAACGGTTTTTGGAAATTCAATTTGTAAGTGGCTTTTTTCGGCCCTTTGTCATTGACAATCCAAAATTGACTCTTCGACGCAGGGCTCAAACCACTAGACCTAGAAAGCTGACATTTTGCATGCTGGTTGATCCGAGTATGTAAAGGCCCACTAAGAAACGGTTTTTGAAAATTCAAATTGTAAGTTACTTTTTTCGGCCCCTTGGCACTGAGCAAGGACAGTCGGTACAAAGTTCGGATTTAGCTCATTTCAAGCCACCAGATACGAGAAACAATACTCGGAGGTCCTGTAGGGACCTCGAAACACACTTTTTAAGTTTCTAAAATGAACGGTTTCGGAGATATTCCCAAATAACTGTGTTCCCTCTGAGAAACAGATCAACGTTACTATGGCAACCGCTGAAATTTCGCAGACCGGGGACAGTTTTCCGGCAATATCTCGAAAACAGTTCGTTTTAGGGCCTTAAAAAGCTGGGTTCGGTTCCCACTTCACGAACATTGCATCTCACATTGATACGCGCAAAAGGAGCTATAATCCATATTTCTACGAGCAAATCGACTTGGAATGTCTCATCTCTTATATATATCCAAAATTGACTCATCACCGCAGGGCTCAAACCACAAGACCTAGAAAGCTGAAAATTTGCATGTTGGTTGATCCGAGTATGTAGAGGCTCACTAAGAAACGGTTTTTGAAAATTCAATTTATAAGTGACTTTTTTCGGCCCTTTGGAATGGACAATCCAAAATTGACTCATCGACGCAGGGCTCAAACCACTAAACCTAGAAAGCTGAAATTTTGCATGTTGGTTGATCCGAGTATGTAAAGGCCCACTAAGAAACAGTTTTTGAAAATTCAATTTGTAAGTGACTTTTTTCGGCCCTTTGGCACTGTGCAAGGACAGTCGGTACAAAGTTCGGATTTAGCTCATTTTAAGCCACCAGATACGAGAAACAATACTCGGAGGTCCTGTAGGGACCTCGAAACACACTTTTTATTTCCTAAAATGAACGGTTTCGGAGATATTCCCAAATAACTGTGTTCCCTCTGAGAAACAGTTCAACGTTACTATGGCAATCGCTGAAATTTCGCAGACCGGGGATAGTTTTCTGGCAATATCTAGAAAACCGTTCGTTTTAGGGCCTTAAATCACTGGGTTCGATTCCCACTTCTTGGAAGAGGAAACCACGAACATTGCTCCTCACATTGATACGCGCAAAAAGAGCTATAATCCATATTTCTACGAGCAAATCGACTTGGAAAGTCTCATCTCTTATATATAATCCAAAATTGACTCATCACCGCAGCGTTCAAACCACTAGACCTAGAAAGCTGAAATTTTGCATGTTGGTTGATCCGAGTATGTAGAGGCTCACGAAGAAACGGTTTTTGAAATTCAATTTGTAAGTGACGTTTTTCGGCCCTTTGGCATTGACAATCCAAAATTGACTCATCGACGCAGGGCTCAAACCACTAGAACTAGAAAGCTGAAATTTTGCATGTTGGTTGATTCTCGTATGTAGAGGCCCACTAATAAACGTTTTTTGAAAATTCAATTTTTAAGTGACTTTTTTTTGCCCTTTCGCACTGAGCAAGTACAGTCGGTACAAAGTTCGGATTTAGCACATTTTAAGCCACCAAATACGAGAAGCAATACTCGGAGGTCCTGTAGGGACCTCGAAACACACTTTTTATTTCCTAAAATGAACGGTTTCGGAGATATTCCCAAATAACTGTGTTCCCTCTGAGAAACAGATCAATGTTACTATGGCAACCGCTGAAATTTTGCAGACCGGGGATAGTTTTCTGGCAATATCTCGAAATCGTTCGTTTTAGGGCCTAAAAACGCTGGGTTCGCTTCCCACGTCCTCGAAGTGGAACCCTCGAACATTGCTCCTCACATTGATAGGCGCAAAAAGAGCTATAATCCATATTTCGACGAGCAAATCGACTTGGAAAGTCTCATCTCTTATATATAATCCAAAATTGACTCATCACCGCAGGGCTAAAACCACTAGACCTAGAAAGCTGAAATTTTGCATGTTGGTTGATCCGAGTACGTAGAGGCTCACTAAGAAACGATTTCTGAAAATTCAATTTGTAAGTGACTTTTTTCGGCCCTTTGGCGTTGACAATCCAAAATTGACTCATCGAAGCATGGCTCAAACCACTAGACCTAGAAAGCTGAAATTATGCATGTTGGTTGATCCGAGTATGTAAAGGCCCACTATGAAACGGTTTTTGAAAATTCAAATTTGTAAGTGACTTTTTTCGGCTTTTTGGCACTGAGCAAGGACAGTCGGTACAATCTTCGGATTTAGCTCATTATAAGCCGCCAGTTACGAGAAACAATCCTCGGAGGTCCTGTAGGGACCTCGAAAAACACTTTTTAAGTTCCTAAAATGTACGGTTACGGAGATATTCCCAAATAACTGTGTTCCCTCTGAGAAACAGATCAATGTTACTATGGCAACCGCTGAAATTTTGCAGACCGGGGATAGTTTTCTGGCAATATCTCGAAAACCGTTCGTTTTAGGGCCTAAAAACGCTGGGTTCGCTTCCCACGTCCTCGAAGTGGAAACCTCGAACATTGCTCCTCACATTGATAGGCGCAAAAAGAGCTATAATCCATATTTCGACGAGCAAATCGACTTGGAAAGTCTCATCTCTTATATATAATCCAAAATTGACTCATCACCGCAGGGCAAAAACCACTAGACCTAGAAAGCTGAAATTTTGCATGTTGGTTGATCCGAGTATGTAGAGGCTCACTAAGAAGCGGTTCTGGAAAATTCAATTTGTAAGTGACTTTTTTCGGCCCTTTGGCATTGACAATCCAAAATTGTCTCATCACCGCAGGGCTCAAACCACTAAACCTAGAAAGCTGAAATTTTGCATGATGGTTGATCCTAGTATGTAGAGGCTCAATCAGAAACGGTTTTTGAAAATTCAATTTGTATGTGGCTTTTTTCGGCCCTTTGTCATTGACAATCCAAAATTGACTCTTCGACGCAGGGCTCAAACCACTAGACCTAGAAAGCTGAAATTTTGCATGCTGGTTGATCCGAGTATGTAAAGGCCCACTAAGAAACGGTTTTTGAAAATTCAAATTGTAAGTTACTTTTTTCGGCCCCTTGGCCCTGAGCAAGGACAGTCGGTTCAAAGTTCGGATTTAGCTCATTTTAAGCCACCAGATACGAGAAACAATACTCGGAGGTCCTGTAGGGACCTCGAAACACACTTTTTATTTCCTAAAATGAACGGTTTCGGAGATATTCCCAAATAACTGTGTTCCCTCTGAGAAACAGTTCAACGTTACTATGGCAATCGCTGAAATTTCGCAGACCGGGGATAGTTTTCTGGCAATATCTAGAAAACCGTTCGTTTTGGGGCCTTAAAGCTCTGGGTTCGGTTCCACTTCTTCGAAGTGGAAACCACGAACATTGCTCCTCACATTGATACGCGCAAAAAGAACTATAATCCATATTTCTACGAGCAAATCGACTTGGAAAGTCTCATCTCTTATATATAATCCAAAATTGACTCATCACCGCAGGGCTAACACCACTAGACCTAGAAAGCTGAAATTTTGCATGCTGGTTGATCCGAGTATGTAAAGGCCCACTAGGAAACGGTTTTTGAAAATTCAAATTGTAAGTTACTTTCTTCGGATCCTTGGCCCTGAGCAAGGACAGTCGGTTCAAAGTTCGGATTTAGCTCATTTTAGCCACCAGATACGAGAAACAATACTCGGAGGTCCTGTAGGGACCTCGAAACACACTTTTTATTTCCTAAAAGGAACGGTTTCGGAGATATCCCCAAATAACTGTGTTTCCTCTGAAAAACAGATCAACGTTACTATGGCAACCGCTGAAATTTCGCAGACCGGGGACAGTTTTCCGGCAATATCTCGAAAACCGTTCGTTTTAGGGCCTTAAAAAGCTGGGTTCGGTTCCCACTTCACGAACATTGCTTCTCACATTGATACGCGCAAAAAGAGCTATAGTCCATATTTCTACGAGGAAATCGACTTGAATGTCTCATCTCTTATATATATCCAAAATTGACTCATCACCGCAGGGCTCAAACCACTAGAAATAGAAAGCTGAAATTTTGCATGTTGGTTGATTCGAGTATGTAGAGGCCCACTAATAAACGTTTATTGAAAATTCAATTTTTAAGTGACTTTTTTCGGCCCTTTGGCACTGAGCAAGGACAGTCGGTACAAAGTTCGGATTTAGCTCATTTTTAGCCACCAGATACGAGAAGCAATACTCGGAGGTCCTGTAGGGACCTCGAAACAACTTTTTATTTCCTAAAATGAACGGTTTCGGAGATATTCCCAAATTACTGTGTTCCCTCTGAGAAACAGATCAATGTTACAATGGCAACCGCTGAAATTTTGCAGACCGGGGATAGTTTTCTGGCAATATCTCGAAAACCGTTCGTTTTAGGGCCTAAAAACGCTGAGTTCGGTTCCCACTTCCTCGAAGTGGAAACCTCGAACATTGCTCCTCACATTGATACGCGCAAAAAGAGCTATAATCCATATTTCTACGAGCAAATCGACTTGGAAAGTCTCATCTCTTATATATAATCCAAAATTGACTCACCACCGCAGCGCTCAAACCACTAGACCTAGAAAGCTGAAATTTTGCATGTTGGTTGATCCGAGTATGTAGAGGCTCACTAAGAAACGGTTCTTGAAAATTCAATTTGTAAGTGACGTTTTTCGGCCCTTTGGCATTGACAATCCAAAATTGACTCATCGACCTAGGGCACAAACCACTAGAACTAGAAAGCTGAAATTTAGCATGTTGGTTGATTCGAGTATGTAGAGGCCCACTAATAAACGTTTTTTGAAAATTCAATTTTTAAGTGACTTTTTTCGGCCCTTTGGAACTGAGCAAGGACAGTCGGTACAAAGTTCGGATTTAGCTCATTTTAAGCCACCAGATACGAGAAGCAATACTCGGAGGTCCTGTAGGGACCTCGAAACACACTTTTTATTTCCTAAAATGAACGGTTTCGGAGATATTCCCAAATAACTGTGTTCCCTCTGAGAAACAGATCAATGTTACTATGGCAACCGCTGAAATTTTGCAGACCGGGGATAGTTTTCTGGCAATATCTAGAAAACCGTTCGTTTTAGGGCCTAAAAACGCTGGGTTCGGTTCCCACTTCCTCGAAGTGGAAACCACGAACATTGCTCCTCACATTGATACGCGCAAAAAGAGCTATAATCCATATTTCTACGAGCAAATCGACATGGAAAGTCTCATCTCTTATATATAATCCAAAATTGACTCATCACCGCAGGGCTCAAACCACTAGACCTAGAAAGCTGAAATTTTGCATGTTGGATGATCCGAGTATGTAGAGGATCAATAAGAAGCGGTTTTTGAAAATTCAATATGTAAGTGACTTTTTTCGGCCCTTTGGCATTGACAATCCAAAATTGTCTCATCACCGCAGGGCTCAAACCACTAGACCTAGAAAGCTGAAGTTTTGCATGTTGGTTGATCCTAGTACGTAGAGGCTCAATCAGAAACGGTTTTTGAAAATGCAATTTGTAAGTGGCTTTTTTCGGCCCTTTGTCATTGACAATCCAAAATTGACTCTTCGACGCAGGGCTCAAACCACTAGACCTAGAAAGCTGAAATTTTGCATACTGGTTGATCCGAGTATGTAAAGGCCCACTAAGAAACGGTTTTTGAAAATTCAAATTGTAAGTTACTTTTTTCGGCCCCTTGGCACTGAGCAAGGACAGTCGGTACAAAGTTCGGATTTAGCTCATTTTAAGCCACCAGATACGAGAAACAATACTCGGAGGTCCTGTAGGGACCTCGAAACACAATTTTTAAATTTCTAAAATGAACGGTTTCGGAGATATTCCCAAATAACTGTGTTCCCTCTGAGAAACAGATCAATGTTACCATGGCAACCGCTGAAATTTCGCAGACCGGGGATAGTTTTCTGGCAATATCTAGAAAACCGTTCGTTTTAGGGCCTTAAAGCTCTGGGTTCGGTTCCCACTTCTTCGAAGTGGAAACCACGAACGTTGCTCCTCACATTGATACGCGCATAAAGAGCTATAATCCATATTTCTACGAGCAAATCGACTTGGAAAGTCTCATCTCTTATATATAATCCAAAATTGACTCATCACCGCAGCGCTCAAACCACTAGACCTAGAAAGCTGAAATTTTGCATGTTGGTTGATCCTAGTACCTAGAGGCTCAATCAGAAAAGGTTTTTGAAAATTCAATTTGTAAGTGGCTTTCTTCGGCCCTTTGTCATTGACAATCCAAAATTGACTCTTCGACGCTGGGCTCAAACCACTAGACCTAGAAAGCTGAAATTTTGCATGCTGGTTGATCCGAGTATGTAGAGGCCCACTAATAAACGTTTTTTGAAAATTCAACTTTTAAGTGACTTTTTTCGGCCCTTTGGCACTGAGCAAGGACAGTCGGTACAAAGTTCGGATTTAGCTCATTTTAAGCCACCAGATACGAGAAGCAATCCTCGGAGGTCCTGTAGGGACCTCGAAAAACACTTTTTAAGTTCCTAAAATGATCGGTTACGGAGATATTCCCAAATAACTGTGTTCCCTCTGAGAAACAGATCAATGTTACTATGGCAACCGCTGAAATTTTGCAGACCGGGGATAGTTTTCTGGCAATATCTCGAAAACCGTTCGTTTTAGGGCCTAAAAACGCTGGGTTCGCTTCCCACGTCCTCGAAGTGGAAACCTCGAACATTGCTCCTCACATTGATACGCGCAAAAAGAGCTATAATCCATATTTCGACGAGCAAATCGACTTGGAAAGTCTCATCTCTTATATATAATCCAAAATTGACTCATCACCGCAGGGCTAAAACCACTAGACCTAAAAAGCTGAAATTTTGCATGTTGGTTGATCCGAGTATGTAGAGGCTCAATCAGAAACGGTTTTTGGAAATTCAATTTGTAAGTGGCTTTTTTCGGCCCTTTGTCATTGACAATCCAAAATTGACTCTTCGACGCAGGGCTCAAACCACTAGACCTAGAAAGCTGACATTTTGCATGCTGGTTGATCCGAGTATGTAAAGGCCCACTAAGAAACGGTTTTTGAAAATTCAAATTGTAAGTTACTTTTTTCGGCCCCTTGGCACTGAGCAAGGACAGTCGGTACAAAGTTCGGATTTAGCTCATTTCAAGCCACCAGATACGAGAAACAATACTCGGAGGTCCTGTAGGGACCTCGAAACACACTTTTTAAGTTTCTAAAATGAACGGTTTCGGAGATATTCCCAAATAACTGTGTTCCCTCTGAGAAACAGATCAACGTTACTATGGCAACCGCTGAAATTTCGCAGACCGGGGACAGTTTTCCGGCAATATCTCGAAAACAGTTCGTTTTAGGGCCTTAAAAAGCTGGGTTCGGTTCCCACTTCACGAACATTGCATCTCACATTGATACGCGCAAAAGGAGCTATAATCCATATTTCTACGAGCAAATCGACTTGGAATGTCTCATCTCTTATATATATCCAAAATTGACTCATCACCGCAGGGCTCAAACCACAAGACCTAGAAAGCTGAAAATTTGCATGTTGGTTGATCCGAGTATGTAGAGGCCCACTAATAAACGTTTTTTGAAAATTCAATTTTTAAGTGACTTTTTTCGGCCCTTTGGCACTGAGCAAGGACAGTCGGTACAAAGTTCGGATTTAGCTCATTTTAAGCCACCAGATACGAGAAGCAATACTCGGAGGTCCTGTAGGGTCCTCGAAACAACATTTTATTTCCTAAAATGAACGGGTTCGGAGATATTCCCAAATAACTGTGTTCCCTCTGAGAAACAGATCAATGTTACCATGGCAACCGCTGAAATTTCGCAGACCGGGGATAGTTTTCTGGCAATATCTAGAAAACCGTTCGTTTTAGGGCCTTATAACGCTTGGTTCGATTCCCACTTCTTGGTAGAGGAAACCACGAACATTGCTCCTCACATTGATACGCGCAAAAAGAGCTATAATCCATATTTCTACGAGCAAATCGACTTGGAAAGTCTCATCTCTTATATATAATCCAAAATTGACTCATCACCGCAGCGCTCAAACCACTATGCCTAGAAAGCTGAAATTTTGCATGTTGGTTGATCCTAGTACGTAGAGGCTCAATCAGAAACGGTTTTAGAAATTCAATTTGTAAGTGGCTTTTTTTCGGCCCTTTGTCATTGACAATCCAAAATTGACTCATCGAAGCAGGGCTCAAACCACTAGACCTAGAAAGCTGAAATTTTGCATGTTGGTTGATCCGAGTATGTAAAGGCCCACTATGAAACGGTTTTTGAAAATTCAAATTTGTAAGTGACTTTTTTCGGCTTTTTGGCACTGAGCAAGGACAGTCGGTACAATCTTCGGATTTAGCTCATTATAAGCCGCCAGTTACGAGAAACAATCCTCGGAGGTCCTGTAGGGACCTCGAAAAACACTTTTTAAGTTCCTAAAATGAACGGTTACGGAGATATTCCCAAATAACTGTGTTCCCTCTGAGAAACAGATCAATGTTACCATGGCAACCGCTGAAATTTCGCAGACCGGGGATAGTTTTCTGGCAATATCTAGAAAACCGTTCGTTTTAGGGCCTTAAAACGCTGGGTTCGATTCCCACTTCTTGGAAGAGGAAACCACGATCATTGCTCCTCACATTGATACGCGCAAAAAGAGCTATAATCCATATTTCTATGAGCAAATCGACTTGGAAAGTCTCATCTCTTATATATAATCCAAAATTGACTCATCACCGCAGCGGTCAAACCACTAGACCTAGAAAGCTAAAATTTTGCATGCTGGTTGATCTGAGTATGTAGAGGCTCAATCAGAAACGGTTTTTGAAAATTCAATTTGTAAGTGACGTTTTTCGGCCCATTGGCATTGACAATCCAAAATTGACTCATCGACGCAGGGCTCAAACCACTAGAACTAGAAAGCTGAAATTTTGCATGTTGGTTGATTCGAGTATGTAGAGGCCCACTAATAAACTTTTTTTGAAAATTCAATTTTTAAGTGACTTTTTTCGGCCCTTTGGCACTGAGCAAGGACAGTCGGTACAAAGTTCGGATTTAGCTCATTTTAAGCCACCAGATACGAGAAGCAATCCTCGGAGGTCCTGTAAGGACCTCGAAAAACACTTCTTAAGTTCCTAAAATGAACGGTTACGGAGATATTCCCAAATAACTGTGTCCCCTTTGAGAAACAGATCAATGTTACGATGGCAACCGCTGAAATTTCGCAGACCGGGGATAGTTTTCTGGCAATATCTAGAAAACCGTTTTTTTAGGGCCTTAAAACGCTGGGTTCGATTCCCACATCTTGGAAGAGGAAACCTGGTACATTGCTCCTCACATTGATACGCGCAAAAAGAGCTATAATCCATATTTCTACGAGCAAATCGACTTGGAAAGTCTCATCTCTTATATATAATCCAAAATTGACTCATCACCGCAGCGCTCAAACCACTAGACCTAGAAAGCTGAAATTTTGCATGTTGGTTGATCCTAGTACGTAGAGGCTCAATCAGAAAAGGTTTTTGAAAATTCAATTTGTAAGTGGCTTTTTTCGGCCCTTTGTCATTGACAATCCAAAATTGACTCTTCGACGCAGGGCTCAAACCACTAGACCTAGAAAGCTGAAAATTTGCATGCTGGTTGAACCGAGTATGAAAAGGCCCACTAAGAAACGATTTCTGAAAATTCAATTTGTAAGTGACTTTTTTCGGCCCTTTGGCGTTGACAATCCAAAATTGACTCATCGAAGCAGGGCTTAAACCACTAGACCTAGAAAGCTGAAATTTTGCATGTTGGTTGATCCGAGTATGTAAAGGCCCACTATGAAACGGTTTTTGAAAATTCAAATTTGTAAGTGACTTTTTTCGGCTTTTTGGCACTGAGCAAGGACAGTCGGTACAATCTTCGGATTTAGCTCATTATAAGCCGCCAGTTACGAGAAACAATCCTCGGAGGTCCTGTAGGGACCTCGAAAAACACGTTTTAAGTTCTTAAAATGAACGGTTACGGAGATATTCCCAAATAACTGTGTTCCCTCTGAGAAACAGATCAATGTTACCATGGCAACCACTGAAATTTCGCAGACCGGGGATAGTTTTCTGGCAATATCTAGAAAACCGATCGTTTTAGGGCCTTAAAACGCTGGGTTCGATTCACACATCTTGGAAGAGGAAACCACGAACATTGCTCCTCACATTGATACGCGCAAAAAGAGCTATAATCCATATTTCTACGAGCAAATCGACTTGGAAAGTCTCATCTCTTATAAATAATCCAAAATTGACTCATCACCGCAGCGCTCAAACCACTAGACTTAGAAAGCTGAAATTTTGCATGTTGGTTGATCCGAGTATGTAGAGGCTCACTAAGAAACGGTTTTTGAAAATTCAATTTGTAAGTGACGTTTTTCGCCCCTTGGCATTGACAATCCAAAATTGACTCATCGACGCAGGGCTCAAACCAGTAGAACTAGAAAGCTGAAATTTTGCATGTTGGTTGATTCGAGTATGTAGAGGCCCACTAATAAACGTTTTTTGAAAATTCAATTTTTAAGTGACTTTTTTCGGCCCTTTGGCACGGAGCAAGGACAGTCGGTACAAAGTTCGGATTTAGCTCATTTTAAGCCACCAGAAACGAGAAGCAATACTCGGAGGTCCTGTAGGGACCTCGAAACAACTTTTTATTTCCTAAAATGAACGGTTTCGGAGATATTCCCAAATAACTGTGTTCCCTCTGAGAAACAGATCAATGTTACAATGGCAACCGCTGAAATTTTGCAGACCGGGGATAGTTTTCTGGCAATATCTCGAAAACCGTTCGTTTCAGGGCCTAAAAACGCTGCGTTCGGTTCCCACTGCCTCGAAGTGGAAACCTCGAACATTGCTCCTCACATTGATACGCGCAAAAAGAGCTATAATCCATATTTCTACGAGCAAATCGACTTGGAAAGTCTCATCTCTTATATATAATCCAAAATTGACTCACCACCGCAGAGCTCAAACCACTAGACCTAGAAAGCTGAAATTTTGCATGTTGGTTGATCCGAGTATGTAGAGGCTCACTAAGAAGCGGTTTTGGAAATTCAATTTGTAAGTGACGTTTTTCGGCCCTTTGGCATTGACAATCCAAAATTGACTCATCGACCCAGGGTTCAAACCACTAGAACTAGAAAGCTGAAATTTTGCATGTTGGTTGACCCTAGTACGTAGAGGCTCAATCAGAAACGGTTTTTGAAAATGCAATTTGTAAGTGGCTTTTTTCGGCCCATTGTCATTGACAATCCAAAATTGACTCTTCGACGCAGGGCTCAAACCACTAGACCTAGAAAGCTGAAATTTTGCATGCTGGTTGATCCGAGTATGTAAAGGCCCACTAAGAAACGGTTTTTGAAAATTCAAATTGTAAGTTACTTTTTTCGGCCCGTTGGCACTGAGCAAGGACAGTCGGTACAAAGTTCGGATTTAGCTCATTTTAAGCCACCAGTTACGAGAAACAATCCTCGGAGGTCCTGTAGGGACCTCGAAAAACACTTTTTAAGTTCCTAAAATGAACGGTTACGGAGATATTCCCAAATAACTGTGTTCCCTCTGAGAAACAGATCAATTTTACCATGGCAACCACTGAAATTTCGCAGACCGGGGATAGTTTTCTGGCAATATCTAGAAAACCGTTCGTTTTAAGGCCTTAAAACGCTGGGTTCGATTCCCACATCTTGGAAGAGGAAACCACGAACATTGCTCCTCACATTGATACGCGCAAAAAGAGCTATAATCCATATTTCTACGAGCAAATCGACTTGGAAAGTCTCATCTCTTATATATAATCCAAAATTTACTCATCACCGCAGCGCTCAAACCACTAGACCTAGAAAGCTGAAATTTTGCATGTTGGTTGATCCGAGTATGTAGAGGATCAATAAGAAGCGGTTTTTGAAAATTCAATATGTAAGTGACTTTTTTCGGCCCTTTGGCATTGACAATCCAAAATTGTCTCATCACCGCAGGGCTCAAACCACTAGACCTAGAAAGCTGAAGTTTTGCATGTTGGTTGATCCTAGTACGTAGAGGCTCAATCAGAAACGGTTTTTGAAAATGCAATTTGTAAGTGGCTTTTTTCGGCCCTTTGTCATTGACAATCCAAAATTGACTCTTCGACGCAGGGCTAAAACCACTAGACCTAGAAAGCTGAAATTTTGCATGCTGGTTGATCCGCGTATGCAAAGGCCCACTAAGAAACGGTTTTTGAAAATTCAAATTGTAAGTTACTTTTTTCGGCCCCTTGGCACTGAGCAAGGACAGTCGGTACAAAGTTCGGATTTAGCTCATTTTAAGCCACCAGATACGAGAAACAATACTCGGAGGTCCTGTAGGGACCTCGAAACACACTTTTTAAATTTCTAAAATGAACGGTTTCGGAGATATTCCCAAATAACTGTGTTCCCTCTGAGAAACAGATCAATGTTACCATGGCAACCGCTGAAATTTCGCAGACCGGGGATAGTTTTCTGGCAATATCTAGAAAAACGTTCGTTTTAGGGCCTTAAAGCTCTGGGTTCGGTTCCCACTTCTTCGAAGTGGAAACCACGAACGTTGCTCCTCACATTGATACGCGCATAAAGAGCTATAATCCATATTTCTACGAGCAAATCGACTTGGAAAGTCTCATCTCTTATATATAATCCAAAATTGACTCATCACCGCAGCGCTCAAACCACTAGACCTAGAAAGCTGAAGTTTTGCATGTTGGTTGATCCTAGTACCTAGAGGCTCAATCAGAAAAGGTTTTTGAAAATTCAATTTGTAAGTGGCTTTTTTCGGCCCTTTGCCATTGACAATCCAAAATTGACTCTTCGACGCTGGGCTCAAACCACTAGACCTAGAAAGCTGAAATTTTGCATGCTGGTTGATCCGAGTATGTAAAGTCCCACTAAGAAACGATTTCTGAAAATTCAATTTGTAAGTGACTTTTTTCGGCCCTTTGGCGTTGACAATCCAAAATTGACTCATCGAAGCAGGGCTCAAACCACTAGACCTAGATAGCTGAAATTTTGCATGTTGGTTGATCCGAGTATGTAAAGGCCCACTATGAAACGGTTTTTGAAAATTCAAATTTGTAAGTGACCTTTTTCGGCTTTTTGGCAGTGAGCAAGGACAGTCGGTACAATCTTCGGATTTAACTCATTATAAGCCGCCAGTTACGAGAAACAATCCTCGGAGGTCCTGTAGGGACCTCGAAAAACACTTTTTAAGTTCCTAAAATGAACGGTTACGGAGATATTCCCAAATAACTGTGTTCCCTCTGAGAAACAGATCAATGTTACTATGGCAACCGCTGAAATTTTGCAGACCGGGGATAGTTTTCTGGCAATATCTCGAAAACCGTTCGTTTTAGGGCCTAAAAACGCTGGGTTCGCTTCCCACGTCCTCGAAGTGGAAACCTCGAGCATTGCTCATCACATTGATACGCGCAAAAAGAGCTATAATCCATATTTCGACGAGCAAATCGACTTGGAAAGTCTCATCTCTTATATATAATCCAAAATTGACTCATCACCGCAGGGCTAAAACCACTAGACCTAAAAAGCTGAAATTTTGCATGTTGGTTGATCCGAGTATGTAGAGGCTCACTAAGAAGCGGTTCTGGAAAGTTCAATTTGTAAGTGACTTTTTTCGGCCCTTTGGCATTGACAATCCAAAATTGTCTCATCACCGCAGGGCTCAAACCACTAATCCTAGAAAGCTGAAATTTTGCATGTTGGTTGATCCTAGTACGTAGAGGCTCAATCAGAAACGGTTTTTGGAAATTCAATTTGTAAGTGGCTTTTTTCGGCCCTTTGTCATTGACAATCCAAAATTGACTCTTCGACGCAGGGCTCAAACCACTAGACCTAGAAAGCTGACATTTTGCATGCTGGTTGATCCGAGTATGTAAAGGCCCACTAAGAAACGGTTTTTGAAAATTCAAATTGTAAGTTACTTTTTTCGGCCCCTTGGCACTGAGCAAGGACAGTCGGTACAAAGTTCGGATTTAGCTCATTTCAAGCCACCAGATACGAGAAACAATACTCGGAGGTCCTGTAGGGACCTCGAAACACACTTTTTAAGTTTCTAAAATGAACGGTTTCGGAGATATTCCCAAATAACTGTGTTCCCTCTGAGAAACAGATCAACGTTACTATGGCAACCGCTGAAATTTCGCAGACCGGGGACAGTTTTCCGGCAATATCTCGAAAACAGTTCGTTTTAGGGCCTTAAAAAGCTGGGTTCGGTTCCCACTTCACGAACATTGCATCTCACATTGATACGCGCAAAAGGAGCTATAATCCATATTTCTACGAGCAAATCGACTTGGAATGTCTCATCTCTTATATATATCCAAAATTGACTCATCACCGCAGGGCTCAAACCACAAGACCTAGAAAGCTGAAAATTTTCATGTTGGTTGATCCGAGTATGTAGAGGCTCACTAAGAAACGGTTTTTGAAAATTCAATTTGTAAGTGACTTTTTTCGGCCCTTTGGAATGGACAATCCAAAATTGACTCTTCGACGCAGGGCTCAAACCACTAGACCTAGAAAGCTGACATTTTGCATGCTGGTTGATCCGAGTATGTAAAGGCCCACAAAGAAACGGTTTTTGAAAATTCAAATTGTAAGTTACTTTTTTCGGCCCCTTGGCACTGAGCAAGGACAGTCGGTACAAAGTTCGGATTTAGCTCATTTCAAGCCACCAGATACGAGAAACAATACTCGGAGGTCCTGTAGGGACCTCGAAACACACTTTTTAAGTTTCTAAAATGAACGGTTTCGGAGATATTCCCAAATAACTGTGTTCCCTCTGAGAAACAGATCAACGTTACTATGGCAACCGCTGAAATTTCGCAGACCGGGGACAGTTTTCCGGCAATATCTCGAAAACAGTTCGTTTTAGGGCCTTAAAAAGCTGGGTTCGGTTCCCACTTCACGAACATTGCATCTCACATTGATACGCGCAAAAGGAGCTATAATCCATATTTCTACGAGCAAATCGACTTGGAATGTCTCATCTCTTATATATATCCAAAATTGACTCATCACCGCAGGGCTCAACCCACTAAACCTAGAAAGCTGAAATTTTGCATGTTGGTTGATCCGAGTATGTAAAGGCCCACTAAGAAACAGTTTTTGAAAATTCAATTTGTAAGTGACTTTTTTCGGCCCTTTGGCACTGTGCAAGGACAGTCGGTACAAAGTTCGGATTTAGCTCATTTTAAGCCACCAGATACGAGAAACAATACTCGGAGGTCCTGTAGGGACCTCGAAACACACTTTTTATTTCCTAAAATGAACGGTTTCGGAGATATTCCCAAATAACTGTGTTCCCTCTGAGAAACAGTTCAACGTAACTATGGCAATCGCTGAAATTTCGCAGACCGGGGATAGTTTTCTGGCAATATCTAGAAAACCGTTCGTTTTAGGGCCTTAAATCACTGGGTTGGATTCCCACTTCTTGGAAGAGGAAACCACGAACATTGCTCCTCACATTGATACGCGCAAAAAGAGCTATAATCCATATTTCTACGAGCAAATCGACTTGGAAAGTCTCATCTCTTATATATAATCCAAAATTGACTCATCACCGCAGCGTTCAAACCACTAGACCTAGAAAGCTGAAATTTTGCATGTTGGTTGATCCGAGTATGTAGAGGCTCACTAAGAAACGGTTTTTGAAATTCAATTTGTAAGTGACGTTTTTCGGCCCTTTGGCATTGACAATCCAAAATTGACTCATCGACGCAAGGCTCAAACCACTAGAACTAGAAAGCTGAAATTTTGCATGTTGGTTGATTCTCGTATGTAGAGGCCCACTAATAAACGTTTTTTGAAAATTCAATTTTTAAGTGACTTTTTTTTGCCCTTTGGCACTGAGCAAGTACAGTCGGTACAAAGTTCGGATTTAGCTCATTTTAAGCCACCAAATACGAGAAGGAATACTCGGAGGTCCTGTAGGGACCTCGAACACACTTTTTATTTCCTAAAATGAACGGTTTCGGAGATATTCCCAAATAACTGTGTTCCCTCTGAGAAACAGATCAATGTTACTATGGCAACCGCTGAAATTTTGCAGACCGGGGATAGTTTTCTGGCAATATCTCGAAATCGTTCGTTTTAGGGCCTAAAAACGCTGGGTTCGGTTCCCACTTCCTCGAAGTGGAAACCACGAACATTGCTCCTCACATTGATTCGCGCAAAAAGAACTATAATCCATATTTCTACGAGCAAATCGACTTGGAAAGTCTCATCTCTTATATATAATCCAAAATTGACTCATCACCGCAGGGCTAACACCACTAGACCTAGAAAGCTCAAATTTTGCATGTTGGTTGATCCGAGTATGTAGAGGCTCACTAAGAAGCGGTTCTGGAAAATTCATTTTGTAAGTGACTTTTTTCGGCCCTTTGGCATTGACAATCCAAAATTGTCTCATCACCGCAGGGCTCAAACCACTAGACCTAGAAAGCTGAAATTTTGCATGTTGGTTGATCCGAGTACGTAGAGGCTCACTAAGAAACGATTTCTGAAAATTCAATTTGTAAGTGACTTTTTTCGGCCCTTTGGCGTTGACAATCCAAAATTGACTCATCGAAGCATGGCTCAAACCACTAGACCTAGAAAGCTGAAATTATGCATGTTGGTTGATCCGAGTATGTAAAGGCCCACTATGAAACGGTTTTTGAAAATTCAAATTTGTAAGTGACTTTTTTCGGCTTTTTGGCACTGAGCAAGGACAGTCGGTACAATCTTGGGATTTAGCTCATTATAAGCCGCCAGTTACGAGAAACAATCCTCGGAGGTCCTGTAGGGACCTCGAAAAACACTTTTTAAGTTCCTAAAATGAACGGTTACGGAGATATTCCCAAATAACTGTGTTCCCTCTGAGAAACAGATCAATGTTACTATGGCAACCGCTGAAATTTTGCAGACCGGGGATAGTTTTCTGGCAATATCTCGAAAACCGTTCGTTTTAGGGCCTAAAAACGCTGGGTTCGGTTCCCACGTCCTCGAAGTGGAAACCTCGAACATTGCTCCTCACATTGATAGGCGCAAAAAGAGCTATAATCCATATTTCGACGAGCAAATCGACTTGGAAAGTCTCATCTCTTATATATAATCCAAAATTGACTCATCACCGCAGGGCTAAAACCACTAGACCTAGAAAGCTGAAATTTTGCATGTTGGTTGATCCGAGTATGTAGAGGCTCACTAAGAAGCGGTTCTGGAAATTTCAATTTGTAAGTGACTTTTTTCGGCCCTTTGGCATTGACAATCCAAAATTGTCTCATCACCGCAGGGCTCAAACCACTAAACCTAGAAAGCTGAAATTTTGCATGATGGTTGATCCTAGTATGTAGAGGCTCAATCAGAAACGGTTTTTGAAAATTCAATTTGTATGTGGCTTTTTTCGGCCCTTTGTCATTGACAATCCAAAATTGACTCTTCGACGCAGGGCTCAAACCACTAGACCTAGAAAGCTGAAATTTTGCATGCTGGTTGATCCGAGTATGTAAAGGCCCACTAAGAAACGGTTTTTGAAAATTCAAATTGTAAGTTACTTTTTTCGGCCCCTTGGCCCTGAGCAAGGACAGTCGGTTCAAAGTTCGGATTTAGCTCATTTTAAGCCACCAGATACGAGAAACAATACTCGGAGGTCCTGTAGGGACCTCGAAACACACTTTTTATTTCTTAAAATGAACGGTTTCGGAGATATTCCCAAATAACTGTGTTTCCTCTGAAAAACAGATCAACGTTACTATGGCAACCGCTGAAATTTCGCAGACCGGGGACAGTTTTCCGGCAATATCTCGAAAACATTTCGTTTTAGGGCCTTAAAAAGCTGGGTTCGGTTCCCACTTCACGAACATTGCATCTCACATTGATACGCGCAAAAGGAGCTATAATCCATATTTCTACGAGCAAATCGACTTGGAATGTCTCATCTCTTATATATATCCAAAATTGACTCATCACCGCAGGGCTCAAACCACAAGACCTAGAAAGCTGAAAATTTGCATGTTCGTTGATCCGAGTATGTAGAATCTCACTAAGAAACGGTTTTTGAAAATTCAATTTGTAAGTGACTTTTTTCGGCCCTTTGGAATGGACAATCCAAAATTGACTCATCGACGCAGGGCTCAAACCACTAAACCTAGAAAGCTGAAATTTTGCATGTTGGTTGATCCGAGTATGTAAAGGCCCACTAAGAAACAGTTTTTGAAAATTCAATTTGTAAGTGACTTTTTTCGGCCCTTTGGCACTGTGCAAGGACAGTCGGTACAAAGTTCGGATTTAGCTAATTTTAAGCCACCAGATACGAGAAACAATACTCGGAGGTCCTGTAGGGACCTCGAAACACACTTTTTATTTCCTAAAATGAACGGTTTCGGAGATATTCCCAAATAACTGTGTTCCCTCTGAGAAACAGTTCAACGTTACTATGGCAATCGCTGAAATTTCGCAGACCGGGGATAGTTTTCTGGCAATATCTAGAAAACCGTTCGTTTTAGGGCCTTAAATCACTGGGTTCGATTCCCACTTCTTGGAAGAGGAAACCACGAACATTGCTCCTCACATTGATACGCGCAAAAAGAGCTATAATCCATATTTCTACGAGCAAATCGACTTGGAAAGTCTCATCTCTTATATATAATCCAAAATTGACTCATCACCGCAGCGTTCAAACCACTAGACCTAGAAAGCTGAAATTTTGCTTGTTGGTTGATCCGAGTATGTAGAGGCTCACTAAGAAACGGTTTTTGAAATTCAATTTGTAAGTGACGTTTTTCGGCCCTTTGGCATTGACAATCCAAAATTGACTCATCGACGCAGGGCTCAAACCACTAGAACTAGAAAGCTGACATTTTGCATGTTGGTTGATTCTCGTATGTAGAGGCCCACTAATAAACGTTTTTTGAAAATTCAATTTTTAAGTGACTTTTTTTTGCCCTTTGGCACTGAGCAAGTACAGTCGCTACAAAGTTCGGATTTAGCTCATTTTAAGCCACCAAATACGAGAAGCAATACTCGGAGGTCCTGTAGGGACCTCGAAACACACTTTTTATTTCCTAAAATGAACGGTTTCGGAGATATTCCCAAATAACTGTGTTCCCTCTGAGAAACAGATCAATGTTACTATGGCAACCGCTGAAATTTTGCAGACCGGGGATAGTTTTCTGGCAATATCTCGAAATCGTTCGTTTTAGGGCCTTAAAACGCTGGGTTCGGTTCCCACTTCCTCGAAGTGGAAACCACGAACATTGCTCCTCACATTGATACGCGCAAAAAGAACTATAATCCATATTTCTACGAGCAAATCGACTTGGAAAGTCTCATCTCTTATATATAATCCAAAATTGACTCATCACCGCAGGGCTAACACCACTAGACCTAGAAAGCTGAAATTTTGCATGTTGGTTGATCCGAGTATGTAGAGGCTCACTAAGAAGCCGTTCTGGAAAATTCATTTTGTAAGTGACTTTTTTCGGCCCTTTGGCATTGACAATCCAAAATTGTCTCATCACCGCAGGGCTCAAACCACTAGACCTAGAAAGCTGAAATTTTGCATGTTGGTTGATCCGAGTACGTAGAGGCTCACTAAGAAACGATTTCTGAAAATTCAATTTGTAAGTGACTTTTTTCGGCCCTTTGGCGTTGACAATCCAAAATTGACTCATCGAAGCATGGCTCAAACCACTAGACCTAGAAAGCTGAAATTATGCATGTTGGTTGATCTGAGTATGTAAAGGCCCACTATGAAACGGTTTTTGAAAATTCAAATTTGTAAGTGACTTTTTACGGCTTTTTGGCACTGAGCAAGGACAGTCGGTACAATCTTCGGATTTAGCTCATTATAAGCCGCCAGTTACGAGAAACAATCCTCGGAGGTCCTGTAGGGACCTCGAAAAACACTTTTTAAGTTCCTAAAATGAACGGTTACGGAGATATTCCCAAATAACTGTGTTCCCTCTGAGAAACAGATCAATGTTACTATGGCAACCGCTGAAATTTTGCAGACCGGGGATAGTTTTCTGGCAATATCTCGAAAACCGTTCGTTTTAGGGCCTAAAAACGCTGGGTTCGGTTCCCACGTCCTCGAAGTGGAAACCTCGAACATTGCTCCTCACATTGATAGGCGCAAAAAGAGCTATAATCCATATTTCGACGAGCAAATCGACTTGGAAAGTCTCATCTCTTATATATAATCCAAAATTGACTCATCACCGCAGGGCTAAAACCACTAGACCTAGAAAGCTGAAATTTTGCATGTTGGTTGATCCGAGTATGTAGAGGCTCACTAAGAAGCGGTTCTGGAAAATTCAATTTGTAAGTGACTTTTTTCGGCCCTTTGGCATTGACAATCCAAAATTGTCTCATCACCGCAGGGCTCAAACCACTAAACCTAGAAAGCTGAAATTTTGCATGATGGTTGATCCTAGTATGTAGAGGCTCAATCAGAAACGGTTTTTGAAAATTCAATTTGTATGTGGCTTTTTTCGGCCCTTTGTCATTGACAATCCAAAATTGACTCTTCGACGCAGGGCTCAAACCACTAGACCTAGAAAGCTGAAATTTTGCATGCTGGTTGATCCGAGTATGTAAAGGCCCACTAAGAAACGGTTTTTGAAAATTCAAATTGTAAGTTACTTTTTTCGGCCCCTTGGCCCTGAGTAAGGACAGTCGGTTCAAAGTTCGGATTTAGCTCATTTTAAGCCACCAGATACGAGAAACAATACTCGGAGGTCCTGTAGGGACCTCGAAACACACTTTTTATTTCTTAAAATGAACGGTTTCGGAGATATTCCCAAATAACTGTGTTCCCTCTGAGAAACAGTTCAACGTTACTATGGCAATCGCTGAAATTTCGCAGACCGGGGATAGTTTTCTGGCAATATCTAGAAAACCGTTCGTTTTGGGGCCTTAAAGCTCTGGGTTCGGTTCCACTTCTTCGAAGTGGAAACCACGAACATTGCTCCTCACATTGATACGCGCAAAAAGAACTATAATCCATATTTCTACGAGCAAATCGACTTGGAAAGTCTCATCACTTATATATAATCCAAAATTGACTCATCACCGCAGGGCTCAAACCACTAGGCCTAGAAAGCTGAAATTTTGCATGTTGGATGATCCGAGTATGTAGAGGATCAATAAGAAGCGGTTTTTGAAAATTCAATATGTAAGTGACTTTTTTCGGCCCTTTGGCATTGACAATCCAAAATTGTCTCATCACCGCAGGGCTCAAACCACTAGACCTAGAAAGCTGAAGTTTTGCATGTTGGTTGATCCTAGTACGTAGAGGCTCAATCAGAAACGGTTTTTGAAAATGCTATTTGTAAGTGGCTTTTTTCGGCCCTTTGTCATTGACAATCCAAAATTGACTCTTCGACGCAGGGCTAAAACCACTAGACCTAGAAAGCTGAAATTTTGCATGCTGGTTGATCCGAGTATGCAAAGGCCCACTAAGAAACGGTTTTTGAAAATTCAAATTGTAAGTTCTTTTTTTCGGCCCCTTGGCACTGAGCAAGGACAGTCGGTACAAAGTTCGGATTTAGCTCATTTTAAGCCACCAGATACGAGAAACAATACTCGGAGGTCCTGTAGGGACCTCGAAACACACTTTTTAAATTTCTAAAATGAACGGTTTCGGAGATATTCCCAAATAACTGTGTTCCCTCTGAGAAACAGATCAATGTTACCATGGCAACCGCTGAAATTTCGCAGACCGGGGATAGTTTTCTGGCAATATCTAGAAAACCGTTCGTTTTAGGGCCTTAAAGCTCTGGGTTCGGTTCCCACTTCTTCGAAGTGGAAACCACGAACGTTGCTCCTCACATTGATACGCGCATAAAGAGCTATAATCCATATTTCTACGAGCAAATCGACTTGGAAAGTCTCATCTCTTATATATAATCCAAAATTGACTCATCACCGCAGCGCTCAAACCACTAGACCTAGAAAGCTGAAGTTTTGCATGTTGGTTGATCCTAGTAACTAGAGGCTCAATCAGAAAAGGTTTCTGAAAATTCAATTTGTAAGTGGCTTTTTTCGGCCCTTTGTCATTGACAATCCAAAATTGACTCTTCGACGCTGGGCTCAAACCACTAGACCTAGAAAGCTGAAATTTTGCATGCTGGTTGATCCGAGTATGTAAAGTCCCACTAAGAAACGATTTCTGAAAATTCAATTTGTAAGTGACTTTTTTCGGCCCTTTGGCGTTGACAATCCAAAATTGACTCATCGAAGCAGGGCTCATACCACTAGACCTAGAAAGCTGAAATTTTGCATGTTGGTTGATCCGAGTATGTAAAGGCCCACTATGAAACGGTTTTTGAAAATTCAAATTTGTAAGTGACCTTTTTCGGCTTTTTGGCAGTGAGCAAGGACAGTCGGTACAATCTTCGGATTTAACTCATTATAAGCCGCCAGTTACGAGAAACAATCCTCGGAGGTCCTGTAGGGACCTCGAAAAACACTTTTTAAGTTCCTAAAATGAACGGTTACGGAGATATTCCCAAATAACTGTGTTCCCTCTGAGAAACAGATCAATGTTACTATGGCAACCGCTGAAATTTTGCAGACCGGGGATAGTTTTCTGGCAATATCTCGAAAACCGTTCGTTTTAGGGCCTAAAAACGCTGGGTTCGCTTCCCACGTCCTCGAAGTGGAAACCTCGAACATTGCTCCTCACATTGATACGCGCAAAAAGAGCTATAATCCATATTTCGACGAGCAAATCGACTTGGAAAGTCTCATCTCTTATATATAATCCAAAATTGACTCATCACCGCAGGGCTAAAACCACTAGACCTAAAAAGCTGAAATTTTGCATGTTGGTTGATCCGAGCATGTAGAGGCTCACTAAGAAGCGGTTCTGGAAAGTTCAATTTGTAAGTGACTTTTTTCGGCCCTTTGGCATTGACAATCCAAAATTGTCTCATCACCGCAGGGCTCAAACCACTAATCCTAGAAAGCTGAAATTTTGCATGTTGGTTGATCCTAGTACGTAGAGGCTCAATCAGAAACGGTTTTTGGAAATTCAATTTGTAAGTGGCTTTTTTCGGCCCTTTGTCATTGACAATCCAAAATTGACTCTTCGACGCAGGGCTCAAACCACTAGACCTAGAAAGCTGACATTTTGCATGCTGGTTGATCCGAGTATGTAAAGGCCCACTAAGAAACGGTTTTTGAAAATTCAAATTGTAAGTTACTTTTTTCGGCCCCTTGGCACTGAGCAAGTACAGTCGGTACAAAGTTCGGATTTAGCTCATTTCAAGCCACCAGATACGAGAAACAATACTCGGAGGTCCTGTAGGGACCTCGAAACACACTTTTTAAGTTTCTAAAATGAACGGTTTCGGAGATATTCCCAAATAACTGTGTTCCCTCTGAGAAACAGATCAACGTTACTATGGCAACCGCTGAAATTTCGCAGACCGGGGACAGTTTTCCGGCAATATCTCGAAAACAGTTCGTTTTAGGGCCTTAAAAAGCTGGGTTCGGTTCCCACTTCACGAACATTGCATCTCACATTGATACGCGCAAAAGGAGCTATAATCCATATTTCTACGAGCAAATCGACTTGGAATGTCTCATCTCTTATATATATCCAAAATTGACTCATCACCGCAGGGCTCAAACCACAAGACCTAGAAAGCTGAAAATTTGCATGTTGGTTGATCCGAGTATGTAGAGGCTAACTAAGAAAAGGTTTTTGAAAATTCAATTTGTAAGTGACTTTTTTCGGCCCTTTGGAATGGACAATCCAAAATTGACTCATCGACGCAGGGCTCAAACCACTAAACCTAGAAAGCTGAAATTTTGCATGTTGGTTGATCCGAGTATGTAAAGGCCCACTAAGAAACAGTTTTTGAAAATTCAATTTGTAAGTGACTTTTTTCGGCCCTTTGGCACTGTGCAAGGACAGTCGGTACAAAGTTCGGATTTAGCTCATTTTAAGCCACCAGATACGAGAAACAATACTCGGAGGTCCTGTAGGGACCTCGAAACACACTTTTTATTTCCTAAAATGAACGGTTTCGGAGATATTCCCAAATAACTGTGTTCCCTCTGAGAAACAGTTCAACGTAACTATGGCAATCGCTGAAATTTCGCAGACCGGGGATAGTTTTCTGGCAATATCTAGAAAACCGTTCGTTTTAGGGCCTTAAATCACTGGGTTGGATTCCCACTTCTTGGAAGAGGAAACCACGAACATTGCTCCTCACATTGATACGCGCAAAAAGAGCTATAATCCATATTTCTACGAGCAAATCGACTTGGAAAGTCTCATCTCTTATATATAATCCAAAATTGACTCATCACCGCAGCGTTCAAACCACTAGACCTAGAAAGCTGAAATTTTGCATGTTGGTTGATCCGAGTATGTAAAGGCCCACTAAGAAACAGTTTTTGAAAATTCAATTTGTAAGTGACTTTTTTCGGCCCTTTGGCACTGTGCAAGGACAGTCGGTACAAAGTTCGGATTTAGCTAATTTTAAGCCACCAGATACGAGAAACAATACTCGGAGGTCCTGTAGGGACCTCGAAACACACTTTTTATTTCCTAAAATGAACGGTTTCGGAGATATTCCCAAATAACTGTGTTCCCTCTGAGAAACAGTTCAACGTTACTATGGCAATCGCTGAAATTTCGCAGACCGGGGATAGTTTTCTGGCAATATCTAGAAAACCGTTCGTTTTAGGGCCTTAAATCACTGGGTTCGATTCCCACTTCTTGGAAGAGGAATCCACGAACATTGCTCCTCACATTGATACGCGCAAAAAGAGCTATAATCCATATTTCTACGAGCAAATCGACTTGGAAAGTCTCATCTCTTATATATAATCCAAAATTGACTCATCACCGCAGCGTTCAAACCACTAGACCTAGAAAGCTGAAATTTTGCTTGTTGCTTGATCCGAGTATGTAGAGGCTCACTAAGAAACGGTTTTTGAAATTCAATTTGTAAGTGACGTTTTTCGGCCCTTTGGCATTGACAATCCAAAATTGACTCATCGACGCAGGGCTCAAACCACTAGAACTAGAAAGCTGACATTTTGCATGTTGGTTGATTCTCGTATGTAGAGGCCCACTAATAAACGTTTTTTGAAAATTCAATTTTTAAGTGACTTTTTTTTGCCCTTTGGCACTGAGCAAGTACAGTCGCTACAAAGTTCGGATTTAGCTCATTTTAAGCCACCAAATACGAGAAGCAATACTCGGAGGTCCTGTAGGGACCTCGAAACACACTTTTTATTTCCTAAAATGAACGGTTTCGGAGATATTCCCAAATAACTGTGTTCCCTCTGAGAAACAGATCAATGTTACTATGGCAACCGCTGAAATTTTGCAGACCGGGGATAGTTTTCTGGCAATATCTCGAAATCGTTCGTTTTAGGGCCTTAAAACGCTGGGTTCGGTTCCCACTTCCTCGAAGTGGAAACCACCAACATTGCTCCTCACATTGATACGCGCAAAAAGAACTATAATCCATATTTCTACGAGCAAATCGACTTGGAAAGTCTCATCTCTTATATATAATCCAAAATTGACTCATCACCGCAGGGCTAACACCACTAGACCTAGAAAGCTGAAATTTTGCATGTTGGTTGATCCGAGTATGTAGAGGCTCACTAAGAAGCGGTTCTGGAAAATTCATTTTGTAAGTGACTTTTTTCGGCCCTTTGGCATTGACAATCCAAAATTGTCTCATCACCGCAGGGCTCAAACCACTAGACCTAGAAAGCTGAAATTTTGCATGTTGGTTGATCCGAGTACGTAGAGGCTCACTAAGACACGATTTCTGAAAATTCAATTTGTAAGTGACTTTTTTCGGCCCTTTGGCGTTGACAATCCAAAATTGACTCATCGAAGCATGGCTCAAACCACTAGACCTAGAAAGCTGAAATTATGCATGTTGGTTGATCTGAGTATGTAAAGGCCCACTATGAAACGGTTTTTGAAAATTCAAATTTGTAAGTGACTTTTTACGGCTTTTTGGCACTGAGCAAGGACAGTCGGTACAATCTTCGGATTTAGCTCATTATAAGCCGCCAGTTACGAGAAACAATCCTCGGAGGTCCTGTAGGGACCTCGAAAAACACTTTTTAAGTTCCTAAAATGAACGGTTACGGAGATATTCCCAAATAACTGTGTTCCCTCTGAGAAACAGATCAATGTTACTATGGCAACCGCTGAAATTTTGCAGACCGGGGATAGTTTTCTGGCAATATCTCGAAAACCGTTCGTTTTAGGGCCTAAAAACGCTGGGTTCGGTTCCCACGTCCTCGAAGTGGAAACCTCGAACATTGCTCCTCACATTGATAGGCGCAAAAAGAGCTATAATCCATATTTCGACGAGCAAATCGACTTGGAAAGTCTCATCTCTTATATATAATCCAAAATTGACTCATCACCGCAGGGCTAAAACCACTAGACCTAGAAAGCTGAAATTTTGCATGTTGGTTGATCCGAGTATGTAGAGTCTCACTAAGAAGCGGTTCTGGAAAATTCAATTTGTAAGTGACTTTTTTCGGCCCTTTGGCATTGACAATCCAAAATTGTCTCATCACCGCAGGGCTCAAACCACTAAACCTAGAAAGCTGAAATTTTGCATGATGGTTGATCCTAGTATGTAGAGGCTCAATCAGAAACGGTTTTTGAAAATTCAATTTGTATGTGGCTTTTTTCGGCCCTTTGTCATTGACAATCCAAAATTGACTCTTCGACGCAGGGCTCAAACCACTAGACCTAGAAAGCTGAAATTTTGCATGCTGGTTGATCCGAGTATGTAAAGGCCCACTAAGAAACGGTTTTTGAAAATTCAAATTGTAAGTTACTTTTTTCGGCCCCTTGGCCCTGAGTAAGGACAGTCGGTTCAAAGTTCGGATTTAGCTCATTTTAAGCCACCAGATACGAGAAACAATACTCGGAGGTCCTGTAGGGACCTCGAAACACACTTTTTATTTCTTAAAATGAACGGTTTCGGAGATATTCCCAAATAACTGTGTTCCCTCTGAGAAACAGTTCAACGTTACTATGGCAATCGCTGAAATTTCGCAGACCGGGGATAGTTTTCTGGCAATATCTAGAAAACCGTTCGTTTTGGGGCCTTAAAGCTCTGGGTTCGGTTCCACTTCTTCGAAGTGGAAACCACGAACATTGCTCCTCACATTGATACGCGCAAAAAGAACTATAATCCATATTTCTACGAGCAAATCGACTTGGAAAGTCTCATCACTTATATATAATCCAAAATTGACTCATCACCGCAGGGCTCAAACCACTAGGCCTAGAAAGCTGAAATTTTGCATGTTGGATGATCCGAGTATGTAGAGGATCAATAAGAAGCGGTTTTTGAAAATTCAATATGTAAGTGACTTTTTTCGGCCCTTTGGCATTGACAATCCAAAATTGTCTCATCACCGCAGGGCTCAAACCACTAGACCTAGAAAGCTGAAGTTTTGCATGTTGGTTGATCCTAGTACGTAGAGGCTCAATCAGAAACGGTTTTTGAAAATGCTATTTGTAAGTGGCTTTTTTCGGCCCTTTGTCATTGACAATCCAAAATTGACTCTTCGACGCAGGGCTAAAACCACTAGACCTAGAAAGCTGAAATTTTGCATGCTGGTTGATCCGAGTATGCAAAGGCCCACTAAGAAACGGTTTTTGAAAATTCAAATTGTAAGTTCTTTTTTTCGGCCCCTTGGCACTGAGCAAGGACAGTCGGTACAAAGTTCGGATTTAGCTCATTTTAAGCCACCAGATACGAGAAACAATACTCGGAGGTCCTGTAGGGACCTCGAAACACACTTTTTAAATTTCTAAAATGAACGGTTTCGGAGATATTCCCAAATAACTGTGTTCCCTCTGAGAAACAGATCAATGTTACCATGGCAACCGCTGAAATTTCGCAGACCGGGGATAGTTTTCTGGCAATATCTAGAAAACCGTTCGTTTTAGGGCCTTAAAGCTCTGGGTTCGGTTCCCACTTCTTCGAAGTGGAAACCACGAACGTTGCTCCTCACATTGATACGCGCATAAAGAGCTATAATCCATATTTCTACGAGCAAATCGACTTGGAAAGTCTCATCTCTTATATATAATCCAAAATTGACTCATCACCGCAGCGCTCAAACCACTAGACCTAGAAAGCTGAAGTTTTGCATGTTGGTTGATCCTAGTACCTAGAGGCTCAATCAGAAAAGGTTTTTGAAAATTCAATTTGTAAGTGGCTTTTTTCGGCCCTTTGTCATTGACAATCCAAAATTGACTCTTCGACGCTGGGCTCAAACCACTAGACCTAGAAAGCTGAAATTTTGCATGCTGGTTGATCCGAGTATGTAAAGTCCCACTAAGAAACGATTTCTGAAAATTCAATTTGTAAGTGACTTTTTTCGGCCCTTTGGCGTTGACAATCCAAAATTGACTCATCGAAGCAGGGCTCATACCACTAGACCTAGAAAGCTGAAATTTTGCATGTTGGTTGATCCGAGTATGTAAAGGCCCACTATGAAACGGATTTTGAAAATTCAAATTTGTAAGTGACCTTTTTCGGCTTTTTGGCAGTGAGCAAGGACAGTCGGTACAATCTTCGGATTTAACTCATTATAAGCCGCCAGTTACGAGAAACAATCCTCGGAGGTCCTGTAGGGACCTCGAAAAACACTTTTTAAGTTCCTAAAATGAACGGTTACGGAGATATTCCCAAATAACTGTGTTCCCTCTGAGAAACAGATCAATGTTACTATGGCAACCGCTGAAATTTTGCAGACCGGGGATAGTTTTCTGGCAATATCTCGAAAACCGTTCGTTTTAGGGCCTAAAAACGCTGGGTTCGCTTCCCACGTCCTCGAAGTGGAAACCTCGAACATTGCTCCTCACATTGATACGCGCAAAAAGAGCTATAATCCATATTTCGACGAGCAAATCGACTTGGAAAGTCTCATCTCTTATATATAATCCAAAATTGACTCATCACCGCAGGGCTAAAACCACTAGACCTAAAAAGCTGAAATTTTGCATGTTGGTTGATCCGAGTATGTAGAGGCTCACTAAGAAGCGGTTCTGGAAAGTTCAATTTGTAAGTGACTTTTTTCGGCCCTTTGGCATTGACAATCCAAAATTGTCTCATCACCGCAGGGCTCAAACCACTAATCCTAGAAAGCTGAAATTTTGCATGTTGGTTGATCCTAGTACGTAGAGGCTCAATCAGAAACGGTTTTTGGAAATTCAATTTGTAAGTGGCTTTTTTCGGCCCTTTGACATTGACAATCCAAAATTGACTCTTCGACGCAGGGCTCAAACCACTAGACCTAGAAAGCTGACATTTTGCATGCTGGTTGATCCGAGTATGTAAAGGCCCACTAAGAAACGGTTTTTGAAAATTCAAATTGTAAGTTACTTTTTTCGGCCCCTTGGCACTGAGCAAGGACAGTCGGTACAAAGTTCGGATTTAGCTCATTTCAAGCCACCAGATACGAGAAACAATACTCGGAGGTCCTGTAGGGACCTCGAAACACACTTTTTAAGTTTCTAAAATGAACGGTTTCGGAGATATTCCCAAATAACTGTGTTCCCTCTGAGAAACAGATCAACGTTACTATGGCAACCGCTGAAATTTCGCAGACCGGGGACAGTTTTCCGGCAATATCTCGAAAACAGTTCGTTTTAGGGCCTTAAAAAGCTGGGTTCGGTTCCCACTTCACGAACATTGCATCTCACATTGATACGCGCAAAAGGAGCTATAATCCATATTTCTACGAGCAAATCGACTTGGAATGTCTCATCTCTTATATATATCCAAAATTGACTCATCACCGCAGGGCTCAAACCACAAGACCTAGAAAGCTGAAAATTTGCATGTTGGTTGATCCGAGTATGTAGAGGCTCACTAAGAAACGGTTTTTGAAAATTCAATTTGTAAGTGACTTTTTTCGGCCCTTTGGAATGGACAATCCAAAATTGACTCATCGACGCAGGGCTCAAACCACTAAACCTAGAAAGCTGAAATTTTGCATGTTGGTTGATCCGAGTATGTAAAGGCCCACTAAGAAACAGTTTTTGAAAATTCAATTTGTAAGTGACTTTTTTCGGCCCTTTGGCACTGTGCAAGGACAGTCGGTACAAAGTTCGGATTTAGCTCATTTTAAGCCACCAGATACGAGAAACAATACTCGGAGGTCCTGTAGGGACCTCGAAACACACTTTTTATTTCCTAAAATGAACGGTTTCGGAGATATTCCCAAATAACTGTGTTCCCTCTGAGAAACAGTTCAACGTAACTATGGCAATCGCTGAAATTTCGCAGACCGGGGATAGTTTTCTGGCAATATCTAGAAAACCGTTCGTTTTAGGGCCTTAAATCACTGGGTTGGATTCCCACTTCTTGGAAGAGGAAACCACGAACATTGCTCCTCACATTGATACGCGCAAAAAGAGCTATAATCCATATTTCTACGAGCAAATCGACTTGGAAAGTCTCATCTCTTATATATAATCCAAAATTGACTCATCACCGCAGCGTTCAAACCACTAGACCTAGAAAGCTGAAATTTTGCATGTTGGTTGATCCGAGTATGTAGAGGCTCACTAAGAAACGGTTTTTGAAATTCAATTTGTAAGTGACGTTTTTCGGCCCTTTGGCATTGACAATCCAAAATTGACTCATCGACGCAGGGCTCAAACCACTAGAACTAGAAAGCTGAAATTTTGCATGTTGGTTGATTCTCGTATGTAGAGGCCCACTAATAAACGTTTTTTGAAAATTCAATTTTTAAGTGACTTTTTTTTGCCCTTTGGCACTGAGCAAGTACAGTCGGTACAAAGTTCGGATTTAGCTCATTTTAAGCCACCAAATACGAGAAGCAATACTCGGAGGTCCTGTAGGGACCTCGAACACACTTTTTATTTCCTAAAATGAACGGTTTCGGAGATATTCCCAAATAACTGTGTTCCCTCTGAGAAACAGATCAATGTTACTATGGCAACCGCTGAAATTTTGCAGACCGGGGATAGTTTTCTGGCAATATCTCGAAATCGTTCGTTTTAGGGCCTAAAAACGCTGGGTTCGGTTCCCACTTCCTCGAAGTGGAAACCACGAACATTGCTCCTCACATTGATACGCGCAAAAAGAACTATAATCCATATTTCTACGAGCAAATCGACTTGGAAAGTCTCATCTCTTATATATAATCCAAAATTGACTCATCACCGCAGGGCTAACACCACTAGACCTAGAAAGCTCAAATTTTGCATGTTGGTTGATCCGAGTATGTAGAGGCTCACTAAGAAGCGGTTCTGGAAAATTCATTTTGTAAGTGACTTTTTTCGGCCCTTTGGCATTGACAATCCAAAATTGTCTCATCACCGCAGGGCTCAAACCACTAGACCTAGAAAGCTGAAATTTTGCATGTTGGTTGATCCGAGTACGTAGAGGCTCACTAAGAAACGATTTCTGAAAATTCAATTTGTAAGTGACTTTTTTCGGCCCTTTGGCGTTGACAATCCAAAATTGACTCATCGAAGCATGGCTCAAACCACTAGACCTAGAAAGCTGAAATTATGCATGTTGGTTGATCCGAGTATGTAAAGGCCCACTATGAAACGGTTTTTGAAAATTCAAATTTGTAAGTGACTTTTTTCGGCTTTTTGGCACTGAGCAAGGACAGTCGGTACAATCTTCGGATTTAGCTCATTATAAGCCGCCAGTTACGAGAAACAATCCTCGGAGGTCCTGTAGGGACCTCGAAAAACACTTTTTAAGTTCCTAAAATGAACGGTTACGGAGATATTCCCAAATAACTGTGTTCCCTCTGAGAAACAGATCAATGTTACTATGGCAACCGCTGAAATTTTGCAGACCGGGGATAGTTTTCTGGCAATATCTCGAAAACCGTTCGTTTTAGGGCCTAAAAACGCTGGGTTCGGTTCCCACGTCCTCGAAGTGGAAACCTCGAACATTGCTCCTCACATTGATACGCACAAAAAGAGCTATAATCCATATTTCGACGAGCAAATCGACTTGGAAAGTCTCATCTCTTATATATAATCCAAAATTGACTCATCACCGCAGGGCTAAAACCACTAGACCTAGAAAGCTGAAATTTTGCATGTTGGTTGATCCGAGTATGTAGAGGCTCACTAAGAAGCGGTTCTGGAAAATTCAATTTGTAAGTGACTTTTTTCGGCCCTTTGGCATTGACAATCCAAAATTGTCTCATCACCGCAGGGCTCAAACCACTAAACCTAGAAAGCTGAAATTTTGCATGATGGTTGATCCTAGTATGTAGAGGCTCAATCAGAAACGGTTTTTGAAAATTCAATTTGTATGTGGCTTTTTTCGGCCCTTTGTCATTGACAATCCAAAATTGACTCTTCGACGCAGGGCTCAAACCACTAGACCTAGAAAGCTGAAATTTTGCATGCTGGTTGATCCGAGTATGTAAAGGCCCACTAAGAAACGGTTTTTGAAAATTCAAATTGTAAGTTACTTTTTTCGGCCCCTTGGCCCTGAGCAAGGACAGTCGGTTCAAAGTTCGGATTTAGCTCATTTTAAGCCACCAGATACGAGAAACAATACTCGGAGGTCCTGTAGGGACCTCGAAACACACTTTTTATTTCTTAAAATGAACGGTTTCGGAGATATTCCCAAATAACTGTGTTTCCTCTGAAAAACAGATCAACGTTACTATGGCAACCGCTGAAATTTCGCAGACCGGGGACAGTTATCCGGCAATATCTCGAAAACATTTCGTTTTAGGGCCTTAAAAAGCTGGGTTCGGTTCCCACTTCACGAACATTGCATCTCACATTGATACGCGCAAAAGGAGCTATAATCCATATTTCTACGAGCAAATCGACTTGGAATGTCTCATCTCTTATATATATCCAAAATTGACTCATCACCGCAGGGCTCAAACCACAAGACCTAGAAAGCTGAAAATTTGCATGTTGGTTGATCCGAGTATGTAGAATCTCACTAAGAAACGGTTTTTGAAAATTCAATTTGTAAGTGACTTTTTTCGGCCCTTTGGAATGGACAATCCAAAATTGACTCATCGACGCAGGGCTCAAACCACTAAACCTAGAAAGCTGAAATTTTGCATGTTGGTTGATCCGAGTATGTAAAGGCCCACTAAGAAACAGTTTTTGAAAATTCAATTTGTAAGTGACTTTTTTCGGCCCTTTGGCACTGTGCAAGGACAGTCGGTACAAAGTTCGGATTTAGCTAATTTTAAGCCACCAGATACGAGAAACAATACTCGGAGGTCCTGTAGGGACCTCGAAACACACTTTTTATTTCCTAAAATGAACGGTTTCGGAGATATTCCCAAATAACTGTGTTCCCTCTGAGAAACAGTTCAACGTTACTATGGCAATCGCTGAAATTTCGCAGACCGGGGATAGTTTTCTGGCAATATCTAGAAAACCGTTCGTTTTAGGGCCTTAAATCACTGGGTTCGATTCCCACTTCTTGGAAGAGGAAACCACGAACATTGCTCCTCACATTGATACGCGCAAAAAGAGCTATAATCCATATTTCTACGAGCAAATCGACTTGGAAAGTCTCATCTCTTATATATAATCCAAAATTGACTCATCACCGCAGCGTTCAAACCACTAGACCTAGAAAGCTGAAATTTTGCTTGTTGGTTGATCCGAGTATGTAGAGGCTCACTAAGAAACGGTTTTTGAAATTCAATTTGTAAGTGACGTTTTTCGGCCCTTTGGCATTGACAATCCAAAATTGACTCATCGACGCAGGGCTCAAACCACTAGAACTAGAAAGCTGACATTTTGCATGTTGGTTGATTCTCGTATGTAGAGGCCCACTAATAAACGTTTTTTGAAAATTCAATTTTTAAGTGACTTTTTTTTGCCCTTTGGCACTGAGCAAGTACAGTCGCTACAAAGTTCGGATTTAGCTCATTTTAAGCCACCAAATACGAGAAGCAATACTCGGAGGTCCTGTAGGGACCTCGAAACACACTTTTTATTTCCTAAAATGAACGGTTTCGGAGATATTCCCAAATAACTGTGTTCCCTCTGAGAAACAGATCAATGTTACTATGGCAACCGCTGAAATTTTGCAGACCGGGGATAGTTTTCTGGCAATATCTCGAAATCGTTCGTTTTAGGGCCTAAAAACGCTGGGTTCGGTTCCCACTTCCTCGAAGTGGAAACCACGAACATTGCTCCTCACATTGATACGCGCAAAAAGAACTATAATCCATATTTCTACGAGCAAATCGACTTGGAAAGTCTCATCTCTTATATATAATCCAAAATTGACTCATCACCGCAGGGCTAACACCACTAGACCTAGAAAGCTCAAATTTTGCATGTTGGTTGATCCGAGTATGTAGAGGCTCACTAAGAAGCGGTTCTGGAAAATTCATTTTGTAAGTGACTTTTTTCGGCCCTTTGGCATTGACAATCCAAAATTGTCTCATCACCGCAGGGCTCAAACCACTAGACCTAGAAAGCTGAAATTTTGCATGTTGGTTGATCCGAGTACGTAGAGGCTCACTAAGAAACGATTTCTGAAAATTCAATTTGTAAGTGACTTTTTTCGGCCCTTTGGCGTTGACAATCCAAAATTGACTCATCGAAGCATGGCTCAAACCACTAGACCTAGAAAGCTGAAATTATGCATGTTGGTTGATCTGAGTATGTAAAGGCCCACTATGAAACGGTTTTTGAAAATTCAAATTTGTAAGTGACTTTTTACGGCTTTTTGGCACTGAGCAAGGACAGTCGGTACAATCTTCGGATTTAGCTCATTATAAGCCGCCAGTTACGAGAAACAATCCTCGGAGGTCCTGTAGGGACCTCGAAAAACACTTTTTAAGTTCCTAAAATGAACGGTTACGGAGATATTCCCAAATAACTGTGTTCCCTCTGAGAAACAGATCAATGTTACTATGGCAACCGCTGAAATTTTGCAGACCGGGGATAGTTTTCTGGCAATATCTCGAAAACCGTTCGTTTTAGGGCCTAAAAACGCTGGGTTCGGTTCCCACGTCCTCGAAGTGGAAACCTCGAACATTGCTCCTCACATTGATAGGCGCAAAAAGAGCTATAATCCATATTTCGACGAGCAAATCGACTTGGAAAGTCTCATCTCTTATATATAATCCAAAATTGACTCATCACCGCAGGGCTAAAACCACTAGACCTAGAAAGCTGAAATTTTGCATGATGGTTGATCCTAGTATGTAGAGGCTCAATCAGAAACGGTTTTTGAAAATTCAATTTGTATGTGGCTTTTTTCGGCCCTTTGTCATTGACAATCCAAAATTGACTCTTCGACGCAGGGCTCAAACCACTAGACCTAGAAAGCTGAAATTTTGCATGCTGGTTGATCCGAGTATGTAAAGGCCCACTAAGAAACGGTTTTTGAAAATTCAAATTGTAAGTTACTTTTTTCGGCCCCTTGGCCCTGAGCAAGGACAGTCGGTTCAAAGTTCGGATTTAGCTCATTTTAAGCCACCAGATACGAGAAACAATACTCGGAGGTCCTGTAGGGACCTCGAAACACACTTTTTATTTCCTAAAATGAACGGTTTCGGAGATATTCCCAAATAACTGTGTTCCCTCTGAGAAACAGTTCAACGTTACTATGGCAATCGCTGAAATTTCGCAGACCGGGGATAGTTTTCTGGCAATATCTAGAAAACCGTTCGTTTTGGGGCCTTAAAGCTCTGGGTTCGGTTCCACTTCTTCGAAGTGGAAACCACGAACATTGCTCCTCACATTGATACGCGCAAAAAGAACTATAATCCATATTTCTACGAGCAAATCGACTTGGAAAGTCTCATCTCTTATATATAATCCAAAATTGACTCATCACCGCAGGGCTAACACCACTAGACCTAGAAAGCTGAAATTTTGCATGCTGGTTGATCCGAGTATGTAAAGGCCCACTAAGAAACGGTTTTTGAAAATTCAAAATGTAAGTTACTTTTTTCGGCCCCTTGGCCCTGAGCAAGGACAGTCGGTTCAAAGTTCGGATTTAGCTCATTTTAAGCCACCAGATACGAGAAACAATACTCGGAGGTCCTGTAGGGACCTCGAAACACACTTTTTATTTCCTAAAAGGAACGGTTTCGGAGATATTCCCAAATAACTGTGTTTCCTCTGAAAAACAGATCAACGTTACTATGGCAACCGCTGAAATTTCGCAGACCGGGGACAGTTTTCCGGCAATATCTCGAAAACCGTTCGTTTTAGGGCCTTAAAAAGCTGGGTTCGGTTCCCACTTCACGAACATTGCTTCTCACATTGATACGCGCAAAAAGATCTATAGTCCATATTTCTACGAGGAAATCGACTTGAATGTCTCATCTCTTATATATATCCAAAATTGACTCATCACCGCAGGGCTCAAACCACTAGAAATAGAAAGCTGAAATTTTGCATGTTGGTTGATCCGAGTATGTAGAAGTTCAATAAGAAACGTTTTTTGAAAATTCAATTTGTAAGTGACGTTTTTCGGCCCTTTGGCACTCAGCAAGGACAGTCGGTACAAAGTTCGGATTTAGCTCATTTTAAGCCACCAGATACGAGAAACGATACTCGGAGGTCCTGTAGGGACCTCGAAACACACATTATAATTTCCTAAAATGAACGGTTTCGGATATATTCCCAAATAACTGTGTTCCCTCTGAGAAACAGATCAACGTTACTATGGTAACCGCTGAAATTTCGCAGACCGGGGATAGTTTTCTGGCAATATCTCAAAAACCGATCGTTTTAGGACCTTAAAACGCTGGGTTCGGTTCCCACTTCCTCGAAGTGGAAACCAGGAACATTGCTCCTCACATTGATACGCGCAAAAAGAGCTATAATCCATATTTCTACGAGCAAATCGACTTGGAAAGTCTCATCTCTTATATATAATCCAAAAATGACTCATCACCGCAGGGCTCAAACCACTAGACCTAGACAGCTGAAATTTTGCATGTTGGTTGATCCGAGTATGTAGAGGCTCACTAAGAAACGATTTATGAAAATTCAATTTGTAAGTGACTTTTTTCGGCCCTTTGGCGTTGACAATCCAAAATTGACTCATCGAAGCAGGGCTCAAACCACTAGAACTAGAAAGCTGAAATTTTGCTTTTTGGTTGATCCGAGTATGTAGAGGCCCACTTAGAAACGGTTTTTGAAAATTCAATTTTTAAGTGACTTTTTTCGGCCCTTTGGCACTGAGCAAGGCAGTCGGTACAAAGTTCGGATTTAGCTCATTTTAAGCCGCCAGATACGAGAAACAATACTCGGAGGTCCTGTAGGGACCCCGAAACACACTTTTTAAGTTCCTAAAATGAACGATTTCGGAGATAATCACAAATAACTGTGTTCCCTCTGAGAAACAGATCAAGGTTACAATGGCAACCGCTGAAATTTCGCAGACCGGGGATAGTTTTCTGGCAATATCTCGTAAACCGTTCGTTTTAGGGCCTTAAAACGCTGGGTTCGGTTCCCACCTCTTGGAAGTGGAAACCACGAACATTGCTCCTCACATTGATACGCACAAAAAGAGCTATAATCCATATTTCTACGAGCAAATCGACTTGGAAAGTCTCATCTCTTATATATAATCCAAAATTGACTCATCACCGCAGGGCTCAAACCACTAGACCTAGAAAGCTGAAATTTTGCATGTTGGTTGATCCGGGTACGTAGAGGCTCAATAAGAAACGGTTTTTGAAAATTCAATTTGTAAGTGACTTTTTTCGGCCCTTTGTCACTGAGCAAGGACAGTCGGTACAAAGTTCGGATTTAGCTCATTTTAAGCCACCAGATACGAGACTCGGAGGTCCTGTAGGGACCTCGAAACACACTTTTTAAGTTCCTAAAATGAACGGTTTCGGAGATATTCCCAAATAACTGTGTTCCCTCTGAGAAACAGATCAACGTTACTAGGGCAACCGCTGAAATTTTCAGACCGGGGATAGTTTTCTGGCAATATCTAGAAAACCGTTCGTTTTAGGGCCTTAAAACGCTGGGTTCGGTTCCCACTTCTTGGAAGTGGAAACCACGAACATTGCTCCTCACATTGATACGCGCAAAAAGAGCTATAATCCATATTTCTACGAGCAAATCGACTTGGAATGTCTCATCTCTTATATATAATCCAAAATTGACTCATCACCGCAGGGCTCAAACCACTAGACCTAGAAAGCTGAAATTTTGCATGTTGGTTGATCCGGGTATGTAGAGGCTCACAAAGAAACGGTTTTTGAAAATTCATTTTGTAAGTGACTTTTTTCGGCCCTTTGGCATTGACAATCCAAAATTGACTCATCGACGCAGGGCTCAAACCACTAGACCTAGAAAGCTGAAATTTTGCATGTTGGTTGATCCGAGTATGTAAAGGCCCACTTAGAAACGGTTTTTGAAAATTCAATTTGTAAGTGACTTTTTTCGGGCCTTTGGCACTGAGCAAGGACAGTCGGTACAAAGTTCGGATTTAGCTCATTTTAAGCCACCAGATACGAGAAACAATACTCGGAGGACCTGTAGGGACCTCGATACACTTTTTTTAAGTTCCTAAAATGAACGGTTTCGGAGATATTCCCAAATAACTGTGTTCCCTCTGAGAAATAGATCAACGTTACTATGGAAACTGCTGAAATTTCGCAGACCGGGGATAGTTTTCTGGCAATATCTAGAAAACCGTTCGTTTTAGGGCCTTAAAATCGCTGGGTTCGGGTCCCACCTGTAACCACGAACGTTGTCCTCGCATTGATACGCGTAAAATGAGATATATTTTTTTATAGAGGTTGCTTTTGGGCCTCGGATATGATCGTGATTTTAGTCTAATTTTATACTCTTTCAGTTGGTTGTTGTAAGCGAGCTTTCAGAAGTTTACTCGAATTTACAATGTTAAGATACTTTCTATTTTGCATGGTAAGCTTTCATTTTCTTTATAAATTTGTTTTTTGTTATCTGAATATTTATGTTTGCCAATTTTGATCTGCTCTTTTTCGTTTTTAACCATGATCTGCAACGTATATTCACATTCGAATGTGTCGAATTCTACCGGCTGACACGTTAATTATTATTGTTTCTTAATTACTCTTACTGAAGAATTGGGCAAACTTATTTCAATAAAGTTGGTATTTTGTCTTTCACGGCCATTGAATCCCCGCACAAGGCACGGCTTAAACCTAGAAAAGTTGCTGAGTTGTACTAATGGACTAATGGTGCAGCAGAAAAGGGGAGAATTGAAGCTTTTGAAATGTGGTGATACAGGAGAATGATGATCAGATGGGTAGATAGGGTAACAAATGAAGATGTATTTAGACGAGTGGGAGAGGACAGATGTTTCTGGCGACTGCTAATGAAGACAAGAGATAGGAGGGTAGGACACATATTATGACACCCAGGAATAACAAGCTTACTGTACTGTCGACCAAAATATTATGTGCACTCGAGTTTGAAGGTTCCTTGTGAAGTAACCAATAGACTTTCATAAAATCCAATGACATCATCATTTTTGTCGTTCGATTTTACGTTAGTTCATGTTGGTTTGGAATTTTTAATTTATATTTTAATATTTTTTATCGCAGTTGAAGCACAAGAAGTGCCCGTTTTTAAGCGTGTTTCAAACATGCGTCACATTTAAGAATTATTATCTCACAAACCCTTCATCACATCGAATCCAAATTTGAACGCAATATACATTGGAATGTTGTATAACTGGTTTATTAATTTCAAAATTTTGTGTGTTCAAGAACGAATGTTGTTATCATTTTTGTAACGTAACTCTTTCTCGGCTTGGGGTCGTTGGAAAATGTAGTTCTTGGTTGCGTTGTAATCCTTATACATCAAAAAGTTATGCTGTATGACTGTAAAATAGGTAAATTAATTCACTTATTTTATATCGGTTTGTATTTGTACGGAGAATTAAGACATGGTTCACCAGCTAGCCGCTCCGGGAAATTCTGTACAGCGTTGCTGATATGGAGCCCATCACTTCCGAGCGAGACGCGCCTTGACGCGTGATGTAGCCCATCTTGGCAATGATGTACTGCTTTCACCGGAGCGGCTAACTGGTGAACCAGGTCTTAATTCTCCGTACAAATACAAACCGATATAAAATAAGTGAATTAATTTACGTGTTTCACAATTATACAGCATGCCGTTTTGATGTATAAGGATTACAACGCGACCAAGAACTACATTTTCAAACCATCCCGAGCCGAGGAAAAGTTACCTTACAAAAATGATAACAACTTTGTTTCTTGGACACACAACATTTTAGAATTAATAAACCTGTTATACAACATTCCAATGTATATTGTGTTAAAATTTGGATTCGATCTGATGACGGGTTTGTGAGATAATAATTCTTAAATGTGACGCATGGTTGAAAAACGCTTAAAAACGGGCACTTCTTGTGTTCCAACTGTGATAAAAAAATATTAAAATATAAATTAAAAATTCCAAACCTACATGATCTAACGTAAAATAGAACGACGAAAATGATGATGTTATTGGATTTTATACAGGTCTATCGGTTACTTCACAAACAAACTTCAAACTCGAGTACACATAATAGTTTGGTCGACAGTAGTTGTGGATGGGAGGGTCGCGGACTAGAACTGTAGGGGTAAATCAGGGTTAAACAGATTGCCTCGGATGTAGGGTGTGGTAGCTATGTAGAAATGAAACGATTAGGTCAGGAGAGGAAGACATGGAGGGCTGCATCAAACCAGTTAAAAAACTGAAGACTCAAACAACAACAATCAGGAATTTTAATTACTTAGAGAGGCATGTGGGGCAAAAGGGTCGTTGGAGAATTTCAATCCCTGGGATGTAACACTGGAAGAGACTGCATAATGTACATCAGCGGCCAAGGTGAGCGATATTTAACTATAGGTCTATTCATAGGGATATGTTTACGTTCAAATCATCAATTAGTATGTCCAAATTACATCCAGAATAGCTTAAGTAAGAATACTTTTAATTCCCCATATTCCGATAGATTTGCCATTCCAGTGTGCAAGAGTGCAGTTCCCTCTTCAAACAATATTCGCAATTTCTTTAACAAAGCGCAATGACACACACTTAACAGTAGCACGTGTACATTTAGACAAAACCATTTTTTCCCATGGCCAACTGTATGTGGCGTGCTCGCGAGCATCCGGACAACAAAATCGTTATGTCTCAGCAGAAGATGGCAAAACCATAAACGTAATTTTAAAATGTGTTAACATAATGTAACATCGAAACCTGCAGACGTTCACAACTCTATAAAATTCCCACTTTGCTGATCATATCAATATACTCTATGTATCAGAATATTCAGAATTAGAATGGACACACCTATAGCCGCGATTGGTGTAATAGAATAGACCAATTATCAGCAATAATGCATCGTCCCCATTGTCTTGATCGCGGGCGAAGCCGCGGGTACCTGCTAGTATGGTATATCGTAATGACTTATGTACTGTAGAGCCAACAATGTACCTACACTGTATTCTGGATTTTTATGGTCTCCCGGAATGCCGAGCGGATGTCCTTCAGGAAATATATATAAGAGGTACGCTAGTACTCAAACAACCAAGTATGCTACCTACTTCGCAAGTCAACTTCCGAAACTACAATGTTTAGAACCCCCTTTGTCAGAGTTAGAACTTGTCCAAACCATTAGAAGGCAATACCCTATGGAAGTACAAAGACTACTCATAGCTTCAGATGCAAATACATTTATGAAATGCGACGAAGTCCTAAGGAAGCTCGATAGCAGCCACGAACAATTTGCATCTATACCTAGGCAGCGAAGCACACATGATGTAAACATAACTTCAGTTGACAGGACTAGCCAGACTGTATAACCTACGGAAAAACGTCGAATGAACAATCGTCAAAATCAAGAGGGACCGGATAGAAGGAGAGATTTCCATCATTAATGTAAAGACAATACACCTTATGGAAGAATCGTTGATTTGACACGATCAACAAATAATGCCAGAATAGGTATCAGAACAGAGCAAACGATTACAACAATCGTCGCAACAATAATAACTACAACCGTGGTTATAGAGGACAACAACGTGATCGTGATGATCGTAATAACCGATACACTGATAATCCCAGGAGAGACTATAGATACAGTGGCGGTTACCGAAGGGAAAATGACCCTCGTGTCCAATATGACAATAATTGGCGAGGTAAGGCTCTTGAAATTCGCCAGTACATTCGAGATAGAAGGAACAGAAGAGAGAGGGATTCAGGCAGAAAATCTGAAGAGGAAAGAGTACCTGATGTAAGTGAAGAAGAGCGTGATGAACACCAGTCTTCAAGGGCTCCAAAGGAAAAAACGTCGATTTCTCGACATGAGTGCTAAGCACGGAAGACCATCCTGTAGTAGCGGATGTGCTACAGTGGGAACCCGTAGCAGAAGACCTCCTAGGCGAAAGAAAGACTACAGATGGTTCGCGACTGACGGAGTTGCCTATCAGAGCGGCCCGCATTAAAAGACTTGCCTGTAAATATGCTTGTTGATACGGGAGCCATGGTTAGTGTGGTTTCAGGAGAAACATATTCTGACTTAAAGAACGCAGGAGGCTTATGTGAATTGCCAGTCTCGAACATAAAAGTACGTGGTATAATACCAGACCGCACGGTGAAGTGCCGAGTACAATTGTCTTGCTTAATGAACGTAGGAGGCCATGAATATAGGCACGAGATCCTGGTCATGAATAATGTCTGTCACCTGGCTATTTTAGGAGCGGACTTTATACGCCGATACGAAGGTATTATAGACTTGAAATCCAACTCAGTACAATTTTGTGACTCAAGCGCTATTCCATTGGGAGCAGGTGGCCATGGGAATAATATGCCCATGTATACAATGACGGAGGTTTCGGAAGAGAAGTCACTTATTAATAACTATACGATTTAGAAGGCGGTGCATGCAGACTTACCATCACATTTAAAGCCACAGCTAGACCAATTCTTAACCGAATATCAAGATGATTTCGATACTACACCTGGGGAAATCGCTAATTTTGAATACGACCTGTTGGTGCAGGATGATTCACCGTATCGACAAAAGATTTACCCTATTGCCGAGAAACATTTAGAGTAAGCTACGAGGAAGATTCAAGAAATGGAAAAGGCTGGAATTATAAAGAAAATGCCTACCTCTTATCTTAACCCACTAGCAACTGTGGTAAAGACTGACGGAAGCCTACGGTTGTGCCTAGACGCACGTTCCTTAACTGATAGGCTCGCTCTGGAACATGACCGACCTCCAAGGATTCAAGACATCCTGAGGAGATTTAAAGGAAAGAAGCTGTTCACTTCAATGGATTTGGTTCTATCTTATCACCATATAAAAATCTCTGAAGCTACAAGGAAATATACTGAATTTATTTTCGGACAGACGACCTATGTATTCTGCAAGTTACCATTTGGAATCAAGACTGCAGACGCAGCTTTGATAAGGGTGCTAGATGCTAACTTGACTCCTGAAGTAAAGGAAATGATAATATTTTATGTGGATGATATTATCTTAGCGTCCGAGACAGAAGTTGAGCACTTTAACACTTCACGTCTTGTCTTTGACAATCTTCGCAATGCAAACTTCAAAGTTAACTTAGCTAAATGCAAATTTTTTCGACCTGAAATTAAATTTGTTGGGCACATCATTGATGGCGACGGATACCGTCCTAACCCCGCTAAAATCCAGGCGATTTCACATTTTCCTAAACCAACGAAAATAAAGCATGTGAGGCAATTCCTTGGTATTTTGCAAATTTTTTGCTCACATTATCCCGCATACTCCGAAATGGTTGCTCCACTTCAAAATTTACTCCGAAAGAATACTAAATGGGCCTGGAATGATGAATGTGACGACGCTTTTGAAAAAGCCAAGAGCATGATGAGTAATAGCATCACACTGGAATATCCAGACTACTCCCGTAACTTTATTCTTGAGACAGATGCATCAATTATTGGTATTGGAGCTATTCTGCTGCAGGAAGATTCAGACCACAATCGTCATTACATAGCTTTCCTCAGCAGGAGGTTACGTCCACATGAAAATAACTATTTCACCACTGAACTGGAGGCTTTGTCTGTGGTATATGCTCTCGATTATTGGAGGAAGATGTTATGGGGTCAAAGAATTATTGTAAGAACTGACCACCACGCGCTTACTTTTCATATGCAGACAAGACTGGCGAATGACCGTATTACGCGCTGCACATTGTTTATTCAACAATTTGACCTTACAATTGTTCATCGTCCCGGTAAGGAGAATATTTTAGCCGATGTTCTCAGCCGTAATCCGGAACCACATGTTAACGCCATAGACATCGTGGGAAAATGTGCTGAACACTTGAGAAGATTGGGACACCTTGCTGAAGGACAGAAACGTGACCGTGAACTCCGAAATATTATCCGATTTCTACAGAGGAGGATAGATGCTCAAGATCCTGATTATGTGAGAATTTCCAGGATTGCTGATGATTACCTGATTTATCAAGGGTTATTGTTCAAATTTATTCATAAGGATCATACTCAACTACGAGTGATTGTACCACCGAGATATCAGAGGTTAATCGTGGAGTTAGCACACTTTACGACAGGACATTCTGGTACTGATAAAGCTTTGGCTACCATCAGGGACACGTTTGTGAGGAACGACATGGGAAATTCTGTGAGGGATGGTTTGAGAGTCTGTGATCTATGCCAGAGGAACAAATATAATACTCAATTGCTTAAGGAGATACCAAGACCTATACTTCCGACCGAACCAAGAGAACTTTACGCCCTGGATATATTTAGTCCAATTCCGAAGTCAAGGCGAGGGAATCGATTTGTGGTAGTTACACTAGATGTGTTCTCTAAATATTTAATACTACATCCCATCCAGAAAGCGACAGCTAGGCAGATCATTAGCCGAATTGAGAGACAGGTCATACCTGAGGCTGGAAAACCTCAATTTTTGCTCACAGATCTTGGTTTACAATTCACTCTTTGGAATTTTCGGAAGCCATGCAACGACTAGGCATCGGACATGTCTTATCTTCTATCAGACACCCTGAGAGCAATCCAGCGGAAAGATCTATGGCTGTACTGTCCAAATTTTGCCGCCTATATTGTTCCGATCAACATTGGAGATGGGCAGAAGTCCTAATTGTCGCTGCTCATTGTATCAATAATACTCAGCACGAGAGCACTGAGTACACTCCAGCCGAGCTACATTTTAACAGAAGACCTCAAAGAGCATGGAATAACATTGTGACATTACCACCCAGCATCCAACCCGCGCATGCCACTAAGATAACAGAAGCCCGTGAACGTATGATGAGACTAGCACGGAAGCGCTTGCGACAAGTCCAGAGGCAACGTTTTCACGGAGCACTCCATGTGAATGATTTGGTACTTATCAGGAGACCCGGAATTTCTAAGCACATCGAACGGGTGTACCACAAGTTCATTTCTCTATTTTACGGTCCACACCGGATAACAACAGTATACAATAACGGTAGTTATGCTGTGAGTGATCTTCTGACTGGTGAAAGGATCGGAATTTTCAATGCTGCAAATTAAAATTGTATTTTCAAGATTGAATTGGATGAAATAAAAATTGACTTCCACAATTTTTATTTACTCGACGTGGAGATGTATGCGCCCGTTGACGCAAGTTTGCATGGCTAACAAAGACCAAGATCCATGCTGAAAAGTAACTGAACATACCCTGCGAGCGGCGGGAAGAAGGTGAAGCAATATCGCTTATAATTACATTTTTATGCAATTTAGACATTCCATAAATCCACAATTATTTAATCAACGTAATTCTGCTGATATAAAATTCGGTATACTACGCTGGTGAGCGAAACCGTCAATTTACGCGGCTAACTCATGTCCAGAGTGAACGCCATATTTTGTGAAGCCAGTACTTACTCATTGTTTGCTGAAGCAACATCTATGTGAATGTGAAACACAAATAAGGACACCATCCGTGAAGGGAATCCATGTGCTATGGATAAATCCGAGTATATTTCTCAAATCGACAGCCATCAGGGCATAAATTGATAATCAAATAATAGTGTTCAATTAATAACATTTAATCTGAGAAATATTTTGATTCATGGAGTGAAAATTATGGAAGTGAGCAACGCAAACTCTAACACCGCATGGTCGCATCCAAGTGTATTATAAACTGTGAATTGATAAACTGTGTAATTCTATAAGACTATTTTTATGTTTGTAAAGAGTGAGCGTCGCACAAGCGATAACTTAACGCCAGTGGCGGAGTGAAAGTGGGCAATTTATTATCGCAACTTAGCATCAGTGAGTGCAAGTTTCCCTTAAACTTGTGTAATAGTATCACCAACGGCAACATTATAATCCTACTGAAATATCAAATCTTGGATTATAACCCCAACCACGCAATGCAGATTGATAGCTAAATAATGCGTGGGGAATTGGCAGCGGAGGTGACCGGAAACAATGAGGAAATGATTTAGAACCGTAGAGGAGACCGCTTACAACATCTCATGGCGGGTCTCGAACCGACGGTCGCTGCATCTGTAAGTCAGATCTTGTACCAGTAGCGTTTATTGTAATGAATTGGAAACAGTAGTTTTAATTTTTGTTTGGTTTCAATTTCGGTGCACAATGCAGGTAGCTATTATAAGAACACTTGTGGAAAGTTACAATTTTGCTAAAAAATTATAAACGACAGGAAGGCTGTATTTTCAATGTCCATTTCGTGTCGTTTCAAAACAGTTATTATCAACTTTTATTTTGTCAAGCTGATGAAAAAGAAACTAGTTTTGGCAGGTGTTAGAACAAGGCCAAGGTTATATGTATAAGCCAAACCACTACACAGCACACTCGATTTTAGCCAGTGCATCTTTATTTATTTAGAAGGCTGTGAAATTCTTAGTATTATTATAAGCGGAATGCAGAGTTCCGTTATTCACATTTGTTGGCCAGATCAATACTTGGAAACAGGTTTATTTCTTTAAGAGAAGCCAGACAAGCAATGAATGCTACAGTATTTTGTAACCAGAGAAAAGAGGTTCGACGTCATTCAGGGAAGAGGCAATTTAATAAACGCACAATCTCACACATTACTTTGTATCAGAAGCCTTCATGTTAATTCATAGCGTTGTTAGAATGTGTTTTACACACACATAATCTTTATGATCAGTATTTAAAACGTGTATAACTTAGGAATCCACACTTATTGTAATTAACATTATTAGAGTATTATTCATATGAGTCGTGATGGTGAGTCAATACCTCCGACATGTTATTGTGGTTATACCGGTGGTAACGAACTACTGCAGTCGTACCTAACCGAAGGGTCCTGGATTGATGAATCCTTACTTGTAAGAGTGAGACACAGGGTGTCTAATAAGAATTAAGTACTGGTGGAGACACGGGGTGTCTAATAATAATAATGATGAAGTATTGTTGGAGACACAGGGTGTCTATTAAGTTATTAAGTTATTATGCATTAGTTGGATACACACGTTACCTGAGTACACTGAATGCCATTGAAAGGTCCATAAACTGAACAAATATACTGTGATGAATAAATAATTGTGTGAAGCTTTAATAATCAAAGATAGGATTTTGAAAACTAAACAAATCTCATAATTCCCCCTGAGCCTAAATAAAGATAATAAATATTAAAAATAAAATATTTTCTGGACCAAATGTTGACACTTAGTTATTGTTAAGTTATTTTAGATACATTTTGATACATTTTCACATGAATAGTCGACAACCAATTGGTGATGTGATTACTGTAGCACACACATCAGATTGGTAACAATATGAGTCGATGTAATTGTTTAATTACCATCGCATTTGCAGGCTTTCCTATTCTTCTACTTTCCTAACACTTTGAAACTATGACCATTTGTTACAAACAGTAACAAATCGAGTACGCAGCAGTGCCTATTGTACAACCATAGGAGTGTTGAATTATTGTATTCATTTGTGTTGTATTAGCATAGCTCTTTTTTTTATTCAGCAACATTGTGAACATAGCCTGATTTTCTTTGTTATAAACGCGTCTCGTTTATTAATTAATGATATTTAGGACTAGCTAAACAGTTAAAGCTAAAGATAAATGTTAGAGATGGCACCATCATAGCATAGGACAAATTTTCCCCTTGCTACTTAATGTAAATGTTTCTAGTATTTGTAAACAAGTAAATGTCTTGCTTTGCTGTACATTCTTTTGAAGTTTGATCCTCCCGTAGTCATTTCGATGTAATTGCTTGGATCTGATCCTACGTGCCATTCCCTTTGCTTGTTCGTTTTTAGTCGAATTTTGTATTAGGACCATGAGAGTAATTTAGATCATGATTAGGACTTTTTTATATTTTCATTCAGGGCAGAATAGTATCGCACTAGCCGTTTGCAACTCTCATGCTAGGCTAGGGATCTATTCTGAATAAAATGTATTCGTGAGTGATTTTAACATAAGTCTGACCTCTCTTTTCTTGTTTAGTTTTGTTTTCGATGCATTCCTCTGAGCGGGTTGAAGATTGAACCTCACTAATTCCCGACACCCCCGAGTGCAGACATTGTGCTACACCAGCCTAAAAATGTGTCGTCCCCTATACTTGAGTGTTAACTGAAAGAGGGTCTCGGAAGGGTCATTTGAAACCGGTGGCTCCCCGAAACCTTCGGCCAGTGGGCACAATATGGAAGTGAAACTCGCTTGTGGTTCAGTGGAACCTTAATGATTATGAATTTATTGATTTGCTTAAGTGATTCCATGTTGTCATAGAACAAGTGTGAAATATCAATATGATTTTGAGTTGTTTTTTGTTATTTTTGAGAATGTTGTAGCGCCTATTTTTGAGTATCATTAAATAATGTTTTAAATGTGATTTTTGTTTATTTCAAGTGCGGACCTGATGCTTTTGTTCCAAAATACGTGTGTCATATAGTGGGAAAGAAAGCACTACCACCGACACCACTGAGCTAAAGGAAGTATGATCACGTATTAATTGTTCGCAAGGGTACAGTAGTTAAAATCCAGCTGAGCCCGCCATAACACCCGTGATATATGTACAAATACAGTACTGCCAACCCCACGCATACGATACGATTCTATAGCCGGTATTGTAAAACAAAAGAGCTACAAGTTCCATTCATAGTTTAGCATAGATTGTGTGAGTCGCGAGATAAGTTTTTTTAATTTCATTCGGCGATGTTATAACGAACCTAAGGGGTTACTCAAGCTTTTACAACGGCACGCAGTGGCGTAACTACGGGGGCTGATTCAGGGGATCAATTCGCACCCAGAACCAAATATTTTTATATGAAAACGTGTAGGTTTGCTTTCATTGTTTGCGTTATTTTGCCCCCCGCACAAAGCAAAAAGCAAAAACAAACGCATAACTAAAACAGAAGGCAAAACGCGAAATTCAAAAGCAAAAGCAGGAAACAAACACAAAACCAAAATGATTTATTACTAAAAGTTTATTAGTTTTGTACTTATTTTCCAACATGATTGCCAAATATAATGCAGCCAACCGCCATCAAAATAAAATACATACATACATTAATTCATTCACAATTAGGTATTGCAAAATTGTGTGAAGGAAATGTTTATTTTCTTGCATTTTTCACATGTAACCGATCGCATAGCCCGTCACAAAGGAAACAAATGCATTCCTAATTCGGTGTGTGGAAATGCTTTGTACCTCAAATTTTATGATTAAAGCCATGCTCTGCGTATTGCCAAAACTATTGAGGCATTTGTCATATCGTGATATCAGCTTTCCGATGGCAAATACGTCTGTCTCCAGTGAGGTACGATACGTCTAGACATTGTTGTTGAAGGGTTGTCTGCCCAAGGACGCCTTCAATGATCAAAATTGGTGGAGGTCTGGACTATACGGCGGATGTAGAATGCTTCCCACGTGAATATTTTGAGGTGTTTCGTCACGTTGGCACAGTGCCACGGTGCGGTCGTGAATTGTTTGTTTCGAATCGCTCTGTGTTGGCGATGTAAAGATTCATAATAAACCTTTTGTTATAGTTGTCCCCTGCTCCATAAGATCTACGGAGTTTGGTGTTTACAAGGCAATGTTAATTAAATCTCATCGACAGATCTCTGTTTCCAATATAAAATAGAAGGGTTAAACATAACATCGAAAGTGGAGAGCGGATCATATTCATGGGTCTTACTCAACAGGTCTACACGAATGAATAGTTCCCTCAATTTCCAGGTTAACGAGCGGCAACTCAAACGTAAGGCAGGAGCACGCGCCCAATAACCATTGTTCGCTACTGACCAAAGGCTGACGTTTGTTGACCAATAGAATACTTCCTCTATCACTCCACGTGGACTCTTAGGTCCCGCCCTGGTTGTGTATCCGACAGGTACCAGTGTTCAATGTTGCACATCTGCACATAGTTCTGTCCAGTCTCGCTGCTTGCCCTCAGTGGCTACGGTGGAAATTTGACAACGCTGTGCCTCACGCTGGGAAAGCCTTGGCCCCAGATGCCATGGAATGTAAACATATCCGCCCAGCTAGATTTCATAGGCGAGCTGCACGTTAGCCTGGAAAGTGAGGCGACTATACTCGTAGTCATGCAATGATGATGATGATGATGATAATTGTTATTTTAAGGGGCCTAACATCTAGGTTATCGGCTCCTAATGATATCGTGTTGGTGAAGAAAATGGTAATGAAATGAAAACTACCTACAACTAACTACTAACATACATCTAACTTATATACAGTACTAGAAGAACAAATGGATAAGGGAAATAAACGACAGGGATAAGAAATGCCCTCAACCCTCGAAGAATGAGGAATGAGGGACTTGGAAGGAAGGAGAGTCATGAAAGGCAGGTAACAAAGGGAAAGGGGGAGAGGATCCACCCCAAAGGCAATGGAAACATGGGAAAACGAAACTAGTTCACGAATCCCTCAGGGTTGCCAACACCAGTTGTGAGCCCTTGAGGGTGTAACGCTCTTCAAAGTGCACCATACGAGGTGGGATTACCCAAACTCTGCCTCCTTTAGGGCCTTGAGCAGAAGACAGGAGATATTATGAAGAGTAAAGCAGATGTCTGATCTCTCGAAGAATGAGGGATCAGGAACGATGAGACAAGGGTCAATTAAGGCAGGAAATTGAAAGACTCCTCAGGCCTCGCATATCCTAATATTGTGGGGTTGGAAGAGAACAAGAGTTGACCAAGGAAGTTTGAGAGGAAAGATGTCAGAAAGGAGCCCGTCAAAAGTAATTGGGAGCAATAAAGGACTCAGCTGGGGTCCCCTGTTCGCTACCGCATGACCCATTAGGTGTGAGTCCCTGGGGGAACCTGTAAAGAGCGTGCGTTTGAATCCAACTTGGCCGTCCTGAAAAGGGTTTGCCGTGGTGTCCCATTTTCACCACCAGGCAAATGCTGGGACGGTTCCTTTCAACAGGTCCACGGCCAACTTCCTTTCAAAATGCCGTCCCTCACCCTTCCATAATTAGACCCAAATTAGCGGTCGCCTGAGCGATCGGCCTGTCACAATCCCCAGTTGCATCTGCTGGCAAAGTGTGTTCAGCTCCCAGATACCGTCCTTGCGCCAGTAGAGTAATGATCCCTTTTAGTGTCCGAGGGAGCAGCCGACCCGGGAGAATAAGCGATTAAAAAAAAGAATAGTATTGAAACTGCCATATCTCTGTAATTACTGACGAAGCGGTGATTTCATAGCTATAATGAACCATATAATACAAGTAACCTTCTATGCCTCTGCCAATATTATCGTATTTGTTTTTATAAACTAACTAACCCCGAGGCACTACAGCCCTTGAAGGGCCTAGGCCTACCAAGCGACCGCTGCCCAGCCAATTGGCCTGCAGATTTTGGGGGTGACGCGTGGTCAGCGCGTCGGGTCCCCTCGGCCGTTAATCTTGGTTTTCGTGACCGGGGCACTGTCTCTCTCTCAGACAGCTATTCAATTGTCCTCACGTCAGTTTTAAAATCCCTGACGGAGCCGGGGATCGAACCCGGGGCCTCCGGGTGAGAGGCAGGCGCGCTACCCCAACACCACGGGGCCGGCTATTTGTTTTTATAGTACAACATAAATTCTAAAAACATAGGGATATTATACATCAAGAATTTATTTTCCAACATCCTCCTCATGGTGCAGTGGCCAACATTCTTACATGCCATTCCCGAAGTCCGAGTTCGATTCCCAGCTATGCCAAGATGTGTAATTCTGATATGAAGGTCACAACGGGATTCGCTCAGCCTCGTGAGGCAGAACTGAGAAGGGGTGGGTGCGATTCCTACCACAGCCAATCTAGAACTGGATTTCCCACTTTTATTCTAGAGGATTTCTGGTATAGTACCTAAATTAAGGCTACGAACGCCTCTTAGCTACATGCTAGCCAATTTGCGAATAAACACATTAGTAGGGGAGAGCTAGGAGATCTGATTCACCCATTTTATTTGTACCCGACTGTACATGTTAAAATAATTAATATCTCTCGAACGCATGGTCCGATTTTGACAAATGAGGTGTCGTTGAACTCGAGCTGACGTCCTCTTTCTTATGGACCACTCGTCATATTTTTGAAAAGATTTTAGAAAATTTTTGTTTTAGAAAGTAGAAGATAGTTCGAAAACCAAACATGATAGAACGTTGTGCCATGGTTCAAACCAATGGTTTTTATGTCCTTTATTTTCTGTAATAAAACTTTTTTTATGTTTTTTGAAAAAAGTCCAATTTTGAAATTTTTATATTTTGCAAACTAAAGAGCTTACAAACAATTTTGTTTGACATAAATTAATGGCCCTGACCCCCTCTACCAGCAAAATAAATTTCAAGCCTCTAGGACTAAAACTGTGCAGAAGTGTGGTGGGGACAGTTCTGAGCCACCCCCGACTTTCATATAAACTTTGGGCGATATCTCTCGAACGCGTTGTCGGATTTAACGAACGAGGTATTGTTGGCGTTGGGATGGCTTTCTCTTGGATAAGCATGTGTGCTGGTATTTAAAAAAAATGAAAATCTTTGTTTTTAGGATTGGCGCTATTTTGGAAATGGTGAATCGGAAAAAAGTTTGTTTGACGTTAATGAAAGGTGGGTATGCCCTCCATGCGGACAACAAGTTTCAAGGGTGTAGGAGGAAAAAAAATGAAAGCCTACATTCTCGCGAACATTCGTGATCATTGGCGAACGGATGGTCGGATTTTAACAAATGAGGTGTCGCTGGACTAAAGCTGACGTCCTCTTTCTTATAGACTACTCGTTATATTTTTCAATAATTTTTTGAAAAATTTTGTTTTCGAAAGTAGGCGATAGTGTGAAAACCAAACATGATAGAACGTTGTTCAATAGTTCACACCAATGGTATCTATGACCTTTATTTTTTATATTAATACTTTTTTTATTTTTGAGATTCTTGAAAACCCTAAAAATTTGAATTTTTACTATTTTGGAAACTAACATGTTAACAAATAAGTTTGTTTGACATAAATGAAAGAACCCTACCCCCTCTACCAGGAAAATAAATGTCAAGTCTCTAGGACAAGAACTATGCATTTTTTTAATATATATATAAGAGTGTTTGTAGACAGAGAGCCGGTAGCGCTTGACGTATGTTACATCGAGGCTATGATTGGCCATGGTGGATACTGGAAATGGCTATTTCGACTGGGGCGATGTATGGCAAAACGAGGGGTTGCTTTTCGATATTTTTTCCTATGATGAATGAATGAAGGCGAATAATTTGAAATGTGACAAGCATGCTAAGATTTTTACCCCTGAAGGGGATCGTTAACGTTTTAGTTAACAGTGATGAGCGAGATCGGTCTCTGACACAATAGACGGTAGTAGGATATGACCAAGTGATTCTTAGACGTTGGCGATCTCGGTGACCATGCCCGGAAGTAATGAATTGCTATTTTGGTGGGATGGCGGGGCAGCTTATAACGGTTGGTTTTGTGATATTTCCTATGACGGATAGAGGTGAATATTTGAAATGTGTTAAGTGTGCTAGGAATTTGTTTACCCCTGGATGGGATCTTTAACATGCTAGTAAACGGTAATAAGCGAGACTGCTGTCTGGGACAGTAAATGGTTTCAGAATATGGAAACCTATAACATTTGCTCGACCAAGTCATGTGCATGTATGCAAAGAGTCAAAACGGTAAGGTCATTGGCCTGAAATGTTACAAACTAAATATTGAACTGGGTAAAGTCATGTGTTTTAGGGTGAAAGTATGTGGTTAACATGATCATGTATTGAGGATGGCCGCTTGCTAGTAATTATTATTATTACAGTAAAATGTTTAAGAATAATAATAATAATAAGCAGAAGAAGAAGACACATACGATTTCAATGCTAACACACACAGTCCTGCTCACTGGTACTGAATATTATACCTAGCCAGAGGACTCGTGAGGCAGAGACTGCTGATAAGGCAAAAAATGTCTACGTCAGCAGGAAGTGTGATATCAGCTTACTTGCCTCGTGGTGGCTAGCAGGTGTGCTGTTTAAGCAGCGACCGCCATTTTGCTTCTGAGACAGTAGGATTACCGATGTATAAGATGCAGCCATCTTGGTTCCTTATTAAAAACATGAAACTAGTATAAGGTACACGAATCTTAATCAGATTGAGGAATGTGAAGAGGCGTGGGAACTCGTGTGAAAGAGACAACATTTCAAGGCCAAAACGCCGAGAAAATGCAATTCTCTCTGTTGCTAGGCTAACTTATAACGATTGCGTTAGTCATACACTTGCCATTTTAGCACACGGACGTAAAGAGTAGAGCTCTGAACTGAACTTTGGAAGAAAAATCCTTTTTTTTTTTTTGGTAAGTACCTATGAATGATTATTTTAATAATGTCATGCTAATGAACCTTAAATTTATTGTTATTGATTAGGTAATTGATGATTTTTATTTATTAATTTGTTTGCTGATAACCGGTATACCTTACATGCCTGAGATACAAGAAACCATTGCGCTTTTGGGCCCACTAGTAGGAAACAGTAACAAGCCACTGGAAGTGAAGGTGAGATTTTTTTTGTAAACTAACTTGTTTCATTTTTTTTGTTTGATATTATTTTATTTTATTTTATTAAATGCATGTATTAACCTGAATTTAGGTATTTATAGCGGTTTATTTTATTTATTTTTAGAAACTTGGATAGAAAAGCCTTACCACCGTAGCAGATGCTGATAACCCAAGACGCAGTAGAGTGCAACCATTGTTTCCAGGCAGTGAACTATTGAAAACTCAGGTAAGTCTAACTTAAAAATGCCATGCCATTTTACCACTAATGAAAAACCATAGACAAAAAAATCATTACCTCTACATGACTGGTACAATGATTGCTTTCTTGAATAATACCCATGTATTGACAAACGGTACAAGACTATAATGGTTGTTGACTGGGGAAAGTACAAGGCCATAGTGGATGTTCTGAAAACAAAACAAAAATAATTTAATTTATGGGTGGTTCCCTATGGACTCAACAAATATCCAAAGGTTTGAACAAGATAATCTGAACAAACTGACATGACATTCATTTTTGTTTATATATTGGTTAAAGGGGGATGTAAATGACTAAAGCTTAATAAAAAGAAAATAAGTTCATGGGTTACTGTTAGTGCCAACTTACAGTTTATTTTTAATGGTGTTTTGATATATTAATGTCAATTAACGTTAAAGTTTAATTACAGGTATTGATTGATTGATTGATTGATTGATTGGTTATTTTGTTTGTTTTTAGTTGTGGTCATGCGCCATTAACGTAGTGAACAGACAGTGAACAAGCATACATTATGCTCTAAAGTACTCTGTGCTGTTGTGCAACGTTAATAACGTGCAATAAAAAACAGATTTATTATAACACTTGGCGTTAGTACCAAATACAACAAGTGAGCAAGTCGGATTACCACGTGGGATAAATTTAAAATCAGAACATGATCGTTGGTTAACATTTGAATCCTGGCCTGTAGGCTTTTTGTCGACACATGAACTTGAAAAAGCCGTTTTTTTTTACTTGAACCGAGAAGATGTGGTGCGCTGTGTGTTTTGTCGTATTGAACGTGCACACTGGGAAGAAGGGGATGATCCCTTTAGAGACCATTTACGATGGTCTCCTTTTTGTCCTTACATGCTTGGAAAACAAGTGGGTAACACACCCGTGTATCCATTTTACCGTACCACAATACCATTGGCCGCTACTTACGTTGCTGAATCACAAATAAATAATAATAATAATAATAATAATAATGATTTATTACCAGCCAACAACGGTAGTGTCGATATATGTGGTCCATATGCCAAAGACAGTGTTGAATTGGCATGTGCTTTTGAAAAATTGGGAGTTTGCAAGACTAAAGCACTAGCACCCCCAGAGTACAGCTCTGTTGATGAACGCTTAGAATCTTATAAAAATGTTTGGCCATTAATATTAAAACACCTTACCAAACAGCTAAGTGAAGCTGGATTTTTGTATACTGGTGAAGTGGTTAAAACAATATGTTTTTATTGTGGATTTGCTTTAAACGATTGGCAAATGACTCATGACCCTTTTATACAACACGCTCGTTGGTTACCTAACTGTAAATACATGGTGTTGCTTAAAGGTCAGGAATTTGTGAACACTATTCGTAAAGAAAACGTGATTGCAGCACAATACATAAAAGTGCCTTTAGAGTTAGAACACGCGGAGCAAATACATGATGCTGAAAAAAAGACTTGTCTACGAACAGATACAAAAGTGTGACCAACCATTATGTATAATTTGTTATCAAGATGAACTAGGTGTTGTATTTTTGCCTTGTGGACACATGATAGACTGTGTCAAGTATGCATTAGATCTCAACACTTGTGCTATATGCATGAAAGCAGTATCTGCTACAGTTAGGGCATTTCTTGCATAAATAGTATTATTTATTAGCAATGCATAGTGCAAAATCCCTTATTGCACAATATTATTAAAGCTGTTTTGGAGTGTAATAGATATGCTTTTCTGATGTTTATAGACTACTACAATTAATTTTTAGAATGCTGTGGGTCAAGCATGTGGCTTAGAGACAAAGAAGCTCAGCGAATTGCCAACGCATATTCCTTTCCGCATTATCAAGATTCGGAAATTGAAAACAGCATATGATGATCGTGTACTTTGTGTATGTGAAAACTTTGAGACATTTCTGCCTACACATTTTAATGATATGTCGGAGAGTGTTTTTGATGAAGTCAATAATGCTGTGTAACCTGTACACTTAATTTATGAAGGTTTTAAAAACAATAGGTGCATGGTCCGTTTTAAGTAAATGAAAAAAAAATGTTAAATAATAATGGAAAATATAAGTAATGACAATGGAATGAAAGAAAGAATGTGTATAGAATAATAATGTTTTAGTTTTTAGTATTGTCTTAAAAAATATTATCATGAAACAAAAAAAGTATATAAAGTTAATAAATAAATGCAAAATGATGTTACAATGTTGTTTTATTTTAAACAAAGTTAGAATATTTAACATTGCAGAGTATACATGATTATGACAATAGATGCACACTGAATACAACTCTTTCTCTTTTTACAATAGTCAGTTATAGTTTTTAAACACAAGGCTTGTTGTAGATCTTTTTATAGCAATGTCCATTCACTGTTGGTTTCAAAAACTGGGGAAGCCGCAATGGTTTTATAGGCATAAAACCTTATTGTTATTACTATTTAGTCATTTTGATCCTCTTGCAATACTACGGTACCTTTTTGCATATCAAGAGCTGATGACCTAGTTGTTCCACTCCTTAAAACGACGATAACAACAACAACACTACCTCTTGCATAGTTTGTGATGTTGATGGCTCTTGCGATGTGGAAGAAGGATTAAACATAACTTTTAGAACAGGGGTTAAACGTTGCTCATTAAACAATCCACTATTTTGAGTAGCAATATGGTTTTCTTACTTTTTTTCGACGGCAACTGTGTTTCATGCAGTACACTACATAGATAATCACTGACACTTAAAACCTCACTATTTTTACTTTTTAGGTCACCACGACAATGCTTGGAACGTTGTTTTGAACAGCGCCAAATAACAGTTCCGTTTTTATTGGTTCGTTTCACAATATATGAATATCCTTTATAGTATGCATTAGGCTTACCATACCTAGTCACTGATATTTCCATGTCAACTGTCAAGCATAGACTAAGCTCTAGTAAAGTAAACTTGGTAATAAGAATAATAGTTTAATGTGAGAGCAAATATGGATCCAAAGAGCTCAGGTAAAAGTGGAAGCAAATATAAGAACCAAAAGTGGGGGTTAAAGTGGTCGCAAAGTCGTAGACCCATTACACAATAATTTTAGCACGACGTAGCTCTTGTTCAATTTCTTTGATTTCCCGATCGTGACCGGTATGCCCAGTTTGTTATAAAGCATGCAAGTGTCGAAGCCGTTGAATTAGCTCACAGGTGTTGTCCCAGTATACAAATATAACAAATGAATTTTAGGTGTAAACAAAGCAATACCATTATCATCATCATCATCATCATCATCATCATCATTATCATGATCATCATGACCATTAACACTATTACTATATAGTCCTTTTTGATCCTCTTGCAATACCACTTCATTTATAGTCTGCGTTGATTTTGAGAGTGTTAAAGGTTTCTTGGACGTTGACAACTGTCTTAACATGACTTTTTGAGGACATGATAAGTCCTTTTAACAAACCCTGCACTATTTTCAGCCGCAATATCGGTTTCTTGAACTTGCTTCTTAGCATTTTGATAATTGTTTGTAAACAGCAACCGTGGTTCGTTTGGAGCACTATATTGATGAACACTCACACTTAAAACCTTTCCATTTTTACTTTTCAGATTGCCTCGACATTTTGTTGACCTCTCTTTTGAGCTTCACCAGAATATTGTTCCTTTCGCATTCTGACGATGATAGTTATAAGAGTAGCCTCGATCGAGTGCACGTTGCCTACCTTTGTTCGTTGTATTAAGTTCCATACCAGTAACTGACCAGTCAGTACGATGTTCACACTACAAAGGTTAAAACTGTTTTTCTGATGGAGTGACCTACCATAAGTTTATATATTGGCTTATGTGTTGGCTTTTTGTGTTGGCTTTTTGTGTTTTTTTGTGTTGGCTTTTGTGTTGGCTTTTGTATTGGCTTTTGTATTGGCTTATTTGACAAGTTATTTTTGTCAATGTATTTAGTGGATTTTTTCCTTTGTGTTGGAAAGTATTAGAAAGAGAGGGAATATTTAAAGACTTAACCTCAACTCACTAACCTAACCTAACCTAACCTAACTTCACCTAACCTAACCGATCCTAACCCAACTTTACCTAACCTAACTTCACCTAACCTAACTTCATCTAACCTAACCTAACTTAACTTCACCTAACCTAACTTCATCTAACCTAACCTAACCTTACTTCACCTAACCTAACCGTTCAACTCTCAGATGATGATTAAATTCTGGGCATAGTCGAGTTGGAACCCAAGACCTCAAGGGTAAAAACCAATTAATTTGGTGGCTTATTTTGGTAGCTTATTTTCATGGCTAACCTAACTTTACCTAACCTAACCCCAGCTCACTTTGGCTATCACTAGTAAGTGTTCATATCCTCCGCTAGGTGGCATGCTAGTTGTTCAGGTAGTGCTCATATTTACCGCTAGCTAGCTAGCTAGCGGAAACATAATTTGCGTGTTGCATGTGACTCTTGTGAAGTTTGACCGTGCTTGTATAAGGTCTATATATAAACTCAATATATAATAAACCAATAAATGTTCAGAACTAACATGTGTAGCCAGGTTTAGGGTATATAGGTGACTTTAACACACGATGATTTCATGTGTTGGCTTTTGTGTTAAATTTTAAACAAAGACCTTGGCTAAAGGCATACGTTGATTTTTTAAAACCAATTTTAGTCCATGATCTAGAGCCTGTTTAATTGCCATGTAATGAACAACGTGGTATAGGATTTACTGCCAACAGGTGCTTACTGCGTATGACAAGGCTGGCTGTAGACTAGTGGGTTAGACAGCCTGTCTTGCTAAGGCTAAACCTGGCTATACATGTTGGTAGCTTATTTTGGTAGCTTATTTTCATGGCTAACCTCAGAAGAAAACATTGGTAGGAAAGAAAGAATATGTAGAAAACAGTGGATCACTCAGGATATACTAGAATTGATGGATGAAAGGCGGAAACACAAGAATGTAGGAGATGAAAAGGGGAAAGCAGAATACAGACGTCTGAGAAAGGAGGTTAACAAGAAGTGCAAGGAAGCGAATGAAGAATGGTTGAAAGAGAAATGTGCGGGTATAGAAAATCGTCTGAAATTAGGAAAAGTAGACGCAGATTATCGAAGGATTAAGAATACTTTTGGGGAAAAGAAGACTAAGTGCTGTAATATTAAGGACACAAATGGAAAGCCTATAACAGGGAAGAAAAGGTTGAGAGATGGAAAGCTTACATAGAGAGTTTGTATAAGGGAAAGGAGATCGAGGATCATGTAATGGAAAGGGAGGAGGAAATTGATGAGGATGCGGAATGAGATTTAATATTGAGATCAGAATTTGATAGAGCTTTGGAAGACTTAAGCAGGAACAAAGCACCGGGCATAGATGATATACCGATTGAGTTCCTATGCTGCATAGGAGATGAAGGTCTGATCAGTTTATTTCACATGGTGTGTAGGATTTATGAGACAGGTGAGATACCCCCTGATTTCAAGAAGAATGTAATCATCCCTATACCAAAGAAAGTGGGAGCTGACAGATGTGAAGATTACCGTACAATCAGCTTGATTACTCATGCTTCAAAGATCCTGTCTAGAATAATTTACAAGAGGACTGAAAGCCAGATAGAAACGGAGTTGGGTGAAGACCAGTTTGGTTTCAGGAGAAATGTAGGATCAAGGGAAGCTGTACTAAGTCTTAGGCTGATTTTGTAATGTAGAATAAGGAAAGATAAGAGAACGTTCATGGCATTTGTAGACTTAGAAAAGGCTTTTGATAACGTTGATTGGACTAAATTGTTTGACATTTTGAAATCTATTGGAATGAAGTACAGGGATAGGAGGGTAATCTACAATCTATACAGAAACCAGACAGCAGTCATTCGAGCTGAAGGACATGAGAGAGAAGCTGATATTCAGAAAGGTGTTAGGCAAGGCTGCAACTTATCACCCATACTTTTCAATCTTTACATTGAACAAGCAATGAAGGAAATTAGAGAAAAATTTAAAGTGGGAGTGAAGATTCAAGGAGAAATAATTTCAACTCTGAGATTTGCTGATGACATCGTAATCTTGGCCGACAAGCCTGGAGATTTGAATGAGTTTTTGAATGGTATGGACTCCGTCTTATGGAAAGAATTCATGATAAAAATTAATAGATGTAAAACAAAAATACTGGAATGCAGCCGAAATAAATCAGAAAACTCTATGGAGAGCAAATTGGCAGGTGAAAAGCTGAATCAAGTAGGAGACTTCTGTTACTTAGGAAGCAGAATAACCAGTGATGGACGAAGCAAAGAGGATATAAAAAGTAGGTTGGCACAGGCAAGGAAAGCATTTCTACAGAAAAGGAACCTGATGACATCGAATATAGATTTAGGTGTTAGGAAGTCATTTCTGAAAGGCTTTGTCTGGAGCGTGGCGCTCTATGGAAGTGAAACTTGGATTATTGGAGCAGCAGAAAAGAGGAGAATTGAAGCATTTGAAATGTGGTGTTACAGGAGAATGATGAGGATCAGATGGGTAGATAGGGTTACAAAAAAGAGGTATTAAGACGAGTGGGAGAGGAGAGATGTATCTGGTGAGTGCTAATGAAGAGAAGTGATAGGTTAGTAGGACACATACTAAGACACCCAGGAATAGCAAGCTTAGTTATGGAAGGAAGGGTGGAGGACAAGAACTGTAGGGGTAGACCAAGAATAGAATATGTTAAACAGATTGCCTCGGATGTAGGGTGTCGGAGCTATGTAGAGATGAAACGATTAGCTCAGGACATGGAGGCATGGAGGGCTGCATCAAACCAGTCAAAAGACTGAAGACTCAAACAACAACAACAACAACAACAATGAACAACGTGGTATAGGATTTACTGCCAGCAGGTGCTTACTGCGTATGACAAGGCTGGCTGTAGACTAGTGGGTTAGACAGCCTTTCTTGCTAAGGGTCTCCTATATACCATAAACCTGGCTATACATGTTAGTTCTCAACATTTATTGGTTTATTGTATATTGAGTTTATATATAGAACTTATACAAGCACGTTATGCACGCGGTCAAACTTCACAAGAGTCACATGCAACACGCAAAGTATGTTTACGCTACCTAGTGGCAAATATGAACACTACCTGAACAACTAGCATCCACCTAGCGGAGGATATGAACACTTACTAGTGATATCCAAAGTGAGCTGAGGTTAGGTTAGGTAAATTTAGGTTAGCCATGAAAATAAGCTACCAAAATAAGCTACCAAAAATAATTGGTTTTTACCCTTGAGGTCTTGGGTTCCAACTCGACTATGCCCAGAATTTAACTATCATCTGAGAGTTGAAATGTTAGGTTAAGTGAAGTTAGGTAAGGTTAGGTGAAGTTAGGTTAGGTTAGGTTAGTGAGCTGAGGTTAGGTCTTTAAATATTCCCTCTCTTTCAAATACTTTCCAACACCAAGAAAAAAATCCACTGAATACATTGACAAAAATAACTTGTCAAATAAGCCAATACAAAAGCCAATACAAAAGCCAATACAAAAGCCAACACAAAAAGCCAACACAAAAGCCAACACAAAAAGCCAACACAAAAAGCCAACACATAAGTCAATTTATAAGCTTATGGTAGGTCACTCCTTCAGCAAAACAGTTGTAACCTTTGTAGTGTGTACATCGTACTGACAGGTCAGTTACTACTATGGATCTTACTACAACCAACAAAGGTAGGCAACGTGCACTCTATCAAGGCTACTCTTATAACTATCATCGTCAGAATGCGAAAGGAATAATATTCTGGCGATGCTCAAAAGAGAGGTCAACAGAATGTCGAGGCAATCTGAAAAGTAAAAATGGAAAGGTTTTAAGTGTGAGTGTTCATCAATGTAGTGCTCCAAACTAACCACGGTTGCTGTTTACAAACAATTATCAAAATGCTAAGAAGCAAGTTCAAGAAAACGATATTGCGGCTAAAAATAGTGCAGGGTTTGTTCAAAAGGACTTATCATGTCCTCAAAAAGTCATGTTAAGACAGTTGTCAACGTCCCAGAAACCTTTAACACTATCAAAATCAACGCAGACTATAAATGAAGTGGTATTGCAAGAGGATCAAAAAGGACTATATAGTAATAGTGATAATGGTCATGATGATAATGATGATCATGATGATGATGATGATGATGATGATAATGGTAATGCTTTGTTTACACCTAAAAATTAATTTGTTAAATTTGTATACTGGAACAAACCCAGTAAGCTAATTCAACGGCTTCGACCCTTGCATGCTTTACAACGAACTGGGCATACCGGTCACGATTGGGAAATCAAAGAAACTGAACAAGAGAACGTCGCGTCGTGCTAAAATTATTGTGTAATGGGTCTACCACTTTGCGACCACTTACCCACACTCTTGGTTCTTATATTTGCGAATTTTCTTCCACTTTTACCAGAGCTCTTTGGATCCATATTTGCTCTCACATTAAACTATTATTCTTTTACCAAGTTGACTTTACTAAAGCTTAGTCTATGCTTGACAGTTGACATGGAAATATCAGTGACTAGGTATGGTAAGCCTTATGCATACTATAAAGGATAATCATATATTGTGAAACGAACCAATAAAAACGGAACTGTTATTTGGCGCTGTTCAAAACAACGTCCCAAGCATTGTCGTGGTGACCTAAAAAAGTAAAAATAGTGGGGTTTTAAGTGTCAGTGATCATCAATGTAGTGTACTGCATGAAACACAGTTGCCGTCGACAAAAAATCAAGAAAACCATATTGCTACTCAAAATAGAGGATTTTTTAATGAGCTCCCCTGTTCTAAAAGTTATGTTTAATCCTTCTGCCACATCGCAAGAGCCATCAACATAACAAATCATGCAAGAGGTAGTGTTGTTGTTGTCGTTTTAAGGAGTGGAACAACTAGGTCATCAGCTCTTGATATGCAAAAAGGTACCGTAGTATTGCAAGAGGATCAAAATGAATAAAAAGTAATAACAATAAGGTTTTATGGCTATAAAACAATTGCGGCTTCCCCAGTTTTTGAAAACAACAGTGAATGGACATTGCTATAAAAAGATCTACAACAAGCCTTGTGTTTAAAAACTATAACAGACTATTGTAAAGAGAGAAAGAGTTGTATTAAGTGTGCATCTATTGTCATATACATGTATACTCTGCAATGTTAAATATTCTAACTTTGTATCAAATAAAACAAAATTGTAACATCATTTTGCATTTATTTACAAACTTTATATACATATTTTTTGTTTCATGATAATATTTTTTAAGACAATACTAAAAACTAAAACATTATTATTCTATGCACATATTTTTCTTTCAGTCCATTGACATTACTTATATTTTCCATTTTTATTTCACATTTGTATTTTTTTCATTTAATTAAATCGGACCCTGCACCTATTGTATTTAAAACCTTCATAAATTAAGTGTACAGGTTGCACAGCATTATTGACTTCAACAAAAACACTCTCCGACATATCATTAAACCGTGTAGGTAGAAATGTCTCAAGGTTTTCACATACACAAAGTACACGATCACCATACGCTGTTTTCAATTTCCGAATCTTGATAATGCGGAATGGAATATGCGTTGGCAATTCGCTGAGCATCAATGTCTCTAAGCTACATGCTTGAACAACAGCAATCAAAACATTCATTGTAGTAGTCTATAAACAAAAGAAAAGCATATCTATTACACTCTAAAACTGCTTTAATAATATTGTGCTATTAGGGATTTTGCACCATGCATTGCTAATAAATTATACTATTTATGAAAGGAATGCCCTAACTGTAGCAGATACTGCTTTTCTGCATATAGCACAAGTTTTGAGTTTTAATGCACACTTGACACAGGCTATCATGTGTCCAAAATGCAAAAATACAACACCTAGTTCATCTTGATAACAAATTTTACATAATTGTTGGTCACACTTTTGTATCTCTTCCTGAGACTAGTCTTTATTTTCAGCCTCATGTATTTGCTCCGCGTGTTCTAACTCTAAAGGCACTCTTATGTCTTGGGCTGCAATAACGTTTTCTTTACGAATAGTGTTCACAAATTCTTGACCTTCAAGCAACACCATGTATTTACAGTTAGGTAACCAACGAGCGTGTTGTACAAAAGGGTCATCAGTCATTTGACAATCCTTTAAAGCAAATCCACAATAAAAACATATTGTTTTATCCCCTTCACCAGTATAAAAAAAATCCATCTTCACATAGCTGTTTGGTAAGGTGTTTTAATTTTAATGGCCAATCATTTTTATAAGATTCTAAATGATTTTCAACAGAGCTGTACTCTGGGTGTGGTAGTGCTTTAGACTTACAAACTCCCAATTTTTCAAAAGCACATGCCAATTCAACACTGTCTATGGCATAGGGACCACATTTATCGACACTACCGTCGTTGCCTGGTAATACTTCATTATTATTATTTATTTGTGATTCAGCAACGTAAGTAGCGGCCAATGGTCTTGAGGTTGGGTAAAATGGATACACGGGTATGTTACCCAATTGTTTTCCTAGAATGTAAGGACAACAAGGGGACCATCGCAAATGGTCTCTAAAGGGATCATCCCCTTCTTCCCAGTATGAAAGTTCAATACGACAAAACACACAGCGCACCACATCTTCTCGGTTCTACTAAAAAAAACGGCGTTTGCAAGTTCGTGTGTCGACTAAAAGCCTACAGGCCAGGATACAAATGTTAACCAACGATCATGTTCTGATTTTAAATCTAACCCACGTGGTAAACCAACTTGCTCACTTGTTGTATTTGGTACTAACGCCAAGTGTTATAATAAATCAGGTTTTTTGCAAGTTATTAACGTTGCACAAGAGCACAGAGTACTTTAGAGCATAATGTATGCTTGTTCACTGTCTGTTCACTACGTTAATGGCGCATGACCACACCTAAAAACAAACAAAATAACCCATCACTCAATCAATCAATCAATCAATACCTGTAATTAAACTTTAACGTTAATTGACATTAATATATCAAAACACCATTAAAAATAAACTGTAAGTTGGCACTAACAGTAATCCATGCACTTATTTTCTTTTTATAAATCTTTAGTCATTTAAATTCCCCTTTAACCAATATATAAACAACCGTGAATGTCATGTCAGTTTGTTCAGATTATCATGTTCAAACCTGTGGATATTTGTTGAGTCCATAGGGAACCACCCATAAATTAAATTAATTTTTGTTGTTTTTAGAAAATCCACTATGGCCTTGTACTTTCCCCAGTCAACAACCAATATAGTCTTGTACCGTTTGTCAATACATAGGTATTATTCAAGAAAGCAATCATTGTACCAGTCATGTAGAGGTAATGATTTTTTTTGTCTATGGTTTTTCATTAGTGGTTAAATGGCATGGCATTTTTAAGTTGGACTTACCTGAGTTTTCAATAGTTCACTGCCTGGAAACAATGGTTGCACTCTACTGCGTCTTGGGTTTTCAGCAACTGCTGCGGTGGTAAGGCTTTTCTTTCCAAGTTTCTAAAAATATATAAAATAAACTGCTATAAATACCTAAATTCAGGTTAATACATGCATTTAATAAAATAACATAAAATAATATCAAACAAAAAAATGAAACAAGTTAGTTGAAAAAAATAATCTCACCTTCACTTCCAGTGGCTTGTTACTGTTTCCTTCTAGTGGGCCCAAAAGCCCAAAGGTTTCTTGTATCTCTGACATGTAAGGTATACCGGTTATCTACAAACAAACAAATAAATACATAAAAATCATTAATATAACTAATCAAAAACTACAAATTTAAGATTCATTAGCATGACATTATTAAAATAATCATTCATAGGTACTTACCAAAAAATAAAAGGATTTTTCTTCCAAAGTTCAGTTCAGAGCTCCACTGTATACGTCCGTGTGCTAAAATGGCAAGTGCATGACAAACGCAATCGTTATCAGTTAGCCTAGCAACAGAGAAAGAGTTGCATTTTCTGAGCGTTTTGGCCTTGAAATGTTGTCTCTTTCACACATGTTCCCACGACTCTTCACATTCCTCAATCTGATTAAGATTCGTGTACCTTATACTAGTTTCATGTTTTTAATAAGGAACCAAAATGGCTGCCTCTTATACATCGGTAGTCCTACTGTCTCAGAACCAAAATGGCTATCTCTGCTTAAACAGCACACCTGCTAGCCACCACGAGGCAAGTAAGCTGATATCACACTTCCTGCTGACGTATACATTTTTTGTCTTATCAGCAGTCTCTCTCTCACGAGTCCTCAGTCTTGGTACAATATTCAGTACCAGTGAGCAGGACAATGAGTGTTAGCATTGAAAACATGTGTGTCTTCTTCTTGTTATTATTATCATTATTATTCTTAAATATTTTACTGTAATAATAATAATAATAATAATAATAATAATAATAATTAACCACATACTTTCACCCTAAAACACATGACTTTACCCAGTTCAATATTTAGTTTATAACATTTCAGGCCAATGACCTTACCGTTTTGGCTCTTTGCATACATGCACATGACTTGGTCGAGCAAATGTTATAGGTTTCCCTATTCTAGAACCATTTACTGTGTCAGACAGCAGTCTCGCTTATTACCGTTTACTAGCATGTTAAAGATCCCCTTCAGGGGTAAAAAATTCCTAGCACACTTAACACATTTCAAATATTCACCTCTATCCGTCATAGGAAATATCACAAAACCAACCGTCATAAGCTGCCCCGCCATCCCACCAAAATAGCAATTCATTACTTCCGGGCACGGTCACCGAGATCGCCAACGTCTAAGAATCACTTGGTCATATCCTACAACCGTCTATTGTGTCAGAGAGCGATCTCGCTCATCACTGTTAACTAAAACGTTTAAGATCCCCTTCAGGGGTATAAAATCTTAGCATGCTTGTCACATTTCGAAATATTCGCCTTCATTCATTCGTCATAGGAAAAAATATCGAAAAGCAACCCCTCGTTTTGCCATACATCGCCCCCGTCGAAATAGCCATTTCCAGTATCCACCATGGCCAATCATAACCTCGTTGTAACATACGTCAAGCGCTACCGGCTCTCTGCCTACAAACACTCTTTTATAAAAAAATAAAAATAATAATGCAAAGTTCTTGTCCTAGAGTCTTGACATTTATTTTCCTGGTAGAGGGGGTAGGGATCTTTCATTTATGTCAAACAAACTTATTTGTCAACATGTAATTTCCAAAATAGTAATAATTCAAATTTAATTGTTTTCAAGAATCCCTAAAATAAAAAAGTATTAATATAAAAAATATAGGTCATAGAGACCATTGGTTTGAACTATTGAACAACGTTCTATCGTGATTGGTTTTCAAACTATCGCCTACTTTCGAAAACAAAAATTTTCAATTTTTTATTGAAAATATAACGAGTGTTCTATAGGTAAGAGGACGTCAGCTTGAGTCCTACGACACCTGATTTGTGAAAATCCGACCATCCCTTCGCAAATGATCACCAATGTTCGCGAGAAAGTAGTGTGTCCGATAATCTGGCTACGGATTGGGTGACCCGACACACACGTCAACCCTCACCCAGAAATCGGTACAACTCGAAAAGAAAAAAAAATCTTGTATGTCCGAATCAATTTTGGCCTTAAAAAAACTATGTCGGGAACGAGATTCAAGCAATCCTGGGGTCTTTATAGTGATGGGTACAACTGGGGGTAAAATCTCAAAATTGATCCAGTGGACACACAAGTATGACAACGAACAAGAATGACAAAAATCTCCGCTGTTAAAATAAAACTCATCCACCATTTATTACAGAACCACACCACTAAATACATAAAATCAAACACAGAAGCCTGCCTTCGCTCGGAGACTTATCAAAATTACTCTTGATGTGCAAATAAATAAATGACGCAGAAGCAAAATTCAAATTAATGAGGACAAATATCTCCGGGCGTCCTAATCTTTGGATACAAAATAACTTGCGGAGATCAGAGCTATATCACCCTAGTATTACAACCTTTACTACAAAATGCTATGTCACCTCTCCGTTGAATAGTCCATAAATGAGCAGGTGCATAAATATGAGGAAATATTCAAAGAAAAAAATTTGTTGCCTCATTCGATCACCTTCTAACTAAATGTAATCACCAAAATAAGAAAAAAAAAATTATATATGGATGTCACTGGCGTTAAAGAATTTATTTTCAGACCTTTTATTCATGGATTAAATACTTTCATTATTATTTTCACTGGTTTTCGTTCAGCTGTGCCTCACTCAGAAAAATGACTGGTTGTTTGCTTTTACATTTATTACTATACATTGTAACATCTTTATGATTCCAGATATTTATTTATTTACTTGTTAATCACTGCATGCTCTTCACATATTTATAAATACACCATAAACGTTTAAGTGGATGGCCTCTGCTTATCTGTATTATTTTCAACTGACAATTGCCTCAAAAATTTCATATACCTGAACCTATCACGTAACATTAATTATAATCATTTATTTTATTCACCTCGCTATAGCGAGAACCTTTAGTTTCATCATAACTTCGTATTAGGCAACCCTGCTATTTTATCATTGCATTTTCATTCTTTACACAACCTTGTATCAGTTACCAACCAAACGCATCTCCTCATGTTAGCATGTAAAGAGAAACCTCAGTGACGTGTGAGTGTTTAGTATAATATCATGATGTGCGCACAAAAAGTGGCCCTATTAAGTGTAAATGTTCCCCCTGTAATTTAAGCCTGTTCAAACCATAAATTGTCATCCAGGTTGCACCAATTCAAAGAACACAGCGACTTAACACGCTGAATGATCCCTGTACTCAGATTAATTTTAAAGCATCCATATATTTTATTTTAGACCCTAAATATGACTGCATCAATCTCTCAAAAGAAAACTTAAAATTTACTATCCTAATAATCTTGTCATTTTAGCGCATTTTATCCTTTTGAGTAAATTCTGTTTCGATTTAAGCCCATCTGTCCAAATCTTAGTAACCACTACCCATTTACCACTACTTAAGAATTAACATGGTTTTCAGTACCTTTCGACCACCTCAGTCTTGGTTCCGCTGACACGTTTCCTGGGGGTTTGGGTCCACGTTCTTCCCATTGAACATCCTCCCCTCTCGTCCTGGATCCAGCTCGCGACCCTCGGGTTGTCCATGGTCCTGGCTCGCCTTCGTTTCCACGTCATCATAACAGCTTCCACATTCCTAGACTTAGCTGGTCATCTCTTCGCTCGTAAAGTTCTTGACACAGAACTCGCACTGGTCTGTACTGATAGCCTTTATGTCCGTCCAATACATCGCTGCAATCTTCATGTCGAATATGCCAAGTAATATCAACTTATGGCCGTGATAATAACTCTATAACGGCACAGGTTATATCGTACGCATCTACACCAGCCTACACTCATAAGAAATTACGTCCGTCCTTGACCTTGAATGTCGCTCTATATTTGGACTACACTCAGTTTATCTCTCCTAGTTCACTGACCCTGGATACTCATTTGTCTGCTCGTCAAACAAAGGCACATCGCTTCGTTCATATTTTCTGGGCGTCAATTATATCGCGCACGGCCCATTCAGTCCCGTACCTAGTAAAAGCTTGAGACACCACGTGTGTCTGCTGGTGCATTCTTGGAATACACGGTACCAGAGATTATAATTTTCAATGCTTTTGCAGGTTCTTTCCTTCCGCTTTGTCAAACACCGACAGTGATCTATTTTCTCTTAGGGGTTCCGGTTGCTTATATTTTGTATGAGTCTGTTCCAGATATAACTTCTGTGACCCACCTAGCGTCATCTCGCAGCGAATCTCTGAAGCTCTTCAACTCTTCCTCGCGCAAGAGGAATTCCATATCCATTTGGCTACCAGATCCTGTTACCATCGCCAGCTATTATCTCCATGAGCAAGAGGACTACGTCTACCTCTTTACTCACCATGCTGCGCTAATATCGCCTACTATCAACTCCTTGAAGACCATTCATCAAGAAGAACATTTATTTTTGACAAGTTGGCAATGTTTATATGTTCTCCTTTTGTTTCCTACCCCCCACTCTTTTCCCCTTCCTTGGTCTCTCCGTGCTCCGTTGAGCAGGTCTCACTTCGCAATCTGCAGTTGACTCGGTCAGTCAAAGCTCCACTTGAGCTAGCCTCCTCAAACCAAGAGGCACACACTCTTCTACGCCATGTTGGCTAGGTAGTCATCAACGGAAACTTCGACTTCAACATGAAATCAAGATAAGTACCATTTTGAAAGTTTTAACCTCATCTTCATGGTTTTAACTTCCAAGTGCTTTTAATGATATTTTATAGACAGTGTGAAATTATTTACTTTGGGGCAAAAATCATTCTTCGTGGGATTTGCCATGTTGAGCTTTTGCTTGTATAAGCCAACCTTACTAAAAAAGAGCTTTTCTTAAGCTATTCAAATGAGAAATCCTCTCGCTACGTGGGATATTATCTAATACCCGCTGTCTATAATTATAAAGCTAGTTCCTCCGTTGGATTTTCTTAACCCCATTTTTCTGCTAAGATCGTTCTGGAACCTTCCAGATCTTGTACTTTATCTGCAAGTCCTGCCGTCATGTATTTCTCACTTACTTGTGAGAATGCTATTTAAAATTGAAGAATCCCACTTCTAAATTACTACAATAGTGAATTTTCGTCCACCGCTGGAATTTTCTATGGCACATTTAATTGTAATTTACAACTTTCTCAAGAAATAGACTCTCACCTATATAGTGCAATCAGTTATTTCCATAATTGCAATAACTTTATTTCTCATAAACTTTAGTGTTTCTTTAGTGAACTTTGCATCAATCTTTACAGACTATAGTGATAATCAGTGCTTGCTCCACTTTTCTACCGCGTCGCGATCGTCCGTTTATATTAAATACGGCCATGAACATTTTTCCTCCATCCCTATTTCTCTTTCCTAAACCTCTTACTAACAATCTGTAATAAACTTTAAATTCAGGTCTGTTTCAATAAGGTGTCACTCTGTGAAGTGCCCTTCCATTTTGCTTGTTTATCATTAAGTAATTGCTGTATAATTAAGTGTTTTATACACGTTTCAAACTTACATTGTTTCTCCCCTATAATCAGGGAAAACATTTCTTTAAACTCTTGAGCGAGTCATGTTCAGGTTTCACGAATTGGAAACTGTCCCATTTGGCTAGTGATTCCTGCTCAAACTTGGGAAGTCTCTAGAAACTTCCTTTTAACTTTCTTCAGGTATCACAGTAAGTGACCTGCTCTTTTTTGTATAATTCTCATAAAGTATTTCTGTATAAATATAAGAAGTTGTAGGAACTTCTATCTTATTTTTCATGTTTTTATTATTGTTATATTCGAAGTTGTCACTTTCTCGAGAACATTCTCTCAAGAATTTCTTAAGGTACACTCTTTGTACTCCAATTCACGTTCAAACTTTAATTGCTTCATTGTTTATTTGTTTAAATCTTATAAAGATTTTAGAAACATGTAAGGTTTAAAACCTTGTAAATTGTCAATTGCCTGGAGCAACCATTTAATGTTAGGAGGTCTGCGACCCCATTTGTTAAAAAGTTCAAATGAACTATGTTTGTCAAAATTATATTACACGCTTGTTAATTTCCTCAAACTTCTTTGAATTGTTAAATAAATTAAATATTTGATTTGGATTCATCATTTCTCTGATACTACAGTTAGGCAGGATCCTGGCTTTCCTAGCTCTTCCTAGGTTTATGCCCTCGTTCATACTCAATAAAGCTTTTACTATCTGTCTGGCCAGACCATCACCCTTCCCTATAGTACTTTTATTCGTGCTTGGGAGGAAATACGCTAAAGCCTTTCTCTGGCAAACTGCCCAAGTCTTAGCTGCGGTTCCCGTCAGCTTCGACCAAGCTCGTACCCACTTTAGGTATCCGAGCACGGATTTGCGGTGGCAACCGCTTCTAAATGTATTGAAAGTCAAATTCATAACTTTTGTGGGACTCTCCTCCTATTTTTCTATCCTTTTTCTCCAATCCAAAACCTACTTCCTTTTCTTAATCATCTTCCCTTGGTGGGTGGGTTATTCCTCAGCTAATAAACTACCCAAAAATTTGATACCAGAAACCCGGGAGAGTCCATTTTTTATTTCTATTGTTTGTCAAGTGTCATTTGACAATACTTGGCAAATTATTAATATCTGCTTTGGATTTTTCAGCTATAACTACATCATGCAAAGCCTGTGAACGGGAATGAGGCCACTCCTGTCTCCTATGGTGTGTCCCGTTCTTTCTACCCATTCGCTGCTGCAAACTTGACAGCATCTCCAAGGTTCTACAGTTTCGTGAGTTGTATTTCAATTTATTCTCTTTATCATGGCTCCTACTGAAAAAGATGAAACTCTCATTGCTAGACGTTCTTCCTATAAAGGGCAACTCACTAGATTCAGAAATTTTATCAACAAGTTAAATCCCGCCGAGTGTGATTTAGACATCTTGACACATCGCCTTAAGTTGTACGAACGGTCTTATGATTATTATGATCAAATTCAAACCGAGATTGAATCCGCTTGCCCAGAACTTCAATCGGATCGGGACGAGGTCGAACCCTTGTACTTTGAAGGGATTGCAAAGGCCCACCAACTGATCCGCAATATCTCAGAACCGGACACTAAGGTCATCAATGCGGCCCAGTTCGCACCCGCTTCTGTTCACGAAAACAAACCGAAACCGTTACTTCCTAAGATAAGCCTACCGCACTTCTCAGGCAAGGAAGGTGAATGGTATTCTTTTTATGAACTTTACTGCTCCCTAATTCATGAAAATATCGAGATCCCAGACATACATAAATTTTATTTCCTCCGTACGTCTTTGGAATCTGAGGCCTTAGCCTTGGTGGAGTCACTGCCTTTAAGCGCAGACAACTACCACATCGCCTTTAATCTCCTTAAAGAGAGATATGGCAATTTACGTTTGAGTGTAGCTCGCCACATACGTTGTCTCTTCAACTTACCAGCCGTCAAACCTAATGACGTCACCTCTTTAAGAAACCTGTTGGACTCTATACAGTTGAATGTCAGAGCATTATACCAACTCAAGCAGCCTGTCCAAACATGGGACACCATACTCATTCATCTGGCTACATCAAGATTCGATTTTTCAACTTTAAAGGCTTGGGAAATTGAACTCGCTCGCAAGGAAGAATTTTCCTTCGAACACTTAATCTCGTTTCTTAACAGCCGATGCCAAGTCCTTACAGCACTCGCATTTCAGTGCGAAAAGGTCGAAACGAATCATCAGTCTCACATTTTTGAGAAAAACCTTGCTTCTTCAAAGGGACATCAGCCCCCATCTGTCGAGAACAAGCAACCCCGTTCTTCTTTCAATCATGCAAGAGAACATATCAGGCCGCTCAACAAATCGTTAAAATGCACGCTCTGTAAAAAGCTTCACACATTGTATTTGTGCAAATCTTTTAAAGAATTGTCTGTCGAAGATCGAAGGAAGTTTGTCTTGAATAGCAAACATTGTTTCAACTGCTTATCACCTAAGCATTCTTCTTCGAACTGTACGTCATCAAATCTCTGTTTCCATTGCAAAAAACCGCATCATTCTTTATTGCACGTTCACGATAAATCGAGGTCATCAGTACCTGCCTCTTCAAGCTCCATGCAGAGCAGCTCCGAACAAACTAATGCTTCTTCCTGCATTTCTAATGCCGAAACTTCTTACAGTGCGCAAACCTTTTTGACCACTGTACAATTCGAAATCCAAGATAAATTTGGAAATTGGTTTAGAACCCGTGGTCTTTTCGATTCCGCTTCAACGCACAATTTTGTTTCGCAATCGTTGATTAAAAAACTAGGTATTTCGTCATCGCCTACTTCTATCAATGTGACCGGCATTGACAATTTGAAAACTCAAGTTTTGCAGTCTTCAAAATTGAAAATCAGAGACGTTTGCCAAAGAAACACCAATCTTAATTTAAACTGTCTCATTCTTACCAGTATTGGCAAGGACACTCCAAGTCACTCTATTAATACTTCCGGTTTAAACATTCCCTCGCACTTAAAGTTAGCCGATCCTCAGTTTAATGCTCAAGGTCCCATTGATGTACTTTTCAGTGCCAATGTTTTTTGGAAGTGCCTTCGCAAACAAACACGCAAGTTATCTTCAACCGTGGTCGCCAGAGACACCGATTTTGGTTGGGTTATTACTGGTGAAATTCAGCATCCCAGTGTTCAAACCAAAGCGCAATGTCATTTCGTTACGGCTGACATAAATCCTATTTCTGAAAAAGAGAACGCTCATGTTTCAGATCTCAATATTTTTGAAAAACACTTGCCAAAACGATGTCTCATCGTGAACAACTACGCTACCTCTGTAAGTTGTTTAAATGGTTTTTCCTTCTTCCCGCACAAGATAGCAATTCAAGTTCGCCTTGCTTTGTGTTACTTCGTCTACCTTCTTATGTCATTTTTATAGCAGTTAATTGCTTAAACTCTTTCTCGAAAACTATCTTCCCCTTGTGTAAAACCATGGCTATCAGTCACCATCACTTTGCTGTAAGCTATGTTTCACTTCTTTCGTTATTTAGAAGGATGGCCACGGTCGGCTCCTCCCTCCTTCCTCACAATTGGAAGTCGCTTTTGAAACCGCTTGAAAATCTGAATTCCCTAACATCTAGAATAACTATTCTTATGCATAACCTTCTTCTCAATGTCCCAGCTTGTCTTCTTTGCTCGGAAGAATTAAGCTTTTTCCTGTCGAAAATTGTCGGATTCCGTGATCCTCAAAATCATGCGAAATTGATTTCCTACTTTATTTCTTATGGCTTTAAATTGCTTTTTCACGTCCAAGTTACGATTGACTGCATTCCGTTCAACCTGAATATCTGCTTTAAGTTACAGCTGATTCAACAAGTGTTTGTTTATTCCGAACTGCTTGTTTTTCAAACTTGTTTGTATACAAGCCTGGATAACGCCAAGTTGTTGTTTATTTCCTGTACGCTTGACAAAGGTCAAAACAAGTTTCTGTTATCTCAACTCTGGCTGATTGCCAAGCATTGTCTAGTGAGCCGCTCCTGCAAGTACAGAAGCCGTTCACCTACTTCCCAAAATAAACTTGTTCCAGTTAAGGACTCTTTCAGCTATTTATATGCCTTATCTCGCTGTACTATGTGTGTCAAGGCCGTGCTTGTTTGCGTCTCTCACTTACTCACGCTCGTATCTTACAATTGATTCGATTCTTGCTTCAAAACTTCGTTGCGTATTTCTCACGCGCTCATGTATTTCACTTTGCTTACATATTTTGCGATCTTAATGTTCATTGATGAACAAACTTGTTTTTTCTCGTCGTCACATTCGATGTGTTTTTGCATTTATACTTGTCACGTCACGTTTCTCGCTGACATAAGTATTTTTCTGAGTAACCCCTTTGATACTCATTATAACTTGAGGTCATTGTTTATGGCTACTAGTTTGTTACCTATGGCGTTCTTGCTTTCTACTCGCATAGTTTCTTTGTTTATTTGGTATATTCTTATCCTGAATAGATGTACTTGTCTCTATACGCTTTGTTTAAACTTGTCAATTCTCATTTCGCATCGTATCGTAATCTTTACTAGTGCTTTATTTCCCTCAGCTTCTAGTTATTTTGTAATGGAAGATGTCGTTAATTCTCGTTATTTAACTCCGCTTTCTAATAACCCTGATGACCTCCTTCCACTCACACCTGGTCACTGTCTTACACGCACTTCTCTCTCTGCCCCTCCTCCTCTTCCCAATTCTTACAGGGATTCTGATTTACCTATTGTTTGGTGTAAACTTGAAGCCCTCCGTAATTCCTTTTGGAAGAGGTGGAAACTGGAATATTTAACTTCATTGCAAGGGAGACGGAAGTGGTTTCTTTCCAGTCCCGACATTAAAGTGGGAGACTTGGTCTTAGATAGGGATGTTTCACCCCCCCCCCCTTGTCTGGCCCTTTGGAAGAGTGACCAAGTGTTACCCTGGAAGAGATTGGAGAGTCAGGGTAGTCAGAGTCTTGACCACTAATGGTCAGATCACAAGACTACTTCTCCGCAATTGTTTATTACCTTTAAATGTGTACTTGTTTTTCTTGTTCGCTGTTGGTGTCTGCCCCTCCCAGTATGGTGCATTCTTGGAATACACGGTACCAGAGATTATAATTTTCAATGCTTTTGCAGGTTCTTTCCTTCCTCTTTGTCAAACACCGACAGTGATCTATTTTCTCTTAGGGGTTCCGGTTGCTTATATTTTGTATGAGTCTGTTCCAGATATAACTTCTGTGACCCACCTAGCGTCATCTCGCAGCGAATCTCTGAAGTTCTTCAACTCTTCCTCGCGCAAGAGGAATTCCATATCCATTTGGCTACCAGATCCTGTTACCATCGCCAGCTATTATCTCCATGAGCAAGAGGACTACGTCTACCTCTTTACTCACCATGCTGCGCTAATATCGCCTACTATCAACTCCTTGAAGACCATTCATCAAGAAGAACATTTATTTTTGACAAGTTGGCAATGTTTATATGTTCTCCTTTTGTTTCCTACCCCCCCACTCTTTTCCCCTTCCTTGGTCTCTCCGTGCTCCGTTGAGCAGGTCTCACTTCGCAATCTGCAGTTGACTCGGTCAGTCAAAGCTCCACTTGAGCTAGCCTCCTCAAACCAAGAGGCACACACTCTTCTACGCCATGTTGGCTAGGTAGTCATCAACGGAAACTTCGACTTCAACATGAAATCAAGATAAGTACCATTTTGAAAGTTTTAACCTCATCTTCATGGTTTTAACTTCCAAGTGCTTTTAATGATATTTTATAGACAGTGTGAAATTATTTACTTTGGGGCAAAAATCATTCTTCGTGGGATTTGCCATGTTGAGCTTTTGCTTGTATAAGCCAACCTTACTAAAAAGAGCTTTTCTTAAGCTATTCAAATGAGAAATCCTCTCGCTACGTGGGATATTATCTAATACCCGCTGTCTATAATTATAAAGCTAGTTCCTCCGTTGGATTTTCTTAACCCCATTTTTCTGCTAAGATCGTTCTGGAACCTTCCAGATCTTGTACTTTATCTGCAAGTCCTGCCGTCATGTATTTCTCACTTACTTGTGAGAATGCTATTTAAAATTGAAGAATCCCACTTCTAAATTACTACAATAGTGAATTTTCGTCCACCGCTGGAATTTTCTATGGCACATTTAATTGTAATTTACAACTTTCTCAAGAAATAGACTCTCACCTATATAGTGCAATCAGTTATTTCCATAATTGCAATAACTTTATTTCTCATAAACTTTAGTGTTTCTTTAGTGAACTTTGCATCAATCTTTACAGACTATAGTGATAATCAGTGCTTGCTCCACTTTTCTACCGCGTCGCGATCGTCCGTTTATATTAAATACGGCCATGAACATTTTTCCTCCATCCCTATTTCTCTTTCCTAAACCTCTTACTAACAATCTGTAATAAACTTTAAATTCAGGTCTGTTTCAATAAGGTGTCACTCTGTGAAGTGCCCTTCCATTTTGCTTGTTTATCATTAAGTAATTGCTGTATAATTAAGTGTTTTATACACGTTTCAAACTTACATTGTTTCTCCCCTATAATCAGGGAAAACATTTCTTTAAACTCTTGAGCGAGTCATGTTCAGGTTTCACGAATTGGAAACTGTCCCATTTGGCTAGTGATTCCTGCTCAAACTTGGGAAGTCTCTAGAAACTTCCTTTTAACTTTCTTCAGGTTTCACAGTAAGTGACCTGCTCTTTTTTGTATAATTCTCATAAAGTAATTCTGTATAAATATAAGAAGTTGTATGAACTTATATCTTATTTTTCATGTTTTTATTATTGTTATATTCGAAGTTGTCACTTTCTCGAGAACATTCTCTCAAGAATTTCTTAAGGTACACTCTTTGTACTCCAATTCACGTTCAAACTTTAATTGCTTCATTGTTTATTTGTTTAAATCTTATAAAGATTTTAGAAACATGTAAGGTTTAAAACCTTGTAAATTGTCAATTGCCTGGAGCAACCATTTAATGTTAGGAGGTCTGCGACCCCATTTGTTAAAAAGTTCAAATGAACTATGTTTGTCAAAATTATATTACACGCTTGTTAATTTCCTCAAACTTCTTTGAATTGTTAAATAAATTAAATATTTGTTTTTGGATTCATCATTTCTCTGATACTACAGTTAGGCAGGATCCTGGCTTTCCTAGCTCTTCCTAGGTTTATGCCCTCGTTCATACTCAATAAAGCTTTTACTATCTGTCTGGCCAGACCATCACCCTTCCCTATAGTACTTTTATTCGTGCTTGGGAGGAAATACGCTAAAGCCTTTCTCTGGCAAACTGCCCAAGTCTTAGCTGCGGTTCCCGTCAGCTTCGACCAAGCTCGTACCCACTTTAGGTATCCGAGCACGGATTTGCGGTGGCAACCGCTTCTAAATGTATTGAAAGTCAAATTCATAACTTTTGTGGGACTCTCCTCCTATTTTTCTATCCTTTTTCTCCAATCCAAAACCTACTTCCTTTTCTTAATCATCTTCCCTTGGTGGGTGGGTTATTCCTCAGCTAATAAACTACCCATCTGCTCGCACTTCGTCGTACAAATAACTAGTGTCCCACAACATAATGCATTATTATCTGCGTTATAATATCACCTCGCCACATTCGGCTTTAGTATTCGTTAATACAGAGCTGTCCACGCAAGAAAAAATACTGAGCCTTTCAGCTATGTCCCAAAAACTGTCGGAATACCGCACTGGTTCCAAGCGGCCACGGTACGACTGCTACTACTCACTTGTTTGGATCTTCAGCGTGCGGCGACACAAAAATAAAGATGAACTTCGGCGTACGGCGACACAAAAGAAAGTGAACTTCGCTGTACGGTGATAGGAAAGAAAGTGAACTTCGTTGTACGGCGATGCAAAACAAAGTGACCCGCTTCTCCAACGTGACCTTCCCACCTTGACTTTTCCTGGAGCTCATCAGCGCCCTCTACGCTTCTGGAACCTTCGCCTAGTCATGCTGTCGACTATGTACATGACGTAAAAACATCAACCTCAGGTTACTTCCGCTTGCTTTCTTCCTCCTGCTATGCGACGTTGCCAGAGCTCTCAAAACCATGTGATATCGGTCACAAATCCCCCTCAACCAGGAATAATAATAATCGTGAAACATCTCGATTATTATTATTCTGTTGGGTTAACAGTCCACTTCTTCAATAAGTTCTCTATATCGCATGCTTACTGTCTCTTGTGGTACCATTAAGGCTAGCTGCGTTGAATTTGCCTATAACTCTCTCAGTTGCATCTTCTTCTGTGGTATTCTCCTCCTGAAACGGTAGCTCCATCCATTCTTCATTCATTCTACTTTCTTCTTCGTCTTGGTCTTCATATCTCCTATCATCAGTAATACTGTGAATGGCTTGAATTTGGACGGTCATGATATCTGGGCGAAAATCATTATTAATGGGCAAATAATCATTATTACTGCCTGTGAGTCCCTGTTCAAACTCGGCGTTTCCTTCCTGTCAGCTTCTCTTTCCTGATTTGACTCCACTGGTGCCTGGTTTCGATTCCTCATGCGGTTTTGCCTGAGATTCTTCTTCTTGTTCCTTTTCCCTTAATTGTTCAATGTATCTCTGGCTTTCTTGGTGACGTTCTTCTAATGATGGCCTATAATTTTGCCTTTCTTGATTCCCATATCTTGGGTAGTTATTGTATGGTCTCCGATCACGTGACCACGATTCTCTCCCTCTATATCCTGACCTTCCGTAGTCCCTCTGATTAAATCGTCCACTTCTATCCTGATAATATGGCCTCCGGTCATATGGCTTTCCTTGATTCCTGTATCTGTTTAAGCCGTTTCCTTCATCCCTTACATCTCTATCGTTCCTTCCATAACTTCGCTGAGGTTCCGTCTGCGCCATAGATCCATTACCACCATATTTGCCTCTCTCTGTTCTGTCCTTGGACTACGAGGTTCTGTCATCTTGCTCGTGTGGCCTAGTTTCCTCAAAATCTCGTCACACACCTCGAGTCTATTTGCACCCAATGCAATTAATACACGCTGGACTTCTACCAGATATTGCTGTATTATGGCATGCACCAAATCCTGCTCCTCCAACGGTGGATCTAAAAATTGTAGCCTGGCTACCTGATTCGTGAAATACCCAACGTATTGTGTTGGCCTGGTAGTCGCGTATTTCTTTGAGTATAATTCAGCCCTTATACTTTGTTGATCTTCTGGGGACCAAAATCTCTTCAGGAAAGCGCTCGCAAAGTCATCGCACCCTCTAAACTGATTCCTAAAAGCTCGCATCCAGTTTAGCGGTTGACCTTCAAGAGCTCTTTCTATTACCCTCATTTCTCTCTCTTTAGGAACCCTATGTTCATCCATGTATTCCTTCAGGTCCCGCAGAAATTCTATAGGTGTAATGCCAGTCAAATTTGAATTTTTTTTTGCGGTCCTCCTGATTCCTAATTATGGTAATCGGTTGAGTTGAGCTGTAACTGAATGGTGTGAATGTCGTTCCTGTCGGACTTGGTTCCTTGTTTTCATCTATCGATTTTTCTTCTACCGTCTTTCCTTCTAATTCAACAATTCTCTTTAACTGTTCTCCGTGAGTAATACTCATTTTATCTTGTACTGTCGAAACCGCTGTAGCAATCTGTGTTTTAATTTCGTCGTTTAACTCTAATTTCATTTCCCCCATCTGACTACTAAGACTTTCCATCTTGCATTCCTGCTCTATGGTGAATTCAGACATTTTATCGGTCATGCTCCTGGTATCTTTCGCTAATTTCTGCTGTACTGCTTTCGCCTCTTCCTTTAACACTAAGACCTCTGCGTTAATTGCTTTATCCCTTTCTTCCATCTTGGCGGTCAATGCCTCTACGCTTCGATCCATTTTCTCTTGAACGGTTTTATCTAATGATTTTAACTGTGTCCCCATATTACTTTCAATTTCGACCTTATCCCTCTTAATTTGTTCTTTTAAATCCATCATTTCGGCTTGAGCCTTCTCCATGTACTGTTTCATATCGAATTGGTGCTCCTTAAATAATTCCAATCGTCCTTGCAAATCCCCTGAATGAATTCCAAGATTTTTTTCAAAACCTTCGAATTTAGTGTCTAAATCTTTGAATTTAGTGTTTATTCCTTCCTGCATCTTAATCAACTGTCTATCCAATCCATCTAGATTAGTGTTCATACCACTTTCATAGTCTTTCCATTGAGTCTTCAAACCTTCCTCCATACTCTTTTGAATTTTAGCTAGCTCCTTTAGCTTCTCTCCTAGCTGTCCCATCAATCCCTTAATTTCATCAAATTCTCCCATATTTCACAACAAATAAACATGGAAGCTGTTACAACTAGTGACTAACTTAGACTAAGGACTAGTGGTTACTTCAATTTGGCAGTGGAATCGAAATCTAATATCATGTGGAAATAATAAATGTGGATGGTATCGCTTAAACACAGCGATCTAACGTTACTGAATCCCTTCGTTCTATGTCATTCAAACACACACAAAAAATCCTACAAAGTGAACTTTAACAGACTGACAGACATATCGCACAATAAAATGGGGTACCAGCACTCAATTGGTTTTCTCTCCATTCCATTTGTGCCACATGGCCGTTCACCAACTTGCCCTCTCCTCTGGTGTTCCAATTTTTTCGAGTTCAAAATGTCGGCTATACCACTGCGTGGTACGATATTCCCAGTTCGAGGCCATTACACGGTGGGCGCCATCTTGTTGTGCCCGATAATCAAGCTTCGGTTTGGGTGGCCCGACACACACGTCAACCCTCACCCAGAAATCGGTACAACTCGAAAAGAAAAAAAATCTTGAATGTCCGAATCAATTTTGGCCTTAAAAAAACTATTTCGGGAACGAGATTCAAGCAATCCCGGGGTCTTTATAGTGATGGGTACAACTGGGGGTAAAATCTCAAAATTGATCCAGTGGACACACTATTATGACAACGAACAAGAATGACAAAAAACTCCGCTGTTAAAATAAAACTCATCCACCATTTAATACAGAACCACACCACTAAATACATAAAATCAAACACAGAAGCCTACCTTCGCTCGGAGACTTCTCAAAATAACTCTTGATGTGCAAATAAATAAATGACGCAGAAGCAAAATTCAAATTAATGAGGACAAAAATCTCCGGGCGTCCTAATCTTTGGATACAAAATAACTTACGGAGATCAGAGCTATATCACCCTAGTATTACAACCATTACTTCAAAATGCTATGTCACCTCTCCGTTGAATAGTCCATAAATGAGCAGGTGCATAAATCTGAGAAAATATTCAAAGAAAAAAATTTGTTGCCTCATTCGATCTCCTTCTAACTAAATGTAATCACCAAAATATAAAAAAATAAATTTATATATGGATGTCACTGGCGTTAAAGAATTTATTTTCAGACCTTTCATTCATGGATTAAATACTTTCATTATTATTTTCACTGGTTTTCGTTCAGCTGTGCCTCACTCAGAAAAATGACTGGTTGTTGGCTTTTACATTTATTACTATACATTGTAACATATTTATGATTCCAGATATTTATTTATTTATTTGTTAATCACTGCATGCTCTTCACATATTTATAAATACACCATAAACGTTTAAGTAGATGGCCTCTGCCTATCTGTATTATTTTCAACTGACAATTGCCTCAAAATTTCATATACTTGAACCTATCACGTAACATTAATTATAATCATTTATTTTATTCACCTCGCTATAGCGAGAACCTTTAGTTTCATCATAACTTCGTATTAGGCCACCCTGCTATTTTATAAATGCAGTTTCATTATTTACACAACCTTGTATCAGTTACCAACCAAACGCATCTCCTCATGTTAGCATGTAAAGAGAAACCTCAGTGACGTGTGAATGTTTAGTATAATATCATGATGTGCGCACAAAAAGTGGCCCTATTAAGTGTAAATGTTCCCCCTGTAATTTAAGCCTGTTCAAACCATAAATTGTCATCCAGGTTGCACCAATTCAAAGAACACAGCGACTTAACACGCTGAAAGAACCCTGTACTCAGATTAATTTTAAAGCATCCATATATTTTATTTTAGACCCTAAATATGACTGCATTAATCTCTCAAAAGAAAACTTAAAATTTACTATCCTAATAATCTTGTCATTTTAGCGCATTTTATCCTTTTGAGTAAATTCTATTTCGATTTAAGCCCATCTGTCAAAATCTTAGTAACCACTACCCATTTAACATGGTTTTCAGTACCTTTCGACCACCTCAGTCTTGGTTCCGCTGACACGTTTCCTGGGGGTTTGGGTCCACGTTCTTCCCATTGAACATCCTCCCCTCTCGTCCTGGATCCAGCTCGCGACCCTCGGGTTGTCCATGGTCCTGGCTCGCCTTCGTTTCCATGTCATCATAACAGCTTCCACATTCCTAGACTTAGCTGGTCATCTCTTCGCTCGTAATGTTCTTGACACAAAACTCGCACTGGTCTTTACTGATAGTCTTTATGTCCGTCCAATACATCGCTGCAATCTTCATGTCGAATATGCCAAGTAATATCAACTTATGGCCGTGATAATAACTCTATAACGGCACAGGTTATATCGTACGCATCTACACCAGCCTGCACTCATAAGAAATTACGTCCGTCCTTGGCCTTGAATGTCGCTCTATATTTGGACTACACTCAGTTTATCTCTCCTAGTTCACTGACCCTGGATACTCAATTGTCTGCTCGTCAAACAAAAGCACATCGCTTCGTTCATATGTTCTGGGCGTCAATTATATCGCGCACGGCCCATTCAGTCCCGTACCTAGTAAAAGCTTGAGACACCACGTGTGTCTGCTCGCACTTCGTCGTACAAATGACTAGTGTCCCACAACATAATGCATTATTATCTGCGTTATAATATCACCTCGCCACATTCGGCTTTAGTATTCGTTAATACAGAGCTGTCCACGCAAGAAAAAATACTGAGCCTTTCAGCTATGTCCCAAAAACTGTCGGAATACCGCACTGGTTCCAAGCGGCCACGGTACGACTGCTACTACACACTTGTTTGGAACTTCAGCGTGCGGCGACACAAAAATAAAGATGAACTTCGGCGTACAGCGACACAAAAGAAAGTGAACTTCGTTGTACGGCGATGCAAAACAAAGTGACCCGCTTCTCCAACGTGACCTTCCCACCTTGACTTTTCCTGGAGCTCATCAGCGCCCTCTACGCTTCTGGAACCTTCGCCTAGTCATGCTGTCGACTATGTCCATGACGTAAAAACATCAACCTCAGGTTACTTCCGCTTGCTTTCTTCCTCCTGCTATGCGACGTTGCCAGAGCTCTCAAAACCATGCGATATCGGTCACAGAGGCTATCATTTTTTTCCTCCTACACCCTTGAAACTTGCTGTCCGCCTAGAGGGCATACCCACCTTTCGTTAACGTCAAAGAAACTTTTTTCCAATTCACCGTTTCCAAAATTGCGCCAATCCAAAAAACAAAGATTTTCATTTTTTTTAATACTAGCACACATGCTTATCCAAGAGAACGTCATCCCAACGCCAGCAATACCTCGTTAGTTAAAATCCGACCACCCGTTCGAGAGATATCGCCCAAAGTTTATATGAAAGTAGGGGGTGGCTCAGAACTGTCCCCACCAAAGCCTCCGTGGCTTAGGCGGCAGCACGCCAGCCTTTCACCACTGGGTCCGTGGTTCAAATCCCGGTCACTCCATGTGAGATCTGTGCTGGACAAAACGTAGGCACACAGGTTTTTCTCCGGGTACTCCGGTTTTCCCTGTCAAAATATAATTCCAGCAACACTCTCCACAATCATTTCATTTCATCTGTCATTCATTTAATCATTGCCCCGGAGGAGTGCGTCAGGCCTCGGCAGCTGGCACAGTTCATATCCTCGCCGCTAGATGGGGGCTTCATTCATTCCATTCCTAACCCGGTCGAAGACTGGAAGCAGGCTGTGGATTTTCATTCTTTAGTTTCCAAAATATAAAAATTTCAAAATTGAACATTTTTAATCAAAAAAACAATCAAGTTTTATTACAGAAAATAAAGGACATAAAAACCATTGGTTTTAACCATGGCACAACGTTCTATCATGTTTGGTTTTCAAACTATCGCCTACTTTCAAAAACATTTTTTCTTTCTGAAATATGACGAGTGTTCCACAGGAAACAGGGCATCGGCTCGAGTTCAACGACACCTCATTTGTCAAAATCGGACCATGCGTTCGAGAGATATTAATTATTTTAACATGTACAGTCGGGTACAAATAAAATGGGTGAAGCAGAACTCCTAGCTCTCCCCTACTCACATTAGTATTGTCATACAACAATATAGGATTTAGTTAGATTCCGCACAAGTCTACTCGACCATGATGACGCAAACAATATGATAATTTTCTTCGTTCTTATTCATTGTTTCCAGTTTCTTCATTTCATCCTGTATATCTCTATCTGTATATTTAAAATACTAAGGTGATTTTTGTTACCGCGAGATTGAGAGAACGGCTGAACCGATTGACTTCGTGAAGCACTCTGATGAACGCCTGTAGATTTGCAGAGTGTCTTAAAAATAAAAAGAATATGTTACCTTACGTTGATATATCCTGTAACGGTTAGAGAAATGGGGGCACGTGTTGACTGCTGCTCAGAAGTTGTTTACATTTTATGTGCTAACAATAGTGACATAGTGCGCAAACTTTATTCTAAACAGTCTAGGGAAAACACAAATACTGAAAACATCATAAGAATTACAACATCAAAAGTGAATCGGAAGTTATCAAACTCGAAATAAATCCATCTGACAACTGCATAAGTGGGGTTATGGTAGAACAAACACAACAACATTACAAATCGCACACTAAAAGAAGAACACTTCATAAGCGACTTTCCACTCAAGGAGCACAAACCGTAGAGGGCTAAGCACAGTAAGACACAGCTTCATATAGAACCGAGGCAGGCCGCTTGTATCAACAGGAACAATCCATTCAACATCAAAATTTCCGATACATAAATATCTTCGCACATAAGAAACACATACCGCAGACAACCAAACGAGACGTAGCCCCAGAGAGGATAGAAGCAAATGCCTTGTTTCGATGGCAATGAAACATTCAATATTAAAAGCTCAGATATAGCCTACTAGCCAGGCACCTGGTGCGACTAGTTCATCATTACAGAGCCATACAGAATATCGTGAGAAGATAAACACGAAACCGGTCAGAGGAACCACGCGAAACGTGTGAGCACGAAACCACACGGAGAACAAATAGCTACAAGGCCTATAACAACAACCATGTCTAAAAATATAAAAACAAAAACTCCAGAAGCACAGACGGAGGAAATATGGAAGGAACTGATTCCACGAACCCCCTAACAACAAGATCATCAGAGATCAGAGAATTAAAAAGAACAAACCGCTAGATTTAGGCAAGAAACGAAAAAAGAAATTGAAATGCTGAAAATCGAAGTGGAAAAACGATATGAAAAATGGAACCATGATAAGGAGATAACACTGCCAACAATAACAAATGTAGAAGTGACAATGGAAAACAAAATAAAAATCTTAGAATTGAGACTACAAAACATAGAAGACAAAGATAAAAAAGACATAAACAGCAGAGGAAGAACATCATAATTATTAAGGTTGACAAAATGAGAACACCCAAAGAGGTAAATGAGATACAAGAAGTAGAGAAAGTTTTCACGATACTGGAAGTAGATGCAGAACACTGAGCCCGTTAGAGGAGGTGAACCGGGTACCATCCGCCGAAAAAAATGGTACTTCGAAAGACCCCGTCCTTCGAACCCAAAACCTCAGAGGATCGGGTGCATTTCTTTGTAGGCTTGCTCAGCACGAGGGGCTTGATCCAGGGGATCTGGGTCATTTAGCACGGAAACAGTCATAGATGCCCAAAGAAATGCATCCGAAAAATACCAAAGCTAGCAATAAAAAGAGATCCAGTCTTAAGTTAGATTCGTGCATGATTTATTCAAGTAAGATCCCTAATCTATTTCCGAGGGTCGAAATCGGGTATACCGTTAATCTAATTACAATAATGAGTCGTCCCTAGTTTGATGTTAAGGACCCTCGCGAAATCCTAGTTACATGAAACAATAGCGAAGCTAACTAGGTGCATGGTACAAGAATAATATTTATCGCGTAGCAAATTTACAAATAAATGACTCGGTATAATTTATATTTAACAGCTAGCAAACCAATCCCTAGGTTAGGATGGTACCATGTCCACATTTAATATTACATTTAAATTCTGTCTAATGCCTATGTGATCGAAAGTATTACGACGAGATGCGTCGTAAACAAATGATTATTACCAAATCTAGTGATAGTTTGACCACTGGCTATCAAAAAAAAACAATTACATAACACTCTTATGTTTAATAGGAACAATGGGATGAATACACTCGGGAATAAAGAAGTAAACACTCTTATACTTGCCTGCCTTCGCGAACTGACGTACTGTTTGTACTCAGTCGTCATCTCAAGCATGTGAGTTATGTTGGCAAAGCGCAATCACAATTGCGTCTTACAAGCTTAAGATCACGCGGGCCACGAGTTACTGATTATCGGTCCCGGAGATACTATGTCGTCGATACAAGTAGTGTCAGCTCATTTGAAGTCATCTCCCACATGGAAATGGATTGAAGTCACGGTGTCGATTAAACAACAAGCAAATGGTTGCAAAGTTATGGCTGTAATTATTTATAACAATTAATTAATCCGTTCGTTTAGAATAATTATGCTCTTGATTTACCAGAAGGTTTAAATGTTATTTAGTTAGCTCTATTAATGGCAACAGTCGTAGGCTGCAACATGTGATCTCGCTTGAGATTCACTCAAATAACATGACTTCAACAAGTCAACAATAACACAGGTTGGCGCGTCATACACCAATTGCGCGCGGTGCATCGGTCGTCTTAGCCGCAGCTCAAAGAACGCCGGAATAAACCAACAATAAGGCGGATATTCATCCGTTTTGCCAAATACCAAATAATGTGTTCACGGACACAATAATTACACTGGCTAGCCTAATTTATACAGAAGCTGGGTCAATTAACATTATTGTTTAAACCATTCTATAACACGCCAGATGAATTAAAGTCATCGGCTCAAAATATTAAAGGAATTCGCCTGAGCGAGCATCCCCCCACTCATAAAAAGTGGTAATAGTAATAACGGATATTGACAGTTTCATAGCTGTTCTCCAAAGCAAGGTTATATTAATGCCAGTGACCTTCAAATTCCTAGGACTTGTGACGTAAGTTAGCGCACAGATATCAATAAAGTCGTCTCTCTCTTGCATCTCGGGTAAACCGGTTGTAAGCTGGCGCGCACAAGCAACTCTCACTGCTTCGCCTGCAGCTTAGCATAGCAAAGATTGTGCTACCAAAATGATCATTCTAATCTAGTAGTAGCACGAATTAAAGTCCTGAAGTGCTCTACAGATTATATAAAAATGTATCATCACTTCCCTAACAGTGTTCCTCGGGATATTATACCCTTCAAAAAGATATAATGCAATATTAAATTCAAAGAATACAAATAGAAAGATATCATACTCGTGCATCTAAATGCACTGATATTCGAAGATATGTCACTCGTTCATTATACACTTAGGATTTGACATGTGTGGTTTGGCACTCTCCACAATAAAAATAAAACATCTTACCTCTGCTGGGATGTTTGAAATGATACGAAGTAAGTTAGCCCATCAGTCTAATTGTGCATGGGTTCGTTCCTCCGGAACTTCGCGTAGTAAAATAGTACTCACGAAAAATGCCAAATAAAGTTTAAAAAACGTTTCAACAACGGTCGGCTGAGAAATGATACGTAATTAAGCTCTTCCAACTTAAATAAGGGACCTGACTATGGGGTGTCCCCTAACACTTTCAGAAGCCTACACCTTCTGTAGTTAGGATGTCGTTTACATGGCATAAAATTGCAGCTCCTTGCTGACTCACAAATACACTGAAAATACATGTGAATTTGCACCTGCCGTATAGTACACGGACTGTGGTGTCTAACTAAAAGATTGTCCCAGTGCCAAAGAAAGAAAAATATATACATTTCCTACCTAAGTGGTCAAATAGCGTTGCGTTTCGGCTCAAAATATACATTCAACTACTACCTCAACCTGGACAAACCTCGTACAATAGGCTTTACAAGACTCACGGTTACTTCACAAAGTAGGTCACCTTCCAGAACTCCCATTGGAAGGGATGGTATACTTCCAGGGTTCCAAGCATACTCCTTGGTAAGGCTATAGTTTAAAACCTGTCCTCGTGGTCCTCTGTTTGAGTCTTGTACATGGTTTGTACCTGGTGGTGTGGATTGGATAATTCCATGGTGGTAGTTTACTTCATAGGTGTCCCCCCTCACATGATGAATCACACCATCACGATGCTCTCACAATCAAGTTGAAGAATTACTAACACGTGATGTGTTATCGTATGCATCGTAGTTATCAAAATACACTGATTCTATTGAAAATATGATTGTAAATGCACACTGACTTTAATGATTGCAGGTGATCAAAATACTCTGCTTTGCCTGCCACCGATTCTAATGTTACCAACACGTGGTATTCGTTCACAGATTTTATACTAAGTCAAAATCACTGAAAATCTGAACAATCACTGTCGCATGCGTGCGATACGTAGCTTTATCACGGTTGATTTTTATAGTAGCGCACACTAGGCTATAAGACGTAGTCGTAGATTTAATATTTCACGTCTGTTAGAATATTTCACGTCTGCCTTCAGACGCTCCTCGTGGTTTGTGAAAAAATATGTTGAATGATCACAATTAAATTCCAACTTTCCCAATCACGTTGCACTGGCCTAACTGGGCCGAAAATAATACTTTTCGTAGACTTAATCGTAGTAAGCAGCTCGATGGCTGTAGATTAGAGTCCTCCCAATTATGGGGTATACACTTGCCTACAATGGCCTCCGTCTTCTAGACGGACAATTGACACGATGCGTCGTGCCTCAGCAGATTATCAAAACGGTGCATAGCACGGCTTCCTGATTTGAAGAAATAGTCAAGTCAATTAGCGATTACTTTCATAATCCTCTGCGTGTCTGCGGTGAAAAATACCTTTACCTTAAATTGATTTACCATTTCCAAAAGGCATAGAAGATGGCAAATTAAGCAGAATTAATTATTGTAAGCTCCTGAGATATGTGGCATTAACATAGTAACATAGGAAGAAAATAAGCTGTCTTCTCCGAAGTCAAAATAGCAGATTGTTCATGAGGAAGCTTAAGGGTGTGTTCTGTAGACCTGACCATGTGAAGTAAATACGCTCTCAAAGAAATATTTGATACATGAGCCTAGGCGGGCTCAATACAGTCAAGTCCGCTATATTGCGGGAGACTGGAAAGGCCGAGACATCACCCTAGTTAAGGTGAAAAACTTCGAAGAGAAGCTGAAAGTGATGAAAAAAAACGCAAGTTAGCCGGAAAAGATTGTTATATAGAAGATTACATGACGAAAGATGAGAGGAAAATTCAAGCGAATTTGAGAAGAAGGGCCAAAGAAGAAAGACTGAAAGGACACTCAGTTAAATTGGGTTTCCATAAAATACAAATCAATGGAACTTGGGAACTCTTCATTGTAGATGCGACAAAAAACTGACAATTGAGCTCAACAACCCACCCCAGCAAAAAGACACTAAACAGAGACAAAGTAGAAATGTTTTTAGCTACATTAAATCTCAGGACAATGAGAACAACGGAAAATGAAATCGAATTAGTCAACGCCCTTGAAGAGATTAAATTTACCATAATAGGGTTAAGTGAAGTTAGAAGATTAGGAGAAGCTATAATCAAGAATCAAAATAGCAACCTCTTATGCTATATTGGACAGACAAAAGGACAAATGGGAGTAGGATTCCTAATCAACAAAACATTCATGCAATATCTTCAAGAATTCGTCGGAGTAAACTAAAGAATAACAGTAATTAAGCTTAAAGTATCCCCTGGGACAATCACTATAATGCAGGTGTTCAACCCCACGGCAGCTTGCTCAGACGAAGACATAAATGATTTCTACGACAGCCTAGAATCAGCGGTACTAAAATACAAAACTAAAAGAAACTTCGTAATTAGGGACTGTATTAGCAAAATTGGATGGAAACGCTCTGAAGAGAAGAAGAAGAACAGCTAGGACAACATGGTTACGGATCAAGAAATATGAGAGGAGATAAACTTATTCAATTCGCCCAAGAAGATACGATGTAAATAATAATAATAAACACGTTTTTAAGAAGGATCCTTCAGCAAGTTGGACACGGAGATCCCCAGATGGGAAAACAAAGAACGAAATCGATTTCATATTGAGTGATAGCAAGGATCTAATTTCGGATATACAATTCATAAACGGACATAAGTTTGATTCAGACCACAGGATGGTACTTGCCAAACTCAAGCTCAACGGAAGAAACAAAAGAAGACCTTTCAGAAAGCCTAACAAACCAAATGCAATTAAAATAAATAAAGACACTTATAAGTCTACACTGCAGAACACAATCCTCAATGACAACATCGAGCCGATGATGGAAGTACAGAAGATGTATGACTCAATACAAACAAGCATCCTTCAATCTGCAAAAGTTGCCTCCGCTAATGAAACATGGATCAGAAACAGGCACAAACTAAGCGAAGAAAACAATAAGTTTGATATAACAACGGGAGAAAGTAAAACAAGCAGCTCTGGAATCCGAGAGACTAAAAACAAAATATATCGAAACCAATAAACTAACCAAGAGAGAAATAAGAAAATATTTCAGAGAGAACAATCCTCACCTGAGGAGAAGCATAATAGAAGATTCTAAATCAATCAGAAAAGTAAAAAACAAGATGTTCAGTAATGAACATATAGCCTACTTTCTCCTAAATGTATGAGTATAGTTATAACTCGTTGTTATTATCAAAGAGTATAATAGAACTATTCTTTGCTGAAGACCTTAGAAACGATTTACCTCTACCAAACGCCACAACCTAGATAAAAACTTCTACCATCATTGAAGAAAGAAAGATAAGAAGTATCTCAAGAATGTTATGGATCTGGAGACATAATCGACCAGACTGGCTGCGTGGCTCAGCGGTAACGTTCTCGCTTGCTGGACCGTATGTTTCAGGTTCGTATCCTGGCGCAGTCAGCTGGCATTTGAGGGTGCACAAATGCGAGGGAGCCGTGTCAGTACATTTACTGGCACGTTAAAGATCCCCTTCGGGCCAAAATTCTGGCACCCCGGTGTCTCTAAAAGCAGCAGTAGTTAAAAGGGATGTAAAACCAAATACATTATTATTATTATTATTATTATTATTATTATTATTACATATACGACCTGCCGTGGGCAACATCCAACTTTGAGTTGAGGCATGTCTTTACACGTCTGGTTGTGCATGGCTTTCACAACCCTAATTGAATTAACAAATCTTACCATGACCCTACAGAGACGTGTGTTTACAAACTATGTGGATATTTTCGATTGCTATTTGCCTGAAATAAAAGTAGTAATTAATAACCTGAACTAACACCAACGGCTTGAATTCAGTTACTATGTGAAATCGTTTTGTTCTTTACTTCAAATAACATGTTCAAGTAACGCAAAATAGGCTGTCACAAACCCTTTAAAATAAAAAGTAAAAATGTATCGTAGTATCATCTTGTCATTCTTCAAATTCGATGCGCATAGAATGCCAATGGTATAGTAATCAATGGAGCCCCACGTAGACTAGTCTTGACATCTAGTGGTGAAGTATCAAACAATATAATCCTAACAGAGCGAGTGCATTCTAGCGGCCATAAGAAGAAACTTTTCAATAAAATCTGGAAGTTAATAAGTAGGTCGGCGTGCAGTTACCTTTTTGGCTGCTAGATGTCTCGAGTAAATCTGCTGGCGAATTATGTTTTAATTAAATATATATTTTACACCATAATATGCACAATATAACGCTTAATTTTAAAACTTCTGAGTCATTACAAAACAATAAACATATAAAATTTCAAGCAAAAAACCTAGCTCTGATCGGGTTTGAACCATAGGCATTTGAGCGATAGGCTAACGCTCTACCACTGAGCCAATTATGTCAACGAATATCGTTCTATATAAAATGACTTACATAGAACTTGTTAGCAAATAATGATTTATACTAAACGATTTCATCACTGCAGTATATTATTTATATATAAAGCATTTCATACAAAGTTTATTTATTTTGTATCAGTACGCTATATTGCATGCAATACTCAAATTAGTGAAATATAAGTCAGGCACAAGATATCCGCTGCCATCTTGTCTTATTACTGAGTCGGCTCAGCTTTTTAAAATCACGTCTGCACTATAGTATTACAAAATAAAATTTAATTTCGAACGTGCCTCTTCCTTTAGAACAGTTAAAACGATTCTCGGCTCGATAATCGGAACTGGTGGGTCCCATGATATGGATTATAAAGTTTGCATAATTCGCACGGCCGCCATCCTGAAATGGTATGGCGGACGACCTTGTAGTTTGGTCACAAGACGCATCCTATACGAAGGTATGTTGTTACCAAATTTGGTAGAGATCGGATGATTTGGTTAGTCGTTATTTGATTTTACGTTTTGAACGTTTGAGTGGCCGCCATTCAGTTTTAGTAAAGATGGCGGCGATATAAAACATGACACTGAGGTGCCCTTTGCTTGTTCTACCTCTGTACCAAATTTCGTTCAATTCGGTTTCACCGTGTTCGAATTGATAGGGGGGACAGACATTCAGAGTACAAACACTCACACACACACACACACAGACTCACACACACACATACACACACACAGGCAGACACACATTTTTTGGCCCTATAGTGAACTCATAAGTCAACTTTCATTTTTTGCAAAAATCGAAAGTAGGCTAATAATTAATGTCGGCATATTCTGGATGACTGGCGTGAAAAAGGAACCGGAGATAGAACACATGGAAGATCAGAAATAATCGCAGCAGCCACAAATTTCTACAAATCTCTATACAAAAGCGACAAGGCATTACATTACGAATACATAAAGAACATACACACTGAAGAAGGACGAAGTTAAGAAGGACATAATTGGCCTCAAAAATAACAAGACACCAGGAGTCGATGAGATAATCACCAAGTGTTTAAAGTGGGGAAAACCACATCTAACAGCATCGCTAACCAACCTATTCAACAAGATTATAGATTCAGAGGACTTACCTCACCAGTGGCTGATAAGTACGATAATATTATTGTACAAGAAGAGAACGCGTGATGATCTAGACAACTACAGACCAATAACACTAATCTCAAACATATATAAAGTGTTTATGAAAATCCTAACGAAGAGACTTACTATGATAATGGATGAAAATCAACCCCCAGAACAAGCAGGCTTCCGGAAAAGCTACAACACAATGGACCACCTCCAAGCAGCAAACCAGGTGATAGAGAAAACACCCGAATTTAACAAGAGAGTATATGTTTCATTCATGGACTATAAAAAGGCATTCGATTCGCTAGAGCATATCAACATCTTGGAGGCATTGAAGGTAATATGTTTCAACTCGAAATACATTTGAATTATTGGTCTAACATACTTGGAAGCTACGCAGAGGTTAGAAAAGAAGTTGAAGGAGAACTCTCCAGAATAGAGAAAGGGGTCAAACAAGGGGATCCCATATCGCCCAAACTTTTCACCTGCGTCCTCGAAATTTTGTTCGGAAACTAAACTGGAGAACCAGGATCTTCGGAGTAAATGTTAACGGAGTTAGTTAGTTAGTTAGTTATTGATGTTTCAAGGGACGGAACTACGAGGTCATCTGCCCCTCTTAACACGGGTTAAAGAATAAATTTTGGAATTGAATTTAAAATTTAGAGGTAGACACCTACATTTGAAAAGACCTAAAATTAATAAAACCAATAATTAAATAAAAATAATAAATATAAAAAATACGGAAAAACTAAAAAATCATTCAAAAACGATCAAATCGTTGAGTCAATGTACACTGGAAAATTTAGATTGCTGGCCCTAACCTACGCTCACTTATAAAGCCGATAACGCGATCAGCGGCCACCGCGTCATCGGTTAATATAAGTTTGAGTGTCATCTACAAACCAAGGTTTCTTCGTAAGTCAGCAAGATCCACACACTCGGTTAAAATGTGGGCCACGGTGAAAACTGCTCCACGGGTACTAAGTGGAGGGTCTTCCCTTCTCATTAGGTACGAGTGGGTGGATCTTGTATGACCTATCCTTAGCCTACACAAAATGACGGACTCCCTCCGTGACCAGGAAGAGCTCCGCCACATGCGAGTAGTTCCCTTGATCGCTCTCAGTATACTGGGCAGTGGGTCAGCTAGCCACTGACTGTCCCAAAATGCCAGAACTTGTAGGAGTACCTGAGAGCGAATATCTCTAGCGGGTACCTCCATTGGTCGAGGTGGTAGTGATACGGCCTCCTTTGCAGCTTGATCCGCTAGCTCATTTGCTTCAATTCCCATGTGGCTTGGAAGCCTCAGAAAGATGATTCGAGTGTCAGTGCGGTACAACACGGCTTGTAGGTCGTGGATTCGCTGCACTAGGGGGTGTTGCGTGAAACATGTAGCAATTGACAAGAGTTTAGTGCTTTTCAGTCGGTCAAAAAACTCTTGTTTACTAAGGCAACACTGAAAATATGGCTTCAAACACCACAATGTAGCAATTGACTGCAACTAACTCAAAGGAACTTAAGATACAATTCAGCCGTGACATTAGCAGGCTAACGCAGGATTTATAAATGCGTAGTGAATACTAGCCACAGCTCACTCGACCATTGACGGTCTCCATGTTGCAGGAACCTCGAACATATTGCAGCAAACATTGCCGTGATTTCGAGAGGCCGGCAAGAATGTATTCTAATGCAGGTCACCAGTGATATTACGAAGCACTTTCTGATTCCTTAATGTGATGTGTTTTATTAAAACTTTGTTCAGCACACACGTTAGTGAATCATATACGAGTGCCTACAAGCGAACAGTATTTGTGAACGATATCAATGCTGTATTTCGAAGCACAGCTGATGTAATAATTTCCAATTGACTATAGCAACCACGGGCTTCTAATATATGAAAGAACACTTAACTAGTCAAGTGGGCATTGTATTAAAATAATATCAGTGATGAACTGTTTCACAATTGATTTTCTACTAGAACTTTTCCAAGCATGCACAAAACACAGTCGTGCGTGTTACCTTTTAAGCCAACTACAGGGTGTATAAAAACTCACCGTCACACAACATAAAAATAATAATCGTGCAATCCTGTAATTATTTATGGTGATTTTATTGGTGCAATCTTGGAAATACTTATGGAACAGTGGCGTGTTATGTCAGATAAAAATAAAGGGGTAACCATTTATGCCGCTTTACCCAGGGATTTTTTGGAAATTTATGGAAACCACTTTTGAGGTGGGAGCTTTCTACATTGACATGGAGCGTTAAACACTGCAGAGGCAGGATGGCCGAGCGGAGTGACGGTCCCGAAGTCGACCTAGGGGAAGAAGATTACCGATTCCAGAGCCGAGGTGAAGATACAAGATGTCGATCTTTTGGGAATTTTTATGGATCTTATAATCAAATGAAATGAGTCACAGAAATCACTAGGCTCAAAGCCAACATTTTCATCATAAAACAAATATTACATTTCATACAATATGCGGTAATTCGTAACGGACATGGCGAACTCCCAATTAATATTATGATCCAACGATCATTAAAAGAACAGGTTTGCTACAAATAGCTTACAGGGTTCAGTCGGTCAGCTGGACTGCCTAAACGATGAATCACCAGACATAGACGGGCGCAAGGTGGAATCTGCAACATCTGTCTACCCACGTGTCAATATACCTCGACCTGCCGTAGCAATGGCTCGAGTCTCTAAGAAGCGTGCTCCCAATAGCACATAATATACGTGTGTGTGTCAAATAAAAATATCTTAGCATTTCCCAAGGAAATCCAAGAATCAGCACAGGACAAGGTACAGTAGACTCCAAGAACGCTCTGCCTTTCCATATAAATACCATCAATATTTGAGGGCAATAGACACATTCTACCCCTCATCACGAAGAATCAAATCCACACACCTTGACACAATACACACACCAGAATCACACGTATGGGTTTGACAGAAACCTGAAATAAAAGACATAAATATTTCCACCGAATTGCGTTCCGAGTCTAGTCCGTGACTGAAGAACCTGAAAAGAGATCTAAAAAAAAACTCAAAGAAATATAGAACTAAGGTGTTCTACAGTGACATCTTAACGTGTTGCGCTCGGCAACCCTAGTATGAATAAAAACCTGTTCGTAAAACATCTAACAACGTTTACCCCCTTCTCCTACTTAAAATGAATTTGAATACAGCACCATTTATCGACCATGACGAGCTCAGCATTCGCATGAATAAAATCCAAATGCACGCGCCGGCCATACTAGTAATAACTCATAAGAAAAAGAATACAATCAAACAAATTTTTGGCCACGTGCCAAAGTAAATTTAACAGATAACAGTGTCGGTGCACTAAATCTAAAATACACAAGAAAAACAAATGGACAAAAATTATTTACAAAGTTCCCGCGTCTAATCTAGCTACATATTGAATAAATCAAAGGTTTGTACATCACCGCCCAGCTTGCAGAATATCAACCTCCATCCCAATGCATTCCCCCACGGGAAATCGACTCCGTCATCGTCGACATCCTGGTAGAGGCGTAGCACATGATTCCACCAATCGACCTTGCTGTAGACTTCTTGGCGTGGCTTCTTGAAAAGAAATGTTCAAAATTAAAATTCTACCTAGCTAGAATCGCTATGAGCTACTGACTTTCACTCAAGAGTCCTGGGCGATTTCACCACGTTTAACTGGCCCTATCTAAGCATTTGCATACTTCACACGCACATATACATCACACATAAAAGTATAACACAAAATTTTACAGAAAATATTACAGTCTTAGACCGCCGCGCAGATGGCATTTAACAAGTCTCACAAATTACGTATGCCGAGTAGCGCTTATCTCAACTCGAGATCTCCCCTCCGCTCGGCATGAACTCTGCTCCCAAGAGCACAATAAAATGTTCGTTCAGACTGACGTGAACTATGCTCACCAGAGCCAGATAAAATCGTGTCTGAAACCGGCGTGACCGATGTTCCTCAGAGCTCGATAAAGTTGTGTCTCAAACCGGCGTGAACGATGCTCCTCAGAGCTCGATAAAGTTGTGTGTCAAACTACTCATCACCGATCAATTTATTAGAAACTGGCATAATGGAGTGGACTGGGGGCAATCTGAGAAAATAATCTGTAGTTTTGAACTCACAGACTTGGGACTAGTATCAAACTTCTTCTTTTTATCAGGGGCCGATAACCTAGATGTTAGGCCCCTTAAAACAACAATTACCATCATCATCATCATCTTTTTATTTAAACGTCTCAATGCACTCATGCGAAATCCTATCGCTTCGGCGCTTCTTCATACACGTGTTTTCAGCGCCTTTTTTGGTACGCACATCTCCGCGTGGTTTAGGCGTCCTCTCTCCTGATTCGCTGATTCAATCGTGTATCGGTTGGAAATTCACCTCTGGCACGCCCATAATGACGCCAACTTGGATGCGCGTTCACTCTGAAATTGTCCTTGAACTGGGCTTAGCCGGTCATCCCCAGGAATAACTACCACGCTACCTCTGTTGCTAGCGTTGCGACACACTACCTGCCATCCGTAGCAATCTCCAACTTGCACTGCCTGGATATCAGTAATAATAATAATAAAAATCATGATGACTTATTGATCAGCAAATCAATAAGGGCTCATTTATCCTCAGCAAGGTTTTGAAATTCGAAGCAAGTGATTGATTTGTATTTTTAAAACATATCCACAGTAGTATAGATAACATCACTTAAGTATCTCACTCGTTCCTGAGTGTGCATTCCACAGTCCCAATTAGTGTGCGCGCTTCTCGCTGCGATGTTGCCCTCTGAGATGTCATTCACACGTCTCGCTATACCTCCCCTCTCTTACTCACACATTTAAAACTTCGGCCAGGCCTGCCGTCTTGTTTACAAACAAAGCTCGATCTCCCAGGCATCACGTAGCCACGTGCATTTGAGTGTGGGCTCTGAAATTAACTTTTGCGATATGATTCTGCATTCCTTGTCCTTATTACTCATCAAACGGTTCCCTTCTGTAATATGGCTTGAGATTAGAACTATTGATAACAGATTCAGCGCCAGTGCTCAATTCTTCAAGTCTATAAGCATTATTACCCAAATTTTTGATAATACGGAACGGACCGACAAATTTTGCACAGAACTTGGCAAATACTTTGTTCTTAGGATCTGAAATCGGTGGTCTCCGCACAAGCACTAATTCTTGTTCCTTAAGTTCACGATGAAATTTCTTCCCTCTGTATCTCCTCAATCTTCGGTCCGCTACCTTCCTCTTCTTCTGCTGCCGTCTTCTTCACCATATTTCCAGACCCTTGCCTGAAACTTCGTCCCGCGGATTTCTTCTGCAATTTTTCCGCGTCCCCTCCTGTCTTGTCACCTTTTCTGCATCCTCGTTACTGTGATTGTCGGGATTTCTTCTGTTTTTCATGGCTCGTCCCCACTTTTCTTTCTCTGTTTCCTCTTCTGCATTTAATTCATCCAGATATTTTTGCGACTCAACGTAACGCTCGTTCCATTCATCACGGAAATCTCTCTGGTTTTCTTGCCGATAATTCCTCTGATTATTCCATCTACCGTCCCCAATCCCCTGATATGGTCTATCCTGCCTGTGGTTTCCTCTCCAGTTAGTGGATTCTCGCTGGTACGTCCTCTGATTATTATTGTTGTTCTGATTGTTGTAGTTATCACGGCGATTTTGAAAGTTCCTATTATTATTATTATTATTATTTTTGTATTGGTCTCGACCGTCGAATTTCTGCCGTCTGAGCGTAAATTGTGTGCTAGTGGACTGTGTCTTCGTTTGGTTGTTCTGACTTTGACCATTTTGATGCCCCTGAACTATTTCTGTAGTGTTCACGCATTCCATAATCCGTCTCCCGGTCTGCGGCTGATCATACTCGTTTCGTCCAAGTGGCGGAGTATCTCCTCGGCCTGAACTGCGATTTATATATTTCCTGCCACTAAAAATTGCTGTATGTTCAGCGGAAGCTGCTTGCCGATAGTTAATACCATGTTTTCCTCTGATGGAGGTTCGTCAAAATCCCGGAATTTTACTAGCTGTTGACTAAAAAACTCAGAAAACCTTGTAGGGTGTGTACTATGGTATTTTCTGGTATATTAGTCCATCCTCAACCCCTGCTGCAGTGAAGGACTCCAAAACTACCTCAAAAATGCTTCTTTAAACTGGGCCATGTCATTGAACGTATATTTCAAGCTTTGAAACCAGATTTAACTTGAGCCCTCTAAAAATTTCTCCACTAGACGAAGCTGTTTTGCGGGACTGACGTGTTGGTCATTAAAATAGTCATCCAGCTGGCGCAAAAATGCTTTTGGAGTAGATCCTGAATTTTCCCTGAATTTGTCTGGTTTAAAATCATTTCCCCTAATGACTTGTGTGACTTGGGCTGGTATCACACCAGGTTGTGGAGTTGACGTCTCCCCTCTGTAATTGTGGAATGTGTTACAAGTTGTCTTCGACTCTGATCTCGGCTCGTATCCTCAGATAGCTTCGACCCCTCCGGACTTCCAATAATTCCTTGTTTCCCTACTGAATTTTCTGAAGGGAATCACGTGGCATTCTCTAAAGATATTATCTCATTCTTAACGATGAGGTCCGCGTGTTCTTGAAACTTGGACTTTACACTTTCTTCCAGAGCCTGTATTCTCGAGTTATTCTCCCCTAGCCTCTTTAATATAGTCAGCCTATCCCATTTAGTCTCATTCACCTGCTGTTCCCAATCTTTCCGGATTCTATTCTTCAAATTGTTAATTTTTTCTTCGTTGTTCTCCTGACTCTTCTCAAGCTGTTCCCCTATAATATTATGATCTTGTATCTGCTCTGAGTTTTAATTAATTGTTCTCCTATCTCTGTCTGATTCTTAATTAACTGTTCTCCCATTTCTTCTCGTATTTGCTCTTGATTTTTACTTAACTGGTCTTCCAGGCTCTCGCGCAGGTGCATCCATTCCTTCTCCGTTTGTCAAGTTCCTTTATTAATCCTAACACATTGTTTTCGACTGAATTAATCTGCTCTTGTATGTTTATATTCTTTGCCTCTATTCTGTTGAATTACCATTGTAATTCGTCCTGCAAGATTTTAATCCCTGCCGTATTGTTCACACATGCTGTCTCGATTTGTTTCAGTTTGGCGGCTACCATTCCATCTAACTGCACTAGTTTGTCGTCGAATTTGGATTCTAGTTTCTTGATTTCACCTAATTGTCTCGAATTATTATCTGCCACCTCCCCCGCCGGTTCCTCTAGTTCTACTCTAACTGAACAGTTTGTAAAGTTGCTTGCTCCGATAACTTGTGGTTTAGTTCAACTAACTGTTTATGATTCTGTTCACGTAATTGACTAGTTATGTTATTTAATTGTTTATCATACTGTTCACGCAACTCGTGTAATTGTTTGTCGCTATCCAATTTCTGGATTTGCAATTGGACCGGAATGTTACTGTTCACGCCCTGTAATTGTTTATCACTGGGTTCACGCAACTCGTGTAATTGTTTATCACTCTGTTCATTTTATCTCCTCCTTCATGCTTTTCAGCTCTTCCTCCGTCTTTGCAGAAATTTGCACAGACAACTGCTCCAACAACACTTTCATCTCCTCGATGCTAGCCATCGCAAAACACACAAATATACTCTGAGAAAATAGGGTCATGCAATGGGATTTCAGTCGTACACACACACATGTCTTGATATTTAAATATTGCATTGATTCTAATTTAAATAAATTTTCAGTAATCAAGCTCTTACTGAATAACGACTCTTATTTCCAAACAACAAATAACTCCCTTGTGATCTGCTTTAAAATTCCTAACTAAGAGAATTTACGAAAAACACTTTAATTAACCGAAGTTAATTAAATGTAAAGTAAGGCAACACCTTCCTGCTTTTGACTGAGTTCACTAAATATGCAAATTTTATAATTTTAAACTGGGCGCCAGAACAAGTTATCATCAAACACAATATCAACAACTAACCTTGTTCAACATTTCTAACTTTAAGAACTCAGTGATTTTACTGATACACATGGCGGTACAACTTCGCCTCAATTTACTGAATTTTCTTTTGTCCTGCTAACCTGGCATCATTTCTCAGCGAAATAAGTATGAGGTCAACAAAACAACAACAACAAACCCCACTTGGGCAGCCATTTTTTATATATGAACCCTTGCAAAGAAGCATATGAGACTCAATTTCGGGGGGTGTAACAGTCCATTTCGTAAAGTTGTTGTTAAGCGCTTCTTATAACATGCAGGGTAACATATAACAAAATAACATGCAGGAAAAAGTGAATACCAAGATTAAAACATAAGAATTTAATAAACAGATCAACAAATTTACACTATTTACAGCAAAAACACAAGGATTCCCAAATGACACCCTCTTGAATTAATAAAATTGCCAAACTAGGCCTGATCTCAGGAGAGATCGTAAACATCTGGACCAAATGTCCCAAATTACTGCAATGACATGTGCGTGTGCGGCTTTTCTACATGCGGTACGATGTGTACAATTCAATGCGAGATCCGTTACCATCCAGTAAACCTTCAGGGGACGAATCTGCATTGTCTTACAGCTAGACAGACACGAGGAACCAACTAAACACTAATTAAACTAAATCCGACACTTCCTACACTGAATAAGACAAACTAATTTCCGCAAGAAATTGGAATCAAAGAATTGCCGTAGCAATCCACACTAACGCCTAAAATTAGGACTTTTAAAATCAACACAAGTAAATCAACACGTGACCAATCAAGAAAAATACACACATGGCCGCTTGCCATTTTTACATGAAAATACCAAATACACCCAACGGTGTAACGACAAACAACAATCTAACATATAAGCAAATGAAATGAGTCTCAAAAATCACTAGGCTCAAAGCCAACATTTACATCATAAAACAAATATTACATTTCATACGATATGCGGTAATTCGTAACGGACATGGCGAACTCCCAATTAATATTATGATCCAACGATCATTAAAAGAACAGGTTTGCTACAAATAGCTTACAGGGGTCAGTCGGTCAGCTGGACTGCCTAAACGATGAATCACCAGACGTAGACGGGCGCAAGGTGGAATCTGCAACATCTGTCAACCCACGTGTCAATATACCTTGACCTGCCGTAGCAATGGCTCGAGTCTCGAAGAAGCGTGCTCCCAATAGCACATAATATACGTGTGTGTGTCAAATAAAAATATCTTAGCATTTCCCAGGGAAATCCAAGAATCAGCACAGGACAAGGTACAGTAGCCCCCAAGAGCGCTCTGCCTTTTCATAAAAATACCATCATAATTTGAGGGCAATAGACACATTCTACCCTTCATCACGAAGAATCAAATACACGCACCTTGACACAATACACACACCAGAATCACACGTATGGGTTTGACAGAAACCTGAAATAAAAGACATAAATATTTCCACCGAATTGCGTTCCGAGTCTAGTCCGTGACTGAAGAACTTGAAAAGGGATCTAAAAAAAAACTCAAAAAAATATAGAACTAAGGTGTTCTACAGTGACATCTTAACGTGTTGCGCTCAGCAACCCTAGTATGAATAAAAACCTGTTCGTAAAACATCTAAAAACTTTTACCCCCTTCTCCTACTTAAAATGAATTTGAATACAGCACCATTTATCGACCATGACGATCTCAGCATTCTCATGAATAAAATCCAAATGCACGCGCCGTGCATACTAATAATGACTCATAAGAAAAAGAATACAATCAAACAAATCTTTGGCCACGTGCCAACGTACATTTAACAGATAACAGTGTCGGTGCACTAAATCTAAAATACACAAGAAAAACAAATGGACAAAAATTATTTACAACGTTCCCGCGTCTAATCTAGCTACATATTGAATAAATCAATGGTTTGTACATCACCGCCCTGCTTGCAGAAAAACAACCTCCATCCCAATGCATTCCCCCACGGGAAATCTACTCCGTCATCGTCGACATTCTGGTAGAGGCGTAGCACATCATTCCACCAATCGACTTTGCTGTAGACATCTTGGCGTGGCTTCTTGAAAAGAAATGTTCAAAATTAAAATTCTACCTAGCTAGAATCGCTATGAGCTACTGACTTTCACTCATGAGTCCTGGGCGATTACTCCACGTTGAACTGGCCCTATCTAAGCATGTTCTTACTTCACACGCACATATACATCACACAAAAAATTATAACACAAAATTTTACAGAAAATATTACAGTCTTAGACCGCCGCGCAGATGGCATTTAACAAGTCTCACAAATTACGTATGCCGAGTAGCGCTTATCTCAACTCGAGATCTCCAATCTGCTAGGCATGAACTCTGCTCCCAAGATCACAACAAAATGTTCGTTCAGACTGACGTGAACTATGCTCACCAGAGCCTGATAAAATCGTGTCTCAAACCGGCGTGAACGATGCTCCTCAGAGCTCGATAAAGTTGTGTCTCAAACCGGCGTGATCGATGCTCCTCAGAGCTCGATAAAGTTGTGTGTCAAACTACTCATCACCGATCAATTTATTAGAAACTGGCATAATGGAGTGGACTGGGGGCAATCTGAGAAAATAATCTGTAGTTTTCAACTCACAGACTTGGGACTAGTATCAAACTTCTTCTTTTTATTTAAACGTCTCAATGCACTCATGCGGAATCCTATCGCATCGGCGGTTCTTCATACACGTGTTTTCAGCGCCTTTTTTGGTACGCACATCTCCGCGTGGTTTAGGCGTCCTCTCTCCTGATTCGCTGATTCAATCGTGTATCGGTTGGAAATTCATCTCTGGCACGCCCATAATGAGGCCAACTTGGATGCGCGTTCACTCTGAATTTGTCCTTGAACTGGGCTAAGCCGGTCATCCCCAGGAATAACTACCACGCTACCTCTGTTGCAAGCGTTGCGACACACTACCTGCCTTCCGTAGCAATCTCCAACATGTACTGCCTGGATATCAGTAATAATAATAAAAATCATGAAAACTTATTGATCAGCAAATCAATAAGGGTTCAGTATATTTGCACCTACTATAACTACATTTTAAAAAAATCTCTTATTGTAGATTCATTGTGTTTTTTATATTATTTAGTGCTTTTGATAACATATTCATTTAGCCCCATGTATTTGGAAGTGTGTAGGATTTGTATGATAATCTGTGTTATTGTGGTGACTGTAGTCGTGTGTATACGTTCTGTAATTCAGATGAGGACTGGAGGGAGGCAGCCGTAGCCTTAAGTTAGGAACATTAATTTTAAAAAAATGTACTAAAAAGAAATTGAAATTCCAACAGGAACAGTTACAACTTCCCTGTCCACTCAGCCAACATATTCTGCAGAGCTCTCCTGTGGGCCAAAACATTATTTTTTTTTTCCTTTCCTGATGGAACTCCAGTAGTACCATATTTCAACTCCTGGGGCACCTCCCCATGCCCGTCTCTTATAAAGCTACACACACTACTACAGTCGCCACGTAATCGGAGCAATTCTTCCCACACCCAACTGCACGGTGCAGATGACCAAGATGTCCCAAGCCCATAAAATGAACCAACAGCAGACAAAATCACGTCATGATGTTATTTTGTGTTGTGTTGAATTCTGACACACGTCATGCGTTTGACAGAGTGCCATTTAATTTCATGAATAGGAATGAATGAATACGACTAGCCTACTTGTTTACGGATTTACAGGACGCAGTCGTGACCTTATGATGGGAATTACCTGGGCATTTATATTCCGTATGTGTGGGAACCCATGGTAAACCAATTGCTGGGTGGCTAAGCGGATAATCGAACCCAACATTTCCCGGTTTACCTCACTAGGCTGTGTGCACCCCGTTCTTACCCTCTGACTAGAATTAGATTTCTTGACATTCAGAAATCAAACATGGACCCCAGAAGTGACAACCAAGAATTATACCACCTGGTTGGTCACATTTATTTTTAAGAGTAATATGTATTAAAAAGAAATTGAAATTCCTACAGGAACAGTTACAACTTTCCCTGCCCACTCAGCCAACATATTCTGTATATCTCTCCTGTGGGCCTCAACATTATTTTATTCCTTTCCTGATGGAATTCCGGTAGCACCGTACCTTATTTCAACTCCTGGGGCACCTCCCATGCCTGTCCCTTATTCAGCTACACACACTACTACAGTCATCACGTATGGCTGAGAGAAGGGGTAGGAAATAGAGAAGTATTTCCAGAAGGGTATGTAGTCTATCGTAGAGACCGAGGAAATAAGAAGGGAGGGGGTTTATTCTGGTGAAGGAAACCTACTGCTCACATGAATGGTTTACCGACGAAAAGGGTGAAATATTAGGGGGAAAATTAGCTTGTGACAATATGAAGTAGATGGGAATTAAAGGAATATATAGGCCTGGGCGAGAGAAAAAAGACATGGAAATATTTGGGAAAGTAATAGATTACACTCATAAAAACAATAATGACATGGTAATAATTAGGGGGGGGGGGTAAATTTGCCAGAAGTTGATTGGAATGGAGCTGCAACAGAAGCCCATGAACAGAAACTTGCAACTAAATTAGTTCGGGAGGGAGGATTTACACAAGTAGTGCAAGCACCAACTAGGCTCAGTAACTTGCTGGATGTATTCCTGATAAAACCAGGGGAACTTGTTGAAAAAAAAAACACGTAATTGAAGGAATAGGTGACCATAAGGCTGTAATAAAGGACGTGGGTCTGGTGCCAAAAAGGCTTAATAGGAGGGTCACACAGAACAAGAAATTATACAGAAAAACTAAATTCGATGAATTTGGAGCTTACCTGAAATCAAAATGTATTTCTTGGATAAGTGAAGGGAGTAATGTGGATACACTCTGGGCAAATCTTGGATTGCAGTGTCAGGTCCGGTAATGTAGAAGGTCCTGACCAGAGCCAAGGCATTCTTCATTCATTCACAGAGTTGCAGCACTGGTCACACGAAATGAGAACGTGGCCGGTGGCACCTTCTTGTCTCTGCGATAGCATTTTAGAGGAAATCGCTCAACGCAAATGGGGGAAAATAGAGGAAGCTATCAGTAGTTCCCATCTGAAGGATTATTTACACTCCCAACTTACTCTTGAATGTTTCTTAGTGAATGCTCCTGTATGTTTCTAAATATTTTAATTCTTTAGAGGGGGGATGGGTTACAGCACACCGCTAATTTCCTACACCAGCCGCTACTGAGCACGAGCTGTGACTGGCAAATTAGACATTGGCATGCTACATGTTGAAAAATATTGTAAGTAACGTGTGGGAATAAAATACTACCTATAGGTATGTCAACCATTACATTGGCATACAATAAATCAATTATATTTGTCTTGTATCTATCTCGCTGTTACAGAAAATCATCGACAGAACCTAACACTTATTACCAAAAGTATAAAATAATAATTGGCAGATAAGGGTGGGGTTCTTTGGCCAGTGGCGTAGCCATAGGGGGCCCATAGTGCCCCGCTCCACGAATAAATCCAGATATTGGGTTGGGTATACGCCTTCATATTTTCTTACGGCACGAACAAATTTAGAACTTACAACGAAATTTTATATATAGTAAATGCGTTGACAAAGAATGTACCTATAATCTATGCACGGCCAGACATCATTTCCTTGTCTGCACTGCTTGGAAGAGCTGAAATAACAGGGTAGCAATTAGGGTTGTGACGTGGGGTGATTTTCCAAGAACAGTAGGTGCCTCAGTACTGGGGATACAACCAGGTGATGATGATAATAGTCTACCAAGAAATTATGAGATTGCCAAATAGCAAGAGACCTCTCTGGTGGGGGTCAGTAATAGCTTGTCAGCTTACACTCTCTTGTCAGCTTTTAATTTCCGTTTCTTGGAAATATCAGTGTTAAAATGTCCCAGGCTACAGTACTGGTGAAGCGTGGTTGATTGTCGCCACTATCGGGATTTACGGTGCTTGTGTGCCTGTGCGAGAGGAGATATAGAGTTTATAAGTGGTAGTATTGTGGAAGAGTCGAGAGATGTTTGATAGTTGCTCTTTTCTTCCTTTCTTTTGTCACATTAGCGAGTGTTTAGAAGATCGACCGCTTTGTCATAAAGAAGGCAAAACTGGATACACCTTCGGTAAGTTATGAAAAACACTTATTGTAGGTGTAGAAAATTGAGGCCCCTCATTTCATTATATAGGCACAGCTTTTACAAATAATTTTCTCTGCACGAGAAAGATGCATTGCTCACTGATATAATGTAAAGTTTTAATTTTTTTTAAAGGATCGTATTTACTTATTATTATTTAAAGGGTTTTGCAGTTTCATCTGAATAATAATAATAAACAAGAATGTGGTCCTCGGCGACCGTTAGGCTAACCTTAAAATAGCACTGTATAAATTACACTAACAAAAATAGACCTGAACGTTTTGCAACATACCTTCTTTGTTTGATGCGTTTATGAGTGTCCCTTCTTCCTTTTATCTACTCCTGATGTTTTTTTAGACATATTCATTCAATTGTCTGAAAATATTTCTGGTAAATAAACTATTTAAAAAACACCAATACATAGTGCGGTATTAATGTAAAGAACATCTGAGCTGAAACGTGTGAATATGTCATAATAGTAGTATTCTGATAACTGATAATTGAAAATCTCAGCGACAGAGACAAATATAGACACGGACACAGCTGTGAGCTGCCTCAAACAAAGCAACGAAGGGCGGAATTCAGACAGACATGAACAGACTGACGATTTTTGTCCTAAGCTAAAAATGATCCCTAAAGTACTTATGATCGGAACAAGTAGTTCCGTGAAGAACTATAGTAGTGGGATGAGGGGGAAGCTGTGACACTTCTTTTTGAACCCTCCTCGTATTTGCCCCGAACCTGATATCTCGCTAACCAATGGTCGGATTTGAACATACAGGGTGTCATAGCACTGCTAGTAATGCCCCTACTTTCCTATAGCCTCTTTATTTAATGAAAATACAAAAACTAAAAGATCATTCGCGAGTAGTGGGGTAGTGTTGGTTTCCTCAAGTCGCGCTCGTGCTTGAATATGTATGGCTATGTTGGGAAAGGGTTAGGTGGTGGGAAAGGAGTAGGGTCGAGTGAGGGGTCGTTTAGATGGTATTTTTTCCTCTCTAGATGATGGTGAGGTTATTTTTTAAAAAGGATGGAATTGGGAAAGGCCATTTGGGGTAAACATGTTGTTTTGACATTTTGGCGATGAAGGTTTTTTTGTACGCATGTGCACTTGAGGGGTTTTGTAAGAGGGCGGGCTTTTTAAATGATGAGTTATAAATGAGTTTTTTAATATGTATTGAAATAAACCCCAAAAAACTAATAGGTCATCGGCTTTTTACTATCTCGTTAACCAATAATCGGATTTAAACCTATGAGGTGTCGTAGGACTCGTGGTGAACTCTCCTTTTCTATGGACGGGGTATATCCACCCTCAAAATAAAAACTATCCTTACCCGGGGGATGAAATAGTATTTTTTTGTATGTGTGCGCACGGACGGCTTTTGTCAAAAGGACCTAACTACACGTTTGTTAATATTTTCTGAACCCCTCATTGGATTTTCCCATAGGCAGTATCCTAGCCCTGGGGGTGACACCCCGTTTTTGAATGTATGATTCATTTTTGTCAAAAGGGCCTAACTACACTTTTGTTCATATCTCGCGAACCAATCATGCTAGGGACTTGTATGAAGGGTCCTAGCACTTGGGGCGACGTCCCCCTTTGCGGGGTGAAACTACCCCCCAAAATTGAAAAATCCATATCTTGGAAACGAAGAATCCTAAAATTAGGTGTGATAGCTTAAAAATAGGGGATGATATGGGCTTTTACCTCGATTGATCATTTCACCCCTAAATCAGTAAATAGTCATGTTATGGGGAAAAAACCTGTTAAACACCTAAAAATGATATAAGAACCTAAGATATTTTGTTTTTAATGAAAAATAGCAGGGGGGTGAAAACAACCCCCAAATTGAAAAATCCAAATCTCGGTAACGAAGAACCCTAAAATTAGGTGTGATAGCTTAAAAAATAAGGGATGATATAGGCTTTTACCTCGATTGATCATTTCACCCCTAAAACAGTAAATAGTCATGTTATGGGGAAAAACGTGTTAAACACCTAAAAATGATATATGAACCTAAGATCTTTTGTTTTTGATGAAAAATAGCTGGGGGGTGAAAACACCCCCCAAATTTAAAAATCCATATCTATGAAACGAAGAACCCTAAAGTTAGGTGTGATAGCTTAAAAAATAGAGGATGATATGGGCTTTTACCTCGATTGGTCATTTCACCCCTAAAACAGTGAATAGTCATGTTATGGGGAAAAACGTGTTCAACACCTAAAAATGATGTATGAACCTAAGATCTTTTGTTTTTGATGAAAAATAGCAGGGGGTTGAAAACAACCCCCCCAAATTGAAAAATCCATATCTAGGAAAAGAAGAAGCCTAAAATTAGGTGTGATAGCTTAAAAAATAGGGGATGATATAGGCTTTTACCTCGATTGATCATTTCACCCCTAAAACAGTAAATAGTCATGTTATGGGGAAAAAACGTGTAAAACACCAAAAAATGATAAATGAACCTAAGATCTTTTGATTTTGATGAAAAATAGCAGGGGGGTGAAAACAACCCACCAAGTTGAAAAATCCATATCTAGGGAACGAAGAAGCCTAAAAATAGGTGTGATAGCTTAAAAAATAGGGGATGATATAGGCTTTCACCTCGAATGGTCATTTCACCCATTAAACAGTAAATACTGATTTTACAGGGGGGGTAAAAGGTGTTAAACGGGTAAAAATGATAATTGAACCTAAGATCTTTTGTTTTGATAAAAAATAGCAGGGGGGTGGAAACCACACCCAAAATTGAAAAATCAATTTCTTGAAAACGAAGAACCCTAAAATTTGGTGTGATAGCTTAAAAAATTGGTCATGACATATGCTTTTACCTGGATAGGTCATGTCACCCCTAAAACAGTAAATAGTCATGTTATGAGGAAAACATATTTTATACACCTAAAAGCATAAGCATCTTTGTGAAACCATGCTTTAATGGACATGTGTATGGAGGATGATTGTTATTATTATTATTAGGTAATTATAGATTAATGTGTGTATAGATAACTAACCAGTGGGGAGCGTGATGGCGCAGGTGCTTCGCTGCTCGTCTTTACCCGTACAGCTGGGGGTTCAAATCCCGGTGACAGCGGGGGTTGGAATTTTCACCTGAAAAATCACGTGGCGTAAAGAAGGGCATTCGGCCTTAAATCCCCGGCCAAAACCAAAATGAACCTGGTTGTCTCCGGCGACTCAAAATAATAGGGAAAAGCCGAAGAAAGAAAATGGTAACTCACCAGTAATAGTAAACATTGGTTTGAGGTGTTGAAGAAGTCAGGATGGCCAACCCTTTGCCATGGATCACGAATGGACCTCAAAAAGTTTTACCTGTCAAGACTCAGTATATCCTGTTGCAGCCTTTAGAAAAAAAATCGAACCGGGGCCTCTGTGGTGACAGTGGAGTTATATTCATGATGCTTTTTAAGCAAACATACGCTTGCATACTACCGCTGGGTTGAATCTGCACAGAGACACTAGCTTTGGTTTGTCTAGTGTGCCTTGGCGATAACAGCACAGCGATCTTCTCAGCAAGTTTCATATTACTCGTCTGCTTGATAGTGGACGTGCTCTGCACCGTGTTATCATACAGGACATGACTAGATCGTTGTTAGGTTTGACAAAGGCTTAATGAAGCTTATTGCAACCTTGAAATGAATGTCATGGTATAGTCGGGGTTGGAAGCCAAGACCTTAGGGCTGACAACCAAGTAGGTTAACCACTACACGGTGAGATGGTCAAATAATAATGTAACAGAACATATAGAAACGTTTTCTATAGTTTAACGAATTGGCTAAGAGCCATACCATGAGAGGTGTAGGTAATGGAAATTGAATCCTTAGCTGATGATTATACTACTGGTAATCTATAGCCATGCCCACGTATAAGCTATCATGTTAGAAAAAGAATTGTATGGCTTGTTTTAAACGGAGAATAATTGTGTTTACTGTGAAACACAAATCTGAATTTAAAATTAGTTTATGTCCTACATACTCTTTTTTTATTTATACTTTAGACAAACGCTAATATAGTTGACATTCAGAAGCAATGGCCGCCTCTTTTCCAATCCTACACCGTACGCTGAAGTTAAAATGAATAATGATCACGTTACAGACAGCCAGTTCCAAAGCTATGAGAACTAAGTGAACAAAGAATAAAATTCATGAGCCAGTGAGGAATTCAACATGCTGTCTTTGGACAAAAGAGAAGCCTTCTACAAACTTAACCACCAAGCTGTCCTATCGACCCTCAATGATTTGGGTCATCGTAAAGATGAAAATTAAATCTAAGCTATAACTACACTCTTATATAGTAGAAAACGAAATGGAAAACAAAAGGGCAATAGACCAAATAAAGGACAGAAGGAATAAAAATGACCCTCAACCCTCAAGCATAAGGATTGAGGGAGTTGTAAGGAAGGAGAGCCATGAAAGGCAGATAAAAAGTATAGTAGGAGTGGCTCTGTCCAAGAGGTAATGGATAAAGAGGAGGAAAACTGGACTCAGCTCAGAAATCCCTTGGGGTCGCCAACTTCCAAACTGATCAGCAGTAAGCCCCTTGAGGGTGTAGCCATATGCAGAGTGCACCGCAAGTGGTGGGGCTATATACACCCTACCTTCTTGAGGGGGCTTGAGCCAAAGACAGGAAATAACATGAAAATAAAAACAAGGCTGCCTCCTCACACTAGTAGGATATCAGAAAAAATAAATAAACAAGGGCCAATGAAGTTGCAAAAGGAATAGACTCCCTAGGCCTCGGATACCCTAATCATGTTGGGGTTGGTAGAGAACAAGAGTTAAGCAAGTGTGGTCGACAGGAAATAAGACAGAGAGGAGCCTAGCACAAGTTAGTGGAAGCAATGACGGTCTCAGCTGGGACTCCGTGATCGTCAACCTACATGACACTAGATATGACGCCCAGGGGTGGAATTAAAGACCTCTTTTGTTTTATATCACTGGCTTTTAAGAACGCTAACACATGGCATGCCTTATAATGCAATACTGGTCCTAGGGTATCCAAAATTGTATTAGAAACTCAGCTAATTATACTGTGCTTGCCCATGATTATTTTCCTATGATAACCATGATTTCCAAGCCCCTAAGTAAGACAAAAACAAATGATTTTCATTTTCCAATTAGTTGGGGTGAGGTGAGGTGAGTTTTCTATACACCAAACTGATGTGGTTTCCCACTTCTACTCCAGGCAAATGCACATTTGAGGTTAAGAATAGTGAAATGGTTTGCAACTGCCCAATGCTAGGACCTGATTAGTGGCTTTTAAAAATGGAATGGAATGGAGTACACTTCCCCCAAACCAACAAGAGGAGTGTTTGATCCCCCCCCCCCCACAACAACCATTCTTAAAGTCAATATAAATGGCTAAGCACTTCAGGTCATGACGGTCTCCTCTCTCCAATCCTAGCCCTTGGTGGTGAAAGGCACACACTAATACTACCATCATAGTGACAGGTTATCTGTTAAATACCAAACTATCCCCAGATTTACCTTGAATTTTCCTAAAATCCACTACATTTTCCGCAAATTGACCGAATGACACAACATTCCAGCAAAATTCAACAAATGACTACCAGATTTATTGAAATTCCATTGATTTACCTAAGCATGGTTTAAACTACCTCAAATTCATATAAAATTAGACGAATATAGATGAAAATTCACTAAAATTTACCAAACTTACCCAAAGTGGGCTACAAACCATGAAATTTATCCATTTTTTTTTAAATTCACTATATGTACTCGAAAATTCCATAATATTGCCTTTACATGCATGCTTTTATTGTTGTTGTTTCGTTTACCATACTCCTTGCAGACAAATACCTCAACATGACTTTCTCCTAGACTAGGAGCTCCACATTCGACATGATAGCTGAGTTTCATTTCCAATAAACTTGTCTCTGAGGTGGGTGTCAGGAAAAGGCATTCAGCTGTAAAAACCACACCCTCACATAGACTTTCATAACCTCTTACGTTGAGGTTGTTAACACTAACGACATTGAATGATTGAACGGTTTCCTTTTCAAAATTCCTGTCTATACTTTCCTCTTGAAGGTTGCTAAAATGCAATTAAATTTAATAAATACCTTAAGATGGTTTCATTTGTTTAATGATATGGTGTTGATGATGGATATATACGTTAAGACTAATTTTTGTTAGGTCTTGACTGGCCTTGCAATTAGAAATTGACAAACCAAACATGGGTTATCTACCAGGGGAACACTTTGACCACTATGTTGGTTATTGACCAGTAAGTACAGTTCTAGTAATGAGACTGAAATCCAACACAAACAATGAGCGCGCAATGCGGTGGAGATTGGTACCACCATGTACTGTCGGTTATGCAGCTATGTGGAATGTACATCACATATGGTTTACTTGAAGATTTGGAGGTTCCATTAAAGAAATTTCTACAATAAACCATTTTCAAAAGGTCATTCGTTGGTGTGAAAATATGTATTATGTGGTATTTTATATAAACAATTTTGATTTATAAAAAATTTATACGTTTACTGTATTCTTATTTAATGTAAACACTGGAGGCACTATCGACCAAAATACTGCACTATCTGGAATGTATATTGCATACTTGAAGGTTTGTTGATCCCATTAAAGGTATTCCTACAATAAATGATTTTTAAGTTCTCGTTTTATGGCATGATTATTTAATACATGCTATTTACTAATAGGATTTGACAAGGAATTATTTTACAAGTAGTTATTTTAATGACCAACAGAGTTTAATGTTAACGAGGCACAGCTCTATTTGAAATTTTTAATAACATGTTGCATGTTATACATCATATGCAACTACTGTAAGGCATGTGATTTATTTAATGACTTTAACCCTATATTAAACACTCAGTTTGCAATACTGATAACTGCAATGTTACTGAAAAGAATTGAAACAAAACAAAAATCAGCATTGATAAACCAAATAGAGGTTGAGCATATATATAGTGGGGAAAAGAAAAGTTTTGTAAACACTAATGTCCAACAAGACTAATTAAATCAGTAACTGTCAGGGTGGCCGAGTGGTTAAGGCGTTTGACTTAAGATCAAATTTCCAAATATATAAGGAAGCAAGGGTTCGAATCCCTTCCCTGACATAACTATTGCTTGAACATGCAAGAAAACAAGAAATATACACAAACTATGTTTATCAATTTAATCATTTTTTTACAAGAGATAGACACACAGAATACAGCCCTGTTGGTTTATCATTTATTTTAAACATAACTCTTGTTGAAAATTATTTTTAAGGGGATGGGGGTGTCTCTACGTTGACCCATCACACAATAATAGCAGCTTTACGAAGTTCATTTTCTATATTTAATAGCCCTTTCTCATAACCAATATGACCAACCTGTTTACAGGCATGCAAGAGCTGTAGACGTTCGACTAATATATTAGGATCGTTCCATTTGCTATTTTTTATGAATGGTTTCAGAAACTCGGGAAGCAGTTCATCATTATCACCATCATTATGATTATCATCCTCATTATTATAATCATTTTCATAATGATGATCATTATCATCGTTATCATTACCATCATAATTTCCACCTGTGTCCACAGTCTGTTCAATGGTTTGAGTTGCCTTTGATAGTGTTGAAAGCTTCTTTTTAGATGTGCTAGAATGCTTTAACATTGTTATGTTATTATTACCACTATTACCTTTCCATACTAACTTCTTGATGGGGTATATTGTCTCTGATAGGGTTGAGTGCTTTTGAGATGTGGGTGCGTGTCTGAACATGGGTTTCACAGGAGGTGTTAAAGGTTTCTCATTAATCAACTCGCTAACAGCATGAGTGCGTTGTAGTGTATTAAACTTGAGGTTAATATTATCTTGAGCAGCACTATCTTTCTCTTGGACTTGGTTTCTTGCTTTGGTTTGGGTTTTTCTTACATTTAGACTAGCGTGATTATTAAGTTTACATTCATGATTGTTTGAAGAAAGTACGTCCAATTCTTTTGTTTTAAGCATTCCTCGACACTGTTTCGATCGTTGCTTTGAACAGCGCCAAATAACAGTTCCATTTTTATTACTTCGTTTCACAATATATGAATATACTTTATAGTATGCATAAGGCTTACCATACCTAGTCACTGATACTTCCATATCAACTGTCAAGAACAGACTAATCTCTAGCAAATACAACTTGGTAATAAAAACAATAGTTTAATGTGGGAGCATATATACATGCAAAAAGCGGGAGCAAAGGTGGGGGGTAAAAAGTGGGAGCAAACGTGGCAGCAAATGTGGGAGATAAAATAACTGTGAGCAAAAAGTGGGAGCAAATATGGGATCAAATGTGGGAGCAGAGCAAATATAAAAAGTGGGAGCAAATATGCTAACAAATATGTCAACAAATATACCAGCAAAAGTAAATCCACAAGTCAAGATAGATTAAAGTGCAAAGAAAATATGGAAGTAAATATGAGAGCAAAAATGGTGTTTTTCTAAAACAACTAGACATCACAAACTTAGTCATAACCTAACCTAACCAAACCTAACCTCACCTAACCTCTCCTAACCTAACCTTACCTCATCTAACCTAACCTCACCTCACCTAACTTCACCTAACCTAACCTAACTTCACCTAACCTAACCTAACTTCACCTAACCTAACTTGACTGAACTTTACCTAACCTAACCCATCATAACTTCACCTAACCTAATTTTACCTAATCTAACTTCACCTAACTTAACTTTCAACTCTCAGATCAAAATTAAATTCTATGCATAGTTGAGTTGGAACCCAAGACTTCAGGGATAACACACAAGTATACTAGCCACTACACCGCAAAATGGGCAAATTATCATGCAACACAACATAAAGTAAAAGTTTCCTGTAGTGTAACTCATTGGCTGTCAACCATAGTTTGGGAATTCAAACCCAAGACCTCAGGACTTTTGTTTTGAACATTATCAGAAATATTATTCCATTTACATTTTGCTGCTGCTTATAGTTATAAGAGTTGGCATTAATATGGGAAGCAAAAAAAAGTGGGAGCAAATGTGGGAGCCAATATGGGAGCCAATATGGGAGCAAATATGGGAGCCAATATGGGGGCAAAAGTGGGAGCAAATAATGGAGCAAATGTGGGAGCCAATATGGGAGTCAATATGGAGGCAAATATGGGAGCAAATGTGCGAGCAAATGTGTGAGCTAATCATCTCACCTCGGATATCGCCAGTGAGTACTCATATCCACCGCTAGGTAGCGGAAACATACTTTGTGTGTTGTATGTAACTATCTTACAATGTTTGACTGCATGCAAAACGTCCTTGTATAAGCTGAGCATATAATTTTCATATACAATTAAGACTAGGTATTCAGAACTAACATGTATAGCCTTCCCTAGGGTATATAGAGGATCCTTAGCAAGAAAGACTGACTAACCCAGGAGTGTAAAGCCTTGCCATATGCAGTAAGCATCTGTTGGCAGAAATGGTTCCTAATAATAACGGACTTAATGAATATGAAACGTGTTTTGAGTGTCGTCTTAAATCCTATTTTATACGTTGTGATACGTGTAAGGATTTAAGACGACACACAAAAGACAACACCCAAAAGACGTTTGCGTCGTCTTAAATCCTTACACGTATCACAACGTATAAAATAGGATTTAAGACGACACTCAAAACACGTTTCATATTCATTAAGTCCGTTATAATTAGGAGCCATTTCTGCCAACAGATGCTTACTGCATATGGCAAGGCTTTACACTCCTGGGTTAGTCAGTCTTTCTTGCTAAGGATCCTCTATATATACCAGAGACAAGGCTATACACGTTAGTTCTGAACACTTAGTCTTAATTGTATATGAAAATTATATGCACAGCTTATACAAGGACGTTTTGCATGCAGTCAAACTTTGTAAGATAGTTACATACAACACACAAAGTATGTTTTCGCTACCCAGTTGTGGATATGAGTACTCACTGGCGATATCCGAGGTGAGATGATTAGCTCACACATTTGCTCACACATTTGCTCCCATATTTGGCTCCATATTGACTCCCATATTGGCTCCCACATTTGCTCCCATATTTGCTCCCACTTTTGCCCCCATATTGGCTCCCATATTGGCTCCCACATTTGCTCCCACTTTTTTTTGCTTCCCATATTAATGCCAACTCTTATAACTATAAGCAGCAGCAAAATGTAAATTGAATAATATTTCTGATAATGTTCAAAACAAAAGTCCTGAGGTCTTGGGTTTGAATTCCCAAACTATGGTTGACAGCCAATGAGTTACACTACAGGAAACTTTTACTTTATGTTGTGTTGCATGATAATTTGCCCATTTTGCGGTGTAGTGGCTAGTATACTTGTGTGTTATCCCTGAAGTCTTGGGTTCCAACTCAACTATGTCTAGAATTTAATTTTGATCTGAGTTGAAAGTTAGGTTAGGTGAAGTTAGATTAGGTAAAGTTACGTTAGGTGAAGTTATGATGGGTTAGGTTAGGTAATGTTCAGTCAAGTTAGGTTAGGTTAGGTGAAGTTAGGTGAGGTGAGGTTAGGTTAGGTGAGGTTAGATGAGGTTAGGTGAGGTTAGGTTAGGTTAGGTTTGGTTAGGTTAGGTTAGGTTAGGTTATGACTAAGTTTGTTATGTCTAGTTGTTTTAGAAAAACACAATTTTTGCTCTCATATTTGCTTCCATATTTTCTTTGCACTTTAATCTATCTTGACTTGTGAATTTACTTTTGCTGGTATATTTGTTGACATATTTGTTAGCATATTTGCTCCCACTTTTTATATTTGCTTTGCTCCCACATTTGATCCCATATTTGCTCCCACTTTTTGCTCATAGTTATTTTTTTCTCCCACATTTGCTACCACTTTTGCTCCCACTTTTTACCAACCACATTTGCTCCCACTTTTTTGCATGTATATATGCTCCCACATTAAACTATTGTTGTTATTACCAAGTTGTCTTTATTAGAGATTAGTTTGTGCTTGACAGTTGATATGGAAGTATCAGTGACTAGGTATGGTAAGCCTTATGCACACTATAAAGGATATTCATATATTGTGAAACGAAGCAATAAAAATGGAACTGTTATTTGGCGCTGTTCAAAGCAACGATCGAAACAGTGTCGAGGAATGCTTAAAACAAAAGAATTGGACGTACTTTCTTCAAACAATCATGAATGTAAACTTAATAATCACGCTAGCCTAATGTAAGGAAAACCCAAACCAAAGCAAGAAACCAAGTCCAAGAGAAAGATAGTGCTGCTCAAGATAATATTAACTTCAAGTTCAATTCACTACAACGCACTCATGCTGTTAGCGAGTTGTTTAATGAGAAACCTTTAACACCTCCTGTGAAACCCATGTTCAGACATGCACCCACATCTCAAAAGCCCTCAACCCTATCAGAGACAATATACCCTATCAAAAAGTTAGTGGTGAAAGGTAATAGTGGTAATAATAACATAACAATGTTAAAGCATTCTAGCACATCTAAAAAGAAGCTTTCAACACTATCAAAGGCAACTCAAACCATTGAACAGACTGTGGACACAGGTGGAAATTATGATGGTAATGATAACGATGATAATGATCATCATTATGAAAATGATTATAATAATGAGGATGATAATCATAATGATGGTGATCATGATGAACTGCTTCCCGAGTTTCTGAAACCATTCATAAAAAATAGCAAATGGAACGATCCTAATATATTAGTCGAACGTCTACAGCTCTTGCATGCCTGTAAACAGGTTGGTCATATTGGTTATGAGAAAGAGCTATTAAATATAGAAAATGAACTTCGTAAAGCTGCTATTATTGTGTGATGGGTCAACGTAGCAACACCTCCATCCCCTAAAAAATAATTTTCAACAAGCGTTATGTTTAAAAGAAATGATAAACAAAAAGAGCTGTATTCTGTGTGTCTATCTCTTGTAAAAAAATAATAAAAAAATTGATTAAATTTATAAACATAGTTTATGTATATTTCTTGTTTTCTTGCATGTTCAAGCAATAGTTATGTCAGGGAAGGGATTCGAACCCTTGCTTCCTTATATATTTGGAAATTTGATCATAAGTCAAACGCCTTAACCACTCGGCCACCCTGACAGTTACTGATTTAATTAGTCTTGTTGGACATTAGTGTTTACAAAACTTTTCTTTTCCCCACTATATATATGCTCAACCACTTTTTGGTTTTTCAATGCCGATTTTTGTTTTGTTTCAATTGTTTTCAGTAACATTGCAGTTATCAGTATTGCAAACTGAGTGTTTAATATAGGTTTAAAGGCATTAAATAAATCACAAGCCTTACAGTATTTGCATATGATGTATAACATGCAACATGTTATTCAAAATTTCAAATATAGCTGTGCCTTGTTAACATTAAACTCTGTTGGTCATTAAAATAACTACTTGTAAAATAATTCCAGTGTCAAATCCTATTAGCAAATAGCATATATTAAATAATCATGCCATAAAACGAGAACTTAAAAATCATTTATTGTAGGAATACATTTAATGGGATCACCAAACCTTCAAGTATGCAATATACATTCCAGATAGTGCTGTATTTTGGTCGATAGTGCCTCCAGTGTTTACATTAAATAAGAATACAGTAAACGTATAAAATTTTTATAAATCATAATTGTTTACATAAAATACCATATAATAAATATTTTCACACCAACGAATGACCATTTGAAAATGGTTTATTGTAGAAATATCTTTAATGGAACCTCCAAACCTTCAAGTAAACCCTATGTGATGTACATTACACATAGCTACATAACCGACAGTACATCGTGGTACCAATCTCCACCGCATTGCGCACTCATTGTTTGTGTTGGATTTCTGTCTCATTACTAGAACTGTACTTACTGGTCAATAACCAACATAGTGGTCAAAGTGTTCCCCTGGTAGATAACCCATGTTTGGTTTGCCAATTTGTAATTGCAAGGCCAGTCAAGACCTAACAAAAATTAGTCTTAACGTATATATCCATCATCAACACCATATCATTAAACAAATGAAACCATCTTAAGGTATTTATTAAATTTAATTGCATTTTAGCAACCTTCAAGAGGAAAGTATAGACAGGAATTGTGAAAAGGAAACCGTTCAATCATTCAATGTCGTTAGTGTTAACAACCTCAACGTAAGAGGTTATGAAAGTCTATGTGAGGGTGTGGTTTTTACAGCTGAATGCCTTTTCCTGACACCCACCTCAGAGACAAGTTTATTGGAAATGAAACTCAGCTATCATGTCGAATGTGGAGCTCCTAGTCTAGGAGCAAGTCATGTTGAGTTATTTGTCTGCAGGGAGTGTGGTAAACGAAACAACAATAAGAGCATACTTGTAAAGGAAATATTATGGAATTTTCGAGTACATATAGTGAATTTACAAAAAAAAAGGATAAATTTCATGGTTTGTAGCCCACTTTGGGTAAGTTTGGTAAATTTTAGTGAATTTTCATCTATATTCGTCTAATTTTATATGAATTTGAGGTAGTTTAAACCATGCTTATGTAAATCAATGGAATTTCAATAAATCTGGTAGTCATTTGTTGAATTTTGCTGGAATGTTGTGTCATTTGGTCAATTTGCGGAAAATGTAGTGGATTTTAGGAAAATTTAAGGTAAATCTGGGGATAGTTAGGTATTTAACAGATAACCTGTCACTATGATGGTTGTATTAGAGTGTGCCTTTCACCACCAAGGGGTAGGATTGGAGAGAGGAGACCGTCATGAGCTGAAGTGCATAGTCATTTATATTGACTTTAAGAATGGTTGTTGTGGGGGATCGACCACTTCTCTTGTTGGTTTTTGGGGAAGTGTACTCCATTCCATTCCTTTTTTTAAAAGCCACTAATCAGGTCCTAGCATTGGGCAGTTGCAAACCATTTCACTATTCTTAACATCAAATATGCATTTGCCTGGAGTAGAAGTGGGAAACCACATCAGTTTGGTGTATAGAAAACTCACCTCACCTCACCCCAACTCATTGGAAAATGAAAATCATTTGTTTTTGTCTTACTTAGGGGCTTGGAAATCATGGTTATCATAGGAAAATAATCATGGGCAAGCACAGTATTATTAGCTGAGTTTCTAATACAATTTTGCATACCCTAGGACCAGTATTGCATTATAAGGCATGCCATGTGTTAGCGTTCTTAAAAGCCAGTGATATAAAACAAAAGAGGTCTTTAATTCCACCCCTGGGCGTCATATCTAGTGTCATGTAGGTTGACGATCACGGAGTCTCAGCTGAGACCGTCATTGCTTCCACTAACTTGTGCTAGGCTCCTCTCTGTCTTATTTCCTGTCGACCACACTTGCTCAACTCTTGTTCTCTACCGACCCCAACATGATTAGGGTATCCGAGGCCTAGGGAGTCTCTTCATTTTGCAACTTCATTGGCTCTTGTTTATTTATTTTTTCTGATTTCCTACTAGTGTGAGGAGGCAGCCTTGTTTTTATTTTCATGTTATTTCCTGTCTTTGGCTCAAGCCCCCTCAAGAAGGTAGGGTGTATATAGCCCCACCACTTGCGGTGCACTCGGCATATGGCTACACCCTCAAGGGGCTTACTGCTGATCTGTTTGGAAGTTGGTGACCCCAAGGGATTTCTGAGCTGAGTCCAGGTTTCCTCCTCTTTATCCATTACCTCTGGGGCAGAGCCACTCCTATTATACTTTTTTATATGCCTTTCATGGCTCTCCTTCCTTCCAACTCCCTCAATACTTATGCTTGAGGTTTGAGGGACATTTTTATTCCTTCTGTCCTTTATTTGGCCTATTGCCCTTTTGTTTTCCATTTCTTCTTCTAGTATATAAGAGTGTAGTTAGTTTTAGTTATAGCTTAGATTTAATTTTCATCTTTACGATGACCCAAACCATTGAGGGTCGATAGGACAGCTTGGTGGTTAAGTTTGTAGAACGCTTCTCTTTTGTCCAAAGGACAGCATGTTGAATTCCTCACTGGCTCATGAATTGTATTCTTTGTTCACTTAGTTCTCATGGCTTTGAAACTGGCTGTCTGTAACGTGATCATTATTCATTTTAACTTCAGTGTACTAAACTAATTTTAAATTAGTTAATTTTAAATTAATTATTTTAAATTAATTATTTTAAATTATTAATTATTTTAAAGTAATTTTAAATTCAGATTTGTGTTTCACAGTAAACACAATTATTATTCTCCGTTTAAAACAAGCCATACAATTCTTTTTCTAACATGATAGCTTATACGTGGGCATGGCTATAGATTACAAGTAGTATAATCATCAGCTAAGGATTCAATTTCCATTACCTACACCTCTCATGGTTTGGCTCTTAGCCAATTCGTTAAACTATAGAAAACGTTTCTATATGTTCTGTTACATTATTATTTGACCATCTCCCCGTGTAGTGGTTAACCTACTTGGTTGTCAACCCTAAGATCATGGCTTCCAACCCCGACTATACCATGACATTCATTTCAAGGTTGCAATAAGCTTCACTAAGCCTTTGTCAAACCTAACAACGATCTAGTCATGCCCTGTATTATAACACGGTGCAGAGCACGTCCACTATCAAGCAGACGAGTAATATGAAACTTGCTGACAAGCAGTGTCTCTGTGCAGATTCAATCCAGCGGTAGTATGCAAACGTATGTTTGTTTAAAAAGCATCATGAATATAAGTCCACTGTCGCCACAGAGGCCCCGGTTCGATTTTTTTTCTAAAGGCTGCAACAGGGTATACTGAGTCTTGACAGGTAAAACTTTTTGGGGTCCATTCGTGAACCATGGCAAAGGGTTGGCCATCCTGACTTTTTAAACACCTCAAACCAATGTTTATTATTACGGGTGAGTTACCATTTTTTTCTTCTTCTTTTCCCAATTATTTTGAGTCGCCGGAGCCAACCAGGCTCATTTTGGTTTTGGCCGGGGATTTAAGGCCGAATGCCCTTCCTGACGCCACGTGATTTTTTCAGGTGAAAATTCCAACCCCCGCTGTCACCGGGATTTGAACCCCAGCTGTCCGGATAAAGACGAGCAGCTAAGCACCTGCGCCATCACGCTCCCTACTGGTTAGTTATCTATACACACATTAATCCATAATTACCTAATAATAATAATAACAATCATTCTCCATACACATGTCCATTAAAGCATGGTTTCACAAAACGCTTATGCTTTTAGGTGTATAACACATTTTTTCCTCATAACATGACTATTTACTGTTTTGGGGGTGAAATGACATATCCAGGTAATAGCGCATGTCATGGCCTATTTTTAAGCTATCACACCTAATTTTAGGGTTCTTCGCTTCCGAGCTATCGATTTATCAATTTGGGGGTTGTTTACCCTCCCCTACGATATTTCATCAAAAACAAAAGATCTTAGGTTCAATTATCATTTTTACCCGTTTAACACCTTTTTACCCCCTGTAAAATCACTATTTACTGTTTTAGGGGTGAAATGACCTATCCAGGTAAAAGCGTATGTCATGACCCATTTTTTAAGCCATTACACCTATTTTTAGGGTTCTTCGTTTTCAAGATATGGATTTTTCAATTTTGGGGGTGGTTTCCACCCCCCTGCTATTTTTCATCAAAAACAAAAGATCTTAGGTTCAATTATCATTTTTACCCGTTTAAGGGACACTAGGGCTGAGTTTTTAGGCAAAAATGCCAAAATAACTGTTTTTTGTTTTTCCCATATATATATATATATATCTTATAGACACCTGTGTATCATTTCAGTAAAACAATTTTCAAGCACCGCCATTTTTAAACGCTCAGCGACATTTTTAAATCTCCTCTGCCTAAAAAGAAGATGGAAGGCAAATCATAGAAAGTAGGCTATACTTTTAAAACTAGAAATCCTAGAAAGTCGTAGGTTAACTCAAACGAAAGGTCTCCATGCTCTTTATCCCTACAACAAAACATTGTATTTTTCACATTTTTTCCAAAAAAGTTTCATTGGGTGAGCCAAACTGGTTAATATAATATGCGATTTTATAAAAATGCTTTTATCTCCAAACATCGTTTTTAGGTAATCAAAACGCTCCATGTGCATGAGGTATTCACCAATTTTACTTAAAAAAGTCACTGCATATTCAGAAATACATGTGTTGCATGATAACATTGCAATATCTCCAGCCTTTTTGTGAATTACAGACCAAAAAATTTAAAAAACTATGAAAAAATATCAAAATCCATAAGACATGATGTACACAAAGAAAAAATTAATCTGACAGCATACATGTGTCACTTTCCTGAAATGTCTCAATGTTATAATATTTTGAATAGTTTTATGTATATGTAATAAAAATATGAAGCGTTTTACGCAATTGCTAATGCGCATGGAGCATTTTGATCTCACGGTATATTTTAATAATATAATTAGTAAAAAATCAATTACATTTCATCCAATTGTTTTCAAATATGGTGTGTGACTTAGAGTTACTATTATAAGTATGCAGTTTAAATTTCAACTCATTCTGATAATAAATGTGGAAGTTGAAAAACTCAGCCCTAGTGTCCCTTAACACCTTTTTTCCCATAACATGACTATTTACTGATTTAGGTGTGAAATGACCAATCGAGGTAAAAGCCCTAATCATCCCCTATTTTTTAAGCTATCACATCTAATTTTAGGGTTCTTTGTTTCCGAGATATGGATTTTTCAATTTTGGGGGTGGTTTCCACCCCCTGCTATTTTTCATCAAAAACAAAAGATCTTAGGTTCAATTATAATTTTTACCCGTTTAAGGGACACTAGGGCTGAGATTTTAGGCAAATATGCCAAAATAACTGTTTTTTGTTTTTCCCATATATATATATATCTTATAGACACCTGTGTATCATTTCAGTAAAACAATTTTCATGCACTGCCATTTTTAAACGCTCAGCGACATTTTTAAATCTCCTCTGCCTAAAAAGAAGATGGAAGGCAAATCATAGAAAGTAGGCTATACTTTTAAAACTAGAAATCCTAGAAAGTCGTAGGTTAACTCAAACGAAAGGTCTCCATGCTCTTTATCCCTACAACAAAACATTGTATTTTTCACATTTTTTCCAAAAAAGGTTCATTGGGTGAGCCAAACTGGTTAATATAATATGCGATTTTATAAAAATGCTTTTATCTCCAAACATCGTTTTTAGGTAATCAAAACGCTCCATGTGCATGAGGTATTCACCAATTTTACTTAAAAAAGTCACTGGATATTCAGAAATACATGTGTTGCATGATAACATTGCAATATCTCCAGCCTTTTTGTGAATTACAGACCAAAAAATTAAAAAAACTATGAAAAAATATCAAAATCCATAAGACATGATGGACACGAAGAAAAAATTAATCTGACAGCATACATGTGTCACTTTCCTGAAATGTCTCAATGTTATAATATTTTGAATAGTTTTATGTATATGTAATAAAAATATGAAGCGTTTTACACAATTGCTAATGCGCATGGAGCATTTTGATCTCACGGTATATTTTGATAATATAATTAGTAAAAAATCAATTACATTTCATCCAATTGTTTTCAAATTTGGTGTGTGACTTAGTGTTACTATTATAAGTATGCAGTTTAAATTTCAACTCATTCTGATAATAAATGTGGAAGTTGAAAAACTCAGCCCTAGTGTCCCTTAACACCTTTTTCCCATAACATGACTATTTACTGATTTAGGGGTGAAATGACCAATCGAGGTAAAAGCCCTAATCATCCCCTATTTTTTAAGCTATCACATCTAATTTTAGGGTTCTTTGTTTCCGAGATATGGATTTTTCAATTTTGGGGGTGGTTTCCACCCCCCTGCTATTTTTCATCAAAAACAAAAGATCTTAGGTTCAATTATCATTTTTACCCGTTTAAGGGACACTAGGGCTGCGTTTTTAGGCAAAAATGCCAAAATAACTGTTTTTTGTTTTTCCCATATATATATCTTATAGACACCTGTGTATCATTTCAGTAAAACAATTTTCATGCACCGCCATTTTTAAACGCTCAGCGACATTTTTAAATCTCCTCTGCCTAAGAAGAAGATGGAAGGCAAATCATAGAAAGTAGGCTATACTTTTAAAACTAGAAATCCTAGAAAGTCGTAGGTTAACTCAAACGAAAGGTCTCCATGCTCTTTATCCCTACAACAAAACATTGTATTTTCACATTTTTTCCAAAAAAGTTTCATTGGGTGAGCCAAACTGGTTAATATAATATGCGATTTTATAAAAATGCTTTTATCTCCAAACATCGTTTTTAGGTAATCAAAACGCTCCATGTGCATGAGGTATTCACCAATTTTACTTAAAAAAGTCACTGGATATTCAGAAATACATGTGTTGCATGATAACATTGCAATATCTCCAGCCTTTTTGTGAATTACAGACCAAAAAATTAAAAAAACTATGAAAAAATATCAAAATCCATAAGACATGATGGACACAAAGAAAAAATTAATCTGACAGCATACATGTGTCACTTTCCTGAAATGTCTCAATGTTATAATATTTTGAATAGTTTTATGTATATGTAATAAAAATATGAAGCGTTTTACACAATTGCTAATGCGCATGGAGCATTTTGATCTCACGGTATATTTTGATAATATAATTAGTAAAAAATCAATTACATTTCATCCAATTGTTTTCAAATTTGGTGTGTGACTTAGTGTTACTATTATAAGTATGCAGTTTAAATTTCAACTCATTCTGATAATAAATGTGGAAGTTGAAAAACTCAGCCCTAGTGTCCCTTAACACCTTTTTTCCCATAACATGACTATTTACTTATTTAGGGGTGAAATGACCAATCGAGGTAAAAGCCCTAATCATCCCCTATTTTTAAGCTATCACATCTAATTTTAGGGTTCTTTGTTTCCGAGATATGGATTTTTCAATTTTGGGGGTGGTTTCCACCCCCCTGCTATTTTTCATCAAAAACAAAAGATCTTAGTTTCAATTATCCTTTTTACCCGTTTAACACATTTTTTCCCATAACATGACTATTTACTGATTTAGGGGTGAAATGACCAATCGAGGTAAAAGCCCTAATCATCCCCTATTCTTAAGCTATCACACCTAATTTTAGGGTTCTTCGTTTCCAAGATATGGATTTTTCAATTTTGGGGGGGTGGGTAGTTTCACCCCCAAACGGGGGACGTCGCCCCAAGTGCTAGGACCCCTCATACAAGTCCCTAGCATGATTGGTTCGCGAGATATGAACAAACGTGTAGTTAGGCCCTTTCGACAAAAATGAATCATACATTCAAAAACGGGGCGTCACCCCCAGGGTTAGGATACTCCCTATGGCAAAATCCCATCCGGGGTTCAGAAAATATTAACAAACGTGTAGTTGGGTCCTTTTGACAAAAGCCGTCCGTGCGCGCACATACAAAAGAAATACTATTTCACCCCCCCCCCCCGGTAAGGGTAGTTTTTATTTTGGGGTGGATATACCCCGTCCATAGAAAAGGGGAGTTCACCACGAGTCCTAGGACACCTCATAGGTTTAAATCCGATTATTGGTTAGCGAGATAGTAAAAAGCAGATGACCTATTAGTTTTTTGGGGTTTATTTCAATACATATCAAAAAACTCATTTATAACTCATCATTTAAAAAGCCCGCCCTCTTACAAAACCCCTCAAGTGCGCATGCGTTTAAAAAACATTCATCGCCAAAATGTCAAAACAACATGTTTACCCCAAATGGCCTTTCCCAATTCCATCCATTTTAAAAAATAACCTCACCATCATCTAGAGAGGAAAAAATACCATCCAAACGACCCCTCACTCGACCCTACTCCTTTCCCACCACCTAACCCTTTCCCAACATAGCCATACATATTCAAGCACTAGCGCGACTTGAGGAAACCAACACTACCCCACTACTCGCGAATGATCTTTTAGTTTTTGTATTTTCATTAAATAAAGAGGCTATAGGAAAGTAGGGGGCGTCACTACGAGTACTAGGACACCCTGTATGTTCTAATCCGACCATTGGTTAGCGAGATATCAGGTTCGGGGCAAATACGAGGAGGGTTCAAAAAGAAGTGTCACAGCATCCCCCTCATCCCACTACTAACTATATAGCCTATTTTCAGACATCCTATTGGTCTTCTTTATTAAAACATTCTCCGGCGTATGAAAAGGAACGCCATGTTGGATTGTTCTGTATGTAGGCCATTTTAAGGTTATGCATCATTAGATGAAGATTATTGCGTAGGTTCATTATTCAAACATTCACTTCGATCGCATGATTAGGACATACGGAATAAAAACTCAATTTTAAAATTTCGCACAGCCACCATCTTGGCCATTTTAAACAATTGAACTAAATTAGATGTCAGTAGATTGTAATTTGTATACAAATTTACCGTCTCTTCAAGTTTCAATGCTCTCGGATGGTTAAATCGCGTGAAATGTCCATTAAAAGGCCTCAACTTCGCTTGGCCATCATGTTCGTATTTTACTTAATAGGTTTCATAAAGTCGCATAGGTAAACTTGTAGTATTACCCATTCAACATTTGATTGCCTCTGAGCGTGGCTGCGCCAGCACTTGTTGTTTGTTGTCGCAGGAGAAACGGAGGACACAATGACGACAGAGTGCAGTCTCAAGCAGCATTGCCTCAGATCAGCGTCAGAGGAGCTCATGTTACCACGGACAGTTAAACGATAACTGTGACTACTGGAGCTGAGTCATATCCTACTCCCGCAAATGTACTGTCAACGAATCAGTGTGACACAAGTAAACAATGAATAGTTCCCATCTCGACCGCCAGTAATCAATTCGTGAAAGGGTAATAGTACCCTTTATGAGTGTACAAAATTTCAGGGCGATATCTGTTACCGTTGCGGAGATACAGAATGTCAGTGATATATTTCGCTTGGCCCGCATGTTGAATTGGTGAAACGTATCAAAATTTGAAAGGCATGGTCGAGGTCGGACGAGGTAGTAGTATAGTCTATGCTTACCGAGTTTCATTGAAATCGCTCCGGGCGTTTGAATTTTATTTGGGACACACACGCACACACACACACACATAGCAAAAGGTGATCTCATACGACTTTTTTTTTTTCATCAATGAAAATAGGCTAAAATATAGTCTATGAACTCCTGCAGTAATCGATGATGACCTAATGGGTCCCCTCAAAACTAAAATCCTGGCTACGCTACTGTCTCGGGCCTTTGGTACCATGGTTTTGTAGGTAGGCTATATCACGAGTTTCAAAGCAGAGAGAAATGGGTCACTATTACTGTAACCTATTCTGAATTGGGAATCTCAAACAACACCTATAAATGAAATAACTAAAAGTAACTTACAGAATACAAGACTTTAGCCCTATTTCTGGGATGGACGAAGTGAATTAGAAAGGCAATACATAATACAAGATGAAGAGTCCTTTAAAACAAATTGTTTACTGTGATAATGGAAGAAACAATACAACACTGTGTGGAAATAGTTCTAGCCTGCAATTATAGTGAGTCCGGGAATATTCTCCGCAGCGCCTTCATGCGTCTGCGAGAGCTAGCTACAGCAGTTACGTTGGTAGCACGGCTGCCGCTTGCATCATCTCTACTTAGTATAAAACCAAGTCCCCGTTTCTTGGATGTTACTGGTAAGCTCAAGAACCACTGGATAGATTTTGATGCGGTTTTCACCATTCTGTAAAGGATATATCGAGTATGATTTCTGTAGAAAATAATTTATTGAAGATCAAAGGAAACCGAGCAGTAACGATTTTAGTGGAATAGTCGATAAAGAAAACCTGGCGTCCGAGCGCTTTGTAAGCTTACGCTGGGCAAACCGTTAAAAATATCTAAATACTATGAGTGTAAGAATTGTTGAGCATGAAATGTTCTACAAAAAAGTCCGCGAGAACATATGTCTATCTTCCATTAATCGCCCACTACAAGGGAACAACTGAAGCTTGTCTCTTACAGCTTTATGTGCTGTCGACTTGCAGATTCCTGTTTGTTGTGCTAATTTTCGTGTTGATTTACTTGGGCTTCGCAGCATTATATCGGAGATTTCATCAAGTTTTTCGTCTGTTAAAAGCGTAGGCCTGCCTGTTCTCGGTACATCATGAACTGAGCCAGTCACACGAAATTTACTTACCAAATCCCGAATGGTATCACGGTTTGGACACTTTGAATTAGGAAACCGCGCCTGAAATCTTAATTTTTCATTTTCTGTAAACCGATCGCCTTCGCGAAAAACGTATTCCACCCAAAAAAAAAATCTCTTCAGTAGTAAACATTACCGCCTGTATACTGTTGCACTCTTCCAATAATAATCTATCCGAACGCTCGCTGACTGTAATACACGCTGATGACCCGCAGGCTCGCGCGCTTATCGCGATGCACATCGACAGCTCACACGGGCAAGTCCCGCTTTGAAGGACACAGTGCAGTGCAGCCAACTAAAACTCATGACTCACCCACTCACAGCTGCACGTACCCACTGCGGAGAACATTCTCGGGCGCCCTGTATTTGTTAATACCATTTCATTTGATTTCACTTAGATCTCTGTTGTAGTGGCTTATGGAAATTATAAAACTCGCTACACTCGTTTTATAAACATACTCGTGTCTTAAGTATTACCATTATAGGCTCGTTGCATACGACTGTTTATGTTCGACGATAATTATAACCATTTTATATTCGAACATAAGTATTCATAAATATCTGTCGAGATTACACCAGTTTTATGTACTGAACAGAGCGCATGGGACGCATAGAATACCTTGTATTTGACCATGGTCTCCTGGAATACCTCACTATGATACTCGCCACGCAGTGAAATTTAAAATAGGGGGCCATGGAAGTGAGCGCAGGTGCGATGCTATCCTCACATAATTGGTCACACAACTGTTTCTTGACCTCAGATTGGTGGGAGAAACTGTATCATAATGAAAACTTGTACTATAATCAGCCTCATTATAGTACAGTTTTCTGACATACAGCCTAATATTTACATTTCCACAGGTTCGAACATAAACATATTAACCTATCTTCTTTACACTGTTTTATGACTTAACACCCCTTCAAAACTGATGAGTATTTATTTTAGTAAGACACAGAAGCTTATTTATTAATGTAATGGACATCTGTGATTGATGCAACCCATGAGATTGCCTCTCTCACCTTTCAGTAATTAACAAAAATTTTAAATCTGCGATTAATCCACATGTGAGTCCACTTGGTACCATCACATGGTTTACTAATATCCACAATCCCTCCAAATTGCTTGCTATTTGGCAAGGGGGTGGAGGTGGGAGGTATACCTCCCCCAACAGAAATGGAATGATGGAACCACATATTTGGCCTCTACACATTATCCAATAAAATTCATTAATTTCATTTTCTAAAAATAATTATGGAATGATGGGAAGTGGAGAAAGTTTGATAATAAATGTGAAGAATATACTCTGGCGGACTGTAATTTATCGCGCTGGGATTTGAAATCGCTGGACTTCTGTGGAACATTTTAGTAATTATATTATACTAGCAGGTACCCGCGGATTCGCTCGCGTCATATTCGTGTCATATTATTCCCAAAATATCATTCTTCTAACTTTAATATTTTTGGTCAGAGGCGGTTCTAGCCCTGGGCCGCCCCCCCCCCCCCAGTTTTAGTGAAATAATTATTTTAAAATTCCTTGGTTACTAAAAAAATTGATAATTTACAGATATAATTTATCTGATATAAAACAAACTAATGCATTTAATTAAGTTAATTTTTTCTTTCAATTCCAAAATTTATTTATTTTATTATATGTAATTTAAACACACAATTGAAATCGTGTATAAATATAATATTTGTAAAATGCGTAGTGCATACACCAAGATTATTAAACTCTTTTCCCAACTTTATGGCATGCAAGTTCAGAAGTTTCCAATGTAGAGAAACCTCCATGCGATACAAGTGCATCGATATCTCCCCCAACTCTGTGACAAAAATGTGAGTGCATCTGTTTCTAATATAGACGAACCAGTACCATTTTATATCAGTGCATCGATCTATGATGGTCCATGCCAACCCCGTAAATCAGTTTATAAACAAGCGTTACTATACAATAAGAACAGAAGTTCTAACAGTAAATGGTTTGATAGGTATACATTTATTGAATACTCTGAGAACAAAGATGCAGTTTTCTGTGTAGTCATTTCGTTCAATCTGATTCAAGCAATGCTGAACATGTTTTCAGTAAAACTGGATTTTACAATTGGAAAAGAATATGAGAAAAACGTGCAAAGCATGCTGATAGTGAATGTTATAAATCTTCAATAGTAAAGTGAAACAGTTTTCTGGTAAGTGAACATAGCAGCACAGTGATTTCGAAGCTAAGCGAGAAACCTCTGGTTATATTACGTAACCGCTCAGCTGTGGCAACAATGCCCGAGTCGCATTACTTTGTGCTCGGCAAGACATTGGGCTTAGAGGTCATCGCCAAATAGTTTCGGATCATGACACTGTTAATAATAAAGGGATTTTTGATGAAATTTTAAATGTAATTAAACTAGAAAGTGAATGCACAAGTAAACAGTCTATCAAAGAATGCAACTTACTCATCTAAAGATTCTCAAAATGAAATTCTTGATGTCTCAGCTAATATAATAGTTGAACATATTGGAGGAGAGACGAAAAAATACAGCAATGGTTATGTTTCCTTAATCCTGGATGAAGTTAGAGTTGTTAGTAAAGTGGAACAGATGTCCGTATGTGTCAGATATATAGGACAAAATTCTATAGAGGAGCGTTTCATTGGTTTTATACATTTGTCTCAACTGAATGCTGAAAGTATAGCTAATTCAGCTTTAGAGCACCTTGTTTCAGTGGATTTCGAACCATGTAAGTGCATTGGACAAGCATATGATGGATCCGCGGTTCTGTCAGGGAAGATAAACGGTGTGCAGCGTTTATTGCGACAGAAGGTCAATAACTCGTGTGTTTACGTGCATTGTTATGCACATTGCTTAAATTTAATTTTGGTGGACATTCCAAAGCCAGTTTGTAGACGTAGTAGGGGACACTTTTGGTTTACTGGAAGCAATTTATGCTTTTTAGTCTGTATCTACTGTAAGACACCAAACGTTTGTTGAGATACAGAGCGATCTTCATCCAGGAGAACGTGTTTTAGAGATACCTCTTCAAAGTGACACGTTATGGGTATGTAACTATAGAGGAGTAATGTATTTTCAGAAACGTTTTGCTTCAGTTAAAGCAGCTCTGGAGTATTTTTCAAAGTCAGTTAACAAGAAAGAGGCAGCAGAAGCAAAAGGTTTGTTGAAACAGCTTTGTAAAGTGAAGGTGATGTTTGTGTTACAAATCTTTTCTGATATTCTCGAGCTTGCCAATGGAGCCTCTATTTTCTTACAACAAAAACATGTGGACTTCAGAGGGGCACATAGATTGATCTATGGTCTTTTAAAATCGTTGCAAGAAAAACGAAATGATTATTATTTTAAGGAACTATGGGCGGTTACATGTGACTCTGTTCAGTCGTTAGGCGTGAAAGTTTATAAGCAATCTAGAGTCTCAAGTATTCCAAAGAACTTTTCAGACTACGTTTTATTAATGCCAGTCTCTGCGGAGAAAGAAGAGGAAAATGTCACATTATCAGAGACATGTAAAAGAAATCTTTTTGAAATATTAGACAACATGGTAGAAGAGTTACTGCGTAGATTTACTGAAAATGATTTTGTGTGCAATGCAATGGATGCCTGTAACCCAAGAAGAGAAAACTTTTAAAAATTTGAATATATATATTCTCACGTTCTGTGAAAAGTATAATCTAATCTTCACAGACCGTAAGGTGCTACAGACTGAAATCAGTTTAGCTAAGAATGTACTTAGAGGCAAATATCCAAACACTTCCTCATTCTTTTTTTCTGAACTTCTGAAAATGGAAGATGCTTTTCCATAGCTACTATTATTTTTCAAGTTGATGCTGACTCTTCCGGTGTCATCTGCTTCTGCTGAGCGCAGTTTCTCTGTCGTGAAACGAATAAAATCCTATTTAAGAGCAACAATGGCAACAGAGGCTTTCCAATCTCGCAATTCTTTCAATTGAAAGAGAATTAAGTGGAAAATTACTTCACGACCCTTCTGATATAGTGAACCAGTTTTCCCAGAATAGAAACAGAATAATAAATTTATGTGACAGTGAAATATGCTATTTTTTACCAATGATAGTTTTTAGCCTACTTTTCTCATTTTGCAAAAATGAGGAAAACGTAGACTAATGAGATCGATCCGGGAAAATGTCTGCCCCTCCCCCCCCCCCCCAGATTTAAGCTTCTAGAACCGCCACTGGTTTTGGTTGTTCGATGAAAATGAATAACCAAAAATTCTTCCGTAGTGGATATTTTTCTTCCAGAATTTCACCCCTCCCGATGGGCCCCTTAAATAATAATAATGAGACAATTGAAAAAAGATATCATACCCATGGTCATCCACAGCCTTCTCAATCATAATTGATGGTGCAGCCCTCTGACGGTTACGTGAGTAACTGTTCCAAACATTCTGCCCACCGTAATTTATATAAATTACAACAATGAAACTAGAAAGCATAACTTATGAAAGCAAAATAATCCCTTTCGATCATTGTCCCATCTTCGTTTGCATCAAATAACACATTGAATTCAAGCACTTCACTTGTCTTGCGGAGTTGTACAGACCTTCGTCACTGGGCGCTTGTAGGTCCCCCTTGAAGTGCGTACAGTCCCAACAAGCACGAGGCTGTCATTGTCGGGGTGAACATCGACCACGATCCCCGTCTGTCATACAAGTGGTGGGTTGGTTGTCTTCCTTCAAAAGCACAGAGTACCAGTCTGAAGGTTCGCTGCATCAGAAGTCCACCAGGTGCATTGTTGTAGCTGGGATAGGTAGTCTTTTGACGAACGCTTCCAAATGTGTTACTAGTACTGCTGAATGAGCCGCTGGTGATGATAGGTTGCTGGGTGTCGTCCTGATCTGCTCGGCGTAGGACTGAGGGACCGAAACGGGGTGATACGGCCGTGGCTTTGCCGGCTGCTGGTCCGGTCCTGGGATGCTGAGTAGTCGTGACTCCTGATGGACTGCCTGAGGTTGAACCTGCACGCTCCTTGGCCCCACGATAGAGTACGAATGTGCTCCTGGCTGGTCTGAATCTCGCGACTGAAGACTCCGCACCTCTATCTGGAAGTCGGGTGAATGAGGCGAGTCCTGCTTGTGGAATGATGACAGGAGCACTCTCTCCAGGATGGGATTGGGGGATGTAGCTGTCTTCCTTCTTATCCTCTGCGGTCGTCACGACGATCACCTTGCCACAGAACATCACATTCTTCTTCTTCTTCTCCTTCTGCTTCTTCACGTTTTTTCTGCGAACATCCTTGGCGTCAATACCGATGCTTGTGTTATCAGTCTTGGTAGCGTCCAGATGATTCACGATCGCCACGTGTCCGTCTAACACGTCCTGGTCCAGACACTCATGGAGGATGTACTGTTTTTACGCTTCTTTACAGACAACACGCATGTGTGAAAACCATTGTCGAAACGGTTCTCACATAAGTTTTCTGGATAGCTAGATAGGAAGTCATTTGCACTATCATAGTTCATCGATTGAGATGGGGCAGGCAAAGCCGGATTGCCTGTTGTCGTTGGAACTGGGAACGTCGGGGACTTGAGGGAATTGTTCAATATACTTTCAGAGAGCCACGAATCACACTCGGCAGTTTTCACAAGGGGATTGGTCTTTGGGGGGCACCGTGTGGAGGTGAATGTTTTCAAAACGGGAAGCAAGAACCTTAACGGAAGAAGGCTTCTTATCGCCAGTATCACCGCCACCTGTTCGACTCGTGTCTCGTCGCGTCTTGTTACCGGTCGAGTCCACCGTACCGTTCATCTTCTTGAGTCGCCTCTCGTCTTGCTTGGCCTGCAATTCCTTCAGCCACTCTTCACTCAACTTGCCCGACATGGAACCCGAAGGCTCTGCTTCACCATCCTTATTTGCTTGCTGCCAGAATTGATCAACTTGTTTGTGAAGTACATCATTACGGATAAGGTAGGATATTACATGTTTCTTCTCAACCTTGATAGATTGTGTTGGTATTCTACCAGCCAACATCCATCCAAATGCTGTGTTCTGTATAATAGGATGATTCTCCTGCGTGAATTGACCACTGTAGAGCGAATCAAAGAATATAGATGCTCCTAAGAGAAGGTCGACTTCATCCGGTTTATTGAAATGAGGATCAGCCAATTCAATGTCTTCAGGTATTTGCCAATCAGGAATATCGAAGGGTGTTGTTGGAAGCAGACCTGTAATGCGAGGCAGCACTGCACAAACTGCATGCACATTGTAGTCGGTAGCCCAAGATGAGACATGAATTTGACAAATATGCGATGATTCAGCAGCCTGGGCATCACTGATGCCACTTATAGGAATAGACTGACGACTTAATTTTATTCCTAAGCGGTCAGCTAAAGATTTAGACATACAATTCATTTGTGAAGCACTGTCAAGTAACGCTCGGCACTCGAACGTTTTCCCTCTATAGTGTCCGTTACTCTTACTACAGCTGTTGACAGAAGAACGTCTACGTGATTGCAGTTAGCCTTCACAGTCCAGTATGTCTGTTGATAAGGCCGGAAATCACTTGAATTTGTACTCTTGCGATGCCCCTCTTGGACCCTATGTAACAAGGTATTATGCTTGTTGTTACAGATACGGCCGACGCTCAAACAATTGAAACAAAGATTGTTCACTTTGACGATTTCTAATTTGGTTGAGAGATCCGTATCCTTAAATTTCGAACATTTTGTAAGCTTGTGGGGATGCCTACAAAATGCACACACTGCAGTAGTACTGAGGAACGACCTTCTGGAAAATCTATCAGAGTTCTGATGAGGGATCAGTTGTTTGTCGCGATGAATGAGCTCCAATGTCTGAGCAGTTCCTTCTAAAAAAATTACTAAATCTTTCAAACTAGGAAAATTTGTACTGGAGGTTTTGGATTCCCATTGCTTTCTAAGGTTCAGATTGACTCTCTCCAAAAACATGTGTGATAGGATTAGTTCGTGTAGGGGAGTGTCCACTTCCAGCACTTCTATTGCATTTACGTTACTTAGCAGCTGGTTGAGTAACTGCCTGAATTCTTTAGGAGACTCAGTTCTTGCAGTAGGTAGGTTTAATAGTTCCTTAATGTGACAGCCCACAATTAGTTTGGGGTTATCGTATCTTTGGATGATCAACTCCCAGGCTACTCTAAAATTATTATCTGTGACAGGTAAGTTTTCTAATAATTTATGGGGCTCGCCAGATAAACATGATAGTAAATAATGATATCTTTGAATGTCTGTCAGACACGTATTGTTTATCACCAGTGACTGGAAGGTATCGCTGAAGTGTCTGAAGCTAGATATTATGCCACTGAATGTTGGCAATGCAATCTTTGGCAGTTTAATATTTGGGGGGTTAGACGGAACAGATTGTGACGGTGAAGTGGGTTCTAGTAAGGTGACCATCGTAGACTCTATTTCTAAACACAGTTCTTCAAATATCTCCCTATCAATATCATGTGATTCTTCAGTGTCTTTAATTTCTAACTGGCCTTGTACTACGTTATACTCTTCCTTGGAAGTGTGTAATAACTTCTGCCTAACACGAATGTCGTTCAAGTTGCCACCTTGTTGAAAACTATCTACGTAGCTGACAATTCGTGTCAGACGAGCTTTTATTACAGCTCTTTTTTGATGAGTCCTCTCTTTTCAGTGACATCCATAATTAAGATTGTGAGCAGAGAGGAAGTATTAACAGTATCGAATTACGCTGCCCGCGTATCTGTTCGATTACTAGGTACAGAACATAATCCATTTCGTTGTGTGACATTAGGAATATATTTATTACACAAGAAATTCTACAACACATCTTTTTCCATTTCTGATCAGAGAACAATCGCCGCCATAGCGACCATACAGATTGTCGTGGTGACATAGGTATCGTTGCCAACCCCGCGCAACCATAGTTCCCATTCCAGGAACTACTATTTCCAGATTCGCGACATCCTCCCACCTGATTTTGATGGAAAACAAATCAAAATCACTGAGAAAAAAAATCTATACAACAATAACCCACAATTCACACAATTGGAAAAAAAATACTAGATTCATGATATCTTCCTCCCACCTGATTTTGATGGATAACGAATCAAAATCACAGAGAAAAAAATATTTACACAACAATTGGAAAAGAAAATGGAGAAAACATATAATACAATGAAAAATAAATGAACAATATGTTCAACAATTATAAATTTAGTCTTACAGGCATCTTGATTGGCCTTCCTCTGCTGGTAGTCCTTGGTATTCCTTCACTCGAGAAATTGACCTGGGAAGCATCAAGTTTATCTGAAGACTTAAATTTTTCTACCCAGTCGGACGAGACCTCTAGAGGGTAAACCCTTGTAATGGGTCTGAGTAAAACAGATGTCGCAGTCTGTATTCGTACTAAACGAGTGACATTTTCTTTACCAGGTAAAATTTCAATAACTCGTCCCAAGGGCCAATCTATACGTTTTACATTATCGCTCCCTATAAGGACTATGTCGCCTAGTTTGGGCTTCCTTCCTTCTTTCTTTATTTGTCATCTCATAGTTAAGAGGGGTACAACAATACTCAGACCTAAATCTGTTACGTAAATCTGACTTTATTTTATGTCGATATTTTAGCCTATTGTTGAGTAACGTTTCCTCAATTAAATCACAATCCGGTATTTTTGTTTCATTAACATCATGTAAAAACAATGATGGTGATAAGGGAATGACATTACCGTCATTCTCGGAAATATAAGCTAAAGGTCTTGCATTCACAAGCGATTCCGTGTCGCAGAGAACTGTAGACATTTCTTCATAAGACAGCAAAGCTCTACCTAAGACCTCTCTAAGAATCTGTTTCATGACCCCAACTAACCTTTCCCAAAATCCCCCCCCCCCTCCAGGGGGCTTCTGGAGGAATACATTCCCATTAGAATTTCCTAACACTACTGTACTGAACAATTCGATTCCAATCAATTGTCTTTAATTCATTCGAAGTTCCAGTAAAATTTCTACCATTGTCAGAATATATTATTGTAGGTCTACCCCGGCGTGTAATGAATCGTCTGAGCCCCTGCATAAAGTTCTCTGTTGACAAGGAAGATAGTTCCAGGTGCACAGCCCTATAAACGGCACACGTAAATAAACAAATCCAGGATTTGGCACCATCTTTCAGATATAGTGGTCCAGCCCGATCAACTCCCACCGCTTCAAACACAGCCGAATCCTTGATTCGGTCATTGGTGGTGATGCCGAAGAGGCATCTAAATGATGTCCTACCTGTCCTAAACAAATTACACATTTGGAGAGTACATTTCGGATAGTCTTTCTGGCTTTCACGATCCAAAATTGTTCTCTCAATATGTTAATTAGTGTTTGTACACCCACATGCGAGTTTTTTCTGTGTTCACTCATAATATGTCGGTTAACCACCGGATGAGCCGACGGTAGGATCATGGGTGCACAAAAATATTCATTATCTTGCCTATTAACTAATTTCGTCCTTAGTTTCAGAATCCCCTCATTATCTTTAAATGCTTTTAAGGTAGCAAGACATTTGTCATCCTCTGAGATGAACGATTCCCTTTGCGTCAGGCGGATTACTATCTTTTCAGCCAAACGGATTTCATCGCATAATAATTCTCCCTTCTTCTCTAAACCCAAATTCCGTGAGATATGGATGAACCTCTTCATCCACGTAATCATTCGTACGATTCTGTCATAGCTGAAAAAGTATCTATAGGCCTAGAACCAGCTAAGACCATGATATTTAAAAGATTGTTGTTAGCTGCACCAGTCACAGGAAACTGATTCCTTCATAAGACAACTCACTACCCGTGTTGACTCGTCTAATTCTTGGAGAATCATCTGCTCATTCTTAACTCTCTCTCCCGAAGGCCAATCTGGGTGTGTTTTTCTTAGCCAGTTCGGCCCCTCCCACCATTTATTAGGTAACAGCTTGTCAGCCGTGCACCCTCTCGAGACTAGATCAGCTGGATTCTGATAACCAGGCATGTGTTTCCAGGATTCGAGTTGAGTCAAACTCCGTATTTTCTTAACGCGGTTGTTAACAAACGCTGTCCAATTGTCTCGTTTCTGGATCCAGGTCAAAACAGTGGATGAATCAGTCCAGAAATAGAAGTCAATGTCCTTCAATGTAAGTCCATCTCGCACAGACTTACATAGTCTGGCTCCCACCACTGTAGCAATCAACTCCAACCGCGGAATAGTAACTGCTTTGAGATGAGCTACTCATGCTTTGGCAGCCAGAAGACATACCTTCACCTCATCGTTATTTTGTATTCTTATAAATACAACCGCACCGTAGGCTAGTCCACTGGCATCACAGAAGGTGTGTATACTTACTTTACTGTTGGTTCTTACGTAAAAGAGCCAACCAGGCACTTTTAAATTCTTAAGGAGTGACAGACGTTGGTACTGCCCCCGTAATTGAATTATGTAGAGACCACGGTGGCTATATTTGAAATTATAAGGAAAGTTATGGTTGTCATAGTTATGACGTGGGTAGTCATGACGTAAGCACGGATGACGTAAATGTTATACCAGCAAGCTACTTGAGCTGAGATTCTCAGTGACGTCAGCATTTAGTCGAGAATGTTCCAAGATTTACGACGCAGTCGCAGGAAACGAGGAATTCTGCTGAGGAAGAAACTATGCTATTGGAGGAGAGGCATGAACCAATCAACGATAGTTTCAAGGAAGACGGAGATTGCTGAAACTATGGTATTTTTATTACTTTTGGAATGCAGAATTGTGGAAATCCATTTGCAGTATAAGCATTGATTTGGAATTTTGGTGAAATTTATTTTCAGTTTTTGAATTTTGAAAATCCGTCATGTATTAACGAAGTTGGAAGTTTTAGCGATGACGCAGTATCTCGCTTTGGAAGGGATGGTAACGCCCCTCGTGAAGTTAATAAAAGGGCTTGCGCAGAAGAGAGGAGTCTCTTTCGTTCTCTGATCATTCTGAGATCTCATTCTCAGATCATCGAAGTATAATTGTGAAAGTTCTTTTCTTATACATTCATTATAGTGAGACGTCGAAGTGAACAGCAGTGAAAAGAATCGTCTTTATAACGTGTGGCGAGGCCACTATATTAACGAGATCCAAGTCAAACTAGGTGAAGTTGAAACGGACCTTAGAAAGCTTCTACAAGTTTAGCTTCGAACAGTTAGCGGTCTCCGATAAGCTAATTGCATTGTGCTGTGCTTCATAAAGTTATAGAGAAAAGCTGAACAATTTCGACCGATTAGTTCGAAAGATATTAGCAGTTTTATACGACTGAGAAAAGTGATTATCTCGCCACAAGAGAAGCACTTTTGTATTGCCAGAATCAACGCAAGGCTGACGCTGCGAGGGGAATAGAAAGACTCCAGATTGCTTGGTTACACAACGATACAGTATAATGGAGCAAGTTAATACGGCAGTTTGTTCTTCTGACACTACAACCGAAGAGCAGATCGAAGGCTAAGGCGCTTATTGCAATTGGGACATACTTCAACGGAGTAAGATAGCGACATGGAACTTCGCTAATTGCTATTCCACACAAGCGAACATGCGGTGAATACCATCTACACCCATGTTTCGTAATTAAAGGCTGAATACCATCGAACAGCCTTAGAAACAATTTCATACTCTGTATATGAATAATTTCTTCGGAAATTTCTACAAAACTTCATGGCGATTGTCTACTGGAACTCCAGGGAATTTTTCAAGAGAGGTCAGGGGTGTCCCGACTCACAAAGAAGATTATTGCCGGAAGGATGTCTATTCGTCTTCAAGGAGCAGAGCGATTCACGGAGAAGGAAGCAGTTCGATTCTCTGAGGGTGCTATTTCCTATTTCGAGGATGGAGCTCAGCTTTAACGTGGTGAAATGGATCCATCAGCAGTCTTCTTTGGGGAATTTTCCTCTGGAACGTCAATCGGCAGATAAGGTAGTCGTGAACGTTTATTGTATTTGAGTTTACTAATGATGTTTGAGCAACCATTTTTCCCATATTTTTATCCTCATGTATTTTTGCCCTATTTTCTTGTTGAGATTCTTATTCTCAGTACACCTTGATGAGTTTTGCATTTTTCGACGATTTATTAAGACATTGTTTTGTCATGGGCATAGTTAATGATTTTGGATCAGTTGAGACTGATATTTAGAATTTTCAGTAATTAATATTTTTGTAGTCACGATTTGACTGTAAGTTAATGATTTTTATGGCAGATTTAAATTCAGACAGCGTGTCACTTCATTAAAGTAATTCTACCCCTGTTTAATTACTTTGACCAATTTTCTGTCATCATCAAGAAGGAAGAACATTTAAATGATTTTAGAGCGTTAAAATCTCTTACGTTGTCGACGATCTTGGAAATACTAGTCGTTATATGTATTGATTGCAACACAGACATTTATCGTCAGTTATGAATGAACATTGCATTATAGACACTTTTGTGAAAGAGTAACTTTAATAAGGAATTATTGAATGCATTAAAGTCTAGAACTTGTGTTAGGAGTTTTTCTCAATTAGAGATTTATAGAACGATGTTTGCATTCCCCAGTCTAATTGGATTCTATTCGACTACTTTGCATTTTTGTCGCACTTTATTTGAAGATAGTATTTTTATACTACAATTTCTTTTAAAATGTCAATCTTAAATTTTGATAGACCAGACAGTCGTATATAAGCGTATTTACTATTAAATTTGTTTGTGATTGGCAAGTTTTGACTTCATTTCGGTTCATGAATGAAATTCACGAAGGTTAAATAGAAAAACAGTTTTGAAACAATTAATGATTATAAAAATTTTTAAGTGGAACTATGAATGTATAATCGCTAGTGCAGCGCGTGTTGAAAGTCACTGAGGTATAATGCCCTTGAATATGAAGGAAGTTCCCACAGGAATAAATGTTAAAGAATTATTTGTGGAAGTTTTGTAAGTTATGTGGAAGTTTAATACCATATAGATTAATATATGATGATTTTGGGCATATTTTTAATGCGGTTTGTGCATTAACTTGTTAGCGAAGGATTTTCCGCTGGAGTAAGATTGTCATAGTTCGTTGAAAATAAATCAAGTGAATTACTGTTAGAATTAACACGAGTTTTGAAAGAATTTGAGATAAGATTTTGAATGAAGGTTGCCGTCACAAATCATTATTAAAACCTTTATTAAACCTGATTGTGACATTAACATGTATAACTAACCTTCATTGGTCGATTATATTAAACACGATTATGGAAATTATCAACCGAATAGACATGTGGTCAATGTATTTATTAAATTAATAATTTAAACAATTTAAAATGTTAATATTGTAAATAATTGCTGTAAATATTTTTGAAAATAATATGAAACGAGAGTGATGTTAAAGGCGTGCTTATAATATTTTTATTGTCTTTGACAAATATTATAAACAATTTCTAATTGTTATAAATAATTTATGTGATTTTGTTATAAACATTTAAGAGCTAATTAAACATTTGGATTGAAGTTAACAAGTTTAAGGAATTAACATAGTGATCCAATAGGATGTGAGCAATGTACTTGAAAGAATTGCGTAAATATTAATGTGAGCTGTCTTGTCGACATTTAAAAGTTTGAGAGAGCAAGCTATACTCTTACGTAACTTGACACGTGAGAAGGGAGTGCATTTGACCAGGCTGCAACAGGTTCGAGGGTAGCTCGCAGCTGGGCCAACATCTGGTTCACAGAGAGTGAGGTCGTACACACGCCGGCCTTGCGACTATAAATACCATTCTCATGTTTATTAAAAGGAAACCAAATGCTCTATATATGTCACACCCTGATGTCCTTTTCCAATCCAATAGTGTTATGAATATTACGTTATTTGGAGCTCTTGGGAGCTAAAATGTTTTATATCATGTTGTATGATAATTTTTGCAAGTCCTACTGAGGACGTAGTCAGATTGACTTGGGCTACTGATAGCCACGTTTATTTTGTTGTGTTAGTAAAATCATACCCTTTATTAGAAATAAAGCTTTTGTACAGTTCAAAGTTCTCGTCTTCGTTTTTGGTTCATTTTTAAATGTCATGGTGGAGGTTATTGTGTGAACAGACTTTTAGTGATCCTGTTGTCAACTCAAACCCCGAGATAATTAAGAGGTAAGTAACGGTAAGTATGAACCCCCGTCTATTTTGGTGTGTTCCACAATGATTTCCTGTGAACTTCTGTGCTCTTATCTCGATAGTATCTGTCAGTGCCATTTTCATTGATGTAACTGTGCCGGTGCAATTGATAATTGGCAATCCGATTGAGGGGGCGGATATCTGACAGCCTACTATCCAGGTAAACGGGGACAGAAAGATTGGCGACCCAAGAGCGTGGGGCTGAGTCAACAGAAAGATTGGCGCACCTAAAACGTTGGGGCTCGATTCAACATAACTGGATTACCAGGTTGAACGCCAAAAAGAGTGGCAAACCTAAAACGTGAGGTTCCATTAGACTCAAATAAAGAGGTTGATTCTTTGTTAGATGTCTAGGCCAATTGTAGTATTTAAGAGTGTGATTATATAGGAATTAAATGTTGTATTGTATTAGGAAAATTACACTCTGAAAAGATCAGATCTTATACAACTTGAGAAAGGTTAAATAGGCTGGAAACTTAGGAAAATCGCCTATAATCTGGAATCTTATTTTATTTGACCGGCTTATGACATTTCAGTCATATTAAAGATAAAATTAAATTATTTGGATTGTAAATGTAAATTATTTGTGTTAGGATATTTTAAAATGAGCCAGAGAAATTTGAACATGTGCTTGAGTTTGTTTCAACATGAAGTATCTTCGAAGATTAATTATAAGGTAGTTTATAAGTTAGATTTAAGACAGAAAATTGATCAAAAATTATATATGGTGAAAAGTGTTGCTCAAATGTTGTTATTTTGCTCTTTTGATGTATGTCCCTACATCAATCCATTTTTGAATAATATTGTAATGGCAGATGAAAGTTTGAAGAAAATGTTAGAGGAGATGTCTGCTAACATGAAGCAGATGATGGAGGAGAATGCTAATAATATGTCTGCTAATTTGAAAGCAAGCATGACTAGTAGTATGAAGCAGATACTGAATGAAAGCATGAAGGAGAATAATAGTAATTTGTCTGCTAATTTGAATGCAAGGATGGAGGAGAATGCTAGTAATTTGAAAGCTAGCATGGATGAAAGTTTGAAGGGTATCCAAACTAGTGCTGCTAATTTGGAGGATAATATGTCGCGTTTACAGATTAATACCCTAGGAATTGAGAATACTGTAAGTGACATCCGCACAGATGTATCTAATGTTCATAAAAATGTTGATGATGTTAAATTTGATGTGTCTAAGGTACAGAGAGACCTTACAATGTTAAATCTAGATGTAGCTAATGTCCGAGGGGATATTTCTTGTGCTAGAGCCGAAGTAGTTGTTGTCAAAAACGATGTTGCGACTGTCCAAGACAAGGTCGAGGAAGTCCAAAAAGAAATTCAAAAAGCTAGAACTGATGTATCCAATGTTCAGGTAGACATTAATAACATGCATGCGGATATAACTGAGGTGCAAAGTGACATAACTAAGATTCAGGTAGAGGTCAACACAGTTTTCGTAGATATTACTAAAGTCCAAACTGATGTAAATAAGGTCAGGGAAGAAATCGAAAACTCAAAAACTCTTTGTACGCGTAATATAACTGCATTAGCGACTAGGTTAGTCGATGAATCAGTTAGAACAACAACGTCTTTAGCAGAGTTGAAGTATGATGTAGAGGTCATGAGAACCCAGGTATTAGACCACAATAGAGTATTAAAAGAGGATATCGAAGTAGACATAGCCGAAATGTTAACAGCAAACGTAGCGGTATGGAAAGACGAGTGGAATAAGTCAAGTGGGGAACATGTAACCCAAATTCAGGAAAGGATTGAAAGAAAACTTGCCAGTACGCAGATAGAAATTAACAATGAAGTAGTACAAATTAGGAAAGATTTAAGCGTCAGGATAAATTCGCTATCCGAAAAACAAGTTGACGATAGAACACAACTAGATCAGGATATGCAAACTTTAAAATCTACATTAGAGGAACAGATGCATAAAGTTGTCTCGGATGTAAATGAAACGACGAGTAAACTGAAAAATTTGAAGTTAGGAGAGGCTAGTTTAATGGAGAACTACAAAGAAGAGATCATCAAGAAAGTCTTAACAGAAATCACCGACAAGGATACAGAAGGCTTAGCTTGCGAATTGAATAGGAATTATGCTAGAAGACATAACCTAGAGCCAGAAGAAAGAGACGTGACTCCTGAAGAACGTGTATCCAGATTCAGAGAGGAGGATGACGAAAGGAATATGGAACCTGAGTGGAATTATCGAGATAGTGGGAAAAACTATCCGGATTCATATCCGAGGAACGTGACGGTCATTAGGAATTTCGAAGACAAACCACAAAAATTCAGTAACACTGATAGTTTGACACCTATAGAGTATGTAAGGAATCTCAAAGATTATTTCATCGAAGCTCACATTCCCAGAGAAAGAGAGATGAAGATAGTAGAGAGATATCTGATTGGAGGACCCCTTGAATGGTTTCTCGCATTTAGATACACATTCAGTAACTTTGACGAGTTTGCAGAGGCATTAATCAAGCGATTTTGGTCTATAGAAGCGCAGAATTCGTTAAGAGCGGAGGTGTATTCAAGAAAATACTCAGGTACTCTTCCAACGAGGTACGCTGATTTCTTTACGAGTCAGTTGTCCCGCTTGAGATTTTTGCAACCCCCATTGTCCACGGAGCAACTAATAGATGCGATTTCTCGTATGCTGCCAGTTGAGGTGAGGAGACTTATAATTTCGTCCAACATCAGGGATTTATCCAGCATGGATGAATTACTAAGAAGGTTAGACTACACAAGTCCAATGCCTAACGTAGTCCAGAAAGGTCAAAGGCAGGAGTTTAAGGAAATCAATACGGTATATATGGACCAAGTCCAACAAACTGACAAGCCAGAGGAGGAGAAAACTGACAATGTAGGTCCTCACAGAAATAATCAGTTTAGAAATTACAGATCACAAGGTTACCGACCGTATCAACAGAGAAGAGGTTGGAACTACAACCGAGGAAACTACAATGGAAGAGGCAGATATTACAACAATAATGGGTATAACCGTAACTATAATAGGAATAACCAAAACCAAAGTAGAAACCAGAATACTCAAGGTCAGGTTATGACACCTGATCAGTATCAGCAAAGAGAAAAGGAAAGCCAGCAATACTTAAAAGAATTAAGGGATAAAGAAGCTGACAATCAAAAGAAAAGGCAGGATGTTGTAATCGATCCTGGGCCTTCTACGAGCCAACAGAATTTTGAGGTCGGTAACACAAAAAAAAACGCCGATTTCTCAACGTCAGTGAGAACCTGTAAATACATTGCCACACCACACCTGATTACGATTAATGAGATATACGAAGTTACCGATGAAGATTTACTAGAAGAGAGGGGTATTGTTAAAGAGGAAAGACCATGTGCATTACCAATTATTGCTGTACGGATAGATGGACAGCAGTACAAAGCCCTGATGGACACTGGTGCTATTATTTCCATCATTTCAGAGGAATGTTATCAAAGTCTGCTAAGAGGAGAGAACATGACAGTTCTACCTGTTTCTACCGTCAAAGTGAGAGGGATATTCCAAGATAAGGCAGTGAAATGCAAGATTCAAGTGTTATTGAACTTTGAGATCAATGGAAGGAATTATGAACAGATCTTCATTGTGGTGAGCAAGATCAATTTTGATATGGTGCTGGGAATCGATTTTATATCGAAGGTCGGAGCTATTATTGACATGAAGAACAGAAGTATTAGCTTTAATGATGGGTACATAATCACAGAAGAGATAGAAGAACAGGACGTGAAAAACAGTCTGGAAATAGACCTTAGGGAAGAAATTTTGAATACAATAATTAATGAAGTGGAAAACTTAGAAGAAATACCCAGTAGAAAAACTGAAGGATTTGAAGAAATTCAGGGGGAATTTGAGGATCTGATAAAGGAATTCCAAGATATTTTCGATGAAAAGCCTGGATTGATTAAGGATTATAAATACAAGATAAGGCTGACAGATGAAACCCCTTACCAGAAGAGAATATACCCCATTCCTGAGAAATACTATCAAGAAGTACGAGGGTTAATCAGAAAAATGGAGGTAGACGGGATTATTAGAAAACAGGCGTCGTCTTATATAAACCCCATCACAGTAGTGAAGAAAAGTAATGGTCAGATACGTCTTTGTCTCGATGCCAGGACCATCAACTTGAAGATTCTTCCAGAAAATGACAGACCACCCAAGATTAGAGATCTGCTTCGGAAATTCAAAGGAAGAGCTTGTTTCAGCGTTCTTGACTTGACGTCTTCTTTTTATCAAGTTCAATTAGAAGAGGATAGTATGCAGTACACTGGATTCCTATTTGACCAGACGTCATGGGTCTTTGCCAGAATGCCTTTTGGAATGGTTAACAGTGGACCAGCACTTATTCGAGCACTTGATAGTAAGCTCACTGACGAAGTGAAAGAAAATGTAATCTGCTACATTGACGATTTAATCGTATCTTCACCCAGCGCTGCAGAACATTTAGTGCACTTGAGAAAGTTGTTCGAGAATCTAAGGGAGGCCAACATCAAGGTGAACTTTGGAAAATGTCAATTCTTGAAGAAGGAGATAAATTATTTGGGGCATACTATTGATAAAGATGGATATCATCCAAACATGAAAAAAGTAGATGCGATCACAAGATTTCCAAAGCCAACTAAGGTGAAACAAGTCAGAGAATTTGTAGGTGCATGCCAATTTATTAGCAGCCACTGTCCAAGATACTCGGAAATTATGGCTCCTCTGTATGACTTACTCAAGAAGAACAACAGATGGAAATGGAGTACCGCTGCAGACGAGGCTTTTGAGAAAGCAAAAGAAATGCTCAGAAATAATGTGAAACTGGAGTACCCAGACTTTGAAAAGGTGTTCTATATTGAGTCTGATGCATCGAGAATAGGCATTAGTGCAGTCTTATACCAGAAAGACGAGGCAGGCAACAAGCACTACATTGCGTTCACTAGTCGGAAGTTGAAAAAGCACGAGGAAAACTACTTCACGACAGAGCTTGAAGCGTTAGCTTTTGTGACAGCTTTACAAGCCTGGAAGAAAATCCTGCTGGGACATAAGGTCATCATTATTACTGACCATAAAGCACTACAGTTTATGTTGCAAACTGACATGTCAAGTGATAGATTGACACGTTGGGCTTTGTTCACCCAACAGTTTAACGCTACTATCGTCCACCAGCCTGGGAAAGATAACTTACTGGCTGATGCTCTATCACGTAACCCTATTAAAAATGTGCAGATACACCATGTACAATTGGAGCAAGAAGATGAAGAAACCGTTAGGAGGTTAGCCCGAATCGGTGTGTCACAGAAGAGACACGCTCCTATAAGGAAAATGTACAGGTTCCTCAAGGGTTACATGGACAATACAGATGTTGACTATGAAGCTACACGGAGAAATTCACGACACTTTGTCTTGAGTGGAGACATTGTATGCAAGTATGCTGACCCTGCGCATACAAAACTTCGAATAGTCGTGCCACCTAAACTTGTTGTCAATTTAGTGTGGGTAGCTCATCACGCAACTGGACATGCCGGTTTAGATAAAACTCTTAATACACTTAAAGAGAGATTTATCTGGACTAACATGCGTTCCAGTATTGCCAAGGTCATTAGATCCTGTGAAAAATGTCAAAGAGCAAAGTATGCTTCTGCTTTACTAAAGGGAAAACCGAAGGCGATGATTCCTTCTAAGCCAAACGAACTCATGGCGACGGATATATTTGGCCCCTGTCCGAAGGGATACCAGGGTAACCAGTACCTGTTGGTGACCGTGGATGTTTTCTCAAAATTTGTTACAATGAGTCCCATGCAGAAAGCTAACACGAGGAACGTAGTAAGCAGACTGGAAAATGCTGTATTTCCTAAAGCTGGTATACCGGAATATTTACTGTCAGATCATGGAACACAGTTTACGTCCGTGGAATTTGCAGCGGATATGGAAAGGCTTGGCATTAAGCACTTATTTTCAAGCGTGCGTTACCCTGAATCGAATTCCTCAGAAAGATATATGGCTGAATTTTCGAAATTCTGTCGAATTTTCTGTCCAAATGATCATTCTGGTTGGGTGAGATTTGTACCCCTCATTGAGGAATGTCTGAACTCTACAGTGCAGGAGAGCACAGGAGAAGTGCCAATGCGACTTCATCTAGGAAGAAACCCAGAAAGGCCGTGGGATAATCTTTTCAACCACATACCGAGAGATCCCGACATAGGAAGGCAGCAGAGGATTGACAAGGCAAAGGAACAACTCCAGAAAGCAGCAGAGAAACGATTGAAGAGAGTAGCTGGAAAACGTTTTGGTATACCCTTTCAAGTTGGAAATCTTGTATTATTACGCAGACCTGTCAAGGCTGATATGTCCAAGAAAATCTACCCCAAATTTGGATTAGTGTTCCTGGGGCCGTTTAGGATTACGAACGCTTATGGAAACAACTGTTATGAACTCTACGATGATGAGAATAATGTCGTTTACGGCAAGTTCAATGCTGGAAATTTAAAAAGATACTATCCTAGAGTAAGCCATTTATAATTCAATTTCGTGTTCAAGAGAGTTGAGATACTTGTAACATTGAGTTTAAAAACAATTTGCAACTGTTTTTAAAACGTGGTGGGAGGAGAATGCCCCCGTAATTGAATTATGTACAGACCACGGTGGCTATATTTGAAATTATAAGGAAAGTTATGGTTGTCATAGTTATGACGTGGGTAGTCATGACGTAAGCACGGATGACGTAAATGTTATACCAGCAAGCTACTTGAGCTGAGATTCTCAGTGACGTCAGCATTTAGTCGAGAATGTTCCAAGATTTACGACGCAGTCGCAGGAAACGAGGAATTCTGCTGAGGAAGAAACTATGCTATTGGAGGAGAGGCATGAACCAATCAACGATAGTTTCAAGGAAGACGGAGATTGCTGAAACTATGGTATTTTTATTACTTTTGGAATGCAGAATTGTGGAAATCCATTTGCAGTATAAGCATTGATTTGGAATTTTGGTGAAATTTATTTTCAGTTTTTGAATTTTGAAAATCCGTCATGTATTAACGAAGTTGGAAGTTTTAGCGATGACGCAGTATCTCGCTTTGGAAGGGATGGTAACGCCCCTCGTGAAGTTAATAAAAGGGCTTGCGCAGAAGAGAGGAGTCTCTTTCGTTCTCTGATCATTCTGAGATCTCATTCTCAGATCATCGAAGTATAATTGTGAAAGTTCTTTTCTTATACATTCATTATAGTGAGACGTCGAAGTGAACAGCAGTGAAAAGAATCGTCTTTATAACGTGTGGCGAGGCCACTATATTAACGAGATCCAAGTCAAACTAGGTGAAGTTGAAACGGACCTTAGAAAGCTTCTACAAGTTTAGCTTCGAACAGTTAGCGGTCTCCGATAAGCTAATTGCATTGTGCTGTGCTTCATAAAGTTATAGAGAAAAGCTGAACAATTTCGACCGATTAGTTCGAAAGATATTAGCAGTTTTATACGACTGAGAAAAGTGATTATCTCGCCACAAGAGAAGCACTTTTGTATTGCCAGAATCAACGCAAGGCTGACGCTGCGAGTGGAATAGAAAGACTTCAGATTGCTTGGTTACACAACGATACAGTATAATGGAGCAAGTTAATACGGCAGTTTGTTCTTCTGACACTACAACCGAAGAGCAGATGGAAGGCTAAGGCGCTTATTGCAATTGGGACATACTTCAACGGAGTAAGATAGCGACATGGAACTTCGCTAATTGCTATTCCACACAAGCGAACATGCGGTGAATACCATCTACACCCATGTTTCGTAATTAAAGGCTGAATACCATCGAACAGCCTTAGAAACAATTTCATACTCTGTATATGAATAATTTCTTCGGAAATTTCTACAAAACTTCATGGCGATTGTCTACTGGAACTCCAGGGAATTTTTCAAGAGAGGTCAGGGGTGTCCCGACTCACAAAGAAGATTATTGCCGGAAGGATGTCTATTCGTCTTCAAGGAGCAGAGCGATTCACGGAGAAGGAAGCAGTTCGATTCTCTGAGGGTGCTATTTCCTATTTCGAGGATGGAGCTCAGCTTTAACGTGGTGAAATGGATCCATCAGCAGTCTTCTTTGGGGAATTTTCCTCTGGAACGTCAATCGGCAGATAAGGTAGTCGTGAACGTTTATTGTATTTGAGTTTACTAATGATGTTTGAGCAACCATTTTTCCCATATTTTTATCCTCATGTATTTTTGCCCTATTTTCTTGTTGAGATTCTTATTCTCAGTACACCTTGATGAGTTTTGCATTTTTCGACGATTTATTAAGACATTGTTTTGTCATGGGCATAGTTAATGATTTTGGATCAGTTGAGACTGATATTTAGAATTTTCAGTAATTAATATTTTTGTAGTCACGATTTGACTGTAAGTTAATGATTTTTATGGCAGATTTAAATTCAGACAGCGTGTCACTTCATTAAAGTAATTCTACCCCTGTTTAATTACTTTGACCAATTTTCTGTCATCATCAAGAAGGAAGAACATTTAAATGATTTTAGAGCGTTAAAATCTCTTACGTTGTCGACGATCTTGGAAATACTAGTCGTTATATGTATTGATTGCAACACAGACATTTATCGTCAGTTATGAATGAACATTGCATTATAGACACTTTTGTGAAAGAGTAACTTTAATAAGGAATTATTGAATGCATTAAAGTCTAGAACTTGTGTTAGGAGTTTTTCTCAATTAGAGATTTATAGAACGATGTTTGCATTCCCCAGTCTAATTGGATTCTATTCGACTACTTTGCATTTTTGTCGCACTTTATTTGAAGATAGTATTTTTATACTACAATTTCTTTTAAAATGTCAATCTTAAATTTTGATAGACCAGACAGTCGTATATAAGCGTATTTACTATTAAATTTGTTTGTGATTGGCAAGTTTTGACTTCATTTCGGTTCATGAATGAAATTCACGAAGGTTAAATAGAAAAACAGTTTTGAAACAATTAATGATTATAAAAATTTTTAAGTGGAACTATGAATGTATAATCGCTAGTGCAGCGCGTGTTGAAAGTCACTGAGGTATAATGCCCTTGAATATGAAGGAAGTTCCCACAGGAATAAATGTTAAAGAATTATTTGTGGAAGTTTTGTAAGTTATGTGGAAGTTTAATACCATATAGATTAATATATGATGATTTTGGGCATATTTTTAATGCGGTTTGTGCATTAACTTGTTAGCGAAGGATTTTCCGCTGGAGTAAGATTGTCATAGTTCGTTGAAAATAAATCAAGTGAATTACTGTTAGAATTAACACGAGTTTTGAAAGAATTTGAGATAAGATTTTGAATGAAGGTTGCCGTCACAAATCATTATTAAAACCTTTATTAAACCTGATTGTGACATTAACATGTATAACTAACCTTCATTGGTCGATTATATTAAACACGATTATGGAAATTATCAACCGAATAGACATGTGGTCAATGTATTTATTAAATTAATAATTTAAACAATTTAAAATGTTAATATTGTAAATAATTGCTGTAAATATTTTTGAAAATAATATGAAACGAGAGTGATGTTAAAGGCGTGCTTATAATATTTTTATTGTCTTTGACAAATATTATAAACAATTTCTAATTGTTATAAATAATTTATGTGATTTTGTTATAAACATTTAAGAGCTAATTAAACATTTGGATTGAAGTTAACAAGTTTAAGGAATTAACATAGTGATCCAATAGGATGTGAGCAATGTACTTGAAAGAATTGCGTAAATATTAATGTGAGCTGTCTTGTCGACATTTAAAAGTTTGAGAGAGCAAGCTATACTCTTACGTAACTTGACACGTGAGAAGGGAGTGCATTTGACCAGGCTGCAACAGGTTCGAGGGTAGCTCGCAGCTGGGCCAACATCTGGTTCACAGAGAGTGAGGTCGTACACACGCCGGCCTTGCGACTATAAATACCATTCTCATGTTTATTAAAAGGAAACCAAATGCTCTATATATGTCACACCCTGATGTCCTTTTCCAATCCAATAGTGTTATGAATATTACGTTATTTGGAGCTCTTGGGAGCTAAAATGTTTTATATCATGTTGTATGATAATTTTTGCAAGTCCTACTGAGGACGTAGTCAGATTGACTTGGGCTACTGATAGCCACGTTTATTTTGTTGTGTTAGTAAAATCATACCCTTTATTAGAAATAAAGCTTTTGTACAGTTCAAAGTTCTCGTCTTCGTTTTTGGTTCATTTTTAAATGTCATGGTGGAGGTTATTGTGTGAACAGACTTTTAGTGATCCTGTTGTCAACTCAAACCCCGAGATAATTAAGAGGTAAGTAACGGTAAGTATGAACCCCCGTCTATTTTGGTGTGTTCCACAATGATTTCCTGTGAACTTCTGTGCTCTTATCTCGATAGTATCTGTCAGTGCCATTTTCATTGATGTAACTGTGCCGGTGCAATTGATAATTGGCAATCCGATTGAGGGGGCGGATATCTGACAGCCTACTATCCAGGTAAACGGGGACAGAAAGATTGGCGACCCAAGAGCGTGGGGCTGAGTCAACAGAAAGATTGGCGCACCTAAAACGTTGGGGCTCGATTCAACATAACTGGATTACCAGGTTGAACGCCAAAAAGAGTGGCAAACCTAAAACGTGAGGTTCCATTAGACTCAAATAAAGAGGTTGATTCTTTGTTAGATGTCTAGGCCAATTGTAGTATTTAAGAGTGTGATTATATAGGAATTAAATGTTGTATTGTATTAGGAAAATTACACTCTGAAAAGATCAGATCTTATACAACTTGAGAAAGGTTAAATAGGCTGGAAACTTAGGAAAATCGCCTATAATCTGGAATCTTATTTTATTTGACCGGCTTATGACATTTCAGTCATATTAAAGATAAAATTAAATTATTTGGATTGTAAATGTAAATTATTTGTGTTAGGATATTTTAAAATGAGCCAGAGAAATTTGAACATGTGCTTGAGTTTGTTTCAACATGAAGTATCTTCGAAGATTAATTATAAGGTAGTTTATAAGTTAGATTTAAGACAGAAAATTGATCAAAAATTATATATGGTGAAAAGTGTTGCTCAAATGTTGTTATTTTGCTCTTTTGATGTATGTCCCTACAGCAATCCATTTTTGAATAATATTGTAATGGCAGATGAAAGTTTGAAGAAAATGTTAGAGGAGATGTCTGCTAACATGAAGCAGATGATGGAGGAGAATGCTAGTAATATGTCTGCTAATTTGAAAGCAAGCATGACTAGTAGTATGAAGCAGATACTGAATGAAAGCATGAAGGAGAATAATAGTAATTTGTCTGCTAATTTGAATGCAAGGATGGAGGAGAATGCTAGTAATTTGAAAGCTAGCATGGATGAAAGTTTGAAGGGTATCCAAACTAGTGCTGCTAATTTGGAGGATAATATGTCGCGTTTACAGATTAATACCCTAGGAATTGAGAATACTGTAAGTGACATCCGCACAGATGTATCTAATGTTCATAAAAATGTTGATGATGTTAAATTTGATGTGTCTAAGGTACAGAGAGACCTTACAATGTTAAATCTAGATGTAGCTAATGTCCGAGGGGATATTTCTTGTGCTAGAGCCGAAGTAGTTGTTGTCAAAAACGATGTTGCGACTGTCCAAGACAAGGTCGAGGAAGTCCAAAAAGAAATTCAAAAAGCTAGAACTGATGTATCCAATGTTCAGGTAGACATTAATAACATGCATGCGGATATAACTGAGGTGCAAAGTGACATAACTAAGATTCAGGTAGAGGTCAACACAGTTTTCGTAGATATTACTAAAGTCCAAACTGATGTAAATAAGGTCAGGGAAGAAATCGAAAACTCAAAAACTCTTTGTACGCGTAATATAACTGCATTAGCGACTAGGTTAGTCGATGAATCAGTTAGAACAACAACGTCTTTAGCAGAGTTGAAGTATGATGTAGAGGTCATGAGAACCCAGGTATTAGACCACAATAGAGTATTAAAAGAGGATATCGAAGTAGACATAGCCGAAATGTTAACAGCAAACGTAGCGGTATGGAAAGACGAGTGGAATAAGTCAAGTGGGGAACATGTAACCCAAATTCAGGAAAGGATTGAAAGAAAACTTGCCAGTACGCAGATAGAAATTAACAATGAAGTAGTACAAATTAGGAAAGATTTAAGCGTCAGGATAAATTCGCTATCCGAAAAACAAGTTGACGATAGAACACAACTAGATCAGGATATGCAAACTTTAAAATCTACATTAGAGGAACAGATGCATAAAGTTGTCTCGGATGTAAATGAAACGACGAGTAAACTGAAAAATTTGAAGTTAGGAGAGGCTAGTTTAATGGAGAACTACAAAGAAGAGATCATCAAGAAAGTCTTAACAGAAATCACCGACAAGGATACAGAAGGCTTAGCTTGCGAATTGAATAGGAATTATGCTAGAAGACATAACCTAGAGCCAGAAGAAAGAGACGTGACTCCTGAAGAACGTGTATCCAGATTCAGAGAGGAGGATGACGAAAGGAATATGGAACCTGAGTGGAATTATCGAGATAGTGGGAAAAACTATCCGGATTCATATCCGAGGAACGTGACGGTCATTAGGAATTTCGAAGACAAACCACAAAAATTCAGTAACACTGATAGTTTGACACCTATAGAGTATGTAAGGAATCTCAAAGATTATTTCATCGAAGCTCACATTCCCAGAGAAAGAGAGATGAAGATAGTAGAGAGATATCTGATTGGAGGACCCCTTGAATGGTTTCTCGCATTTAGATACACATTCAGTAACTTTAACGAGTTTGCAGAGGCATTAATCAAGCGATTTTGGTCTATAGAAGCGCAGAATTCGTTAAGAGCGGAGGTGTATTCAAGAAAATACTCAGGTACTCTTCCAACGAGGTACGCTGATTTCTTTACGAGTCAGTTGTCCCGCTTGAGATTTTTGCAACCCCCATTGTCCACGGAGCAACTAATAGATGCGATTTCTCGTATGCTGCCAGTTGAGGTGAGGAGACTTATAATTTCGTCCAACATCAGGGATTTATCCAGCATGGATGAATTACTAAGAAGGTTAGACTACACAAGTCCAATGCCTAACGTAGTCCAGAAAGGTCAAAGGCAGGAGTTTAAGGAAATCAATACGGTATATATGGACCAAGTCCAACAAACTGACAAGCCAGAGGAGGAGAAAACTGACAATGTAGGTCCTCACAGAAATAATCAGTTTAGAAATTACAGATCACAAGGTTACCGACCGTATCAACAGAGAAGAGGTTGGAACTACAACCGAGGAAACTACAATGGAAGAGGCAGATATTACAACAATAATGGGTATAACCGTAACTATAATAGGAATAACCAAAACCAAAGTAGAAACCAGAATACTCAAGGTCAGGTTATGACACCTGATCAGTATCAGCAAAGAGAAAAGGAAAGCCAGCAATACTTAAAAGAATTAAGGGATAAAGAAGCTGACAATCAAAAGAAAAGGCAGGATGTTGTAATCGATCCTGGGCCTTCTACGAGCCAACAGAATTTTGAGGTCGGTAACACAAAAAAAAACGCCGATTTCTCAACGTCAGTGAGAACCTGTAAATACATTGCCACACCACACCTGATTACGATTAATGAGATATACGAAGTTACCGATGAAGATTTACTAGAAGAGAGGGGTATTGTTAAAGAGGAAAGACCATGTGCATTACCAATTATTGCTGTACGGATAGATGGACAGCAGTACAAAGCCCTGATGGACACTGGTGCTATTATTTCCATCATTTCAGAGGAATGTTATCAAAGTCTGCTAAGAGGAGAGAACATGACAGTTCTACCTGTTTCTACCGTCAAAGTGAGAGGGATATTCCAAGATAAGGCAGTGAAATGCAAGATTCAAGTGTTATTGAACTTTGAGATCAATGGAAGGAATTATGAACAGATCTTCATTGTGGTGAGCAAGATCAATTTTGATATGGTGCTGGGAATCGATTTTATATCGAAGGTCGGAGCTATTATTGACATGAAGAACAGAAGTATTAGCTTTAATGATGGGTACATAATCACAGAAGAGATAGAAGAACAGGACGTGAAAAACAGTCTGGAAATAGACCTTAGGGAAGAAATTTTGAATACAATAATTAATGAAGTGGAAAACTTAGAAGAAATACCCAGTAGAAAAACTGAAGGATTTGAAGAAATTCAGGGGGAATTTGAGGATCTGATAAAGGAATTCCAAGATATTTTCGATGAAAAGCCTGGATTGATTAAGGATTATAAATACAAGATAAGGCTGACAGATGAAACCCCTTACCAGAAGAGAATATACCCCATTCCTGAGAAATACTATCAAGAAGTACGAGGGTTAATCAGAAAAATGGAGGTAGACGGGATTATTAGAAAACAGGCGTCGTCTTATATAAACCCCATCACAGTAGTGAAGAAAAGTAATGGTCAGATACGTCTTTGTCTCGATGCCAGGACCATCAACTTGAAGATTCTTCCAGAAAATGACAGACCACCCAAGATTAGAGATCTGCTTCGGAAATTCAAAGGAAGAGCTTGTTTCAGCGTTCTTGACTTGACGTCTTCTTTTTATCAAGTTCAATTAGAAGAGGATAGTATGCAGTACACTGGATTCCTATTTGACCAGACGTCATGGGTCTTTGCCAGAATGCCTTTTGGAATGGTTAACAGTGGACCAGCACTTATTCGAGCACTTGATAGTAAGCTCACTGACGAAGTGAAAGAAAATGTAATCTGCTACATTGACGATTTAATCGTATCTTCACCCAGCGCTGCAGAACATTTAGTGCACTTGAGAAAGTTGTTCGAGAATCTAAGGGAGGCCAACATCAAGGTGAACTTTGGAAAATGTCAATTCTTGAAGAAGGAGATAAATTATTTGGGGCATACTATTGATAAAGATGGATATCATCCAAACATGAAAAAAGTAGATGCGATCACAAGATTTCCAAAGCCAACTAAGGTGAAACAAGTCAGAGAATTTGTAGGTGCATGCCAATTTATTAGCAGCCACTGTCCAAGATACTCGGAAATTATGGCTCCTCTGTATGACTTACTCAAGAAGAACAACAGATGGAAATGGAGTACCGCTGCAGACGAGGCTTTTGAGAAAGCAAAAGAAATGCTCAGAAATAATGTGAAACTGGAGTACCCAGACTTTGAAAAGGTGTTCTATATTGAGTCTGATGCATCGAGAATAGGCATTAGTGCAGTCTTATACCAGAAAGACGAGGCAGGCAACAAGCACTACATTGCGTTCACTAGTCGGAAGTTGAAAAAGCACGAGGAAAACTACTTCACGACAGAGCTTGAAGCGTTAGCTTTTGTGACAGCTTTACAAGCCTGGAAGAAAATCCTGCTGGGACATAAGGTCATCATTATTACTGACCATAAAGCACTACAGTTTATGTTGCAAACTGACATGTCAAGTGATAGATTGACACGTTGGGCTTTGTTCACCCCAACAGTTTAACGCTACTATCGTCCACCAGCCTGGGAAAGATAACTTACTGGCTGATGCTCTATCACGTAACCCTATTAAAAATGTGCAGATACACCATGTACAATTGGAGCAAGAAGATGAAGAAACCGTTAGGAGGTTAGCCCGAATCGGTGTGTCACAGAAGAGACACGCTCCTATAAGGAAAATGTACAGGTTCCTCAAGGGTTACATGGACAATACAGATGTTGACTATGAAGCTACACGGAGAAATT